>BSBN01000562.1:5000000-6250000 GCA_027924645.1 Cunninghamia lanceolata | reverse complement strand
CTTTGGATATTTAGCCAAAGCCTTTGTTGAGCATTTATAACACAATATTGGAGTTAAAGTAACATTTGCATAATTGACACAGTATAAGAAAGAACCCAATGAAACAATAAATGAATACATGCTCAGGTTTAAAATTATTGTAGCTAATATGAGTTATAAACCACTAGAAATTGAGCTTCAAGATTTATTTATCAATAGTTTCTTACTCATCAAGGAAAAAGTGATTTTCAATTAATTATATTTCATTTTCTAAATTATGTGCTAGTGTATGCAATAATGAGCTTATCTTGTTAGAAAATAATTTTCTATGCTATAACATCTCTAGTAGTCTTCATTCCCTTATGTTTAAAGAAAATTGAGGACAAAGGGAGCATACACTTATTCTAGTTGCTTAAATTTCTAGATTATAGAAACTCTATATCCTTTTTGACCATTATTTCTTTCATTTCTACTTTGGCATGTTTTCTCATATAGATTCACATGTACACTAAAGTGGGGTCAAAATGTAGAGAAGAAAAGTGCATATCTTATGTCAAATTTAGCTCTCAATTTTCTACCATTTTGTGTGGATGTCATAAATGAATAGTTATTGCACCCATTATGTCTCTTTTAGCACACTAGCTAACCCTAAAATTGTACCCATCACTTTGTTATTATAAATCATTCACTTAACAATGGTCCATTTCCCAATGTTTTGCTTCTTTGGACTATATATAACACATGTTCTTTTATCCCTAAGATAAAACTATGTGTGCATTCGAGTTCTCTAGTTTGAAATTTAAATTTACCACCATGAATATCGATAATATTAGAATATGACCATTACCAGTTGGCTTACATGGCAAAGGTATTGAGTTGTGTGTTTAGGACTTAAACACAAGAATATCACCCTAGGCCATTTTCATAACAATGGGACATGCACAGTTAGGACAAAGCATTTACATTTAGCACATTAGTCATAGGTGCATCACTTACAACTCACTCTTAGATCATTCATATCCTACTAAGAATCCAACATTCTCTATTCTCTCTATTTGATCTTGTTAAATCAACATTGGGGGTTGATTGATATCAAAAAGTCAACAGTCTTCCCCTTGTTTATAGCAAGCTGCTAAAAGTGCTTTTCAACACCACCAATGCTTAGTCATAGGTAAAACTACTAGCAGAATAGGTTCATAAGACCCCAAAGCTAAAAAATTACATTGAATAGAACCCCACCAAGGAAAAGTGTTTGAGGGCTAGACCATGAGCACAACCAAGTCTCAAACCTCAAAAATCATTGATCATCTTAATTATAGGATTTTGATCACAAATCAAATTCCAATTTCTAATTTTTAGATCTAGATCTTTGTCATAGTGTATCATATAGTCAAAGTGGTTAAATATGACAACACACTAAATTCCATGTAATCTCTCTATATACCCCTCTTAGTCATTTTAATTTCAATGTCTTAATTACTCAAATATCTATTTAAATTCTTCATTCTCAACTCCTTTTTAGGACTCTCGAGTTTAACTCAATTAAGATTTTACCCATATATTCCTTCACGTAAGGTTTACTTTATTTCCCTACAATTATGTATGAGTGATTAAGTTTCATTGATTGTTTCCTTTAGTAATTAATTTTCTATGATCTTTTAATTCATGGGTAATGTAATTTTTGTGTATGTGGATTGACTAATAATCAAAATGTAAGGGGATTTACAAAGTATACAAGTTTCTGTAAGCATTGCTTAATATAATAAGATGTTTTATCATGATGCAAATTGAAAATGCTTCAAAAATTTAATAGACTCAATTGTATCTCAAACAATAAATACAATTAAAAGTAGATGAGCTATACAAGCAAGGTTGGTCAAGGCCATAATATACTTAGAAAGTCTAGAGGAGAGAAGGCATCATTTTTCAAGTAGAAACCTAGAAATATCATTTCCAACAACACTTAATAAAATTTGAAGTGTGATACTAATGCTAAAAAGTAACTTAGAAAATTTATAAGGAGAGAAGGCATTGCTTTTTCAAGTAGAAACCTAGGTAAGACTTCACAAGACTTAAAATAATCCCACTCCTAATAATTATCACTCTACAATAATTGCTTAAAGTTTTCTACTTATTCCTTCATTTATTTTTTCACTATTCATATGCTCAACTTGTGTGGAACTATTTTGTACTTATTCGGGTTAGTTTATCCAATAAAAGTATTATTGTGTGGTTTGATATCCTATTTGGTTCTATCTCTTGCAAAGTAAAATTTTTGAAATTCCTTTCGAAACTTGGGTCAATCTTCTGTACCAAAATTCTAGGGTTTTTATGGAACACAATGAATAAGGAATTGTTTCAAGGAGATTGGAGGGATCTCGCAGACTTCTCTAGAAAAGTCACATTCTCGTTGGTTTCTTTGTAGGTTAGTGGGTAGATAGATAAATCCTAGGAGGTAATTGAGTTTTTTTGCACAATATGGTTTTGAGAGTACTCATGATAATAGATAGGGTTTAGCTAATAATGGTAGTAGAGTTTAGTATGATAATGATGGTTGGCCATTGAAACATGCAAATGCTAGTGAGACTCTTAGGGCTTCTAAGTAAAAATAGGTTTCTTCTCACTTTTTTTCTAAGGAAAATGATGGTAATCACATTATTGGTTGCCCAAATGTATCCTTACAATTAGGTGGTGATTTTGAAAATTTGGAAAACACTTTGGTTGAAGGTTCTAACCGTCTAGCTCCAATGGAAGGTAGCAATTAGATCAGTAATGCCCATGGCAAGGCCTCCAATGTATAGGTTGATTAGGATGGTTGGCCTTGTTATGGTAGTGACATGGATGAGAGTAGCTTTCCCACTAATTTTACACCTATTGATGTTGCTCAATTGGTCTACTAAACATACGTTCTTCTTTAAATAGTTAAATTGAAGTCATTTCTCCTTTGCTTATAGGTCATGCTTAGTAGTTTGGCTATAGACATTAATACACAATGCAAATTTTGTAGCTTTGGACATGATGGCTATTCTTAATGCTTTTTTTTATATTGAGTGTCCTTTGAGTAATAGCTTTGTCCTTTGGGTTAACCCTCTTTTGCAAAGTCTAATTGTTAATGATCTAGATATTGTGATATGGTTTCTAGATGATGCCCACTTTTGTTGCCCTTCCTTTGGCCTAGTGTTTATGTTGCACTCGAGGACTACAATTTTGTGGTTGCAAAACTTTGTTCAGTTTTCCTTGTGACTTTGTATCATTGATGCTCAATTGAGCTATATTTATATTCTTTATTCAATATATAAAAAAGGTTAAGAATTCGTGTATTGAACTAGGTCACTAGGTCTAAGATATTTTGTGGGAGTACTTTTGCAATTAAATAAGAACATAAACCCTTTCATATCATTTCTATACATAATAATTCCATAAAAAAGGATATAACAATTATTTTATAAATATCGTTTGAAAATTACAAATAATTAGTAAGAAAATGATCCCATACAAAATATAACAAATTTATAGTTTCCCAAAAATCTCAAAAAAATAAAGTATTTTCTGTATATTTTTAAATGGAAAAAAAAATCTTATACTCAAATAAAAGATACACATATTTAGAGCCTTCAGGTAGTCTCAACGGTTAAATCATTGGAAAATATAAATGATGATTGCAAGTTTGATTCCCTCGAATTTACCTGCAACATAAGTTAAAGGCAACTCATATAGACAAAGGGTATAGTGACACATGATAGGACATCCCAAGTATTGACATATGATAGGACCTCCCAGGGATTGCCATGTGATAGATTCCTCCAAGAAAAGAAAAAAAGATAGATAAAGATACACATTTAAATCTAGAGGTGGGAAATATACCTACCCCATGGTCCACAACCAACTGATAGATGCCATAAAATATCCTATAATTTATAACGCCTTTACTTTCCATTCATTGTGAAACCCTAACATTTTTGAAGTGGAAGAACTCTTCCATCAAAGAGAGACCTTCACCCCAAATTTCGACAGAGTTTTTTTCGTGTGAATATTCTGTCTTAACAGAACCAGCCAACCAACAAACCTGCATTAATACGTGTTAAAAAAGAAAAAAAAAATTCTGTCTTAAACCCATTTAGACCGCTTCCAGGAAACAGAGATCTGCCAGAGAATAATAATATCATACCCCACGTATATATTATATTGTGCTGTTATCCGATTTGTCAGTCTTTTGAAATCCGTCTCTGTTACGTCTGCCTCCTGGTTATCCTCATTATTGAAAGAATATATTCATCCATGGATGGGGACAGGGGCGAATTGTATGCTGGAATTCAAGCTTAGAAACAGGTTTAAGTAATATAATGTGAAGTTCAATCCTTCCATTGCTTACGTAACTGGTCTTCCAACACGGGGCAGAATTTCATCGTCATACTTTATGTGTTATTTGAGTATTTTCAACTTCTTAACTGATAAGTTGAAATTTTGATGAATATTTTATTATGTTTTATTGGTGGGTTGTTTAAAGGTATTCTTTGGGATAACGATGTAGTCATATCAATTACGTTTTTGTTTATTTGTCTACAAATATTTAAAAAAAAAGTTTACCTAAAATAACAAATCACGGTTTGCTTGTCTAAAAAATATTCAAAAAGTTTACCTAAAATATCAAATCGTCAAATTGTATATTATGACATTCTCTATGTGTCATTATATAATTAATATCTTATCAAAAATAGTTACTATACCCTAGGAAAGCTTGGATCCCCTCTCTCTTACCAATTACAACTAGATCTAAAATTTTTGAATATAGTTTGAAAACTTAAAACACTATATTTAATCTCGTAGACATTATTAAATACATTCATTCATTTATTCCCTTCCAAAATAGATGAAGTCAATAAAATGGAATATGGAATGGAGATTATTTCTACCCTCTCTCTCTCTCTCTCTCTCTCTCTCTCTCTCTCTCTGTGTGTGTGTGTGTGTGTGTGTTTTATTTTGAAAGACAACTTCAAATAAATAACCATTTCTAAAAAGATTTGCTTGAGAGGCAGGGTTGACCATCAAAGTTAGGGCTTGGGAAAGGCATCTTTGAGTCTGCTTAAATGGCTTTGATTGGAAGATCATAAAATCCATCCTTGTAAAATAAAATAGTCTTTTTTTTCTATGAAGAGCATATTTTTTATTACTTTTATTATTGTCATTTGTCCACTTCAAATTTATTAAGTTTAGTCCTATTGTCACGTGAAATTGCACCCTTGTTGAATCTGGTTCAACATTTCAATGACACAATGGGAATAATCTCTAGGTGTGGGACCCTGCTAAACTTGAGATTAGACCTTCAGAGAAGGTTGGTTCCTTTCTAAGCCTAAGATTCAAATAGCAAAACTACAACTAATTCTACTCTAAATTTCACTGATACAAAGAGATAGAAGGAAAATGACTAAAAATACTTGTGGTGATGCACCAATGGTTGAAAGATTTCTGGACCTATTTATTTAACACAAAACCATCTCAAGAATCTGCCCTGCACTTACACAAGCTCATGAATACTTTCACATAGGTTAGGAGAAGAAATACATTTGCAAAAGGAACTATTGTCCATAAGAGAAACCTATAAATCTTCCAGAAAACACAATATTATAGTATATGGAAAGGCAAAATATGCATTTCTTTATTGATAGAAAAGGCTAAAACAACTTATTATAACTGAGAATATCAGGTCTATTACAATAATCCAGAATTAGAGATACGTCTCATTACAATGCATATCTAGGAATTCACAAAACACCCTTGAGAAGATTTAGGGAGTGTCTTTAGTGAACAATAAAGATGTAACTGTCTGCTTAATACTTGAGTCCATCCTCCTTTTGTTGAAACATGTCTTCTTGGTCATAGGAAAGGACATGCTCCTAAAAACTCTCTTTGAAAAACCTTCATCATGGCGTAGAGGAGTAGCTCATAATGATTTGTCCTTATTTCCCTCTCAAGATTTCCAAAGTTGTTGAGTGTGACTGGGTCTTCAAGCTAAAAAAAAACTCTTGGGAAAACTCCACAACTGCCACCATTCTCCTTCAAACTGTTCTTGCACAAAAATAGTGGCATGTTTCCTATCTTCTTCAACTGCTTTGATGCCTTTTATTCCTAGGTGGCATGGGGAACAAAAGTCTTTCTCCATTAGGACTACTAACTGCACTTGGTGGCATCTCTATAATCTCTTAACAAACCTCTTTCATACCTTACTTCTTGATCACTAAGCACACATTGAAAATATCTTGATAACCATCAAATGTTATAGACAGACCTTCTAAGAAGCTAAAAATACCTTGAAGTGACTAAACAAGCCTTCTAGGCTCTACTTAGGCTTTAAAGGGGAAATACATAGTGTGTATTTCAACATGGGCTCATAGTTAGTGATCTGCACATAGCTCTACAAATCCTTGACTCCTTGAACTTCAAAACACATTCTCTTGATCCTAAATCTTTTGTACAAGCCTATAAACTATCTTGTGTAGACCTTGAACTCTTCTTCTTCTTCTTCTTGTAGACCTCCAAAAATTTCTTGATAGAGCTTTAAACCTATGCAAACCTCCTCACACTGATCACATGTCTCATTTTTTTCTTGAATCACCAAGCATTTGTGTGCATTGAAAATGTTTAAAGAGGCCTTTATTCATAGCTCACACAAGCTTTGTAGAGTTTCATAATAGACCCTTAAGGTTATACAATTTTTTAGTGGTCTATGCAAAACTTGTGATGATGGAATCTTTAATCTTTACATAGCTATATGGCTCTAGACCGTGATATTGTTTGACATAGCTTTTATTGTGTGCAAGACCCTACACATGGTTTGGTAGTGTGTTACAAGGTTATGCAGGATCTCTAAAGTTATCATAGGGTTACACAAAGTCATATAGGCATGAGAATGTTTGGCAGAGCTTCTAATGATTTGATAGATCTTGTCCATACTATATAGATGCTCTTAGGACTATACAACCTTAAAGATGACAAATAAAAACCTTACAAAAATTTGATAAACCTTGAATGACTTGACAGACTTGTATTTTGTATCTTCTTGGTTTATGCTCACTTTTTCCTCCTTCTGGTATCATTGAGCATTTGTGTTCATTAAAGGTGTTTTAAGAGACCCAAGTCACTAACTCCAAGATCCTTCAAAACTAACAAAAAACTCGTATTGATGTCTCGGGCTTATCTAAGGTTTGGGAGACCTCTTCATGCTTCTTAAGGTTATATAGGGCTCTTTAGACTATTTTGTTCCTCCTTCAATACTTTTGAAAATGCCTCAATGCTTATCTTAGTTTGGAAAACTTTACACTAGCCTGTGCCCCATAAATATGGACCCCCTGCTAAGAGGCTTCTTTGGAACATCATTTGTTGTTGATACCATAAGACCACAAAGAGGTCTATCACCTAATGTCATTTTTTGTTTCAATCTCTATATAGCTCTGTTATCTTGTTATTTAACTTGAGATTACTAAAATTAACAATATTGATTGATTTACAAAAGACTAAGAACAACCTAACTGAATTAATCTCGCAGTGAATTTAGACCCCTCATAGATTTGAATGACTCCCAATCACATCAGAGCAAGAAGAAAACCTAAAAACCCTTAAACACTCTTGCAATCTTACACACTACTAACAGAGCTTCTAAGACCTTTATAAGTATTGATAGAGCCTCTAATCTTCTTAACAAAGTTGTCTTTTGATCAACTTGAAATCCCTTGTCTCATTATCTCTCAATACATCTCCCTCTTTGATCACTAAGTACTTAGTATGCAAAAATGTTTGAAGAGACCATCCAAGATGTGTACAGACCCTTCTTGGCTAAAAAATGGGCTCTTAATGATTTAATAGAGCTCTTAATACTCTACCATAATTTGATACTTCTGTACAATACTTGTTGATTATTGGCAAAGCTTCTAGGATCTTTGACAGGGTTTAAAACTCCTTAAAGTGTTTCCAAACTCTTTGACAAATCCCTAAAGGGTATATAGACTTGTTCCACTCTTGACAGGGTTTGCTACTGTTTGATAGTCATATTTCTTACTCTCTTTGCTCTGGACTG
The DNA here is from genome assembly GCA_027924645.1 of Cunninghamia lanceolata. Lineage (NCBI taxonomy): Eukaryota > Viridiplantae > Streptophyta > Pinopsida > Cupressales > Cupressaceae > Cunninghamia > Cunninghamia lanceolata. Next base: position 6,241,950 of record BSBN01000562.1, on the reverse strand, counting down.
TGAAATCTACCATAACATATGAATAGATGAGTAGAAAATTAGAAAACTAGAGGAACCAATAAAAAACTCATGAAAACTCTCCTCCATGCTCATATTCTAGTTCAACTCACATGTTGAAAACCATTTGATGGCTCACCTTCACAGGATAGGGTTGTTAAGAAACTTTCTTTCATTCTTTGGTCACAAATGATCTCCTTCCCAAGCATGTTCACTATGGAAATGGTGTTACAACATCTTAAACTTGTTGACACACACCATCGGAGATACCTCATCTTGAACTGAAGATGATTTTCCAAGAAACTTTGTTTTTACCAAACCTTAGCACACCAAATACACACTGTGTATTTTGACCAATTTGAAATACATAGTGTGCATTTCAAAAAATCAGTAGGGTTTATCATAACTCTCCTTTTATCTTCAATGCCCCTCCTCCATCCTCATGAAGTTTTCTTAGTCTTGAAGCTTCTGACAATGTTCAATGCACATAGTAGCAAACCTGTGGTTAGGCAAAAAAAAGTCCTAGGAACCTTCAACCTACAAAAACTAAACCTAAAGACCAAAACCTAATCCTAAGACTTTGACTCCTTTTGAAAATAGACTCCCTCCAAGATGTGTATGTGCTCTTTTGGATATTTTAAGGTTTACGGAAACTTTAAGACTCTAAAATATCACTTTACATGGAAAAATAAACACATTTTTTCACTTTTTTGCATTACAAAAACCCTCTTTAAGACCTTTTGAGACTTATAAAACAAGGATATTGCCTTAGAAAAAAGACTAAAAATGACCATTAAACACTTCTAAGGACACCCCAAGACTATTTGAGTATGGTAAGACTAAAAAAATTCAACAAGCACATAAAGGAAAGGTTAGAAATGTCCTTGCAAAATAAAACGGTCTTTTTTTCTATGAAGAGCATAATTTTTATGACTTCTATTATTGTCCTTTATCCACTTCAAATTTATTAGGTTTAGTACATAAAGTATTATTGACACTTCAGGGGTTTGTCTTTCAACCAAGTGGATTGTGAGAGATCTGGAAGGGAATGCTCTATGGAAACACTTGATTTAGTATCACATAAAAATAGCCACTATAGGCAAATCATGGAATACTACTCATTGGAATGATAAGATTTTACTAGCTCCTTATTTTAAGACCCATGGATTAGGAACCCTCAACAAAATTTGGAAAGCTTGGCAGCTAGTTTTTGACAAGTTGTCTTGGTTTGATCAATCATTTAGTCATGGTCTTAGCTTTGCCACATCTTCAATTTGGTGGAACTAGTTGATCCAACTAAATGATAAACCTTTGGCAATGATTTGTAGATTCAAAGTGAAACATATTTTCAAAAAGGGCATCCTAGTATTTCAGGAATTATGGAACATGATGAGCTTCACATGGAAATCATGGTGCCAACTTAAGGTTTTCTTCAGCCTTGGCTATAGAGACTATAGAGGAGGAAGAGTTACAATTCAACTAAGAGGTATTAGTCAAATAAACTCTTCACTACATCCACATTAGGATTGTATAGCTTTCTACTACCCACTGTTATTTGACATAATAACATCTACAATCCTTAGAGTGCTACAAATGAGGAAAATAAATTGTACTAACTTGCTATGAAGATGAAGAATAAATTGGTAAATTATTGATTATAGAAAACTGGAAATGAAATTGAAGATTTTAATCACAGAAAAGAAAAGAAGGAAACAAAGAGGAACCTACTGCCAAATGGAGGAGGTCACTACCAAGGATGCCAGTGTGTCATGTAGATGTTGGCATGTTACACTATAGTCCAGAGAGTGTGAAAAATTAAAATATCTTCTCTATTTTACTTTACTCCACTTAACCTGCACAACAAAAGACAAGGACAACTACCAGTAGCTTCCAAGTGGTGAAAATAAGTTGAAATTGAAAGGATCTTATCACTATTACTCAAAAGGAATGAAATGAATAACAAAAATAAAGAGGTAAAGGAAGAAGGTTCACAAAATTAGCATATGGATGCAATCTTCTCCTCTGAACCTAGAATTTGTAGGAAAAACCAAGAAAGGTTGGGGTTGTTTGGGGGATTGCCTTTAGGTCAAACCTTTATTTTGGTATTTCTACCTCCATGGACAACCAATGTTGAAAAAGATTGAAAACAAGTGTGTGCTATTATCTTCTAAGTGAATCTAGATAAATAACAATAGTGACAAATAGATTAAATGAACAATATGAAACTAATCTACTCAAAACAAGAGCAAACTAGTTAACTATTGGAAGAAAGAGAGGAAATGAGGTAGCCCACACAATGTCACAAGCACACCAATGAATTACACAAAGTAAATAAATAAAGAGAGCAAGATGGAGCTCAATCACCTTACAAAATGAAGATGCAAACTACCCAGATAGAAATGGAGCCCAAAGGAGACTCTAGAAAGTAGTGGTTCCAAGAAACTCCATGAAGATATTAAAAATCCACAAGAAGATCACATAAGCTTGAGTGGTAAGAATAATATTTTCTGTATATTGTTAGAGAGCCAAGAGAGTAGCCAACAATACTAATAGATTTCTGAAAGTAACCAGAGAGATGCAAAGAGCTTCACCAATTTTCTAAAGGGTTGCAAGAGAGAGCCAAAAATGAAGAGCTTGGAGGGAAAAAGAGAAGAGTTGGTCAAATAAATTTTTTTGAAGGTACAAATGTGTTACACAAAATCTCTCACATCGAAGGAGGTGGTAAGTAATGCTCAGAAAATGGTCACTTGGTGCCACATACACTCAGGATGCTAGCGCGTTGCACAAACATTTGTGCTAAGTGTTAGTGTCCAAGTGACATCAACTCCTTATTTCACAGAACACCTTAGGATAGTGAAAGAATTAAGGAACTTAAATGAAATTTGACAAAAATAAGAATGAAGAATAGAACATAACATAAACACAACATTTGTGGGTTAGGAAAAAGGCTAAGACGAGGCTAAAAATTAACCTAAAACATACTAAGTGAGAATACACCAAAATGAGTGAAAAAATTAGCATGAAATTGCAAGGGTATGCAATTTTCAACGTTATAGAGATAAGGCAATTGTGCTTGAAATCCAAATCTTGTGCCTCTAAACCTCTCTATCCTATTTTTCACCTACTACGATTAAAATTCACCAATCAAACTTTCTTGCTCAAGGTGATCTATAAGCAACTCATACCTACTGATGCGTTTTGAAATTGTCATAGTTTCCCTATTTAAGTTTTATATTTCTCAAAGACATTTCCTTAGACATAGTCAGACTTTATGTTCACCTTTAAGTTTGAAAGCACTTGAGAATAGTATATGATATGATAAGGAATGATTGTGTGTGTTAATGATTGTTTTCAAAATATAATAGCAATTTATGTTAGTTATGGTAGTTTATGATGTGAAAATATTGTAGGATGAAACTAACCTTTCTACAATAAGGAAGCAGTCACTCACAGTAGAGGTCATTTGTGAAACCACAGCTAAAGGAGCAGTCACCTTTAGTTGAGGATGCTAGTGCTTGCAACTAAAGGAGAAAGTACCCGAATTTAAAGGAGTTGGTTCAACCATAAACTATTCCACTCACCAATGGTTTTCATCAATAGAAGTAAAGACATCCGTGAAAAATAAGGATTCATAGCATTAGCAGGTCATGGTTAATAATTACATGATTATGCTTTGGTTTGCATGTTCCTATCTACTTTTGTCTTCTTTATGATGGATAGGTAGTCATAGTAGGATTGTGCTATTTAAACGATCTTTGTATAAATTAGTTCCCTACTTCTATTTTAATTAGATTAGGAATAAGTCCCCTTCCTATGCTTGTGGGAAGAGTTGACATGTGTGTTTAGAGGTTGTTTAAAGTCCAATTTAATTAGGGGATTTAGATCATGTCTATATATGTGATAGATTGTGTATGTGACAGAGATCTAGAAGAACTATTGTTATCAACATTTGTATTACTTTTCATAAATCAATAAAGTGAATCAGATTCAATTAATGTGTGGATTATCTAGTTAAGATTTGAATTGGATTATGTGAGGTTATAGTCACCCAAGCAAGGGCTACTTGAGGCAACTATAGTTCTTGACTAATTTAGGTTGTCAACAGTTTATCAATTGTCATGACTTGTTAAATTAGATTGTTCTTAATTGTGATCACTAATTTGATTTAAGATTGTTATAACAATTTGTTCATAAACAACAACCTTGCATAGTTCAATTACCATTTACTTACATCTTAACATAATTACCTATAGATTCTACTAGTAGCAATCAATATTGATTAAAGCTCGTAAGATAGAATTCCTTTTTAGTCAATCTTTCTATGGACAACCTCTAGGATAACCTCATAAATCTTCAATTGTGCAGAGAGTATAGGTGGCATCCAAGAAGAATATGATTCCTTGGTTTCACATAATTAAATGTAACACATTTGAAGATGAAGAAATTGGAAAAAATAAAAACACAAAAGGAACTCAAAACACAAGAGAATTATACCTTTGAAGCCTCCCAAACTCCTCACTCCTTGATAGGGTTGATGAACTTTCACCCTTGAGCTCCTCGCTTTACCCAACTAGTGTTTACAATGTGAAATTCTCTCCATAGTCAATGCAAAATTCACTATAACTTAGCCATGATGGAGGAAATTGAGAGAAATTTTAGCATAATAGACTTGCTCTAAAATTGGATGATGAAATGGCTTGTTGAGGCTTGTATTTATAGGTAATTTGGAAGGGAGTTTGATCCAATGGTGGAGATTGGATGTTGAGATCAATGGATGAGATTGATTGTGAGATGGAGGGCTAGGATTTGATCATCAAAATTGGATCGTGGAGAATAAAAATGAATCTTTTATTGATTTTGGGGAGGACTTAGCATTTAATGTGATTTGGATCTGTGAGGAAATTAAAATTAATTTCCTTGGGATGAGATGGAATTAAAAATTCCATTTTATGTGGGAATGTGAAGGCCATGTGACACATGCACATTTTTGGGGCCTTACATTTGTAAGCTAAAAATGTGGAAGATGTTTTAGCATGAAAATGGAAAAAATGAGTTGGAGTTATGTATTTTTTTAATTTTTAATTTGTGGATGTGGGAGAAGGTGTTAAGCATGATTTGACCAAGTTAATTAGGGTGATTAACTTAGTTAATGTGGCTGGAAAAAAATAGTGAATGGGGTAATTAGGGTTTTAGATTAATTAAATAATGATTTATTTAATTAATCCAGGTCTAGGAGTCATATAGGCTAGGGTAGATAATTAAATAATGGCTACTTAATCAACTAGGTTAGGGGTTGGGGCGGGGCCCTGGCTTGATTGGCTAAAAAATTCCGTTGCGGTAAAGAAGGTCACAAGGTCCAGTCTCCCCCCGTCCTTGTGGTATTGGAGAGCATGTTGTGCCAGTGTCACCTGTCATGTGAAAAAAGTTTACCAGGTGCATTGTAGTTTATGGGGGGTGCTACCCGATTCCTGTAGTCTAAAAAAAAAAAAAACTAGGTTAGGGGTAGGCTAATTAGTAGGGAAGGTTAATCAGATAAGTATAATTTACCTAATTAAGTGGGTTTAGGGAAGTGGAAAAATTAACCAAATAAATATTTGACATATTTATTTAATTAATTGGGATGATGTTAGTAAGGTGTGAATGTTGAATTAATTAAATTAATTTAGTTTTAGGGGTTAATTGATGAAGGATGAATGGATGGTTTAGGAGTTGGATAGGATAATTAATTAATTAAAAATTTAATTAATTACTTAGATGAGAAATTAGTGGTGTGGATGATGTTGGAGGGTGGTCGAAGGGTTGAGACATTTTTAAGTGTCTACATTTGCCCCTCTTTGATGTGGCATCATGACCTAGTAGGGATATGGCATCAAGTCAAAGAATTTTGCCCCAACTATTGGGAAGGAATGAAATGGATGAGGGATACCCCCTCGAGAGGTTGGGTGAAAAAAATATTTTTTTTTATTTTTTTTCAGGTGAACTCTCGAAAGGAGGAAATGGTGATGAAAAATGGATATAGGACAAGAAATTAGGTGGACAGGAAGAAAAATGGGAGAAAAGGTTACATTTTGCACCCTAGGGAGAGAAAAAGGTGTATGGGGTATGACATGGTAGGCTATAAATAGAAAGTGTGGGCCCAAAGTGCCACATTTGCACACATTGAGCTTATTGGATGAGAGGAGAGAAGGAGATGAGATGGCACAACCACCCTTCCCACACTATGAGCATCAATCCGAGAGAGCCCATGATTACATGAGATCACCACTAGCAAGTGCCCAGGTATGTCAGTCAACCTTGACTTTGTTAATTTCAAGTTTTGGGTCATTTATTATCCTAGGAAATGGGTAGTTAGATGGATTGGTGCCATAGCGCAGCCACGTGGCACCATCTTCTAGATTGGCACCATAGATTAAATGGGGGTTTGGGGAATTTTAGTGCCATATGGTAAAGTTTTGGCGCCATGTTCTGGTTTAGCACTAGGGGGGGAATTAGCTTTTAGATGGTTTTAGCGCTATATCCTGGTGCTTTAGCACTAAGCTCTAGATTAGCACAACATGGGAGGGTTTTAGAGCCATGCTTCGCATTAGCACTAGGGTTCTGAGGTAAATTAAGGTTAATGGAAAATTAGTGCCATGTAGGATAGTTTTAGCATGAAACTTTGTTTTAGCACCAAAAGATTAAGGATTAGCACCAACATGGGAAATGGAGCTATATGGTCAAGAATTAGCGCCAAACTCTATTTTGGCCCCATAAGGTGATGGATTGGTGCCATAGCACTATTTTGGGAGAAAAAGCTAAGTTTGGGTGATTTTTGGATGTAGATTTTAGGTGGAATATTGCAGTCGCAGGAGCATCGGGTCCCCTTAGTGATGGCATTGTTGTCACAGTTTGATTAACCTACCTTACCTAGATTAGGTAGGATAGGATTATGGGTAGTTGCAGAAATACCCTGGATACAGGCGCATAGGGCTATGATGACAGCCCTAGTAGAGAGATGGAGGAGCGAGACATGCTCCTTTTTTCTGCCCATAGGTGAGATCACCATCACCTTAGAGGATGTGTGGAGGATTTTGACTCCCTATAGTTGGAGTGAGGGTGACATATGATGTACCCTTGGGAGCGGCAGTGTTGGATAGAGAATTTGCCCCTGGTCAGCTAGTGTATACCCTGGGTTAGCGACATATGAGCTATAAGTAGACTTAGGTAGCTGGGGTGGATTAGTTTACCTTATTTGTATGTGCAGTGATTGGGAGGATTGTTATGCCAGATTGAAGCTCATAGGGTGATGAAGGAGGTAAATCATAAAACACACAATAATAGAAATTGTACATAGAAAATAGAATGTTCTTTTATTGATTTGGACAACTCATTACATTATAGAAGCCCAAATACAATCAGAGGATGAATCCTCCACAAACTACAATAGATTACAGCTTCCTATCTCAAGACTCTCGAATCTTCTGCCTTCTGTAACCCAAATCATCTAAGGTTTCTGTTTTCCCACCTTTTCTTGATTCTACACTTTTCCCCTTATCTCTACTACTGCAAAGGGTTCCCAAAAATGGTTATAAATAGCCTTTTTGGCGGCCTCTAGCCAAATTTTGAATTTTGCATCTCCCTCCAAAAATAGGTCAACTTCCAGGAGCCATAACTTTTGATCAAGGTGTCTGATTGATGAATCGTTTGAAGCACCAGAAAGCTCACGGAGTGCTCTATGCGTTAGGAACTTGATCTACTAGTTTCACCCATTTTATGGCCTGTACGAGGCTATTTAGTGCCTCAAACCTAAATTTAAATAATTTTCAGGCATTTTTCAGGAAATAGAAACTTTAATATCTTTTAGCTCACGAATGATCTTTGCGTGATTCCTTCACCAAAGGTCTTATTTTTCATTTACGAAGCTTCTTGTAAATTTTTTCTTCAATCCCTGTGCAAATACACACTTTCCAAAAATAGCAGTTTGGAAAAACTGAAAGTTCTACATCATTATTCAAGTGATTATGGAACCAGAAATACTAATTTTGAAAAGAAATGAAAACAACATCAACGATTTTGAATCATCATCTATTTTTGGGTGATGTAAGATTGTCCTTACACCACTGGATGCTCCTACATCAAATATCTAGGGTAATTTTGAGAAGTGACCTTGTCACATCTCAGGTGTTTGAGGAAAACCCCAAACGGTCAACTTCTGCCTTAGATAACTAGGAAGAATCTTCAATAGGCCTTCCTTTCCACTTTACTAGATATTATTCATATTGCCTATTCTAAGTACTTCTTCCCACATGGCTATCCAAGATCTCTTCTATCTCCCCCTTTGAAGTAGATACCAAAATACTCCACTGTTCTTCTATTGGTCCATCCTCTGTTCCACCTTCATGATATTCTATTAAATCAACAATGTTGAACATAGGGAAAGTGTTGATCTTATTCGAAAGCTCTACCTCATATGCATTTCTTGAATCATGTCTCTTTAGAATCCTACACGGTCCAAATTTCTTCATTTTCAACTTATTATATGTCCCAACTGGAAACCTCTCTTTTCTCAAGTGAACCATGACTTCATCTCCTACTGAAATTCCTTATATCTCATCTGCTGATCTGCCTTAGCCTTGTATTGAATATTCATCTTATTAATGTGCTTTCTCACTCTTCATGCAAATTCTTCAAGTGTTCTGCAAAGTCTTCAGCATTAGCACTTGTCTTTTCTCCCTTGTCTAGCTTCCTTAACTCTGAAGTATTTCTTGGACTACTCCCATATACAATCTAGAATGGTGATTTACCTGTGCTCCTATTGACAAAATTGTTTTAAGCAAATTCTGCCTATGGTAAAATCAAATCCCATCCCTTGGGCTTATCTCCTACTAAGCATCGTAGTAGGTTACCCAAACTCCTATTCACCACTTTTGTTTGTCCATCAGTCTATGGATGGTGTGAAAAACTAAACTTTAAATTTGTCTTCAACTTCTTCCACAATGTCCTCCAAAGATACCCAACAAACTTGGTATCTCAATCTAAAACTATGCTCGTAGGTAGGCCATGTAGTCTCACCCCCTCTCTGAAAAATAACTAAATAATATGAACAACGTCATTGGTTTTCTTACAAGGAATAAAATGTGCCATCTTCAAGAATCTATCCACCACCACAAAAATGGAATCATGTCCTCTCTATGTCCTTGGTAAACCAAGAACAAAATCCATACTAACATCATCCCATGGCCTCTCTAGTACAGGTAATGGCTGATATAGCCCTGTATTGTGACTTGTTCCTTTTGCCATAGATGACACACTCTACAACTCTGCACAAATTTCCTCACATCTTGCTGCAATTGTGGCCAATAATAATGCTCACCAATAATAGCAATGGTCATATCTCAACCAAAGTGTCCAGCCAGTCCCCCACTATGCTTCTCCTTATTCAGGTTGTCTCTCATGGAACTCCTTGGAATGCACAACTGGCTTCCCCTCAACAACATGCCATCTTGGATTATGAAATACAAAATTTTGTCCTGTCCAAAGTAACAGGTTCCAAACAAGCTTTCCAAATTTCTACAAAATCTAGATCTTAAGGATACAAACTTTTGAGCTCATCAAAACCAACAATCTCTATCTTCATTTCTATCAACAAATTTTGCCTTCCACTCAAGGCTTTTGAAACTCTGTTGAACTTCCCACTCCTGTGCTTCAAAACAAAAGTATAACTCTACAAAAACTCAACCCATTTTAAGTACCTTTGGTTCAACTTCCCTTGACTATTAAGATATTGTAAAGCCTAATGATCAGTATATAAAACAAACTCTTTTGGAAACAAATAATGTCTCCATTTCTTCAAAGCCTGAACTATAGCATAAAACTCTTATCATAAACAAAATACTTTTTCTTGGCATCATTAAGCTTCTAACTGAAATAGGCAATGGGCTTACCTTCTTGGCTCAAAATAGCTCCTATATCACTACCACTAGCATCACAATCTACCTAAAATACCTTATTGAAATATGGAAGTGCCAAAACAGGTTGCTTTGTGACTTTCTACTTCAATGTATCAAAGCTCTTGGCTACTCCTATAGTACATTTAAATTATTTTCTATCCCCTCTCATTGTCTCAGTTAGGGGTGCACAAATGCTACTAAAATTCCTGATAAAATTTCTGTAAAAACTTTCCAAACCATGAAAAAATCATACCTCTGTAGCACGCCTTGGCATAGGCCATTCAAGGATAGCCCTTACTTTTTTGGGGTCCATCTTAAGACCCTCCTCTAAGACAACAAATCCTAGGTATACCAACTCCTTCTTTGCAAAATGATGCAGAGCATCTATGATAGTAGAAGCATGATTCAAACTCCACATGCAACAACTCACAAGTTCACTGTTTTCTCTAGAGATTCACACTCCTCACCATGAAGGGCTTCAACACAATAACCAACTTGATCTTGACATGCAACATGAGGAATTTCAGGACACCTATCACAAGATGTCTAACTCCACCTAAGTTCCATACAACCCAATGTGCAGGGTCTGCAGGACAACAACATCTACCATGCCTTTCATGGATAGTCACAACCTCACTGCTCCATTAATGTGACAGTCACAATACTCTTCTTATGGTGGTCTCTAAACCTCCATCCCATGCAACAACCAATTCTATAACATGCCAAACATCTAATGACCTTTCTTGCTCAATCAATTATAAGCCAAACATACCTGTGGTCTTCTATTTGCTGCTGTCCTCCTTCAACATCTAATACATGACTTCTGCAGGGTCATTAACATGACCAACTCAGTCTAAACTATTCTCCTGCTCCCCCAACCTCTACAAGCCCCTGCACTAGCTATCATACAACTCATTCCTCTAACCAAGGGCATGAAGGATCAAAGGAATGAGGAGAAACTCATTGGGCTACTTAGAAGAAACCCTAGATTAGGTTTTAGAATAGTTTGTAGACAAACAACGATTTCTCTCTTCATTGTAGTGTCAAAGCCCAAACAAGATGCAAAGGATAGGTAACTCACCCACCTAACCATGCATTACAAACACCATTCACCCCCAGGCCGTATAGGTACAGAACAATGTTGGAAACAATGAATTTCAGAAGTGAACAACAATTCTAAAAAGACAACTTTTGGGAAATCCATGATATCTTTCACCTAGAGCATTGTCAAGATTCCAACCAAGACTCAAATCAAAGCTAACTCAATCTACTTTCCAACTAACATGCCCATGTACCTTGACAGTTTCATATAGGCGCGGGTACGGCCTGATAACAGCAAAGAAAACTCAGAAAAGCAGAGAAAAAGCAAAAAAATAGTGTTTCTTTGTTATTTCCTCCACATCCATCGGTTGTTCTCTTCCAATACATCTTTGTAGGCTTAAAAGAAGCCTCAATATTTGCATGAAGTTGGGTAGGAGTGGTTGGGGGTTGAAGAAACTGCCCAACCCTCGATTTCCCTTCTTGATTTTTAATTGTCACAAATAGAAACTGTCTTCTTTAGGACAGTAATGATTGTTTTTGTCTAAACAATGCTTTGTTTTAACTTTTGATTAACCTTGGACAAGGTTTTAAACACCCTCCTAACCTTAGACATGCCTTTATAGGCTACAAACATTTAAATGACTCCCCTTACAAACATTAAAACTCAAATGACTCCTATGACTGTCTTTTTGCCACAAGACTGTCCTCTTGAGGACTACTACATGAAAACTAGATTCTAGCTAATTGGACATTGTCCTTTTACAAATATGGCTTCACAAATATGGCTTCCAAGCCTTATTACAACAAGTAGATGGTCTCCAAGACCAAACAAAACAAATTGAACATTAACCAAAGCTTAAACATCTAGGTGCTCCTACACCATACTCCCCGGCATGATGAAAACTCTTGTCCCAAGAGTTAGGGGATCTGCTCCAACAATTCTTCCATCTTGTAGGAATGTTCCTTTGACTGGGAAACATGAACTCTCCAAGAGTAATCTTCCTCCTTCTCCAACCTACATGGCTCCTGTAAACAGTGTTAGAACCATAAAACCTGTTGTGATGTCCTTGCCTAAGACCCTGCTACTGCAATGCTTCGGCTCTTCTCAACTGGAGGTGTTGAGTCATTCCTCCCTGGACTATCTACTGTTTGCCTTCCTTCTTCTGCCTCTTTATAGGGCACTCAATGTCTCCAAATTTGACATAACTCAAGTCCCAAGCCTGCTGCTCTCTAGGACTGTCATCCACCTTCTGTTGTTGCAACTGTTCCTGCTGCTTCCCATCATCCTTAACCTGCATACTCAACTGTAGTTTCTCTCCAAAACAAATAGTGACATGTTCCTTCTTCTCTTCACAAGGTAAAGGTATCAGTTTGAACTTCTTACCATCTTTGTGCACCACATAGGTATTAGTATACCCATCATGAATTGTCCTTCTCAAATGCTACCATGGCCTACCCAAGATTATATGCCCACATGTCATAGGAATAACATCACACAAAACATAGTCCTGATATGGACCAATTATAAAATCAACATATGCCTTCTTAGTAACCATTACCTGCTGTTCTTGACTCACCCAATGACATTATAAGGACTAGGATGATCAAAAGTTTTCAATCCCAACTTGTGCACCATTTCCCAAGAAACTAGATTATCATGAGAACCTGAATCTACAATCAACTTGCATATCTTTCCATGGCTTAAACAATTAGTTCTAAAAATAGATACCTGTGGTGGTTGCTGCATCTTACCTTTCTCCACCATAAGCATTTCTCCAACCATCATTGGAGAGGCTAACGACATTTCTGGTTCTTCTGGCTTCTCCTCCTCTTGTGCCAAGTGAACCCTTCTATCCTTGGTCTTGTCAACACCATCCTTCTTAGGACAGTTGAAAAATGTGTGTCCCGCCTCATTGCAGTGATAACATCTGCCTATGAACACTCCTCTACTTGATCCAAATCTACCTCCACCTCTATATCCACCTCTCTGTTCTATAGACATCTCCTTACCTTTCTCATTGTTGTTCTGAACTTCATTTGTAGGTCTGCCCCTACCTGTTTCCTCTTCCACTTCCTCCTTGCATTTCTTGCTTCCTTTTTACCCTCTCTTCAGCCCTGATGGCCAACTGAAAACACTCTCCAAGTGATTTTGGTACTGACAAACCAATCTCATCTTGCAAGTTATACCTAAGCCCATTAAGGTACCTTGCCACTTTCTCTTCTTCATCTTCTAATCCTCCTCTGATACTAAGCCTATGAAATTGCTCAGTGTAGGACATAACATCCATGTCCTTCTGTTTCAGATTCTGCCTCATCCTCTTTGTTTGAATGCAGTAATCAGATGGAAGGAATTGGTCCTTCATCATATCCTTCATCCTACTCCAAGAAGTGATTTTTGATATACCTCTAGCCATTCTTTCTATCTGCACACTACTCCACTAGGTAAGTGTTGTTCCTCTCATTTTTGTTTTTGCAAACTTGATCTTCTTCTCATCATTCATCTCCTCCTACTCAAAATTTTTTTCCAGGGCATCTATCCACCCTAACACCTCTTCACTATCCATCTTCCCCTGATAGATAGGTAACTCTATGTTTGCCTTTGTTCCACTTCCTTGGACTGCCTTCAGCAATCTCACAAACTTCTTTTCTTCAGCATCCAACTCATCCTCAAGAGGATTCTCATCAGCCTCCTCATCTCCTTCAGGATCATCTTGTTCATCCCCTCTAGGTTTCTTCTCTAATGCTTCCAATCTTGCCAAGATTGTTGCATTCTCCCTTCTTACTTGCCTCAACTCTCTTTCCCTTGCAGCATCCTGATCTCTTTTGTCCCTCAATTCTTTTTCTCTAGCCTCTAAGGCTTCTCTCAACTCATTGTTCTCCCTAGCCATCTGATTCTTTGGAGGCATCCTTACAACTCTCTTTCAAAAGATCCACAACTTCCTCAAGGACCTACTAGTGGCTCTGATACCACAAATGATGCAGAGCATCCATGACAGCAGAAGCATGATTCAAACTCCACATGCAACAACTCACAAGTTCACTGTTTTCTCTAGAGATTCACACTCCTCACCATGAAGGGCTTCAACACAATAACCAAATTGATCTTGACATGCAAAATGAGGGACTTTAGGACACCTATCACAAGATGTCTAACTCCACCTAAGTTCCATACAACCTGTTGGGACAGTAAAAATTTAAAATTTTTACTGTATTCTCAACTCACCATATTTGAGCAATATCATACAACATCCCAATACCATAGTAAAAAATTGATGCATCCCACAAGATGTCTATGGCTAAGTAATGCAAAATTACTTAAATTTAAATATATCGGCAAGACTTTGTGTTGCTTATGCCGATACATAAGAAATCAATGAAAAATTACTATCGGCGTGAGAGTAAAGATCGGAAAGAGATTTGTAAGAGTTGCCGATAGGAGAAGTAATACCGATGGCTTTTTATTGGTAAGAGAACCAAGCAGTCACACTGATCGGTATGACCAGTAGTCATCGAGTGATCCTTTAAAAGCTACCTCGACGATATATATCATACCGATGAAATATATCGGCAAGAGTCTCACCGAATATCTTACGGGGACAAAGGCAACAATAACCATCGGCAAGAAATAAACATTGGGATGAAAAGTAAATAAGTCTCCGATACTCCAGTCTCTTAGCGAAACAATAAAAAGGCACTTTCAGTGTAAGTTACACTGAAACACATATCCATCAGCGTAACTCAACATATCGGAATAAAGCAATAATGTCTTACTGACTCACAAGTCACAACGATGAAAGGGTGTCAGTGACACTTTGATAGATTCTCTCTGATAAAGAATGTAAAGTAGCCATCGGGGAGATAATTGTGATCAGGTGATCTGAAAAGAATTACCTCGATGGTTTATCTCACTCCGATGGAAATAAAGTCACACCCGTTGATAAAAGGTTTTAACCATATCAGTGAGATATCAAGATAGTCATTCCGATCCAGAGTATAGAAGATTATCGGGAAGACGACGAAGCTCGGGGAAACATAAATATATTATCCTGATGGTATTGATCTCCCCGATAACAAATTGTTATCACACATGTCGGTGAGACCCTCACCAATAGTCATATCGGTAGGACTCACTATATTAGAGGGAAATCTAAAACACACAGCGATGAAAGAAGTCATACCGATGGTTGTGCCCACTTAAGATATGACAAAACATAGCATCGGGAATACAATTGAGGGGTCACGCTGATTGATTATTTGTGCCATGAGGAGATATTAAGGTCGCCCAGACATTTTGAAAATCATGCCGATGACAAGAGTTATGGCGATGTGACATTTCACAGTGATGAACGACATTGAATTGATCAGACAATTAAATGCAGATGACGATGAAATATTTTAAGATCATTATAATTGCAATCAACAGAGTTGTCTAAAAAAAAGGAAAACAGAGGAATTCTTGAAACGCAAGCAAAGGATTTCAATCACAGCCACAGAACAATAGGTACTTACATATGAACCATTGTGTATAGCCTGTGTTTGAATTTTCTACCAAAATTTGAATATGGATACTCCGGGAAAGGGAAAAGGTAGAAAATCACAAGGGGAAACTAGTAAATCTAAGAAACAAAAAATTGATCAAACCCCTGAAGAAAAAATAAAAGATAGAAAACTCAATCAGGACTTAATTGATCAATTGCCTGGGTCGACTCCCAAGGCCAGAAGATCTGCTCAACTTAGGGCAGAAGTCAAAAAGTTAGAAGATAAATATGAGCGCTTGGGAGATATCTGGACCCCAATCAGAGGATATGAGCTTTTTAGATTCCATTATAATAGAAGGATCAAGAATGCTCCTGTGTCAAACCCATGGCAGTTGAATTTGGGAAAATTGGTCGTGCCTAATGTATTCCTAAATGTAAAACTCCTCCAACTACTTGCCCAACAATATAGCCCAAGCCTGAAAGCTATATGCAACCCACAGGGGGAGCCAATTGTACATTTGTCAAGAAATGCCATTTGTGAAGTGTTTAATCTAGATGATTTGTGCACTGTCCCTATTATTTATGAAGACCTGGAGAGGGAATATTGGAGAATGGACACATCCTACAATGGATGGAGGTTGCCCATTCATAGGCCCAGAGTTGAAGGAGAAGTGATGCCTCTAAATGAAAATGATGGTCCTCCTTTTCATGTAGCTATATTTGAACCATATATACATCACACTTATTATCCTGTGGGCCAAATCCTTGGTTCAGAGGTCCCTAAGTTCATGACCATCCCTTTAATGGTTATAGCTACTGACATTCAATGTCACAATGCCAGGTAGTTTGACTATGCTGCCTATATTGCTAATAGAATAGATTCTGGCTTGTCTGCAATAAAAAACAGTTCCCAGCATGCTCTTTTGAGCATTACTCACTGCTTATGCACATGGTGTTGTATTTCGGCTAGGAAGTAGGGTTATGGCCAAGTGAACTTAAAGTTTTTGCTGCAGATAAGAGGGGGGAAAAATTGCCAATACAAATGTGGACTAGAATATGGGACAGTAGATATGCCCATTCTAGTTATGCCCAATTTGAAGAACATTGTGTAAAAGTATTGTACAGATATTTCAACCACCCTTGTGAATACTCAATCTCAACTAAGATAAAAAGGTTCCTCAGGCCAAAAGATTTTGGTGGCCCCCCTACTGTCACTCATAATTGGGGAGACTGGTATTGTTTTGAAGATGCTACTATGATAAGAGTGTATGGTTTTGAAGACACTCCATTCATATTGCCCAAAACTGTCCCTGACAGAATTGCTTATTTAGAGATAATTAGGCAGATGCATTGCTCAAATGTAATGCGTTTGAGCTCACATGATAAACAATCCTTTATGCCTAGCACTTTGTGTTTTGGAGATTTTACTGTGGTGTCAAAAGAGGGTTATAATCTCATTATGGATAAGTTGATGCATTATAATATGAGGAGTGCTGAGGCAAGGAAAGGGTTTGACCCTGAAGGTTTTATTGACTTTGCACGAAGAAAACAAAATCTCAGTGGATACATGCACATACCTTATCCACATGATGATATTAGAAATTTAGAAGAGGCTGAGGTGAAGTTGGTGATAGAAAAGTATAAAAGGGATCTAAGTGAGAAGAAAAAGCAACTAGCAGAGATTAAGGTTGTATCCTCTAAAATTGAAGGATAGATAGAGCAAGAAGAGCCATAGGACAAAACAGTAGAAATGTCCAAAAGGAAAATGCTACAATATCAGCCTCCTGTTGTAATATATGATGAGGAGGGGTCTGCTGATGAGGATCCATGTCAAATAGCCTATGATTCTTTCATTTCTGATAATAAATTTATTCACTCAAAAGAATTTAAGTCATTTTGTACAAATGCAAAGGAAAAGAAATTAGAGAATCAGTGGATGATGTCTCTGCTGATAATGAAAAACAATTATTAGATATGCTGAAAGTAACAGTAGAGAAAGAGATGCAAGATATGACTCCTAGCAGGGGTAGACAATTGCTTAAAGATACAGGAGTAATGATTTTTCCTAATCTTGACTTGAATTCTGCTTTGGTTTTTGGCAGTTTTCTAAATAGTGTAGATAATAAGTATGAATTCACCCCAGAGGGAGTTAATGAAGTATATATGGGTACAAGATACAATAATGATGAAAATTCATTGATGATATGGGCGTTATATCCTCCCCATAAGAAGACAGCCATCATAGATACTGAAAAGGCTTTCGACCATATCATGACTTTAAAAGTAGGGGAAACTGACCCTCTGATCATAGTAGACATTGGCATAAATATTGTGAAATTAAACAAAGCACAAGCTCAAGTGTTGATCAAGGAAAGGGATGCATATAAATTGAGCTGTGAAAGATTAACAAAAGAAAATGACTACTTGAAGGATGCAGTTAAGAGTACTTTGGGGCAATCAACAAAGAGATTGACTCAGGGAGAAAGCTCACAAGGCACTCAAGCATTATCCCTAGATCAGGCATTGCAAATTTAGATAGATACACTTGTCACTGTGCTACAGAGTAGACATGCAAACATGATACACTGGTTCAATCTATTTTGGGATAATTACTCTCAGAATTACAAAGAAATTAAAGAACATGAAAGGATCGAATAGAGAATGCAGGAGAAGTTGAATGAGATACAAAGTAAAGATGCTTCTGACAGTGCAGGTATCTCCAATACTAAAACATTGATTGAGCAACATCAGAAATACTACGATCAACTCAAAAGTGATGCTAAGGAAGGTGCTGAAGCTTCTAATGCAGGAGTGCCCGCCTTATTGAAGAGTGATGGAGAACTAAAATGCAAAGAAGAGTGGCATGTTGATTGCCAAATTATATTACACGAGGCTATAGGAGCTCTTAAAGACAGGAATTCTGCATCTGGAGAAGCTTGCAAACACCTGGAAAAAATGGTCACAATTGAAATAATTACAAGAAGTGCCACTGAGCTTACTGATTCCCATCGAGATCAAGAGTACTTGGACCATCTGGCTAAAATTTACTTATGGTTGAATAGAGCCTAATCATAGTTATGTAATGGTTGTTAATCTTGTCAAATTCCCAAAAGGACTTATTGAAGAGTTATGTCTCTTCATAGAAATACCTATATAAGTTCAAACAATTGGTGCTGAAAGATCATCAGCAGTAGAATAGATATACATATATATACTTTACAATGTTTCAGAAAGACTATGTTGCATGTTTTATTTGAAGTAGTAGATTGAAGTTCTTTGATTTAGTGGTTCTATCTTGGTATCAATTGTTTGTTATAGTTACTCAATTCTGTGGTTGTCTCCAGTTCTATATTTCCCTATTATTCAAATTAATATATCAAGCATATATTTAATTTGTCAATACACATTTGCTGTATCTGTGTGATTGAGTAAATTGGTTTCCATTTGAGGAATTAAATCCTTCTAATCAGTCACAGTAGCCTGGAAGTATTAAGTTTGGATTACTAAGAAGAGCCATATAATTAGGATTGCCATTCTGTCTCCAAGTAATATTATCTGTTATTCTTGCTCATTCATTTCAGTTGGTTCCTTCAAGTAAGGATTAAAATACCTTTTGGTGAATTATAAGATTGGTTGGATTATCAAGAAGAGTTTGTCAGTCATTCCCTTGCATGTTTATACAAGTTATAAACTAAAGTTGTGCCAAACAATTAGAATTAGTACCCATTATAAGCCACTAGCCTTGGTCCTTTATTCGACTCTGTTACCCGATAAAGCACTGGTCTTATTCAAATTCATCATTTTAAAATCCTTTTTTTACTTATACAATTTCTACCAAACCATTCACTAGACATTAGATATAATCAGATAACAAGCTTTTCATCTATCTTACACCCTTTTCCATTGTAGATAGATTTAATTAGTCAATACATTTACAATTAGTTTGCTTTAATTCCCAAGGTTCACCCACCTAGGCGTAGCAGGACCTGAAGTGTAGGAAATCACTAAACCTTGAAGGTTGATTTCGTCAAGTTAGTTCAAAAACATTGAAAATCTAAACATAGAGCCTGGTATCCTCTTAGGATTAGCAACCTACATTTTTGAGACCTAACACAACCCAATGTGCAGGGTCTGCAGGACAGCAACATCTACCATGCCTTGCATGGATAGTCACAACCTCACTGCTCCATTAATGTGACAGTCACAAAACTCTTCTTATGATGGTCTCTAAACCTCCATCCCATGTAACAACCAATTCTATAACATGCCAAACATCTAATGACCTTTCTTTCTCAATCAATTATAAGCCAAACATACCTGTGGTCTTCTATTTGCTACTGTCCTCCTTCAACATCCAATACATGACTTCTGCAGGGTCATTAAAATGACCAACTTAGTCTAAACTGTCCTCCTACTCCCCCAACCTCTACAAGCCCCTACACTAGCTATCATACAACTCATTCCTCTGACTAGGGCCAGGAAGGATCAAAGGAATGAGGAGAAACTCATCGGGCTACTCAGAAGAAACCCTAGATTAGGTTTTAGGACAGTTTGTAGACAAACAACGATTTCTCTCTTCTATTGCTGTGTCAAAAGCCCAAACAAGATGCAAAGGATAGGTAACTCACCCACCTAACCATGCATTACAAACACCATTCACCCCTAGGCCGTATAGGTATAGAACAATGCTGAAAACAATGAATTTCAAAAGTGAACAACAATTCTAAAAAGACAACTTTTGGGAAATCCATGATATCTTTCACCTAGAGCATTGTCAAGATTCCAACCAAGACTCAAATCAAAGCTAACTCAATCTACTTTCCAACTAACATGCCCATGTACCTTGACAGTTTCATATAGGCGCGGGTACGGCCTGATAACAGCAAAGAAAACTCAGAAAAACAGAGAAAAAGCAGAAAAACAGTGTTTCTTTGTTATTTCCTCCACATCCATCAGTTGTTCTCTTCCAATACATCTTTGTAGGCTTAAAATAAGCCTCAATATTTGCATTAAGTTAGGTAGGAGTGGTTGGGGGTCAAAGAAACTGCCCAACCCTCGATTTCCCTTCTTGATTTTTAACTGTCACAAATAGAAACTATCTTCTTTAGGACAGTAATGACTATTTTTTTCTAAACAATGCTTTGTTTTAACTTTTGATTAACCTTGGACAAGGTTTTAAACACCCTCCTAACCTTAGACATGCCTTTATAGGCTACAAACATTTAAATGACTCCCCTTACAAACATTAAAACTCAAATGACTCCTATGACTGTCTTTTTGCCACAAGACTGTCCTCTTGAGGACTACTACACGAAAACTAGATTCTAGCTAATTGGACATAGTCCTTTTACAAATATGGCTTCCAAGCCTTATTACAACAAGTAGATGGTCTCCAAGACCAAACAAAACAACTTGAACATTAACCAAAGCTTAAACATCTAGGTGCTTCTGCACCACAAAACTACATTTCTTTAGATTAATCAACAACTTCTCCTCCCTCAACTTCTCTAAAACTCTTCTGATATGCATCAAATTCTCCTCCCAAGTCTTTCTAAAAATCAAAATGTCATCTAAATAAACAATAATAAAATTTTCCAAAAATTCTTTCAATACCTCGTTCATTAGCCACATGAATGTGCTCAGTGCATTGGTTAGCCCAAATGGCATGACTAACCAATCATACAAACCTTCCTTTGTCTTGAAGGTTGTCTTCCATTCATCTCCTTCTCTAATTTAGATCTGGTGATACCCACTCTTCAGATCAATCTTCATGAAGTACTTGGCTCCACTGAAACAATCCATTATGTCATCCATTCTTGGCAATGGAAATCTGTACTTGAACATGATCTTATTGATGGATTAGGAATCTGTACACATTCTCCACTCTCCATCTTTCTTCAGTGCTAGTACTACAAGTACCGCACATGGACGTAGGCTCTCCCTTATTAGTCCCTTCCTTAACATCTCATGAACTTGTCTGTTTAGCTCTTCATTTTCTACAAGAGTCGTTCTATGGGCTACCTTATTCGGCAAACTGGCTCCTAGTATCAAATCCATTTGGCGACTTATCTTCCTCACCAGTGGTAAACCTTCTGGTATATTACCAGAGACAATGTCCTAAAATTTTTCTAACAGATCTGAGACTTCTACTAGTACATCTTCACATTTCTCTTGACTGATCTTAGGATTCAATGCAAAGCAATGACACTCGTACTTCATAGCCTCTAAAATTTTTTTGCCATCTACCAAGCAAATTCTGACAGTACTACATACCTTTTCTTCCACCTCCTTCAAGGACTTCAACTTATGACAAACTCCATCCTTTGTTAGGGAATATGTGTTTGCATGGCCATCATGAACAACACACCTATCATACTACCAAGACCTTCCCAATAACATATGACATGCATCCATTGGTATGATGTCACACACCACCTCATCATGGTAGTCCCCAATCTTGAACTTGACTAAACACTATTCATTGACCAAAGCTCTATGGTCCTTCTGCAACCATGCAATCTGATATAGATGTGGATGCTTTCTTCTTGTCAACTTCAACTTGTTAACTATCTCCATTGAAACAAGATTATTAGTGCTTCCACTATCAATAATAAGATCATAAAACATATCTTCACATTTGCACCTTGTGTGGAATAAACTCTTCCTCTAATCTAGTTCTTTCTCCTCATTCAACAAGGTTCTTCTGACAACCAGGGTTTCTCCCCTTTCAACATCTTTAGAATACTTAGAATGTGCATCTTTATCTACATGTGCAACTCGTGCATTACCTTCAAGTCTTCTATTCATCCTTCCTTGATGTTGAGGACACTCATATGATTGATGCCCTTCTTCTCCACATTGGAAACAGGTTCCTCTAAAACCTCCTCTGCTAGGTCCTTGCCTAGGATGGCCTCTTCCTCTTCCTCTTTTCTCACCATTATTTTGGTCATGAGGGTGATAGGAATTATCTCCTCTCTAATTTCGACTGGTGCCAGCTTTTTCACTTTTCTTTTGATCTTCATTACACCCTCCATAGGACCTTCCATCTATCCTTCTGCCTTGACCTCTTCCCCTTTGCTTGCTTTCAAATCTTTTATTTAGCTTCTCTTCCACCTTTGGGGAAAATTGGTATGCATCTTCTATGGTGGTCATTCTGACTAGGCTCAACTCCTCTTGAATACTTTGCCTTAACCCATTAGTGTAATGGGCTACCTTCTCCTTGTTGGCATTTGCATGGCCTGTCCTAATAGTAATCTTATAAAACTCTTCTATATACTCCTTAATAGACTTGTTACCCTGCTTCAATCCTTGCAGCTTCTTCAACAACTCCAACTCATAGTCCACAAGAATGAACTGCTTCTTTAATTTTCCACAATTTGATATCATCTGGTAATATTTCCTTTTCCTCTTCTATTCCTCTCTAATTGGACCTCCTTCCACCAAATACTGGCATGGCCCTTCAACTTTGTTTTCACAAACTTGACCCATTCTGGATCCTCTAAATCTTCATACTCGAAATATTCTTCCATATCATTGATCCAATCAATAAGCTTTTCTAGATCCAAATCTCTAGAATAGGTAGAAACTTCAATCCTGGGCCTCTTTCCAATCTTTGAAATGGTCCTCAACAACCTAACTTTTGTAGGATCTCTTGCAGCTTCTTGTTCTTCCTCAGATAGCTCTTCTTCAGCTTCATCCTCACTTTCTTCTCTTGTTCTCGACTCAAACCCTCTTCGCAGCTCCTCTTGCAATGCATCAATTTGCCTTTGCAGAGCTCTAAAACCCTTTTCTGTCAAAGCATTTCTCCCAACACGGTTTCTTCATGGAGGCATTTTGATCTCTGCAACAAACCCACAACCTCAGGTCCTAGTGCAAACTACCTCATGGTCGGTGATATGTCTACACACTCAAAAACCCTCACTTTGATACCACTTGATAAAGGGAGTAAATCATAAAACACATAATAACAGAAATTGCACATAGAAAATAGAATGTTCTTTGATTGATTTAGACAACTCATTACATTACAGAAGCTCAAATACAATTAGAGGATGAATCTTCCACAGGGTACAACACATTACAACTTCCTATCTCAAGACTTTGGAATCTTCTTCCTTTTGTAACCCCAAATCATCTAGGGTTTCTATTTTCCCACTTTTTCTTGACTCTACACTTTCCCCCTTATTTCTACTACTACCAAGGGTTCCCAAAAATGGTTATAAATAGCCTTTTTGGTGGCCTCCAACCAAATTTCAAATTTTGCATCTCCCTCCAAAAATAGGAAAGCTCATGGAGTTCTCTATGCTCTAAGATTCCACTTTGCTGGTTCCACCCATTTTCAGGCCCATACAGGGCCGTTTAGTGCCTCAAACATAAATTTAAATAATTTTCAGGCATTTTTTAGGAAATAGAAACTTTAGTATCTTTTAGCTCACAAATGATCTTTGTGTGATTCCTTTTCCAAAGGTCTTATTTTTCATTTACGAAGCTTCTTGTAAATTTTTGCTTCAATCCATGCCCAAATTCAAACTTTCCAAAAATAGCAGTTTGGAAAAGCTGAAAGTTCTACATCATTATTCAAGTGATTATGGAACCAAGGATACTAATTTTGAAAAGAAATGAAAACAAAATCAATGATTTTGAATCATCATCTTTTTTTGGACGATGCAAGATTGCCCTTACACCACTGGATCCTTGTGCATCACAGGGCTTCTCGGTTGGTTGGGGTGTAGTGATAGAGTGGATGGTGACTCAGGAGACTATGTATGTGTGGGGTCCTTGCATGCTAGTACATATCTATCATGAGATGCATATGGTGGTGTACCATATGGATAGGGCCTTATCTGTTGGGGTTACACTTCTTCATGTGTGGGCCTTTGAGCATATAGCGATTGTACGGCCATAGGCGGCTTATCACTGAACTTTGTTTGAGGCATTTGTATATTTGTATAGGCCACCTATTTTGTATTCGTACGTAGGGTAGTTGTGGCACTGGCTACAGATTTTGGATGACATGGATTCTATTATCTAGTGTCCTTACATAGGTGTAGAGGCCTGGACCGATGATCACATTCATATGCCCTACACATTCCAGGCTTGTTATCTGATGGGGTGGGGTGATCATACCATAGATAGGTATATCCCATCACAAGTGATGAGGTAGTTTGGGTAGGTGTATGACCTGCCCCAAGCTATGGCCATTTTTGCGAGGACCCCATAGGATGTGCTAGGATGGCCAGCATTGATTCGTCCTCAAGTGGCGATCTTGGATTGGGATGGACTATAACTAGTTTAGTGGGATTGGGGGAGTTAGATGGTGGATGTAGGCACTACTCCAACGTACAATTGGCGGTGGCAAGTGTGGAGGCTGATCCGATTTATAGATTCGGTGACGGAGCCTGTCATGACTATGGAGGATGAGGAGGGAGAGGAGGGGGATGAGGTTTAAGTGGAGTATGTGATGGAGGAGGTGCCTATTGATGAGGGTGATGGAATAGATGTGTTGGCTACAACAAAAATAGGGTAGGCACTAGGGAGAGGATGGGGGTGAAGACAACAAGCACCCCAACAGTAGTAGGTACCTGTACAGTAGGTGCAAAGAGGACAAATACCACCACCACAGGCACCACCGTAGAAAGGATAGGGACATGGCCAAATACCACCTCATCTGACATAACAAACACCCCAGTAACAACAACAGGTACCTCAGCAGTAACATGTACCTCAACAGGTGGGGACATCTGGGGTAGGCACTTCAGGTGTCGAGACTTCAAAGGTAGGGCCATTAGGGACAACACCTGGGCCTCTTCCTAGTGTTTGGATTGGGTGTTGGTAGACTCGCGCTAATGGAGAGGAGGAGGTAGATACTCTATGGGGCCAGGTGGCCAGCTTAGAGGATGAGGTGGCTCGGTAAAGGCAGGAGTTACAGTGGTTACAAGGAGTTCAGGCCTTGATAGATGGAGCAAGCGGTGGAGATGGGGATCCTTAGATCCTCGTGTTGTAGGCCCAGATAGAGCATTTATAGGGACAACTACAAGCACATGTGACCCAGATTACTATTGAGAGAGACACAAAGAGATCATTACGGTAGGAAGCTGAGGTGAGGATATAGTGCTAAGGCTAGGGCACAATAGGATAAGGGCTAGGTTGTAGGGCTACATGATGATATCACATGCTTGCAGGGTATGGTGGTTGGGACTAGCATTGGTAAGATTTGGTCAAATTCTCAATAGCATATTCAGCAGTTACATGATTAGCTTCTAGAGCAGCGATTGAGAGCTGAGTACTACTATGGTGCATACTGTACTATAGTGCCTGAGGGCTAGCATGTTCCTAGTTACAGCTAGAGGAGCAGATCTGGGATGTCAAGGTCACAGAGATCGAGGACATCTCAATTGTCGGTTCAACAACTACCATCTCAGTAGCAACCACCAGTTTAGCAGTAGCCACCCATGGGGCCACCACCTTAGCGTCCACCTAGGTTTTCTACTGACTCAGCTAGGGGCTCCTCCGCCCATGGTTCTTGACTCTTATGGTTTTGATGTATTTCAGCCCTTGAGGCATTTTGTATCATGACATGTATTATTTTTGAGCGATGTATATTTTGGTGGCGATATATGATATGCATTTGTGGTTATGGTTGATTATGGATATTTGTAGTTTTGATGTTCATGGTTATGCATGATGTCTTGGTTTTATGGATGGATTTATGATGATGTTTATGTATATATGTATGTTATGATGTTGATTTATGATATATATTTGGATTATGATGTGGATTATATGCTTAGATTAATAAACATATATTATGGATGAAATGGTAAATGGAATATATGCTTAGATTAATAAATATATATAATGGATGAAATGGTAATGTAATGGTTAAATGGATAATGAATAATGGAATGGTTATGATAATGGTTATGGATAATGATAATGGCTAATGGATAATGATAAATGAGTAATGCAATGGTAAGTAATAATAAGTAATAAATGGATAATGATAAATGGAATGGTAAATGGATAATATAATGGTAAATGATAAATGGATAAATGGATAATGCAATGGTTAATGATATGATGGGATGGGTTTTTTTCATGATACATTACGATGTTTTAGAACCATGGGCAATGGGTTGGGTGGTTAAGATAGGTTTAGGGAAGGTTGGGATAGGTTTAGGGATGATTGGGATAGGTTTAGGGATAATTAGAGTAGGGAATACTAGGTCACTAGACACCATGTTGTTAGAGGGGTTTTGTTGGAATAGGTGAAGTGATAGGTTATGCGGGGTGAATTTGTTAGAGTGGTTGCAAGATAGGATTGGATGGATGAAGTTATTGATCATCATTAGATGCTAAGTCCAAATAGTGTGTTTGATGGTTTGCGGTAGAAAGGATAGATGGGCTAGGATAAGTATTTGTATTGACATTATTGAGGGCATTTCTAGATTTATTATAGCAAAATGGGATATTTTCACCTAGGTATGAAAGGACCATAGTGATGACACATATCCTTCTTTGCATGGACTAGACTAACAAACAATAGGATGATCTCATGCATGCCCAAGGTAGTATAATCTTTCCTAGATGAGGGAAGGGGACTCATACCATAAATCCTTAGTACATAAAAGGTATGTTTGACCTTAGATGTAAAAGGGGGAACAATATGCTAGAACCGACCCTACATCTTCAAGATGAGTACCATACTTGGAGTAATGAGACCACCCCACAAGAACAACATATAAAACAATGACCATGCCTTGTTCTAGGTGTTTTCCGCCACATACCATGATATAGTAAGATCAAGGTAGCTTTGGAATGATCCTAAGATGAGAGAAAAGATAAAAATCAATAATCAAAAAGACAAATGAATCATACAAACAAATATTGTATCTCTTTCTAAGATAAGTGTCAATAGGATGATGGATTGTGCCTATTGTAGGAATAATTTATCCATTAAGGTGAGAATTGGTTGGATGTTGTTGGATAAATTTTGAAAGGTGGGAAAAAAGATAGTAGGCCATATGTTATGATTATGGTTGGTTTGTTGATTGATGATTTTTGTGTAAGATCTTATGTTTTGAGAGTATACCTAGCCTATGTATTGCTTTTTGGATTTAGTAAGCTCAGGGGATAGGGACCATGGGTGCATATTTTGTATTTGATTACTGGATACTTCCTTCATATTCCAGACTACCTACATACGCTATGTCCATGAGATCAAGGCACTTTAAGATGTGGGTGATGATGAATATGTGTTGGAGTACAGGACAACACTAAGTGGGGGGGGTGAATCAATGTTGTATAAACTTTTAAAACCTTTTGCAATTTTTAATCTACTGGGTAAAGAATGAGAGAAACTTCAAAGGTTTACCAAATACATATGAACAAGTATGATTATAAAAATCAAGATCAAGACCTCAAAGACAAAACATTAGGGCACACACATAACAACATAAACCATAACACAAATTTTTCATGAGTGGAAAACCCTCATAGGGATGAAAAATCACCCGAAAATGCCTCACTGGCTTAATCATGAAAATCACCAATCGTAGAGCCTCACTGGCTACAAATAGGTCTCACTGACCAAGCAAGCCTCATTGGCTACAAATAGGTCTCATTTACCAAGCAAGCCTCACTGGCTACAAATAGGTCTCACTGACCAAGCAAGCCTGACTAGCATATAAGTTGTCTCACTGACATAAATCTGATTGCATCAAGGGTTAAAACAAATTCAGAGGGACACTCTGATTCATTGTAGTACAATATACCTTAAATATTACTTTTATCAACATCAAAGAATTCTTCTCAGCATATCCTATTTTTGTCATGAACAAGTACTACCCCTGTATTCATAAGAACCTCTACACTCTCAACATTTGTTGATAGTCTCAATCTGCAACATCGATCAAGCCTTCTTCTATTCACTCATTTATATCATCAAGATTTGGATTCAAGACACAAAAACAAGGTATACCTATTCATTGTCCTTTACCATCACTGTAATGCTCTAACTTATCTCTCTGCAAGTTTAGTTATCAGTCACCCTCATTTGTCCTTCTTTGTATCAGGTGTTAAGAGTACATATTTCATTTTCTTTATGTCTTATGGTGTACAAGTTTGACATTCTTTTATACAAACAATATCTAACACATATCTTAAGTCTCCCTTATCAGAACCAAAGAAATTCACTCTTCAATACTATGTACTTTGATACATTACATAAGCTCCTGAACAATTCTCTGCAATAGGTCCTTTAGTATCTTGTATGTCCTCATCATTGATTCTTCTGCATACAAACCCCCTTCTATACCTCAGCAATCTTCAACATATCTCTACAATTGTCATCTCTTCCAAAACAAATAATCTTCTCTGCTAGAAAACCATAATCTCATATACACTTCTCTCAAAACCGCATCATATCTGCAGAGCTTTGTTTATTGATACAAAACTATTAAAATATCATTATGCATACTACCATGTGGGTATTGTACTGTCGATCACCATGAACCCCATCTCACCATTCTATCCATCTGAAAACATAAGTTCTCAAATTTTCTGGCCCTCATATACGGTGCATAACTATTTTGAGGCAGTTAGGGCATAGTTGAAGAAAATCAACCATCAAAATCAATGGTGAATAGCATTCATTGGAATTAAAATCACATTTAAATCGACACCGTTAGATCTTTCTTTCGTACCCTAATTTCTTTTGATCTATTCCCTTGATTATGATTTGAGCATCCATTGACCTGCTAAGCCAGTAACTAAGAGAATGAGGCTGATCAAGAGAATGACTAACAAACCCTTTAGACAGTCACCTTAGGTGACTTAACTTACAATCACAGGTCAACAATTAAATATAACAAAAAGTAACTAAATGATATGACGGTTAACACAAGGAATACAATAAGCTAAGAATTAGGTTTAAGACATGAGAAACTTAGGGTTTTAGGGTCTATACTGAGGAATGAAGTCTAGGTTTTTCTTTTGAATTGAAGACATATGAAGCATTGAAAATCAAATACCTATGCCACTGCAAATGATTGAATATGATATGAGTATGAAGAAAAAACATCCTGAACTTTGACATCAATTGCCTATGGCTAGCTTCATAACAAATCAACATGGTCAAATGAAAATGCAACTTTTACATCAATTGCTTGTTCATCTATTTAGCTTGTAATAACATGACAACATCCTGAACACTATGGAGTCATGCATAGTGAATATGACAACATCTTGAACACCATGGAGTCATGCATAGTGGAGCTAACATACACCAAAGCAATTCATCCTACTACACCAACCCATAAGAAGAAAATACATCCTGATATCACATCATCCTGATCCTTTACTATTGCAACACCAAAACACATGAACCTCCAATCACTGACATCAAACAATCCATGCATCCTCATGAAGGCACTATGTCTTCCAACCATGTCATCCAATCCTTCAAGACATCATACCAAATGGCTCCTGAAAGGCACCTCACTTTGACATCAATGACAAATCTCTATCAATTTCCCCCTTTGTCATTGATGGCAAAACCACAATACTGACTCCCCCTTTTTGACATCAGATGACAAAGTAGCTTACAACTACTCCCCCAAACAAGATACTCCTCTTGTTTCCACAAAGCTCCCCCTATCAAGAAGTAGTCAATACTGATATAGTTCATGTGAAAAGCACATGAAGCAACATTCCTTAGCCATGATCACGCACCACGAACACCCTTGCACCATACTTCATACAAATCATCCTACTATGTCAATAGTCAACTGTCATGAACATGGTCAAATATCTCTTATCAGAGCAGAAAATTACTGTCTCAAAGCAATCTATATTCCTGAATCAAGAGCATTAGCATCAATATGCATGGCCTTGATGCAATATGAACACAATCACCAACACAATTATGAGATCCAAATATTGAAGCCTGAGATCAACTAATAACTTGTCATGACACTTATCAATTGCAAGTAAGAAGGTTTGTAATCATAAAATCTGATCAGAAAACTCTATAGACATCTGTATTCACAAAGGTTTTATCCTGCTCTGCATCATTCATAGAGTCTACACCACAAAATCATACATAACTATTAAATCTTCACGTCACACCTTGCATAAAGTCTGCACACAAGTCTCTGCTACTCAAACAAGTTTGCCTACTACTCCATCATGATGCTACATAAGGTCTGCTACCATGATACTGTTATGCTATCAATTTTCTATCTTGCAATCATATCTACTAGGGAACTTGTAATTACAACATTGGCTAACAACACTACACATACTGCACATACCAAGGAAGAGTTTTTGTCAACAAAGGCACTACTCTCCACAAGACTATACTTCAAAGAAAAACACTGCACTAATTACCAATTGTCCTGCATCAAATCATTTGATGTTTTATCAATAAGGTCACCTGCACAATATAATCACTTGAGAAACACTATCAAAACTATTACAGAGAGGAAAGATCATTGTTATCACTATAAAGACTGTTCTTTATTATCTTTCAACATTGTGCAAAAATGTCTATAGGGGCATTTGCAACTAGAACACACTATTTCACATATATCTACTCTTGTCCTACATTCATAAAAAATATGATAGCACCAGCATTCATCACAACACTATTATCAGTACTTCAAAACACACTATATTTCACTGTCATGATCAAATGCTATCATCTCTATCACTATGTGTGTTTCTATTTTCTATTCCTTACATCTTCATTGCCTTGATATTAAAGACTCCAGCCCTATTGTAAGAGTAACTGTACCTGCCATGCTCACTGCACTTACTCTAAAACTTGTTCTGCTCCTACATACCCTGACCTATCTTGATCCTGTAGACTATTATGATTATATCTCGTAGATCTTATGACTAATGCCTTGTACGTTTGTAACTTTGTCATCCTAGAACAAACTTTTTAGTACTGCATATATCAACTATGAAATGGCTTTAACAACAACAATATGAAGCAGTCAAACCAAATAATATAATAACAACCTTTGCAATTTGAGCTCAAGGGTTTAAACCGAGGGTCTTGGATATTCATTAAACCCTAGCTTCATGTACACTCCACAAGGACAAGAAATCCTTTGTCATTGGATAATCCTTTATAGCAAACTTCATTACACTCATCACCTGATATAACAACTTCTTGAACCTGAGCATGAATTGCTTTGACAACAACATGAATGACAACATGATCAGTCATAACTACATGAAATAACATCATGAACACTTGGAGCAATATCTAAATGAACCTATGAACACTTGAATGTTGAAGCAACATAACTCAACTATCTCAACTTCTGCATGATGGCAAACATAAAACACTTTGGCATAAGATCAACATTGTCTTGGCATAAGACTAGCAATCAACCTCTTGACATAACACTACCAACCTCGTTGGAGCCGAACCATAGCATAAATCCATGAGCACATTATGCAACCAAAGCAACAAACATCAAAAAGCAACATACTACAAGGCATCATCTAAGAAGTAACAACCTTTGTATTGTTAACACATTGTTATGAACTCATGCAATCTTGTTTTCCCCACTGACCTCCTAATTATGTATTCAACCCTCCTGAAATATGATGACAAGCAACTCTTGGTATCACAACTCCTAACATGGACTGATGATGAACACATTTGAATATGTTACCATTTAACATAGTTAACCTTAAGGACCTCATCCATACAACAGGGCATTATGGAACTCAAACTCAAACATCCCTATCATCACAAAATTGATGTCTCTGCATCACATATCATATGTTGTAACTCATTGACATGTCCAAGAAACTACTGGCGTGTTGTGTGGTTACACAACACGCCCCATTTTGACTTGACAAAACAAGGACCCAACTTTTTGCTGCTTTGGCTTGCATTTTTTTTTTGCTCTTCGGCGGTTTGGTAAAAGTAAGTCATGCAGATGACCCTGCATAAGGGAGCTGGGTAAGTCATCATGATGAGGTCAGTTCTTCAAGGTTAATATTTCATATCAATAACCTCATGATTGGAAAGAGTACAAAATTTCATGCAGGTTTGCCTTTTGGATCACCCTAATATTCCTTAGGGAACAAAAGTTATGATGAGTCAAAGATCTGGTCAAACCTGATATTCCGAGGGGAGGATCATATTTCTTAATATCAGTCATCTTATAAAGGATCACTCCGATGCCAATTTTATCACCCGATCTTGCGAATATCACCCGATATTTCAAATATCACCTTGCCGCAGAATATCACCCCAGAGCCAATATGCTGATGACGTCATCCAATCCTGATGAACAAAGAAAATCACCCTGACGGTGACATCATCATCCTTTTTACCTCGCGGAGGTACGTATCCAACGATCACCCTTTTAAATAACATGATGGTGATGTCATCCTAATCTTTCGAAAGGGGGTCACATTCGTTAATATGACTCATCTTCGTTAACATGATGATGATGTCAGCTTATCCCATTTCACAAAGGACCTAATATGACGATGACATCATCAATCGACTTGACATCCGAAGCTCGTCTATTCTCTAACATCTGTCATCTTTTCTAATATGACTGATCTTTCCTAACATGACAGTGATGTCATTCTGACCTGATATATAAAAAGCTCGACATGACCGTGACGTCATCCTATTCGGAGGGTGATATTCCTCAATATCAGGGTCATATTTCTTAACATCCTGATTTCCTTCAACATGACCATGATGTCAGCCTTTCACATTTTAATGAAGCCCGTCCATGATGATGACATCATCATCATATCCCGATCTATGAAGAGAGTCATATTAGTTAATATCCCTCATATTAACTAATGTGCATACCCGGACTCGATAGTTTCATTCAATGGAATTTAGTGAACAAAAGCGCATGTATTGCATATGCATGATCTTATGCATGCGATAACTAAAAATGTAAGGCTTGCATATCATATGAAGGGTCACGTCACCTTCGAATACAAAAAGAGCTACCAGAAGGTGAAACTATTTGCAAAAATTCAAAGAAATTCAAAAAATTAGGAAATTTTTTATCTTCTCCTTGGCAGGGTCATAACTCCCGGCTACTGTGTCAGAATTTAAACTTTTTGGACTCATTGGAAAGATAAACTAGTTATCTAGTTTGAGTTCCTTGGTTATTAAGGCTTAACGCCTAGTAACCGACAGGGTGTTGAGGCCCTAATTTCACTCCTAAGGCCTCCGAAAATGTAATTTACTAAGATGTAGAAAATACTGAAATCATATTTTCGATATTTTTATCAAAAATCACTCAAATGACCCTGGACCTGATCGGATATTGAGCCATTTTAGGGCCTAATAGCATGTTTTCTAGTCAATGATAGTCACCTGGACCCTCTTGACCACCTATGGACATTTAATTATGCAAATTTTCATAGATGCTCAATATTCATAACCCGATATGTATAGGTTTGCACATTCACAACCTGATAAAATATAAATGTTTGTTTTACTGCTAGTTATTAAATGAAGCTGATGCTTGATTCTTGTCTTTTTATTGCAAGATGATGAAGCTGTTTTGGAGGATGCATGAAAATTACAGAGTTGCATGCGGAGGCAACCTAAACCAGAGCTGATGAGGATATTGTCAAATATACTGTTTGCTAGCTGGAGGATGGACTAGGTCAAAGATGCTGGAATATTCTGTGCCAGTTGTGTAGTTGCCAACTGGCAGACACGTGCTATTCATCTAGACTGTTGATCTTAATAGATAAATCCTGACCGTAGGTCCATTCCCTCACCTTATTCTATAAAAGGTGCAGGGATGTGATAATTGGATTATTCAGAAGCTTAATTGAAATTTGACTGCTGAAATATCAGGGCCTATTTCAAAGTTATTGTAAGCATACATATCATTGCATACTTAATGAAAGAGAAGACCATTTGATTACAAATCATCATAACTCTTGAGTAATTAGTGTTTGAATTCTTGATACATGCTTTGATTTGCTGCGTCCCTTGGAGTGCTTATCAGTCTGTATGTGTTGTCTTCATTCCTTTTCCTTCAAAGTTAACATCATCTGTATCTAGCTGTGGAACATCCTGGTGAAAATATGGTTTGATTTCTTCTCCTCATGACTGTATCTAGTATGTATGTGGTTCAATAGCTAAGATTCACCAAATTTGAAGTATTCTTTTAATTTTCTTTGAATTTCAGAGCAATTCCCCATCATAATTGCAAATAACAGATAATCAGAAGCAAATAACATGAAATATGCTGACATCTTGTAGATAACTAAAAATTATTAGCATATTTGAGCTAAATGCATGTAGTGTTGAAAATATCATGCAAATAATGGTAAAATTCATGCAAATATCAACCTGTAGGCACATTATTTGAGTGAATTCATAGTGCAGAGGCAAAATAATTTGGAGATTTATGCAGGGCGGATATAAAGAATAGGATATTTATAGAAATATTGATGAACTTTCCAGAAATTACTGAAGAACGTAAGGCCTTTGAATGATTAACAACAACACACATCAACCACTGAGTAATGTCAGTAGATTATGAACTAATCAATAGAGACTTGGGATCATGAATTCTCTAAATTCATCGTATCTTTCAAGATGAGTAAAGGTTGTTGTGTAACTTTTATTCTATGTTTGGTTATGACTAACATCATCATCAACATGGCACTATCATAATCAAATGAATATGTCACTGACACAAGCAGATAGTATATACTGTCAGACCTATCTTGAGGTCCATCAATGCACCATCAAGACAATGCTCTATCATACTGAGCTGCACCTTTACAAATTGCATAGTCATTAAGAATGGGATGCATTGAAATGAAGACATGAAACACATCCAATCTTGTCATTCTCAAACATAGTAATAACTGCATTACCATTATATCCATCTTCCATTGAAACATCATACTAGCATCGAGTCCTCTGTCACAAACTGTCCTAAACTATCATGATTTGACTGATAAAGCACTTGTTTGAACTGAAAATGTGGTCCTCTGATATCACAGACAACTTATGCAACTATGCTCAACAACTCACAAACATTAATTGAGATACAAAGACAATGATGATCTAACAACACTTCATAATCATAATAACCATGATGCATCCACTCCAAAGCCTCCAAAGACTCCTATACTCTTTAAATTTTCAATAGGGTAAAATAAAAAAAAAAAATAATCAACTCCCCTTGAAGTCATGCTACTTCTTTATGCATTTAGAGATGTTTCTTGTGAAGCATGCACAAGATTAGGCTCATCCTTCTCCTAGTTTTGTTTTATTCTCCAAACCTTCTAAATGCTTGTCTTCTTGGGGTGTTTTCTTCTCCACTTGCTCCTTGTTTTCTGTAACTTCCTTTTACTCAAAGTATTTGTCTTCTTGACATATCTAAGTGGTTCCATAAATCTGTTTCTACAAGAATATGCTTTGTGCCCAGGAGAGTTGCACTTATAATATATGATGTTGTTGTCTAGACCAAAGAAAGGATAATTTATTGTAGACATATTATAAGAACTCCTATTTACATTCTTGACAAGATCATGTCTCTCATACATTATATAATTTCTTGTACAATCTCTTTCTCTATGGCCATGAACATGACAACAATAACAATAACCATGAAATTGAGAATAATTGTACCTCATTGAGTGCCTGGTAGATAGAGATCTTATAGACTTGATTGTCCTTCCTCCTTGATCTTCTAGAGCAGCAGCATGATAACTCAAGTCTATCTTCTTTTTAGGTCTCTTTCTTTCCTTGGAACACTTTCCTTCTTAATAACCTAGACCAGTAGTGTCCTTGTAATGCTTTTTTTTGCTCAACATGTCATTTAACTTGTTTGTGCTTTCTTCAAACTCCTGATATTTCTTGGATAGAACCTTGAGACCTTCATAATCTTCTCTTAGATTGACAATTTCTACCTCTAATTTCAAACATTCAATTCTTTTCACCGCAAGGTCAGATTTTGTTACATCTATTATTCTTTTGGCTTCCTCAATTCCAGTCTTTAGACTTATAATAAAAATTTTAGATTCTTCAACATGATTCTTTAATACTACAATCTGATTTCTTGCCTCTTCAAACTCTAATGAAATTTTTGCAAAATCTGAACATACCTTGTCTTTGGAGTCTTTTTCTTGTTGAAGCTAGTCTTCTAATCTTCGATTCTCCTTTCTAAGTTTCTTGATCTGATCTAAGGCACACAAGAGTTCACCTTCTAAATCAACCTCACAATCATCTTCATTAAAATTCTGTCCATTTTCATCCACAAAAAGGTCTCCTTCTATGTCATCAATCTCAACAGCAAAGTCATATTTTCTTTCATCACACTTTATATCATCATTTAGGGGACCCTCATGCAACAACTCATCACATGACTTGACTGGGGTTTGTTGTACACCTTTTTCTTGGCTTCTTTCTTTTCTCTATTTCTTTTACACTTTCCCATGGTACTCCACTATCAGGGCCTACCCAAGCCTGTTAGACTTCTATAGGGAACCTATGCTCTTATACCACTTGTTGGAGTACAAGACAACACTGAGAGGGGGGGTGAATTAGTGTTGTATAAACTTTTAAAACCTTTTGCACTTTTTAATCTACTAGGTAAAGAATGAGAGAAACTTCAAAGGTTTACCAAATACATATGAACAAGTATGATTATTGTATATCGAAAAATTTGGATTTATAAATGGAAATGATCAAACAATTGAAATGCATAACCTAAACCCAAATAATTCAATACCTCAAAGATGCAAAATGAGCTTGATTGATTGATCGCTTTGTTGTGTTGATTGCTCGATTCCGCAGCATAACGTTGATAAGGAGATAGATAATGGATGCAAAGGCTCTAATGATATTTCAACAGCATGTGGATACTTGAGGATCAATGCCCTTTTAGAAAATTTGACAGAATAAGGGTGCTTAAGGCTCAATGCATGCTAATGGCTTGTGAGGGGGTTGATTTATAGGAAAGGCTTGGTTCCAATGGATGGCTAGGATCAATTAGGGCTTTAGGTGAAATGGATGGATAGGATTAAGTTAGGTTTCCTTGCACATCAAGAAATTGTAGTCATATGACATGTGGCAAAGGAGGATGAGGCTTAGGTGTGCTTGTGTAGATAAATACTAAAATTAGGTCCCAGTAGTTGTGCATGTGAAAGATAAAAGTTGTAACACATGATTGACTAGACAAGTGTTGGAATGTGATGAAAGATGAGTGTATAATTCAAATAAAATATTTGAATTAGTTGGGATATGAGTTGGATATTAATTAAATAAATAAAATTTATTTAATTAATTGAGAAGTTGAATAGGATGAGATAAGATATGATGTGGAAATTAATTAAATAAATAAAATTTATTTAATTAATTGGGATGGGGATAAGATAAATGGGATTATGCATGTGAAATTAATTAAATAAATAAATTTATTTAATTAATTGGCTAAGTAGGATAAAGATGGGATTAAATGGGATTTTAATTAAATAAATAAAATTTATTTAATTAATTGGCTTAATGGATAAATGGGATGGGATTAGGACAAAATGGCTTATGATGTCTAGGATAATGTTTTAACAAGGTGTTGCAAGACATACACAAATTTGGGACAAATTTGGGTGTCTACATTTTGCCCCTCTTTGAGATGATGTTCAAGATGATGAGCTTTATGTCGAGTAACATCATTTCAAAGAAGATAAGGTATAGATAGAGGATGGGGATAATGATGATGGAAAGATATGATGATGATACCCCCTCAAGAGGATAGGCGGGTTGGACAAACACGGGTAGGCTCTCGAAAAGAAATGGCTTGGATGCAAAAAGAAAGATAAGGGGATAGATAGAAAAAATGATGATGTGTTATGCTGCAATGGAAAGTGAGCAACCATGATGTTTGATATAGCACTAGACGTTATGCACCAAGGTATAAGGAACCAGGGTGACAATGTGTCTCGTGCCCCAGCGTAATACAACCTTGTCTAACGTATGAGGAAGAAAACTTAGAGCATTAAAGTCCTAATGCACAAAAGGTATGATATGACCTCAGATGCAAAGGATAGTGCAAAAAGCTATTCCAACATACACAAGATATGAATATTAGTTGGAATGATACTGATTTGATGCAAATGCAAGATAAAAAGATAACACACACAAGCAAGCAAGCAAGTATGCACAAATGATTCAAAAACAAACAAGGTATTGCCCCTGTCAAGCTGTAAACCAATGATTAATTGATTGTTGTTGATGATAGTGTTATCATTGCGAGGAAAGCTATATCCCTAGATCAACACAAGGTTTAAGTTGGTTGGTTGATTGATTGATTGATTTGGCTTACAACAAGGCTAGGATCAAGACCATGGATTGTGGTTGGATAACTTGGCTTGATTGATTAACTTGTTTGGTATGGATTAAGAATGACTTGCATTTGGATCATTGCTTTGAATGATTGGAAGATGATGAAATGCTGATTAGATTGATTTGATGAAGGATGGATGATTTGTGGTGAATTGAGCTGCTTTGGATTTGCTGAAGTGATTGGATTTGTTTTGATGGTTGGCTTGATGTGCTTGAGTTGATTTGCTTTAGTGTTAATGTTGATGATTGATAGGATTTGTTTTGATGGTTGGCTTGATGTGCTTTGGTTGTGATGTTTGTTGTTGCTGGGTTGATTGTTTTGATGATTGGATTGTTTTGAATGATGATAGTGATGGTGTGATGATTAGAGTGTCCACTCAATCTAAGTATAAGCAAGTGTTCTTAGTGTGCACAAAGGATATAAAATAAACAAGGTATTGCCCTTGTCAAGTCATAAACCAATGATTGATTGTTTCATTGATAAAGATAGATAGTGTTGTCATTGTGGGGAAAGCTATATCCCTAGATCAACACAAGGATGTGGGAACGCTGTATCCCATTGATGATGATTGATGATGATTGATTGGGCTCATGACAAGATTAGGATCAAAACCTGTTGATTTGATTGGATAATGTTCCTTGATTCATTAGCTTGCTTGATATGGATTAGTGTGACATGGATTTAAGATCATTGCTTAGATTGATTTGATTGATATGACTAGAAGAAGTGATTGATTGAAATGGATGAATGAATGTTATTGATAAGAAGAATTGATGATGATAATTTTGATTTTGATTGATGTTGATGGAGTGGATTGTTTTGGATGATGATTGAATTGATCTTATTGCTTGGATTTTTTGTTGGATATTTGATTTTTTTGGATTTTTTGACATATTTGATTTTTTTTTGTAGTTTTTGAAATGTTTTGGGATGTCAATGGATTTACAATTTAGGTAGCTGTTGTGCTAGATACCAATGACAAGGGAAAACCAAGTCTAGGTGCAAAGATGGATGAATGGGATTGGATGGATAAAAGGATGGGCAATAAGGGATGGAAGGCTCATGATATATGGATGGATAAAAAGATAGGCCATAAAAGGGATGGATGCATGCCTCATGATGAACAAATAGGTAGGCTATAGTGGAAAGCTCATGATAAATGGATGGGGATAAGCTATAAGATGGAAAGCTTATGATAAGGATATGCCATAGTGGATGGATCATAAGGGAGCTAGGATGTGATCTTCAAAGGCTATGTTGCATAGGAAGAACTTGCCCCCATTCTAGGTGGTAATGCTTAGGATTTTTACATGACAAAGTTCATGACCATGGGATGACATGATAGGTTTTACATGACAAGGTGTATGATAGGTGGATAATGATAATATGGATTGATGAGGAAGGTATGAGGTATACCAAGAGATATCCAAAGCATGTTTCAAGATTTTGCCCCTATGTCTTCATCAAAATCAAAAGGCAGAAGGATGGATGAATGGATAAATGGGTTCAATAGGATAGGCTTGTTTATGTAATGGCTAAGGATGGTAGGATGGTAAATGATATAATGGGATAGATAGTTTAGAAATGGATAGGTTGGATGAAACAATGTGCCCCCAAGTGTAAGTGACATAGAAGATCAACCTACACATGACGCCTGTTTGCCAGGTTTTCATCATGGTACTTATCCAAGGCGCCTGTTTACCAGGTTTTCACCACTGGATGAAGGGATTTCTCTTTACTATTTTGAATTTTTTCTTTTTCTTTTATTTTCTTTATTTTCCTTTTTCTTTTTGCTTTTAGATGCGTTGACAATTACACATGGCGCCTGTTTGCCAGGTTTTCACCATGGTAATGGATAGGAGGGACTCAAGTGGCTAGTGCTATGAAGGTTGATAGTGTCCCTTTAGAAATGGATGATGTCTTCACATGGACCATGTCATTATGCTCATAGATGTTGATAGGGGGTTGCATGGATGGGAGATGGAGTAGGTAGATAGTGGATGATGAAATGGATTATGAAAGGTTCATGCAAGGATAGATGGATCGGGATAGTGGACTATGATGTGGATTATGTAGGCTTATGCAAAAGCATGGACCATAGGGATAGCATGGCAGAGATATGCAAGATAATGGATGGAAGATGGGTAGATGTAGATATGTGAAGGTGCTGCGGAGTGGAAGGGAATCATGACCAACGGTTGCACACACCATGATAAACATTGAAGCTTTTGATGAGATGGTGGTGTAGGAAGCAATGGAGATGTTTGCTTAGGAGATGGTTGATGAAGTGATTTAGGAACCCACATAGATTTAGTATTTTTAGTGCTTTTGTTTTGCTTGTGGGATTTTTGAAGGGAATGGAAGTTTTGGATGGAAATAGGCTTTTGGATGGAGGTAGGTGATTGGGATTCTTGAGATGTGGAGGAGGATGCCTCATTTGACTTGCTAGCTATTTGCTTAGGAACCCAAACCATTTTGCTTTTGGGCTTTGCTTTTGGAGGTAAGGGTTTGGATGGTTGCTTAGATGTGGATGAGGATGCCTCATTCGCTTTGCTAGCTGTTTGCTTAGGAACCCAAACCATTTTGCTTTTGGGCTTTGCTTTTGGAGGTATGGGCTTGGATAGCTTTTTGGATTGCTTTGATTTGGTTCTTTGCATTGATTTTTCATGTTTGTGCCCTAAGGCACGATAGTTCTTTGGATTTTTTGGTAGGACTTTTAGCTTTATAGGTAGAGGCATCAAAATTGTTGCTTTTGAATCCCATGGCATGGGTGGAGTGGATGAAATGATTGGAAGCTTTATGCTTAGGTGATGTGTGCTTTTGTTGGCCATGATTAGGGATGTAAGGATACTTATGAATGATATGTATGTTAGGTGTTGGAAGCAATGGTGGCAAGGTGGATGGAGGGATATTTGGAGTTGGTAAAAGTG
Source organism: Cunninghamia lanceolata (assembly GCA_027924645.1). Taxonomy (NCBI): domain Eukaryota; kingdom Viridiplantae; phylum Streptophyta; class Pinopsida; order Cupressales; family Cupressaceae; genus Cunninghamia; species Cunninghamia lanceolata. The sequence continues at coordinate 6,200,203 of BSBN01000562.1, read as the reverse complement.
GAGGCAAGGTGGATGGCGGAAGGTGTATGGTCACATGCTTTTGACATTTATAGGATGATGGAGATGGAATGGCTACATATGTTTTGGGTATATGATGGGGGGTGTGATGGAAAGTGGTAGGTTTAGGATGCATGAAAGGATTACCAACATCTTGGCCTTGTTTACCTTGGGGTGTGTATCCAAGGCCATATGAGCATGGAGGGATTTTGACATGGTTTGGCTCCAAAATACCTTGTTCATAAAGGCCTAGACCTTTGCCTTGGTAGTTCATGTTTTGGAGTATGCGATGGACAATGGGACTAGGTGTGCTGTGAACATTAGACTTGAGCTCATTATTGGATGAAGAAGGTGAAGTGGATAAAGGTCGTTGTTGTCCTAAGGAAGAACATTCATGGACAAAGGTGGTAAAACCAATAGAACATGATGGTGGACTTGAAGTGGAATCGATGGTCAATGTGAAAGGAGGATCATTAGGATCTTGCTTATGTTCATGTTGATCCAAGTTATTGGTATGATCTTTTATGCTTACTTGGGGGACAAGTGTCTCATCATGACAAGTTGATGTTTGCTCATTATGGATAGGGCTAGATGGTAGATGACTAGGAGCAATGTGGATATCTTGGTCATGGATAGATATAGGATTATGGATAGGATCAAGGTGCTCATGGATAGCTTCTTCATAGGTATCATCTTGATCATAAAGAAGGTAAATGTTATGGATGGGTTGCATGGAAGTGTTTTGATCTTGAGTTGGACTAGGGCTTAATGTTTCCACATGTTTAAGATTATGCTCTTGACATACCTCTTGACTTTGGATGGAAGTGGAAGGTTCTTGAGTGGACTTGATAGGCTCTTGATAGTTATCAACATGAAGGCATGATGGCTCTTGACTTAGGCTTGTGGTTGGAGACTCTTGAATAGACTTGTTGGCTTGTAGGTCACATGATGGGCTTAAAGGGCTAGGTATGTTAATGGAAGCCTCTTGAAGAGGCTCAAGGATATGTGAACCACATGATGAGATTATAGGATTGGACATGACCTTTGGAAGTTCATTGGTAGGCTCATGAATTAGTGTTTGACATGGAGGTAGTTTATTCCTAGCTAGTAGCCAATGGATCACATCCTTTGCAAGTGTATGGGTGGATGGAAAATATAATGGATGTATGATAATGGTAGTTGGTGTTAGATTAGGATTAGGACTAGGATTAGGTTGAGACCTAATTGGATTGGATGGATTAGGATTTGGACTAGATGGGGGTGATGATGTGGCACGATTTCCCATTATAGGTGGGTACACCTTGTAAACAATTGAGACAAATATTGGACATTGATTTGTATTATGGCCTTTGGTCCTATGGTATGCACAATAATCATGTTCATCATATGGACTTTCTTCACATGGTTTGACTTTAGGAAGTTCAATGAGTTTTGCTTCAAGCATCCTTTGTAAAACTCTCTCAGCCGCATCCTTTGGTGAACGATTATAATGATATGGTGATGAAGGTAATGAAGGGCTTGGTGGTTTGGAAGGTTGATGGATTAATGGACTAGGAATGGGATCACATGATGGTGTTGGGATAGGACTTGTTGGCTCATGTGTTGGCATGGGATTGCATGATGGTGGCCACTCTAGATTGGTGTCTCCCTTGTCAAAGGTTATTAGATCTTGCATAGGATAACTTGGACTCATTTGATTTATGTACAAGGGACCACTTGGACTTGCATGTGCTTCTTGTTGGAGAGGTGGACTTAGGTCTATCAATGGTGCTTGATGGTCTTGTTGAAAAGGTGTACTTGGACCTGATTGATTTATGTACAAAGGGCTATTTGGACTTGCATGTTGTTCTTGTGATATCACTTGATGGCTTTGTGGATGGGCTTGGTAGTGCATTGGAATGGTGGTATGAGGGATTGGATAAGCTTGAGGTGGATGTTCATAGGTTGATGTGGTATTGAATTGGTGGATAGGTAGATTAGGTTGATAGGAAGTGGATGGATATGACATGTGGCTATAAGGTGGATTAGGTTGATAGGAAGTGGCTAAGGATTGTTGTACTTGTCGAGCTTGACTAGTGGCTAAAAGGTGTTGGACTTGGGCTATGGAGTGTTGTAGTTGAGGTGATTGGCTTGCGTGGGGTTGAGCTTTTTGGATGAAGAATTGTAATATTTCAATGGCGTCTTGGTTTAGGGGTTGTAATCCTTGATAAAGATTTTGGAGGAATCTTTGGAATTTGATTTCTAGGTCCTCTAGTGTAGACATGTTGTCACCACGTGTTTGTCTTAAGTCCTTTTAGCAAGTGCTTGCTTAGGGATTTGGATGATGATGTGGAATGTTTAGATGATGTGTTTAGATTGATTTGTTTATGTGTTTGGGTGTTTAGAGCTTGATATGGCAATATTCAAACAAATGATTATGCATATACACACATGAATCACTCACGCAAGACACATAAGCAAGTTGTTGACTTTGAAAATGAAATGTGATGATTATGCAAGCACACATGGAAGACACATCAACAAGCCTAATGTGTAGTCAAGTGGGTATAGCCAATTAAATCTTAGGCTATCTATTGCACAAGGTTGACTATGGAATTGAAAGTGAAATCCTGCCACACAGCCAGGAGAAAGGGGTAACCCACCCTTCACCTTCACTTCCCAAAGGTATAAAGTTCTTTGGGGCTTAGCCAAGAGTGACAAGATTCCAACTCCCAATGAGGGTGTCTTTCGATTCAGCCTCGATTGAGGTCGTCCCTTGGAGTGGTGTGTCTCCAAGCAGGCCTCCTAAGAAGGGTATGACAAAAGCAAACCAAGTGAGCTGTCACTTGATTCACACTCGCAGTTGTTAATTTCCCCTTAGAAACTTGAAATGTGTAACAAACAGTTCAAGCACTTGTTCTTTTTAGACCCAAATCTAAATGTGATGGAAGACAATGGTTTGTTTTAGCCCAATTTTTTGATGTGAATTTGCAAACAATTATTTATTTTAAAGCCCAAATCCAAGTGTGATGACAAACAAGTTGTTTGTTTTATGCCCAAAATCTAAATGTGTGATCAAATAATGATTAGAGATGAGAGATTAGAATGAGTGCACCTCATAAAAATTGCTTTCCAAGTTGCTATTATGATTGATCCAAATGTTGCTCCAGCTCCTTTGATTCACTTACAAGTCACATAACTCTTTGAATACTGAGCCAAATCTTTAATGTAACCACTTTTTGGAAAGCTCTCGAAGTCCTCTTTCCAACAAATCTAAGATTTTTTTTTTCAGGACCTGTGTAAAATAGAAAACCCTCTGCAACAGATCTGGTCATAAATAAAAAAAATCAGCAAAAAGTCGCGCGTCAAAAATTTGTGAAAAATTAGAATCGCAGAGTCAACTTCAAATCGTCATAACTCTTTGAATACTAAGCCAAATCTTTAATGTAACCACTTTTCGGAAAGCTCTCGAAGTCCTCTTTCCAACGAATCTAAGATCTCTTTTTTCCAGGACCTGTGCAAAACAAAAAACCCTCTGCAACAGATCTGGTCATAAATTAAAAAAAAATCAGCAATATAAAATATCTTCAACCTACAAATCAAAGTGCATAAACCTGCAAAAATGAATGATTGACACTCCAAGAAATCTGATCTTCACAAAAACAACTCAAACAAGAGGGTTAATCAGGGACGTGAGTCCCACCAGGCGTGCCAAATGTATATCGAAAAATTTGGATTTATAAATGGAAATGATCAAACAATTGAAATGCATAACCTAAACCCAAATAATTCAATACCTCGAAGATGCAAAATGAGCTTGATTGATTGATCGCTTTGTTGTGTTGATTGCTCGATTCCGCAGCATAACGTTGATAAGGAGATAGATGATGGATGCAAAGGCTCTAATGATATTTCAACAGCATGTGGATACTTGAGGATCAATGCCCTTTTAGAAAATTTGACAGAATAAGGGTGCTTAAGGCTCAATGCATGCTAATGGCTTGTGAGGGGGTTGATTTATAGGAAAGGCTTGGTTCCAATGGATGGCTAGGATCAATTAGGGCTTTAGGTGAAATGGATGGATAGGATTAAGTTAGGTTTCCTTGCACATCAAGAAATTGTAGTCATATGACATGTGGCAAAGGAGGATGAGGCTTAGGTGTGCTTGTGTAGATAAATACTAAAATTAGGTCCCAATAGTTGTGCATGTGAAAGATAAAAGTTGTAACACATGATTGACTAGACAAGTGTTGGAATGTGATGAAAGATGAGTGTTTAATTCAAATAAAATATTTGAATTAGTTGGGATATGAGTTGGATATTAATTAAATAAATAAAATTTATTTAATTAATTGAGAAGTTGAATAGGATGAGATAAGATATGATGTGGAAATTAATTAAATAAATAAAATTTATTTAATTAATTGGGATGGGGATAAGATAAATGGGATTATGCATGTGAAATTAATTAAATAAATAAATTTATTTAATTAATTGGCTTAATGGATAAATGGGATGGGATTAGGACAAAATGGCTTATGATGTCTAGGATAATGTTTTAACAAGGTGTTGCAAGACATACACAAATTTGGGACAAATTTGGGTGTCTACAATTATAAACATCAAGATCAAGACCTCAAAGACAAAACATTAGGGCACACACATAACAACATGAATCATAACACAAGTTTTTCATGCATGGAAAACCCTCATAGGGATGAAAAACCACTCAAAAATACCTCACTAGCTTAATCATGAAAATCACCAATCACACAGCCTCACTAGCTACAAATAGGTCTCACTGACCAAGCAAGCCTCACTAGCTACAAACAGGTCTCAGTGACCAAGCAAGCCTCATTGGCATATAGGTTGTCTCACTGACATAAATCTGATTGCATCAAGGATTTAAACAAATTCAGAGGGACACTCTAATTCACTATAGTACAATATACCTTCAATATTACTTTTATCAACATCAAATAATTCTTCTTCTCAGCATAATCTATTTTTGTCATGAACAAGTACTGTCCCTATATTCATAAGAACCTTTGCACTCTCAACATCTGCTGATAGTCTCAATCTAGAACATTAATCAAGACTTCATCTATTCACTAATTTATATCATAAAGATTTGGATTCAAGACACAAAAACAAGGTATACCAATTGACTGTCCTTTGCCATCACTGTAATTCTTTAACTTATCTCTCTACAAGTTTATTTATCAGTCACCCTCATTTGTCCTTCTTTGTATCAGGTGTTAAGAGTATATATTTCATTTTCCTTTATCTTTTAGTGTACAAGTTTGACATTCTTTTCTACAAACAATCTCTAACACATATCTTAAGTCTCCCTTATCAAAACCAATGAAATTCACTCTTTAATACTATGTACTTTGATACATTACATAAGCTCCTGAACAATTCTCTACAACAATGAGTTTGCAATAGGTCCTTTAGTATCTTGTATGTCCTCATCACTAATTATTCTACATACAAACTCCCTTCTATACCTTAGCAATCTTCAACATATCTCTGCAAATGTCATCTCTTCCAAAACAAATAATATTCTCTGCTAGAAAACCATGATCTCATATACACTTCTCTCAAAACTGCATCATATCTATAGAGCTTTGTTTACTGATACAAAACTATTAAAATATCATTATACATACTACCATGTAGATATTGCACTATTGATCACCATGAACCCCATATCACCATTCCATCCATCAGACAACATAAGTTCCCAATTTTTTTGGCCCTCATATACGGTGCATAACTGTTTTGAGGCAGTTAGGGCACAGTTGAAGAAAATCATCCGTCAAAATCAATGGTGAATAACATTCGTTACAATTCAAATCACATTTAAATAGACACCATTAGATCTTTCTTTTCTGCCCTAATTTCTTTTGATCTGTGCCCTCGATTATGATTTGAGCGCCCATTGACCTAGTAAGTTGGTAACTAAGAGAATGGGGCCGATCAAGAGAATGCCTAACAAACCCTTTAGACAATCACCTTAGGTGACTTAAGTTACAATCACAGGTCAACAATTAAATATAACAAAAATCAACTAAAGGATATGATGGTTAAAATAGGGAATACAATAAGCTAAGAATTAGGTTTAAGACATGAGAAACTTAGGGTTTTAGGGTCTATACTTAGGAATGAAGTCTAGGTTTTTCTTTTTAATTAAAGACATATGAAGCATTGACAATCAAATACCTCTGCCATTGCAAATGATTGAATATGATATGAGTATGAAGAAAAAACATCTTGAACTTTGACATCAATTGCTTGTGGCTAGCTTCATAACAAATCAACATGATCAAATGAAAATGCATGAGCTTTGACATCGCTTGTTTATCTCTTTTGCTTGTAATAACATGACAACATCTTGAACACTATGGAGTCATGCATAGTGAATATGACAACATCTTGAACACCATGGAGTCATGCATAGTGAAGCTAACATACACCAAAGCAATTCATCCTGCTACACCAACCCATAAGAAGACAATACATCCTGATATCACATCATCCTGATCCTTTACTATTGCAACACCAAAATACATGAACCTCCAATCACTGACATAAAAAAATCCATGCATCCTCATGAAGGAACTATGTCATCCAACCATGTCATTGAATCCTTCAAGACATCATACCAAATGACTCCTGAAAGGCACCTCACTTTGACATGAATGACAAATCTCTATCAATATGTAGTTCATGTTTGTAGTGATGATGTAGGAATGGTTCTGGGTAGATGAGATGATGTTGGATAATGATGTGTTGATATTTTGGATAATTGTAATGGTTACGATTTTTTTTAGAGTTTTTGTAATTTTTTTTATTTTTTGGGGGTTTTTGGATTTTCTATTATTTTTGGCATTTTTGGCTTTTCTATTTTTTTTTTTGGATTTTTTGGTTTTTTGATGTTTTTGGGTTTTTTGGAGTTTTAATCTACACAAGTAGAGCATACAAGGATCCTCTTTCCAAGCATTTTCCTTGGGTGGGGTGATGAAGGGTAGGGTGATAAGATTGAATGTTTTAGAATTCCAAGCCATGGGATGTAGGTGATATGGAATGTCGTGGTGGATAAGAGGACATATTAGATGGTAGAACCATCCACTACACATGATGCTTGAGATAGGTTTTCACCATGGTACTTATCCAAGACATCACCAAAGTGATTTTTACCATTGGATGGCTTTATTGCACTCAGGTTTTTCTTGATTTTTTGATTTTTTTGGATTTTTTTGATTTTGGGATACTCGATGGGTTATCCATAAAACCTTTTCAGGTGCATGATGTTCATAGGTTCATCTAGAGGCTGCCCCTCAGGTGTTGCAAGATAGTAAGCTCCTGATCCATAGATAGCTTTGATAACATATGGTCCCAACCAATTGGGCTCGAACTTTCCTTTCTTGTGGTGCTCTTGTAGGTTTCTCTGATTTTTCATATGGACAAGGTCACCTATATCAAACTAGCGGTTCTTGATATTTTAGTTGTAGCTTCTGCGTAGGTGATTTTGATAGGCTTGAAGGTGATTAAGAGAATCCATGCACTTCTCATCTAGGAGTTCTAGCTCATTTAGGCATGCAACTTTGTATTCGTCATCAATGATTATGTTTTGCAATGAAATCCTGAGAGAAGGGAGCTCAACCTCAATAGGTAAAATGGCTTCGGAACCAAATACTAGAGAGTATGGAGTGATTATTGTGGGTGTGTGAATGCTTGTGCAATAAGCTCATAGGGCGGGGTTGAGCTGAAGGTTCCAGTCACGACCAACTTTGTTAACCATCTTTTTTAGGATGGTAAGATGCTTTTGTTAAAATCTTTGGCTTGACCATTACCTTGAGGGTAATATGGTGTAGAAAAATAATGTTGGATGTGGAATTTCTCGCATAGGGTGTGAACTTCCTGATTCTTAAATGGTTTCCCATTATCTATGATAATGGAGAAAGGAACACCATAATGGCATATTATGTCGTGGAGGATGAATTTTACAATTTGGATGCCATTAGTGAAAGTGATCGGAATGGCTTCTACCCACTTGGTGAAATATTCGGTAGTGGTAATGATGAATTTGTGGTCATTGGATGAGGGTGGGTGAATTTTTCCTACGAGGTTGAGTCCCCACTATGAAAAGGGCCAAGGGGTCATTATTAGCTGTAGTTCCTGTGAAGGTGCATGGATAAGATCACCATGTTGTTGACATGGTAAACATTTCTTCACAAATTAGTAGGCATCTCATTCCATGGTTGGTCAATAGTACCCTATTCTAAGAATCTTCTTCGCTAGAGTAGGTCCACTAGAGTGTGCCCCACAAATGCCTTTGTGTACCTCGTGCAAGGCCACTTTGGCTTCCCTAGAGTCGAGACATCATAAAAGAGTAGCATCAAGACTTTTTTCAGTATAGGGTATCTCCTATGATGGTGAAACAAGAAGCTTGGTGGATGAAGGTTTTGCATTGTACAGATGTTAGATTTGGTGGGATGATGTTATCATGGAGGTACATGTAGGTCTCTTGGTACCAAGGAGATAGGGGACCAACAATGTTGCATACTAACTCAGATTGTGGTACACCATAGGCCAACATTTGTAGTTCTTAAATCAGGAACTCACATTTTTTGCTATCTTTTTCATGTCAACCAAGGATCCTATAGTGGCCATAGAATCTGCTTCTTTTTTGTTCAACCTTGGAATTTGTTCAAAATGGATGTCATGGAAATAGTCTTTGAAATCATCAACCATTCTTTTGTAAGGTAGGAGTTTGTCATCTTTTGTTTTGTATTAATTATTGACCTGTCTGATGACTAGCTGGGAGTCTCCATAAACTGTAAGCTTTTCAATATTCCACTGGATGGCCATGCAAAGTCCTATACTAAGGGCCTCATATTTTGATACATTGTTTGTGCATGGAAATGTTATTTTATAGCACTTTGGAATAGTGTCTCTTTGAGGGGTAACAAACAAGATGCCTACCCTCGAGCCACGATGTGTGTAGGATCCGTCAAAATACATTTTCCATGTATCTATTGTTGGTGCTACTATGAATATTGACTCATCTGGGAATTCTAAAAGTAATGGTTGTTCTGTTGGGATAGGTGTATCAGCCAATTGATTGGTAATCACTTGTCCTTTGATAGCTTTTCTTTTTGTGTACTCAATGTCAAATTCACTAAGGATCATAACCCATTAGCCATCCATCCTATGAGAGTTACTCTAGTCAATAAATATTTGAGTGGATCAATCTTGGCAATGAGCTTTGTCTTATGGTTGAGCATGTAGTGTCTTATCTTTTGAGAAGTGAAGACAATGGCAAGGCATGCCCGTTCAATAGAAGTGTAATTCAGCTCATAGGTCACTAAGGTGCAGCTGATATAGTATATGGCTCTTTCCTTTCTTCGTTCATCATGTTGTGCTATGAAGGCCCCTATTGTTGTTTCTATTATTGAGATGTAGAGGAGGGGTTGTCCTTGCCTTGGTGGAATAAGGACTGGTGGTGTAGCAAGATATTCCTTTATCTATTCAAAGGCATTCTGACACTAGTTATCCCATACAATTGCTATGTTCTTTTGGAGAAGATGCTGAAATGGTTGACATTTGTCTACAAACTGTGCTATGAAGCGGTGGATAGACTGAAGTTTCCCTTGAAGGCTACGAAGTTGCTTGAGTGTTTTAAGTGGAGGCATTTCCATTATAGCCTTAACCTTAGTGGGGTCAACTTTGATTCCTCTTCTTGACACAATGTATCCTAGGAGTTTTCTAGAGGTGACCCCAAAGACACATTTCTTGGGATTTAGCCATACTTTGTATTGCTCTAATTTGTCAAATATTTTTGCCAACACATTCAAGTGGTCTTCTCTAGTCTTTGATTTTCCCAATAAATCATCTACATAATATTCCATTATGTTGTGGAAAAGTTTATGGAAGATAACTGTCATGGCTCTTTGATAGGTAGCTCTTGTGTTCTTCAACCCAAAGGAAATCACAATCCAACAGTAAATTACCCATGGACATATACAGGAGGCCTTATGTTGTTGTTCTTCAGCTATCCTAATTTGGTTGTAACCAAAAAATTTGTCCATTCAGGACAACATCTCATGTGTTAGGGTGAAATCCACGATGATATCTGTGTTGGGTAGCGGAAAGTCATCCTTAGGGCATGCTTTATTAAGATATCTAAAGTTTGTGCAACAACAGATGCTTCCAGTGACTTTTTCTATAGGTACAATGTTTGATATCCATTCAGGATAGTTTATAGGGTGAATGAATCCCACATCTAAAAGTTTCTTGAGTTATGCTTTGATGAGAAGTGCTACTTGTGGATTCATTTTTCTTAGCTTCTATTTTACCAGTTTTACATCAGGATGTACAACAAGATGATGGACAACTAGACCAGGATCCAATTCTGGCATATAAATATATGTCCATGTAAAATTATGGCTCCTTTGTTTGAAGAAAGATAAGAAAGCCTCCTATTCTATTACTGTGAGGGATTCTACTCAGAATGCTGTCTTGGGTGCCTCTTATGTTCCAAGGTTCATCTCATGTGATGTCTCTACCGGGATCGGTGACCTCTCTTGATAGAACTTAGGTACTTCAGGGAGGTCCATTCTCTCATCCCCTAGCACCTCGTGAAGGTTTTCACTAGAGGATACATTCTTTATTTTGATTTTTTCTTCATCTAAAAGTGCCACAAGGTGGTTTTCACTAGGGGATGTTGTTTTTATTTTCATATTTTTGTGACTAAGAGTTTCGATTGTCTCCCCAAAGTATGCAGATGTATTTAGTTCCATAATATAGTCAGACTTGTGGTCTCCAAGGGGAAAGTGATCTCTAACCCCCATCATTTTAGCTAGTGCTTTGTCATTTTGTGTGACATTAAGGACTGGAGGTCCTTGTTGGTCCTAATCTATGAGTTGGGGATAGACAAGGGGTAGGTTATTGGATGTAGATGGCATGGTAGTTAGGGTGTAGATGGTGCATATGAATGATTTGAAAAGTTTGGCAAAATCATTGAAAGAGTCTTGATGGTCCTCTTTGTTGATGTTATCTATCGTGGGGAAGGTCTTAGCAACCTCACTTAAGATATACTCACTATTGGTGGAGGTGGACTCTTGTTTTCCATACCCTAACCCATGGAGATATTGATTCCTTTTTATTTGAATAGGTTCAACAATTCCTTGTTCATGAATACCTATATCACCTTGTCCTTTGTAGCCCATGTATTTGACAATCTCGAGACCTTTTCCATAGATCTCAGTTGGGAGAGTAGGAGATTCTTGTTTATCTTCATATTTGTATAACCAAGAGGATATGTCTTCGAGAATGTCTTGTTCTAGGAGGTACATTTTCTCGAAGGTTGGTGACAGCTTGCATTTGATGACAACTGTAGGGACTTTGTCTTCTTTGGGGGTACCAAATGTCTTAGGCAATGTTGGTAATAGGCCCACACAAAATGTGCCATGTAGGTTATATTCACCACATCCCATGTCACTTACTTTGATCTTGACCTCGGGAGGAGTGGATGTTTGTGATGTGGTTGCGATGTTGGAAGGATCAATGCATGAAGTGGATAGCATAGGATTAGATGGGAGGTGGATGTCTTAGTGGCATTGTTATAAGGACAAAAAGTTCGGTCATGTCCTTCCAAGAAGCTGCAGTTTTGGAAAGGGAAAGGATCGACATAGATAGTAATTTCTATGCATTGTGGGAAAATTTTAGGCATTAATGGAAGGTGGATGGAATGGCTTGCATGGCATGAATCCATGGTTGGCCAAGGAGGATGTTATATGGGAGTTCAAGATCAAGTACTTGGCGTTTGGTTTCCAAAATATTTTGTCCTACTTGGATGGGAAGCTTGATGGTTCCTTCAGACAATCTTCTAGAGTCATCATATCCTTTGATAGTTATACACTCACTAGAGTCCACAACCACATCAGAGTATCCCAAATGTTTTAATAGTTTTAGAGTGAAAAGATTTAGGTTGGAGACACCATCTATTAAGATTCGTTTGGTGGTATGTTTATGGATTAGGACTTCAATGTGTAGGGATTCGTTATGTGCGGCATTAGAGGTGGGTAGGTCCTTTTCCAAGAAGGTGAGGCGATGAGGTGAGGTGATGTGGCCTACCATGGCTTGGAATTGATCAACATTCAAGTTGGTAGGGACTTGGGTTTCTATTAAGGCTTTGTCAAGGACTTCCTTATGGAGGGGAGATGTGCGTAGTAATTCAAGGATGGAAATTTGTGCGGGAGTTTTTCTGAGGTAATCTAGGAGGTTGTACTTGTGGGTGGATGGTGGATTGGTAGGTGTGGATGTATAAGGTTAATCATTGGTAGGGGCTCCACGGATGGAGACGCGGCCGTGACAAGTAGTAACAACATAATTAGGTGTTTTGGCTCTAATAGTGATGGTATTGACATGGTTGTAATAATCTTCTATTCAACCAACAATGGAATCGAAAGAAGAAGGGGGTGGCATGATGTTGTATGTTTGGTTAGAAGACAAGGCTTTTCCTTTGTTATGATCTAGAAGTGGATCCTTGTATGCTCCTAGATAGGCATTAGGTGATTGTTTTGGAGGTTCGTTGACGATTATATCACCTCTATCTATAAGGTCTTGGATACAACATTTCAACCTCATACAATTAGATGTTTTATGCTCTTTCACATGATGATATTCACAATAGGTATTCTCATCAACCTAAGAGGGTTTAAATTGATTTGCATCATAAGGACGAATAGGGGGTAATGTTACCAAATCCTCTTTTATAAGGTTGTTCAAGACATTTTCAATATGTTCTCCTAAAGGTATGAATTTCCTTTTAGGATTGTTGTTTTGTCTCGGCGGTCCCCTAGGAACATTTACATTGTTGTTGGTGGATGTAGTTGGCGGAATGAGATTTTGTACATTTTGGATGGCCTTCACATTGGTGACAATGTCATTGAGGGTATTCTTATTTTTACCCCAAAAGAGGGGTTTATCATTGGATTGTGCATTGCCGTTCATATGGGAAGTGTTGGTATTATTATTGTTGACTTTGATGCTATTGTTGGTCTTGTTGTTGTTGTTGTAAAGTTTTATAGAGCCTTTAGCAATAAGGGCTCTTTCAATGGTTGTACCTTTGTCTATAACCTCCTCAAAGGTTGATGCACATTAGATTTGTAAATGGAAGGTTCCCCATTTCTTGGTTAAGATTAATCACATAGTGACTAATTGTTTTTCAGGAATTGGCCAAGGGACTTTGCTTGCTAAGCTTCTCCACCTTTGTAAAAAGGTGGTGAAGGATTCCCCATTCTTTTGTTTTGTTTTGAAAAGGTCAGTCATGGATATTTCCTGTTCAAAGTTATAGGAGAAATGATTTACAAATTTCTCCACAAGCTCATGGAATGTCTTAATATCGGGGAAAAGATGAGAAAACCATTTGGTAGCTTGACCACCAAGGCTTCTAGGAAAGAATCTTATTAAATATGTGTCATCATATGAGACCTCTAGGAAAGAAATATAAAACTCCCTAAGGTGTTCCCTAGGGTCTCCCTTCCCTTTGTATTTGTCAAATTTTGGTGTTTCAAATTTTTTAGGAAAGGGTGGCATATGTATGGTTCTATCAAATGGGTATGGGAAAATATCCTTGAAAGAATATTGCTTTCTTTTGTTTCCATGTTGCATATCATCAACATTTTGGATCAAAGATTGCACAATGCTAGGTAAATCTTGGGTAGTTGGTGGTTGTGGAATGCGGGTTTGTTGGTTTTGGACGAAGTTTTGAAGAAAATTAGGAATTTTTTGATGTTGGGTGGCTTGATTTTGTGGGGTTTGATTTTGATTTTGATGGGAGAGGTATTATTGGTAGGCAAGGAGTTGTAGAATATGTGGTGGAATTTGTTGGTTTTGATTGGGATTTTGTTGTGAGGTTTGGATGGAAGATGTAATAGGTGGTTGAGAAATTGGAGGTTGTATGTATGTGAAGTTGAGTGAAGGGTTGTTGCATGGATTGTTGTTGGGAATGTTGGACATATTGTAAGGTGGTTGGGAGTGAAGTTAGGGTAAAAATTAGGGTAAATGCATAAACAACAAACTATCAAACCCTAACAAGCACAATGAAGTACAAAATAGAATGAAAATTAAATAACAAAGCAAATGCAAACCGATTTCTACACTAATCTTGGCTCGCCTCCATTGCTCTTCTCAATCTTGCATAGGAATGCATGATTTTGAAGGATGAATGTTGGGTATTCACTATTTCAGTAGCATAAAAATGGCATAAGGATGAATGATGATAGGCTCTAATGTCATTTCAATAGCATAAGGATAATTGAAATTTCCTTGATCAAATGGCTTGGTTAAGGGTTGATTTATAGGAAGGGACTGATTTGAATGAATTGCTATGATTGAAAGCTAGTTTCAATGATGTGGATGACTAGGATTGAATAGGGTTTCCCACTCCATGAGGAGTTGTAGTCATGTGACAAGTGTAGGGTAGACCTAATTTAAATAAAAGATTATTTAAATTAGTGGGACATGTGAAGGCATTAAATGGAAAATGTAGTATGTGACATGTGTTTGATTGTGATGAAAGGTGAGAGCTAATTCAAATATTTTATTTGAATTAGTTGCAACATGTGAAAGGGAAATTAATTAAATAAAAATGATTTATTTAATTAATTGGAAAGTGGGATAAGTGGGATTAGGAGTGGGATTATGCAAGGGACCTAGGACAAAATGTTGGAAGATATCTCACAAGGTGATGTTGCAAGACATGGACAATTTTAAGTGTCTATAGGGAGAATAATTGTGTCATGAAGTCTATGGTGTTGGTGTCAAATTGAGGCACACTTGTGGAAGCACTTGTGTGCATGGTGTTAGGAATGTTAAGGGTGATTTGTGGCATGGATGTAGTGATAATAGATGTTGATATGGTTGTGGTATTTGGTGTGGTTGACGTGTTAGTAGGAATTGTGGATGTGGTGAAATTTGAAGTTTGGGATGTGTTAAAAATATTATGGGATGTGGATGGTTGTGATGAAGTAGTGACATTGGGTATACTTGCACCATTTTTGATGAGGAATTCAAGATATTTTGTGGGATCCAATTTTAGAACTCTATCTAATATGTCCATGGAGTTAGTGTCTTGCATGAAGTCTAAAAAATCTTGATCCACATTGTTGATGTTTGATGATGGGGCTAGTGGTATGTTGGTGAAAGGATTTAACATAGCATTTGCATCAAGGGATGATTGTGGTTGATTTGTGGGATTATTGTTTTGATCAGTTTAAGGCATCCCAATGCCAAAATTAACTCTACAGGATTCCATGTCCTTGTTTTTCTTAGCTTGAGACCTTGCCAAGGGCATACAATGGATTGGGTGTGTATTTGGTTGGATTTTTGAAAGGTGGATGAAGGTTGAGACCTTAGAGAATGGATTTCAAAATATTGGACCCAAGGATAGGTGATGGTGGACTTTGGTGTGATGAAGGGGAATAAAGATTTAGTCTTTAGAGAATAAAATATCAAAATTCTAAACCTAAGGATAAGTAATGATGGATAATGTATTGATAGGTTTTAGCTTTAGAGAGTAAATCTCAAAAATTTTAAACCTAAGGATGATGATGAAGGTATGAGGATGGGTGAGAAACCTTAGAGGTTAGACCTCAAAGATAAATGGGTGAATTGAGTTTCAAAATGTTTTTGGACCTAAAAGGATAGATGAGTGGAAGGATAAATTCAAAATGTGGAATAAAGGATGGATGGAGTGGATAATAACCTTAGAAATTTGGGAAATGATTTTGGGATAATGGTATAAGATAACCTTTAGAGATTAAATCTCAAAAGGATTTCTGAGACCAAAATGAAGATATATATGTGGGTGAATAATGATTTTGAGGATGACCTTAGACTGAATTTGAAAGGGATGATGATTTAGAAATGGATGACTAAGGTGTACTTAGGATGGTTTAGATAATAATCAACCAAGGAAAACCTTAAATGATTTGGATATTGGATGACTAAGGATGTTGGATAATTTTGATGATGTTTGGAAAAAAGGATTTTTAAATCAAATGGGAGCTTGAATAAATCTAGATCTTTGGATTATAAAAGGGATGTCCCTCCTTACTTAAGTCAGACTTATGACCTTAAAGAAAAAGGGGAGGATTATTTTACTTGAAGGTAGACTTATGACCAACAAGCAAAATGGGATACTTTAGAATATATCAACTTAGGAGTTGTCTAGGCTCCTAAATCAATTATTCTAAAGGTTAATAAAGGCTAATTTATAAAAGCACTTAAGGTAGACAAAGTCTTAAGTACCCTATAAACTAGAGGATGGTAAGATCTAGATTTAATTCTTGCATAAAATTAATTTGAGGTATGGTTTTGGATGTTGATTGATTTTTGGATTTTGGATGAATTTTGATTTTTGGATGTTGACGTTGGATTTTGGATTATATGAATAGGATTTGGATAGTGTTGGATAATGTTGGGGAATGTTGGAAAATGAATTTGAACTTGGACTAAAGTTGGGATGAAATGAATTTTGGAATGAATGTACAAAGGTCCAAGGGTGAAAATCAAATGTTCACCTAAGGTTAAGTGAATAATGGAGGGACAATCAATTTGGATTGGGATTTTGGAATGAAATGATTAATGAGTAGACAAGGTATGACCAAAGATTAAATATCAAAATGATGTTTATCTACAGTCAAATGGGATGGGGTAAATGGAGTTGGACAAAGGTTGGACTATATTTGGAGATGAAAATGAGGACAAAGATTGGACTTAACAATTGATTGGTGATTTGAGATGAATGGGGTATAATCAAGGGTCTAATAATCAAAATGATTTCCTCTAAGGTCTAAATGAAACGATGTAGGTGGATTTGGACAAAAGGTTGTGGATGGAATTTGATCAAGGGTTTGGGTTTGAAATGGATGACTTTGATTTAGATGATTTTTGACAAGGTGATCATGTATACAAACTAGTCAAAACTCAAGGATCCTAGAATAATTCAGATGACACGTGTAGGATGCGGTCTGCAAATGGCACTAATCCCTGAAATTATGGTGCTAAAATAGTTAGGTTTGGTGTCAAAACAAAGGAATAAGGTGTAGATGTTTAGGACTATGGCGTTACAGAAAATGGTGCCACAGAGAAAGCTTATGATGCTAATTAGAGAGGCTATGGTGCTGAATTGTGAGTCTCTAAGATTTTGCCTAGGGTTTTGACAACTTTTGATAATTTTTGGATATTGGGCTCAAATCTTTGGATTTTCAAGGGTCAAATGCTCTGAATTCAAGGCTCAAATGTTTGATTTCAAAAGGGTTAAATATTCAAATGTTTGATTTTTCAAAGGTTCAAATGATTTTTGACAAATTTGATAAGATTTCTTGGCAAGTAGATACAAATCAAACAAGAAAACACAATGGCTTTTGACTCAATGTATCAAAATAACTTTTTCTTTCACGGGGTATAACATGAAGACATACCAAGCACATGAACATCCTAGAAATTATTCAAGTAGGAGTGTATGAGACCATAAGCCCACTTCACTACCTTTATATAGGTGTAACGTGCAAATCTCATGAGGAGGAAACTAACCACTTTTGATTACCTAAGATCGCTCATTACGTCGCGAGGGGAGAGCATACACGACATGCATGCTTGTTTCTAGAGGGCATTTGCACTTGACAATAAATCAAATGTGGCTTGTGCAGTAACTTCACCAACCTAACTAGTATCCATTGCATTACAATCTCATACGGTCGAAAGGTCTTAAGCTAGGATAATTATGAGCTTCTAGGGGAGTCCTCTAGCATACACAAGGTACTTGAGTCACAAGTTCATGAATGGGGGTGTACCAATCGACTGATACTCAAACACTCATGTCTTGGTGGACCAAGGGTCTTGGAGGTCTATTGCTTGGAGGCAATAGGGTCCTTCCTTTAAAGCTATCTTTCGAATCACAATGCTTATATACCACAGTGGAACATGTGGTTGAGGTCATCCCTTGGGGTGATGAAATCCACAAGAAGGCCTCCTAAGAAGAAACTACTCTCTTTTTTTTATCCCCAAGATCTCACTTGGCACGAGGGGAGAGCATACATAAGAAAATTAACCCCTTCAGGATAACACTTAAAAGCATAGAAAATGCCCACAAGTAGACTTTTGATCCCAAAGATCACCCTAAGGTGTGAGGGAAGAGCAAAGTCTAGAAGTGGACCAAGCAAAGTACACAAGTTCATTAACCCTCTAACTAATTTAGTGCCACTAAGATAGTGAGAAAACAAAGATCTTTGATTAATGAAAACCTACATTAAATGAGTTAGTAATTTCAAGAAATGTCTTTGGCCTGCATTCTTTTACCTACACAAATATGTCAATACCCCACACAGATCCCAAAAACTAGTTAAATAGAAGGCACCAAAATAGAGTAAAACAACACTAAAATAGATTAAAAAGGTGCTAATCTAAATTGCGCTAAGACATAGACAAACAATGCTAAAAATAGAGAAAATGGCACTAAATTTTTCTGATTTGAAAACTAAACAGACAACAGAAAGTAAAATGGAAATGGTGCTAAATATAAGAAAGAAGGCACTAAATTCTAACATGGTGCTAGTTTGTTACTAAATGGCATTACAATTTCCAAAGATGGCACCGAAAGAATCTTACCTTGCTTACCTTCTATTGTCTAGTTCAAAGGCATTGTTTTGAGTGGAGATGGTGCTAAACCACAAAGATTTCACAAAAAATCTGCTAAAAAAGAGATGTAAACTCAAAGTAAACATGTTGGGTGGTAGTTAGGATGCTTCATAGCCTGTCAAAGAACACCATAGGTTAGATTAGGAGAAAAGACTAGTTAGTTAATATCAAAATAACCTAGGGTCCTATAAAAATTCTCTTTCTCATGCATTTCTAGACACATTTCACCATTATTACCCCCTGTACCCATCACAATCTGATGAAAATAGAGAGCAAAGAGCAATAAAAAGTGCTAAAACGTTTAAAAACAAACTAAATTTTTTTCTAAGCCTAATATGCTAAGGGAAGTCATGAGAATAAGGCACTAAACAACACCATATGGCACCGAAACAGACAAAAATGGCACTATTCCATTAAAATATGGCACTAAACTGAGAGATTATAGTGTTGAAACTCTTGTCTACTTGGATTCTTCAAGAAAAACTCAAACAAGAGGTTAGTTTGGGACCATGGGGTCCCACTGGGCGTGCCAAATGAAGATGAAGAAATTGGAAAGCATAAAAAAGACAAAAGGAACTCAAAACACAAGAAAGTTATACCTTTGAAGCCTCCCAAACTCCTCACTCCTTGATAGAGTTGAGGAACTTGCACCCTTGAGATCCTAGATTTACCCAACTAGTGTTTGCAATGTGAAATGCTCTCCATAGTCAATGCAAAATTCACTATAACCTAGCTATGATGGAGGAAATTGAGAGAGACTTGCTCTAAAATTGGATGATGAAATGGCTTGTGGAGACTTGTATTTATAGGCAATTTGGAGGGGAGTTTGATCCAACGGTGGAGACTGGATGTTGAGATCAAAGGATGAGATTGATTTTGAGATGGAGGGCTGGGATTTGATCATCAAAATTGGATGGTGGAGAATAAAAATGAATCTTTTATTCATTTGGGGAGGACTTAGCATTTAATGTGATTTGATGTGTGAGGAAATTAAAAATTAATTTCCTTGGGATGAGATGGAATTAAAAGTTCCATTTTATGTGGCAATGTGAAGGCCATGTGACACATGCACATTTTTGGGGCCTTACATTTGTAAGTTAAAAATGTGGAAGATGTTTTAGCATGAAAATGACAAAAATGAGTTGGAGGGGTTATGTATTTTTTGTAATTTTTAATTTGTGGGTGTGGGAGAAGGTGTTAAGCATGATTTGACCAAGTTAATCAGGGTGATTAACTTAGTTAATGTGGCTGGAAAAAATTAGTGAATGGGGTAATCAAGGTTTAGGATTAATTAAATAATGATTTATTTAATTAATCTAGGTCTAGGGGTCATATAGGCCAGGGTAGCTAATTAAATAATGGTTATTTAATCAACTAGGTTAGGGGTAGGCTAATTAGTAGATAAAATTAATCATATCAGTATAATTTACCTAATTAATTGGGTTTAGGGAAGTGGACAAATTAACCAAATAAATATTTGACATATTTATTTAATTAATTGGGATGATGTTAGTAAGGTGTGAATGCTGAATTAATTAAATTAATTCAGTTTCAGGGGTTAATTGATGAAGGATGAATGGATGGTTCATAGTTGGATAGGACAATTAATTAATTAAAAAATTTAATTAATTAATTAGATGAGAAATCAGTGGTGTGGATGATGTTGGAGGGTGGTTGAAGGGTTGTGACATTTTTAGGTGTCTACAACATTATAGCCATTTGATTGCTTGATAAAGGGTCTATTGGTCCATTGAGTTGAATGCATGCCTCTTTTGCATCAATTTATTGGTCAATAATGGAGTTCAACACCTACATTAACCCTTTCTCACCATTAAATGTATTTTGGAGGTGTAAATTCAGCTAGGCTAGATGGAACAAACTTAGCCTTTGAATTTGGCAATCCAAAGCTAACTCACAATCCTAACTCACTACCTAAAAACTTCTCCATGCCAAGATTCTGCTAGGGAACTACCTCAAATTCCTCTACCTACCCCCTATTTCCCATTATGAGCCAAGGATGAGTCTATCCAACATTATTTCTATTTTTGTTTACATGCTAGATTGCTTTGGTTTTCCGTTTTGGATACTAATCATGCCCTCTTTCAATTTTCATGGTCTTGGAAAACTACTCTTCTTGACTCTTCTGCTTCCACACTGTGATTTCCAACACTTGATATCTCATAATTATCAAACACATTTGAAAGCTTCATTGTTTGGTTTGCTTTTCCCAATCATTTCTTCCTCTAGAGATTGAAATTCAATTGATTTACTCTAAATTTTCTCTCCAGGTGGCTAATTTGATATGTAATCTAAAGGGATAGTTCAATATCAATGAGGCAATCATTTTACAGACCAATTGTCTTCATTCTTAGTTATATATACTAGAAGTGCAAGGCCCTTTTCATGACTCATGTGTTTCTTGAATTAAAAAAAGGAGGTTTCGCTCTCAGTTGTTATTTCAATGTTGTTGGTTGTTGTCTACATATGCATCATACTTTAGTGAAGGATATTTACTCTAGGCTTCTCCTGCTAATGCAAACTACATAGATTTATTGGACTACCCTAACACAAGGGTTGTTTACTTTGGATTCTCCAAGGCTCTGTTGAGGATCTCAACATGTGGAGTGTTGTCAAGGAAGAGTTTTCCAATATTTTTTAAACCTTTTCCAAGCATTGGAAGATACATTCATGTGTTATGAGATTACATTGGAGAGACTCAACTGCACAACACTTGTCATAATTTCAACACCCATTGCATGACTTGAAAGCATCCACTGGTTGTGGTGGTGTACAATGATGTTCATAACCATTTTATGGTGCTTGTTACTATGTTTTCAACAACATTTATTTAGCTACCCTTTTCCTATAATGTCGTATGCTCTATTTTGCATTTTTAGATACTCTGCTAGCTTTATGGTGTTGTGACTGCTCTTCTATTCTCTATTGACTGTGTATTGCTTGTACATGCATGTTTGTATATTTTAAAATTTGTATTCATTTTTTTCTTAAATAATCCAATAAAAAAGAAAAGAAAAGATTGACACTATAAATAGTTGTTGAAGGATCATACATTTATGCATAGCTTGAGTTTTTTATATTTTTAATATTATTTTAATTAATGTTTAAATCTTGTAAAAGAACAATTTTTATATAAATTTAAGTTATTTATATAAATACAATTAATAATTATATAAAGGAGAGTAGACTCTAATGGATTATCTAGAATTAGGTAAGTTTGATTTAGTAGGAATCTTACCATTTCTTTAGTAAGTTTTGTAATGTAAAATCTTTTTTGTTATGTTGATGAGATGGTAGTTATTTCTTAATCTTGATTAACATTGAGGTTGTTGACTATCATGTCTCATTTTTATGGACTACATTATTATTTTGGTTTAATGAACAATTACTATGATTAATTTTACTTTAAGTAATTCTATATAAGTGAAGGTAATTATCAAGAAGTTATATTGATGAAAATTGGAAAATTGATTTAAATGTTAAATATTATCGGTGAAATTACAATAATTGATTCAGCTATGTTTGGAGACACTAACCTATCGACATCGAGTTGAGTGCAAATGAATGTAAGTACTCGTCGAAGATGAGAACATGGTTGAGGTAGAAGTGTTCTAGCCACTTGGCAAGAACTAATGGGTGATAATCCACTTGGAGAATAGGATTATACTATTATGATATTTCTTGGAAACAAATGTAAAAATCAAAAAAATAGTAGACCACTTCAAGGGGTGACCTCCAATAATTAGAAAATAATATATGAATTCAATAATAGCAGATATGATGGTTTGGGAGAGTCTCTCTTATTTATATGCATAAATATGAAGGGACACACCCCTTCATCCTAACTAAGTTATCTTAATAAATAACTAAGACTAATAAATGAATCTATTATGGTTAAGCATGTTGCAAGTCCTTATCCTTATTATAATAAGGAATATATCATACCAGGATCATAACATTCCCACCCCCTTCAAAAAAGCATTACCCTCAACTCTTAGCAACTCTAGAATATTTTCTATGAAAGGTTCATCATTCCATGTTTTACTATATATGAAGATGTCCTCAAAGAATACCAACACCAATTTTTGAAGAAATGGGTGGAACATTGAATTTATGAGGATTTGAAAAGTTGATTGGGTATTAGTGACACCAAATGACATAAATAATAATTCATAATGACCCTCATGTGTTCTAAATATAGTCTTATTTATATCCTCTTCCTTTAGTTTAATTTGTTGATAATCTAAATGCCAATATAACCTAGTAAAGAAAACTAGATTATTAGATTCATCTACCAATTCATCAATACTAGGAAGATGAAACTTGTCAAGTTAAGAGTGATCTTTTTGAGCTCCATGTAATTTGGGCACATTCTCCATGACTCATCCTTCTTGTTAACCATAATCATTGGGGATGAATAAGCACTTTTATTGGGATGAACAATACTTCTTGGTATTAATTCAATGGCTTGATTATGGTCTCTGATTGGAGATAGACCCTTGGGTTCTTGAAAAACCAGTTGATGGTATCGAATGATCTCTTGAAGTTTTGGTCAATCTTTCAAGTTTTCATGTCTTGTTCTTCTATAAAATGTAGTTGTGCCCTTGTGCTATAAGAACCTTTCTTAAGTAATTTCTCCATTCTATGGGAGCTAATAATTTCTCTTGGTGGTGATTGTATCCCTATAAGTTTATACGTTTTCCCATGTGTACTAAAATCCATGTATAAGTCTTGCAAATTGAAAGACACTATTCATAACTATTGAAGCCATTGTACATCCAAAACTACATCTACTACCCCAATTGGAATAGAGAACATTTCTAAGTAAACTTTATAATTTTCCATTGAGAGTATTATATGATGGCATTTACCACCACAAGGGAGTTGTTTCCCATCAGCAATCATGATCTAGAAATTATATATTGGATACACAAAACAATTAAGCTCATTAGCTAATCTTCTATCAATAAAATTATGTGTACTACTTGAGTTAATGGACACTATAACCTTCCTCTTTTTGATATAACCAATTACTCTGGGTGTTTGTGGTGCATTTGTTCCCTTGAATACATGTAAGGAGATAGTAGTGCATGTTGGAGTTATCAATGTTAGAGACACTGCTGGTATATTGAGGAGTATGACAGTCAAGAAGTGTTGGTCAAGAAATGTGAAAGGAAGAAAGCTACGCTTAAAACGCTTCCTACATTGATCTACTAAGGAAAGATTTATGCAAAATTTTCTTTTACAGTTATAGATTAAGATGCACATTAACAGAAAGATAATAACAACTTCAAAATGCAAATACAAAACTCACAACACAAGATATACGTGGGGAAAACCCTTTCAAATAAAAAACCCCACACTCCAAAGCCGCCCAATATATTATTCAGGAATCAAGAAGATAACAATATACTTGCAGAGCAAGCTTTTATAGGAATATATACAACTAGAGATCCAGGAGGTAATTCGACATCTATAAGATTCTTACACACAACCTCCATCTCAAGTTCCTAATATATAGGAGATGCAATACAGTACACTATCAACGGTAATTACAAAACCATGAGCTAAAACCACCCAAAAGTGGCACCCAAATTATCTCCAATCATAGATGCCTTGTGATGTGCCAAAACACACACCAACATGTGTAACTCTCCCCTTTATAGCTCTTTTATGTGTCCAACATGTTTTTATATTTCCCAAAACAGAAGGTCCAACTTTCAGAGGTCATAAATTTTGATCTAGGTGTCCAATTGACGAATCGTTTGATGCATCAAAAATCTCGTGAAGAGATCTATCACCCTATAACTAGCTACACTGGTTATCACCATTTTGGGGATGTTTAGAGAAGTTTCAATTCTAGTAATTGAGTTCAAAGACTTTTTTTGGCAGTTTCAAAAAATAGAAACTTTAATATCTCACAATCCTGATATGATCTTAAGATGAAACTCACCTGAGATGTTCACTTAGTTGTTCTGCACCTTCTGGGAAATATTTTAGGTCAATCTGAGCTCAATCGAAGAACTTACTAAAAATAGTAAGTCTCGCTATTTTTAGCTCATTTGGAAACTTTGAAAGTTCCAGACCATTATCCAAGATAAAGGGTATTCAAAAAGACCAAAACTGGGAAAAATAGTAATCTTTCAAAGTTGCAAGGTTGAGACACTTTTCTTAACAAACTGTTGTCATTGATGACAACAATGATTAGAGGGAAACAAAGGTTAGAGACCAAAAGTGGGTTGTGAGGTTATAGTAATATCCCTCACAGGATGTTTCTATACTCATAATGTTACCTATGCAAAAGGTTTTGATCTGGAAGATAACTTGGTGAAAAGCTAGCTAAGTATCAGACTGTTTCCTCAGTGCACAATGTTACAGTTTTCTAGTTCGCATTGGTCACAGGTTGAATACCTTGGTCTAAGGTTTTGGTATGTTGTTAAGGACTGTTAGAAGCATCTAAATCCAAAATTCCACCTTCTTGGCATTTCCAGAATGTTGACTACATGTTGGAGAAGTTTGGTATGATAGAGTGCAGTCTTAACCAGTGCAGTGTACATGTTTGTTTTGGTCTGCATATCTCTGGTATGATATATTTCCTTCTACAGTTCTAAGGTAGTATTAGCATATGTTTAGACATTCCAAATCCTAGGTTTCAGAGTTTGAAGCCTTTTGGAGAGTGAGATAAGTTTATTTGAGTATCACTACATGGATAGACAATGATTGACTATCATAGAGAACGAGTTCTAGTACTCCAAATTTCACCTCATGGAAACATTTTTCTTTTTAGATTTGGGGATGTGTTTATAGATGATTGAAGATTACTTGTTCCAAGTTTGAGGCAATTTGGAGGTCCGGTTTTTGAGTTATGCTTTGACAATCAGTGTGCACCTGGATTACTCTGCTCATGAAGCTGACTTGAAGAAGTTTACTTCATGTAGAACATTCCAAAGGTTGGAGTGTTGTCTAAGGAGGTTCTATAGGTCATGCCAACCTAGGAGAGTGTGTCTCATGTTTTGGTTTAGTCCGCATTGGATTTTTAGGTTGACTAAGTGACGTTCTACATGATACACTCAAGCAGGCCAACCTAATTGGTGATAAGAGTAAAGCAGGTGAATACATTTTATAAGAGTTAAGTTGGAGCTATTTTAGGTCCACCCTAACTTATTTCAATTTTAAATCTTGGTGCAAAGTATGTGGGAAAATGTTTTCACGTGCTACATATTTTAGGATGACCTAATTGATGATTGTACACAAAGTAGATATAAAATAAAGATTGGTCTTTGATGCTTTGGTGATGCAAGGGAATGGTGAATGTTTGTGATGTGACAAGTACCTATAGATGTGAATTGATAAAGAACAGAGAAAATAGTGTAATTATAAAGCAAACCAGTGTTGTAATTCTGATCAGTGGAAGAAGATATTGATTGTACTTTATTGGAACTGTATTCCATGCATGTGTAGATGCAAATGTAACAGTTCATCATGGGTAGTGAGCCGTCCCGTTTCTTTCTTTCTTTTCCCTCTTTTTTTCTCAGTGGGTAGTGAGTCCACCTACAGTGAGCATTTATGTATTACCTTAACCAGTTATAATATATTGTGAGCTAATCCTCACCGTGGTTTTTCCCTTTTTGGGTTTTCCACGTAAAAATCCTGGTGCTCATGTGTTATGCTTTGTGGTTATATTTTATATGCTTAACATGCTTTATAATTATTGAATTTAGGAAATATATTAAAGGTTTAATGTGTGAATGGTTTTATAGAATACCGATTCACCCCCCTCTCAGTATTCTGGGTGTTCAACAATTGGTATCAGAGCAAGGTTCCATAGAAGAAGCTTTACCGCTCAGGGAAGATCTTGGAGATTGAACACATGGCATCCAAAATGTTTCCCACTCCTCTGAAAGTAATTCCTACTGTTGAATTTTTAGAAGATGAATGCATGTCCACAAATAGTGAAGAACTCAAGATTTCTCTTGAAGACCTAGAAAGGACTAAAGAAGAAATCATAGATTTGAAGGAGAATGTCAAAGAAGAAAATGAATGTATCAAAAATTTGAGAGAGCAAGTCAAGAAGCTCAAACAAAGGCATAAGGAGGTTAGTGAACAATTGAGGCTAGCAAATGAATCCATGATTAGTCTGAAGGTGCAAGTTGAAGAAAAGGTAAGAATTGAGGAATGTTTGAACTTAGTGGTGAAAAGCAAATCTGAAGAATGTACAAGACTAGAGCAAGAAGTTGTGAAACTTAAATTAGATTTGGAGAAGGCAAAGAACTATGAAGAAAAATTCAAGATAAGTTCTGCAAGGCTTGATGAGATTATTGCAAGTTAGAAATATCCCAATGATAAAAAAGGGTTAGGGTTTGAAAAAGGTGAAAGTTCAAGATCAGGTTAAGCATCAAAAGATGAAGACAAGAAGAACAATGGAAAGCAGATGTGGAATCAGAAGAGAAGAGCTAGAAGACCGCCAGTTAGAGAACCCAATGCTCAAAGGTACCCATATTTCAATGGTTATTGTCATTCTTGCAATAAATTTGGACATAAGGCTGCACAATGTAGGAGCAAAATAAATCAAAGTATTCCATCTTTCTCTGGTCAATGTTTTTCATGCAATAAAGTTGGTCATAAAGCTGATGAGTGTAGAAGTCAAAGGATGAATAACTATAACAATGGTAGAATGATCCAATCCTTCAATTGCTATTATTTTACATGCAATAGATTTTGGCACAAAGCTAACCAATGTAGATCCAAAATGAATGGAAGGAATACTGGTAAGATGAATGTCATATGCTATAATTGCAATAAACCTGGACACATTTCAAAGTTCTACAGAAGAAGAAGCATGAAGAAGAATTATCCAGCAAAGAAGAAAAAACTAGTACAAAAGGTTGATCTGATAGAAACTAAGAAGGAAATGAATAATATTTGAATAAAGAAGGAAGTAACAAAGATTAATGGTGAACCTATACTAGAATTTGGTGTAGATGTTTCCTCTAGAAACTAAATTAAGAGCTTGGGCTTAGGGGCAGCATCAATGAAAATATTTCCTCCCTCTACCAAATGAGTGATGCTAAGGCCAGCACGAAGATATGAGTTGAATATTGATATGCTTGTTCAGTTGAAGAAAATTCAGTAGAAAATACTCAATTGCGGAAGATTGTAGAGCAATTTAGATCAACTGTGAGTTTTAGTGGAAGTGTTAGCATCTTTTTGAAACAAAACATTTATGGTGAATTAGGTCTTGATCGAAAAGGTGTTATAAGAAATTTTAATTGATGGAAATTCACATTGCAAACAAACTTTCAGGCGAAGAAGAAGATCTTGAGCAGCGTAGTGAGGAAGAATTTATTGCATTTAAGATTTTCAAAGTGCAAACCCTAACCGAAAGCGTTTATCAAGGTACTTATAGATTTTTACTCTTGATCTAAGAAATTAAGAAACAAAAATGTTTAAGCCTCAAGTGATTGATGTGTTAGAGAGACCTAGACCTAAATTTAACAAGCATCCCATGAAATCTATGGAAACATATCTGGATGATGCATTTTCTAATGTGCCCTGTGGCATCTTACACAATAAGGATATTAGGGCATACATTCTTGTGAATATGGAAGAATTCAATCATGTTAAGTTAGGGAAAGTATGGTTTGATGAAATAACAGATGATAATTTTTCTCTAAAAATAGAATTCAGTGCCCTAGCTAAGAAAAGATTGGATGTATGGAATAATTTTCCTATTTTATGTTATGAAGATGTTCGGGTGAGGTATGTACTTAGCAGGATCCATGACAAGTTTATGTGGTTGGATGTCCCACATATAATCAGCAAGGAGGCCATCAAGGCCATGATAGGTTTATCCTCCATCGGTAGTACACCAACAGTAAAATCTGTGAAGAATGACATGGTGATGAAGCTCATAGGAGCTAAGTTTGACAAGAGAGCTTTGATAGTAAAAGACATAAAGGATCCGACAATCAAATATGCCTCTATGATGATTGGATATAAGATTTACTTCACCAATAGAGAGAACTTTGTATCTTCCATAAGCATTTATACTGCATATCAAATGGTGAAGGAAAATGTGGACTATGATCTTTGTGAACTACTCCAACAACAACTTTTGGAGAATTTGAAGAAAACCAAGGATTCCAAGTATCCATTCAAATATGGTACTCTCATTATCTGTTTATTGTTTTACTTTTTGAAAGAGCTACCTAGAATGTAGAATGTTGTGTGGTTGAGAAATATTCTAGTTGCTACAAAAATTAGAGATCATTTGCATAGAATTGGTAATGATAATGCACAAAAAGTAGCTCTATGGGGTTACTTCAAGTTATTTCAAGAGAAGATGCAAGGTAGGGTAAGAATCCCTAGAAAATTTGTTGAAAAATATGAAAATGACATCACTTTCATGGTGACAAAAGATGAATGTCTAATGGAAGTAGTTGATCCCAGAACAGTGTGGATCTTGGAGATGGGATATGAGGTTTCAAAAGATACCCTTGTTGGTCTGGTAGAACTAATGCTAAGCAAACCTCATGATACCACAGAAGAGAGGTTTGGCACTTTTAAAGAAAATTCCATGGAAATCCACAATCTCAGAGAAAGTACAAAAAATAGTTGAGGATTTTGTTGAAAAGGTAGGGATAACCAAAGAACAATTACAATAGGCTAAAGCTAAGAGAAAAACTGTTGAAGAGGCCAATGCTATAGAGAAATCAAAAGAGAAGACTAAAGGAAAGGATTCTGCACCTAGCACTAGAAGGTCCATAAGGACTTCTTCCACTCTTGTTGATGTATCCAAAGCCTCTGGAGCCCCTACTATTGTAGATATAGAAAAGAATGTTGAAGCCAGTGCCTCTAAACTAGTAAAGAAGAGAAGAGTCAAAAGAAATAGCTAGAGAGATGTATATGTCAGTCATGGTGTTGATGAAGAAGAAGAAGAGGAAGAACAAGAAGAAGAATTGGTTTGAAATAAAAAGGGATCTCTTCCTACTAATGAAGAGACACAGGCAAAGAGAACAAAAACTGATATTATCAAGAAGAAGAAATTTCTAACAAAGAGAAAGAAGGCTTCATCTTTAGGAGAAGAGAAGTCACCTCAGGAGAAGAAGGAGAGCCCTCTAGAAAGGGAAAAGGAAAAGGAAAGAAAAAGAAGGATAAGAAAGGCAATGCTTCCATTTCTCTTGTAGCCACCATTAATGACATAGTTGAGCATGTCAGTCTGAATCAAGTGGCAAACCTTTATGATGACAGCTCAGATGAGGACAAAGACATCATTGAAATTGCTATAATTAGGTATTTATATATGATTAATAAAGCTTTAATTGAATTTACTAGTGAGTTACCTGACAACCTAGCAAGTATTCTAACTGCCAAGACAGATGAGTCTATGGCTATAGATGTTGAGATGAAGGAAAGTGTTTTGAAGAAGTTTTGTCAAGTCTTTCTAGAAAAGATAAAGTCAAAGCCAATCAGAGACTCAACAAACAATTTAGAACCAAGAGAAGAATAAACATTTTTATGGCTAGGGACAGAAAAGAGATTGAGAAGTTGGAAAAAGAAACTGAAGAGATAACTCTGAATGTGCTCAATGAGCCTTAGATTCCAACTATTGTAGAGACTGATAAAGAAGATCAAATGAACCTTGATGTTGGCATTTCAAGTGCAGTTTCAGATGTGGGTGGTGAACAAAGTGTATCATCTCCACCACCTCCTACAAATTCAATGGATCAAGGTGTGATCCCTCCTCTGGTAATCTCAAAGAACAATGAAGAAATAAGGGAGTCTGCTACTGAAGAAGGTTCAGAACAAGTGGATAACACTTTTGTTCTAGAGAATAGTGTAGAGCAACAAACACCAGCTGAAGAAAATCCTCCAAAGATTCCTGTTGCACAAGTGTCTTCGGGAGATGAAAGAAGAGGCATTGCTGGTGAAATATCAATAGCTTCACCTATGGAGTCTATCAAAGAATTTTTGCTTAAACAAAAAGAATTACAAACTTTGTCTACATTTGATTTGCTGCAAGTACCATCAACTTATGGACAAATAAACATGGCTTGCATGTCTCCGATTCAAAAGCTCAAATTGGGAACAATCTTTCAAACCACAACTTAAGAATAAATATTGAAGTCATATATTGAGGGTAATGAGCTGATAGAGGAAGCTATGATAGTTTTTGAAAAAAAATTGTGAGAAGCTAAAAGAGATACTTCACTAACTCCCGCCTTGCAAATGAAGAAGCTCATGGAGTTTGTGAGCAGTAAGTTTGAATCTTTTGAACATGCGGTAGATACAAAGGTTAGAGAAGAGATTGATAGGAAGAGGTTAATAGAGATGAATGATAAGTTCTCTAAGGCACAAATTTTGTTAGACAATGGCATTAAATATGTTGAGGCAGCTATTAATGATGCAAATACATTGTATCGATTTTGCTTAAATTAACCCACAACAAAAAAAGACATAAAGGAAAAGATAGAAGGCTTTGAAAATCAACTTGTAAAGCTCTTGAGAACATATGATCCTTGGAAAGATCTAAATGGAGATTTGAGAGATGCAATAGAGAAGGCTCATGTAAATATAAAGAAATTACAAAATCAGAAGGATTCCATAAAGGACCAAACCAACCAACTAAGAGAAGTTGTAAGTTTTAAGATAGTAAGTTTTAAGTTAAGGAAGATGAGTGATGCCCCTGACATTATAGATAAGGCAGAAGATCTACTATCACAAATTAATGGGCATGTACAGTTTGTGAAGTATGTTAAGGATAGATGGGATTCAAATGTGGTACAGCTAAAGAATATCTACAAAGACATCCTACCTAAATCTCAATAAGTCCTGATTTCTCATGTACATATGCGGAAGGTTATAAGATATTTTTGAAATTTTGGTGTATAAATTAGTTACTTAGGGGGAGAAAATTTTTAGTTTGTATATACTCATGCTTTCTAGACAAAAGGAGATCCGGTAAAATGTTCATATCCTTTTTCATTGATGTCAAAGGGGGAGAGAAGCAAATGTGAAAAAGTTATCCTTGATGGAGAGATGCAGAGGTGGAAAATATTTGTCTCAAGGGGAGAACATTCAGAGATTTGGTTTTGATGGTTTTCACATCATGTGTTTCCATCAATGCCAGAGGGGGAAATTGTTGGAGTTATTAGTGTTAGAGACACTACTGGTATACTGAGGAGTTTGATAGTCAAGAAGTGGTGATGAAGAAATGTTGTCATTGATGGCAACAATGATTAGAGGGAAACAAAGGTTAGAGAACAAAATTAGGTTGTGAGGTTATAGTAATATCTCTCATAGGATGTTTCTACACTTATAATGCTACCCATGCAAAAGTTTTTGATCCGGAAGATAACTTGGTGAAAATTTGGCTAAGTATCAGACTATTTCCTCAGTGCATAGTGTTACGATTTTCTTGTTCGCACTGATCATAGGTTAAAGACCTTGGTTTGTAGTTTTCATATATTTTTAAGGACTATTAGAAGCATCTAAATCCAAAATTCCACCTTCTTGTGATTTCTGGAACGTTGACTACATGTTGAAGAAGTTTGGTATGACAGAGTGTAGTCTTAACCAATGCAGTGTACATGATTATTTTGGTTTGCATATCTCCGGTATGATATATTTCTTTCTATAGTTCTAAGGTAGTATTGGCATATGTTTGGAAATTCCAAATCCAAAGTTTTAGAGTTTGAAGCCTTCTAGAGTGTGAGATAAGTTTGTCTGAGTATCGCTATGTGGATAGACAGTGATTGACTGTGACAGAGACCGAGTTCCAGTACTCCACATTTCACCACATGAGACTATTTTGCTTTAGAGATCTGGGGATGTGTTTATAGATGTTTAAAGATTACTTGTTCCAAGTTTGAGGCAATTTGGAGGTCCAGTTGTTGAGTAATGCTTTAATAGTCAGTGTGCACCTAAATTACTCTGCTCATGAAGCCAACCTGAAGAAGTTTACTTGGTGCAGAACATTCCAAAGGTTGGAGTGTTGTCTAAGGAGGTTCTATAGGTCATGTTGACCTAGGAGAGTGTGTCTCATGTTTTGGTTTAGTCTGCATTGGATTTTAAGGTTGACTAAGTGACGTTCTACATGCTACACTCAAGCAAGCTGACCTAATTGGTGATAAGAGTAAAGAAGGTAAACATGTTTTATAAGAGTTAATTTGGAGCTATTTTAGGTCCACCCTGACTTATTTCATGTTTAAATCTTGGTGCATAGTATGTGGGAAAATGTTTTCACATGCTACATCTTTTAGGATGACCTAATTGATGATTGTAAACAAAGCAGATATAAATAAAGATTAGTCTTCAATGCTTTGGTCATGCAAGGGAATGATGAATGTTTGTGATGTGAAAAGTACCTATAGATGTGAATTGAGAAAGAACAGAACAAACATGTAATTATAAAGCAGACAAGTGTTGTAATTTAGTTCAGTGGAAGAAGATATTGATTGTACTTCATTAGAACTATATTCCATGCATGTGTAGATGCAAATGTAATAGTTCATCATGGGTAGTGAGCCATTCTATTTCTTTCTTTCTTCTCTCTCTTTCTTTCTCAGTGGGCAATGAGTCCACTTGGACAATAAGTCCACCTATAGTGAGCATTTATGTATTACCTTAACTGGTTATAATATATTGTGAGCTAATCCTCACCATGGTTTTTCCCTTTTTGGGTTTTCCACGTAAAAATCCTGGTGTTCTTGTGTTATGCTTTGTGGTTATATTTTCTATGCTTAACTTGCTTTACAATTATTGAATTTGGGAAATAGATTAAAGGTTTAATGTGTGAATGGTTTTATAGAATACTGATTCACCCCCCTCCCAATATTTCAAGTGTTCAACAGTGGATTCTACTTAGAATTCTCATGCTCAAGTTCCACATTTGGTTCTTTTGTAGCTACTTCTCTCTCTCTTGTTTAAGTGTTTTCTCACTATTAGCATAGTCATGACTTATAGGCCATTTTCTATCACCATTCCAACAAAAGGTAGAGAGATTACTAATTTATCTTGGGTTAAATAAGTTGTCCCCATTTGTTTCAATAATATTACTTTTGTCTTTCGATCCCATTGTTTGACGTTGAGTGGAACTTCTAATGACAGAGTTTTGTTGCTCAAGTTCCACATTTGGTTCTTTTGTAGTTACTTCTCTCTCTTCTTCAACCTCATTCTTGATAACTGTTATTATTTGATCACTATTGGCATAGTTATAACCCCTAGACCATTTGCTATCACAATTTGAGCATATATCTTTTTCTCTTTTATTTTCCTCTTGTTGAGGAGAGTGCTTACTAATTTTTCTTAGGTTAAATAAGTTGTCCTCATTTCTTTCAATAGGATTAGTGACAATTTTGTCTTCTAATCGTGTGGTTTGACCTTGCGTGGAACTTTTGATGGTGGATTTATGTTTCTCAATATCCAATGCTTGTTGCATAGAATTCATAACTATACAAGGTTCTGACAAATGAACATTATGTTTAATTTGGTCATTAAGTCCATTGATGTAGATTTGTAGCCTCTGATAAGGTGTCACATCTTAAGTTTGAATTGCTAATCTCATATGCTCAAAATTATATTCAGCTGCATACCCTGTTTGTTTTTAATTTTTTTATTGGGTAAAATAGATTCCCTTCCATGATTTCTCATAATGAGCTACTAAGTCATTTGTAAATTCTTTCCAACTAAGCATTTTCCCTTTCTTTGTACTCATCATTCATAGGTACCATTGATAAGGTTCATATTCTAAATGTAGTGAGGCCATGTCAACCATTGCATTATTTGTTATATTATGAAGCTTAAAGTATTTTTCCATGAGACATATCCATGAAGTTACATCAATACCATCAAACTTAGGGATATTAATTTTGGGTAGGTTCAATTTTGAATCTTGAAAAGGTTGTTTTATCCCTTGATTTTGTCTATTAGGGTTGTACCTGTTAGATGGAAAAGGGAGACTTAGCCTAAAATATTAAACTAGATCAAACTCTCTTCTATCAACATTGGAACACAAATTGAGTTTAGCTTCTACCTTGTGAGGAGAGCCAAATTACAGGGATTTTGTCCCTATATTGTATAAAGGAGTGTCAACCAAATTCAACCAACCAAACTAGGGCAAAGCATGAAACCCTAATTGAGAAAGATTAACCAATAAATGACTATTAGAAACATATACAGAGATTCTGAAAGGATAGCAGAGATTAGGAGATAATGCATAATGGGAACCTGAGTTTAGGGGAAAAGAAGTACCAGGGCGCTCAGTGCCCTAGACCCAAATTAGGTTTTTACAAAATCATGGGATCTGGGTGCATTCACTTGTGTGTCTTCCTCCTTCCTTTAGCTTGTTATCGTTTGATTCCTCCACATGCAACTTGTACACAAACAAGAAGGGAAAAGGGTTGTATTGTGTATAGGGGCTTTCCTTAGTCAAACCCCGTGTTTGTGTTTCCACCTCCACTACAACAATGAGTAGAGATCCAAGAGTGCATGCCCTAGGAGGGCAGAGGCAAGATTTGCAATAAATGTTGAAAGAATGAATGTAAATGATAAAAATTACCACAAGATATGAAACCCTAGTTGGAGTAGGTGACTCAAAATGATGCACCAACAAGGAGATAGAAGATGAAGGCTTGAACTTCCTTCAAGACCTACAAATAAGCATCATAACATCCACACAAAGAGCTTTTCCAACCATGAAGAACACTTGAGCATAGGAGATCAATTCATCAAAGCATAAGGTAAGTACTTCTAATCTTCTCATAACAAGCTCGGTGTAAAATGAATAACAAGACTCCTTATTTGCATTCCTACTCACCAACAATGAATAAAACCAAATGGGGCTGACAAGAGTAAACCAAGGAGGTGTTCTATGTTGACACCACAAAAATAGGGTTGGGACTAACATCTAGGACCAAGGCGCTAGAGGCACCCTGGTCCTTTAGCCTGACAAACTTTGGAGAGTGTTAAATGAAGTGGGCTTAGACCAGTCCTAGGTTTATTTTGTTAGGTTTATTCATCAGGATTGATATTTAATCGTTTATTGCTCCAAAAGGTCGTAAAATAGGCCCTTATTAGAAAGGGTACACATTTTACTCCATAACATTTAGTCCCCACTTTAGAGTGGGTACAAAGTTATGTTCAAACTCACACTAAAGTAAGGAGAAGACAAATTTCTAACATGAAAACATAGAAGCCCTGAAGAATTCTGCTAAGTTGTGGACTATAGTAGCCCCCAAGCTTTAGATTCTAAGGTTGGAAACATGCAAGACATTGTAATATAATTCACACATACATGGAGTACTACAAAAACATATATAAGGAATACATGCGAGAGACACACAATACACAAAGGTAATACATGTCATACACTGCATACACGCTTGACACAAAGTATACACATAAGGTATAAAATATACATGGAAAACATGATGAAGACACACAAAACATATGTAATCATTAAGAAAATACAAGTTCAAACAATATATCACACAAACAAACAAACATGGAAACAAACACACATGCAACATGACACTAACACTAGCTTTCTCTATCGCTAGGGGTCATGTGAAGAGAAGTGTTCTCATGGATCACAAACTAGTAAGGACCACCGGATTGCTAGGTGACCAGGACAAGTCACATGAAGCACACAAACTAGAAAACTTCATTATACTAGGTGGCTCATGGATTAACAATAAAATAAAAACATCACATGCTAGTGAGGACCACCAAATCACTAGATGAGCTCCATGTCAAATATAATCAACAAGTGTATAGTAAAAAAAGCATAGCATGATATATGCCCCCACCTTAAATTGATTGCTTACTTCCTTGGAGAGCAATTGCTTTAAGGTAAAATAAAAATAGGCACAAGAGATTTTGTGAAAGCACATGCCTACATGATTTGTGTTCCCAAAAGCTACATTGCAACAATGGGTTGCCCCTAGAAAAGGCAAATCAATGCGATGCTACAAGAATGATACACAATGGCTTGTGTAGTCATGGTATGATGTTGGGCATAGTAACAAGGTAACACATAAATCAAATCATACAATTAATATCAAGTTAGAGTGAATACTATAAAGTAATAAGGCAAAGGGATCTACCTAACTAGCATCAGTATATGAATGGTTGTATAATAGGAGATGTCTCATTATTATAAATATTTGGAACTATCATCATTCGCCAGTCAGTAGAACTACAGAGACAAGGGAGGAAATATCACATGAAAGTAAATATAAAACTTTGGATCAACAAGGAAGGATGCTAAATCAACCTATGCCTTGCATCATCCCCAAAGGAAACAACAATGATAAGATACAACTTACAACATATAGAGGAATGATGATACAAATAGAGAGAATGCCATAATGGATTTCGGTCCCTTTGTATCCTTGTACCAGAAAGGGTATCAAGGGTCATCCAAAGAGAGCTTAACAAACAAAAATACACATCAAACAACATAATATAGGGGTAATAACACATGCAATCATAACACAAGAGAGAGAGGCCACATTTGCAAGTCAAGCTAAAACAAATTGTCCTCCTCCCAATATTGCTCATCATAAGGAGATGGAGGGCAAGATGCAAGAGGGACTATAGAAGATGCGGTGTAAGGTACTAGAGCCATACCTATTTCATTATTAACTTTTGATTCACTGTCAAAATATAGCACAATAGATTCTGATGTGGGCTGTGAAGCACTATCTCTTACTAGAGGAGATGAAGCACTAGTAGATTTATCCTTTGCATCTATCGGTGAATGACGCATGCAAGGAGGGAGATTCTCTCCTCCTATAGCAAGGTGATCCATAGTACAATGATGCTTATTTCATTCTCTTGTATATTGATTTCACTTAGTTTTGTTTGTGATGTTTGTGAGGGGAATCGTAGTATCTTCCAACATGGGTTCATTTTCCTTCTTTTGCTTCAAGAACATTAGAAGAAATGAGGGGAGCCACCAAAGGTTGAGAGACCATAGGGGAGGGTTCCTCAATGTGGGCTGCTCTTCCCTCTCAACTTGTGAAATAGGTGGAGTTAATTGAGCATCCACAGGGATTTGAGAAACCTTAGGAAATGATTTATGCTCAATTGATTGCTTTTCACTAGTCTCGAAAGAGATGGGTGGGAAAAAAGTAATATTACGATTATGGGGAGGTTTATTTTGTGTTAGATGGTTACATCATTGTCCTTGAAGGGATGGCAGAGAGGAACCTCATCATATCTACCAAATGCTCAGGGATGGGGAGGAACCTTTGACTAGGGCTTAACTTCATTCACCACCTATAGGACAGGGGGAACTACTATCATAGCCTTAGAAGATTGAGAGGGTCCAGGGACATCACTAGAAGGTATGTTACTAAGAGACAATTCAATAATTTTTTATGCCTTATATTTTTGATATGATAAAAAGAATAGATCCTCTCTAGTTCGAGCACCTCCAGCTGGTTTTGGTTAGAAATAATCAAGTGTAAAGTGTCCATGATGAGTGATGGGTTGGTACTGACTGTGATGTATAGCATGTACACTTCCCTCAAATGAAAACTTTAAGCATTTATGAACCATAGAGGGGACTTCCTTCATGCAGCGGAGCCATGGGTGACCCAAATTCACATGAAATAAGTCTGATGTTAGAAAGATAAAAAGTAACATCCAAGGTTCTTGGCCCAACCTTGACGGAAAGGGTCAAGGCACCAAGAGTTGGAAGAATAGACTCATCGTGTGCTCTAATAACAATTTTTGATACATCATAGTTATCATAGTGCAAACCATGCATGTAGAGAAAATCTTCAGTTACTACATTTACCATGCAAACATGATCAATCGTAGCACCTCTTATAGGTGTGTAATTGATTCAAATGGTGATGTATAGTGGTCCATCAGGAGCTTTAATAGTGGCATCATGAGGATTGAAAGATATAGCCAGTTTAGACTCTGCTCGCTCTTGATGAGGGTGGGCATCCTCCATGCAATTATCTCCTTCATAATCTTGTTCTTGATGAGTATATTACATTTCTTGAGATGGATTCACAATGTTGGCTTAGTGTTGAGGAAATGGATCTGTGAATATTTGTAACTTTTGATTAGGTGGAGCCACCAATTTATTTCCTTTTTCATTTATGCCTGCAACCTAGATGAAATTGGAATCGATGAGGTCTTGAATTTCATGTTTAAGAATGTCATGACCGGCAGTGCGGTGAAATTGCCAAAAGGCCTTTGAATTGAAAGATGCTTGCATCTTACTTAGATTGAGAGGTCGAATAGGTGGAAGCTTGATGAGATTGTTGTTTAAAAATTGCATCATTATGGAATAAGAGATTCCAATAATGGCATGAAATGTCTATTTTTTGGTTTAATTTTATATGGGGTAGGAGCAGAAGATGTTGTAGTCGCTACATGTTTTTTAATGCGATTTGATGATATGGCATTGAATCTAATGAAATTTTTGTTGTGTCTTTTGAATGAATGAGTGTGTGAGGCTTTGGATTGACTGACTGGAGATGGTGAGTGATTATCTCATACTGACTAACCAATAGTTGGTAATCATGGAGAGTCATGCAAAGGTTAGTGAAAGAGTCATAATGCATCAACAAGATTTTGTCACGAATGTTAGGTTGTAAATTTCTAATGAAAATTCTTTGTACATCAACATCTGGAATAGAATATTGAATTTGTGAAAAGAGGCCTTGATAATGCCCCATGAAATCAATTACTTTTTCCTTTATTCCTTGTTTGCAATGGACCAAATTGGTCAAAGAGACTTGAGGTTCAATTTTTGCTTGAAAGTGTTGAAGAAATTTATTGATTAATTTTAAAAAAGAATTGATTGAATTAGGAGGCAATGAGCAAAACCAATCCAAGGCCAAGTCTTTGAGTGACCTAGGAAATAGTTTATCCAATATGATGCAGAAGCATCCCTAGTTCAAGAGTAATCTTGCATCAACCAAAAAACATTTGCATTCTAGTTTGTTTGCATTTCAGTTCTTTCATTTTCCCAGTTCAGTTCAGGCAGTTCAATCAGTAGCATCTTACAGCTTGTGGTCCAGTTTTGGCATTTCACATCTTGTGGATCTAGACTTAGCATCTACATTCATTCATCTACATCATATCAAGAATTCAGAGCATTCGGATCAGTCACCAGAAAGATATCGCTATCAGAAGTTGACTGTTTCTCAGAGCAGAGCATTCTAATAGTTCCTGATAACCAGCTGAAGGAGAAGGCTTTTAGATCCTTCCTTGACTTGTGGATCTCAATGACACATCAGTCAATGTTCTTTGGTTCATGGTTGACCTTCCTCAAGGGTCCACACATTATTTCATTCATTTGAGGAAGTGTTCTATGCATTTAGGTCTGACCTATCTATGAACACATTACAACTCTTCATTGGAGTTTGTGACCTTCCTTGGCCAACGCGGAGGAATTTATTGGTCTGGAAATGATATATATAGATGTAATAGATGCTTAGGAAAGTAGTTCTCATGATCTAGAAGTTTGATAGTTAGATTCTTTGCAAGGGAGATTCAAAGCTTTATCTTGCACATGTATGTAATCAGGCCCGTGAACCAAATTTTGTAAGCCCGCATGTTGCCAACGGATCTCTATTTTGAACTCTATGATATACTGAATGACTAAATCTACATATGTTCTTGTGTTGTTTCCATTGTGTTTACTCTTGCTGCATAGTCTGGATAGTTCATTCTCTGAACCCTCCTACCATGACTACACCAAGTGGTATCAGAGAAAAAGTTCAAATCTTGGAGAGAGAATTGAGTAAAGTTGGTGAAGGAATTCTGTAAGACTTGTTGTGAGCAGATCGCTGATCCGAGGTAGGTTACTTGTGCACAACTGATCATCGATTGAGAGGCAGTTGTCGCTTGTAGCCCGATCGTTGAGCCTGAAGCAGTTTGCACTTGATCCTAGGAAGATGCCACTGCGAAGAGTTCCTCCTATTGGTACAATGGCTAATAGAATGGATGAGATGATGGAATTGATGAGAACAATGCAAATTCATTTGGATGTTGTTGAAGAAGATAGACGAAGAGTATTGACACCGAGACCTAATGTTGAAAGTGATGATGAGGAAGAATTTCAATCTGTTGAACATATTGGCAAAACCCTAGAAGGTGATGAAGAAGAAGAATCAAATCAGATAAAAATGTTGTGAACTATTTCAAAAATTGGAAAAAGACCTAGAGTTGGTGTGCCGAACTATACTGGTAATTTGAATCCTGAAGAATTGATTGACTGGATAAATGATATGGAAGAATATTTTGAATATGAGGAAATTGAAGATCTGGAGAAGGTGAAATTTGCAAAGACAAAGTTGAAAGGACATGTTGCTATATGGTGGAAAGAAGTTTAGTTGGAAAGAAACAGAAGAGGAAAAGAAAAGATTACAAAGTGGGACCGGATGGTGACAAAGTTGAAGAATCAATTTATACCTGCTGACTATGAGTTGGAGTTGTTGAAAAGATTGCAAAACCTAAGACAAAAGCAGAAATCTGTGAAGGAGTATACTGAAGAATTTCATAAGATGATCATAAGGACATGACATAGTGAAGCAAGCAAGGAGAAAGTGGCAAGATACATCAATGGACTGAGATTGAACATTCAAGAAGAACTAAGTTTGGTAAGGATGATATCTTTGGAAGAAGCATATCAGTTTTCCCTGAAAGTTGAAGAGAAGCTGAATAAGAAGCATGATCAGAGATAGAGAGGCAGAGGAGGTATATTTTAGAGAGGAAGATCATTTTCTGGATATGATAGATCATTTGTGGAGTAGAAAAAATTTGACAACCCATTCAAGAAGCAGGATAGAGATAACAATGCTTACCGGAAGGATGACAAAAAATTTTACTGGAGAGGAAACCTTAGTGCATACCAGAATGAAGGATACAAAGGAGAAGGAAGAGGATTTGATAAAAGGACATTCAAAGGTACTTGTTTCAAGTGTGAAGGTGAAGGACATAGAGCATTTGAATGTAATCAGGGTAGTACAAGCAAGAAGACAGAGAACGGTGGAAGAGCAGCCTATGTTGAAGAAGAACTTGTTGGATCACCTATTTCTATTGGTAAACTTGAGAAGGGAGAATCCTTGGTGATGAGGAGAGCACTATTTCAAGTAGAGACAAATGAGGAACCATCACAGAGGAAAAGTCTGTTCAGAACTAGATGTAAATCAAGAGGTAAGTGTTCTAAAGTTGTGATTGATAGTGGTAGTTTAGATAACCTAGTTTCAGAGGAGATGGTGACTATGCTAAAGTTGGAAAGATTGAGACACCCTAAGCCCTATCAGATAGCATGGATTCGAGATGATCATAAGGTACTTGTGAGTGAACAATGTTTGGTAAAATTTCATATCAAATCTTATCATGATGAAGTCTTGTGTGATATTATGCCTATGGATGTTTGTCATATCTTGTTGTGTAGACCTTGGCAGTATGATAGAAAAGCTATACATGATGGAAGAAAGAATACATATAGTATAAGAGAAAATGGGAAAATAATTACTTTGATTCCTTTGGAAGATGATCCTAAAGATGTGGTATGTGGAAATGCTAGAATCTATTTGGTTGATGGAAGGAAATTTTTGGATGGTTTGAAATAGGAAAGTATGGGTTATGCCTTGATTCCTAAGAAGCCTGAAGTAGTGAAGAAAGAAACTGAACTAGAGGAGATAAGAGAGTTGCTGACAGAGTATGAAGACATCATATCAGATAATGTACCTGAAGGAATACCACCCATAAGGAGTATCAGTCATCACACGGATCGTATACCATGAGCAAGTTTGCCTAACAAAGAAGCACACCAGATGACACTTGCAGAGAATGAAGAATTGAATAGATAGATACAAGAGTTGTTGAGGAAAGGTTTGATCAAAGAAAGCTTGAGTCCTTGTGCAGTACCTACAGTGTTAGCACCAAAGAAGGATGGAGAGTGGAGAATGTGTACTGATTCTAGAGAAATAAACAAGATCATAGTTAAGTATAGATTTCCTTTACCTAGGATGCATGATATCATGGATTGTTTGAGTGGAGAAGGATATTTCACAAAGAGAGATTTGAAAAGTGGATACCATTAGATCAGGATTAGAGAAGGTGATGAATGGAAGACTGCTTTTAAGACAAACAAAGGGCTATATGAGTGGTTAGTGATTCCTTTTGGATTGACAAATGCACCAAGTACTTTCATGAGATTGATGAATGAGGTCTTGAAGAAATGCTTGGGTAAGTTTGTGATTGTATACCTGGATGATATTTTGATTTTTAGTAAGACAAAGGAAGAACATTTGTGGCATATTAAACAAGTTTTGCAAAGGTTGAGAGAAGATAAATTGCTGATAAACATCAAGAAGTGTACTTTGACGAAAGAAGAATTGGTATATTTGGGATTTGTGATTTATGCAGAAGGATTGAAGATGGAACCTAAGAAAATGAGAGCAATTGTTGAATGGCCTACACTGGAGAGCATCGGAGAGGCTAGATCATTTCATGGATTGGCTAGTTTCTACCAGAAGTTCATCAGAAATTTTAGTTCAGTTTGTAACCCTATGACAAAGACAATGAGAGGTGACAAAAAGGAGTTCAAGTGGACATCAGGAGCAGACAAAAGTTTTGAGTTGTTGAAGTAGAAAGTGATACAACAACCAGTTTTAGCATTACTAGATTTTAGTAAGGTATTTCAA
This sequence comes from Cunninghamia lanceolata, assembly GCA_027924645.1. Taxonomy (NCBI): domain Eukaryota; kingdom Viridiplantae; phylum Streptophyta; class Pinopsida; order Cupressales; family Cupressaceae; genus Cunninghamia; species Cunninghamia lanceolata. Next base: position 6,156,812 of record BSBN01000562.1, on the reverse strand, counting down.
GTTGATTGTGATGCAAGTGGAAATGTAATTGGAGCAGTACTAAGTCAACAAGGTAGACATATAGCTTATTTTAGTGAAAAGTTGAATGATGCAAGGAGAAGATATTCAGTTTATGATCAAGAGTTCTATGTCATAATTCAAGCCTTGAAGAAGTGGAGACATTACTTGTTGCCTGAGGAGTTTGTGTTGTATACAGATCATCAAGATTTGGTTTATTTGAATAGTCAAGGTAAGTTGAATTAGAGACATATGAGATGGGTAGAGTTCATGCAGAGTTATACTTTTGTGTTGAAGCATAAGAGTGGAAAATCAAACGAAGTTGCTGATGCCCTGAGTAGAAGAAGAAACTTGTTGATAGAGATGAGAGTGGGAGAGTTGGGTTTTGATGAATTGAAGAACATGTATGAGGGAGACACTGATTTTGCAGAACCTTGGAAAGCATGTAAGGAATCTGTTGTGATGGATAGGAATAAGTGGCTAGACTATTTCATTCAAGAAGACATGTTGTTCAAAGGAAGTCAGTTGTGCATACCTAGAAGTTCAATGAGGGATAATTTGATTAAGGAGAAGCATAGTGGTGGATTGGCAGGACATTTTGGTATTGACAAGACAGTGACTTTGGTAAGTGAAAATTACTTTTGGCCTCAGATACATAAGGATGTTTAGAGATTTGTACAGAGTTGTAGAGTTTGTCAAGTTGCAAAAGGGAGTAGTCAGAACACTTGATTGTATAAACCTTTGACAGTTCAAGAGAGACCTTGGGAAGACATAAGCATGGATTTTTTAATGGGATTGCCTAGGACACAAAGAGGAAATTATTCAATATTTGTAGTGGTTGATAGATTTTCAAAGATGACTCATTTCATACCTTGTAACAAGACAACTGATATAGTGCATGTAGCTAGCCTATTTTTCAAGGAGATTGTGAGATTGCATGGATTACCTAAGAGTATAGTTTCAGACAGAGACACAAAGTTTGTTGGATACTTTTGGAAGACACTTTGGAAGAAGATGAAGACAGATTTGAAGTTCAGTTTAAATTTTCATCCACAAACAGATGGACAAACAGAGGTAGTGAATAATAGTTTGGGAAACGTGTTGAGATGTTTGGTTGGAGAGAAAACTAGAACTTCATATTTGATTCTTTCACAAGCAGAGTTTGCATACAATAATTCAGTGAACAGGAGTACCAGAAGAACACCTTTTGAGATTGTTACTGGAGTGAATCCTAGAGGAGTTGCAAAATTGAGAGACATCAGTACAGAAGAAAAGAGAAGTGCAGAAGCAAAAGAATTTGTAGACCATATGAAGATAGTGCATAATCAGGTGAAGAAGCATTTGGAGGATATGAATAGTAAGTACAAAGAGAAGGCTGATGAGAAGAGAAGACATAAGGAATTTGAAGTTGGAGATGAAGTAATGGTGTACTTGAGAAAAGAAAGATTTCCAGTTGGGACTTATAACAAGTTGAAGATGAAGAAGTTTGGACCTTGTAGGATACTCAGAAAATTTGATTCAGGAAATGCATATGAAGTAGAGTTACCCGAGACATTTAGTATATCACTGATTTTCAACATTGTAGATCTATATCAGTATCATGAAGCAGAGTTCAGTGACAACATGGAAGAAGACTTGAAGAAGCAATTACCACAACAAACACTGGAACAGATAGAAGACATTTTGGATAGTAGAGTTGGACACAACACTAGAGGAAGACAATACAAAGAATATCTTGTGAAGTGGAAAGGCAGACTAGAAAAAGATTCATCTTGGATTTCTCAGGCTGAGATGGACCATCTTGGTTCTCCCCTATCCCTACCAAAGTGAGGGACTCACTTTTTCAACTCGAATGTCTAATGCAAGCACATCCATGGTTCAAGAGTAATCTTGCATCAACCAAAAAACATTTGCATTCCAGTTTGTTTGCATTTCAGTTCTTTCATTTTCCCAGTTCAGTTCAAGTAGTTCAGTCAGTAGCATCTTCCCACTTGTGGTCTGGTTTTGGCATTTCACATCTTGCAGATCTGGACTTAGCATCTACATCATTCATCTACATCATATCAATAATTCAGAGCATTCGGATCAGTCACCAAAAATATATCGCTATCAGAAGTTAACTGTTTCTTAGAGAAGAGCATTCTAACAATTCCTGATAACCAGCTGAAGGAGAAGGCTTGTGGATCATTCCTTGACTTGTGGATCTCAATGACACATCAGTCAATGTTCTTTGGTTTGTGACTAACCTTCCCCGAGGGTCCGCACGTTGTTTCATTCATTTGAGGAAGTGTTCTATGCATTTAGGTCTGACCTATCTATGAACACGTTACAACTCTTCATTGGAGTTTGTGACCTTCCTTGGCTGACATGGAGGAATCTATTGGTCTGGAAATGATATATATAGATGTAATAGATCCTTAGGAATGTAGTTCTCATGATCTAGAAGTTTGATAGTTAGATTCTTTGCGAGGGAGCTTCAAAGCTTTATCTTGTACATTTATGTAATTAGCCTGTGAGCCAAATTTTGTAAGCCCTCATGTTGCAGGCGGATCTCTATTTTGAACTCTATGATATACTGAATGACTGAATCTACATATGTTCTTATGTTGTTTCCGTTGTGTTTACTCTTGCTGCACGGTCTGGACAGTTCATTCTATGAACCCTCCTACCATGAATATTGCATCTTCGAAGAAGAAATCACTACATGTTAATGTAAAGGCTACCACATGGTTATTAGGGTCTCCCTTCTCATTATACTTCTCAAAGCGAGGGGTTTCAAAATTCTTGGGCATTTGAGCTCTTAGGATTGGATAAGATAATGGGCTACGAATATAATGTGATGTCATAGCAGGTTTCGAGGGACTTTGGTTTATGTTTGCTAACTAGTGTTGGATGGAATTCATATTTTGCAAAAGTTCGTTGATGACAGGCTCAGAAGATGAACTAGGTTGAGATTGGTATGAATGAACAGGGCTAACCATTGGTTGTGACACTGTATGACTGTCTTTTTGGAAGGTTATACTAGGCTTCATTTGATTTGATCAAGGTGGGGTGACACTAGGTATAGTACTTCAATAATTAAATGGAATGGCACTATAATGACAAACGAGATTCCTGGTAGATAACCCAACACATGTGGTAGCACTATTACTTAGTTGTGTAGTTGTAGTGATGATAGTAGAAGTGTATGTAGGAATAGGGAGATTCAAGGAAGTCATATTAGTGATGATTTACATGCAACTAGATGCATACATAATATTATTGTGCACTATGTGAGCCATGCCATGCAAGACTTCTAGTCCCTCTTGTCCTTCAAGAAATAAACTTCTTAGACTCTCAACAACAGGGATGACCTCCTTAGCTATGTGTTTTGAGCTTACAAATTGCTTAAATTAGCCAACTCAGTGTCTAATCTTTGAATTTGAGCTTCAAGAACATGAGCCACAAGGTCCTCTATGTTGATGGTTTCATGAAATGTCGATTCGTCCAGGATATCATGAAGAGGTGATGGGCCCTCTTGTGTGATTGGACTCATGAATTGGGGTTCCGATGTGTCGATATTAGTGCTATTCAAAGCATTAAAACCCATAATTTGATGAATTATTCACACAAAGGTGTTAGAATCAGGGCACCACATCACAAAACTCATAAAGTGTTTACAAGATTTTGACACACAAGATGCATACAAAGAAGAAATGAATGATGTGATGAAAGAAGAGGTTGAATTTTTGTTTAAATGAATCAATGTTTTGCTCTTTTGATCAAATGTAAACACATATAATGCAATAATAAGTGTTTGATCAAATTCACCTCTACTCAAGCTCAATTTGATTTAAACAATGCTCATATTCAATTCAAACCCTAAATCTAACAATTCAAGAATGTTCTATCTTTCAAATTTCAACATAAGATGATATTTACGATATTATAAAGCAATATAAAATCATATTTGATGAGCAAAATCTGAAACAAGACATTAATCACAAACCCTAGGCTTCAAGGCTAGCTAGGTTTTCTTAAAAATGCAAGATTTTTGAAAACCCTAATAATGAAGAAGTGTAAATGAAAAATATACCACTATGAAATGAGTAATTAATGCAATATCAATCAGATATAATGTAAAAAATCAGAAATTTATATCATGCTATGATGATCTATACTTATAAAATATAGACAAGGTGACAAATATGTTTTTTCTACACCTACATCAAGTGCTTGATTTTCAAATATTCAAATGCAAATATGCAAGGATGTTCTTTTCTTAAACACAAAGATGACATACTCCAGCAAAGGAAATTAATTTAATCAACCAATTAATGTCAAACAGATCTGAAAAAAAACACTAATCTACAAACCCTAGGTTCAAGACTAGCTAGATTTTCAAGGAATGCAATGTTTTTTTATTACCCTAATAATGGATCAAATGTCAAAATCAAGGTATGTAAGTATGCAAATGATGAATAAACTAAATCCTAATCAAATCTAGGACAAAAAACACATTATATTTAGATGAAGAAGAATGCAAGGGTGCAAGGCACGTCAGGTTCACCAAAATATTAGATGGAAAAGGGAGAATTAGCCCAAAAGGTTAAACTAGATCAAACCCTCTTCTATCAACATTGGAACACAAACTGAGTTTAGCTTCTACCTTGTGAGGAGAGCCAAACTATAGGGGGTTTTTACCTTTGTTGTATAAAGGAGTGTCAACCAAATTCAACCAACCAAACTAGAGCAAAACATAAAACCCTAATTGAGCAAGATTAACCCATAAATGTCTGTCAAAAATAGATACATAGATTCTGAAATGATAGTAGAGATTAGGATATAGTGCAAAATAGGAACCTGAGTTTAGGAGCAGAGAAGTACCAAGGTGCTGGGCACCCTAGACCCAAATTAGGGTTTTGCAAAATGTCAAGATCTAGGTGCCTTCACTTGTGTCTTTCTCCTTCTTGTAGCTTGATGTTATTTGATTCCTCTGGATGCGACCTGCACACAAACAAGAAGGAAAAAGGGTTGTGCTATGTTTAGGGGCTTACCTTAGTCAAACCCTATGTTGGTATTTCCACCTCCACTACAACAATGATTAGAGATGCAAGAGTGTGTTCCCTAAGAGGGCAAAGAAAAGATCTACAATAAATTATTAAAGTGAATGTAAATGATAAGGATTACCACAAGATATGAAATACTAGTTGGAGTAGGTGACTCAAGACCATGCACCAACAAGGAGATAGAAGATGAAGGCTTCAACTTCCTTCAAGTCCTACAAATAAGCATCATAACATCCACACAAAGAGCTTTTACAACCATGAAGAACACTTGAGCATAGGAGATCAATTCATCAAAGCATAAGGTAAGTACTTCTAATCTTCTCATAACAAGTTAGCTGTAACATGAATAACAAAAGTCCTTATATGCATTCCCACTCACCAACAATGAATAAAACCAAATGTGGCTGACAAGAGTAAGCCAAGGAGGTGTTCTAAGCCGACACCACAAAAATAGTGTTGGGGTTAACATTTGGGACTAGGGCGCTAGGTGCCCTGGTCCTTTAGCCCCACAAACTCGAGAAAGTGTTAAATGAAATGGGCTTAGACCAATCCTAAATTTATTTTGTTGGGTTTATTCATCGGGATCGAGATTTAATCGCTTATTGTTCCAAAAGGTGTCAAAATAGGTCCTGATTAGCGAGGGTACACATTTTACTCCATAATAGTACCCACCTAGGTGGTTTTGTTGGGACTTCAATTCATGTAATAGTTTTTTTTTTAAACCTATCTAAACCTTTATTAAAAGATGATGCAAATGGGTCAATCAAATTATCCTTAATAAAATGTATCATTGTTTCACATCCTGGAGGAATTTTACCCTTAATTTTAGGTAGTGGAGAATAAAGGTCATTGGATACAATTTTTTTAAAAAAGTCTTTGAATCCTAAAGATGACATGGCTTTTGATGTGTATGTATTTTAAACTCTAGTTTTTCAATATCTTTCCAAAAATATAAAAAATTACAAAAATTATGGCCTATAGAGCAAAATAATAAAATATTTTTACCTGACTTTGACCACTAAATTGCAAACTATATTTTATCTCTAATAATAAATTACAAAGAACTGAACCAACCTAATTTTTTACAAGATTTCTAAAAATGTAAGAATTTTTAATTTTTTTTTAAAATTGCGGCCTATGGAGCCAATTAATGAAAAAACATAAATTACAATAGAATTTAGATGACTGAAGGTTACTTAGGGAAAGGTTGTTAAAAAATCATATGGGGTCTTCTAATATACTCAAAGGTATGTGGAAGCTCACAATCATATGCAAAGGCTATATGAGTCCTAGGTATTGGAGTCAAAATATTCCTCGCTTCAATAGACCCTTTATAGGGAATCCATCTTATCCAAGGATGACAACTCTTCTAAGGATATTTGAAAACCCCCAACATAAGGTTTCTATCCTAAAAATGAAAAATAAACTACTTTCAAGGGAATTTATTTTGGAAAAACTTATGTAAGAGATTTAGTGTGGTTGTAGCTATAACCACTTTTTGATCACCAAGATCCCTTGAGGGTGAGGTGAGGGCATATGGTGGATAGTTACATAAAGCCCTAAATTGATAATTTTACTCAAATAAATGACCCTAGAAAGAGATTTGATACCACTTGTAATGAACTTGCAATTCAAATAAAATAATACACAGAAGTATGTCGAAATGAGAGAAGCAAAATTATTTTATTATGTTTACGGTGCCACTTTGATGGGGAAACCTCCTAATAGAGTATACAATCCAATTAAAAATAGTCCAAGATACTTTTCACTAGGTAAGTCATTACAATTTATAGAGTTTTAGTAAAGACAACTACTACCATCCCATGCATGTGGGACAAATACTTTATTCTAACTAGTGGGATGACTTACAAAGTTTATGCATCAACACCTTTATTTAATATTACCTATGGACAACTTAAAAATAATATGCACCTTTATTTAACAAAAGTGTAGGTTCTACTCATTGGTTCCACATTTGGTGTAACCTTTTTAGTATTTGGCTATAGCTTCAGAACTAACTTTCCATCCTCCTTTGGCTGCTCAATTATAGTGGAAGTTTTGACCTCCCTAAAAAATCACATTCTGAATGTAGAGAAGTTTTCTTGCTACATGATCCCAAATCTTGTACCCTTTCACACCAATTTCATATCCTTGTTATCCAACTTTGACCACTTCGCATATGCCTTGCAATTATTTTTTATCATCCAAACCTTTGTGGGGGTTTCCTTCACAAGAACTAATGTAGAAGACCCATTGATTAGAAAACATGTAGTAGTGCCTCAACTATTTCTACCCAAACATTTTTTCTAATCCAAACTCACTAAAAATTATCCTATCCCTCTCCATGAATATCTTATTCATGTATTTTGTAATTCTATCCTATGAAGGGGTGTATGGAGTTTCCTTTTTCCTTTCTATGTCATTCTCCTTACAAAATCTATCAAACTTTATAGAACAATACTCACCACCATTGTTAGTTCTCAACACCTTAATATTTCTATTAGTTTGGTTTTCGAAGAGAGCTTTAAACTCCATAAATTGACTAAAGACCTCATATTTACTTTTGAGAAAATATATCCATTTCCTCCTAAAACAATCATCAATATACATAATATAAATATTTTGACAAGAAAGGAACATCTACAAGACCAAATACACCTACATGAATAATATTTGACAACTTAGAAAATTTATGAAAACTAGAGTAAAATTGAACATGATTTTGTTTTCCATAATATAGTGCTCACAAAAATCAAACTCAAGAGAACAGTCAACAAGCCCCTCTAAAGGATTTTCTTTTTCATGGTTCATAGACCTTTCTCATAAATATGGCCCATGTTTTGGTGCCATAATATTATCTGAACTTGGTGGGTAATTTTCTCTCTAAGGTAATATTATTCTTGGGTCCCTATAATACACAACCATTAGAAACAGATAGAATAAATCTCTTCATTGTAGGTTCCAGTGGCTAAGATGTAGACTCTATAGACCTCTCCACTACATGTACTGAAGAACTATTACACTATATGTAAGTGCATGCATCAAGCTAAAAGAGGGTACTGAATTGAACCCCCTTTATAAGCACCATATCTCCTCAAAACATATTATAGCCTCCATTTCCAAAGACCACATGCACACCCACATCATTCATTTGTTGATAGATAATAGGTTCCATGCTAAACTAGAAATGTGTAGAACTCCAAAAATATTGTTGATCCTTCCATTAGAGAATTAGATCTTCACTCTCTCATGACTAGCAATATTGAGGTAAGAGTTGTCATTGAGATACACCTTTCCACCATCAAAATTCTCATAGTTTTAAAACCACTCTTGATGAGGAGTCATGTGGAAAGATGCTCTAGAGTTGATCATCCATGCATCCTCACATGCATTGTATCCAAGGTTACAAAACACTACCTCCTCCATCCTCTTGAGAAGATTTATTAAAATCATCATCAAATTCAACCCTTTTCTTCTTTTTCTCCTCCTTACATTCTATTCTAAAGTGGCTTGTCTTTCCATAGTTCCAACATTTTTCTTTAGACTTTCTAGGATACTTAGATCTCCTAAGAGACTTAGATATGCTCTTGTCTTTATTCTTATCCTTATTCTTTTAGTTTTCTTTAGATCACCCATGAACAAATAAGGCCTCCTTGCTAGATCCAGTATCCTTTCTACTCATCTCTTTAGAGAGAAGAGCACTTATAACCTCAACAAGGCCTAGTTTTGAGACAATGCTTCCAATAGCCATTACTAGGTTATCCCATGAGTCTGGAAAAGAATATTGAAGGGTCATGGTTCCATATTCACACCCATAGTTTGTGACTAGGTTATAATCATGTTTAATGCATTTAAATGCTCAACAAAAAAATCACCATCACCCATCCTTAAAGTGTAAAACTTCTTCTATAGAAAAAACTTGTTAACTAGGGATATAACCTAGTAGAAATTCCCTAACCACATAAGGTTTTGTGGTAGATTATTTTAGACATTTAATAACATAATTTACCAAACAAAACCTGATAAGGCTTCTCGCCTTTCTATCCAACACTACCCAATCATTTGGTGAAATTATAGTTGGTTTAAATTCACATACTGTGACCATAGATCTCTATTTATGTGAAAAGCCTCCATCTTGAGCTTTCATTCCTCAAAGTTAGTGCCACTATATTTTCTATTTTCAATCTAGATCTACTTGCCATCTTCCCTGAAATAAAGATATTATATGTGCATTCTCCCATTCAAACCAAGATTAGTACAAAGGACCTTGTTCTTGTCACCTAAGACCCAAGTTGATAAGACTCTAGTACCAAATGAAAGGAAGCTAATTTTAAAAAGCTCTTCCTACACTAATATAAGAGAATAGATTAACAAAACATATGATCTAAAATAATTTACAAGAAACTACAACACAATAAAATCATTCATTATAACACAATGATGTATCCTTGGAAAACACTTTCAAGAAAAACCCTAGCTTCCAAACTCCAAACCAATGTATATATCAACAACAATATTGATTACAATATAATCTAGGCAAGGAGCCTTCATAGGAGACAACACCAACACTTAGATCTAGGATAATAACTGTAGACACCTAAAAATAACCTTCGCATTTCATCACTTACATCTGACATTAATTAAATAATCTAATTATTTAATTAATTTCATCAATTCCCTCTATTTTCCCTATTTCCAACATTAATTGAATAAATTCTATTTATTTAATTAATTTCATCAATTTCCACTTTATTCCTCTAAATTGAATAATCTAATTATTTAATTAAATCAAATCCTCTTTTAATCTTCAAATCCACATTAATTAAATAAATCTAATTATTTAATTAATTCATCTCTCAAATTCCTCTTATCCACAGTTAAATAATTTTAATTATTTAATTAATCAATTATTCCTCTAAATTTCAATTTATTTAAGATGATTTTATCTTCTAAAAATAAATAAAATTAATATTTTATTTATATCCCTCTATCATGCAAAATAAATTAAATCAATTTATTTGTTTAATTTATTTAAATCTTCATAATCTTATTCTTTCTTCTACCATGCACAATAAATTAAATAAATTTATTTATTTAATTCTCAACTATCTTTCAATTCTTCTAAAAATATCATTTTCTTCTATGTGCACAAGCAGTCTTATTTTTAGAACTTCAAAAAGTAAATCTAAAGTTGAGTTAATTGGCTTTAATCATAATTATTTTTATTATCAACTCATATATTGGAAAAAGCATTCTAAATTTATGAAATCAAATCCTATCTTTATCCCAAGCAAGTAATTAACTCAACAAAATAGCTTTAAAACATGACACATGTCATGTGCACATTCATCATGTCCTCTTGATTTATCTTGACCATCCATTTTCTTTGATTTATCTCCACTGTTAATCGATCTTCCCCTGGAACCTATATATACCCCCCTTCACTTCATAAAAAATCCCTTCGATCATTTAAGCTTTGGATATTCTTAAGCGCTTTGAGCATTATTCTAGCATCTATGATCACACATATCACATCTTTGAGCATATCACTATCATCATGTCTGCTTGTTGCAACCATGGGTACACAATACATTGAAGCAATCCACAAAAACCAAAGGATCTATATAGTCTAGGTGATAGCTTCATTGTTCTTAATTACAATATTTATTTATTTGGTTATCATTTAGATTGATCTTTTGAAGGTTATAGGTTGAGTTTATTATCATTTTCTTGATCACTATTCGCTCAATTTTTATCTATACACATTTTGGCATGCCCAGTGGGACCCACTAACTTGATTAACCTTTGCATTTTTTGAGAAATTTGATTTTTTAAGCTAGGTATGGAGAAACGCAAATAGAACATAGAAAAGCGCATCTGAGCAATAGTAAAGCACCTTTGGCCTGATTTGAAGCACTTTTGGGTGACAGTAATGCACCTTTGGCCTAATTTGAAGTGCCTTAGGGTGACAGTAATGCACCTTTGGTGCATAAAAACACGCACTTGCATTGATTTGAAGCACCTCTTATTTGTTTTAAAAAAATTGCATTTGCACAAAAGTAAAGTGCCTTTGGTCTGATTTGAAGCACCTTTGGGCAACAGTAGGGTGCCTATGGCTGTGATAACAAACCTGTAAACTTCAAACCCTCATAACTTTCTCAAAACTTAACGAAATTTGATGAATTTTTTTAAAATTGTATAGAAAATCATAAGGAATCTATTGGTGATATCCAGTATTTTGTATCTCATCATAATTATAAAATTTTTTCTAGATTTCACTTTAGTTTTCTAGGGTTTTTAACTTATTATTAGGGTTTTGACTTGATTTCTGACATCTTGCTGATCTATTATTAATTTCTTTGAAACTAACATCACTTGTTGCAGCATCATATCACTCATCTAAGAGCAAAAAGGATTTCTAACATATCTCTCCAGGATGTTTGTCAAAGATTTCAAATCTTTTTCATACTAAGTCTTAGAAACACCTCAATTTCATAAAGTAATGAACAAGTGTTTTACATGTTTGTGAGGTGATAGGTGTATGCTCTCCCATTGTAAAAAACTTGGGGGACCAAAAATAAAACTCATCTCTTTTTTTACTTTTTGTTTATCCCTTAGAAGGGCCTGCCTTTTGGATTGTGTTTCATCCAAGAGGGGATGACCCTAAGCAGATTTTTCCTTTGGACTGTTATACAAATTGGTCAAGGTGAAAGCCAAGTCCTAACCAGCATTAGCCTTTGTCATACAATGCCAATTTAAAAGGAGGTGTACTAACACTTTTGTGAAGAAATTCACATTTGTGTAAGGTATATTACACTCCTAGTAAAGTTGGTTAAACTTTTAGTGGCTTTTCAGATGCTCGCAAGGCCTTGGTCCCCCAAAAAGCAACTAGAAAGCTCATAGTTAGTGACTACCTGATCTACCTCTGAACATTGTGATAATTTTCAGTACAAGGGAATAGAAGGTTTTGCTCCCAAGATACTCACCATAAGGCTCCCTTGAGATGAGACAGAAATCCCTAGCTTGGCATAAGCTACTTGTAGCTTTTCGGGGAAAGGGTGATTGGGTTATCCTTCCAGTCTTGGAGGTCCCTATCTGTCCTCTATCGCAAAGACAAAAAGGTTTACACACCCATATTAGGTGTGATAACACTTGAGTCAATAGAGATTCCAAGTTGTGGGCTTATGTATTGCAGTGAAGTTGTGTCCGTAGGTATAAAAAGTGTTTGACTTGTCTTCAATTGTGTTGTACCCATGGAAATTTGGGCTTTTTGTGAGCCTTGAACATACACTCTTTAGTTGTAAATTATCCTCAACCATCTTGTTTATTGTGTTTTTGTGCTCTTGCCAAGAAATCATACTAAAATTTATCCAAATATTGCCTTGAAACATCACTACTACAAAAAAAAGTGCCTTTGCATAGAATTGAAGCGCCTTTGCAGAATTGAAGCACCTTTGCACTGATTTAAAGTATCTTTGAACCATAGTCAAGTGCCTCTGGGCAACATTCAAGTGCCTTTACTCTCTATCATTTTAACCAACCTATCATAAAAATGTGTCTCTGAGCAACAGTCAAGTGCCTATGAGTAATAGTCAAGCGCTTTTCGTCTCTACCAAACTATATGTCATACATTTATCCTAGAACACAATGAACTTCAATTTTTGAGAAAATTAGCCTCTTAGTGAGCATCCTACAGTACTTTCAGACCTATTCCATCATCCATCAGACCCTCATCATCCATTATCATAGCCAAAACTATTGGCAAGAGACACTATATGAATTCATGATTGTTGTCATTGATGGCAACAAAGTTCATCCCACACATCCGCAGGACATGGTGTGTCTCTACCGGAAGTCAGAATGAAGATTGTTGAGGTCCGGTAAACAAGAACAGAGCTTGTGGCAAGATCCGACAGACAGGTCCGGATCTCTCAGAGGAAGTATCTTGGTGAAGTGCGGATTTGGGAAGTAAAGAATACTACCTTGAGTGATAGATTCCAAGGTTTTAGCCTCCGGTAATAGATGAGGTAAAAGATATGAATAGTTGAGTACCGGATTCCTGAGTGACAGTGTGAACAGAGGAAGAACTGACTGACAGAATATCAGACTACTTTCTGGATGTGTTACTAATGGTGGTAAAGGTTATGAAGGCATGAATCATGTTTGGCCGACATGGTTAATGATTTCTACAAACATATACTTGATCCACATTACTTGATGTGCAAGGATTCAGCCGACAGAATAGAGTTTGTGAGAAGATTGACTGTTCTGGGTGCCGACTAGAAAGGTGATGAAATTACTTGTACAGATATATATACATGATGGATTTAGTTGTGAGGGGTGTTGTTGTCGTCAAGGATGTGCGAATAAAAGCAGAATAGAGTAGAAGTAATAAGAAAGGTCCGGTATGTGAAAGGAAAGCAGCATAAGAGAAGAGGAAAGATGAAGTGCAACAGATCAGTGTACTGAGCCTAACCGGAACTAAACTCCAGCATATGTGGATGCTTCCAATCAGTTCAAGTATTGTATAACATTCCTTTGTAGACAGTGTGTCTCCTTGTAGGCAGTGTGCCTCCTTTGTGAGCAGTGTGCTCAGGCAGTGAGCCCTAATTGGCAAGTGCCATTTTGTAATTCCTTATTCTTCTAACAAAGAATAATCTTTGGGTTAATCACCCCATGGTTTTCTCCCTTAACAGGGTTTCCACATCAAAAATACTGTGTCATGTGTTTTTCCATTTCATGGTAATGTTTGCTTGTTTGAATTAATGTTGCATTGATTAATAAGAAAGTTTAGAAAGAAGATATAATTAGGATAACTAATTCACCCCCCTCTCAGTTATCAACAATTGGTATCAGAGCTAAGTTCCTCCTAACAGAGTCTAATAGCTCGAGGAAGATCTGGGAGTCCAAATGGATGCATATGGTTTAAGGGAGAAACTCAAGACTACCCTTGAGGATCTTGAACAGTCTAACTCTAAAGTCAATGAATTAAAGGAAAGACTCAAACAGGCTGATGATTTCATGAGAGAACTAAAAGAAAAATTAAGTCTCTCTATGAAAAAGAGAAAGGAGCTGCTTCAGCAATTGGCAAGACAAGGTGAAGAAAATAATGCAAATGAAGAGTTGACTGAGAAAACCAAGTTATGTGAAAAGTTATCAAAAGAAATCATTATGGTAAGACATGAAATGGAATCAGGAGTTATAAAGTTTACCCAAGAAGTTGAAGAGAAAAGAAAAATTGAAGATAATCTAAGACAATCTCTCAAGGAGAAATTAGAAGATTGCCACCAGATGGATAGAATTATCAGACATCTTGAATCTGATCTTGAAGATGCTAAAGATAATGAAGAAAAACTTGAGGATCAAATTGTCTCTCTCAAAAGGGATCTTCAAATAGCAAATGAATATAAAGAGAAATTCAAGATAACTTCTACTCAACTTGAAGTTCTTCTTGAAAATCAAAAGAAGGTAGATGACAAGTGTGGTTTGGGATATGAGAAAGGAGAAAGCTTCGGATCCGGTCAGAAGAATTTTGGATCAGAAAATCCAAGGAACAGGCCTAGAAGACCTTTGGTGAGACAACCCAATGCTCAAAGATATCCATCCTTCAATGGATACTACCACAGCTGTAATCACTTTGGTCACAAAGCTAATCAGTGCAAAAAGAGAATGAATCTGACAAATTCATTCTTCTATAGACAATGTTTTAATTGCAAAAGGTATGGTCACAAATCTCATGAATGCAGAAACATGCAAATAAACAAATCATTCAATGGTAGATGCTTTACATGCAATAGAATAGGTCATATGGCTAATCAATGCAGATCAAGAGGATATCAATCAAATATACAAGGAAATGTTGTTTGTCAAATTTGCAATAGATCCGGTCATATTGCAAAATTCTGTAGAAGCAAGAATCAGGAGAAAAGAGGTCTGGTATATCATAATCAGAATCAAGAAAAGGGTGAACAAAAGGTGAATGTGGATGAAGTTAGGAATGAGATGAACAAGATTTGGGTGAAGAAAAGTTTAGAGAATGTACAGACTGGATCCGCACCAGACTCTAGTGCTGATATTCCTTCCAAAAATTAAAAGGTGAGCTCTGGCTTAGGGGGAGACACAAAGAAAACCTTGTTCCCCCAGCCAGTCAAATAGTGCCTGAAATTGGCACATGAGAAGATGCGGATTAAAGGGGTTCTAGAGAAACATCTAAAGAAGGTCAGGTAAAGATTTGGGAGATCCGCAGGAAAATTTTAAAAGCTCAAATCCTTCAGAATTGGTTCGGTTAAGCAAGTCTTCCGGTAAAACAGGTTTCTCACAAGATTGGCCCGGTATGAATCCAAATTGATATAGCTTGATCTGCGGATACATAAGATCATCAGAAGGACAAGTGGATATGATGATTCATCACTAACATTGATTACAAAGGAATCATAATGATCCAGATGAATTTCTTCCTCCTTGAACAAGAAAACAAGGCAAACCAGAATGTATTAGGTTGCGCATTTATTGAAGGGAGAAAATTAGGGCTTCTTGGAATAAAAGAGTTCATTCATTGTCATTTACACATTTGCACTCAGGAAGAGAAGGAAAAGGAGCTCTGCAACTACTTGCCCCAAAGATCAAGATGATTCTTCATACAACTCAATCTGGATTTCATCGTGTGCCCTAAACTGCGGAAAAGGTATTTTTTGTTCTTGATATTCTTAGTAAGATTTCTTGATGATGGCTACTCCAAATATAGTAAAAATCTCTGATAGGCCCTGCCTTGAATTCAAGAAACATCCATACAAATCATTGGAGGTAGATCCCCTAGGAGCATTCTCTAGTGTTCCGCATGGCGTTTTACACATAGAAGACATTAGGGTTTACATACATGCCAATATTGAAGAGTTTGGGGAATTCAAACTAAGAGACATCTATCACAAACAATTGATAGATGATGCTTTTGAGCTTAAACCAGAATATAAGGGCATCCAAGAGAAGCATTTTGATCAGTTCATTCATTTCCCCTGCTTTTAAGAAGATGAATGGGTCTGGTATGTTTTAAGTAGGGTGCATGATAACTTCCTATGGCTGAATAGACCTTGCAAGATCACGAAGGAAGCAATTAGGGTAGTAACTGGTTTACATTCCTCCAAAGGAATTCCTGTCCTTAAATCTGTCAAAAACAACATTGTCATAGAGGCCACCAGATCAAAATTTGATAAGAGGGCAATGACCATTGAAGATATTACTGACCTGGATATCAAGTATGCATCTATGATAATAGGATACAAGATATATCATTCCAGTAGGGAGAATTCAGTATCCAGAACTGCAATATATACTGCCTATGAGATGCTGAGAAAAAACGTAGAATATGATCTCTGCGAACTTCTTTTGAGCCAGTTAATGGAAAACATACAAAAGATTAAAAAGGACAAGAAAAACTCTTTCAAATATGGTGCACTAATAGTATGTTTATTTTTCTACTTCATGAATGAGTTGCCTAGATCAAATGGATGGGTATGGCAGAATGACAAACCAGTAGCAGTTCAGATCAAAGACTATTTGCATGGGCTTGGGGATGCTAAAGCAAGAAATACAACCATGTGGGGATACTTCAAAAACTTTCAGAACATGATGCAATCAAGAGAAAGGATTCCCCAGTCTCTTGTTGAGAAATACAAGGACATAGTCTACTTTATGGTAGAGACTGATCAGTGCCTAATGGAGGCAGTAGAACCAAGGACAGTCTAGATCATGCCCATGGGGTATGAAGTTGATGAACAAATTGTGGAGTTGCATATTCAACACATGCTAAGTCAGCCTAAAGATCCAAAGGCAGAGAGGTTTGGAACCTTTGAGGAGCTGAGTATAAAGATTCATGTGGAACTCAGAGAACCAGAGACGAAAAGGAAGGTGAGAAAAGAAGTAGAACATATTGCCCAAGGCCTTGGCATCTCAAAGGAGGCACTTGATGCCAACCGGGAAAAGAGGAAAAAGGCAGAGGAAGAGAAGAAAGAGGCAGAAAAGAAAAGTAAGGAAAGTACTCCGGTAGAAACTTCCACCCGGACCAGATCATCAAAGAGATCAGCACCTGTCCTTGCTAAAAGCTCAAAACTGGAAGTACAGTCATCCAGAAAAGGAGAGAAAAGGTCTAAGACAAAAGCCACAAGGGCTTATACAAGTCAAAGAGATGAAGAGGAAACTGAATCAGATGAGGAAATTAAGAAATTGAAAAAGAAGAAGAAGAAATCATCCGGTGAACACCCTACCAGTCAAGGAGAAGAAGAGAAGGAAGAGGAATCTACTAAAAAACTCACTCTATCCTTAGATGTTGTAGTGAAAGCAGTCACAGTGGATGGGAACCTGCAACCCTTAATAGAATATTATGATGAATGTAATGAAGCAAATAAAAGGATTCTGGAGGAAGCCACAGTTCAGTTTTTGAACACTTACAACAAAGCTTTTATTGAAATTATCTCTCTAATTCCCAGAAGCTTAGAGAAAAGGCTTGAAACAAGGAAGAACAATGCTCGAGCAAAAGATCTAGAACTCCGGGAACAGATAGCTATTCAACTATATCCTTCAAATGATCCCAAGACAATGAACATGGTATTCAAAGACTGTAAGGATGAGTTCAGGAGCAAAGCAAGGATGAATCAGCTCATGCTTGGTGAGACTGATAGGGTAGCCAAGGATACAGAAGAGATCCTCCGGAAGGCCTTCAAAAGATTTAATCTTCCTATTGTAGAGGACTTGGGTACTGATCCTTCAACCACAAGTGTTGCAGAAGAAACTTCTGAGAAAATGACAGAAGAGGTGGGCCCTGAACAAACTAACATTTCTCCTCTAGTTTCTCCTATAGTCTCTAGATCCAAAGAAGAAGAAAAATTACAGGAGAAAGAAGTAGAGGTGAAGGAAAAAGAAGGTGACAGTGCAAAGGTTGCAGAGGGACAGAAGACTTCAGTAGAGAAAACCACAACTGCTAGTGGTGGGAATGTAGAAGGAGAGAAAACTCCAAAGGACAACTCCAAGACTGCAGAATAGATAAACTAAAAGAACAGGAGGATAAACTATCAAACCTATTAAAGAATTTTGATCCTCTCTCCTCCTCTATAACAAATCAAGAATGCCAGACTATCATAGTCTTGCGTGAAATCAAGAAGTTGGAGAAGGAAAGAAAAAATAGGATAAGCAGGTTGAGTGAGCTCAGGGGGTTAATTGTCCCCAAACTAGAGGCCATGCATGAGGCTATAAAAGAAGCCCAAATTACAGCCCAGACCACTGATCCGACAGATCTAAAAAGGGCAGATGTGTTTGCATTCCTGTTGAGTGGGCATATCTCAATTTTGGACAGGATGAAGCAGAGTTGGGTGACAGAAGTTGTACAATTGAAGAACACTTTTGCAAACATACTTAAGTATATGTAAGTACAACTTGTATATATATACTTATGCGGCTAAGTATAGTTAACATTTTGAAAATTTTGGTATGCGGACCCTACCCTTTGCCATTGATGTCAAAGGGGGAGTGAGGAGCCGTGAAAAATGAGGAATCCAACTAAGGGGGAGCTCCAGAAAATGTATATAAAAATAGAGCATCAGCCAAGGGGGAGCATAGTGTAAACACTTAGTCATTTTTCACTAAGTGTTGCCATCAATGCCAAAGGGGGAGATTGTTGGCAAGAGACACTATATGAATTCATGATTGTTGTCATTGATGGCAACAAAGTTCATCCCACACATCCGCAGGACATGGTGTGTCTCTACCGGAAGTCAGAATGAAGATTGTTGAGGTCCGATAAACAAGAACAGAGCTTGTGGCAAGATCTGACAGATAGGTCCAGATCCCTCAGAGGAAGTATCTTGGTGAAGTGTGGATTTGGGAAAGTAAAGAATACTACCTTGAGTGATAGATTCCAAGGTTTTAGCCTCCGGTGATAGATGAGGTAAAAGATATGAATAGTTGAGTACCGGATTCCTGAGTGACAGTGTGAACAGAGGAAGAACTAACTGACAGAATATCAGACTACTTTCCGGATGTGTTACTAATGGTGGTAAAGGTTATGAAGGCATGAATCATGTTTGGCCAACATGGTTAATGATTTCTACAAACATATACTTGATCCGCATTACTTGATGTGCAAGGATTCAGCCGACAGAATAGAGTTTGTGAGAAGATTGACTGTTCTGGGTGCCGACTAGAAAGGTGATGAAATTACTTGTGTGGATATATATACATGATGGATTTAGTTGTGAGGGGTGTTGTTGTTGTCAAGGACGTGCGAGTAAAAGTAGAGCAGAGCAGAAGTAATAAGAAAGGTCCGGTATGTGAAAGCAAAGCAACATAAGAGAAGAGGAAAGATGAAGTGCAGCAGATCAGTGTACTAAGCCTAACCGAAACTGAACTCCAACATATGTGGATGCTTCCAATCAGTTCAAGTATTGTATAACATTCCTTTGTAGACAGTGTGTCTCCTTGTAGGCAAAGGGCCTCCTTTGTGAGCAGTGTGCTCGGGCAATGAGCCCTAATTGGCAAGTGTCATTTTGTAATTCCTTATTCTTCTAACAGAGAATAATCTTTGGGTTAATCACCCTATGGTTTTCTCCCTTAATATGGTTTCCATGTCAAAAATACTGTGTCATGTGTTTTTCCATTTCATGGTAATGTTTGCTTGTTTGAATTAATGCTGCATTAATTAATAAGAAAGTTCAGAAAGAAGATATAATTAGGATAACTGATTCACCCCCCCTCTCAGTTATCAACAAAAACTAGGACTTTTCAAGCCATTTATCCTATTTAAATTACTATCTATCAATCCACCCTCACCAAACAAGCCTAAACCTTTACCCAGCTAGCAGAGCTTTGTATTTTGTCTTCCACCATAGAGTCTAGATCACATCAAACATCCCCTAATTTATCTCTGATTTTAGAAGAGGCTTTGTCTCTCTTTAGTCTTTTGTCGGTAAATTAGTATCTGTTATTGGTCTTTTATTAGCTTAGAGAATGAACTTGTTGATGATTATTTTTACACATTCATAACAAAAGTTAAAATTCAAAAAATGAACCTAAACTATCTTGAAAGATATGAAGAAATCACTTAAGAGTTCTTAATCCCAAGTTTCTGTATGGTCAGGTCTTGACCTTGTGGACAATTTAGCAGGTTGATGTGAAACTATAATATTCAAGGGGCCTTACTTGATTTAAGATAATCTATAATGTACTGGACTCAAATCATGCAAATTGTTGCAAATATCAACAAAGTATTCATTCTTTTGCATAAATTCACTATTGTACTACAAAGCTTTGTATGAATTTTTATGAAACAAACTTTGTCTTTCAAATTAATATGAAAATTGCCAAATATCAATGTAATTCCTCATTCTTTTTTCGAATGCAAGACAATTTTCTTCAGATTTCTGTGTTTAAGCTAATTATTTTTAGTTGTTGGAGAAAAGTTAGAGAAACTTAAACTAAGTATCATTTCAATACAGGATTTAAATGTTTCATTACTCACGTCCTAAAGCATACAGTAAATTGATTAAATCAACACATTTAAATCTTCAAATGTAAAGTCCTGAACATTTTCATGAACATACACCAGAGATTGCAAGCTTTTAAAGAATAATACTTCAGATACCAGTAAGAGTCAGAAAACACTCTGTAATAGACGTAGAATTCTGAGTTTACTTGTATTCAAAGCACAAAGTCATATAAGATTTACAATGTAAGAATGACCTTTGTTTCATTAATCAAATTACTAAACAACTTACAGACATTTTTACAGATACACCAAGGAGACTAGACATTCCATGTACTCCTTGATGCAGACACAGGTGACCTCCTTTTCTAAACTAAAAGAAATATCTTCTCTATTCCAATACTCTGACAAATTATAAGTGCAAGCTACAATTATAAAATCCATGTGTAAATAGTATACAAGTAGCAGAGCTTCTTATATAGAATTTGAAGCTTCATACTACTACAACTACAAAACCCAATCTACGGTCAATATTCATACTTCCTTGATCAAGGGTGTAAATTTGTTCCTAACCGTTTCTCAATATATCTTTATGGTATCTTTTCTGCCTCAAAGGATGCCATTGGAATCTTTTCAAAACAAGATTCCCCTCCTTTGACTTCTTCTTTCCTGTTGACCTTGCTCGTAGGTACCCTTCAATTAACCCTTTCATTAGTATTGTTTGCCCCTTTTTATATTTTCCTACTCCTTCAAATATGCCTTGAAATTATTGGCTACACCTTCTATGAAGGTGCGATTTCCCCTTGGACTCCTTGTCCATACATATTCTTGCATTGTGACCCCTTCTTTCAGTTTCTTTTCTTCTTTACCTGAACCTTCACTCTTCTTCTTATATTTCTTCATCTTGGCACTTGCCTCCATTACTAAATCAATAATTTGTTTACTTAAATATGCCTCTAGATTCTCCATACATGGTGCAAAGATGGCCTTGAATTCTTTTAATGCCCTTTGGAGTTCATACGCTGGTACATCCATACACTCATGATCTAAGAGCCTTTCAACTATCCTCTTATGCAACCTAATCATGCTATCTACCTTCTCCTCTAAACCCTAAGTGGTTGTGATGCACCTTCTGAGATTATCATCTTCAAATCTTAACTCTAACCTGGCCTGTGGCACTTGATTTTCCATCGAAGGAGTAATGACTCCTTCATTTATTAATTCATCTGCTCTCTCTTCAATTTCTTCCAACTATTCTAATTCAAACTTGCACTCTTATTTTCTAAACTGACCATTATATATAAGTATATTGCATTTATTCTTTTCTATTGCAGCTAATTCCCATCTTGTCACTACTTGTTTGATCACCTCTTCTCCTTCTTGCACGAATGCCCTAAATGACTCCTCAAAAATATTGGCCTTGAGCCTCTTGTTTTCCATATCCTTCACTTCATCTTTTGACAATACTATTATTTCACTAGGCAATTCTGGTATTGTAGTATTGGGATCAAATATCCCCCTAATGAATTGCTATAACTGGACAATGTGTCCTTTCAAATATTCATGTTTATCCTTGTCTCTCTTTAACATCTCTACTGTAGCCTGGTGCATATCTTCCCATTCACTTATGTGCTTCTCCCTTGTTGTGTGTCCTAAATCAAAATTAAGTATCTTATAATCATCTACTGTTATTTCTCCTTTAGCCTTCTCTTTCTGTGGTATGGCCAAGTTCAGTGTTTTGGATCCGTCTGGACCCCTTTGTATTGCTGACATGGTTATGGCCTTCCTCTTTTCTTTTGTTAGCATTGCATCGCCTAATAGACTTTTGATGTCTATGGGTACTAACTATACCTCCACCTTTTCTCTCCTTATTCTTTCACCTAACCAAGCTGGAGTCTGTTTTGTGCTTTCAGTAGCCTTTTCCTCATTGATTACCTCTTCTTGAGGCATTTCTACTTCTCCTTGTTCTTGTTGCTACTGATGTTCTTCTCGTTGTTGTGGTTGTTGTTCTTGTTGTTGTGGAGGAGGTTGATATTGAGGGGTTGGTTCCTATACCATTGGATCATTTTGCTGTTTAGATTCACCCTCATTATCTTCTTCTTCAATTTCTGTATCTCCTCCACCTTCATCCTCTTCCTCTGGACCTTCTTTTCTTGATGAGTCCTTTTCTTGATCTTCCTCTTTATTTTCTTGTTCCATATTT
Organism: Cunninghamia lanceolata; assembly: GCA_027924645.1. Lineage (NCBI taxonomy): Eukaryota > Viridiplantae > Streptophyta > Pinopsida > Cupressales > Cupressaceae > Cunninghamia > Cunninghamia lanceolata. The sequence continues at coordinate 6,134,095 of BSBN01000562.1, read as the reverse complement.
GCCATGTCTTTATCCTCTATTTGCTTTTCAAATTTATCTCCATCAATCTTTTCTATATTCTCTTGGCTTTCAGGTTTATTTGTTGTTTCCTCTGCTATTTCACCTTCCTTTTGTACCTTTTTAGGCATGCCAACTTGCTCTACATGTGAAGGTGAACCTACTACCTTATCAGATTCTTTTGTCTCTTTTCCCTATTCATCTTTGCTTTCTACATTCCTTTCTTCTTAACTTTGTTCCCCATACATGTTTAGAATATTCAACACATCCACAGCAGAAGTACCAGCTCATGTTTCTTCTTTAGTTTGAGGAGGTATTTCTTTTAGTGCTTCATCAGGTACATCCTCTTTTTTAGATTCTTCAATTTGATGTGCTACATCTTGCACATCCCTTATTATTTCTAGAGATACCAATGTACCAAATGGATCTACTGCCCCTAATTCTTCTTGTACATTTTCTTGTTCAGACACTGGACCTTGTTCAACTTCCATATCATCTTGAGTGTCTTTCTCCTCTTCTTCACTTAAATATTCACTGGATTCTTCTTCTTCCATGTCAACTTCTTTTCCTATCCCTGAATCCATTTCTCTGACTTCACTTCCACTGCTGTCATCTTCAATAGTGACAGTCTTAGTAGCCTGTTTGACTTCATGCATTTTTTACCCATGCAACATTTCTTCAACCAATTATGTTTTTACCTTAGCATATGCTTGTCTTTTCTCTACTGAGGTAGATGCACCAGGTATGTCACTTAATTTAGCACCTACCTGCTATGCTCCAATAGCTTCACTCTATTTTGAAGTTTCCCCTTTGGATATGTCTATTGGTATTGCCTTCATAACCTTCTGCCCTTTTAACTCTTTAGCAACCTATGCTTGCTCTGTACTGGTATCATGACTAAATGACTTTGCCTCTACAAATGTACCTGATGATACTGCTATTGTCACCCCTATTGCGTAAGGATCCATCAATGTCACATTTTTGTCTTTCTCAACAATCTTTGCTTCTACAATCTTCCTTTTCTTTTCATAAAAGCACTGGAGATCATCTTGATGCTCTCTCACTCTCTTTTTGCCTTTCTTTGGATATGTAGGCTCAATTCCCTTAGCCTTAAGCTCCTCAATTATGTCCTTCAACCATGTCTTGGAGAATAAAATAACAGGTGTGGACAATGTGTCCAAAGATGTATTCCATGGTTGTGACCAATCAGGCTCTCCAATGGGAGCAAGCCTGGCACTTTCATAACTATGATGTAACAATTTACCATCATCTTCAACTTCTGGGGGGACATAAATGTCTCCCATGGACCTCATTTGATCTACTGTCAGTCTTCTGTGAGCTCTCTTTCTCACTTCTCTATCATTTTCACGATCTAACCAAAAATCCTCAATGTGTACTTGATGTTTAAATTTAGAATCAATAGTATTTTGGATCCTGTGAAAAGGATCAAATCTTCTTGCTAACTCAAATTCTTCAAACCCATAAAACATTAACTCCCTCTCTGAGTAACCAACCACTTCTTCGCTGGAACAAGTATATCTACCAATTGACCAAGGGAGCTTAAGATTTCCCCTGCTATACTTCTTTTTGTACATTTTGAAGGCATTCAAGTTTTGTCTTGAGAACTCTAGAACAATCAACTTGTTGGAAGGATACCTAGGCAGTATGAAACGCTTTCCTTCAAATCCCTCAGTTCTGATATAAGTAAAGTTCTAGAATTGAATGTACCACGAACTGTGCAAACCAATTGTATCCTCTGCATCTTTAGACAATCTCTTATCTGGCTCTTCTCTTAAAATTCTGACCATGTATGTATAAAATACATCATTCACTAAAGCATACTTTCTCAATGCATTTTCCTCCTGTAAATCAGGATAATGTTCATATACCAACTTTTGATCTAGGCCATTCCCTAGGGTTCCAACTCTGTCAATCCCATGTATGTATGGTTGAACCATTGCTACACATGAATATAATACATACGAGGACAAATAGAAAGGCATTAGTTTTTGTTTTCTTGACATTGCCTGCCTCCATATGGCTATGCGAATAGCCTTAGCCCAGTGAATTTGTCCTTGTTCCTTCTTTGCTTCCCTCATGAATTGTATAACAGTGAACATCCAAGGCTCACACTCAGTGTCATCTCTCAATCCTATCAGTCTGCTTAACATTGTAATCATCAAATATATCTCTTCCTTAAAGTATATTCTTTGCAGAACCTTATGTACTCTTGCCATAGCCTTGGGCTTATTTTCTGCACTATACCAACTGTAGATGATCTTGCTTCTACAATCCTTCTCATTATCAATGAAATATTCATTGTACTGGTCAATATCAATATCTACCATTTTTTCATGTATCTCTAGACCAAATGTTCTTGTAATCCCCTCTATAGATAAGTCTGCAATGACCCTATCATGGAACATTATTTTTCTGGTAACTGGGTCATATAAGTGTATGCAATCTAGACATAGGTCCTTAGCTTCCATAGCTAACGGGAAACATGCAGCCCTGTATAATCCACTTTCCCATATACACCTCATGTTAGGTGTAGCATCGGCTTCTATGATCTTCTTCAAAACATCATTCACATCATAACTCCCTATGTTGGTGTTTGTCCCCACTCCGCTTGTGCCGAGAAATGAAGGATACCCTCTATATATTAGAAACTCCTCCTCGGTTTCTTTACAGGGCTTTCTTTCCTTTTTTATCTTCTCTTCACCCCTTGTATCCACCTTTTTCTGCTTTAGGGCCATCCTGTAAAAACACATTTTTTTAACTTGTCGTTTTACCTTCTTACTTGGGGTTTTACTATGAATTTTCTATTTTTTTACATTTACCCTAACCCCCCATTTGTATTTCTTATAAAAGCACTGGAGATCATCTTGATGCTCTCTCACTCTCTTTTTGCCTTTCTTTGGATATGTAGGCTCAATTCCCTTAGCCTTAAGCTCCTCAATTATGTCCTTCAACCATGTCTTGGAGAATAAAATAATAGGTGTGGACAATGTGTCCAAAGATGTATTCCATGGTTGTGACCAATCAGGCTCTCCAATGGGAGCAAGCCTGGCACTTTCATAACTATGATGTAACAATTTACCATCATCTTCAACTTCTGGGGGGACATAAATGTCTCCCATGGACCTCATTTGATCTACTGTCAGTCTCTTGTGAGCTCTCTTTCTCACTTCTCTATCATTTTCACGATCTAACCAAAAATCCTCAATGTGTACTTGATGTTTAAATTTAGAATCAATAGTATTTTGGATCCTGTGAAAAGGATCAAATCTTCTTGCTAACTCAAATTCTTCAAACCCATAAAACCTTAACTCCCGCTCTGAGTAACCAACCACTTCTTCGCTGGAACAGGTATATCTACCAATTGACCAAGGGAGCTTAAGATTTCCCCTGCTATACTTCTTTTTGTACATTTTGAAGGCATTCAAGTTTTGTCTTGAGAACTCTAGAACAATCAACTTGTTGGAAGGATACCTAGGCAGTATGAAACGCTTTCCTTCAAATCCCTTAGTTCTGATATAAGTACAGTTCTAGAATTGAATGTACCACGAACTGTGCAAACCAATTGTATCCTCTGCATCTTTAGACAATCTCTTATCTGGCTCTTCTCTTAAAATTCTGACCATGTATGTATAAAATACATCATTCACTAAAGCATACTTTCTCAATGCATTTTCCTCCTGTAAATTAGGATAATGTTCATATACCAACTTTTGATCTGGGCCATTACCTAAGGTTCCAACTCTATCAATCCCATGTATGTATGGTTGAACCATTGCTACACATGAATATAATACATACGAGGACAAATAGAAAGGCATTAGTTTTTGTTTTCTTGACATTGCCTGCCTCCATATGGCTGTGCGAATAGCCTTAGCCCAGTGAATTTGTCCTTGTTCCTTCTTTGCTTCCCTCATGAATTGTATAACAGTGAACATCCAAGGCTCACACTCAGTGTCATCTCTCAATCCTATCAGTCTGCTTAACATTGTAATCATCAAATATATCTCTTCCTTAAAGTATATTCTTTGCAGGACCTTATGTACTCTTGCCATAGCCTTGGGCTTATTTTCTGCACTATACCAACTATAGATGATCTTGCTTCTACAATCCTTCTCATTATCAATGAAATATTCATTGTACTGGTCAATATCAATATCTACCATTTTTTCATGTATCTCTAGACCAAATGTTCTTGTAATCCCCTCTATAGATAAGTCTGCAATGACCCTATCATGGAACATTATTTTTCTGGTAACTGGGTCATATAAGTGTATGCAATCTAGACATAGGTCCTTAGCTTCCATAGCTAACGAGAAACATGCAGCCCTGTATAATCCACTTTCCCATATACACCTCATGTTAGGTGTAGCATCGGCTTCTATGATCTTCTTCAAAACATCATTCACATCATAACTCCCTATGTTGGTGTTTGTCCCCACTCCGCTTGTGCCAAGAAATGAAGGATACCCTCTGTATATTAGAAACTCCTCGGTTTCTTTACAGGGCTTTCTTTCCTTTTTTATCTTCTCTTCACCCCTTGTATCCACCTTTTTCTGCTTTAGGGCCATCCTGTAAAAACACATTTTTTTAACTTGTCGTTTTACCTTCTTACTTGGGGTTTTACTATGAATTTTCTATTTTTTTACATTTACCCTAACCCCCCATTTGTATTTCTTATAAAAGCACTGGAGATCATCTTGATGCTCTCTCACTCTCTTTTTGCCTTTCTTTGGATATGTAGGCTCAATTCCCTTAGCCTTAAGCTCCTCAATTATGTCCTTCAACCATGTCTTGGAGAATAAAATAATAGGTGTGGACAATGTGTCCAAAGATGTATTCCATGGTTGTGACCAATCAGGCTCTCCAATGGGAGCAAGCCTGGCACTTTCATAACTATGATGTAACAATTTACCATCATCTTCAACTTCTGGGGGGACATAAATGTCTCCCATGGACCTCATTTGATCTACTGTCAGTCTCTTGTGAGCTCTCTTTCTCACTTCTCTATCATTTTCACGATCTAACCAAAAATCCTCAATGTGTACTTGATGTTTAAATTTAGAATCAATAGTATTTTGGATCCTGTGAAAAGGATCAAATCTTCTTGCTAACTCAAATTCTTCAAACCCATAAAACCTTAACTCCCGCTCTGAGTAACCAACCACTTCTTCGCTGGAACAGGTATATCTACCAATTGACCAAGGGAGCTTAAGATTTCCCCTGCTATACTTCTTTTTGTACATTTTGAAGGCATTCAAGTTTTGTCTTGAGAACTCTAGAACAATCAACTTGTTGGAAGGATACCTAGGCAGTATGAAACGCTTTCCTTCAAATCCCTTAGTTCTGATATAAGTACAGTTCTAGAATTGAATGTACCACGAACTGTGCAAACCAATTGTATCCTCTGCATCTTTAGACAATCTCTTATCTGGCTCTTCTCTTAAAATTCTGACCATGTATGTATAAAATACATCATTCACTAAAGCATACTTTCTCAATGCATTTTCCTCCTGTAAATTAGGATAATGTTCATATACCAACTTTTGATCTGGGCCATTACCTAAGGTTCCAACTCTATCAATCCCATGTATGTATGGTTGAACCATTGCTACACATGAATATAATACATACGAGGACAAATAGAAAGGCATTAGTTTTTGTTTTCTTGACATTGCCTGCCTCCATATGGCTGTGCGAATAGCCTTAGCCCAGTGAATTTGTCCTTGTTCCTTCTTTGCTTCCCTCATGAATTGTATAACAGTGAACATCCAAGGCTCACACTCAGTGTCATCTCTCAATCCTATCAGTCTGCTTAACATTGTAATCATCAAATACATCTCTTCCTTAAAGTATATTCTTTGCAGGACCTTATGTACTCTTGCCATAGCCTTGGGCTTATTTTCTGCACTATACCAACTATAGATGATCTTGCTTCTACAATCCTTCTCATTATCAATGAAATATTCATTGTACTGGTCAATATCAATATCTACCATTTTTTCATGTATCTCTAGACCAAATGTTCTTGTAATCCCCTCTATAGATAAGTCTGCAATGACCCTATCATGGAACATTATTTTTCTGGTAACTGGGTCATATAAGTGTATGCAATCTAGACATAGGTCCTTAGCTTCCATAGCTAACGAGAAACATGCAGCCCTGTATAATCCACTTTCCCATATACACCTCATGTTAGGTGTAGCATCGGCTTCTATGATCTTCTTCAAAACATCATTCACATCATAACTCCCTATGTTGGTGTTTGTCCCCACTCCGCTTGTGCCAAGAAATGAAGGATACCCTCTGTATATTAGAAACTCCTCGGTTTCTTTACAGGGCTTTCTTTCCTTTTTTATCTTCTCTTCACCCCTTGTATCCACCTTTTTCTGCTTTAGGGCCATCCTGTAAAAACACATTTTTTTAACTTGTCGTTTTACCTTCTTACTTGGGGTTTTACTATGAATTTTCTATTTTTTTACATTTACCCTAACCCCCCATTTGTATTTCTTATAAAAGCACTGGAGATCATCTTGATGCTCTCTCACTCTCTTTTTGCCTTTCTTTGGATATGTAGGCTCAATTCCCTTAGCCTTAAGCTCCTCAATTATGTCCTTCAACCATGTCTTGGAGAATAAAATAATAGGTGTGGACAATGTGTCCAAAGATGTATTCCATGGTTGTGACCAATCAGGCTCTCCAATGGGAGCAAGCCTGGCACTTTCATAACTATGATGTAACAATTTACCATCATCTTCAACTTCTGGGGGGACATAAATGTCTCCCATGGACCTCATTTGATCTACTGTCAGTCTCTTGTGAGCTCTCTTTCTCACTTCTCTATCATTTTCACGATCTAACCAAAAATCCTCAATGTGTACTTGATGTTTAAATTTAGAATCAATAGTATTTTGGATCCTGTGAAAAGGATCAAATCTTCTTGCTAACTCAAATTCTTCAAACCCATAAAACCTTAACTCCCGCTCTGAGTAACCAACCACTTCTTCGCTGGAACAGGTATATCTACCAATTGACCAAGGGAGCTTAAGATTTCCCCTGCTATACTTCTTTTTGTACATTTTGAAGGCATTCAAGTTTTGTCTTGAGAACTCTAGAACAATCAACTTGTTGGAAGGATACCTAGGCAGTATGAAACGCTTTCCTTCAAATCCCTTAGTTCTGATATAAGTACAGTTCTAGAATTGAATGTACCACGAACTGTGCAAACCAATTGTATCCTCTGCATCTTTAGACAATCTCTTATCTGGCTCTTCTCTTAAAATTCTGACCATGTATGTATAAAATACATCATTCACTAAAGCATACTTTCTCAATGCATTTTCCTCCTGTAAATTAGGATAATGTTCATATACCAACTTTTGATCTGGGCCATTACCTAAGGTTCCAACTCTATCAATCCCATGTATGTATGGTTGAACCATTGCTACACATGAATATAATACATACGAGGACAAATAGAAAGGCATTAGTTTTTGTTTTCTTGACATTGCCTGCCTCCATATGGCTGTGCGAATAGCCTTAGCCCAGTGAATTTGTCCTTGTTCCTTCTTTGCTTCCCTCATGAATTGTATAACAGTGAACATCCAAGGCTCACACTCAGTGTCATCTCTCAATCCTATCAGTCTGCTTAACATTGTAATCATCAAATATATCTCTTCCTTAAAGTATATTCTTTGCAGGACCTTATGTACTCTTGCCATAGCCTTGGGCTTATTTTCTGCACTATACCAACTATAGATGATCTTGCTTCTACAATCCTTCTCATTATCAATGAAATATTCATTGTACTGGTCAATATCAATATCTACCATTTTTTCATGTATCTCTAGACCAAATGTTCTTGTAATCCCCTCTATAGATAAGTCTGCAATGACCCTATCATGGAACATTATTTTTCTGGTAACTGGGTCATATAAGTGTATGCAATCTAGACATAGGTCCTTAGCTTCCATAGCTAACGAGAAACATGCAGCCCTGTATAATCCACTTTCCCATATACACCTCATGTTAGGTGTAGCATCGGCTTCTATGATCTTCTTCAAAACATCATTCACATCATAACTCCCTATGTTGGTGTTTGTCCCCACTCCGCTTGTGCCAAGAAATGAAGGATACCCTCTGTATATTAGAAACTCCTCGGTTTCTTTACAGGGCTTTCTTTCCTTTTTTATCTTCTCTTCACCCCTTGTATCCACCTTTTTCTGCTTTAGGGCCATCCTGTAAAAACACATTTTTTTAACTTGTCGTTTTACCTTCTTACTTGGGGTTTTACTATGAATTTTCTATTTTTTTACATTTACCCTAACCCCCCATTTGTATTTTCCAATTTTGACTTTCGTATGGTTTAACCCAAACCAACTAATTAACAATCAAACACAGTAATTTAACGCTTTCTTACATTTTAAAATGAAATTACTGAAATTCACTTTGCATTTTAATTAACTAAACTATAATGGCGTTTAAGATAAATAGCTGTATCTTTTGACAGCTCAACCTTACACTGTTGACTTACTTTACTATTTTCTACTTTGTTCCCGCTTCTAGAATTCCTTCCCGTGATGAATTTTTGTTCAATTTCTACGACAATTCCTCTTTCTACAATTTTAATCTTAGAAATGCAAATCTGAAAGAAAAACAACTTTTAATTTAGCCTAACCTGTTAAATTTTACCATTTTCAGTGTTAGATCAGCATTGATTACAACAATTAATGCACCTACGGCTTTGGCTTCTTATTTCAACATTTTATTTTTAAACCTTTTATCCATTAGTTTACTTTCTACATACATCGCATTTTCTTGTATCTCTCCTTGTATATTATTTCTTGTATGTCCATTTGCATCTTTCAATATATAAGCCTATATACAATGAGTTATAAACAATGTTATCCCTCTTCCTTTATATCCGCGCTTGTATCTTTTGTTTGTATATCATAATGTATGTAAAATAGATACAAGCGCACATGCAAACAACCCATACAAACCCTCTTTTACCTTTTATCTCTTTGGCGATGTCTTTCATTTCTTTGTATATCAGGATTGTATATCGTTAACATACAATCGTCCAAACATACAAAGCCTTACCTTTATTTAACTTCTTTTTTGAAATCTGTCTTGTATCGCGGTTCCTTGCATCTTTGCTTGTATATCAGCTTGTATATGCATCTGTTGGTACAATATACAACCTTGAGATACAATTTGTGGGACCCACTTTACCTTCCCACTTGTATCTCAACGAAACAACAACACTTGTATCTACTCTTAGATACAAGCCTCCATACATGCAAACTCTTTTGTACAATCATTCTGGACTCCTCATCTTTTCTTAACCGTATTGCATAACCCTTCGGATCCACACATGTATATAAAGTGAATGCATCTTTTCAATATACATTAAGGTACAATGCATCACTTACATATGATTTAATTACCTTTTTACATCCACGTTGTATGTATACCGAAAGATACAAACCCAAAGTATGCAACATACAAACAATGAAACATACTTTAATAAAACCAAATTTCATATTCTCTTTGGATCCACGATATGTATATCACATTGTATATTGCCTTGTATCTATCATTTTGATAAACATGCAACTCAAGATACAATGCGGACTTAAGCAATTATCCACTTTACTTCTGAAACACATTGGGTCCGACTTGTATGCAAAGAATAAACACTAACCACATGCATACAAAATACCACGATACATGAACCTGACCACTTCATGTGACTAATACAATGAATCCACATACAAACGACCTTGTACATACAACATACAAAACCCTCCTATAATGCATTTTACCAAAAACATGCATATCTTGCAAAATATTGGGAATTTTAAAATGGTTCAAAAAGTAACCCTTATTCATTTTTGACACAGAATTCACCTCTATTCTACTTTGGTACTTAATGCTAATTTTTCAAAATTTCAACACGGTTTGTAACCTTTAATTCTTTTCCCTTTACCACCAAGCAGACCCACACCCAAGCAAAAAGCCACAGCCATAGCAAGGGTCCTCATTTTGCTAAGAGGTAAAATGGGGTGTGTTGTGAGCATCACAACAAAACTTCTCTTGAGTTGGTTTTATGCCATTAACCCTATCTACCTTCATTTGAGTTCATTAGCCTACCTTTGTGATAGGTCATTAGTTATCCAAATAAGCTATTGATCTAGTTCTATAATCTTCCACAAGCAACCCATATCAAATCCATCAAACATTGTGATCTCAACTAAATCAAACTAGTCCAAAATCAATCAATCCCCAAATATTTGTCCTAGTGCATTTGAGTCAAACTTTGGTCACATCATCACAAATCCTCATAAAAATGGTCTTGATAATCAATAAGCCTAGGTCAAACCACCCTCCATCTCCAATTCAACCAATATCCCTATCATACTCAGATGATGCAGACATAGAAGAACTTAAACACCTATATGGATCTCATCCCCAAGATATATCTTCAAACCAACACACATCACTATCATACCAACCTCCATCATACACATCTCCTAGTCCATCTGAAGCACAAATACAACTTAAACATGACTATGAGAGATTAGATCCTATCACTAAGGGAAAATGTATAAATCTCATTTGTGGTAACCATTATACCCATCTCATCACTGGAGATTCTCCTAATCCTATTGCATCAACAACACCATCTTACATGTCCATGCCAACTCCAAATAATCAAATCATGAATCCATACTTAGACATACAAACTTCTTACAATCAAACATTGGCTAGCACAAGTCACAATCTTATGACAAGGGACATCAAGGTCATCCATACCATCATCTATCTATATATTCATCTCCATCCATTTCCCAAGAACAACTTTCTTATGCAATCCCTCCACCACCACAACAACAACAATTCCCACCACAACAATAAAAATTCCAACCACAACACCAACAATTCCAACCACAACACCAACAATTCCAACCACAATGCCAACAATTCCAAACACAACCACAACCTCAACAAATTACACCTCAATGCCATGTGTCACCTCCATCACCATACCAATATATCCTACCCACAAATCATGTCAATTCCACATCAACCTATCGTATTGATATCCAACAACATCCACCCCGTGATCATCCAACTCATCATTCTAACATTTCAACTCATTATCAAACACATTTACAAGGATATCAAGTTCCTTCACAACACAAACAAGCAAGTCTAAGTTTTCCTTTGTACCAAAATCAAGTGTCCTTAAGTGATGATACCTTTGACAAGGGGAACACCACTCTATCTTATGCATCCTATGGGTACCTTCCATCATCATCCACTCATATACCAATACAAGAGACTACTAGTCCTATCTCCACACCACCATGTAGTCCCTATCATAGTCCATTGGTCCCTCAACCTTCTAATCCATCAAGCCCTTCATTACCTTCATCCCCATGTTCCTCCAATCTTCCACAAAAAGATTATTGGGAGGTCACTCTACAACAATTGGTCCAAGTACAATTACTTGAGCTACCCTTGATAAAACCATATAATCCTAATCCATGCAATCACATTATCCCTCAATCTAATTCAAATCCTAATATGTCCAATACCATTATTCCTCCATCCAATCCTAATACTAATCATAAGCCTACAACACCTTACACCCCTGTTATCTCTCCACCTAATGATAATCCTAAGCCTACAACACCATCCACCATTATCATCCATCCATTATATTGTCCATCCACCCATACTCTTATGAAGGATGTGATCCAATGGCTATTAGCAAGGAATCAACCATCTCCATGTCCTCAAACACCTATCCAAGAGCTTATCCAATAACTTTCAAACATCATTTCCATTCCTTAAACCCCATCATGTAATCCACAACCCATCAAGCCTATTGAAGAGTCTCCTACCATGATTCCAAGTCAAGATTCATTGTACCTTCATGTTGTTGACCCTAAAAAGCCTATCAAGCCTATTCAAGAGTCTCCCACTTCCACTTCCATTCAATAAAATCAAGAGTTATGTCAAGAGTATGATCTAAAGCATGTCTATCTAAATCAAGATCAAAGAACCTCCATCCAACCCATCCATAACCTTTATATTTTCTATGATCAAGATATTGTCCATGATCATAAGCTTATCCATGAGCAACTTCATCCTATCCATAATCCCACAACTATCCATGATCCATTACATTCTAGCCCTATCTATGATCCAACAACATCCAATTCCCTTGATGAGACACTTGGTCCCTAAGAAAACATAGATAATCAAAAAGATAACTTAGATCATATCCACTCATCTCCTACTAAGCATAATATTAGTCAAGATCCAACCATCCCATGTCATCCTTTGCATGCTCCCACATTGTCTCTTTTTGATCCTCCATTATCTCGTGTTGATCCTCCACCATCTCCCATCGATCCCATTCCAAATCCATTATCCTATCCCCTTGGTCTTACCACCTTCATCCATGAATGTTCTTCCTTAGGAGAATAACAACCATTATCTACCACCTCACCTTCTCCATCTCATAATGGACTCACGTCTTGTTTCCAAAACAAACATCCCATTGCATACCGTATGTTCCAGAACATGAACTAAAAAGGCAAAGGTTTAGGCCTTCATGAACAAGATATCTTAGAGCCCATCCATGTCACAATCCATTCTCAAGCACATGGTCTTGGTTTTCCACCCCAAGATAAACAATCCAATGATGTTGGTACCACCTCCATGCCTCCTCCAACTACTTCTTCCACTCCATATATTAGTGCACCTTATAGCATGTCTCACTCATATGTCACCATCCCTCCTCCATCGTCATACCATTTGCAAAAGCATGTGACCATACATCTCCCTCCATCCACTCTTCCTCCACTCCTTCCAACTCCTAATATTCCCATCCTTCCATCCCCTAATCTCTTCACCCATCAGTATACTCATTCCTCCATCCACACATCCCATCCCCTTATATCCCCTATCATTCCTAATCATGGCACACATCGACCAAACATGAAGCTTCTACCCAATCCATGTGATTCAAAAATAAAAATTTGGATGCCTCTAATCATAAAGCAAAAAATCCTAAAAATACTTATGCCTTAGGGCATCAATGCAAAGAGTCCAAGGAAAATCTATCCAAAAGGCTACCCAAGACCATACTTTCACAAGAAAAGTCCAAAAATAAAATGGTTTGGGTCCCTAAGCAAAAAGAAATCAAATCAAATGAAGTATCCATATCCCAAATATCCCCAAAATCCCACTTCATCCAAAAATCTCAAGTTCCTTCAACCCAAAAATCCCACAAATCCCACTTCATCCAAAAATCCCAAATTCCTTCATCCTATAAATCCCAATGCAAAATCATAAAAATCCTAAGTCTGTGTGGGTACCTAAGATCCTACATCGACCATACCTTATGCAAACAAGTCCGTTACTTCCCACACCTTCTTCTAATCAAAAGCTTCAAAATCTAATTCGGTGTGTGCAACTGTTGGTCTTGGTTCCTTTCCATTCCACAACATTTCCACATACTTCTATCCCCCCATCTTACACCCCTTATCCAACATATTTTCCCCATCATACCTCTATGGTCCATGCTTTTACTTCATCATCCATTTATCCCTCCATCTCCATCCATTGCATTTCCATATTCCCACATCTACCAACATCCATGTGTGTAATGCAACTTGATATAGTCCATGTACAAACACACATCAAAGTTCTAACATACTACCTTGCTATTGGAAACAGATGCTTGAGTCCTCATCCTCCATTTATCAAAACAAAAGTTAAAAAAAAGATCAAAATATTAAAGAGAAATCCCTTCGTCCAATGGTGAAAACTTGGCAAACATGTACCTTGGATAAGTACCATTATGAAAACCTAGAAAACAAGCTTCATGTGTAGGTTGATTGTCTATGTACCTTACACTTGGGGGCATGTTGTCTCATCTACCCATCATATCATTCCTTCTACCTATCCTTCCTATTATATTTTCCTTAGCCATTATATTTGCATAATTATCCCCTTGATCCAATCCATCATTTCTTCCTCTTGATCTTGATGAAGATAGGGGCAAAAATGTTGAAACATGCTTTGAGAAATCTCTTGATATACCTCATCATTTCCAACCAATCCAATCGACCCTATCATCATAAGCTTTGTCATGTAAAATCCTAAAGCATTATACCTAGAATGGGGCATGTTATTCCTATGCAACATAGTCTTTGGCAATCACATCCTGAATTATTCCATCCCATTTACTATCTCCCATCCTTTTATCCATTCATCCAATCACATCTTTCTCCTTGCATCTAGAACTAGTTTTCCCTTGTTAGTGGTATCTAGTACTAAGGCTATCCAAATGCAATTCAATGTCACCCATTCTTCATCCCAATCCATCAAACACTTCCATCTCTCTCGTCTTACATTTGTCACAATCCATCCTATCACCTTGACTTGACTAACTCAAGCAGAAAATGAACTATACATCCTTTGAAAGGTCAAGTACTTACCAAACCTGAAACATAATGACTACTCATGAAGCCATATGTTGTCCCGCATACCGATTACCACATCTAATAAATCCATATATCCAAAGTCTTTAATGGATATATCTTTCCTACAATAAGGCCCAATCCAAAATGAGCACCCTCTTTGGCAAGAGAATATGTTGGTCATGTGTTTACTTTGTCAGTCAGTCAATTTCCTTTTGGTTTATCTTTTGTTCTTCTCTAATACCTATTCAAGACTACCTTGATTTTCTATATCTTGGTATGTTGCAATACAGTATGGATTGGGGCATAGTCATTGCTTGCATATGTTGTGTTTGTGGGATGAGCATATTATCCTACTACGGCTAATACATATCTTGTTTGTGATGGAATTAGCATATTGCATATCAATATCTTTTGTATCTATGGTTCTATAAAGGCCTTATGTGTATTAAGATTATTATACGCTAAGACTATTTTCTATTCACATATCTAACAAGGTTCTATTATGTCTAGTAGATATAAGTTCAAACCGTTTGTTTGTAGAGTCAATGTCCTATGCATTGGATACATCATCAGCTTGGTCTTCTCTACCCTGGTGCATAATATCCATTGCTATATCAAAATAAGGATTGATCTTTATAAATATTTGTGTAACCATTGCAACATCACCCCATCCATCTCCCCCATACATCCTAATAAAATCTATAGCTTTCATGAAGATCAATCAATCTGATATCAATTCTTCTATTCTTTTTATCTTCTTTCATCTCACTTTTCATCCGCATCACTATATCTCCTGACTTTTCATTTCGAAAGCACACTTGTGTTCTTTGAACCCAACTATCCTCTCGAGGGGGTATCCCCATTATCATCATCATTCATCTTATCGATATACCTCATCCTTTCCATACCAATCTAGCAAAATTATCCAATAACATCCTTTGGTCTTGATCCTAATCTTGTCATATACCAAATCAATCAATCATCATCAATCAATTGTGTTATACAGGATGTTGCATTGTCAAAACCAGAACCGGTGTCTTATACGACATGTTTCATTTCCTGAAACTAGACATTATCATCAATCAATCAATCAATCATCAATCCATCATCAATGGGATATATCGTTCCTACATCCTTATGTTGATCTAGGGATATATCATTCCCCACAATAACAACACTATTATTATCAATCATCATCAATTAATCATTTTTTTACAACTTGACAAGGGCAATACCTTGTTTGTTTTTGGAATCATCATCATCATTCATCTTATCCATTAACTTATCATTATCTTTCCTTGTCATCCTCACTTTGAGTGATTGGGGCATCACCATCTCCAATCCAATCATTTTCTTCCAACCAATTTCTTCTAAATAAATCTTCTTCCATTCAAATCAAACACTATGTTTTAAATTTCTTTGAAATGATGTTACTACGTAACACCATCTCAAAGAGGGGCACAATGTAGACACCTAAAAATGACCTTTGTATATCATCACTTGCATCTAACATTAATTAAATAATCTAATTATTTAATTAATTTCATCAATTTCCTCTATTTTCCCTAATTCCAATATTAATTGAATAAATTCTATTTATTTAATTAATTTCATCAATTTCCACTTTATTCCTCTAAATTGAATAATCTGATTATTTAATTAAATCAAATCCACATTAATTAAATAAATCTAATTATTTAATTAGTTCATCACTCAAATTCCTCTTATCCACAATTAAATAATTTTAATTATTTAATTAATCAATTATTCCTCTAAATTTCAATTTATTTAAGTTGATATTATCTTCTAAAAATAAATAAAATTAATATTTTATTTATATCCCTCTATCATTCAAAATAAATTAAATAAATTTATTTGTTTAATTTATTTAAATCTTCATAATCTTATTCTTTCTTCTACCATGCACAATAAATTAAATAAATTTATTTATTTAATTCTCAACTATCTTTCAATTCTTCTAAAAATATCATTTTCTTCTATGTGCACAATCAGTCTTATTTTTAGAACTTCAAAAAGTAAATCTAAAGTTCAGTTAATTGGCTTTAATTATTATTGTTTTTATTGTCAACTCATAAGTTAGAAAAAGCATTCTAAATTTATGAAATCAAATCCTATCTTTATCCCAAGCAAGGAGTTAACTCAACAATATAGCTTTAAAACATGACACATGTCATGTGCACGTTCATCATGTCCTCTTGATTTATCTTGACCATCCATTTCATTGATTTATCTCTATCATTTATTAATCTTCCCCTGGAACCTATATATACCCCCTTTCACTTCATTAAAAAATCTCTTCAATCATTTAAGCTTTGGGCATTCTTAAGCACTTTGAGCATTATTCTAGCATTGTTGAGCCATCTATCACATATTTGAGCACTTTGAGCATATCACTATCATCAAGTCTACTTGTTGCAACCATGGGTATGCAATACATTGAAGCAATCCACAAAAGCTAAAGGATCTATACAGTCTAGGTGATAGCTTCATTGTTCTTAATTAGCATATTCATTGATTTGGTTATCATTTAGATTGATATTTTGAAGGTTATAAGTTGAGTTTATTATCATTTGCTTGATCACTATTCGCTCGATTTTTACCTATACACAATAACAATATCATAATAATATCTACAAAATATGCTAAGAAAACTCCATCTTAAGCACTAAAATCAATCAAGAAACCAATATGTGAAACCATCAAAAGGGAATCACAAAACTATGAACTAATACCACCCAAAAGTGGCACCCAAATCACAAGAAGAGTCCTCATGCTAAATATAGCATATTCATTACACTTATCATAAGAATCTATCATAACATATCATAGTTATCCTACCAACTTGGGTGCTCCAATTTATCTTATTCAAACCCTTAAAAGATGATTTATCATAATGATATGTCATTGGTTGGAGAATGTTCTTGGTCATGTTATCTCCCTCTTACAACTCTCTTATGCATTGTAGATGTTCTTGTATTTCTAATGTAGGGTGCTAACTTTTGGAGACCGTAACTTTTCATTTGGGCAGCTAATTAAGCCTCCTTTTAGAATTGAAGATCTTAGAGAGATCCATGTCATTGTAATCGCTTTAGCTAATAAACGCATGTTTCAATAATTTTTGGAGTAAAACATGACATCTATAGATTATAAGTAGGAGTATTTTTTGCAGCATGTCAAATTATGATATTTTATTTCAGGGTTTAATTGCGTAGTTTTTGAGTCAAACACATGACCCATATTTCATGAGTAGTAGTTCACATGAACCCATCTCTCATGTTAATGAATGGTCCACTTAGCACTCATTGCATCTAGGTGATGCACACAAGGGTGAAGCATTGGGACTTCCCGGAAGGTCACCCATCCCAGTACTACTCCGACTCAAGCATGCTTAACCATGGAGTTTCCCCCAAGATCAAGCCCACTTATCTTTCTACCCCATTTGTAAAACCTTCAGCAAGTGTTGTGCCTTATGAACCATTCATTATAGAGCCCCTTTAGCTCATCAATTGATAAGTAGGAGGTATTTATTTTTAGTGTTCTCAATATTAAGATGTAAGGTTGAGACACCTTTCCTAAAAAAATGAAGGATGAAGGGGAGAGAAACTAACCAATGACTTAACTAAAAATAAAACCATATAAGTATATGAATTTGTTAAATTCTTATATATAGTAATAAAGTAAGAGAATTTTAAACTGTATGATAATTATATGGGGGTAGAAGTTCATAACTATGTCACTATTTAGTCCAAGGGATGAATAGAAAGGTCATTCTAGTTGGAACATGTGGTGTGACATGTTCTATCCAGAACCATTCCAACTAGAACCAAGATTTTAAAAGTTATATGTCCATACCAAAAACTATACAATTCAACTTGGAATTTTAACATTTCAACTAGAATGTTGAAAATTAAGGCTTTGACTAAAAATTATAAGAATTGAAACAATAAAAATAAATTTCATAAATTTTTGTGTTTATATCTATACATATATTATTAAATTATTTTATATTTTGTAAATTAACACAATTATATATATTTCTAGTATTTCACAACTTTCACACACACACACACACACACACACACACACACACACACACACACACATTCTTGTCCTTAAAAGAAATGCTAAAACTCCTCCAAGAAATATCCACTAAATATGACAAAATGAAAAGTGTGCTTATCTTTAGCTTTATAAGATACGAATTGAATTGTGTTGGACTTTTAATAAGATAGTGAAGTTGTGGAAGGGAGAGCTAAGAAGACAAAATAACTCATGAACCACTTTTCACACTTTTCAATATTCCTCAACCTTATCTTTGAAATTCCTCAAACTTGTTACTGTTTTCCTTCAAGCACTAAATGTCTTTACTATGAATATAGAAAGGGTTATGATGCTTCCTCTTCTATTAAGGAATAATTTTTTTATGGATTTCATGGTGGACAATTTTTATTTAGTTTTTATGTTTTAAAGTACACTTATTAATTTTTAATTTGTACTTTCACATCTTTCTAAAAATTTAACTATTGCCAAACAGTATAAACATCTATTTAGCACATACTAGACTTTCCTTGTGGAAGCCTTATGTTTCGCTATTACTTATACCTTGATTTTATATTTATTAATAATATTTACCTTTTATATGTTTTATATATCTTGTGAAAGGGATTCATAGGGGTTGGGAATAAATATGCCCTATAAAGGGATAAATTAATACAATTCAATTTTAGATAAATTATTGAGTTAAGTATCATAAATTGATTAAAGTGAATTAATTAAGATAAAAAAATAGACACATGTTAAATTGAAATAGGAAGAGATTAAACCTTATTGATTTTGATGGTTGATAAAGATTTATTCATCTTTTTTTATCACAACTTGTTACCTATATCATAGAATTGCTTAAAATTGGGTGTATTAGAAGCTTAACAATGAAATCTGGACTATCTTGCCCTTAGAATTTAATGGAGCACCATTATGCTAGGATTTAAGTGTGCAACTTCCTAAACCCTTAGCAATGGTGGTAAAGAGATACTAAACATAGGTGTTGCACATTGATTAGACAATGTAGTTGATAGCTAAACCTACAAGTGTTAGTGATTAATATACAAATGTATTGTCTTATTTCAATTAGATTATTTCCATGATATTAAATTTCTATATAATCATATGATGATTTAAATGAACTAGGATTAAGACCCTAGACATTTAACTTGAGGCATTTTAAGACCTAGGGCCACTTAAGAACATAAACATATGTAAATTGGTTAATTCTAGAAGCCCCCCCTCCTAAGAACATAAACATGCATTCAAAGTGGTATAAAACAAAAGGGGAAAAGTGCAAGGTATAAAATTATCTCTACATATTGGCCCCACTTTGGTATGTATGAAAAACCAAGTGGTCATGCGTGTCAAAGTAGAAATAACTAAAAATAAGTGTGATAAAAAGAATATGAAGCTTCTAGAATCTAAGTCACTAGAACAAGTGTGTGCTCCTAACATGTGAAAATTGTGCATGAACTAAAAATGAAAATTGTAGTAGTATTACCCCTTGAATTGTGTGTACAATGAAAGAGTGCACACAAAGTAAGGAGAGAAAAATGAAAAAAAAAACTATGACTAAAGATTGATTGTGGAAATAGACTATGATATGTAAATGTAAAATTGACTAAAGAATGTATAGATGCTGAATAATTACCTATGTATGTCATCAATGTGAATGAAGGATGTGGATAAAAATGCCCTTGTGTTTTTTCCCCTAATGAAAAAGCATGAACAAATGAAATTTGGAACAAGAAACATACCTTTCCCCCTTGAAGTGGCAAGATGAACTAAAAATCATAGAAAAAACACAAACATAGAATATAAAAATGTAGCATGATGAGAAGGAAAACCAAATGATAAGTATAGCAAAGATATTAACCAATAAATTCAATTAAATGAGGTGGATGTGGGTCCATCTCAATGGGACAACAAGATGCGTCACATAAATGAATGACCCAATGGGACTATCCTTTTTTATTCCACTTTTCATATAGATGATGATGATTCATGATAATTAAATGTCTCTCAATGAACATAAGTAATGTGTAAATGTGCCAATTGTGATGTATTCTTAACATGAACCTACTTATATGTTGTGACTTGTCTTTAATGTCCTTGTTCTTGAGATTCTTTAGTGGGTATTCTCTTATGTATTTTTCCTTCATTTGCATCATGTTTGATAGTTTTATTTACATTGATGTAACATGTGCTAGGTATATTGTTAGAATTTCCATCAAGACTAATATACTCATTATCACTAGAATTAGAAGAATCTTCATAATTTGTTTCCCTTTGATTAGACTCATCATTTTGAGGTACTAAGGATGTATTTTAATGATCATGTATATCCTTTACTTGTATCACATTGTTGTTAATAACATATTGAATTTTATGATAGTGTCTAGTGATATTCATATAAATATGTATACTTGAAATGTGGTGGGACACCTCTAGATTCATCAATTGGATTAACATGAAATAATGTAATGAGTTAATTTTATAAAAATTATTTTAACACTACATGTGGATTATCCTCCAATCTAGTGAATTCTCTAAATCCTTTTGGTTTTGGTGGAATGATGTTTAAGTTTTTTCTCACCTTGTAACATTGAAAATTGCATACCCTTGCAATTTCATGCTATGTTTTTCACTCATTTTAGTGTCCATTCCCTTAGTTTGTTTGTAGGATCATTTTATCCCTTTCATTATCCTTTCTCCTTCTCATGGTGCTTAGGCCTTGTTTCCTGTGTTATCTTTTTGTCAAGTTTTGTTGTCCCTTTTGTGTTATCCTTGTGATTTTCTAGTGTCTCATCATTTTTGAGCCCAAAATGTCTAGACACTAGTGCTTCATGTGGATGTCCACATGATGCAGTAGCATCTTGTGATAGTTTCTTATTTGGTGGTCATATCTGAGTGTCTTACCACTTGTCACTTTTGTGGGTAATTGGTAACATCTCAGAATAATTTGAAATGGCTCGTCAACCTCTTCCTCTTCCCTCCTCTTTTTTTAAATCTATATTTTTTCACTCTTGTATTCTCTTGGCTCTCTTTTGGACTCTCTCTTACACTCATACAACTCTCTCAAGATCTACAACTCTCTACAAAGTTCCTAGAACATTCTTCTTCAACTCTCTTGTCCTCTTGGCTTCCTCAAGCCTCTGCAAGTGATATTGTTCTTCTTTCATTACAATCATTTATTTTGTCGTGCCCTTGAGCACCTTAGGATACTCACATCCTATCAATCTTTCATTTTAGTTATTGTTCTTATTTCTAGATGTCCTTAGATTAAGAACACACACTATTTTATATCTATCTATCTATTGGATGTTGTGGAGGTAGAAATATCAAAGAAGGGGTTTGACTTGAAGGCAAACCCCCAAACAACCCCAATAATTTTTCCTATTTTTTCTAGCTACAAGGTTGTTTAGGAGAATATATCCAACTTCTTGAGGTTTGGTGATATTTTCCTTTTCCCTTTCTTTTCCATTTCTTCATTCTCATAAAAAGGTCTAGTTAAATCTTTATTATTTTCATTTCTTATATTATTTGGTATCTTGCTAGTGTGTTCCCTTGTTTTAGTTTTGTAGATTTGGGTGAACTACTAGAATTTCATGTTTCTGGGTCATATGGATGAAAGCACTTAGTGTGGACGTCTGTACAACACACTTGTATCCTAGATAACGAGCTTCATCTTTTAGTGCTACGTTCCTTTATTTATGCAATTTACAATTTACAATTTATTTTTTCGATTATGTACTTCACTTTTCTATAAATTAGCACTTTCCTATCTAGCTCATATGAATGTAGTGTAGAATTTAGCAGCAACTTAATTTCAATATTACACACCCTCATTCTAATTGTAACTCATAGGAGTGAGGAAGGGTGATAGAGAGACTATTACTGTAAAAGATAATTTCCTAACAAGGGAAGCTCACATTGACATACAACAACACATAACTTAGGAAATGAATGATAATATTGAAGAGTACTTTTTCTATGAGCATTGGAAGCTAAATTTTGATAAATAAACATTGAATCTCATTGTTTAGTAGTTAGAAACTTATTTTAGCTATCATAGTTTGAAATCAAAGCACATACATAATAATTGTCTCAATTTCTCATTCACATTGTTTCATGTTTGCAACTGTTACTTTAGGTTCAAGTTGTGTTTGAAATTATCTACAAAATAATTTTCTAAGTCTCCAAAAGAAGAAATTAAAGCTCAAGATAAAGAATAAAACCAAGTAAGTGCATAATCACTCAAGCTTTGTGGAAATAATCTAGAAAGTAATTTTTCCTCCTAAAAGTAGTCCAAGAATATAATTTTGAATGACTTAATATGAATTAATAGATCACCTCTAGCATAATTGTACATCATAAAACTGTTGTTATATGGAGCCTAATCAGACTCAGAGGTTAAATTTACCCCACTTTTATTGGTGCGGTTTCCCCCCAAATCATTTAACGGGATCAAGGGGCAGTGCCCCCAAGATGGGGTCAAGGCGTCGGGAGATATTTTTGCTATTGGCCAACATAAAAAAACCCTATTTTGTAACTGACATAAGGCTTGATAAAAGTAGCTAAGGGTTAGGGTTTCTTATGATGTATTGTAGCATTTCTAGTGGTATTGAGTTGCAAGGATTTCTAGTTGTAATCAGTTTTATTTACTGGATCATAATATTGGACTCTTTATTGGTGGATGTAGCCCAGGTTTGGGTGAACCACGTTAAAACTTGTCTCTTGTTGTTATTATTTCTATGTATTTTTCATTCCTCTATTTAATCTTTATTTGCATTTAATTAATATCTTATGCCATCTAACCCTAACAAGTGGTATTAGAGCCAGGTTGTGTTTGATTATCGTCTATAGGAAGGTCTCACAGTTGAGTGGGAACAATGGCAGATGAGGGTCAATTGAAGGTAGATAAATTCAATGGGTAGAACTATCAGTTATGGAAGATGCAGATGGAGGATTATCTCTATCAGAAGGATTTATGGAGGCCGTTGGAAGGAATAGCCAAGAAACCAGCAACAATGACTTATGAGGATTAGAATCTTCTAGATAGAAAGACACTGGGAACCATTCGGTTGTGCCTGACACCATCTGTGGCATTCAATATAATAGAAGCGACGACAACAAGTGAACTGATGAAAGATTTGGCTAAATTGTATGAAAAACCCTCAGCCTCAAATAAGGTATTTCATATGAAGCATTTGTTTAATCTAAAAATGGTTGAAGGTGGATCTGTGATAGATCATTTAAATAAGTTTAATATGATTACCAGTTAGTTAACTTCTGTAAAAGTGAAATTTGATGACGATTACCAGTCAGTTAACTTCTGTAAAAGTGAAATTTGATGAAGAGGTGAGGGCTCTCTTGGTTTTATGTTCTTTGCCAGAAAACTAGAATAGCTTGGTAATGGTTGTAAGTAACTCTATCTCTGGTTCAAACACTTTGAAATTTGATGATGTTGTTGGTGTTATCCTTAGCGAGGAAATGTAACGGAAAAGCTCAGGAGGGTCCACATTAGGTAGTGTTTTGAATGCAGAAAGTAGGGGTAGATCAAAGGAGAGAGGAAAAGGTTCTGGAGGTCATGGGAAGTCATGAGGAAAATCAAAGGACAAGACGTCCCAATCTAGAGGACAGAAGGATTGCTAGTACTATGGGAAACCAGGTCATCTGAAGAAAGATTGTTGGTCTTGAAAGAATAAAGAAGGAGACAAACAAGAAGGCAATAAGGAGGCAAATGTGGTAAGTAATAAATCTGAAGATGATGCTTTGATTCTTTCCCTAGATAATGCTGATGATTCATGGGTTTTAGATTCAGGGGCCTCATTTCATGCTACGCCCCATCAAAGTTATTTTCTTGATTATGGCCAAGGGGATTTTGGGCTAGTTTATTTGGGAGATAATGAACCCTGTCAGAGTGTTGGAAAGGGAAGAATCAAGATTAAGTTGTAGAATGGGAATCATTGGCTACTACAAGAGGTAAGGCACGTTCCAAGGATAAGTAGGAATTTAATTTCAGTAGGGCAACTAGCTGATGAAGGTTGCATTGTTACATTTACTAATAAAAATTAGAAGGTTTCAAGAGGTGCCTTAATAGTAGCAAAATGTGTGAAATTAGGCACCTTATAGCTTTGTACAGGTCATACTATTCCTTCTACTTTAGCTGTTGCAAAGAAAAAACAAACAGGTTCAAGAACAATTGCTGTAGGTTCACAGGAAAAGACTAAAATAGTTCCTGCAAGTTCTGCGACAACACTGTGGCATAACAGACTTGGGCATATGAGTGAAAAAGGTATGAAGGTACTTCATTCTAAGAAAGTTTTACCAGGTCTGAAATGTATTAATATGGATTTTTGTGAAAGTTGTGTGTATGGCAAACAAAAGAGAGCCATTTTTCTCAAGGATGGGAAGCAAAAGAAAGATGAAAAGTTGGAGCTTGTGCATACAGATGTATGGAGACCAGCTCAAGTATCTTCTCTCAGTGGCTCTCGGTATTATGTTACATTCATAGTGTTGATAACTGAGAGGGGGGTGAATCAGTTATCCAAATTATTTCTTCTTTTATGAACTTTCTTATTAATTAATGTAGCATTAATTCAAACAAGCAAACATAACCATGAAATGGAGATACACATGACACAATATTTTTGACATGGAAACCCTATTAAGGGAGAAAACCATGGGGTGATTAACCCAAAGATTATTCTCTGTTAGAAGAATAAGGAATTACAAAATGGCACTTGCCAATTAGGGCTCACTGCCCGAGCACACTGCTCACAAGGAGGCACACTGCCTACAAGAGACACACTGTCTACAAAAGAGTGTTATACAATACTTGAACTGATTGTTAGCATCCACATATGCTGGAGTTTAGTTCCAGTTAGGCTCAGTACACTGATCTACTGCACTTCATCTTTCCTCTTCTCTTATGCTGCTTTCCTTTCACATATCGGACCTTCCTAACTGTTTCTGCTCTGCTCTACTTTTTTTCACATAACACATGTCACCACACCACTTCTCACAACTAAATCCATCCTATATATATATCCGCACAAGTGATTTCATTATCTTTCTAGTCGGCACCCGAAACAGTCAATCTTCTCACAAACTCTGTTCTGTCAGCTGAATCCTTGCACATCAAGTAATGCAGATCAAGCATATACTTGTAGAAATCATTAATCATGTCGACCAAACATAATTCATGTCTTCATAACCTTTACCACCATCAGAAACGCATCCAGAAAATAGTCTGATGTTCAGTCAGTTAGTTCTCCCTCTGTTCACACTGTCACTCAAGAACCTGGTACTCAAGTATTCATATCTTTTACCTCATCTATCACCGGAGGCTAAAACCTTGGAATCTATCACTCAAGGTAGTACTCTTTACTTCCCCAAATCTGTACTTCACCAAGATACTTCCTCTGAGAGATCCAGACCTGTCTGTCAGACCTTGCCACATGCTCTATTCTTGTTTACTGGACCACCACATTCTTCATTCTGACTTCTGGTAGAGACACACCATGTCCTGCGGATGTGTGGGATGAACTTTGTTGCCATCAATGACAACATTCATGAATCCATATAGTGTCTCTTGCCAACAATCTCCCCCTTTGGCATTGGTGGCAACACTTAGTGAAAAATGACTAGGTGTTTACACTATTCTCCCCCTTGGCTGATGCTCTATTTTTATATACATTTTCCAGAGCTCCCCCTTAGTTGGATTCCTCATTTTTCACTACTCTTCACTCCCCTTTGACATCAATGGCAAAGGGTAGGGTCCGCACACCAAAATTTTCAAAAATTTTACTATACTTAGCCGCATAAGTATATACATATGGCATACTTACATATACTTAAGTATGTCTACAAAAGTTGTCTTCAATTGAATAAATTTTGTAGCCCAACTTTGCTTCATTCTGTCCAAAATTGAGATATGACTGCTCAACAGGAATGCAAACGCATCTGTCCTTTTTAGATCTATTGGATCATTTGTCTGGGCTGTGATTTGAGTTTCACTTATGGCCTCATGCATGGCCTCTAACTTAGGGACAATGATCCTCCTAAGTTCACCCATCCAGCTGATCATGTTCTTCCTTTCCTTCTCAAAATTCTTTATTGCAGTTGTGATTGCAATAGTCTGACACTCTTGATTGACTATGGAGGAGGAGAGAGGATCAAAACTTTGAGACAAACTTAATAGTTTATCCTCTTGCTCTTTTATTTTCTTCTCAATCTCTACTGTTACTTTGGACCATGAAATACAAAATTTGTATATTTTTCTGCCATCTATAAGAGCATTTTCTAAGCTCTTTATCCCTATACTCATATTTCTCCTATCATTACTTATCAAACCTTGTACCTCTGATAATCTTTTTGCAAGAAATTCCTTCTGGACCTTATCTTCTGCTGACTTCTCTAGTGAATCAAAATGTGTATTAATACTGCTGACTAGAGTTTTGAGATTACCGGAAGTGGAGGCTGTGGGATCTTTTTGAACCGATGGCATAATCTTTTCAAGCACTCCGGAAGCAGCTTCTATCAACTCACAGTCTTCCATATGAAACTTTAGGAGTTTTTCTTTCACTTTTGCATTAGTGAATGAGGCTATCTTCATAGTTTGTACCAGAGAAAGAGAATCAAAATTGAATGGACCTTGTAGAAGCTCCGGTTCATCAATCTCCATTGTTTCTTTGTTCAGAAATTCTTGGATAGTTTGTGCAGTGTCTCTTGCCGGAGACAGATTTTTCTTTTCATTTGCAGTCTTAGGGCTGTCCCTTAGAGCTTTCTCTCCTTCTACATCCTTACCACTATCAGTTGTGGTTTTCTCTGTTGGGGTCTTCTCTTTCTCTATAGCCTTGGTACTTTTAGCTTCTTTTTCCTTCACTCCTGCTTCTTTCTCCTATATTGTGTCTTCTCCTTTAGATTTGAAAGCTGTAGGGGAAACCGGAGGAGAAATATATGTTTGTCCATGAGCCACTTCTTCTGGAATAGGGGATTTAGAGCTCTTACTGGAGTCCTCTGTGATAGGAATGTTGAACTTTTTAAGAGTATTCCAGAGAATCTCTTCAGTCTCTTTTGCCACCTTGTCGGTTTCACCAAGCATGAGCTGATTCATCCTTGCTTTGCTCCTGAATTCATCCTTGCAATCTTTGAATATCATATTCATTGTTTTGGGATCGATTGTAGGATATAGATGAATAGCTATCTGTTCCTGGATCTCAATGTCTTTTTCCATGGCATTGTTCTTTCTTATTTCTAACTCCTTTTCTAGGCTCTTAGGAATTAGAGATATAATCTCAATGAAAGCCTTATTGTATATGTTCAGATACCTGATTGTAGCTTCCTGCAAGATCTTTTGGTCAGCCTCATTGTAATCATCATAGAATTCGGCCATTGGTTGAAGGTTTCCATCCACAGTGACTGATTTGATTACACTTTTTAGAGACAGGGTGGGCTTTTCAACAAATTCCTCTGCCATTTCTTCCTTGTCTTGGCCTGTGGAGGGTTTACCAGATCCTTTCTTCTTCTACTTCTTTATTTCCTTTACCCCCTCATCTGATTCAGTTTCCTCTTCATCTCTTTGACTTGCATAAGCCCTTGTGGCTTTTGTCTTGGATCTTTTCTCTCTTTTGCCAGATGCCTGGACTTCTGGTTTTGAGCTTTTGGTTGTGACAAGTGTAGATCTCTTTGATGATCTGGTCCGGGTGGAGGTTTCTACGAGAGCACTTTCCTTGCTTTTCTTTCCTGCCTCTTTCTTCTCTTCCTCAGCCCTTTCCATTCTTTTCTTGTGGGCATCAAGTGCCTCCTTTGAGATGCCAAGGCCTTGAGCAATATTTTCTACTTCTTTTCTCACCTTCCTCTTGATCTCTGGTTCTCTAAGTTCAACATGAATTTTTATACTTAGCTCCTCAAAGGTTCCAAACCTTTCTACTTTTGAATCCTTAGGCTGACTTAGCATGTGTTGAACATGCAGCTCCACGATTTGTTCATCAACCTCATACCCCATGGGCATGATCCATACAGTTCTTGGGTCTACTGCTTCCATTAGGCACTGATCAGTCTCTACCATAAAGCAAATTGTGTCTTTGTGTTTCTCAACAAGAAACTGGGGAATCCTTTCTCTTGCTTGCATCATGTTCTAAAAGTTCTTGAAATATCCCCACAGAGCTGTATTTTGTGCTTTGTTGTCACCAAGTCCATGTAAATAATCTCTGACTTGGATAGCTACCGGTCTATCATTCTCCCATACCCAGCCATTAGATCCGGGAAGCTCATTCATAAAGTAGAAGAATAAGCACAATATCAATCCACCATACTTGAATGAATTCTTTTTATCTTTCTTTATTTTCTGCAGATTCTCCATGAGTTGGTTCAAGAGAAGCTGGCAAAGATCATAGTTTGCATCCTTTCTTAGCATTTCATATGCGGTGTAGATGGCAGTTCTAGGTACAGAATTTTCCCTGCTAGAATGATATATTTTATACCCAATGATCATGGAGGCAAACTTGACATCCGGATCAGAGATGTCATCTACTGTCATTGCTCTTTTGTCAAACTTGGATCCAGTAGCTTCACTCACAGTTTGATTCTTCACAGATTTAAGAACAGGAATCCCACCGGATGAGTGGAGTTTGGTAACTGCCCTAATGGCATCTTTAGTGATCTTGAATGGTCCAATTAACCACATGAAATTGTCATGTATTCTGCTCAAAATGTACCTAACCCATTCATCCTCTGTAAAACAGGGGAAATGTATGTATTGTGCAAAGTGCTTGTTCCAGAGGCCTATGTATTGGGGTTTGAGCTCAAATGAATCATCTAGTAGTTGTTTGTGATAGATATCTCTTAGTTTGAATTCCCCAAACTCTTCAACATTTGCATGTATATAAACCCTAATATCTTCGGTGTGCAAAACACCATGCGAAACACTGGAAAATGCACCTAGGGGGTCTACCTCCAAGGATTTATATGGATGTTTCTTAATGTAGGGCAAGGTCTATCAGAAATCTTTACAATATTCAAAGTACCCATTATCAAGAGATTTGCAGTGAGATATTTGAAAACAGAAAATACCTTTTGCGCCTATCGGTTTCACGGAGTTGGTTGGATTGATCTCTGGAAGTACTGACTTCTGCAAGTGATCTTCGATGAACTTGAGGAATTTCATTGTAGAGCACGCTTTTTGTTTCTTCTTAAGTGTAGAATGAATGAGTGATTAATGAAAAACCCTTATATTGCTCCGCAAGCCCTAATATCAGATTGCAATAAATGCTCGACCTACATTATTCTGGTTTGCCTTGTTTTTGTTGTTCAAGGAGGAAGAAGCTCATCCGGATCATTATGATTCCCTTGTGATCGATGTTAGTGATGAATCATCATATCCACTTGTCCTTCTGATCATCTTATGTATCCGTAGATCAAGCTGTATCAATTTGGATTCACACCGGTCCAATCTTGTGAGAAACCTGTTTTACCGGAAGACTTGCTTAACCAGACCAATTCTGAAGGAATTGAACTTTTTAAATTTTCTTGTGGATCTCTCAAATCTTTACCTGACCTTCTTTAGATGTTTCTGTAGAACCCCTTTGATCCGCAGCTTCTCATGTGCCAATTTCAGGCACCATTTGACTGGCTGGGGGAACAAGGTTTTCTTTGTGTCTCCCCCTGAGCTAGAGCTCACTTTTCAATTTTTGGAAGGAATATCAGCACTAGAGTCTGGTGCGGATCCAACCTCTACATTCTATGTATTTTTATTCACCCAAATCTTGTTCATCTCACTTCTAACTTCATCCGCATTAACCTTTTGTTTACCCTTATCTTGATTCTGATTATGATATACCGGACCTCTTTTGTCCTGATTCTTACTTCTACAGAATTTTGCAATATGACCGGATCTATTGCAAATTTGACAAACAACATTTCTTTGCATATTGGATTGATATCCTCTTGATCTGCATTGATTAGCCATATGACCTATTCTATTGCATGCAAAGCATCTACCATTGAATGATTTGTTCATTTGCATAATTCTGCATTCATGAGATTTGTGACCATACCTTTTGCAGTTAAAACACTGTCCGAAGAAGGATGAATTAGTCTGATTCATTCTCTTTCTGTACTAATTATCTTTATGACCAAAGTGATTGCAGCTGTGGCAGTATCCATTGAAGGATGGATATCTTTGAGCATTGGGTTGTCTTACTGGAGGTCTTCTAGACCTGTTCCTTGGATTTTCTGGTCCAAAATTTTCCTGACCTGATCCAGAGCTTTCTCCTTTCTCATATCCCAAACCACACTTGTCATCTGCCCTCTTCTGACTTCCAAGAAGAACTTCAAGTTGAGCAAAACTTATCTTGAATTTCTCTTTATATTCATTTGCTGATTGAAGATCCCTTTTAAGAGAGACAATTTGATCCTCAAGTTTTTCTTCATTTTTTTTAGCATCTTCAAGATCAGATTCAAGATGTCTAATAATTCTATCCATTTGGTGGCAATCTTCTGATTTCTCCTTGAGAGATTGTCTTAGATTATCTTCAATTTTTCTTTTCTCTTCAATCTCTTGAGTAAACTTTATAACTCCTGATTCCATTTCATGTCTTACCATAATGACTTCTTTTGATAACTTTTCACATAACTTGGTTTTTTCAGTCAGCTCTTCATTTGCATCATTAGCTTCACCTTGTCTTCCCAATTGCTGAAGTAGCTCCTTTCTCTTTTTCATAGAGAGACTTAATTTGTCTTTTAGTTCTCTCATGAAATCATCAGCCTGTTTGAGTCTTTCCTTTAATTCATTGTCTTCAGAGTTTGACTATTCAAGATCATCAAGGGCAGTCTTGAGTTGCTCCCTTAAACCATATGCATCCATTTGAACTCCCAAATCTTCCTCAAGCTATTAGGCTTTTTTAGGAGGAACTTAGCTCTGATACCAATTGTTGATAACTGAGAGGGGGGGTGAATCAGTTATCCAAAATTTTTCTTCTTTTATGAACTTTCTTATTAATTAATGCAGCATTAATTCAAACAAGCAAACATAACCATGAAATGGAGATACACATGACACAATATTTTTGACGTGGAAACCCTGTTAAGGGAGAAAACCACGGGGTGATTAACCCAAAGATTATTCTCTATTAGAAGAATAAGGAATTACAAAATGACACTTGCCAATTAGGGCTCACTGCCCAAGCACACTCCTCACAAGGAGGCACACTGCCTACAAGAGACACACTGTCTACAAAAGAGTGTTATACAATACTTGAACTGATTTGTAGCATCCACATATGCTGGAGTTCAGTTTTAGTTAGGCTCAGTACACTGATCTGCTACACTAAATCTTTCCTCTTCTCTTATGCTACTTTCCTTTCACATACAGGACCTTCCTAACTATTTCTGCTCTGCTCTGCTTTTTTTCATATATCACATGTCACCACACCACTTCTCACAACTAAATCCATCCTATATATATCCACACAAGTGATTTCATTATCTTTCTAGTCAGCACCCGGAATAGTCAATCTTCTCACAAACTCTGTTTTGTCGGCTGAATCCTTGCACATCAAGTAATGCAGATCAAGCATATACTTGTAGAAATCATTAATCATGTCGGCCAAACATAATTCATGTCTTCATAACCTTTACCACCATCAGAAATGCATCCAGAAAATAGTATGATGTTCAGTCAGTCAGTTCTCCCTCTGTTCACATTGTCACTCAGGAACCCAGTACTCAAGTATTCATATCTTTTACCT
The DNA here is from genome assembly GCA_027924645.1 of Cunninghamia lanceolata. Lineage (NCBI taxonomy): Eukaryota > Viridiplantae > Streptophyta > Pinopsida > Cupressales > Cupressaceae > Cunninghamia > Cunninghamia lanceolata. Next base: position 6,101,757 of record BSBN01000562.1, on the reverse strand, counting down.
CATCTATCACTGAAGCTAAAACCTTGGAATCTATCACTCAAGGTAGTACTCTTTACTTCCCCAAATCCGCACTTCACCAATATACTTCCTCTAAGAGATCCAGACCTATCTGTTGAACCTTGCCACATGCTCTATTCTTGTTTACTGGACCACCACATTCTTCATTCTGACTTTCGGTAGAGACACACCATGTCCTGCGGATGTGTGGGATGAACTTTGTTGCCATCAAGGACAACATTCATGAATCCATACAGTGTCTCTTGCCAACACATAGATGATGCAACTAGGAAGGTTTGGATTTATTTCCTTAGGTAGAAATCTGATGTATTTGAAACATTTAAGAAATGGAGAAGCTTGGTTGAGAATGAGATGGGTAAAATATTACAATGTCTCAAATCTAATAATGGTGGTGAGTATTGCAGTAAATAATTTGAGGATTATTGTTCTTTTAATGGAATTCGTAGGTAGAAAATGGTTCCAGGGACTCCACAGGAAAATGGAGTAGCTGAACGCATGAATAGGGCAATAATGGAGTGTGCAAGGACCATGAGATTACATGTTGGGCTGCCTTTAAACATGTGGGTAGAGGCTGTCAACACTGCTATATATTTAATTAACAGATGTCCTTCAGTTCCTTTGGGTTGTGGTATTCTAGAGGAAGCATGGACAGGTAAGAAGGTGAGTTATTCTTTTCTCAAAACCTTCAGATTTGAAGCTTTTGCATATGTAGATTCTAAAAATAGAACCAAGCTAGATGTAAAATCAAAAAAGTGTACCTTTGTTGGATATGGCATTGATAAGTTTGGTTATAGGCTTTGGGATTTTGAAAATTAAAAAATTGTGAGAAGCAAGGATGTTGTATTCAATGAGAAGCTGTTGTACAAAGATCAGTTGCAGCAGCATGAGAAGAAAGAAAAGGATTATGTGGTGTTGGATGATACTCCAAATAATGATGTTCTAGTGGTTCCTCATGCTCCACAACAGCAACAAGAAATACCACAAACTCTAGTGAATGTTAGACGGTCAACAAGGCTAAGTAGACCTCCTAAAAATTTTTCTCCCTCTTTGTATTCTATTTTGTTAACAAATGTTGGTGAACTAGAAGGGTATGATGAAGCTATGTAGGTGGATACAAAAGTTTAGTGGGAGCTTGCAATGAAAGAAGAAATGGACTCCTTGCTGAAAAATTAGTCTTGGGAATTATGTAAGTTGCCTGCAGGTAAAAAGGCTTTACCAAATGAATGGGTTTATAGGCTGAAAGAGGAAGCTGGAGGTAAGAACAGATTTAAAGCCAGGTTAGTTGTAAAAGGATTTGCACAGAAAAAGGGCATTGATTTTGATGAGATTTTTTCTCCAGTTGTTATGATGACTTCTATTCGTACTGTTTTAAGTATTGTGGTTGCTCAAAATTTGCATTTGGAACAACTAGATGTGAAAACTACCTTTCTCCATGGTGATTTGGAGGAGGAGATATATATGGAACAACCCCAAGGATTTGAGGTCAAAGGTAAGGAGAAACTAGTGTGCAGATTGAAGAAGAGTTTGTATGGCCTGAAACAAGCACATCGGCAATGGTATTTGAAATTTGATAGTTTTATGGCTAAGAAAGGCTACAGCTGGTGTAATTCTAACCATTGTGTTTATTTTAAGAGGTTGGATAATGACAGCTACATTATTTTATGTTTATATGTTGATGACATGCTTGTAGCAGGGTCTAACATGGATCACATAAGAGAGTTAAAACAATAGTTAACACAATCATTTACTATGAAGGATTTGGGGGCAACAAAACAAATCCTTGGTATGAAAATTTGCAGAGATAGGAAGAATAGAAAATTGACTCTATCTCAGGCTAATTTTATTGAAAATGTGTTGCAAAGATTCCATATGGAAAATGCAAAAGTTGTCAGCACACCTCTGCCTAGTCATTTGAAATTGACTAAGGAGATGTGTCCTAAGACACAAGAGGAGGAAGAAAAAATGTCCAAGGTACCATATGCTTCAGCTGTAGGAAGTTTAATGTATGCCATGGTATGCATGAGACCGGATATTGCACATGTTGTAGGAGTCATAAGTAGGTATATGAGTCATCCCGGATTGGAGCATTGGAATGCGGTAAAATGGATTCTCAGATATTTGAGAGGTACATCCATTAAACACTTATGTTTTTGGGGCTCTAATACTGATTTAGCAGGTTATGTAGACTCAAATTTGGCAAGAGATATTGATACCAGGTGGAGTACTATAGGTTATGTCTTTACTGTAGGTGGGACAGTAGTGAGTTGGATCTCACGATTGTAAAAGGTGGTTGCTTTATCCACCATGGAGGCAGAGTATGTAGCTGCAACAGATGCAAGCAAGGAGATGATATGGCTGCAATCTTTCATGGAAGAATTGGGAAAACAATAGGCTAATAGTTATTTGTTTATGAACAACTAGAGTGCCATACATCTTGCAAAGAATTCTGCCTTGCATTCAAAGACCAAACACATACAGTTGAGGTATCACTTCATTCAATCAGTGTTGGATGATGGATAGTTGCGGCTGAAAAAGATCATACAGATGAAAATCCAGTGGATATGTTTACAAAGATAGTAACAAGGGAGAAGCTAAGCTCCTCTTCAGCTTCAATTGGTCTTCAAGACTGAAAACAAAAAATTAGAACAACAGAGTCCAAGGTGCTTATTTCTAGTGGGAGCTACAGGGTGAACAGTGTTATGATCAGTCTCCAAGTGGGAGATGATATGGTGTGGAGTCTAATCAGTCTCCAAGTGGGAGATTGTTGTTATATGGAGCCTAATTAGACTCGGAGGTTAAATTTACCCCACTTTTATCGATGCAGTTTCCCCCCAAATCATTTAACGGGGTCAAGGGGCAGCGCCCCTTACAGGAGTTTGGGGGCAGCACCCCCAAGATGGGGTCAAGGCATCGGGAGTTATTTTTTCTATTGGCCGACATAAAAAAAACCCTATTTTGTAACTGACATAAGGCTTGATAAAAGCGGCTAAGGGTTAGGGTTTCTTATGATGTATTGTAGCATTTGCAGCGATATTAAGTTGCGAGGATTGCTGGTTGTAATCAGTTTGATTACTGGATAATAATATTGGACTCTCTGTTGGTGGATGTAGCCTAGGTTTGGGTGAACCACCTTAAAACTTGTCTCTTGCTGTTATTATTTCTATGTATTTTTCATTCCTCTGTTTAATCTTTAATTGCATTTAATTGATATCTTCTGCCATCTAACCCTAACAAAAACTAGGTGCCATAAATCTCATTGGTGAAAGATACATTCTTGTATATCATGTACCAATGGATTATGTAGTATCCTACTTGTGTAATGCTTTGGAATTTTCTCAAAAAATTGGTATTTTTTTATGATGGTTTATGCAGTACAAAAAAGGTGTATAGGCCTACATGGCATTCCAATGATGATATAGAGGTCCTAATCACATCCATGTATGCATGAATTACACTCCTCTTAGTAGTTTCACTCTTGATGACATGTCCCATTATGTTTTCCCCCCTTCACCATCTTTTCTAACCCCTAAACTAAGTTCCAAGACTTTGCAAATTGCCTAACAACCCTTTTAGATCCTCAATAGGACTGCAACCTAATAGATCTTTAGGGTCACTCAAGTGACCTATCCTTAAGTTGTAGGTCACTCGAGTGAACCTTTCATGTTTTGGCACACATTACTTCTTTCAGTTCCACCCAGTTAAATTCTACTTTTTTTTATTTTTGATTATGATTTCTTCCATCCATGACTGATTTATCACTCCCACTGACTAATTTTGAGATCCCAATCACCCTATGTTAACTCCCAATTATTTTAGTAACTCTCAATCAATTTTAGTAATTTCCCAAATCAATCTTTTGTGATCTCATTCTTCTCTTCTTATCTCTTCATTTTTTCCCTCCATTGTGACCATTTTCTAGCTATAAATAGCCCTCTCTATTGTTTTATGAGAGGATAAGAATTAATTGCATGGTGGCATTCTTTCTAGAGGCTAAATTTATTTTATTTTATTGTTTTACTTCTAATCCATCACTCCCAATAGGAGGCAATTAAATTCTCTTACATTTTATTCTTAGAGCTAGTTCCCTCTTGAGAGCCAATCCTATGCAAAGGAAACCCCTAAAGAATTTTTATGCTCATATAGGACCCCTAAGCCTTTTGTTTCTATTTTTCTTCTAAGCCCTTTATCCCAACATGAGATTGAGAATTACTTTGCATTCTTGTTTTGTTAAAGATTTTGCATAGGTAGCCCCAATAACATTTTTATACTCATACATGACCTTGTGTGCATTTTGTTTTTATTTCTCTTCTAAGCCCTCACTACCAACATGAGGCTAAGAATTAATTGCATGATTACATTCTTCCTAGAGACTAAATTTATTTTCTTTTCTTTTCTTGCTTCTAAGCCTCACTTTTGATAGGAGGCAATTAAATTCTCTTACATTATTCTTGAAACTAGTTCCCTCTTAAGAGCCAATCTTATGTAAAGGCAACCCCCATAACATTCATATGCTTGTACAAGACCATGTGTACCTTTTTCTTTCTATTTTGTTATTGCTTCTAAGTCCAAATACATTTCCTTATATCTCTATCCATTTCCTTGTTCATCAAGAGGAGGAATCTATTTCTCTAGAGGATGAGGTGATTGTAAAAGGATCTCTGAGGATAAGATCCTAGCACTAGTACTCAAATTCAATAGGTTCTTTTATTTCTTTTAAATGGTAATTAGATCACATATTTCCCTTTAGGAAGTAAATTGCTATTTATCTTTCTCTTGGTGTTTAGAGTTATTTTCTTTCTAGATTAAATTCATTTGAACCTATTTTCTTAGAGTAGTTGCAAAATTTGTTTTCATAAGCTTAGATCTAATGTTGAAACACAAAAGACAAAAACATAGATTAATTGAATTAGGAAAAGTCATATACACTTGCATGCATATTTTATTTCCAATAGTAATTAGCTCATCTTAAAAAATTTTAAAAAAAAAACTCAAAATGCTTGCATTCATTTAGCAAATAGTTGAATTTAGAAACTCATCAAACATTCAAAAATATTTAAAAAATAGAGAGAAAAGGGAAGCCCTTGATCTTATTACAAGGAAAATAATGCTTTCAATAAATCAAACATTCAAGCATTAAACTTAGAAAACAACAAAGAAACCCTTGATCTCATCATGAGGTAAATAAACTCAACAATATCAAAACCCCAACAATTAAATCAAAACATCCATCTCCTCAATCTAGCATTTGATGTTCCTATGTGTGAGGGAAGATTGGATTGATTGTTAATTGCTTAAAATTCATCCTCACATAAGTGAATTAAAAATTGTAAGAGATCATCATGGGATTATTCTTCTAAGATATGTACTTGTTCATGTTGGATATTAGGAATTGTGAATGAGGCACCATAATAAATATGTAATTCATAATATTCAAAAGGTGCAACATGAGAAGGCATAATATGGTCCCTAGAAGAGTCATCATAGGCACTTAAAAATCATGTATCCACATAACACATACATGAGTAGATAATATCTCCCACAGAATGACCACTATAGGTTGAAATATTATAATCACTAGATAAGCATGCTCTAGGGCAAAGAGTAAAGTGATATATAATTTTTTGATAAAATATGCAATGATGTATAATAATCACATGACATTAATGACACCATTGCCTTGCATTGTCAACTAAATTATCTCCAAATGCATTCATTAATGTACCATCATCATGTATTTTCTCATAATATGAAGATAAGAATGATCTAACATGTAATATTGCAACTTCTATCCCACTAAATGTATCTATAATTTTTAGTAAAGGATAAAATAGGTTTTGAAAGGACCTAGAAACTTAGATACAAACAAAAGAGCTACTACAAAAAATAGATGAACAACAACAAAACTATAGCCAAGTTGCCTAGAACTACAAAGCCATAGACTTAAAGAGAAGAGAGAAAACATTTCTTAGTTATCTCATTGTATTGCTATCCTTCAAATTGGTTTATGCATAATGACTGAAATTGACTAAGTACTAAAGATAAAATTAGAATGAATTTTTAGTGACTATGAAATTGAATTGTAGATTATTGAGGTTTGGAACATAATCATATCCATGATCTTATATAATTTGTTTGATACTATCCTATATAACTACAAAATCTGAAACATAGTTTGGCTTCACCTAATATCTAAATATATAATGTGATGTTGAGGAACACCTTTAGGAGTCTATTGTGCAAGGGTGGAAATTCCAGAATTACTTGTGCCTTAGTTAGATCTATGTTTTCACATTAGTAAATACACATTCATGTAATATGACTAGGTTGAAAGACTAACACAACATCTATTCATGTGAATGTTGATTCTAGCATATAATTAATAAATGATCATGATTATTTTCTCTTGATTTCATGCTTTTTGATATGAAACTAATTACCTGCAACATGCCTTCAAATATGACAAAATGGACCCCAATTTGAACACTAAGGTGTGTGAACTAATAGACATCTACCAATTTTTTGAATGGATCACCAAGAATGGGTAGGAAATGATCTTGAATTTAGGTAGATGCAATTGTGTTTGTGATCTTTTTGAAGGACAAAATCATATCAATAGCCATGTCTAGGAAGTGGAAGTGTATGAAATATGAAATGTATGGATGAATGGAGGCTAGAGTGAACATATAGAGGAATGTTTTCTAGGTTTTATCAACTTATGCAGAAAAATAACCAAAGTTTAGTGCTAGGATGAAATATCTATGTATATCAAAAAATTTGGATTTATAAATGGAAATGATCAAACAATTGAAATGCATAACCTAAACCCAAATAATTCAATACCTTGAAGATGCAAGATGAACTTGATTGATTGATCGCTTTGTTGTGTTGATTGCTCGATTCTGCAGCATAACGTTAATAGAGAGATAGGTGATGGTGATGGTTGATGGTTGATAGATGCAAGCTAGATGGATTGAAAGAGGATGGATAATGGCTTTAGATGAAAATTCAATAGAGTGAGGTTGCATGAAGAAGAATCCTGAATTCTCCTCTAATCTCCTCTCTAATGTCACCCTCCTAATCTCTTCTCTAATGTCTCAAATGGCTCAAAAGAGGCTTGCTTTATAGGATTGGCTTGGTTCCAATGGATGGCTAGGATCAATTAGAGCTTTAGATGAAATGGATGGATAGGATTAAGTTAGGTTTCCTTGCACATTAAGAAATTGTAGTCATGTGACATGTGGCAAGGGAAGATAAGGCTTAGGTGTGCTTGTGTAGATAAATACTAAAATTAGGTCCCATTAGTTGTGCATGTGAAAGATAAAAGTTGTAACACATGATTGACTGGACAAGTGTTGGAATGTGATGAAAGATCATGTGACTTAATTCAAATAAAATATTTGAATTAGTTGGGTTATAGTTAGAAATTAATTAAATAAATAAGATTTATTTAATTAATTAGGTAGATGAATAGGATGTGATGTGGAAATTAATTAAATAAATAAAATTTATTTAATTAATTGGCTAAGTGGGATAAGGATGGGATTGAATGGGATTTAATTAAATAAATAAAATTTATTTAATTAATTGGCTTAATGGATTAGGGAAATTAGGACAAAATGCTACAAGATGTCTAGGATAATGTTTTTTAACTAGGTGTTGCTAGACATGGACAAAGTTGGGACAATTTTGGGTGTCTATATTTTGCCCCTCTTTGAGATGATGTTCGAGATGATGAGATTTATGTTGAGTAACATCATTTCAAAGAAGCTAAGGTATGGATAGAGGAAAATGATAGTGATGATGATGGGATGATGATGGAAAGATAGGATGATGATGCCCCCTCGAGAGGATAGGTGGGTTGGACAAACACGGGTAGGCTCTCGAAAAGAAATGGCTTGGCTGCAAAAGAAAGATAAGAGGATAGATAGATAAAAGGATGATGCATTATGCTGCAATGAATGTGAGCAACCATGATGTTTGATATAGCACTAGACGTTATGCACCAAGGTATAAGGACCAAGGTGATGATGTGTCTTGTGCCCCAGCGTAATACAACCTTGTCTAATGTATGAGGAAGGAAACTTAGAGCATTGAAGTCCTAGTGCCCAAAAGGTATGATATTACCTTAGATGCAAAGGATAGTGCAAAAAGCTATTCCAACATACACAAGATATGAATATTAGCTGGAATGATTACCAATTTGATACAAATGCAAGATAAAATAATAACACACACAAGCAAGCAAGCAAGCATGCACAAATGATTCAAAAACAAACAAGGTATTGCCCCTGTCAAGCTGTAAACCAATGATTAATTGTTTGATTGTTTTGCTGATAATGATGATAGTTGAGAGTGTTGTCATTGTGGGGAAAGCTATATCCCTAGATCAACACAAGGTTGTTTGCTGAGTTGGTTAGCTAATTGGCTAAGTGATTTGGCTTACAACAAGGCTAGAATCAAGACCATTGATTGCAATTGGATAACTTGGCTTGATTGATTAACTTGATTGGTATGGATTAAAGATCGACTTGCATTTGGATCATTGCTTGGAATGGTTGGAAAATGATGAAATGTTGATGATGGGATGATATGTGGTGGATTGAGCTGCTTTGGATTTGTTGGAGTGATTGGATTTGTTCCGATTGGAGTTGGATGTGATTGAGTTGATTTGTTTTGGTGTTGATGCTGATGATTGATAGGATTTATTTTGATGGTTGCTATTGCTGGGTTGATTGTTTTGATGATTGGATTTGTTTAGAATGATGATAGTGATGGTATGATGATTAGAGTGTCCACTCAATATAATCATAAGCAACTGTTCTCAGTATGCTCAAAGGATGTAAAACAAACAAGGTATTGCCCTTGTCAAGTCATAAACCAATGATTGATTGTTTCATTGATAATGATAGATAGTGTTGTCATTGTGGGGAAAGCTATATCCCTAGATCAACACAAGGATGTGGGAATGCTATATCCCATTGATGATGATTGATGATGATTGATTCAGCTCATGACAAGATTAGGAGCAAAAACTTGTTGATTTGATTGGATAATGTTCCTTGATTGATTAGCTTGCTTGACATGGATTAGTATGGCTTGGATTTAAGATCATTGCTTAGATTGATTTTAATGATATGATTGGAAGAAGTGATTTATTGAAATGGATGTATGAATGTTATTGATAAGAAGAATTGATGATGATGATGATAATTTGATTTTGATTGAATGTTGATGGAGTGGATTGTTTTGGATGATGTGATTGACTTTATTGCTTGGATTTTTTGTTGGATATTTGATTTTTTGGATTTTTTGAAATATTTTGATTTTTTTTTTTTTTGGATTTTTTGTAATGTTTTGGAAAATGCCAATGGATTTACAATTTGGGTAGACTTTATGCTAGATACCAATGACAAGGGAAGACCAAGTCTAGGTGCAAGGATGGATAAAAGGATGGGTGATAGTAAATGGGATGGAAGGCTCATGATAGATGGATCGATGGATAAGAGGATAGGCCATATAAGGGATGGATGCATGCCTCATGATAAATGGATAGGTAGGATATAGTGGAAATCTCATGAGAAATAGATGGGGATAAGCTATAAGATGGAAAGCTCGTGATAAGGATACACCATATTGGATGGATCGTAAGGAAGCTAGGATGTGATCTTCAAAGGCTATGTTGCATAGGAAGAACTTGCCCCCATTCTAGGTATAGACTTAAGATTTTGCATGACAAAGTTCATGACCAAGGGATGACATGATAGATTCATTTGGATAAGATGGATAAATGGTCAATGGATAGGACTTGGTTTGGAAAGAAGGTATGTCAAGAAATATCCAAACATGTTTCAACATTTTGCCCCTATGTCTTCATCAAAATCAAAAGGTAGAAGGATGGATAAATGGGTTCAATAGGATAGGCATGTTTATGTAATGGCTAAGGATGGTAGGATGGCAAGATAGGATAAGATAGGATGGAAAATGGGATAGATAGTTTGGAAATGGATAGGTTGGATGAGACAATGTGCCCCCAAGTGTAACTGACATAGAAGATCAACCTACACATGACGCCTGTTTGCCAGGTTTTCATCATGGTACTTATCCAAGGCGCCTGTTTACCAGGTTTTCACCATTGGACGAAGGGATTTCTCTTTACTTTTTTTTTTGTTGTTTTTTTTTAAAATGGGATGACAATTACACATGGCACCTATTTGCTAGGTTTTCACCATGGTAATGGATAGTGGATAGGAGGGACTCAAGTGGCTAGTGCTATGAAGGTTGATAGTGTCCCTTTAGAGATTGATGATGTCTTCGCATGGACCATGTCAAGTGTGCTTATAGATGTTGATAAGGGATTGTGTGGATGGGAGATGGATTAGGTAGATAATAGATTATGATGTGGATTATGGAAGGCTTATGCATGGATGGATGGATAAAAGGCTTATGCAAAAGCATGGACCATAAGAAGGTGATGGGGAAGATTTGTAGGATAATGGATAAAGGATGGGGAGATGGAGGCATGTGGGAATGTTTTAGAATGGAAGGGAACCATGACCAATGGTTGCACACACTGTGATAAACATTGAAGCTTTTGATTGGATGGTGGTGTAGGAAGCAATGGAGATGTTTGCTTAGAGGATGGTTGATGAAGTGATTTAGGAACCCACATAGATTTAGTATTTTTAGTTCTTTTGTTTTGCTTGTGGGATTTTTGAAAGGAATGGAAGTTTTGGAAGGAAATAGGCTCTTGGATGGAGATAGGTGATTGGAAGTCTCGAGATGTGGATGAGGATGCCTCATTCACTTTGCTAGCTTTTTGCTTAGGAACCCAAACCATTTTGTTTTTGGACTTTGCTTTTGGAGGTATGGGCTTGGATAGCTTTGCTTTGGTTCTTTGCATTGATTTTTCATATTTGTGCCCTAAGGCATGAGAGTCCTTAGGATTTTCGGTAGGACTTTTAGCTTTATAGGTAGAGGCATCAAAATTTTTGCTTTTGAATCCCATGGGGTGGGTGGAGTGGATGGAATGATTAGAAGCTTTATGCTTAAACGATGTGTGCTTTTGTTGGTCATGATTAGGGATGTAAGGATACTTATGAATGATAGGTATGTTAGGTGTTGGAAGTAATGGTGGCAAGGTGGATGGAGGGATATTTGGAGTTGGTAAAAGTGGAGGCAAAGTGGATGGCGGAAGGTGTACGGTCACATGCTTTTGACATTTATAGGATGATGGAGGTAGAATGGCTACATATGTTTTGGGTAGATGATGGGGGGTGCGATGGAAGGTGGTAGATTTAGGATGCATGAAGGGATTACCAACATCTTGGCCTTGTTTACCTTGGGGTGTGTATCCAAGGCCATATGAGCATGGAGGGATCTTGACATGGTTTGGCTCCAAAATACCTTGTTCATAAAGGCCTAGGCCTTTACCTTTGTAGTTCATGTTTTGGAGTATGCGCTCGACTATAGGACTAGGTGTGTTTCGGGAGCTAGACTTGAGCTCTTTATTGGATGGAGAAGATGAAGTGGATAAAGGTCGTTGTTGTCCTAAGAAAGAACATTCATGGACAAAGGTGGTAAGACCAATAGGACATGATGGTGGACTTGAAGTGGAATCGATGGTCGATCGGGATGAAGGATCATTAGGATCTTGATTACGTTCATTATGTTCACTAAGATCCAAGTTATTGATTTGATCTTCTATGCTTGCTTGGGGGACAAGTGTCTCATTATGACAAGCGGATGTTTGCTCATTATGGATAGGGCTAGATGGCGGATGACTAGGAGCAATGTGGATATCTTGCTCATGGATTATAGGATTATGGATAGGATCAAGGTGCTCATGGATAGCTTCTTCATAGGTATCATCTTGATTGTAAAGAAGGTAAATGTTATGGATGGGTTGAATTTGGATAGCTTGCTCATGAATATTTGTTGGGAGATGGATAGGATGAAGTGGCTTATGGATAGATTCATCATTATGGCTATCATCTTGATCATGGAAAAGATATATGTTATAGATGGGTTGCATAAAAGTGTTTTGATCTTGAGTTGGACAAGGGCTTAATGTTTCCACATGCTTAGGATTAAACTCTTGACATACCTCTCAGGTTGCTTGAATGGAAGTGGAAGGTTCTTGAGTGGACTTGATATGTTCTTGAGGGTTATTGACATGAAGGTACAATAGCTCTTGACTTGGATTCATAATAGGAGACTCTTGAATAGACTTGTTGGTTTGTAGGTCACATGATGGGCTCAAAGGGCTAGGTGTGTTAAGGGAAGGCTCTTTGATAGGCTCAAGGATAGGTGAACCACATGATGAGATTATAGGATTGGACATGACCTTTGGAAGTTCTTTGGTAGGTTCATGAATGGGTGTTTGACATGGAGGTAGTTTAATCCTAGCTAGTAGCCAATGGATCACATCCTGTGCAAGGGTATGAGTGGATGGGCAATATAATGGATGGATGATAATAGTAGATGGTGTTGTAGGCTTATGATTAGGACTTTGATTGGATGGAAGGATAATTGAGTTTGATAGGCTAAGATTTGGATTGGATGAGGGTAATACATGGGATTGGGATGATGTGACATGATTTCTTATTGTATGTCGATACACCTTGTAAACAATTGGGAAAAACATGGGGCATGTATTTGTATCATGGCCTTTGGTCCTATGGTATGCACAATAATCATGTTCATCATATGGACTTTCTTCACATGGTTTGACTTCAGGAAGTTCAATGAGTTTTGCTTCAACCATCCTTTGTAAAACTATCTCAGCCGCATCCTTTGGTGAAGGATTAGAATGGCATGGTGATGAAGGTAATGGAGGGCTTGGTGGTTTGGAAGGTTGATGGACTAATGGACTAGGGGTAGGATCACATGGTGGTGTTGGGATAGGATTAGTTGGCTCATGTGTCGGCATGTGATTGAATGATGGAGGGTATTCATAGGATGAATTAGCTAGGTTGGTATCTCCCTTGTCAAAGGTTATTAGATCTTGCATAGGATAACTTGGGCTTGTTTGATTTATGTACAAGGGACCATTTGGAGCTGCATGTGCTTCTTGTTGCAAAGGTGGACTTAGGCTCACTTGTGCTTGTTGGGGAGGCCATTGAAAGTCTTGGTAGTTAGGTGTAATGGTAGGATATCTAGACAAAATATCTTGAGGTGGACCCAAGATTGAGGGAATTTGATCTTGTTGCCAAGGTTGACTTGTGCTCACTTGATTTATATACAAAAGGCCATTGGGACTTGGATGTTGTTCTTGTAATATCACTTGATTGCTTTTTGGATGGGCTTGGTAGTGCATTGGAATGGTGGCATGAGGGATTGGATAAACTTGAGGTGGATGTTCATAGGTTTGAGGTGGAATTTGTTGAGGTTGGGATGGTGTTTGGACTTCTTGTTGTGATATGATTTGTTGTTGATGTTGGTAAATGTGTTGATGTGATGATGATGGAGGGGTTGCATAGGATAATGATTGTTGTGATATGGATTGATATGGATAAGGGTTGTGATAGGTTGATAAAGGGATGATATGACATGTGGATGAATTTGGTTGAGATGAAGTGGGATAAGTTGATGCAGAATTGATTTGATGTGTGGATGGATTAGATTGATATGAAGTGGGATAAGTTGATGCAGAATTGATTTGATGTGTGGATGGATTGGGTTTTGAACTTGTCTCATCCTCATAAGTAAAGAGATGGCCTCCTCGAAGTATAAACTTGGTCTTAAGAGGAGAGGCTCCTTTGACTGTGATCTTTGGTCTTGGGTTGTCTTCATGACTTGGATTAGGAGGATAGCCACCTTTAATTGTGATTGGTTTCTTCTCATCATTTGGATTGGGAAGATAGCCACCTTTAATTGTGATTGGTTTCTTCTCATGATTTGGATTAGGAAGAGGGGCTCCTCTAATTGTGATCTTGGGCTTTGGTTTTATTGCATTGCTTGAATTAGAGGGGTAGCCTCCTTGAATTGTGATTATAGGCTTAAGTCTTGTCTGATGATTATAAGGATAACCCCCTTGAATTGTCACCTTAGGCTTGGGATTTGTCTTATGATTAGAGGGATAGCCCCCTTGAATGATTACAGCCATCTTGACAAGTGTTGACTAGGAATAGGTTGATGATGATGTGGAGATGATTTGGAATGAAGGTGATTAGGATAAAAGTTTAGATTGATTTGTTTATGTGTTTGGTGTTTATAGCTTGATGTGGCAATATTCAAACAAATGATTATGCATATACACACATGAATCACTCACGCAATACACATAAGCAAGTTTTAGTTTCGAAGAATGTGATTATGGTTAAGCAAGCACGTGAAGACACTTCAACAAGTCCTAGTCAAGGCAAGGCCACTATCACAAGGAGGTTCTAGTGAAAATCTAGGGGACCGGCACCCCACGAGCATCCAGCAAGCCACTTAAGACTTTAACTAACCCTACTAGGAGTTTTAATATACACAAAAGTACACCTCCTTTCGAGTTAGCACTGTATGGTGAGCGCTAATACCGATTAGACTTGGCTTTCACCTTATCCTCTGATTTTTATAGCGGAACGGATGAAAGTACCACTTAAGGTCATTCCCTTGGGGTGGATACCAAGGCAGGCCTCTCTAAGGCTAAACAAAAGTAACACAAGTAAATGTTTTTGATCTCCAAGTTCATGTTGGGATGCGAGGAGAGAGCATACACATTTACTTGGTCACACTGGCATGGGGTTTATTAACATTAGAAATTCAATGTGTGGAAGACAATGCAAGCACTTGTTTGTTTTAAAGCCCAAATCCAAATGTGATGAAAGACAATGGTTTGTTTTAGCCCAATTTTTTGATGTGAATTTGCAAACAATTGTTCATTTTATGCCCAAAATCCAAATGTGTTTGCAAACAATGATTAGGATGAAAGATTAGAATGAGTGCACCTGATTATTTTCACTTTCCAAGTTGTTGTAGATGTTGATGCCAATGTTGCTGCAGCTCCTTATGATCACCTACAACATAAAAAAAATGATATTATAATGCAGGCATAAAAAATAGGCTCATCAGGCAAGGAAAATTGTAATTTTAGATGCATAGCCGAATTAGATTTGATTATTTCGATACATTTTTTATTCGAAAATTAAAAAATCAAAGAAGAGACCCCTATTAATTTTCAGAGAGCTTTCTGAAAATGTAAATAAATTAGAGAAATTCCCTGATTTGCGCCCAGAAATGTGGATTTATGAAAAAGGTACAGTCGGCAAAGATCTGATATTTTTGCACTGTAAACGACCTCCAAATTAAATCTGTAAAACACAGACCCCCATTAGAATTTCAAGAGATTTCAAGAAATATAAATTTTTTTGAAAAACTCGCTGATTTGCGCCCAAAATTGTGATTTTATGAAAAAACATAAAAACATGATAAATCCCACAAAACTTGTGATAAACCCAAAACTTTTCTTCTGTAGCTTCCTTATATCATGGACAAACTTTTTCTTAAATCTTGTAGAAAAATTCATAGCCATTTGGAAGATATGATGAAATCTTTAAAACCTAGGGTTTTGTCCAAAAAGTAGCAGATCTGCAACAAAAAGTTAATTAAACCTGCAAAACTCAATAATGGGGGTTATATGAATGCAAATTTTTACTACAAAAACCTGTAAAAAAGATTAAGCAAAGTGAGTCCCACCGGGCGTGCCAGAATGTATATCAAAAAATTTGGATTTATAAATGGAAATGATCAAACAATTGAAATGCATAACCTAAACCCAAATAATTCAATACCTCAAAGATGCAAGATGAGCTCGATTGATTGATCGCTTTGTTGTGTTGATTGCTTGATTCCACAGCATAACGTTGATAGAGAGATAGGTGATGGTGATGGTTGATGGTTGATAGATGCAAGCTAGATGGATTGAAAGAGGATGGATAATGGATTGAGATGAAAATTCAGCAGAGTGAGGTTGCATGAAGAAGAATCCTGAATTCTCCTCTAATCTCCTCTCTAATGTCGCCCTCCTAATCTCTTCTCTAATGTCCCAAATGGCTCAAAAGAGGCTTGCTTTATAGGATTGGCTTGGTTCCAATGGATGGCTAGGATCAATTAGGGCTTTAGATGAAATGGATGGATAGGATTAAGTTAGTTTTCCTTGCACATTAAGAAATTGTAGTCATGTGACATGTGGCAAGGGAAGATAAGGCTTAGGTGTGCTTATGTAGATAAATACTAAAATTAGGTCCCATTAGTTGTGCATGTGAAAGATAAAAGTTGTAACACATGATTAACTGGACAAGTGTTGGAATGTGATGAAAGATCATGTGACTTAATTCAAATAAAATATTTGAATTAGTTGGGTTATAGTTGGAAATTAATTAAATAAATAAGATTTATTTAATTAATTAGGTAGATGAATAGGATGTGATGTGAAAATTAATTAAATAAATAAAATTTGTTTAATTAATTGGGATGTTTATTTAATTAATTATGTAGATGAAGAGGATGTGATGTGGAAATTAATTAAATAAATAAAATTTATTTAATTAATTGACTTAATGGATTAGGGAAATTAGGACAAAATGCTACAAGATGTCTAGGATAATGTTTTTTAACTAGGTGTTGCTAGATATGGACAAAGTTGGGACAATTTTGGGTGTCTACAATCTCAAGAAAAGGTAAAAGTGAACATAACACATGCAAGGAATAGGCAAAAGTATGCAACTTTATACTATATATTTTACACCCATTTTAGCATGCATTTGAGCTACATGAATATTGCATTTTAAATAAAATAAGATATAAAATAAAATAGAATGTATATTTCCAAAACAATACAATTTAGACAATGTTCCCTCATTTTCCCTTCATATTAGTAGAGTTGTTTAATATTAGTAGAGTTGTTTATCCAAACATACATCTGTGTAGTTAAAGTTTTTAGTAGCACCTATTTCAAACATAAACACAAATGTAAAAAGGCATCATAATCATCTAGAATTGCACATAGTTTTCTATCAAATTTTAAATGAAGTACATCAATAGGGGAGCGAGAATGAATTCATTGGGTTGTAACCTAGTTTACCCCCATGAAACCATGTAAACTAGTATAAAAATAAACAAGTATAATGTTGTTAAGGTCTTTAAGGAGTTAGAATTATACGGTACCTTAAATCTATACAAACATAATCTAAAAATAACAAAAAACTATGTAGGGATGTCAAAAATTTGGAACCATGTGGCTCCCTCAATCTACACAACATGAAGACCAATAAAGATGAAATGATAGCCCCATGCATAGGGTTGTTGAGGAGTTGGAATTGGTGTGGCCCTCTCAATCTATGCATGTATGAATGTGTGAATAGAAAAATAAGGTATACCCCATTCAAATTAGATGTATAAATCATGACGTATACAATTTTAAGAGAGAAGGGCATGAATGGACACATATTCAATGTGTTGGCCCTAAATATAAATAAAATAATGGTAATGTTAGAGCTCATAATGCAATAATGTAAATTGTGGGGTATGTGCATGGAGATGGGGGGCCAAAAGATTGATTTAGGGCATAACAAAATCATGCTACTAAAGGAGTGGCCAAGCTTATAATGCAATCATTCTATAAAATGCTTGCATTATAGGCCAAATCACTCTTTTAGTAGCGTAAGTGAGACATAGCACTTGCATGCCATAATGTAGCATGTTATAGCACAAACCAATTAAAATTCTTCATTTAGTCTTGGAACAAGTTTAAATTTTGTAAGCCTAAAGGTTGGACCTTCATATTGGGTGCCAACTCAAATTCATATTTTACAAAAATATATCAAAATGTCGAGTGTGCTCTTCATCAGGTTTGTGTATTTTTTGATAAAATTTCATGAAAATACTACTACAACACCAAGATTCATCTTAACTTTCTAACCATGTATTGTTTTCTAAAATATGAATATATTAATATTTTGATCTTTAATTACTTTTAGTAGTGTCTTTATTTTTAGAAAAATTACACATATTGCTTTTCTAGGTAATTTTTGATATGCTCATCCAAGTTTGAAAAAAGGATTTTCACATTCTATGCTTCATTTTATACACATTGATTTTTTTTAATTTTCAATTGTTTTTCTCAAAATTAGGGGGATCACTCTTAGTTTTCTATTTTTTTAGGATGTGTCCACTTCAAAAATAAGTGAAAAATAATATGTTCATTAAAAAATAGTAAAAAATATCTCAATTACTACATGATTTTAACTAACTTTCCACCAAAGGGATTTATGAGATAATTAATAGAGATAAAAAAATAAAGGGAAGCATGCTTGACGTTATGTCATATTTTAGTGATAAAAACATGACCACTTTGTTTGTTCTCAAAGTTTGATCCTTTTAATCTTCACTATTTAAATAAAATAGTAGTTTAGAAACTAGAGTTTAAGTATTAGTATTATTGCTCTTATCACATCTTAAATAGGCATCTTGAATCACTCATTAATGTTTAGGTTTCATTGATTTCAAGAAAAAGTGGCCAGTTAAGACCCCCTTTTGAGCCCCCATTTCTCTGCACTTACCTCAACCTTATTTTTTACCTGTATATGAGAAAAAAATCGTATACATATAATCAAATATGTAAGAACAAAAAAATATGTAACTGTGTCATGTAAATGATGCCATTTTGGTAACATAAATAAGTATCATCATACATGAAAAAGGAATAGAGATATACTACCAAAGGAGAAATAGTTTGAATATACATCACATGATAAATGAAGTGTACTAATGTGTAAATCAAGCCTTTCTTAGAAATGATAGAATTGGTGAATATCCCATAGTGGGGAAACCAAGAAATATGACTAATCATTTGGTAATTAAATAATGCAATCATAAAAGTACCAACATCTCATGTAAGATGTCACCATGTAAAAATACACAAAATTAGTGATGAATTTGGTTGTGCAATATGTATAAAATATGTGTCATATGCATTAGTAGAATGTAATTATGATAAAATCAGTGCCATATATGATAGAAAATTATGACATTAACTGGTTTACAAAATTTTGTTCAATAAATATCAATAATGGAGAAAACTTATAGTGAAAAATGACAATAGAAGGTTTAAATCAATGAGAATCACACAAAGAAAAACTTTTGGTTAGTCTATTAGCTTCAAAAGATATTGATTTAAGACAATAAGTTTTTATGAAAAAGGGGTTGTATGCCTTCTACTAGATATATAGAAAATGTATAAGGGAGATGCAACTTTTAGTTGCACACCAAACTCCTACAATTTGGACTCTAATTTCTATTTTCATCATGCCTTAGCAATGAAATTTTGTGGATCACCATACTTCTTGTACATTTTATCTATCCATCTAGTGCTAAGTGTTACATAAATGAATAAATCTATTATACATAATTAACACTAGATAAAAAGGAATTGAATCATGACATGTAATAGTAAATGCATAATTGAAAAATATAAAGGGAGAAGATATTGCTTAACCATCTCATTATATCATTATCTTTAGAATAGGTTGGTGCATAGTGATTGAAGCTGACTGAGTAATGAATTTCAAACTTGAATGGAGTATAAATGATTGTAACATTACTAAATTCCATATTTTTGAGATTCATGATAAAATCATATCCACGATCTTGTCAAATTGCTAAAATCCCTTTCTTTAGTTTTGATCTTGTCTTATATACTTGCAAAATATAAAAACTATTTTTCCTTAGCTTGATATCTAAATACAAAATGTGGTGTTAAGGAACACGTTTAGAAGTTTGTTGTGCAAGGGTTGAAATTTTGGACTTCCTTGTGCCTTAGCCAAATATTTGCTATTTTTTATTAAGATAAGAAGCAAACCAGGGTGCTGATCTCTTTATAAAAAAGCCCCAAGGGAAAAGCAAAATAGGTCATAGATAGACCACAAACAACACAACAACAACACATCAAAAATTCTTAACCATTAAAGAGTTCAGAGTCTTAATTCAAAACCACAACAAAAAAAAGAGAAAGAAGAAAAGAAAAGAATCTAGGACAATAACTATCCCCAGTCATATGTAAGAAACGTGTACATGTCTTCATAGTTGCTAATAGCATTTGAGTCTAGGCCATGCCTCTTGAGCTCAAGATCCTACAAGATAGACAAAGTAGTAGTTGATCTGTACGTAACTTTAATATTGAATCTTTCAATAATTTTCAAATGTCCTTCCAAGACATCAACCTTGGCTTTGAGTTTAGCAACATCTGCAATAGTTTGGTCACATTTAGAATAGTCTTTCTGAAAATCATAGACTTTGGAATAGGATCAACATCTTCAAAGTCAGATTATGGGGCATTCATCTCCTCAAATAGGCTAGGAGCTATTTCATCAAACTCAGGAGTCACATTATGGTTCACTTCCTGAATCTCCATAACCTCATCTTGTAGCGAGTCACTAGAATCATCCATGTCTTTGAGATTAAGGGTCTAAAGCCCAACAATTCTATTGGACCTCCGAATGATTGACACCCTAACCTTATGATCACCAATACTCACTACCCCCACCTCAACTTCCATAGCAGTCTCTTTTTGAAGATCAATAACCTCATTTTCACCCAAAGCAACCTCCTTGACCACTTCCTGCTTCACCTTGGGAATAAACACTGCCTCCCCAACAAACTTGTTAACTTCCTCAACATACTAAACAATATTCCCTTTATGCTTCTTAGCTTTAGAATTCTTCTGATACTTTGCTAAGCTTCTCTTAGCAGGCACCTTCTTGGTATCCTAAGTCATAGATGGATTATTTTTGAGGGTGCAAAGTGTAATGCCCCACCAAGCAACCCTAGAGATAAGTCAACCACAGCAGAATAGAAAGGGCAGAATTTTTTTTTTTCATAGAAGGAATGGTAACAAAATATAACATGAACTGTTTCAACAAGTTAACTAACATCTCTAGGGATAACATGACTGCATTATAAAATTGAGCAACATTCAACCATGTACAAAACTCATTACTACACATGAACACAATCAAAATAACCACATGGTTTGTTCTAAGTCTAAATGCATCAATTGAACACATATACACACACTTTTTGTAATGCTTGTCTCTGAAAATATTGATGGAGAACATTAATGAAATTAATTGTGTGATAGATACAATTTACAAATCTTAACTTAGTAAAGCTCAGATTACATGTATACCCATTTACCGTGGTACCAGTTGATCATCCATACGCCAATTGGAAAGGTGCTTCCTTAGCTTCTGAGTCCTGCATGGCTAAAGCTCGCACACTGAACATCTAAAGAAACATTAGTCCTGCATGATTATTAATTACACAAAAACCAATTCCATGAAGTGACAACCTAAGGCCCTAAGGGCTGACCTAAAGTCTCGAGGGCTCATCCCTGATGGCCTTGCCTACGTACGCATAGCGTAGAGACATCATAGTTCGGGACTTGAACATGAAATCACAAGATGATATCTTATGAATCTAACCTTAAAGACATCATCGACAACTTCTCAATCCTATAACACTTCATCAAACAAAAAATGATTGTTTCAAACTGATATAAAAATAACATCAACATTTTGTTTATAGTCAAAAGAAATCTAACACATCCTCCTTATAAGTATTCAAAATTTCTAATGCCCTTATAAAATTGACTAATACCTTATAATTCTACTCTTTTATACATCATTAAAGCAACTATAAGATAATATCATTAACTATTTTACACGGGTATACTTGTTTCCAATATTACCACATAAAATAAATGGATTATGAATTTGTAATTCTCCATGCAATCTAGCTTGAAGAACGTAATAAATCTTGCTCTTCTATAAAAGTTGAATCTAAGGCTTTGATGAAGGCTAAGGATACACTTTTAATTCTCTTCATGATCACAAACATACTAATACATTGATTGAAACCTTAGTAAAAAGTACATTAATACCTTCTCTACTCATTCTTAACAAGATGACTTTTACCATCCATTAAATATAGAAACAAAGCAAATTGACATAGAGAAACATTCTCAAGTTGAGATCACAAACTAGTTTGACCATAATTATATCCTATAGTCATATTTCGACCATTACTAAATCAAAAGAATCACTATCCTTAAACAACTTAACTTCTTCTTAAGATCCTTGCAATAACAAAAATAAAATTAACTAGAATCATAAAATATACATATAATAAATGTAATATTTATATCTCAATCTATTTTAAAGCTCAAACAACATTCCATTTCTATGTCAATCCAAGACATAAACATACCTTAATTATTAAGCATTTACCTAATCATCCTTAATTAATATCACCAAATATATGAGATTACCAAGGATAACAATTCTAAAATTCCATATACCGAGTTATCTATTTCATAGGTTCTATTAAAACAAATCCTAAAATATATTCATCAACCAGATTCTACAAACCAATCAAAAGGCCTTTTTGCAAGATGACTATCCTCTGTAGCTGAAACCAAGATGAAAACTCATAGAAACAAGTGAAAATTTTGAACAAATTATTTCAAGACACAGTTGGGCCCATAGCTTAACTAGCAAGTTTTAATCACACAAGGCATTTTGTCAATTATGAGCAAATGTTTCAAACAAAATAACATTCACAAGAAACATATTTAATACTATTGAAAGCCCTAATGAAAAGAAAGATGAACTTACTTGCATTAGAAGTCTTTATACAAGAACTGAATATAGCATTAAAGTGTGAATGCCTCCTAGTATACACACAATGAATCGTTCATTCTTTGTTGTTTGCAATAATCTTCCATCATCAAGCCAATGGACGAACAATGATAGAAACATACCACTCAAGTAGATTTGTAAAATAATTTCATGTCTCTCAATCAATTGGTGTATAGAAAGCTGCGACTGGTTGAGCATGATTGTACTGCAGCTAATAATACAAAGTGCGTTCAGCTTCAAAGTGGTACAGGACCAACAACATGCAATATGATATGGCACCAGAACAACAAATATATGTTGATCTACTTGCATCATAAATATATTACATATGAGTGTCAATAAAGTTAAAGGCAGTGATGGCTCCCAAAGAGGGCTGCAATATCACTTTATGCCCACGTTTCCTTGTCTATACTTCACGTTATTTGAAAATGGACACACTTTCCTTGAATTACCCATGAATTTTCTAAACATTCCAGTAGCTTCTTTCAAAAACCAAGATCACTACAATCCTAACAGACAGAGCGCAAAGCTATGACTCTTAATCTATAGGCTTTATTTATCTGTCACTAGTTATGTAACCAAATGGTCAGAGTCAATAATGGAGCTTGGACAGTTGTAGGCAAAACACAGATAAGATAAATGCCTCAGAGGTCTCATCTCATTAACTCAATGGTTGTTTTGTCCACACACTCAAACCTAAGATAAAAGGAGAGATTTTAGATAATAGGAGAGGCGATTGGAGATTGTGATTTCCTGCATAAAATCTTGAGAAGTTCGCTAGTAGTGCACAGAGATAACAAGGAAGATAACATTACGGCAAACAAATATATCACCCATAAATTATATATAGAAGAGAGCATTTATATTAACTAATTTCATTGCTACTATATCCTTATATATGTTATTCATATAACATACTAATAGTAACATATATAAGCTATTCCTATTGCATGTAAATTAAAGATCAAAGGCTCAAAATGTGCCCACGCAACACAAGGAAGGGAATCTTTCCTAAATTAAAGAAATTAAAGAAATGAATTCTTGATAACTAAAAATGACACCCAAAAGACTTCTAAGTATAACACTTAGCAACTACAAGACGGTCATAGAATATAATTTATTTTAGCATATAAAACTTGCAACGGTGCCTTACAAAGTTTCTAATTTGGCACCAAACAAAAAAAGAAATCAATCAGATTAACACAGGCATAATTTAAGAGTCAAAGGTAGAGAGTTAAGAGCCAATTACCTTAGCACCTAAGAAAATTAACTTGGCTATGTTATAAAGCTTAGACAAGATATCCAAACCATTTGACAAAATCCTCTAAGGAGATATAGATTCATGGAGTACGATGTTTGCAGGATATGCATAAAGCACTGCGTAGGCTAACCTTCTTGCCAATGCTGGTTATTTTGAGGACACCCACAACTATCACACTGAGGAAGAACAAGTATACAGGATATGGATTTATGGACAAAGTACATGATCTATTAACATGCATGCAAATTCATCAGACAATCTCCCTTGGGGCTATGCCTAAAATGCTCCTCTGAAACTGCTGCATGACTAGACGAAGATAAACATATTACATAAAGCACACACCCTTTGGTACATCACATATTAAGTAATTCTTAGGTGTATTAAATGTTGGAACCTTCCAAGAAATGTAATCTTATAATGCCGAAACCCCAACCACCAAAAATCTTTCTTTTGAAATGCATTGATTTCCAGGTAAGCATAAAATCAACTACACAATAAAATATTTCATGTATTTACAAAATGTACATACATACCCATATAGAAATCAAGGAAGATCTTTTCTACTATCACCACAATCCTCCCAGAACCAATCTCAGCCACTCCAGACTTCACTAAATCAACCTGCATTGTAAGTCTTCCAATGGTTTCAAGATACTGCATTCCAATCCCCCTATCATCTTGATCTCCCTTCACATATATATTGCCTGGGCTGTCCTTTATGGCCCCCAAATGGGTCGCCATGGCTTTTCAACAAATTGAGAGCTTGAGCTCCCTCCCATTTCTGAGTAGCACTCCCCTTCCCATTCCCAACGCATGGAATATATTTACTAATTTATTATTAGTGTATGGCAGGAATTAACGTCGATTGTCTCAAAATAGACCTAATGGTTATTTTAAACATGAATATTAATGAAAAAATGACACCATAATTTGACAGTTTAATACATAGAATATTATGCAAAACCTAACGCCTGGAAAAAGGCAAGCCAAACATTATGAATCTCTGATTCTATCATAAGTGCCCAAAAGGGAGCGTTATATTTTATCTTAGAGCTCCAGTGGGATTATCAAATATTAAAGTTAGAAGTGTTTTAGTAAATATTTATGCAAAATGTGGGAGTTCAGACAATTCACACAAACTATTTGACATAATGCCTCTAAATATTGCAGTTTAAGATCACCCTAAAAGGTATATCAATTTTACAATTATAGATAATAATCTAGAAATTAGTAATCAAACCAATACTTGCCTGTACAACCAAAGTGAATATGGAGGGGCACTACATCCCCCCCCCCCCAAAACTTGACTTACTCTTGGAATTCGCAAACTAGGGTGGAAACATAACACATTAGTACCAACATCAAAGTTGATTCATCTCATCAAGTAATATACACTAGTTTGCCTATGCAAAGAATTTATCTCACTAACTATAGACTTATATACTCCATTACAAAATTAATCTACCTTTCTAGTTTTCAATGTCACATTAGTAACACAACCAAAACTTGCTTTTCAAAAATGATTTCATAATACATAAACCACTCAAAATCCTTACAAGTTGGCATTGACACCCAGTCAGTTTCTTCGGGTCAAGAAAACAGTGCACTCTTTTTAATCCTAATTGGTAGAAATTTCCCATATCATAAAGATATGAAGTATTCAATTTTCAAATTCATCACCATTGCAATTCCTCTTCCACTTTGCTGTTAAGAAATCAATAGGTCAGAATGCTACCTTTTTACAAAATATCAACATATTTATACACATAAAACACACATTTTCCATTAAATATCCATCATTTATAAACAAGACATTTCACTTTAATTATTGTACCCTACTAAATCCAAACACAATTTATCACTTTGTAAGGAATATATTCATGATTTATCATACATGCTTCACATACACACAAATTCACATCACCAGAAATCACATCTTAGGCCAGACACATAGAGTGAGACCATCCAAGCAAGCCATAATGACCTCTCTCTTGTTGTATAAGGTGGTTAGCCTCCAAGAGATAGTCATCACAGATAGGTGGGTAGTGGGTCCTAGCTGTATAATAGCCTCACATTACCCCATCCTCAAGGTTCCCTTCGTCTGCTTCCTCGTATACACTCACCAAGTCTGCCTCATACATCCTTGGACAGGAATAACAATAGGACACATGGCCAACATCGAAAACAATAAGGATAAACTAGTTTATCCACCAAGTCATAAAGAAAGATTTAATAAAAATTCAATTTTGACAATAAAGTGAGAAATGCGTGCAAATCCAACACTAAATCAAATGTAACCATGAGGATTACTTGCAAATAAGATCACAAGGCGTGGCTAAACCATCACAATCAAATAGAAACAAAGTGTCAGCCTTCACAATCAATAGAAAGTCATCAATAACCATAGAGAAAGTCCACAATCCTTGAAATTGCACTGTACAACACTGTGTGACTAGATACTATTCACCAAAGGAGGAAGGAGGGAACAATGTTAGGCTATAGCAGTAGCCCTCATGTGGTACAGAGTAAGCACGCCATCCACATGGCTTAGAGTGTACTCCTCGGCAACACCCTCCATTGCATCGTCACGCAGCATGGACTAGCCAAGTGGCCCGGGTACTCCTTGGCTGCCCACATGGCATGTGCACCTCGGCCCCATCTCGTATCATGTCTTAGTGTGGCATGGTCATACGCCATCTGAAGAAGGCATGTACTGGTCATATACCGCATGGCAGTGTTTCTGTGGCTCCATGGAAGTAGGCATGTGCAGAACACATCCCGCATAGTGTCACCTCATGGAAAAGGCACAAGTAGGTACTCACCGTAGCCAGAGGTATACATGGCTAGGACATATCCATATGCTAACCAACCCAAACACTGTTGAAAGCAAACATGAGTATCCCTCTACAAGTGTATGAGGCCCCATTTCGCTCATCACACAAGTAGGCTATAACATAATCTCATAGTGCACCTTCACGTGTTTAAGCATATGGCATCATGTCCTCAAGCCTAGCTCGCTACCATCAGTAACACGACATCATCACCAGCACTATGTCGGAACATCAATGGGGTGTGGCATCATACCTATAGCATCATGTCAGAACATGTGTAGATACAGGATCTGTCTCAGCATGGGTAACAAATCTCCCTCCACATGTTGGACCTCAAAATATACATGGGGCACATGGTCTCACTTGGGTTATCCATGCAGGTCCTAGACCCCAACCCCCCAAGTGACGACTCATGTCATCACATAGTTCCAGTTGGGTTGTCCATGCAGGTCCTAGACCCTAGCCCCCAACTAACAACTCATGTGGCATATCATACCTTTCGTGAAGACAAGGTAAATGATCCTACAAGAAATACCATCCAAATGTTCAGAAACTATGGGGATTGGGCTAACACATATGGATCAAGTACCCTAATCCATCATAAGGGAAAGTAGTGAGTACGTTTCCTCAGGTTTGGTTGAGCAAGGGACCACTCTACGTCATCATAAGCATACGTTGCACACTCTGCCCAAGGAACTTTGTGGCTACTACTACCCCTTCACAGACTGAGGGACTAGAGAACCAAAAGAAGAGAATCTATGAATCTAGCTTTTGGGTACTCTTATATATATTTTCAACCACACAAGGGTTGGCCCTCAATCGGGTAACAAACATACAAACACACGTAATGGTATGGCTAATCCCACACCAAAATACACACATTCTCCATGGATGAGTACCTAGTATCACCATCCCATGGGCACACAAAGCATGTACGGGGTATTCACAACACTCAACCAATGCACAGTTACTGGTTTTCCACGTTTACAGGGGAAGATTATATTTTCATACACAATTTCATTACTACCATAAGTACATTTATTTCCATAACCAATGTGATTCCCTTTGCAAAATCATTACATTACTTGCTATCCACTTCCCTTTTCTAGTTTTCTTCCACTCTACTTTTCTACGTATCACACGATGCTAAATCTCAATATCATGATCATCTATCCAATACATCAATCTAGGTGTTTAGATTAAAGCATGTTATCCAACACAAGAGTTCCTATCACATGCATAAAAAGAACTACTATAACTAAACATGGGTGAAAACCTTAACTAGAGATCCCAGTGCTGAAACCTGGCTCTAGTACCAAATGTAATGCCCCACCAAGCAACCCTAGAGATAAGTCAACCACAAAAGAATAGAAAGGGCAGAATTTTTTCTTTTATATATATAGAAGGAATGGTAACAAAATATAACATGAACTATTTCAACAAGTTAACTAACATCTCTAGGGATAACATGAATGCATTATGAAATTGAGCAACATTCAACCATATACAAAACTCATTACTACACATGAACACGATCAAAATAACCATGGTTTGTTCTAAGTCTAAATGCATCAATTGAACACATATACACACACTTTTTGTAATGCTTGTCTCTGAAAATATTGATGGAGAACATTAATGAAATTAATTGCGTGATAGATACAATTTACAAATCTTAACTTAGTAAAGCTCAGATTACATATGTATACCCATTTACCCTGGTGCCAGTTGATCATCCATACGCCAATTGGAAAGGTGCTTCCTTAGCTTCTGAGTCCTGCATGGCTAAAGGTCTCACACTACACATCTAAAGAAACATTAGTCTTGCATGATTATTAATTACACAAAAACCAATTCCATGAAGTGACAACCTAAGGCCCTAAGGGCTGACCTAAAGTCTCGGGGGCTCATCCCAGATGGCCTTGCCTACGTACGCGTAGTGCAGAGACATCGTAGTTTGGGACTTGAACATAAAATCACAAGACAATATCTTACAAATCTAACCTTAAAGACATCATTGATAACTTCTCAATCCTATAACACTTCATCAAAACAAAAAATGATCATTTTCAAACCAGTATACAAATAACATCAACA
The DNA here is from genome assembly GCA_027924645.1 of Cunninghamia lanceolata. NCBI lineage: Eukaryota > Viridiplantae > Streptophyta > Pinopsida > Cupressales > Cupressaceae > Cunninghamia > Cunninghamia lanceolata. The sequence goes on along the minus strand of BSBN01000562.1, from coordinate 6,072,871 downwards.
TTTTGCTTATAGTCAAAAGAAATCTAACACATCCTCCTTATAAGTATTCAAAATTTCTATTGCCCTTATAAAATTGACTAATACCTTATAATTCCACTCTTTTATACATCGTTAAAGCAACTATAAGATAATATCATTAACTATTTTACACAGGTATACTTGTTTCCAATATTACCACATAAAATAAATGGATTATGAATTTGTAATTCTCCATGCAATCTAGCTCGAAGAACGTAATAAATCTTGCTCTTCTATAAAACTTGAATATAAGGCTTTGATGAAGGCTAAGGATACACTTTTGATTCTCATCATGATCACAAACATACTAATACATTGATTGAAACCTTAGTAAAAAAACATTAATACCTTCTCTACTCATTCTTAACAAGATGACTTTTACCATCCATTAAATATAGAAACAAAGCAAATCGACATAGAGAAACATTCTCAAGTATAGTCATATTTTGATCATTACTAAATCAAAAGAATCACTATCCTTAAACAACTTAACTTCTTCCTAAGATCCTTGCATTAACAAAAATAAAATTAACTAGAATCATAAAATATACATATAATAAATGTAATATTTATATCTCAATCTATTTTAAAGCTCAAACAACATTCCATTTCTATGTCAATCCAAGACATAAACATACCTTAATTATTAAGCATTTACCTAATCATCCTTAATTAATATCACCAAATATATGAGATTACCAAGGATAACAATTCTAAAATTCCATATACCGAGTTATCTATTTCATAGGTTCTATTAAAACAAATCCTAAAATATATTCATTAAATAGATTCTACAAACCAATCAAAAGGCCTTTTTCGAAAGATGACTGTCCTCTATGGCTGAAACCAAGATGAAAACTCATGGAAACAAGTGAAAATTTTGAACAAATTATTTCAAGACACAGTTGGGCCCACAGTTTAACTAGCAAGTTCCAATCACACAAGGCATTTTGTCAATTATGAGCAAATGTTTCAAACAAAATAACATTCACAAGAAACATATTTAATACTGTTGAAATCCCTAATGAAAAGAAAGATGAACTTACTTGCATTAGAAGTCTTTATACAAGAACTGAATATAGCATCAACGTGTGAATGCCTCCTAGTATATACACAATGAATCGTTCATTCTTTGCCATTTGCAATAATCTTCCATCATCAAGCCAATGGAGGAACAATGATAGAAACATACCACTCAAGCAGATTTGTAAACTAATTTCATGTCTCTCAATCAATTGGTGTATAGAAAGCTATGACTGGCTGAGCATGATTGTACTGCAGCTAATAATATGAAGTGCATTCAGCTTCAAAGTGGTACAGGACCAACAACATGCAATATGATATGGCACGAAAACAACAATATACGTTGATCTACTTGCATCATAAATATATTCCATATGAGTGTTAATGAAGTTAAAGGTAGTGATGGCTCCCAAAGAGGGCTGCGATTTTACTTTATGCCCACATTTCCTTGTCTATGCTTCACGTTATTTGAAAATGGATGCACTTTCCTTCAATTACTCACGAATTTTCTAAACATTCCAGTAGCTTCTTTCATAGACTAAGATCACTACAATCCTAATAGACAGAGCGCAAAGCTATGACTCTTAATCTATAGGTCTTATTTATCTGTCACTAGTTATGTAACCAAATGGTCAAAGTCAATAATGGAGCTTGGATGGTTGTAGGCAAAGCACATAGAAGCTAAATGCCTCAGAGGTATCATCTCATTAACTCAATGGTTGTTTTGTCCACACACTCAAACCTAAGATAAAAGGAGACGCGATTAGAGATTGTGATTTCCTGCACAAAATCCTAAGAAGTTCGCTAGTAGTGCACAGAGGTAACAAGGAAGATAACATTACAACAGACAAATATATCACCCAGGAATTATATATAGAAGAGAGCATTTATATTAACTAATTTCATTGCCACTATATCCTTATATATGTTATTCGTATAACACACTAACAGTAACGTATACAAGCTATTCCTATTACATGCAAATTAAAGATCAAAGGCTCCAAATGCGCCCACGCAGCACAAGGAAGGGAATCTTGTTGGAAACAATGCAGATAATTGAGAGGGGGGGTGAATCAGTTATCTTATAACTTTTCTATTTTTATTTTCTTTTCTTAACTTATCATTTAACGTTATACCAAAGAAAGGTAATCATAAGAGCTGAAAAAGAAATTAACACATAACACAAGGATTTTTATGTGGAAACCCTGTTAAGGGAAAAACCATGGGGTGACTAACCCAAGATTGTATTCTCTGTTAAAAGAATAAAGAGTACAAATTTGGCACTTGCCAATTAGGGCTCACTGCCCAAGCACACTGCTCACAAAAGGCTCACTGCCTACAAGAGACTTACAATCTACAAATGCTTACAAATGATACCAAGGTGTTTGAACTGATGAACAACATCTATGCATACAAGATTTCAGTTTTGGTTAGGTACATTATACTAATCTGGCACATTTCATTCTTCCTCTGCTCAATATTACTTTCCTATCACATTCTGGGCTTGAATTACTGCCTTCGCACTTGTCTCTGCTTTTCTTCACACTTCACCATACATACTAAGCTTGAATCCATCAGGTATATATATCCGCATCAAAGATTTCCAACAGCTTCTTAGTTGGCAACAAGAATACTTGAGATATTTGCAACTTATTGATCTATCAGCTGAATCCATGCTTGATTAGTGATGCACATCAAAAACATAGGCATAGATGTCATAAATCATGTCGGCCAATAATGTATAATATAACAGATTGCTTAATCAGCACCTTTTACATGTCCGGATTGGAGTCTGATACTCTGCCGGCTAGTTCTTCCTCTGTCTGCTCTGCCTGACTGGAACCCAACACTCAGATGCTCATATCATTTTCTTTCTTTATCACTAGAGACTAAATCTCTGGAATACAGTAGTCATGATACCCCTCTTGACTTGTCCAAGTCCGCAACTTACTGAGTTACACCATCTGAGAGATCCAGACCTGATTATCGGACCTTGTTACACACTTTGTTCTTGTTCACTGGACCAAAACAATCTTCAATCTGTCTTTTGGTATAGGCATATTATGTACTACAGATATGTGGGATAGACTTTATTGCCATCAATGACAACACTTATGAATCCACATAGTGTCTCTTGCCAACAATCTCCCCCTTTGGCATTGATGGCAACACTTAGTGAAAAATGGCTAAGTGTCGCAGTAACTCCCCCTTTGCTGATGCTCTGTCTCTTGAACTATTTTACAAGAGCTCCCCCTTTGCTGGATTCCACATTTTTCACTACTCTTCACTCCCCCTTTGACATCAATGGAAAAGGGTAGAATTCACATACCAAAATTTTGTAAAAATTATTCTATACATGGCCGCATAAGTATATACAAATCATATGTTATACTTACATATACTTAATTATATTCGCAAAGGTTATCTTCAATTGGATGATTTCTGTGGCCCAACTCCTCTTCATTCTATCCAAAATGGAGATGTGTCCACTTAACAAAAATGCATATGCTTCTGCCCTTTTTAAGTCTATTGGATCACTGGTCTGGACTGTGTTTTGTGCCTTTGTCAAGGCATCATGCATTGCTTCTAAATTAGGGATGATTATCCCTCTGAGCTCACCCATTCTATCCATTATGTTCTTTTTCTTCTTAACTAGTTCTTTAATCTCATTTATTATAGCAATCGCTTGACATTCATGATTCACCGGAGAGGTAGTAAGGGGATCAAAATTCTGAGATAAACTTGATAGTTTTCCTTCTTGTTCTTTCACTTTCTTTTCAATGTCCTCTATCACTTTGGGCCAAGTTAAACAAAATTTGTATATGTACCCACCATCTTTAAGAGAATTTTCAAGGCTCTTTATGCCAATGCCTAAGGTTCTTCTATCATTAGCAATCAACACTTGTACTTCACTGAACCTCTTTCCCAAGAACTCCTTCCGGACCTTAGTCTCTACCGATTTCTCTAAGGATTCAAAATGAGTGTTAATAGAATTGACTAAGTTTTTCAAATTACTGGATGGAGAGGTAGAAGGATCCTTTTGGTAGGTTGGCATAATCTTCTCCAGCATCCCAGATGCAAGCTCCAATAGCTCACAATCCTCCATGTGAGATTTGGGTAAGTGCAGGAAGATGGGGGGCCAAAAAGGGGTCTTAAGTGGCCACTTTTTTTCTGAAATTAGGAAATACTGGCCTTGGATGAGAAATTGAGCATAGGTACACTCAAAATTTGGAGATGCAACCAAAACAATGTTCATAGTGCTCCAAGTCTACTTTCTAAACTACTATTTTGTTTTGAAAATGGCATAGATTAAGGGGTTCAAAAGAGGGAGCCACAGAAATTGGTGTTGTTTCTGTCAAAAAAACATAACATAGCATGTTTTGTGGCTCCCTCAAAAGGTCAACTTTTTTTTGGTATTTTTAAAATCGCTTCAGTGAGAAATTAGCTAATAGCATGTAGTTTAAGCCCAATTTTTCTGATAATTTTTTGATGAATATTTGATTTTTTACTAATTTTCAAAGTGGACACATCCTAAAAAATAGAATTTTGGCCGTGCTACCCCTATAAATTTTGAAAACTAATTGAAAATCATTTTTTTATTTTTTTAATATTTGTAGAATGGAGTCATGTTTCTAAATATGTAATTTTTTTGAAATTTGAATGAATAGTTAATTTACAATGAAAAAAAGACCAAACAGTGGTTTTTGCCTAAAAACGGACACACAAACAAAAGAAATTAAAGATGAAAGGCTTAACATTGTTAAAATGTGAAAAAAATCACATCGTCAAATAGCTAAGAGAAAGCCTAACATTACCCAAGTGTTCGATTTGTTTGACCTTGAAACACGTGCAAATCTGAGGGTTAGCACGAACGAAATTATGTGAAATTTTGAAGAATATAGAAAAACACGTCTGTGACTATTCATAAGGCACTCCAAGCCTTTGGGTTGGAAATCCAAAGCAAATCCCAAGCCCAAGGCTTGGGATTCCCAAAGCAAGACATAACGTTTTTGCTTTGCATTTTTCCTTTCCCGCAAGTCTTTTGTTTGTCATGTTTGACATAACGTATGCGCTCGCATTATGTTCCCCTTAAATTTTTTTACGTTCAAGGCTATTAATCATGAGGGTTAAGGGATAAGGGATAGGGTTGGAGGGTTTAGGGATAAGGGATTAGCGTTTAAGGTATAGTATCGAGACCGTTGAGGGTCTAGGAATAGGGATAGCGTTTAGGGTTTAAGGATGAGGGATTAGAGTTGAGGGATGACAAATTAGGGTTGAGGGTTTAGGGTTTAGGGATAGGGTTGAGGGTCGAGGGATCAGAGTTAAGGGTTGAGGGATTAGGGTTTGACATTGAGGGTTAAGGGTTGAGGTTCAAGGGTCAAGGGTTTAGGGATAAGGTATAGGGTCGAGGGATTAGGGTTAAAGTAGAGTGTGGAGGGTGTAAGGATTAGGGATAGGGTTGGAGGGTTTAGGGATAAGGGATTAAGGTTTAAGGTATAGTATCAAGTCTGTTGAGGGTTTAGGAATAGGGATAGCATTTAGGGTTTAGGGATGAGGGATTAGAGTTGAGGGACAATGGATTAGGGTTGAGGGTTGAGGGATTAGGGTTTAGAGATAAGGTTTAAGGTTGAGGGTTGAGGGATTAGGGTTTAAGGTATAGTGTTGAGGGTTGAGGGTTTAGGATTAGGGTTTAGGGTTGACGAATTAGCATTTAATGTCAAGGTTAGGGTTAGAGTGTCGAGGGTAGAGGGATTAGGGATAGGGTTTAGGGTTGAAGGTTTAAGGATTGAGGGTTGAGGTTTTAGGGATGAGGGTTTAAGGCTTAAGATATAGTGTCGAGTGTTGAGGGTGTAGGGATAGGGTTTAAGTTTTAAGGGTTAAGGGTTGAGGGATAGGGATTAGGGTTTAAGGTATAGTGTTAAGGGTTGATGGTTTAGGGATAGGGTTTAGGTTTGAGGGATTAGGGTTTAGGGTTGATGAATTAGGATTTAATGTTGAGAGTTGAGGGTTGAGGGTTGAGGTTGAGGGATAGGGTTAATTGTCAAGGGATTAGGGTTAAATAAGAGTGTCGAGGGTAGAGGGATTAGGGTTTAAGGTATAGTATCGAGCCTATTGAGGGTCTAGGAATAGGGATAGCGTTTAGGGTTTAGGGATGAGGGATTAGAGTTGAGGGATGACGAATGACAGATTAGGGTTGAGGGTTGAGGGATTAGGGTTTAGGGACAAGGTTTAGGGTTAGGGTTGAGGGATTAGGGTTTAAGGTATAGTGTTGAGGGTTTAGGGATAGGGTTTAGGGTTGAGGGATTAGAATTTGACATTGAGGGTTGAGGGATTAGGGTTGAGGGTTTAGGGATAGGGTTGAGGGTCGAGGGATCAGAGTTAAGGGTTGAGGGATTAGGGTTTGACATTAAGGGTTGAGGGTTGAGGTTCAAGGGTCAAGGGTTTAGGGATAGGGTTAAGGGTCAAGGAATTAGGGTTAAAGTAGAGTGTGGAGGGTATAAGGATTAGGGATAGCGTCGGAGGGTTTAGGGATAAGGGATTAGGGTCTAAGGTATAGTATTGAGTCTGTTAAGGGTGTAGGAATAGGGATAGCATTTAGGGTTTAGGGATGAGGGATTAGAGTTGAGGGATGATGGATTAGGGTTGAGGGTTGAGGGATTAGGGTTTATGGATAAGGTTTAGGGCTGAGGGCTGAGGGATTAGGGTTTAAGGTATAGTGTTGAGGGTTTAGGGATAGGGTTTAGGGTTGAGGGATTAGAGTGAAGGGTTGAGGGATTAGGATTTGACATTGAGGGTTGAGGGTTTAGGGTTTAGGATTTAGGGTTAGGGTTGAGAGATGAGGGATCAGAGTTAAGGGTTAAGGGATTAGGGTTTGACATCGAGGGTTGAGGGTTGAGGTTCAAGGGTCAAGGGTTTAGGGATAGGGTTGAGGTTCAAGGGATTAGGGTTAAAGTAGAGTGTGGAGGGTGTAAGGGTTAGGGATAGGGTTGGAGGGTTTAGGGATAAGGGTTTAGAGTTTAAGGTATAGTATTGAGTCTATTAAGGGTTTAGGAATAGGGATAGCATTTAGGGTTTAGGGATGAGGGATTAGAGTTGAGGGATGATGGATCAGGGTTGAGGGTTGAGGGATTAGGGTTTAGGGATAAGGTTTAGGGTTGAGGGTTGAGGGATTAGGGTTTAAGGTATAGTGTTGAGGGTTGAGGGTTTAGGATTAGGGTTTAGGGTTGACGGATTAGCATTTAATGTCGAGGTTAGGGTTAGAGTGTCGAGGGTAGAGGGATTAGGGATAGGGTTTAAGGTTGAAGGTTTAAGGATTGAGGGTTGAGGCTTTAGGGATGAGGGTTTAAGGCTTAAGATATAGTGTCGAGTGTTGAGGGTGTAGGGATAGGGTTTAAGTATTAAGGGTTAAGGGTTGAGGGATAGGGATTAGGGTTTAAGGTATAGTGTTGAGGGTTGATGGTTTAGGGATAGGGTTTAGATTTGAGGGATTAGGGTTTAGGGTTGATGAATTAGGGTTTAATGTTGAGAGTTGAGGGTTGAGGGTTGAGGGTTGAGGTTGAGGGATAGGGTTAATGGTTAAGGGATTAGGGTTAAATAAGAGTGTCGAGGGTAGAGGGATTAGGGTTTAAGGTATAGTATCAAGCCTGTTGAGGGTCTAGGAATAGGGATAGCGTTTAGGGTTTAGGGATGAGGGATTAGAGTTGAGGGATGACGAATGACGGATTAGGGTTGAGGGTTGAGGGATTAGGGTTTAGGGACAAGGTTTAGGGTTAGGGTTGAGGGATTAGGGTTTAAGGTATAGTGTTGAGGGTTTAGGGTTGAGGGATTAGAGTGAAGGGTTGAGGGATTAGAATTTGACGTTGAGGGTTGAGGGTTTAGGGTTGAGGGTTTAGGGATAGGGTTGAGGGTCGAGGGATCAGAGTTAAGGGTTGAGGGATTAGGGTTTGATGTTGAGGGTTAAGGGTTGAGGTTCGAGGGTCAAGGGTTGAGGGTCAAGGAATTAGGGTTAAAGTAGAGTGTGGAGGGTATAAGGATTAGGGATAGGGTTGGAGGGTTTAGGGATAAGGGATTAGGGTTTAAGGTATAGTATCGAGTCTGTTGAGGGTGTAGGAATAGGGATAGCATTTAGGGTTTAGGGATGAGGGATTAAAGTTGAGGGATGACGGAATAGGGTTGAGGGATTAGGGTTGAGGGATTAGGGTTTAGGGATAAGGTTTAGGGTTGAGGGATGAGGGATTAGGGTTTAAGGTATAGTGATGAGGGTTTATGGATAGGGTTTAGGGTTGAGGGATTAGAGTGAAGGGTTGAGGGATTAGGATTTGACGTTGAGGGTTGAGGGTTTAGGGTTAGGGTTGAGAAATGAGGGATCAGAGTTAAGGGTTGAGGGATTAGGGTTTGACGTCAAGGGTTGAGGGTTGAGGTTCAAGGGTCAAGGGTTTAGGGATAGGGTTGAGGTTCAAGGGATTAGGGTTAAAGTAGAGTGTGGAGGGTGTAAGGATTAGGGATAGGGTTGGAGGGTTTAGGGATAAGGGATTAGAGTTTAAGGTATAGTATGGAGTCTGTTGAGGATTTAGGAATAGGGATAGCATTTAGGGTTTATGGATGAGGGATTAGAGTTGAGGGATGATGGATTAGGGTTGAGAGTTGAGGGATTAGGGTTTAGGGATAAGGTTTAGGGTTGAGGGTTGAGGGATTAGGGTTTAAGGTATAGTGTTGAGGGTTTAGGATTAGGGTTTAGGGTTGACAGATTAGCATTTAATGTCGAGGTTAGGGTTAGAGTGTCGAGGATAGAGGGATTAGGGATAGGGTTTAGGGTTGAAGGTTTAAGGATTGAGGGTTGAGGCTTTAGGGATGAGGGTTTAAGGCTTAAGATATAGTGTCAAGTGTTGAGGGTGTAGGGATAGGGTTTAAGTTTTAAGGGTTAAGGGTTGAGGGATAGGGATTAGGGTTTAAGGTATAGTGTTGAGGGTTGATGGTTTAGGGATAGGGTTTAGGTTTGAGGGATTAGGGTTTAGGGTTGATGAATTAGGGTTTAATGTTGAGAGTTGATGGTTGATGGTTGAGGGTTGAGGGTCTAGGAATAGGGATAGCGTTTAGGGTTTAGGGATGAGGGATTAGAGTTGAGGGATGATGGATGATGGATTAGGGTTGAGGGTTGAGGGATTAGGGTTTAGGGACAAGGTTTAGGGTTAGGGTTGAGGGATTAGGGTTTAAGGTATAGTGTTGAGGGTTTAGGGATAGGGTTTATGGTTGAGGGATTATAGTGAAGGGTTGAGGGTTTAGGGTTGAGGGTTTAGGGTCGAGGGATCAGAGTTAAAGGTTGAGGGATTAGGGTTTGATGTTGAGGGTTGAGGGTTGAGGTTCGAGGGTCAATGGTTTAGGGATAAGGTTAAGGGTTGAGGAATTAGGGTTAAAGTAGAGTGTGGAGGGTATAAGGATTAGGAATAGGGTTGGAGGGTTTAGGGATAAGGGATTAGGGTTTAAGGTATAGTATCGAATCTGTTGAGGGTGTAGGAATAGGGATAGCATGTAGGGTTTAGGGATGAGGGATTAGAGTTAAGGGATGACGGATTAGGGTTGAGGGTTGAGGGATTAGGGTTTAGGGATAAGGTTTAGGGTTGAGGGCTGAGGGATTAGGGTTTAAGGTATAGTGTTGAGGGTTTAGGGTTGAGGGATTAGAGTGAAGGGTTGAGGGATTAGGATTTGAGGTTGAGGGTTGAGGATTTAGGGATAGGGTTGAGGGTTGAGGGATTAGAGTGAAGGGTTGAGGGATTAGGATTTGACATTGAGGGTTGAGGGTCAAGGGATCAGAGTTAAGGGTTGAGGGATTAGGGTTTGATGTTGCGGGTTGAGGGCATTTTCTATCAAGAACTTGATTATGAGGGCTTGCCCCTTCATTGTTATGCCTATCATATGGCGGAGCATTTGGCAAGCTCTTGCAGGAAAGAGATGTAATCGATGCAAATGATGTGATGAATCTATAGCAGGACAAAACGTGAGTGCGTTATAGCGCGAGCGCATTATAATGTGCTCATATTTTGTCTTTCTATTGAAACAGTAAAAAAGTGGTTACCCCCGTGATCCAGGCCCACATGCTCTATTTTCTTACTAATTCTGCGCATGCTCCGACAAAAAAGAAGTGCTTTCATGCTGTTGGGAAGTTCACATGCACATTTGACACATTGTACCACCTTTGCATGATCTTTCCACCACCTTTTCTGCTTTGCCAACTTGAGGAGGAAATAACATAGTTTTCACACCAAGTTTGATATATATCTATTCAAGTTTCAATTTTTGTAGTGTTGCAATGTTAATTGTGATTCAATTTTAGGAATTTAACATTATAGATTGGTTAATAGTATTGTTGTTAGTAATGATATTTGGGTGTTATTGAATTTAACATTGAAAAGGAAGCAAGTGGTGAAAAACTCAAATTGTTGAGGAGTTTGACGCAAGAAGATAAAAACACTACATAATTGGGTACTCTCTCCATTCAAATCTTCATTTTTTAGGTATGTCAAGTCTTTACATGCATGTTCTTTACATTTTCCTTATTTCGGATTGAATTACTTTATCATGCTTTATCATACATGTTTAAAATAGACACATTCCCAATCAAGAAAGCAGCCTACAATCTCACATGATGCCATGTATATTTTCTACACTTGGGCTCTTTAATAATTATGTGTAATAAACAAACCTTAACATACCATGATGTCAAACTATACAAGAATAAATCCTTACAACATAAAAAAAATACAATCCCACTATTATCTTGTATTCATTTCTTAGGAACTAATATTGGTCTCTTTATCATGCTACAGACAAATTCTCCGTCATGCCGAGGAAATGATCAAGAATTAAACCAACACAGGAAGAGATAGAAGCTAAGAATGCAAAGAAAGCAGTGGCTATGAGGGAACTTCATGAGAAGAGGAAATTGGACACGATAAATGAAGACATACCAATTGAAGAGGAACCACAACCATCACAAAGAGATATGGTATTGGCGGCACAAAGAGAATGAATGCAAAAACTTCATGGTACGAGAGATTTGAATACCATAGTTGGAGACACGTCCTCTACTGCAAGTCAACATGTAGGGACACCATCTACCACATCTCAAGTTGAGAGTACATCATCACTCACATGTGATGAAGGGGTATGCCATCGTTCCCTCCTCAACCTCAAGGTATGTCATCTATTCCATCTTCGATCAAAGGTATGCCATCTAGCCCATCTCATTTAAATATTGATGAAATTGCTAATGTTGAGATGAATTTACCTAACTTGACACCACCTAGAATTTTGCATAGAAAGCCAAAGTATTTGATTGATATTGATGAGAATATTTTGCAGCCAATGGAAGGTAAGATTCCAAAACGCACTTGTAGAAGATATGCTAATAAGATTTGGAGATTGTTCTTTGAAAAGTTAAATGAGACTGCAAGATGTCAACTATTCGTTGAAATGATGTGAAGTATAAAGTATAGGTCTATCATGAAGATTCTTGGGTTGAGAACATCAAAGGCTTCAAGTGAAAAATCTATTGTCAAGAATCTAATGAGTGTGTATGAGAGTGTGGGTAACACCTCACACACAAAAGATAGTAATGCAACACGGCGTGTGATTACATCGACTATAGTAAGTAGTCAAATGAGGAAAGCTCGTCTCATTAGAAAGTCAAGAATTGAGAATTAATAGGAAAACTTTATCGAGAGCCGTTGGAAGACACCAAAGAATTGAGGACACTAATGCCAATGAATTATGGGCGTTCTCGGGGAGACTACCACGAAAAGATAAACCAATTGTTGAAGCATTGAGATCACTAATTGAAGACTTTTGGAAGAATTACACAAGGGTATCTCCGAATCAAAGGGATGTGGTAAGAAGGAGAATTGGTAGTCAGAACAGCGAGCCACATCCAAAGCATTTTTTGGATGAGACTCAAACACAGTTTTATGGTAAATTTCTAGAGAAGTATCCTCAAATTAAAATTTGTCAAAGATATTTTGAATTGCTAAAACCTTTCTATGTTAAGATAAATCACACACACACTACTTGTTGTTGTAGATTACATATTGAATTTTCTAACCATTTTGATGCTTATAGGTCTATATGTTTAGATATGCATACTAACAATGATTTGCAGGGTTGTGCCATATGTGCCCCACCAACATCTTCAAGAGATTTCATATCAAGAATTTTATGTGAAAGAGAGGAAGGTCAAATATTCTACAAGAAATTATGCTTGGATGGCACATGTCATCGTTGTGGTGGCTTGCAACATTTGCCAATATGTGAACATATGGAAATAACACATGCATTTGGAAACGAACTAGTAGAGTTTGGCAAGTATAAAACAGTGGCATACAATACAAAAAATGGTAAAGAAGCAAAGAGGTGTGAATTAGTTATTGAAAAGATTCCAGTGTATCAGTTTATGCCTATATTTCGTGACAGCATAGTGTATGAGTATGCAAGACATGCCCATAGAGCTCGATGGTTGGACTTGCAATTCAAGTTATGTAAGGACATATTTCCAGTTGGTAGCATTGTTTTAGTCGTCGACTTTGCAGAGAACTACAGTCTACAGCCACAGGGTGAGGTGCAATCACAATATTACAACTCCACACAGGTTTCTATATTTGTGCACATCGCATTCATTCATGTGAATGATAGTACAGAGGATGATAGAAAGATCATAAGGGAGTATAATTTCTATATTAGTGATGATCGCATGCATTCTATGGAGTTCGTGCAAGGTTGCTTTCAGGTGTTCTACAATGATTTGGCTAGAAGGGGCATATCGTTCAGTCAGCATATCATATGGTCGGATAACTATGTGTCACAATTCAAGAACTCACGAAATTTCTATTGGCTGAGTAGGAGGCATATATTTATAGGTATTCAACATATGTGGAACTTTTGTGAGGCCGAGCATGGAAAGGGGGAGCATGATGGTGCAGGAGCATGTATCAAAAGAGCCATAGCATGAGAAGAGTTAAAGTATAAAGACAATGCAAAGTTGAGAGATGCAAAATCGATTGTCGAGTGGTGTAATGCTTCCATGGGTCCAAGTAATGAAGGTAAGTCTTTAGTTCGTAGATTTTTTTGGTTGATAGATGATACTAACATTGCACCATATGAGGATTGTTGTACACTGAAAGGATCAAATGAGATGCACTCTTTCAGAAGCTCAATTACAGGTTCATGGAGTATCCATACACGAAAGATGTCATGCTTTTGTTCTTCCTGTACAATTCAAGTCTGGGATGAGTGCGAGTCAAAGGAGTGGGTTGACGAATGGCAGTTAAGTTATCTTAGCCCACTTGACACATATCGACCCCCGACGGCACTAGAACTAACACAGATGGAATCGTCAGTTGACTTTGACCACATATCAGATTTAGTTCAACCAGGTAATATAGGGCACGTATATGCATCTAATTTCATCTAGTTCAACCAGGTAATGTCATCTTACTTTGTAGTGTTTTTGTAATGTTGACCAATTTCATCTAATTTGCTACACATATCAATGTAGGGCACGTATATGCAGTTATTGCAGATGAAGATAATGAAGAGGGAATAGATTATTACTTATGTCGTTGTGTTGAGGCCAAAAAGAAATTGGAGGCCTCTGTTACAGATGGAGAAAACATCGAATACCCTACAGGCTCAGTGGTTATTACTGGAACATGGCTTAGAAGGTACCCACATAAGAGTGTTAATATTTGGCTATTTCGGGACTTTGACACGCATCGGAAGATTCTTCATTACTCAAACCTTGTCGTGGCATCCAATGTTCATTTGATAAAGTATCAGGGTAGACCTTTGAACAAAATATTGTGGAAGGTGCGTGAGTCTGACCATGAAGCAATACTTGACACAATAAAGAGTAGAGCACACCTAGATGGTTCATTGGATTAATTTGTAAGTATTCACATTGATTTTGTAAAGTTATGTTACATTGAGTTGTAAGTATGAACATTAATTTGTAAGGTTTGTCTTTTTTTTATTTCCTCCTACATTTTTACACATATGTACACATTTTTACATCATCATGTTATGTATTTTTGGTGTCTTGCTCCTGATGCGACCAAACTCATAACTCACCCTACTTCCTCTAGACACCATTTGATGATCTCTCCAACACTCTGGATCCAGGATGCCCAATCATGATGATGACCTATATACCATTCTCCCAAGGCGCTCATAATGAATGAAAAGAAGACCAAGGGCACCCAAGCTTAATAGACTTATTTCTTTCAATTTTGATGATCCAAACTCTTGCAATATGACATCCACTTTCATGCCTTTAGATCTTCCTTCACATACAGGGCGCCAAATCAAGTTGAAAAATCTACATAAGGGCACCAAACTGGATAAAAGGAGACATGAAATGTGCCTTAGGACTCCATGCTAAGGTTTGAGCCATTAAAGTCTCTTGATATTAGGCGCTCATGATGATGAAACTTAGAGCTTTTTCCTTTCCTATGCGTTCATCTAAGATGTTTGAATGATAAGGAGCACCTTGACCTCTATAATGTACATTGGGCACCAAAATCAAGTTGATTTCAAGTCACTTTGAGTCATTTGGGGTCAGTTTGAGTCTTTGTGTCATGTTGCAAAAAGTGTCAATGTTGTCAAGTTGCACAAAGTAACTTTTGCATTTTTGGTGTCTTGATCGTGATGTAACCAAACTGACTATTCCAACGCATCCGGATGGGTACATTTATGCTAGGCATGGTCCTATTTTTCACCGAAACATGTCGAAACAATCTGAGCTACATTGTACTGACGATATCCCTGAAGAGTCCAAAGTGCAAAAAGGCAACAATCTTTGACGATATGTTACTCGAAAACCGTGTCACTTAGAAACATTCTGTCTAAGGCAACGTGATCACGTAAAGTGCCTCTACAATAATCTCTCTCAGTTTTTTATATCTTTGAGGCATTTGCTCGTGGTGAAAGGTTTTCTACTGCCCCAAAAATCGTCAGAAGGAGGTAGTGTAAAGTCGCAAAGGGGTGTAACTTTCATCCTGCTCCTGATGCGACCAAAATGACTATTCCAACACGTCTGAATGGGTATATTTACACTAAGCATGGTCCTATTTTTCACCCAAACATGTCGAAACAGTCCGAGCTACATTGTACCGACGATATCCCTAAAGAGTCCAAAGTGCAAAAAGGCAGCAATCTTTGACGAGATGTTACTTGAAAACTGTGTCACTTAGAAATATTTTGTCTGAGGCAACATGATCATGTAAAGTGCCTCTACAATAACCTCTCAATTTTTTATATCTCTGAGGCATTTGCTCATGGTGAAAGGTTTTCTGCTGCCCCAAAAATCGTCAAAAGGAGGCAGTGTAAAGTTGCAAAGGGGTGTAACTTTTGTCCTGCTCCTGATGCAACCAAACTGACTGTTCCAACGCATCCGGATGGGTACATTTATGCTAGGCATTGTCATTTTTTTTCACCCGAACATGTCGAAACAGTCCGAGCTACATTGTACCCATGATATCCCTAAAGAGTCCAAAGTGCAAAAAGGTAGCAATCTTTGACGAGATGTTACTCAAAAATTGTGTCACTTAGAAACATTCTGTCTAAGGCAACACGATGAAGTAGAGTGCCTCTACAATAACCTCTCTCAGTTTTTTATATCTCTGAGGTATTTGCCCGTGGTGAAAGGTTTTCTACTGCCCCAAAAATCGTCAAAAGGAGGCAGTGTAAAGTTACAAAGGGGTGTAACTTTCATCCTGCTCCTGATGCGACCAAACTGACTATTCCAACACATCCAAATGGGTACATTTACACTAGGCATGGTCCTGTTTTTCACCCAAACATGTCGAAACAGTCTGAGCTACATTGTACCGACGATATCCCTGAAGAGTCCAAAGTGCAAAAAGGCAGCAATCTTTGACGAGATGTTACTCAAAAACCATGTCACTTACAAACATTCCATTTGAGGCAACGCGATCATGTAGAGTGCCTCTATAATAACCTCTCTCAGTTTTTTATATCTTTGAGACATTTGCCCATGGTGAAAGGTTTTCTGCTGCCCCAAAAATTGTCAGAAGGATGTAGTGTATTAAGTCAGGATGAAAGCCTATTCACTCTAGGCGCCTGTTGTGACGAAATCACACATCGCGCCGTAGAATCCCAAACATGTACCTTGAACAAGTGATGCTACAAGTGGTGAACAAAATGGGCGCCTTGAAGAATTGAGCCCTCCAAGACATCTTGCAATTGCCTAAAAGTCCAAAATTTACATAAGTGAGTTAAGGTGCCATTTTCCATCTCCAGAGCCTCCTTTGAGCGCCTTAACATGGAGTGAATGTTTTAGTCTATGAAAGATTGCACCTAAAGAATATAACAACCCCTTGAGTCACTAGGATGAACTAAGTTAACAGAATGAACTTCATTGAGGGAGGCGCACTTGTGCATCTAGACAACTCCAGTTTAGCGCCTGAGAAAAAGCATGTTTAGAGACACCCCTCAAATGAACCCTCTAGAACCAATAACCATAGCTCAAGATCCATAACCATGAGAAGATAAAGCATTAAAAAAAATCATCTAAAGGATGGAAAATACCTCTTAGATGATAGTCTGCTGAGTAGACCAAGAGTGGGGAATGAGAATGTTCCTCGAAGATACACCAAGCCACAATGACTCTCTCCAATAAGAATCTTCTCTAGGTCCATAATTAACTCACGCCCATATCCAAGTGAAAGTCTCCTTGGTCTTCCTGCTAAAACCTCTAAAGGGTAACCATCTCAACAAGTGTCTCTAATCCCAAGAGAACTCTAGCCTCACCCAAGTCTCGAAGTATGTATGAGAACCTACAACCTATCAATCCATGTTAAGCTCCAAATGCAACACCACATTATCATGAAGCTCCCAAGCACATGACCAATGTACTCAATACCAAGAGAACCAACAAGACCACTGTCAAAACTCCAACTACAAAATTAGGTATCCAAACATGACATCATGATCTAACATCTCCTCCTAGAAGATCACATGCACCAATACAGACATCCTAGTCTCAAGAGAACTTGTATCATGCTAATACTCTAATCTAGAATCAAGAGTCCACCAAGACACACTACCAAACACCTCTAAACCAAGGATCAACATCTACAACCACATGAAGATAACCATCTCCTAAAAATAGTAGCCAAGATGTCAAAGCACTCTAACTACAAATAATAATCATAATCCAAGAGTTTGTCCATTACACCCAACCACTATATAAGATCATCCATCACTAGGTGATGAATACACATCACTATCAAAGCTCCCACTGAACCATGATACGAACTACACATGGCATTGTGATAACCATCTCCTAAATGAAGATCACCATGGTCCACACACACTCAACTATAATACTAATAACTCCAAAGTAGAACCAAGATCTCCAATCTAAGAAGATAAACCATCATTACTGTCAAAAGCTCACACTAAACTATGCAACTAAGATATCCATGACATCATGATAAACATGCTACAAGTCCCAATAACCAACTATCCAATCATTCTCATCATCCATCCTCTCATCCCAATGCAACATACCAATGCGCAAATGAGCATAGACAAGGAAAAATAACAAAGTCTACATCAACACTGAATCAATCCCATGGATATAGGCAATATGCATTCAAGTCATCCCACTACAATAAATGAGGTGTGCATCCCAAAAAAATGCATAAATTGTAGATCCCAACCATTGAAAACATGCAAAATCATCATCACATTAGTAACTTCCAAACTGAGATATCAAATAATATAACTTATAGACTTCACCAAATCAATCATAGATTCAACTTTCCAAACAAGTTTACAAATGAGTAACCATAGTCAAGGAACTAATCAAGCATCTAAAAGATAAGAAAAATGTGCTAAAAGTAAACCACAACACCACCTGTAATCATGAATCAAACATCATAACCCATACCTATCAACTACAAACATGGTCAAGTCTTGCCAATGCTCAAATGTACCTACATATCCATGACACCATAATTATCATCATTGCTATACCTATGCTCGAATCCCACTGAAACAAGACTCCTAGTCTCACCATGTATCAACCATGTCCTCAAACCAGAATATTGTTGAGCCCATGGAGATTGATACACCCACTTCAATAGAATAGGAAATTAATGTACCTGATGTGTCTTCATTTAATAAACTAGTAAACATCATTTGCATCCATACTTAAACCAATCTTATTGTTGTGTTTGATGTGTCCTCTTTCAAACAACCATTTAACAAAATTTGAGTCCAAACAATAAGCATTTACAACCATAAACATCTCAAAGTCTAAAATCCAAACATTCTATCATCCTTAATCATTTCCATCACGGACCCTTGGTTTGAAAAAATCATTATGCAAGATAAAAACCCTATGCCTATTACCTTGTGTGAGGCTCATGAAAAACCCAAAATCACAATCAAAATAGGTCCTCAAACCATGCATCCTTTAAATGAGATCTTTTATCCAAATCAATCAAAAAATCCCTTTGACAATGATGATGATGATAGTCTTGTATATCAAGATGATATCAAGATGACAATAGCATTAACTATGAGATCATTACATGCAAACTTTCCATAAACCTCCATCTCCCACTCATGAACATGCAAGAATATTTCAAACAAGAAATGACTAGCACTAGCTATCATGCCAATCCTAAATGCACATCTAATGGTCATCCTTATGGTACCTTTGGTAAGGGAAGAACCACTTTAGACCAAGGTCCTCATATTCAATTCATATCTCCAATCCCAACTGCATGTGAGAACTGTTTATCCTATGTATCCTATTCAAATCCTCCATCTCATAATCCGTACATTCCAACTTATCCCATCAATCCAAACCCACTACATCCAAATCATCCTTTTTAGATTTCCTCCAAGGACTTCTAGTGGAGGAAAAATCTCAAACTAGAAATCACAAATTCAATTAGTGTACCTCTCCCAAGCCTATCCAAAAGTCACATAGTACCATGCCTATCCATCAAACACCACAATGCAATCAAAATCCTAACAACATGCCCATGATCCAAGATCAAGTGCAATCATGCAAAGATATTATCAATCACAAGCCTATTAAGAATGAACTAGAGTCTTCTAGTACCATACTTTTCCATCAAACACCATCCTGTAATCCATGGCCTATCAAGCCTATCAAAGAAAATGCAAACATCCTATGTAATACAATCAGACTTTAAATATTTGAAGTAGCCATCTACAAATATCCATTCAAATGTGGATTTATAATGCAAGTATGGACGCCATCAATAAAAAAGATTTGTATTAACCAAATATCCATATAGGCATACATCAATATCTGTCGATATAAGTATAACATATATACAAAATAGCCATATAGGCTTACAAGAATGCCATATAGGCATACAATGTCAACTATGTACAATACAAAATATATGTCCACAAATGCCATATAGGCATACAACAAAGGAACACAATAAAAAGTCATTCCCCTCTGGCTGGTGAAGACAATAAATCACGAGCAGCCTTTGATCTTCTAGGGGATGGAGACGTACATGTGGGTGGTCTACTATGAACCCGAGGGCTACTCCTCTTATTTAGGTCTTCCTGCATCTTTACCTGTTACAATGAAAAGTATAGACATTAATATATATAAATTACATATTATAAAAAATGAAACATTTAACAAAATAATCACTTACCGCTAACATATAATCTGTCTCCTCTCTTGCCTCAGTAGCAGGAATAGGCCCTGGTGATGTCATGTCCTATAGAAACCATCCAGATAGAAATTAAACTTCAAATCAATAATCTTTTGATTTTTCAAAAATAGACAACTATAACAATGAATGTAAATTGAAATTTACTAATCTGCCTCATACCCCTGTCAATGCCATGGAGCTATGAATCGCAGAGGCCACACCCTACTCCATTGCCCTATGAACATGGGGAGGTGTCTCCGCAGCCTGCATCATCTGGAAATAAAACAACATTATTCAATTACAAAAACTATAATAGTGATGCAAATCATGGCTCCTAACATACACACACATTCATCTAAACATGGAAGTACACACAATAAAGCACACAGATCACATACAAAAATTTAGTAAGTACAATTCATTCATTAAACTATTTATTTTATTACCTCCGTAAAGCTTTGAAGTCCACCACCGCTAGCAGGTGTTGCCATGAAATCTATAGTATTAACCTATTCAACATCCAAAATTAGATATTAGAATACCATTCATATAACGATGCTATTCACATATAATATTTATAATTGTTTACTAGTTACATACCTCGACAGTAGATGATCTAGTGAAAAATGCAGGTGGAGAACCACTGAAAACTGCATCGACACTATGACCCTAAAATTTCATTAAAATCATCAATTTAAATTAGTTAATCTTGTATTTCAAAAATAAAATTTAATAAATTAAATTCAATAAACTTGCTAATATTTACCTGAGTATCAAGGCAGAAAGTCTCACTCAGGAGGGTATCTGTCATCACCATCTGCTCAGCTGCAAATGTAGCCTATGCACCTGCGTCCTGACTGTCCATGGGGTCATAACCACAGGTTGACCTGCAAGCCTGGCAAGTATGGGGTGGGACCCTACTCCTCGCACTATCTCCCAACCCACTCTGTGTTGCAGGACCGGCATGCTCTATGATGCTCTGGGTCAAGGCACTAATCGACTGAAGTGTATCGACCTCAACACTCTCCTTCATAATGGAAGGGATAGAAACATGCTCGTGGGCTGGTCTGCTGATTACTCGTCTCACTACCCACTCTGGGTCAAGACGTGCCCCTGGTCTATCTTGTGCTGACCCCCCACCTCTACCCTGGAAGTCCTGCATATCAAAATAGTTTGACACTTTATTGAGGACAAACTCGCAGTAGAGTTTCCTCAAAAAGTATTGTGGGACCTCATTATTATTGCATGGAGAATGGTCAAAAACCATCCACCACCTCTACCCAAAATTGTCCCTTATCGCTTGGTTGTTGCACTAATGGATAGGGAACCTCTTGCATGTAATGGGTGGAGGTTGATTTGTTTGTGGGTTTGTGAAAATTAAACACAAGTCTAATTTTGTAATTTGTAATTTTTTCACATCTTGGTATGACAACTTGTCTACATAGTAATCTCTAAACTCTCTCTTTTTATCCATCCAACTAGTTATTTGCTTGCTAATTGAATCTACATTTGATAACATAGACTCAAGAGATTCGGCAAGCGTGGACCTATGCAAGGTTGAAGTGGAAGGATCTTTCAACCTTGCAATTATATCTTCAATTTCCTTTTTGTTGTTTTTAATTTGTCCCATTATATTTTCTTGTGTTCGAGAGGCATGTCGAGGAATGAATGGAGGAGGTTGTTGTTCTGCAGGTATTTCCTCCTCAGGATTTTGTGGATTTTGAGGAGGAGGAGGAGGAGGAGGTGCATTAACATTTCCTGACAATTAATGAAATATACATCAAAAATCAACAAAAACCTACCTATTTAGAAACAAATTCAAACAAAAAAACAAATATAACTCACCCCTTTGGCGTGCTCAACGTCGTGGCGGCATTTTGGCGAGGAATCGATAAACTTTTTGTGTTGAATGGTGTTTTGCAAAACGCGAGTGCGCTTTCGAGGGTTTGCAAGCTGTGGGTTGAGAGAAGAAAATAGAAAGAAATGAAATTGGAAACCTTTTTTTTATTATAGGAAGTCATAACGCGAGCGCGTTATAACGCGCTCGCATTATGACTTAATTTTTTTTGAAATTAATTTGGCCACTTTTTGGCTCCCCATCTTCTTGCACTTACCCATTTTAGAAGTTTCTCTTTTTCTTTGGCCTGAACAAAAGATGCTACCTTCATTATCTAAACTGAAGATAGAGAGTCAAAGTTTAGTGGCCCTTGAATTAACTCATGTTCATCTAGCTCCATTATTTCTTTGTCCAAGAAATTTTGTACTATCTCTGCAGTGTCTCTTGCAGACTCTACTTCCTTCCTTTTGGGGACATCCGGACTGACTTGCTTATTGATCTTTGTTTCTTCTACCCATCTTTCCTTTTATGGAGCAGAGGAGTCTAGTGCCTCAGATGGCTCTTCATCATTTTTCTTTAATCCTTCGACATCCTTGTCAAAAAATGTTTCTTCTTTCTGTCCTTCCTCTTCCAGAACAGAGGAATCTAATGCCTGAGATGATTCTTCATCATTTTTCTTTAATCCTTCAACATCCATGTTAGAAGGCTCTTCATCTATTTCCTCTATAATGGGAAGATTGAATCTCTTCAAAGCATTCGAGAGGATTTCTTTTGTTTCATTGGTTATTTGTTCAGTCTCACCAAGCATGAGTTTGTTCATTCTGGATTTGCTCTAGAAATCATCTTTACACTCCTTGAAAATCATGTCCATTTGTTTTGGAGTGATAAAAGGGCATAGTTGTATCATTATTTGCTCCCGAATCTCCAATTCTTTAGCCTTTGCATTCACTTTTCTTTGTTCCAATACTTCTTCTAGGCTTTTTGGAATTAAAGAAATTATTTCAATGAATGCTTTGTTATAGATATTTAAATACCTTACAATAGCTTCCTCCAGAATTCTCTTGTTAGCATCATTGTATTCATCATAGAACTCTATCATTGGCTGCAAGTTCCCATCCATAGTGATTGTCTTGATGATGTCATCAATGGAAAGAGTGGGCTTTTCAACAAATTCCTCTGCCTTCTCTTCCTCATTTCTGCTAGCAGAGAACTTCTCGGATGTTCTCTTCTTCTTCATTTTCTTGATTTCCTCATCTGATTATGTTTCTTCATCATCCTTATGGCTTGTATATGTCCTTGTAGCTTTGGTCTTCATCCTCTTTTCTCCTTTTCCAGATGACTTGACTTTCGATTTTGTAGACTTTGAGATTCTAGAGGTGACAGGAGTAGAGCTCTTCGAGGATCTAGTTCAAGAGGAAGTTTGCACAGGAACACTTTCTTTCTTTGCTTCTTGCCTTTCTTTCTCTTCCTTCTCCATTCTCTCTCTATTAGCATCTACAGCCTCCTTTGATATGCCAAATCTTTTAGCAATTTCTTCAACTTCCTTTCTTACTTTTCTCTTCATCTTTGGCTGTCTTAACTCAACATGTATCTTTATGCTTAGCTCTTCAAAGGTGCCAAACCTTTCTACTTCAGTGTCCTTAGGTTGGCTTAGTAGGTGTTGAATGTGTAGCTCCAAGATTTTTTCATCGACCTCATAACCCATGGGCATTATCCATACAATTCTTGGCTCAACTACCTCCATTAGGAATTGATCAGTGTCAACCATGAAGCAGACTGTATCTTTGTATTTGTCAACTATTGTTTGTGGTATTCTTTCTATAGTGTGCATCATTATTTGGAAATTCTTAAAGTAACCTTAGAGGGCCGTGTTTTCGGCTTGAGCATCACCAAGTCCATACATGTACTCTCTGATATGAATTGCAACAGGTTTATCATTTTGCCAAACCCAACCATTTGATCTAGGCAGCTCATTCACATAATAGAAAAATAGACACAGTATTAGGCTACCATATTTAAAGGAGTTTTTCTTATCCTTTTTGATCTTCTGCAAGTTCTCCATCAGTTGATTTAGAAGAAGTTCACACAGATCAAAATCTGCATCTTCCCTTAACATCTGATATGCAGCATAGATTGTTGTACCAGACACATAATTCTCCCTGCTAGAGTGGTAGATTTTGTAGCCAATTATCATTGAAGCAAACTTCACATCCGGATCCATGATTTCATCTATAGTCATTGTTCTTTTGTCAAATTTTGATCCGGTGGCTTCAGTTACCATTTGATTCTTCATAGATTTAAGTGCGGGTACCCCACCAGATGAATGCAGTCTGGTCACTACCCTAATGGCATCTTTAGTTATCTTGAATGGCCTCATTAGCCACATAAAATTATCATTCATCCTACTTAGAACATACTGGACACAATCGTCTTCTACAAAACATGGAAAATGTATGCAATGTCCGAAGTGTTTGTCTCGGAGGGTCTTGAATTTAGGTTTGAGTTCAAAATTCTCATCTATTAACTGTTTGTGATAAATGTCGATCAACTTTGAGTCTCCAAAATCTTCAATGTTTGGATGGATATAAACCCTAACATCTTCTACATGCAAGACTCCGTGCAAAATACTAGAAAACACACCCAAGGGATCAACTTCTAGAGATTTGTAAGGGTGTTTCTTGAATTTTGGTCTTAGCCTATCAGAAATATTGACAACCATTGGAGTAGCCATTTTTGCAAGAGATCTGGAGAGAGTTTTCAGAAGGGAAGTACCTTTTCATGATTTAGGGTT
The DNA here is from genome assembly GCA_027924645.1 of Cunninghamia lanceolata. Classification (NCBI taxonomy): domain Eukaryota; kingdom Viridiplantae; phylum Streptophyta; class Pinopsida; order Cupressales; family Cupressaceae; genus Cunninghamia; species Cunninghamia lanceolata. Next base: position 6,048,480 of record BSBN01000562.1, on the reverse strand, counting down.
TGAAGCAGAAACTGGAGCGATTCTCTGGTTGAATTCGATCTTCAATTGAACTTGAGTGAATTGTAGGATCTTCTTCGCAGAGCTCTTCTTTTCTTCTTCGTGAGTGCAAGTGTGTAAATAATGAGTGAAAGAACCCTTTTATCCTTGCGTAAACCCTAATTTCCTTTTGTAATAAATGCACAAGTTTTTAAGTCATTTGATTACCCTGCTTCTCAAATGAGCTTTTCTTGGATTGTCTTGCTGATCTTCACATCATTGTTTATGAGGGTTGGCAACATATCTTCACTTTTTTCAAACATGCCATTGGTCCACAGATTAAAATATTTCAATTGTCGATCATATCAGATCTGTCTGTGAAATTTTTCTTTACCAGATAGCTACCGATACAGGATCTCCTCATAACTAGCTCAAATCTAAATGTGAATTTGTAAAATTTTGACTAGATGACCTTCAAGTGAGTCTCCTCAAACCCTTTAAACTACAACCTCTTATTTTGACTCAAAGTACTGAATTCAGGCACTCATTGGCTGGATGGGGGAAAGGGATCTTGTTTGTAGCTCCCCCTGAGCCAGAGCTTGCTTTTTAGTTTCTAGAAGGAATATCAACACCGGATTCTGGTGCTCATCTCCTTTTGAACTTCATCCGCATTTACTTTACCTTTGCCTTTATCTTGTTTCTGATCATGTTCCACCGGACTTTTTCTATCCTGATTTCTGCTTCTGCAGAATTTGGCAATATGATCAGATCTATTGCAATTGTAACACACAACATTTCTTAGCTTATTTGAATGATATCCTCTTGATCTACACTCATTAGCCATATGTCCAATTCTATTGCATACAAAGCATTTACCATTGAAAGAATTGTTCAATTGCATATTTTTGCATTCATGAGATTTGTGACCATACCTTTTGCAACTAAAACATTAACTGGACAAGGATGGATTGAATTGATTCATTCTATTTCTGCACTAGATTGCTTTGTGACCGAACTTGTTGCAATTGAAGCAGTATCCATTGAAGGATGGATATCTTTGAGCATTTGGTTGCCTTACCGGAGGTCTTCTAGGCATGTTTCTTTGATTTCCTGATCCAGAGTTCTTCTGACTGGATCCAGAGCTTTCACCTTTCTCATATCCCAAGCCATGCTTATCATCTACCCTCTTTTGGATTTCAAGAACTTCAAGTTGGGCTGAGCTTATCTTGAAATTTTCTTTGTATTCATTTGCATTTTGAAGACCTTGTTTAAGAGTGTCTATATGATTCTCAAGTTGTTCTTCATTGTCTCTAGCTTCTTCAAGATCAGATTCAAGATGCTTGATTATTCTGTCCACTTTGTGGCAATCCTCTATTTTCTCCTTGAGGGATTATTTTAGATTATCTTCAATCTTTCTCTTTTCTTCAATTTCTTGGGTGAATCTCATAACCCCTGATTCCATTTCATGCCTTACCATAATGACTTCTTTTGACAGCTTCTCACATAGCTTATTTTTCTCATTCAGATCTTCATCAGTATCATTTACTTCACTTTGATTGGCTAATTTTTGGAGTAGTTCCTTTCTCTTTTTCACAGAAATACTAAGTTTTTCTTTTAGCTCATTTATGAAATCATCAGCTTGTTTGAGTCTTTCTCTCAAATTATTGACTTCAGAGTGGGATTGTTCAAGATCATCTAGGGCAGATTGAAGTTGTTCCTTCATACCATATGCATCCATTGGGATTTCCATATCTTCCTCAATCTGTTAGGCTTTGTTCAGAGGAACTTAGCTCTGATACCAATTGTTGGAAATAATGTAGATAACTGAGAGGGGAGGTGAATTAGTTATCTTATAACTTTTCTATTTTTATTTTCTTTTCTTAACTTATCATTTAATGTTATACCAAAGCAAGGTAATCATAAGAGCTAAGAAAGAAATTAACACATAACACAAGGATTTTTACATGGAAACCCTATTAAGGGAAAAACCATGGGGTGACTAACCCAAGATTGTATTCTCTGTTAAAAGAATAAAGAGTACAAATTTGGCACTTGCCAATTATGGCTCACTGCCCGAGCACACTGCTCACAAAAGGCTCACTACCTACAAGAGACTTACAGTCTACAAATGCTTACAGATGATACCAAGGTGTTTGAACTGATGAACAACATCTATACATGCAGGATTTCAATTCTGATTAGGTACAGTATATTGATCTAGCACATTTCATTCTTCCTCTACTCAATATTACTTTCATGTCACATTTTGGGCTTGAATTACTACCTTCGCACTTGTCTCTTCTTTTCTTTGCACTTCACCATACATACTAAGCTTGAATCCATCAGGTATATATATCCGCATCAAAGATTTCCAACAGCTTCTTAGTCAGCAACAAGAATACCTAAGATATTTGCAAGTTATTAATCTGTCAGCTGAATCCATGCTTGATTAGTGATGCGCATCAAAAACATAGGCATAAAAGTCATAAATCATGTCAGCCAACAATGTATAATATCACAGATTGCTTGATCATAACCTTTTACACGTCTGGATTGAAGTCTGATACTCTATCGGTCAGTTCTTCCTTTGTCTGCTCTGCCTGACTAGAATCCAACACTTAGATGCTCATATCTTTTTATTTCTTTATCACCGGAGGCTAAATCTCTGGAATACAGTAGTCATGATACCCCTCTTGACTTGTCCAAGTCTGCAACTTACTGGGTTACACCATTTGAGAGATTCAAACCTGATTATCGGACCTTGTTACACACTCTATTCTTGTTCACCGAACCAAAACAATCCTCAATCTGTCTTCCGATATAGGCATATTATGTACTACGAATGTGTGGGATAGACTTTGTTGCCATCAATGACAACACTTATGAAGCCACACAATGTCTCTTGCCAACAAATCTTTCCTAGATTAAAGAAATGAACTCTTGATAACTGAAAATGACACCCGAAAGACTTCTAAGTATAACGCTTAGCAACTACAAGATGGTCATAGAATATAATTTATTTTAGCATATAAAACTTGCAACAGTGCCTTACAAAGTTTCTAATTTGGCACCAAACAAAAAAAGAAATCGATTAGATTACCACATGCATAATTTAAGAGTCGAAGGCAAAGAGTTAAGAGCCAATTACCTTAGCACCTGAGAAAATTAACTTGGCTATGTTATAAAGCTTAGACAAGATATTCGAACCATTTGACAAAATCCCCTAAGGAAGTATCAACTCATGGAGTACAATGTTTGCAGGATATGCATAAAGCACTGCACGGGCTAACCTTCTTGCCGATGCTGGTTATTTTGAGGACACCCACAACTATCACATTGAGAATACAAATCACATTGAGGAAGAACAAGTATGTAGGATATGGATTTATGGACAAAGTACATGATCTATTAACATGCATGCAAATTCATTAGACAATCTCCCTTGGGGCTATGCCTAAAATGCTCCTTGAAACTGCTGCATGACTAGATGAAGATAAACATGTTACATCAAGCACAAACCCTTTGGTACATCACATACTAAGTAATTCTTAGGTGCACTGAACGTTGGAACCTTCCAAGAGATGTAATCTTATAATGTCGAAACCCCAACCACCAGAAATCTTTCTTTTGAAATGCATCAATTTCTAGGTAAACATAAAATCAACTAAAGATTAAAATCTTTCATGTATTTACAAAATGTACATACATACCTGTATAGAAATCATGGAAGATCTTTTCTACTATCACCACAATCCTCCCAGAACTAATCTCAGCCACTCCAGACTTCACTAAATTAACCTGCATTGTAAGTCTTCCAATGGTTTCAAGATACTGCATTCCAACCCCCCTGTCATCTTGATCTCCCTTCACATATATATTGCCTGGGCTATGCTTCATGGCCCCCAAATGACTTGCCATAGCTTATCAACAAATTGAGAGATTAAGCTCCCTCCCATTTCTTAGTAGCACTCCCCTTCCCATTCCCAACGCATGGAATATATTTACTGATTTATTATTAGTGTATGGCAGGAATTAACGTCGGCTATCTCAAAATAGACTGAATGGTTATTTTAAACATGAATATTATGCAAAACCTAACACCTGGAAAAAGGCAAGCCAAACATTATGAATCTCTGATTCTATCAAAAGTGCCCAAAAGGGAGCGTTATAGTTTATCTTAGACCTCTAGTGGGATTATCAAATATTAAAGTTAGAAGTGTTTTAGTAAATATTTATGCAAAATGTGGGAGTTTAGACAATGCACACAAACTGTTTGACATAATGCCTCTAAATATTACAGTTTAAGACCACCCTAAAAGGTATATCAATTTTACAATCATAGATAATAATCTAGAAATTAGTAATCAAACCAATACTTACCTGTACAACCAAAGTGAATACGAAGGGGCACTACACAAAGTCCCATAGCAGCCTCCTTCTGAGAAGTAGAACTAGGGGTCTTAATAGAGGGTTTGATTTTAGCCAGATTCAAAGGGGAGATGGATTTCATCACAGATCTTTTAGGGTGGGCCACATTGTTGACGGCATCAAGGGTTATATTTGGGGTAACCTCCAAAATGGACACATGATTTTTCTTCTTGCCTTTAGAGTGGAAGAGGCAGATGCAGCCATAAAGGAAAGACTAGATTTCTTCGCACACATAGAATCAGGGAGGGAGTTTTGATTCTACTATTTTCTCTTAGTAGAGGATGCAACTACATTAGGAGGACTGACATTCTTCACAACTTGACTTACAGAGGGGGAATCTTCCACAAGGCAAGATTTAATAGGTTTCAGAGGACACAAAGCTAAATGGAATTGGTAAAGATGAAAAATCAAACCCTGATGGAGCAGAATAGAGACCTTATCAGGGTTCTTGGCATATGACTCCTTAGTTTCCTTGATAGAGGATACAAGCGACGAAAGAAAATAAAAGGGAAAACTAAGAAGATTTTTATGCCTAAAATGATTAAAGAGGGCAAAATGATTATGCTAGTAACTCTTGAAATGACCCTCCAAGGTGAAGTATTTAATTAAAATGAAACTTACCTTATCCCATGGAGTAGGAAGACTCTCTATCTCAAACCCACCATGCAACTTAACAGGAGCTTCACCCTGTTTGGATAATAGGGCATGCTTTCATTATCTGGCACTTTGATCTACCTTTTCAACTTTTTCCCTTTGCATGTCATTCTCGTGGCTTGGGAAATAATTTCTTCACTAAACTCAAAGCTAATCCCTCCCATTTGAACATGCCTGTTGTCCCAAGAATTAGTAAACTAAATCAAAATATTTTCATCATACCCATTAAGGAATTTAAGAAAAGGTGAAATCCCTCCATCACAACAATTGTACCATATATAATGATTCATCCCCCTTGACTTCGTCACAAGAAATTGGTTCAGTCTGAAGCCTATCTCCACCCATTATGGAAACCCTATTGCAGTAAGAACATGACAAGGGGTTACAAAGCTATAATCAAGAGCTAGTATGTTGATTGTTTCATCTATAACCCCCTCAAAAACTTTGTAGCAAATAATGGTGATTCCTATTATCCAACCCTCTCGAACCATTATAGAAAGTATTATAACTTTCTTGAGGTTCTCCTCTTCGTAGCTAAAGTCACGATTACCACACTTCCATTCACATAAGCTTGAATGATAGTACTTGTTTAAATGGTAATCATTATTAGGGAGTGCCACCAAACAGCTAAAATATCCCATTCTTCATTGAAGCACAGTCATCCATGTAAGATTGATATGTTGAGTCATATGCTTATTAGTCTTGTCAGTCCTAGTCACCTCACCACCCCTGTGAAATTGGAAAATATGATTAATAATAACACCAATCGTCATAAGAATATATAAAAATATATATTCTAAATTGAAGATATGCTCAAGAACTAACTCCATTAGGAAGATACAAAAGTTTAGAAATCTTTTTGGAACAGGGAATTGATGGTACTAGGAAGATTCCCTAAGTCCCTCCAACATCTCCAAGAATTGAATTTAATACCTAAATTGGCAACAACATCAGCAACAATATTGCCTTCTCTGTAGATATGCATCAATTCAAACCTATCCAAACTAAGTACGAGGCCTTTAATATCATGGATAATGTCAGCAATATTCCAACCCAGATCAACTTTGTCAAGGATGGAGTCAATTATAAGTTTGGAATCCCCTTCAATTTGTAAGTTACTAATACCTAAAGAGTGTAATTTTGATCCCCCAAAATAGAGCCATGGCCTTTTCCACATTATTAGTTTTTAATCCCAAGACCCCTGAGTAAGCAGCAATGAATTCACCCTTGGGAGATCTCGACACTCCACCTCCACTAGCTGGCGCGAGGTTCCCTTTAGCAGCTCCATCAAAATTTAGTTTACTCCATCCTTTGGGAGGGGGTCTCCACTTCATTCTCTAATGAGAAAGCTTTTTGGAATTGTCCACCTTGCTAATGTTAGTAGATATACCCCACTTTTTGGAAATACAAATTTCCAAAGGGTTAGGAGGAACTTCAAAAGTTTTCAACTTGCAATTAGAAACATTTTTAGATAGGAGTTTGGAGAAAGCAAAAAAGACCTCCTGAGTATTCTTGGTAGAGTTCCTAAAAATACAATTATTCCTTTCTTTCCACAAGCTTCAACTGATATGATGGGGAATCTGATTCCATAACTCTTTGATCACTAGATGAAAGAAAGAAGAATTCCAACCCTCAACCAAAGAGGTCAAGTTTTCATTTATAGCCTAGTTAATTCCCAACTTTTACAGAGTCATTCCCCAAACTTCCTTAGAAAAATCACAATGGAAAAGTAAATGGGGCACCGATTCCTCATCTCTTAGGCATAAAACACGTCTATTAGGAATTTGGAACCCCCTTCTTTTTAAGTTATCTTGAGTAAGGATCTTATTGTGGGCAAATGTACACCAAAATAAATTAACTTTAGGAATAAGATGATGGTTCCAAATCTTTTGGCCAAATATTTGTTGTTGTCTTCACATGATTGCAGACATATTGATGTAGTATGACTTAGATGAAAGACCAATGTAGTATTTGTTCATGTGAATAATGATGCAAGGCTATGATTTCATGATTCATTTCTCCCGATTTCATTAAATCTTCAATATGAAAGTAATGACCTAGAGATTGTCTTTAACTATGAAAACCTAGACCTCAATTTGAACACTTTGGCACACAAGTTAATGAGAAATGGTCAATTTTTTAAAACGAAGTCTTAGAATGGGTGGGAAATGATTTTGAACTTAGGTAAATTTTATCACTTGTGATTCTATCTGAGGAACATAATTACATTTCAAATCGTGTCTAGGAAGTAGAAATGTATGAAACATGAAATGTATAGATGAATAGAGGCCAAAGTGAACAAATGGAGGAGTGCTTTTAAGGTTTTGTCTGCTTATGCATAAAAATGACCCAAATTGAGTGCTAGGATGATATGTTTCAAGACAAAGCCAACATGAACATAAAACAAATGAAGAAAAGGGAAAAATATGCACTTTCTTCTTTACAATATGCATATGTATACGCATATACGTATGTATAATTTAATAAACTTGTTTTTGTAGATAAAATTGTTGTATTTGAATAATCTTCTTTTTATTTTATTTTATAAATGCAACTACTAAAAGTAATGACAAATTTTAAAATTATTTTTAAGTGAAATATTAATTTAGTGTGTGAGACCTTTCTTATATAAATATTTTAGAATAAAATCATTTTTTCATTCATATGACCTCTACAAAAAATATGCATACCTTCACCATCCTATGAACTCATGTATATGTATATGTATATAGTAAATGAATTTTATATTTAAATGTTGAAGCTTATCTTTCATGATAATTGTTTAAAAACAAATCTATGTTTTAACGTTGAAGTTTAACTCTCATGGTAGTTGTACATATCATTTTGAATGAAGACATAACTTATTAAATTTGTTTGAATAAAATAATAATATTTGAACCATCTTCTTTTTATTTATTTAAAAAAAAATAATAATATTATTTTTTTAAATATCTTTTAAATAAAATATTAATTAAGTATACAACACCTTTCTTATATAAATATTTTATAATAAAATCATTTTTCTTCCCTTTTAAACTTTATATAAATATCTTCACCATAACAACTCATTAGATATAAATATATATGGTTTGAGATTTTTAATATAATTAAAATTTATATATATGTAAGCCAAGAGGAAAATAATCATTAACACATTTACTTACTAAAGCTGCATAGATATTTTATTTTATTTATTCTTAATTGATGAAATGGTCTTATTTCTTTATAAATTATAAAATGGAAAATGGTATCATATGTTTAGATAAAGACTATAATAATAAAGTAATGGATAAATCCAAGAAGAATGAATAAGGTTGGAGAACGTTCTTATCTTCGTACTTGTAAATGGGGACAAATGTCTCTCATGATTTTAATGCTTCACCAATACGCCATTGTCTCAATCCCCCCGTGAACATGTTGAGTTGGACATTATATATTTTATGTTAAATAATTGATATTGGTGACATCCATTTCATTTAGTGATAGTTACTATTGCATTAAAAAATGTTGCTTACATAGACGATGTCTAATATTGCACAAATGATTTGTGTCCACTGTGTTTACCTAACTTGCCTCCCCTTAATTTGAATTAGGAAAAGTTCATAAGCATTAAAATATATAATAGGGAGTACTGAAGGATTCTCTTGATCTCCACAAGAATGGAACTACACATTTGTATATATGTGTTAATATAAATGGTGAAAATTATTTTGGTTTTGTTTGTTTAAAGTGTAATAATTAGTGTATAAGTAATGAATTTTTATAAGAAAGGTTGGAAAATAATATGAACTTAACTTGATTTTATATGTACATATCTTTAGAGATTACTTTTGATTTTTAGTTTCTCGAGTCAAATCTATAGGTGTGGAAATATCTCAAAACTTGTAAATTTAAATTTAAATTTTTTTATCCAAGTTGACTCCCTCCAACTAGTTATTATGTGCTAACTTGAGTGTAAAATTAATCAACTCATGTGCTAGGGTATTTTATAAAAGAACAAACCCTAATTCATTATGATCATCTAGGGCATAGAATGAGAGTTCTATTACACATTGTGCCATCAAAGAATTATCATGTGATATCAACATTCTAGGCATACTACATGATTGCTTGTTGTCTTTGATCATTATTTTGTACTGTTAAATCAATGATAGGGGTTTGACCAAAGGACAACAATCCTAGCCTAACAAGCTCCTCAACTGTGTCTGTTGACACCACTTCCTTTTAGACACAGCTTGATGATATGAAGGTGAACAAATTCTTCGCATCATATTCAAATTTTAATGCAGTTTAAATCTATAGGCATGGTTCCATTTTTTACTTGAATGGTTTAAATCCAAGGGCATGAAAATCACTTTCATAGGCACAAAAGTAATCTAGAAGATGCATTAGATTTATCAATCCCAAGTTGATCATTTAATAGGTTTTAATTTTTGACATATGAGTGAATTAATTGGCAACATCTATCATAGTCAAATCTTCATTGAGCCTAGAGTTAAGTACCATTATTTTACTTGTTTAAATTCTATGCATTTATTTTAGTAGCTTAATCAATCATATCTCATTAATTCCTAGGATTAAGTGATTGTGTTGATTGATAATTTATTTTCCCTATATTTTATTAGAAAAAGGTACTAAAATTTATTTATTTTCCACTTCATTATGGTGAAAGTGACTTATCTTACACCCCGTAGGATTTTGTCCTTAAGGTTTACTTCTTCTACATTAAGATTTAAGATCTAATATTTTTTAGTGTATAGCTTACATTTTACATTTGATAGGGTTGCGATGCACCCTTTATTGTGCTTCATTGTTTTTTATTAGTGTAAGCGGGAAACTAGGGTCCCGGCCCTTTACAAATAAAGCCCGAAGGCAGACAAAAAAGGCCCTTTAAGACTAGAAATAACACAAAAGTAGCTCACAAATAGCTAATCCAAAACAACAAACGAGAACAAGCAAAAAAACTATAGACTCAACACACTCTAGGGGGCAGCTTCCCCCAGTCCTCCATGATAATGTTGTACATGTCTTCATATAAGTTACCATTGATAATCCATGAGCCCTGTTATTTCTTTTTAGCTTCTTGAAGCCAAAAAAAAAGTAGAAGTGGACCTATGCATAATTTTGGTACTGAACCGAGTCAAAATATTTACCATTTTTTCCAACTCCTCAATCATATCTTTCATTGATTCCACATGGTTAGCAGTCTAATTACACGTGGAACAGTTGGTTTAATTGTCACCTTTATATCAGTCTTCGACTGTAAGTCCTTCGAGTAAGACTCATTCATTTAATTAACAAACTAGTGCCTTCCACGTTCAATGGGGGGTAATCTCGGTGTTCTTACCTTCCTCTTTGTCCTCTTTAGTGCTCTTACCTTGTTACAATTGCATAGAGTCACTAGAGATATCAACATCCTTCATATCTGTAGGGGGCTAATCTAGTCAACCTTCTCACAAAAGAGCCAATATGATCCTACTTGCTAAAAACATCCTTGCACCTAGTCTTTTTCTTTTTCCCATGAGGGTGCTTATACTCAGGCTCACCAACCTTCTCACTGTAGACAATACCTTCCTAGGGTTGGTCCTTCTTACCATCCTTCTCCTGGATTTTACTATAGACATTAACATCAATTTTCTCCTCAGTGTCCTCAAACTTTCTATTTTCATTCACTTTAAGGGTGACATGTTTGCTGCCCAGGATATTCTTGAGGGAAACCAACCCAACAACCACTTCATCCCTAGAATTGATGGTCTTTTACTTAACCTTAGGAGGGGGCTTAGAATCTTTTATATGTTTGGGGGTTTTCTTGAGGGTGGCAAGGGATTGGATCTTAGTGCACACCTTATTGTCTTGGTTGTCTATCTATTTCAAAATTTTAAAGAGAGAAATAGGGGTGAGGGGGATTCACAAGGCTTGTCCATAATAGGGGTTTTACCTTTCACATCGGTAATGCTAACCGACAGAGAAAGATTAGCAGAGATGGGCTTCATAGGATACAGTGCTAAATGGAAATGGTAAAGCCTATGGATAAGGCCATGATGGAGCAGTATGGGTAGTTTCTTAGGGTCATTGACAAAAATTTCCTTAACTTTTCCTCAATAGAGTTCTCAAGAGAAGCAAGCAAGAAAAACAAAAAAAACTCATAATGATCTTGTGTCTCAGATGGTTTAACAGAGAAAAGTGGTAGGTATAATAATACTTAAAGTGCCCTTCCAAAGTAAAATACTTAATGAGCACATAACACACCTTGTCCTAGGATTCGGGGAGAGCTTCCCTGTTATAGCTATTTTGATATTGTTATGGAGTAAAAGGTGGACACATGCCTTTTTACCTCCTAGTTTAGCTCCTAGGTCCTCATGTTTACACAGAAAATTATTCATCCTGATGAGAAATTCCCCAAAACCCATGTCAAATGGGGACTAGGAGCGCATCTTATGTCTAAGTCCTGACTAAAAAGCCCCCCTAGACTTGGGCGCTCGTGCCCAAGTCCACCTTGATTGATCAGGGTAAAATCAAATATATGTCGGCCTAGGACTCTTAAACAAGTCCTCCCTTATTGGCTCTTTCAATTAATTTACGAAAGTTTAACGAGATAACATAAATAAACAGGTGCTTGAATTCATTTGTAACTAGGTTGATGATAGCAAAAGTTGATGTTAGCAAGGCTATGATATTGTGTAAAGGCAAATTCAAGGCATTCATTGTGTTTGTTGCAGACTTGTTTTAGTGTTGTGTTTGTTGCAGATTTGAATTCATCATCAACATCCTTATGAGTTGAAGAATCTTCATCCTCCTAAGAACTTCACCACCAAGGTGACATCATTGTGTTTGAATCATTCCATCGTCTCCTTTTTACTATATAACAGATATATCTAACATCTTCATCACCCTCGCTGAAGAACACCTTCATGCTTTCAACATCTTGAACCCAACTTTGTCTTCTCACCTTAATGCCATGACATTTGATGCCCATCACCATACCAATGACCTCTTCATTGACCTCAAAGCTGATGTTGCCAACCTGCACTTTCTTGTTGTTCCATGACTATGCAAATTGTATAGACAAGTTCTGGTTGAAGCCATTGAGACTTTTAAGGAATGGAGAAATGCCACCCTTCTTAAGAATATACCATAGGGTAGCATCCTGCTTGAATTTCAAGCAAGAAATAGGTTCATTCCAAACAAGATCATCCCCATTTTAAAAAGTAGAATATAGTTATGGTGCAGCTGTCTAGAGTTTTATTAGATATATAGTTTATTGTTCAGCTGCCGACTAATAGGCCCATCAAAAGAGTTGTTGTTATCATTTTTCAATAACACATAAAGCCATGCATACTTAACCATGTACTTGCCAACTCCTTCCCCATTAGGAAATGATTGCGAAGTAACCCTTCCATTCTCATCTTATGGGCTAACATGTGAATACTACAATAATTATAATTACTAGGAATAACACTGTGCATGGTATGATTATTACCATGAGATTTGTTTAGCAAATTCATATGATATTGAGGATCTTGCGTCATATCACATATCCACTTAGGAGGGTGCCATGTCATCTTAAAGGTCCCCTTATATCTTTTAATCCATGTAAGGTAGCTCTACATAGGCCAATTAGTGTGTGTCTACTAATGATATCCCACATTAGGTTATAAAACAACCTAATGTTTTTTTTCTTTTTAGAACATTGCATGGACTCATTATGAATGAGGGTGGAGATTTTATTTGGAAGATTATTAGTTCTTTGCCAACAACGCTAGGTTGTTAAGTTGATTCTAAGGTTCACTAGGGCATTTTTGACCTTGTTTCCTTCCCTGTATGTGTGAGAAGTTTTATCTATAGCTCACCAAATTATTGATAAACCCTTGTATATCTTTAATTATCTTAGTGTAGTTCCATCTCGGGATATTCTTTTCACCAATAGCATTTATGATGATTTTGGAGTCACCCTCAATATGAAGATGTTGGATACCCAATGATAGGGCCAACTTAATCCCTAAAATCGTAGCAAGAGCTTCATCTTGGTTGTTAGTTTTGACTCCCACACTACCAGCATAGGCTACCAAAAACTTTCCCTCATGAGACCTTATAACTCCCCCTCCGCTCACAGACACAAGGTTACCTTTAGAGGCCTCATCAAAGTTGATCTTAGCCCAACCCAACTGGGGATAACCAATATGTATTAGCACATGTCAGCTTCTTTGAGTTGTCCACATAATTCAAATCTTTGTTTATGCCCCAACTTCTAGCTATATCAATCTCAATAGTTTTAGGGTGACTTTCATATTTAGTAATATTAGAATTCAAAATATTCTTGAAGAGTAATTTAGAATAGGAAGAAAAGGTTTCCTCAACACTCCTTCCCTTATCACGAAATATGTAGTTGTTTATTTCACTCCAAACACTCTAAACCAAGTGGCTGGGAGTTTCTTCCACAATTCTTTAATGATGGAGTGTGAGAAGGAGGAAACCTAGTTAGCAATAAAAGTGGACAAATTGTTGTTCATCACCCACCTTAAGCCCATCTTTTGAATGACTTTTTCCCACATAGAGCTAGAGTAGTCACAGTGGAAGAATAGATGAGAGACATTCTCCTCTTCCTTCTGATGCATAACACATCTGTTCGAAATCTAGAATCCCCTTTTCTACAGGTTATCTTGAGTAAGGATTTTATTGTGGGTGGAAGTCCACCAAAATAAATTGACCTTGGGGATCAACTTATGATTCTAGATATTTTTCCAATGTATATCTCTGTTAGTCTAGTCTAACAACATACTGTAGCCAGACTTAACCAAGAAAATACCCTTGTTGTCATTGTACCAAAGAATTTCATCTTCCCTCAAGAAGATAGGGATTATAATATCCATCAATCTTTTTTTGAGTTCACCGGCAATAGGAAGAAGCTCAGGCTGAAAGGGGCAACTATCTTTTATGATTTTCCAATGATTGAGTAACCCTGTTCTCTAAAAATAATCCTTAGCCAAGTGGCCAAAGAAGTATTTAGAAGTATGATACAGCTTCCCAAATAGCTTATGAGTTTTTAGGGGTTGTGTTGTGTGGTTACACAACACACCCCATTTTACCCCAGCAAAACAGGGACCCAACTTTTTGGCTTGGCTTGCTTGTCCCCTTTGCTTTTGGGTGGTATGGTAAAACAATATGAATCACATGCATGTCAAGATCTCATCCTACGCATATCAGGACCTCATGGTATAGGTCTAATTTTTAAGGTTAAAATTTGTCATCATGGACCCTGCCTAGTGAAAGAGTACAAAATTTTAAGCAGGTTTGCCTTTTGAATCACCCCAAAATTCCTTAGGACCAGGAAGTTATGCCCTGTCAAAGTTTGGTCAAACAGTCTTAGGGACATCCTCACATTCCTTAATGTTCGGACATTCGCTAATATCTCGATCGCAAAAATTACAAAGTAAAACTCAATATATGGACATTCACAAATATGCACATGTCAAATTTTAGACCAAGATGCAACAAACTGTCAAAACGCATGGACATTCGCAAGCGCACAATGTTAAATCCTAATATGCAGACATTGGCTAATATGCAGACTTGACAAAATATAATGATAAAACTCTATATCTGCATATATAACTTAATATCTTGCATATTAGCTAATATCCCAATGACATCATCTGATCTTGAATTAGAGAAATAACGAGGGATGATGACATCATCTAGACCTTAAGAGGTCGGGACACTCCACAAACTTAAACATTTGCACATTAACTTAATGTGCGGACTTTCACTAATGTCCTGATGACATCACGATATACCTGACCAAGGATAGCCTTTAAGAAGGTAATGTCATCATCACATTTGAGCATAGGGATATTTTGTAAATGTTAAATATCCGGATATTTCTTAATATCCGCATATCCATCCTTAGGACCTGAAACACGTAGATTTCTAGGAACCAATGAGACAGTGCCACGTGGCATGTTGACTTTTCTCAGATCAACATTTCGTAGTATCCTGACATTCATATCATGGTAAAATACCTTTGGATATGTATAACCTAATTTTCACACATGGTCAGCATTGACTAATGTCATGATGATGTCATATGCATATGCATACTTCGAAAGGGTATGCACATTGTAAAAAAATCTTGACATATTTCCAATATGCAAATCTTGCATTAAATGTCGTGAAAATAGTAGGTGGATATTTGAAATTTCAAATCCTATGGTGCCACTTGTTACAATCTTAGGAACCCGATACTCATATCCACGGACATGAACCATTTAACATTGATTACACCCTAAAATCACATTTGTTAACGTATAAGTGAAATTTTGTGGTTATTTTACGGTCATAACACATTCAAAGAGAAGAATTCTAGAGCTCCAGAGATATTACAGCCTCCATTACAGGGATCTACAACCTCAACGAAACAATCTGCATATTGAATAGTGAATGGTAAAGGGCGAGTACGCAATAGATCTACACATTCTAACATCCATTAATTAAGGTTTTAGCACGTAAGCCAGATATGTAATGATTGAAACCCTAGTTTTTCATTTCTGTACAGTATAAAGTGAAATTGATTTTTACTTAAAGTAAATTTGCATGATGATGCACATGGATATGGTTGATAAAGAATAGAATATCATGTTGTCAGCATATTAACTAGTCAAAATTGGAAATAGCAATCTAGGTTGAATATGTATGTTTGTCATTGTAGGATATCATGGAGGCATGCAAAAACAAAAGTGATGCAGAATTCCTACCTCCAATGTACCCACAGCCCAATGGGGTTAGTTTTAGATTTAGTCAGATAGGTGACACACATGCCGGAAATACTAGTTTGGATGAGTGGACGGCTAGTTCATAGCAGGGTAGTGGAAATACCCTTCTTATCAACATTTATAACTCAAGGATGTGGCATGCCAGTGGATTCCCTTATGCTACAGAGGTTGTTGAGCTGGTAGTTGCATGTGCTAAAAATTATAACCCTATTACCAGAAGAGTGGAGAAACATGGTAGGGTATATGCGGACTTTTTAATTGTAGGTATCACCTCTGCATTTAACCTCCCTACAAGCCCTAGGTTATACAAGATAGATCTAGAGGCTCTAGATAAACAATATAAAGGAAGCTATAAGGACTGCAGGAAGATTGTGTTTTCATGGAGAGCTCAGGATAGCTCATATAAGGCATCGGCAAAGTTACTTGTGAACATGTACAAATTTGACTTCTCCCCTAAGATGCAATACATGATGGTCATGCTTAGTCGGATGAGGGGGAGATTACATGTAGGAAATTTTGAAGATTGGATCTATGGATTGCTGAGAATGGTGGAAACCACCAACCAACAAGTACGATGGGCGTCACTCATTAGTGACAGTCTATATTTAGGAATGAAGAAACTGGGTAGTAAAGCAAATTTATTCCACATGTCATCATATGTGGTATATGCCTATGCGGCCAGAGGAACCTTTGATGGTTTGCAGACAATTGGTAGGGTTGGGATTAATCCTGGTGACATAAACATTTGGGATCACTATCTAGAATTAGAGAGGAAATCATCACTCCAACATTACAAAAGGGTCAATGATTGTTTCATCATGCACCTAGTATGCCTCATGGAAGAGGACAGAGCCAAAAGGTTGAGCATTGAGGCTTAAGAGGTTATAACTAAGAATGGAACATGGTTTATCTAGTTCCCCACTTTTACATATATTAGAATGGAGGGGTTCAGTGGACAACCTTTAATGCTACCCAGATACCCCACTGACAGAATCCTCCTAATGGAAATGATTAGGCAAATAGTGCCCTCTTATGAGGCCTTTGCAAAGAAAAATACGAAGCCCAATGTCATCTTTCCCATCTACATTGGGTGGTATATGTGCCTAGATGTTGAATCAGCCAAAGAAGGAGAAAGGGGCCACAGATGTTACACTTACAGCCATTCCCATTGGCTAGACAATATGACCCATACAAGAGGATGGAGAAGCATATTTGTAAGAAACCTACACATTAGGTGCATATGGAGGATTATTGGGCAGATTACCCATATGACATGGAGGTGATAAAAAGAACTTATTAAAGAATCACACTTAAACAAATTAAGACATTGGATTACATACCTGTCCCTCCATAGTTGCATGAAGATGATGGAGTAATAATATCACAAGAATATGAAGATAAAAAGGTATATAATGATACCATTTCCTTGCCAGACTGGAGCCATCTAGAGGAAATATCCCTGGACATGATATCTGCAAAGGTAATGCAATTGACCAAGGCATGGGTAGATAGGGAGGTGGTTGCCCTAAAGGAGTGGTGATCACTATGGATAAGAAAAGGAAGAGACAAGAAATATCAAAGGAAGAATATGATAACTTCTTAAGTGACAAAAGGAAAAATCTAGAGGCTAAGCAAGCCAAGGCATCATCCTCCAAGGGAGTAAGGAAAAGCATCGATATTGGCATCTGGATATCCCCAAGACCATCTCCTAGGAAGGTGAAAGAACCGGTTTTTGAGGCTACAACGTTGAGAGCACCTGTAGATCAACATATGCATACAAAGGAGTCAGATGTTAGTTATCAAGACTTAGAGGATGAGGAGGATAATGTCCCCCTAATCAAGAAGAGGAAGGCTCGGGATGTATTACAAGGAGCTGACATTCCTACACAGACAAGAAAACATGTAACAAAAATGAGAAGGTCTAAAAATAGGCAACCTGATATACTGTTGAAAGGACAAGGAGGTGAGGGACTCCAACATCATAGCCTACAACATGACGTCTCAATACCAAATATTGTAAAGTTTTAAACTAAGTTAGCAGAAGAAGATAGGGAGGAATAAAGAAAGAAAGAAGATGATCAATCTCTTCCGTTGGATGATACTATAGACCTCACTGATGATGAGGTGATAAAAGATATAGCAGCTAGTCCGATGGAGGCTTTAGTCAGGAATACTACTATGAATCCTCAGTCTACACCTAAGGTGCAAACAAGCACAGAAGTTGTAGAAGAGGAAGTAGAAAATCTAGAGGAGGTAGCACAGAAGATTGGTCTGGATGGATTAATTGGCAAGGTGACTAGCCCATAGTTGTTGAATTGGCATATGGTGAAGCTGATGAAACTGAGAAAGACAAAACCATTGGACATGAAGATATACATGATAATCCAGCCATCAATGATATGGAGATAAATGTAGAAGATCATGCACAGCAAGAGGTTCATGAAGTTGATCAAGGACATGCTGGAGAGCAGAAGGACCAATCAATGAATACATCTAGATCTCAAGATCCCAAGGATGCAGATGTACTAATATCCAAACAAGAAGGTCCATTGAATAAGGATAATGATAATAAAGAAGGAAAGGTAGATGGTGATGATCAAAAGGATAATCAAGATAATCAAGATCTTGACCATCAAAGACCTGATGCGAACATTTTGCCACCTCAAGATGACCAGTGTCAACCCAGCCTCCTACATCTGAGGTTCCTGTTTCACAGCCGGTTCCTCCGGTTCCTCCACCTCAGGGGACTGTGTTAATGGCCGGGGGTCAGGTGCATTTCCATATCCAACTAATGATCCATTTAAGAATATTCAATCTTATAAAGCTGATACTCCACCATTGGTCAATTTTGATAAGTTTGAAGAAGTGGAAAATTCTAGAGGAATTGATGCAATGAGATCATGGATCACAAACTATATGTCAACTAATCCTGATGCAGATGAAAAAGAAGTAATTAAGCAAGCGCTTAATTCAATGACAGGTATGGCAAGGATAGTTTGGGATAAGTTGGACAATGAATTTAGAGAAGTATTGCTAGATAGTGGCACAGATCAAGTTTGTGCACAATTAGCAAGAATGTTTGTAGGAAAAAGAGATGTTTTAGAGCAACTCTCTTATCAGAAGTTTGTTAAAGGGAAATGCAAAGATTTAAGAGATTTTAAGCCTTACTGTAAAAAACAATATGAACATTTCTATTTCTCAGGGCAAGAACAAAATCATGAGTTTATGTACACAACTTTTCTAAAAAGTTTTGGTAATACTATTGGTGATTATTATCACAAGAAAGTTTTAGAAAACTTGGTGCATTCAAAGACTGACATGAAGGAACTAACATTCCCACAGTTAGTTCAATTTCTGGAACAGATTAATACTGACATCTGTGATGAAGTAAAGGAGAAAAAGGAAAAGAAAAAGGTGCAACCACTTTTGTCATCAGCAGTGTGTTACAGACTGGCAGCCTTTGATGAAGAAGATTTTGAGTGCAAGCCATGTCGAAAAGAGAAAAGTGGCTTTAAAAAGAAAAAGAGAAAAGATTTTAAAAGAGATTCATCTAAAAAGAAAAAGGGATTCTTTCGTAAGAAAGACAAAAGAAAGAAAGGCGGTTCTAAAAGAACACCAGTGTGCTACATCTGTAAAGGTGAGCATTATGCCAACAAATGTCCTAAAAAGGACAAAAAGAAAGGTAAAGCAAAGGTGCGTGCAGCTAAGAGCGCAGGCATCTCATTTGATGAGTATGACTATATAAATGCATATCCTTCTGATTCAGAAGATATAGTCATTTCAAGTCCTGAATATTCAGACTCAGAGTCTGAAGAAGAATACCAGTCAGCCCGCGAAGAGCAGGCTCAGATCAAGTTGATGAAGGCTGATCAGCAGCCTAATTCCAGTTCAGATTCAGAAACACAATCTGACAACTCTGAAGTATCATTCTATTACAGAATGATGAAAGGATCTTCCTCAAAGTTAGATCAAATCATTGGAGAAATCTTGCACATTGAGCAGCAGCTTAAAGAAATGAATATGGGTCAAGAGACCTGGAAAAAGCTGAAAAGTCAGCTCGAGCAATTGAAAAGCCGCAAGTATTATCTGCTACAACCCAAGGTTGTTAAGCCTCCAGTCAGGCAAGTGCAAGAAGAACATCATTGGGAAGAAATGGATCCTTGTCCATATCAGTCAAGAGGTTGATCTTTTGGATCTCGTGGCTCACACCATGGATATCGCCCCTCACCATGGTATAACCAGCAGAAGGCTTCAGTAGCCTCCTTAAGAGAATCTGGTCCTACAGAGTCAGTGGTTACTGCTACCACTCCTATTGAGCAAAAGGGAATCCTGGAAGCCCCTAGCCCAGGAAGTATGGCAAGAAGATTATGGCGCCGACATCGGCTCGAATTTCTTGATAAAGTTCTGGCTCAAGTCACAGAAGAAATTGATGTTCTGACGACAGAAGAAGCTGAAGAGCAAAGTATTGAAGCGTCTACCCGAGAGCTAGACCTCTACATCAATAGATTCAATTCTATCTCTGGCGTAAAGATGCTTGATCCAGCTACCAGCATGGAACAAATATTGTTCTGTGAAGAAAAGCCATACAGCCCTTTCGTCAGTGAAAGCATGAAAACCATCAAGATAGAACAGGCAGAAGATCCTATGCAGTATCTTTCTGAAGATGCATTTGCAGGAAGTCCAGCTCGAGAAGTTATCTCAGTAGAAGAAGGACAGAGCAGCAGAGGAAGAATGAATGTAATCAAAAATACATTCAGAGCTTCAAAAGCTACTACTCAGTGCCCGGGAGCAGTTCTGCTTATCAAATTCCCAGGTATTCAAGCTTATCCTCTTGCTTTTCTAGTCGATACTGGAGCTGACCTGAATATTGCTAGAAGAAATGCTTTTCCAGAAGATGCATGGAGAGATGGTAAGACTGATATTACTTTTGGTAATAATGAGAAATCTTACAGTCATCAATTCTGTATTGCTCCAATTCAACTTGGTTTTGAAGAGAAACCAAACAATACTCTTTTTGTTCATTTTGAAGTTGAAGATTATGATGGAGTAATAGGTAGTAATACCTTAAGTGAATGGGAGCCATTCATAATAGAAAAAGATTTCTTAACTTTTAAAGGTTTATATCAGTTGCCTAGAATCTATCAGCCAACATCCTTCTCCAGGATACAAAAGGATGAGAAGAAGAAAAGGCTCGTGAATCAAGTTTGGCTTCACCAGTAGTTCCAAGAAAAGACTGAAGAACTAAAACAGATAAAAGAAATATTTGCTTCTACTGTTATGACAAAGGATTTGAAGAAATTCCAACGCTCTCTAACTTGCAGTTTGCCTTTAAAAAGAGATGCTGAAGGTAAGGAACTTCTTCCCAAAGCAAAAGCAAATTATATTTTAATGAGTTCTTCTGAAGTTCAAGTCTGTGCTAAAGAAATAGCAGAACTAGAAGCCTTAGGTTTAATCCAACTGTTAGATTCACCCTTTTCATGTCATGCGATGTATGTCCCCAAAGTAGATGAACGAGGAGTAGAATTACCCGAAAAACGCCTCGTAGTGAATTACAAGCCCCTCAATGATTGTCTTGTAGATCACCGTCATCCAATTCCCAGCAAAGACCATATTTGGCAGATTATCCAAGGAAGCCATGTGTATTCAAAATTTGATTTAACCAAAGGTTATTGGCAAATAAATCTTCGCATGGAAGATTATTATAAAACAGCCTTCTCTGTTCCTCAAGGTTTATATGAATGGATTGTTTTACCCTTTGGAATTAAAACGGCTCCTTCTATTTTTCAGCAAAAAATGGATATCCTGTTCCGGCCTCATGCCAAGTTCATCCAGCCTTATATAGATGATATCCTAGTCTTCAGCCAAAATATGGCAGCTCATCTTGATCACCTCCGCATATTTCTATCTGTTTGCCAGCATAACGGTTTAGCTGTCAACCCCACTAAGTCAGTTATAGCAGTTCCTGAATTAATTTTCATCGGGATCAAGCTTCTTTCGGGGGGGAGAATGGAGGTACAAGAACACATACTCACAAAAATCAGAAACCTTCCTGTCATAAATGTCAAAGAGTTGCAGAGATTTCTGGGATTAGTCAATTACATTTCTAGTTTTTATTACAAATTAGCAGAAGATCGGCTAGAGTTGAATAAACTCTTAGGAAAACATCCACCACCTTGGAGTCCTCTTCATGATAGATTAATCCAGAATATTAAGGATAAGTGTGCCAAATTACCACCATTAAAGTTACCTGGTCCAGGATATAAAATAGTTGAAACAGATGCAAGTGAATTTGCATGGGCAGGTGTACTAAGAGAACAGCAAACTCCAGAGTATAATCCCAAGGATAAGGGTCAGATAGTGAGAACTGTATCAGGGAGTTTCCATTGTTCTGAAAAAGATTATCATAGCACACACAAGGAGATTCTTGCAGTAGTAAACACCTTTCAAGCATTTCAGATGTTCATAGCTGATAAAAGGTTTTTACTAAAAAGTGATTTGCAGAACCTCAGAGGATTCTTCAAGAAAGAATCACGAAACAAGGTAGTAAGAGGCAGATTACTCAGGTGGGCTCAGCTTTTATGTACTTACGAATTTGATTGTGTTCATATTCCAGGAGCTAAGAATGTAGTTGCTGATTTTGTATCAAGAGAAGGTCATGAACTAGAGAAAGAAGACCTTGAACCAGAACCAGGAAAGAATAGACAGGTAAAAGGTAAGGTAAGAGTCATGCACATCCGAATTAGAGAACAACGATGGCATGAACTCAGTCGCAATGAATGGAGCACAAACCCATTCCCCAGGAGAGATCTTCACAACTTTAGAATGGCTAATGATTTTCTGTATGATCGATTTAAAATGTTGAAAGCCAAAATGGTGCTGACATCTCCAGGTTTGTGGACAAAAGTCCCCTTCTTCCAGTTTGGTGCAGAAGCAGAACCAGTTGATCTTGACATAGGTCATATTCTTAATAACGGGTGTGGTGATTTTAGTCTTCCAGTTCGTTTTAATAATCCACCTATTGGTAAGCCAGAGGAATGGTTGAATTTTGAAGATGGAAAAGAATTAATTAGGGATTTATTCTCTGGACCATATCCTCCTGCTGAAAATTTAGATTTTCAAAATACTACAGCTTATACTGGTTGTATCTTTAAATTAACTGTAAATTCTGGTGAAGATACACCTTTAAGCAGGCATTTAGTTCAGCAGTATGGACCTTGCAGACCTGAATCAGTCTTTGAGAACTGGACTGTTAAAAATAGAATTAGATACTTCTATGCACATCAGGTTCCTATCTGGATTCATGTGAAGACTTACAGAATGAATGAAGCAACACCACTGGCAATGACTCGAGGAATCTATGGACCATATAAACTCAAGGTTATGTCCATAATATGGAAAGAAGGTGAACCCCAGTTAATGACAGGCTGCATTCCACATGCCTCCACTCAAACCTGCTACAACTGTGAAGATCATTCAGCCGACGACCCAAGGGTCCCTCCAAGAAATCGGACAGAGACTTGCAACCATCCCAATAAAGCATTTTGTGAGCTGTGCGCATGGCACCATAATGATGACTTGTCCACCGACAGCACGGGGTCCTAGCTAATAAGTGGGCTTGTCACTTATCGAGGAATCTTATATCCTCGTGATTAAAGATAAGGCGTGGACCCTACCACGTTGTAAAGGGGTTATCTCACAACCTTATCGTGAGGCCAAGTTATTCCTCTTGGGCCCAAAAGGAACGTCCTGTATTTGTGTCGGTCGTGTCCATCTTATCTTGTTCATGAGTAATTGGGTCCCACCAGAAGGCTTTCTTCACATGGGATGCTCTTCGGATAAGATGCTGCTTCGTGTCCTCTTTTCATTGACGGATCTCACGGAATTATGAAGTCGGGGTTAAAAGATCTGCCCGCTCCTGCCTATAAAGCCGACCGGGCCGCCTGCATTCTTCAAGCAATTCTTGGCGAGTGAAGTGAATGCGAAGAATTTCAGTCTTGAGTCATAGTTGTGTCTAAGTATTAAGTTTCAGTCTGTGGCTCAGTAAAGTCAGTAATGTCAGTAACTTCAATAGAAGTTAAAGTGTTGTAAAAGCTTTAATAGCTTAGATTGTAATACTTTCAGTCATGAAGTCTGTAGCGAGCATTGTAAAAGATGAACATATCTGTAAGCTTCCTGCATGTTATTAATGAAAATAGTTCTACTATACATATTAGAGCAAGATATACTATTCTGCATTGTGTTTGTCTATTGCAGCTTAAATTTGGTATCAGAGCTTCTGGTGACGATATTGTTGTCTGTTGTTTACATTGTTGTCTAACGTTAACTCCTTCCAATTCTGAAAATCTGTAAAGCTCCTTTATTGTCTCCCTATATTGACTCAGGCCGTCGTAAGTGTTGTAAGTCCCGTTGAAGCCGTGGTTGGCGTAAGGGCAGTAAGGGCAATAATCTGGTCTTTAGAGTGCAGGTTAGAGCGAAGTTCGAGCGCAGATGGATCCCTCTTCTTCCTCTTCTCAAGCGAAGGACAACAGCCGTTCTGACATGACTGCAGAGCGTAACTTAGAGGTTAGGTTTACCAATTTCTTTGCTAACAATGAAAGTTGTTTTAGTACTGTGTCTGAGTTTGGTAATTGCATAGATGATATAGAAAATTATGCCGTAGCTCCCATAGATGAGAAGCCTTTTAAGGTTCCAAAAATACCCCCACATCAGATCTATAAAGATATTCCTAAAAATGTTGTGGATATGTTTAATAATAAGTCTATAGGTTTAAGAGACTGGTTCGGTTATAAATCTTCACTCAATTGCCATGTGGCTGAATTGTCTCATGTTGTGAAAGGAGGAAACAAAGGAAAATTAAATATTTTCACAGATGAGTTGATTAAAAAGTTTCGTAGAAAAGCTTTGGAAAGTAAAAAGAATCCTCAGTTTATGCATCTATCCTATATTAGAATAGGTATATGTGGACACTATAGAAAAGGATTGCCTATCATAGTCTTAATGATGTTAAAAGATGCAAGGTTCTATAAGTTATCTCATTCCCTTCTAGGTGCAGGTTGTGACTCTATGGCCAAAGGTCCTTTATTCGTAGATTGTCTTTTAGATTACCCTGCAAGTCTGTTAGATGGTAATCTCAGAGATGTCTTAGAATACAAGTTTAAGACAATGAACCTATTCATGAAAAAAGATTCAGTTGATCATTCGCTGGTCTTTCTAGTTCATTATAGGCTATATGATAAAGTCATACCTTTGATGATTAATCCTAGAAACCCACATGAAAGAGGTATGGATGGTCTGTCTACCATCTAGAACTCCTCTAGTAATACTACTAAGCTAACAGCCCCAAAAGTTGTCAAGCATAAAGACATCAAGATGCCAGAAGAATGGGCTATGGAATTGTGGGAACAAGATAACCTTACTGAGGTAGAACAAGAAAAGAATCCCCAGCTGAAAGGAATTTCACTGGAAGAAATAGATGATCAG
This sequence comes from Cunninghamia lanceolata, assembly GCA_027924645.1. Lineage (NCBI taxonomy): Eukaryota > Viridiplantae > Streptophyta > Pinopsida > Cupressales > Cupressaceae > Cunninghamia > Cunninghamia lanceolata. The sequence goes on along the minus strand of BSBN01000562.1, from coordinate 6,023,173 downwards.
GCAGTGATAAAATTTGGAAGCACTGAGACAAGATCTCAGAGACCTTTGTTGAGAGGACAGTCCTCCTCTTCCAAAGATTTATCCAGAGATATACCATTTAATTATAATGAGCCTTCTCCATCTATTATGCCAAAGACCCAAAGTGTTCGTTTGCAACCTTCTCAGGGTTTTGAAAATTTATTTCGCATACCTTCTATATCACATCAGTCATCCTTCCAAAACAAACTACCAAAGTCAAGTTGCAATCATTCCAAATATTCCATATTGCAAAATGGTCTGTATCAGTGTGAAGATTGTTCTTTCGTCTTCCCACCTCAAACTGCAAAGCTAAGGATGATGAGTGGTGTTAGAATGTATTCCGACTACTCTGTTGCTATGCCAGAAAGTGGTATCTCTGTTGTAGATACTCAGGTTGTGGAAAATCCTAGTGGAGCTTGTACCATACTAGGACGTATTCCACCATTTCATAATTTTATGTTGTTAGATACATCTGGCAAGTATAAAGCAAAGTGCTGGCCTTTACATGTTACTCCCATAGGAGATAATGCCCCTAGCCAAAGTCATCTGTTAAATTGGGCAAATTTATGTCTTAGGAAATCTCTCTTGTTACAAGAAGATCGCCGGATATGGGCCGATCTTGAAGCCATTAAATATGAAAAGAATTTCCAGAGTTTGCAAGCTAATAGCCACACTCTTATTTCCACTCTTGAAATGATTGAAAAGAGATTAACCCAGGAATGGAAAGATAAAGTGGAAACAGCACTCCATGAATTAAAAGATCAGTATCAAGATTTTAAACATAAAGTGGAGATCTGGAAAATTGAAAGAGAAGCCGCTATGGCGCGGCAGAGAGATTTGGTTCTAAAGGTCAGACAAGAAATCAAAGCAGACTGTGACGTTCTTAGTTCACAGTTGGGAACAACCAATGTCCAGATCAGACATAATGGACAAAGGTTACAAGAAATATCTGAGGAAGTTCATTCTCTGACGAATTCTCAGATAAGGATTGCAGATTCACTCCGAATTGAATCTCAAGAAACTAGGGAAGCCATTGCTGCAGAATCGAATTCTATTCAAGTGGCTATGAGAAGAACGGCAGCTGAAAGAGCTGTTAAATTTAAATAGACAAACACAATGCGGAACAGTATATCTTGCTCTAATATGGATAGTAGAACTATTTTCATTAATAACATGCAGGAAGCTTACAGATATGTTCATCTTTTACAATGCTCGCTACAGACTTCATGACTGAAAGTATTACAATCTAAGCTATTAAAGCTTTTACAACACTTTAACTTCTATTGAAGTTACTGACATTACTGACTTTACTGAGCTACAGACTGAAACTTAATACTTAGACACAACTATGACTCAAGACTGAAATTCTTCGCATTCACTTCACTCGCCAAGAATTGCTTGAAGAATGCAGGCGGCCCGGTCGGCTTTATAGGAAGGAGCGGGCAGATCTTTTAACCCTGACTTCATAATTCCGTGAGATCCATCAATGAAAAGAGGACACGAAGCAGCATCTTATCCGAAGAGCATCCCATGTGAAGAAAGCCTTCTGGTGGGACCCAATTACTCATGAACAAGATAAGATGGACACGACCGACACAAATACAGGACGTTCCTTTTGGGCCCAAGAGGAATAACTTGGCCTCACGATAAGGTTGTGAGGTAACCCCTTTACAACGTGGTAGGGTCCACGCCTTATCTTTAATCACGAGGAGATAAGATTCCTTGATAAGTGACAAGCCCACTTATTAGCTAGGACCCCGTGCTGTCGGTGGACAAGTCATCATTATGGTGCCATGCGCACAGCTCACAAAATGCTTTATTGGGATGGTTGCAAGTCTCTGTCCGATTTCTTGGAGGGACCCTTGGGTCGTCGGCTGAATGATCTTCACAGTTGTAGCAGGATTGAGTGGAGGCATGTGGAATGCAACCTGTCATTAACTGGGGTTCACCTTCTTTCCTTATTATGGACATAACCTTGAGTTTATATGGTCCATAGATTCCTCGAGTCATTGCCAGTGGTGTTGCTTCATTCATTCTATAAGTCTTCACATGAATCCAGATAGGAACCTAATGTGCATAGAAGTATCTAATTCTACTTTTAACAGTCCAGTGCTCAAAGACTGATTCAGGTCCGCAAGGTCCATACTGCTGAACTAAATGCCTGCTTAAAGGTGTATCTTCACCAGAATTTAAAGTTAATTTAAAGATACAACCAGTATAAGCTGTAGTATTTTGAAAATCTAAATTTTCAGCAGGAGGATATGGTCCAGAGAATAAATCCCTAATTAATTCTTTTCCATCTTCAAAATTCAACCATTCCTCTGGCTTACCAATAGGTGGATTATTAAAACGAACTGGAAGACTAAAATCACCACACCCGTTATTAAGAATATGACCTATGTCAGGATCAACTGGTTCTGCTTCTGCACCAAACTGGAAGAAGGGGACTTCTGTCCAAAAACCTGGAGATGTCAGCAACATTTTGGCTTTCAACATTTTAAATCGATCATACAGAAAATCATTAGCCATTCTAAAGTTGTGAAGATCTCTCCTGGGGAATGGGTTTGTGCTCCATTCATTGCGACTGAGTTCATGCCATCGTTGTTCTCTGATTCGGATGTGCATGACTCTTACCTTACCTTTTACCTGTCTATTCTTTCCTGGTTCTGGTTCAAGGTCTTCTTTCTCTGGTTCATGACCTTCTCTTGATACAAAATCAGCAACTACATTCTCAGCTCCTAGAATATGAACACAATCAAATTCGTAAGTACATAAAAGCTGAGCCCACCTGAGTAATCTGCCTCTTACTACCTTGTTTCGTGATTCTTTCTTGAAGAATCCTCTGAGGTTCTGCAAATCACTTTTTAGTAAAAACCTTTTATCAGCTATGAACATCTGAAATGCTTGAAAGGTGTTTACTACTGCAAGAATCTCCTTGTGTGTGCTATGATAATCTTTTTCAGAACAATGGAAACTCCCTGATACAGTTCTCACTATCTGACCCTTATCATTGGGATTATACTCTGGAGTTTGTTGTTCTCTTAGTACACCTGCCCATGCAAATTCACTTGCATCTGTTTCAACTATTTTATATCCTGGACCAGGTAACTTTAATGGTGGTAATTTGGCACACTTATCCTTAATATTCTAGATTAATCTATCATGAAGAGGACTCCAAGGTGGTGGATGTTTTCCTAAGAGTTTATTCAACTCTAGCTGATCTTCTGCTAATTTGTAATAAAAACCAGAAATGTAATTGACTAATCCCAGAAATCTCTGCAACTCTTTGACATTTGTGACAGGAAGGTTTCTGATTTTTGTGAGTATGTGTTCTTGTACCTCCATTCTCCCCCCCGAAAGAAGCTTGATCCCGATGAAAATTAATTCAGGAACTGCTATAACTGACTTAGTGGGGTTGACAGCTAAACCGTTATGCTGGCAAACAGATAGAAATATGCGGAGGTGATCAAGATGAGCTGCCATATTTTGGCTGAAGACTAGGATATCATCTATATAAGGCTGGATGAACTTGGCATGAGGCCGGAACAGGATATCCATTTTTTGCTGAAAAATAGAAGGAGCCATTTTAATTCCAAAGGGTAAAATAGTCCATTCATATAAACCTTGAGGAACAGAGAAGGCTGTTTTATAATAATCTTCCATGCGAAGATTTATTTGCCAATAACCTTTGGTTAAATCAAATTTTGAATACACATGGCTTCCTTGGATAATCTGCCAAATATGGTCTTTGCTGGGAATTGGATGACGGTGATCTACAAGACAATCATTGAGGGGCTTGTAATTCACTACGAGGCGTTTTTCAGGTAATTCTACTCCTCGTTCATCTACTTTGGGGACATACATCGCATGACATGAAAAGGGTGAATCTGACAGTTGGATTAAACCTAAGGCTTCTAGTTCTGCTATTTCTTTTGCACAGACTTGAACTTCAGAAGAACTCATTAAAATATAATTTGCTTTTGCTTTGGGAAGAAGTTCCTTACCTTCAGCATCTCTTTTTAAAGGCAAACTGCAAGTTAGAGAGCATTGGAATTTCTTCAAATCCTTTGTCATAACAGTAGAAGCAAATATGTCTTTTATCTGTTTTAGTTCTTCAGTCTTTTCTTGGAACTGTTGGTGAAGCCAAACTTGATTCACGGGCCTTTTCTTCTTCTCATCCTTTTGTATCCTGGAGAAGGATGTTGGCTGATAGATTCTAGGCAACTGATATAAACCTTTAAAAGTTAAGAAATCTTTTTCTATTATGAATGGCTCCCATTCACTTAAGGTATTACTACCTATTACTCCATCATAATCTTCAACTTCAAAATGAACAAAAAGAGTATTGTTTGGTTTCTCTTCAAAACCAAGTTGAATTGGAGCAATACAGAATTGATGACTGTAAGATTTCTCATTATTACCAAAAGTAATATCAGTCTTACCATCTCTCCATGCATCTTCTAGAAAAGCATTTCTTCTAGCAATATTCAGGTCAGCTCCAGTATCGACTAGAAAAGCAAGAGGATAAGCTTGAATACCTGGGAATTTGATAAGCAGAACTGCTCCCGGGCACTGAGTAGTAGCTTTTGAAGCTCTGAATGTATTTTTTATTACATTCATTCTTCCTCTGCTGCTCTGTCCTTCTTCTACTGAGATAACTTCTCGAGCTGGACTTCCTGCAAATGCATCTTCAGAAAGATACTGCATAGGATCTTCTGCCTGTTCTATCTTGATGGTTTTCATGCTTTCACTGACGAAAGGGATGTATGGCTTTTCTTCACAGAACAATATTTGTTCCATGCTGGTAGCTAGATCAAGCATCTTTACGCCAGAGATAGAATTGAATCTATTGATGTAGAGGTCTAGCTCTCGGGTAGACGCTTCAATACTTTGCTCTTCAGCTTCTTCTGTCGTCAGAACATCAATTTCTTCTGTGACTTGAGCCAGAACTTTATCAAGAAATTCGAGCCGATGTCGGCGCCATAATCTTCTTGCCATACTTCCTGGGCTGGGGGCTTCCAGGATTCCCTTTTGCTCAATAGGAGTGGTAGCAGTAACCACTGACTCTGTAGGACCAGATTCTCTTAAGGAGGCTACTGAAGCCTTCTGCTGGTTATACCATGGTGAGGGGCGAGATCCATGGTGTGAGCCACGAGATCCAAAAGATCTACCTCTTGACTGATATGGACGAGGATCCATTTCTTCCCAATGATGTTCTTCTTGCACTTGCCTGACTGGAGGCTTAACAACCTTGGGTTGTAGCAGATAATACTTGCGGCTTTTCAATTGCTCGAGCTGACTTTTCAGTTTTTTCTAGGTCTCTTGACCCATATTCATTTCTTTAAGCTGCTGCTCAATGTGCAAGATTTCTCCAATGATTTGATCTAACTCTGAGGAAGATCCTTTCATCATTCTGTAATAGAATGATACTTCAGAGTTGTCAGATTGTGTTTCTGAATCTGAACTGGAATTAGGCTGCTGATCAGCCTTCATCAACTTGATCTGAGCCTGCTCTTCGCGGGCTGACTGGTATTCCTCTTCAGACTCTGAGTCTGAATATTCAGGACTTGAAATGACTATATCTTCTGAATCAGAAGGATATGCATTTATATAGTCATACTCATCAAATGAGATGCCTGCGCTCTTAGCTGCACGCACCTTTGCTTTACCTTTCTTTTTGTCCTTTTTAGGACATTTGTTGGCATAATGCTCACCTTTACAGATGTAGCACACTGGCTTTCTTTTAGAACCGCCTTTCTTTCTTTTGTCTTTCTTACGAAAGAATCCCTTTTTCTTTTTAGATGAATCTCTTTTAAAATCTTTTCTCTTTTTCTTTTTAAAGCCACTTTTCTCTTTTCGACATGGCTTGCACTCAAAATCTTCTTCATCAAAGGCTGCCAGTCTGTAACACACTGCTGATGACAAAAGTGGTTGCACCTTTTTCTTTTCCTTTTTCTCCTTTACTTCATCACAGATGTCAGTATTAATCTGTTCCAGAAATTGAACTAACTGTGGGAATGTTAGTTCCTTCATGTCAGTCTTTGAATGCACCAAGTTTTCTGAAACTTTCTTGTGATAATAATCACCAATAGTATTACCAAAACTTTTTAGAAAAGTTGTGTACATAAACTCATGATTTTGTTCTTGCCCTGAGAAATAGAAATGTTCATACTGTTTTTTACAGTAAGGCTTAAAATCTCTTAAATCTTTGCATTTCCCTTTAACAAACTTCTGATAAGAGAGTTGCTCTAAAACATCTCTTTTTCCTACAAACATTCTTGCTAATTGTGCACAAACTTGATCTGTGCCACTATCTAGCAATACTTCTCTAAATTCATTGTCCAACTTATCCCAAACTATCCTTGCCATACCTGTCATTGAATTAAGCGCTTGCTTAATTACTTCTTTTTCATCTGCATCAGGATTAGTTGACATATAGTTTGTGATCCATGATCTCATTGCATCAATTCCTCTAGAATTTTCCACTTCTTCAAACTTATCAAAATTGACCAATGGTGGAGTATCAGCTTTATAAGATTGAATATTCTTAAATGGATCATTAGTTGGATATTGAAATGCACCTGACCCCCAGGCCATTAACACAGTCCCCTGAGGTGGAGGAACCGGAGGAACCGGCTGTGAAACAGGAACCTCAGATGTAGGAGGCTGGGTTGACACTAACTGACCACTAGCAGGATCATATCTGAAGGGTTCTGGAGTAGGAGGAACATGCGTCATCAGACGAGGACCTTTATACTGGGCCTGAAGATATGTATTAGCATTGCTAGGGAAACTTTTAAATTTAACAGCTCTTTCAGCTGCCGTTCTTCTCATAGCCACTTGAATAGAATTCGATTCTGCAGCAATGGCTTCCCTAGTTTCCTGAGATTCAATTCGGAGTGAATCTGCAATCCTTATCTGAGAATTCGTCAGAGAATGAACTTCCTCAGATATTTCTTGTAACCTTTGTCCATTATGTCTGATCTGGACATTGGTTGTTCCCAACTGTGAACTAAGAACGTCACAGTCTGCTTTGATTTCTTGTCTGACCTTTAGAACCAAATCTCTCTGTCGCGCCATAGCGGCTTCTCTTTCAATTTTCCAGATCTCCACTTTATGTTTAAAATCTTGATACTGATCTTTTAATTCATGGAGTGTTGTTTCCACTTTATCTTTCCATTCCTGGGTTAATCTCTTTTCAATCATTTCAAGAGTGGAAATAAGAGTGTGGCTATTAGCTTGCAAACTCTGGAAATTCTTTTCATATTTAATGGCTTCAAGATCGGCCCATATCCGGCGATCTTCTTGTAACAAGAGAGATTTCGTAAGACATAAATTTGCCCAATTTAACAGATGACTTTGGCTAGGGGCATTATCTCCTATGGGAGTAACATGTAAAGGCCAGCACTTTGCTTTATACTTGCCAGATGTATCTAACAACATAAAATCATGAAATGGTGGAATACGTCCTGGTATGGTACAAGCTCCACCAGGATTTTCCACAACCTGAGTATCTACAACAGAGATACCACTTTCTGGCATAGCAACAGAGTAGTCAGAATACATTCTAACACCACTCATCATCCTTAGCTTTGCAGTTTGAGGTGGGAAGATGAAAGAACAATCTTCACACTGATACAGACCATTTTGCAATATGGAATATTTGGAATGACTGCAACTTGACTTTGGTAGTTTGTTTTGGAAGGATGACTGATGTGACACAGAAGGTATGCGGAATAAATTTTCAAAACCCTGAGAGGGTTGCAAACGAACACTTTGGGTCTTTGGCATAATAGATGGAGAAGGCTCATTATAATTAAATGGTATATCTCTGGATAAATCTTTGGATGAGGAGGACTGTCCTCTCAACAAAGGTCTCTGAGATCTTGTCTCAGTGCTTCCAGATTTTATCACTGCCTGATCATCTATTTCTTCCAGTGAAATTCCTTTCAGCTGGGGATTCTTTTCTTGTTCTACCTCAGTAAGGTTATCTTGTTCCCACAATTCCATAGCCCATTCTTCTGGCATCTTGATGTCTTTATGATTGACAACTTTTGGGGCTGTTAGCTTAGTAGTATTACTAGAGGAGTTCCAGATGGTAGACAGACCATCCATACCTCTTTCATGTGGGTTTCTAGGATTAATCATCAAAGGTATGACTTTATCATATAGCCTATAATGAACTAGAAAGGGCCAGGTGCATTTCCATATCCAACTAATGATCCATTTAAGAATATTCAATCTTATAAAGCTGATACTCCACCATTGGTCAATTTTGATAAGTTTGAAGAAGTGGAAAATTCTAGAGGAATTGATGCAATGAGATCATGGATCACAAACTATATGTCAACTAATCCTGATGCAGATGAAAAAGAAGTAATTAAGCAAGCGCTTAATTCAATGACAGGTATGGCAAGGATAGTTTGGGATAAGTTGGACAATGAATTTAGAGAAGTATTGCTAGATAGTGGCACAGATCAAGTTTGTGCACAATTAGCAAGAATGTTTGTAGGAAAAACAGATGTTTTAGAGCAACTCTCTTATCAGAAGTTTGTTAAAGGGAAATGCAAAGATTTAAGAGATTTTAAGCCTTACTGTAAAAAAGAGTATGAACATTTCTATTTCTCAGGGCAAGAACAAAATCATGAGTTTATGTACACAACTTTTCTAAAAAGTTTTGGTAATAATATTGGTGATTATTATCACAAGAAAGTTTTAGAAAACTTGGTGCATTCAAAGACTGACATGAAGGAACTAACATTCCCACAGTTAGTTCAATTTCTGGAACAGATTAATACTGACATCTGTGATGAAGTAAAGGAGAAAAAGGAAAAGAAAAAGGTGCAACCACTTTTGTCATCAGCAGTGTGTTACAGACTGGCAGCCTTTGATGAAGAAGATTTTGAGTGCAAGCCATGTCGAAAAGAGAAAAGTGGCTTTAAAAAGAAAAAGAGAAAAGATTTTAAAAGAGATTCATCTAAAAAGAAAAAGGGATTCTTTCGTAAGAAAGACAAAAGAAAGAAAGGCGGTTCTAAAAGAACACCAGTGTGCTACATCTGTAAAGGTGAGCATTATGCCAACAAATGTCCTAAAAAGGACAAAAAGAAAGGTAAAGCAAAGGTGCGTGCAGCTAAGAGCGCAGGCATCTCATTTGATGAGTATGACTATATAAATGCATATCCTTCTGATTCAGAAGATATAGTCATTTCAAGTCCTGAATATTCAGACTCAGAGTCTGAAGAAGAATACCAGTCATCCCGCGAAGAGCAGGCTCAGATCAAGTTGATGAAGGCTGATCAGCAGCCTAATTCCAGTTCAGATTCAGAAACACAATCTGACAACTCTGAAGTATCATTCTATTACAGAATGATGAAAGGATCTTCCTCAGAGTTAGATCAAATCATTGGAGAAATCTTGCACATTGAGCAGCAGCTTAAAGAAATGAATATGGGTCAAGAGACCTGGAAAAAGCTGAAAAGTCGGCTCGAGCAATTGAAAAGCCGCAAGTATTATCTGCTACAACCCAAGGATGTTAAGCCTCCAGTCAGGCAAGTGCAAGAAGAACATCATTGGGAAGAAATGGATCCTTGTCCATATCAGTCAAGAGGTTGATCTTTTGGATCTCGTGGCTCACACCATGGATATCGCCCCTCACCATGGTATAACCAGCAGAAGGCTTCAGTAGCCTCCTTAAGAGAATCTGGTCCTACAGAGTCAGTGGTTACTGCTACCACTCCTATTGAGCAAAAGGGAATCCTGGAAGCCCCCAGCCCAGGAAGTATGGCAAGAAGATTATGGTGCCGACATCGGCTCGAATTTCTTGATAAAGTTCTGGCTCAAGTCACAGAAGAAATTGATGTTCTGACGACAGAAGAAGCTGAAGAGCAAAGTATTGAAGCGTCTACCCGAGAGCTAGACCTCTACATCAATAGATTCAATTCTATCTCTGGCGTAAAGATGCTTGATCCAGCTACCAGCATGGAACAAATATTGTTCTGTGAAGAAAAGCCATACAGCCCTTTCGTCAGTGAAAGCATGAAAACCATCAAGATAGAACAGGCAGAAGATCCTATGCAGTATCTTTCTGAAGATGCATTTGCAGGAAGTCCAGCTCGAGAAGTTATCTCAGTAGAAGAAGGACAGAGCAGCAGAGGAAGAATGAATGTAATCAAAAATACATTCAGAGCTTCAAAAGCTACTACTCAGTGCCCGGGAGCAGTTCTGCTTATCAAATTCCCAGGTATTCAAGCTTATCCTCTTGCTTTTCTAGTCGATACTGGAGCTGACCTGAATATTGCTAGAAGAAATGCTTTTCCAGAAGATGCATGGAGAGATGGTCAGACTGATATTACTTTTGGTAATAATGAGAAATCTTACAGTCATCAATTCTGTATTGCTCCAATTCAACTTGGTTTTGAAGAGAAACCAAACAATACTCTTTTTGTTCATTTTGAAGTTGAAGATTATGATGGAGTAATAGGTAGTAATACCTTAAGTGAATGGGAGCCATTCATAATAGAAAAAGATTTCTTAACTTTTAAAGGTTTATATCAGTTGCCTAGAATCTATTAGCCAACATCCTTCTCCAGGATACAAAAGGATGAGAAGAAGAAAAGGCTCGTGAATCAAGTTTGGCTTCACCAGTAGTTCCAAGAAAAGACTGAAGAACTAAAACAGATAAAAGAAATATTTGCTTCTACTGTTATGACAAAGGATTTGAAGAAATTCCAACGCTCTCTAACTTGCAGTTTGCCTTTAAAAAGAGATGCTGAAGGTAAGGAACTTCTTCCCAAAGCAAAAGCAAATTATATTTTAATGAATTCTTCTGAAGTTCAAGTCTGTGCTAAAGAAATAGCAGAACTAGAAGCCTTAGGTTTAATCCAACTGTCAGATTCACCCTTTTCATGTCATGCGATGTATGTCCCCAAAGTAGATGAACGAGGAGTAGAATTACCCGAAAAACGCCTCGTAGTGAATTACAAGCCCCTCAATGATTGTCTTGTAGATCACTGTCATCCAATTCCCAGCAAAGACCATATTTGGCAGATTATCCAAGGAAGCCATGTGTATTCAAAATTTGATTTAACCAAAGGTTATTGGCAAATAAATCTTCGCATGGAAGATTATTATAAAACAGCCTTCTCTGTTCCTCAAGGTTTATATGAATGGATTGTTTTACCCTTTGGAATTAAAACGGCTCCTTCTATTTTTCAGCAAAAAATGGATATCCTGTTCCGGCCTCATGCCAAGTTCATCCAGCCTTATATAGATGATATCCTAGTCTTCAGCCAAAATATGGCAGCTCATCTTGATCACCTCCGCATATTTCTATCTGTTTGCCAGCATAACGGTTTAGCTGTCAACCCCACTAAGTCAGTTATAGCAGTTCCTGAATTAATTTTCATCGGGATCAAGCTTCTTTCAGGGGGGAGAATGGAGGTACAAGAACACATACTCAAAAAAATTAGAAACCTTCCTGTCATAAATGTCAAAGAGTTGCAGAGATTTCTGGGATTAGTCAATTACATTTCTAGTTTTTATTACAAATTAGCAGAAGATCGGCTAGAGTTGAATAAACTCTTAGGAAAACATCCACCACCTTGGAGTCCTCTTCATGATAGATTAATCCAGAATATTAAGGATAAGTGTGCCAAATTACCACTATTAAAGTTACCTGGTCCAGGATATAAAATAGTTGAAACAGATGCAAGTGAATTTGCATGGGCAGGTGTACTAAGAGAACAGCAAACTCCAGAGTATAATCCCAAGGATAAGGGTCAGATAGTGAGAACTGTATCAGGGAGTTTCCATTATTCTGAAAAAGATTATCATAGCACACACAAGGAGATTCTTGCAGTAGTAAACACCTTTCAAGCATTTCAGATGTTCATAGCTGATAAAAGGTTTTTACTAAAAAGTGATTTGCAGAACCTCAGAGGATTCTTCAAGAAAGAATCACGAAACAAGGTAGTAAGAGGCAGATTACTCAGGTGGGCTCAGCTTTTACGTACTTATGAATTTGATTGTGTTCATATTCCAGGAGCTGAGAATGTAGTTGCTAATTTTGTATCAAGTGAAGGTCATGAACTAGAGAAAGAAGACCTTGAACCAGAACTAGGAAAGAATTGACAGGTAAAAGGTAAGGTAAGAGTCATGCACATCCGAATAAGAGAACAACGATGGCATGAACTCAGTCGCAATGAATGGAGCACAAACCCATTCCCTAGGAGAGATCTTCACAACTTTAGAATGGCTAATGATTTTCTGTATGATCGATTTAAAATGTTGAAAGCCAAAATGGTGCTGACATCTCCAGGTTTGTGGACAGAAGTCCCCTTCTTCCAGTTTGGTGCAGAAGCAGAACCAGTTGATCCTGACATAGGTCATATTCTTAATAACGGGTGTGGTGATTTTAGTCTTCCAGTTCGTTTTAATAATCCACCTATTGGTAAGCCAGAGGAATGGTTGAATTTTGAAGATGGAAAAGAATTAATTAGGGATTTATTCTCTGGACCATATCCTCCTGCTGAAAATTTAGATTTTCAAAATACTACAGCTTATACTGGTTGTATCTTTAAATTAACTGTAAATTCTGGTGAAGATACACCTTTAAGCAGGCATTTAGTTCAGCAGTATGGACCTTGCGGACCTGAATCAGTCTTTGAGCACTGGACTGTTAAAAATAGAATTAGATACTTCTATGCACATCAGGTTCCTATCTGGATTCATGTGAAGACTTACAGAATGAATGAAGCAACACCACTAGCAATGACTCGAGGAATCTATGGACCATATAAACTCAAGGTTGTGTCCATAATATGGAAAGAAGGTGAACCCCAGTTAATGACAGGCTGCATTCCACATGCCTCCACTCAAACCTGCTACAACTGTGAAGATCATTCAGCCGACGACCCAAGGGTCCCTCCAAGAAATCGGACAGAGACTTGCAACCATCCCAATAAAGCATTTTGTGAGCTGTGCGCATGGCACCATAATGATGACTTGTCCACCGACAGCACGGGGTCCTAGCTAATAAGTGGGCTTGTCACTTATCGAGGAATCTTATCTCCTTGTGATTAAAGATAAGGCGTGGACCCTACCACGTTGTAAAGGGGTTATCTCACAACCTTATCGTGAGGCCAAGTTATTCCTCTTGGGCCCAAAAGGAACATCCTGTATTTGTGTCGGTCGTGTCCATCTTATCTTGTTCATGAGTAATTGGGTCCCACCAGAAGGCTTTCTTCACATGGGATGCTCTTCGGATAAGATGCTGCTTCGTGTCCTCTTTTCATTGACGGATCTCACGGAATTATGAAGTCGGGGTTAAAAGATCTGCCCGCTCCTGCCTATAAAGCCGACCGGGCCGCCTGCATTCTTCAAGCAATTCTTGGCGAGTGAAGTGAATGCGAAGAATTTCAGTCTTGAGTCATAGTTGTGTCTAAGTATTAAGTTTCAGTCTGTGGCTCAGTAAAGTCAGTAATGTCAGTAACTTCAATAGAAGTTAAAGTGTTGTAAAAGCTTTAATAGCTTAGATTGTAATACTTTCAGTCATGAAGTCTGTAGCGAGCATTGTAAAAGATGAACATATCTGTAAGCTTCCTGCATGTTATTAATGAAAATAGTTCTACTATACATATTAGAGCAAGATATACTGTTCCGCATTGTGTTTGTCTATTGCAGCTTAAATTTGGTATCAGAGCTTCTGGTGACGATATTGTTGTCTGTTGTTTACGTTGTTGTCTAACGTTAACTCCTTCCAATTCTGAAAGTCTGTAAAGCTCCTTTATTGTCTCCCTGTATTGACTCAGGCCGTCGTAAGTGTTGTAAGTCCCGAAGAGTAAGTCCCGCTGAAGCCGTGGTTGGCGTAAGGGCAGTAAGGGCAATAATCTGGTCTTTAGAGTGCAGGTTAGAGCGAAGTTCGAGCGCAGATGGATCCCTCTTCTTCCTCTTCTCAAGCGAAGGACAACAGCCGTTCTGACATGACTGCAGAGCGTAACTTAGAGGTTAGGTTTACCAATTTCTTTGCTAACAATGAAAGTTGTTTTAGTACTGTGTCTGAGTTTGGTAATTGCATAGATGATATAGAAAATTATGCCGTAGCTCCCATAGATGAGAAGCCTTTTAAGGTTCCAAAAATACCCCCACATCAGATCTATAAAGATATTCCTAAAAATGTTGTGGATATGTTTAATAATAAGTCTATAGGTTTAAGAGACTGGTTCGGTTATAAATCTTCACTCAATTGCCATGTGGCTGAATTGTCTCATGTTGTGAAAGGAGGAAATGAAGGAAAATTAAATATTTTCACAGATGAGTTGATTAAAAAGTTTCGTAGAAAAGCTTTGGAAAGTAAAAAGAATCCTCAGTTTATGCATCTATCCTATATTAGAATAGGTATATGTGGACACTATAGAAAAGGATTGCCTATCATAGTCTTAATGATGTTAAAAGATGCAAGGTTCTATAAGTTATCTAATTCCCTTCTAGGTGCAGGTTGTGACTCTATGGCCAAAGGTCCTTTATTCGTAGATTGTCTTTTAGATTACCCTGCAAGTCTGTTAGATGGTAATCTCAGAGATGTCTTAGAATACAAGTTTAAGACAATGAACCTATTCATGAAAAAAGATTCAGTTGATCATTCGCTGGTCTTTCTAGTTCATTATAGGCTATATGATAAAGTCATACCTTTGATGATTAATCCTAGAAACCCACATGAAAGAGGTATGGATGGTCTGTCTACCATCTGGAACTCCTCTAGTAATACTACTAAGCTAACAGCCCCAAAAGTTGTCAAGCATAAAGACATCAAGATGCCAGAAGAATGGGCTATGGAATTGTGGGAACAAGATAACCTTACTGAGGTAGAACAAGAAAAGAATCCCCAGCTGAAAGGAATTTCACTGGAAGAAATAGATGATCAGGCAGTGATAAAATTTGGAAGCACTGAGACAAGATCTCAGAGACCTTTGTTGAGAGGACAGTCCTCCTCTTCCAAAGATTTATCCAGAGATATACCATTTAATTATAATGAGCCTTCTCCATCTATTATGCCAAAGACCGAAAGTGTTTGTTTGCAACCCTCTCAGGGTTTTGAAAATTTATTCCGCATACCTTCTATATCACATCAGTCATCCTTCCAAAACAAACTACCAAAGTCAAGTTGCAATCATTCCAAATATTCCATATTGCAAAATGGTCTGTATCAGTGTGAAGATTGTTCTTTCGTCTTCCCACTTCAAACTGCAAAGCTAAGGATGATGAGTGGTGTTAGAATGTATTCCGACTACTCTGTTGCTATGCCAAAAAGTGGTATCTCTGTTGTAGATACTCAGGTTGTGGAAAATCCTGGTGGAGCTTGTACCATACCAGGACGTATTCCACCATTTCATGATTTTATGTTGTTAGATACATCTGGCAAGTATAAAGCAAAGTGCTGGCCTTTACATGTTACTCCCATAGGAGATAATGCCCCTAGCCAAAGTCATCTGTTAAATTGGGCAAATTTATGTCTTAGGAAATCTCTCTTGTTACAAGAAGATCGCCGGATATGGGCCGATCTTGAAGCCATTAAATATGAAAAGAATTTCCAGAGTTTGCAAGCTAATAGCCACACTCTTATTTCCACTCTTGAAATGATTGAAAAGAGATTAACCCAGGAATGGAAAGATAAAGTGGAAACAACACTCCATGAATTAAAAGATCAGTATCAAGATTTTAAACATAAAGTGGAGATCTGGAAAATTGAAAGACAAGCCGCTATGGCGCGGCAGAGAGATTTGGTTCTAAAGGTCAAACAAGAAATCAAAGTAGACTGTGACGTTCTTAGTTCACAGTTGGGAACAACCAATGTCCAGATCAGACATAATGGACAAAGGTTACAAGAAATATCTGAGGAAGTTCATTCTCTGACGAATTCTCAGATAAGGATTGTAGATTCACTCCGAATTGAATCTCAAGAAACTAGGGAAGCCATTGCTGCAGAATCGAATTCTATTCAAGTGGCTATGAGAAGAACGGCAGCTGAAAGAGCTGTTAAATTTAAATAGACAAACACAATGCGGAACAGTATATCTTGCTCTAATATGGATAGTAGAACTATTTTCATTAATAACATGCAGGAAGCTTACAGATATGTTCATCTTTTACAATGCTCGCTACAGACTTCATGACTGAAAGTATTACAATCTAAGCTATTAAAGCTTTTACAACACTTTAACTTCTATTGAAGTTACTGACATTACTGACTTTACTGAGCTACAGACTGAAACTTAATACTTAGACACAACTATGACTCAAGACTGAAATTCTTCGCATTCACTTCACTCGCCAAGAATTGCTTGAAGAATGCAGGCGGCCCGGTCGGCTTTATAGGAAGGAGCGGGCAGATCTTTTAACCCCGACTTCATAATTCCGTGAGATCCGTCAATGAAAAGAGGACACAAAGCAGCATCTTATCCGAAGAGCATCCCATGTGAAGAAAGCCTTCTAGTGGGACCCAATTACTCATGAACAAGATAAGATGGACACGACCGACACAAATACAGGACGTTCCTTTTGGGCCCAAGAGGAATAACTTGGCCTCACGATAAGGTTGTGAGGTAACCCCTTTACAACGTGGTAGGGTCCACGCCTTATCTTTAATCACGAGGAGATAAGATTCCTCGATAAGTGACAAGCCCACTTATTAGCTAGGACCCCGTGCTGTCGGTGGACAAGTCATCATTATGGTGCCATGCGCACAGCTCACAAAATGCTTTATTGGGATGGTTGCAAGTCTCTGTCCGATTTCTTGGAGGGACCCTTGGGTCGTCGGCTGAATGATCTTCACAGTTGTAGCAGGTTTGAGTGGAGGCATGTGGAATGCAGCCTGTCATTAACTGGGGTTCACCTTCTTTCCATATTATGGACATAACCTTGAGTTTATATGGTCCATAGATTCCTCGAGTCATTGCCAGTGGTGTTGCTTCATTCATTCTATAAGTCTTCACATGAATCCAGATAGGAACCTAATGTGCATAGAAGTATCTAATTCTATTTTTAACAGTCCAGTGCTCAAAGACTGATTCAGGTCCGCAAGGTCCATACTGCTGAACTAAATGCCTGCTTAAAGGTGTATCTTCACCAGAATTTAAAGTTAATTTAAAGATACAACCAGTATAAGCTGTAGTATTTTGAAAATCTAAATTTTCAGCAGGAGGATATGGTCCAGAGAATAAATCCCTAATTAATTCTTTTCCATCTTCAAAATTCAACCATTCCTCTGGCTTACCAATAGGTGGATTATTAAAACGAACTGGAAGACTAAAATCACCACACCAATTATTAAGAATATGACCTATGTCAAGATCAACTGGTTCTGCTTCTGTACCAAACTGGAAGAAGGGGACTTCTGTCCACAAACCTAGAGATGTCAGCAACATTTTGGCTTTCAACATTTTAAATCGATCATACAGAAAATCATTAGCCATTCTAAAGTTGTGAAGATCTCTCCTGGGGAATGGGTTTGTGCTCCATTCATTGCGACTGAGTTCATGCCATCGTTGTTCTCTGATTTGGATGTGCATGACTCTTACCTTACCTTTTACCTGTCTATTCTTTCCTGGTTCTGGTTCAAGGTCTTCTTTCTCTAGTTCATGACCTTCTCTTGATACAAAATCAGCAACTACATTCTCAGCTCCTAGAATATGAACACAATCAAATTCGTAAGTACATAAAAGCTGAGCCCACCTGAGTAATCTGCCTCTTACTACCTTGTTTCGTGATTCTTTCTTGAAGAATCCTCTGAGGTTCTGCAAATCACTTTTTAGTAAAAACCTTTTATCAGCTATGAACATCTGAAATGCTTGAAAGGTGTTTACTACTACAAGAATCTCCTTGTGTGTGCTATGATAATCTTTTTCAGAACAATGGAAACTCCCTGATACAGTTCTCACTATCTGACCCTTATCCTTGGGATTATACTCTGGAGTTTGCTGTTCTCTTAGTACACCTGCCCATGCAAATTCACTTGCATCTGTTTCAACTATTTTATATCCTGGACCAGGTAACTTTAATGGTGGTAATTTGGCACACTTATCCTTAATATTCTGGATTAATCTATCATGAAGAGGACTCCAAGGTGGTGGATGTTTTCCTAAGAGTTTATTCAACTCTAGCCGATCTTCTGCTAATTTGTAATAAAAACCAGAAATGTAATTGACTAATCCCAGAAATCTCTGCAACTCTTTGACATTTGTGACAGGAAGGTTTCTGATTTTTGTGAGTATGTGTTCTTGTACCTCCATTCTCCCCCCCGAAAGAAGCTTGATCCCGATGAAAATTAATTCAGGAACTGCTATAACTGACTTAGTGGGGTTGACAGCTAAACCGTTATGCTGGCAAACAGATAGAAATATGCGGAGGTGATCAAGATGAGCTGCCATATTTTGGCTGAAGACTAGGATATCATCTATATAAGGCTGGATGAACTTGGCATGAGGCCGGAACAGGATATCCATTTTTTGCTGAAAAATAGAAGGAGCCGTTTTAATTCCAAAGGGTAAAACAGTCCATTCATATAAACCTTGAGGAATAGAGAAGGCTGTTTTATAATAATCTTCCATGCGAAGATTTATTTGCCAATAACCTTTGGTTAAATCAAATTTTGAATACACATGGCTTCCTTGGATAATCTGCCAAATATGGTCTTTTCTGGGAATTGGATGACGGTGATCTACAAGACAATCATTGAGGGGCTTGTAATTCACTACGAGGCGTTTTTCGGGTAATTCTACTCCTCGTTCATCTACTTTGGGGACATACATCGCATGACATGAAAAGGGTGAATCTGACACTTGGATTAAACCTAAGGCTTCTAGTTCTGCTATTTCTTTTGCACAGACTTGAACTTCAGAAGAACTCATTAAAATATAATTTGCTTTTGCTTTGGGAAGAAGTTCCTTACCTTCAGCATCTCTTTTTAAAGGCAAACTGCAAGTTAGAGAGCGTTGGAATTTCTTCAAATCCTTTGTCATAACAGTAGAAGCAAATATTTCTTTTATCTCTTTTAGTTCTTCAGTCTTTTCTTGGAACTGCTGGTGAAGCCAAACTTGATTCACGGGCCTTTTCTTCTTCTCATCCTTTTGTATCCTGGAGAAGGATGTTGGCTGATAGATTCTAGGCAACTGATATAAACCTTTAAAAGTTAAGAAATCTTTTTCTATTATGAATGGCTCCCATTCACTTAAGGTATTACTACCTATTACTCCATCATAATCTTCAACTTCAAAATGAACAAAAAGAGTATTGTTTGGTTTCTCTTCAAAACCAAGTTGAATTGGAGCAATACAGAATTGATGACTGTAAGATTTCTCATTATTACCAAAAGTAATATCAGTCTTACCATCTCTCCATGCATCTTCTAGAAAAGCATTTCTTCTAGCAATATTCAGGTCAGCTCCAGTATCGACTAGAAAAGCAAGAGGATAAGCTTGAATACCTGGGAATTTGATAAGCAGAACTGCTCTCGGGCACTGAGTAGTAGCTTTTGAAGCTCTGAATGTATTTTTGATTACATTCATTCTTCCTCTGCTGCTCTATCCTTCTTCTACTGAGATAACTTCTCGAGCTGGACTTCCTGCAAATGCATCTTCAGAAAGATACTGCATAGGATCTTCTGCCTGTTCTATCTTGATGGTTTTCATGCTTTCACTGATGAAAGGGCTGTATGGCTTTTCTTCACAGAACAATATTTGTTCCATGCTGATAGCTGGATCAAGCATCTTTACGCCAGAGATAGAATTGAATCTATTGATGTAGAGGTCTAGCTCTCGGGTAGACGCTTCAATACTTTGCTCTTCAGCTTCTTCTGTCGTCAGAACATCAATTTCTTCTGTGACTTGAGCCAGAACTTTATCAAGAAATTCGAGCCGATGTCGGCGCCATAATCTTCTTGCCATACTTCCTGGGCTGGGGGCTTCCAGGATTCCCTTTTGCTCAATAGGAGTGGTAGCAGTAACCACTGACTCTGTAGGACCAGATTCTCTTAAGGAGGCTACTGAAGCCTTCTGCTGGTTATACCATGGTGAGGGGCGATATCCATGGTGTGAGCCACGAGATCCAAAAGATCTACCTCTTGACTGATATGTACGAGGATCCATTTCTTCCCAATGATGTTCTTCTTGCACTTGCCTGACTGGAGGCTTAACAACCTTGGGTTGTAGCAGATAATACTTGCGGCTTTTCAATTGCTCGAGCCGACTTTTCAGCTTTTTCCAGGTCTCTTGACCCATATTCATTTCTTTAAGCTGCTGCTCAATGTGCAAGATTTCTCCAATGATTTGATCTAACTCTGAGGAAGATCCTTTCATCATTCTGTAATAGAATGATACTTCAGAGTTGTCAGATTGTGTTTCTGAATCTGAACTAGAATTAGGCTGCTGATCAGCGTTCATCAACTTGATCTGAGCCTGCTCTTCACGGGCTGACTGGTATTCTTCTTCAGACTCTGAGTCTAAATATTCAGGACTTGAAATGACTATATCTTCTGAATCAGAAGGATATGCATTTATATAGTCATACTCATCAAATGAGATGCCTGCGCTCTTAGCTGCACGCACCTTTGCTTTACCTTTCTTTTTGTCCTTTTTAGGACATTTGTTGGCATAATGCTCACCTTTACAGATGTAGCACACTGGTTTTCTTTTAGAACCACCTTTCTTTCTTTTGTCTTTCTTACGAAAGAATCCCTTTTTCTTTTTAGATGAATCTCTTTTAAAATCTTTTCTCTTTTTCTTTTTAAAGCCACTTTTCTCTTTTCGACATGGCTTGCACTCAAAATCTTCTTCATCAAAGGCTGCCAGTCTATAACACACTGCTGATGACAAAAGTGGTTGCACCTTTTTCTTTTCCTTTTTCTCCTTTACTTCATCACAAATGTCAGTATTAATCTGTTCCAGAAATTGAACTAACTGTGGGAATGTTAGTTCCTTCATGTCAGTCTTTGAATGTACACAACTTTTCTAAAACTTTCTTGTGAAAAGACACTTGAGGATGTTCATATAGAAGCTCCATTAGACTAGGGACCTGATCAAGATAAGTTTGGAGATCAGGATAAGACCAAAGAGGATGCTACAATACATGATAAGTAGCAGAAAGCAGATGAAGAAGTTCCCATTGGTGAGGAACAACAACAACAACAAAATGTAGAAGATGATATACTGAAAGAACTAAATGTGGAAATGCATGATGCTCACATTGAGTAGAAAGACCAATTAGGGTCAGGACCTGATATGCCACATTAGCTCAGAAATGAGATAAGTTAGCCTCCAATCACTAATTCTTCTAATTTTTATATATCTTCATTATTTTCATCAGAAGTCAAAAAACCTAAGAGAAGAGCAAGGGCTACTTCTGCAATAAAAAGGGACTCAGCAATAGGGAAAAGGGCAACCCAAGTAGCTATACTGGTGGAGGGGCACCCAGGGGTGGTCATGGCCTCCATGAGGCACTCAACTTCATTTGTTGTTTTGATGTCATATTTTGATGTAATAAGGTCCAATGGACCACTTCCTAAGTGTTTGTAATAAGTTTGGATCCATTTTGTAGGCATTTGTCCAAAAATGCCATGTTTTTGTCAATGTTGTCATATTGTTGTCACATCGTGAAAATGTAACCAAGGATGGATCTAATGGATGTAATAAGGTTGTTTGAGTCTCCTTAGGTGTGTCTAGGATGTTTGTGGCCCTTTGAGGGTAGTTGGGCTCTTGTAGCCTTCAATATTGTCAAAATGTGCAAAGTTGTTTGGCAACTTTTGCAAAGTGTAAAGCAAACAAAGGGCAAAACTATAAAAAACCAATGGTCGCACTCTTGAAAAATTAGTTGGGGATAGTTGGAACTGTAATGACATGTTTAAAATGCCTCCCAAGGGTCGAGGCAAGGTAGTAGTTGGAGTTGGTGATCAAGAAACACAAACAAACACTGTGATTTCTCATAATTTTCTATTTTTTTGCTATTCTCGTGCATAGTACCATCTTGTACGGATTGGATATGGCCTGAATCATACATGGTAGGATAGAGGATTGAGTTACCTTTATTTTGGCTCTAGTTTGGGCAATTTTCATTGAGAAATTAAGGAGTTCTACTCAATTTTCTAGAAGTGGGTCTAAAACCCTCAAAATCAGGGTTTGATCACCAAAACGTGAATAACTTTCCATTCCACTGTGGAAAAAATCTAAATCCTGGGGAAATGGTAGGTCTTAGGGTTACCTATGAGATTCTTTTTTTTTCAAGAGGAAATATGGTGTTTTGTGAAAGATATCTGATGCCCTAGGCCTGGCATCTCTATGTGACAGGCCTAACTGTGAGGGTTAGAAGTCTAAAACTTGCAAATGGTGAAGGGTTGTGCAAAGACAAGCCTTGGAGTATATCTAGAGAGTCTTATGAAGACTTAGAGAACTTTTTTTTGTGACTGTGGGGTGTTGGGGAGTGTGTAGAGTTAGAGTTCTTTCTGTGATCAGGGCTAATTAGGCCTAGTCCTAAAGAGGACAATCAAGGAAATGAGTGATCTGTTCCAAAATAACCATAGGTAAATTTCTAGTATGTTGTTAGGGATCAAAAAGGTTACTTGAATCTAAGTTCCTTTTCTTTGGTTGAGCCCATACAAGAAGGTTATTTTGACTATCCCAGTTTAGTAGGGCTACAAGGATTGGTAAGCCAATATAGTGAATGAAGGGTAGATGGTATACTCCAAGTACAAGGGTGGATTGGATGATTAAAACCAGTCAAAATAAACTTGTCTAAACCCTCTCCATGTCTATTAGCCTCCATGGTTGTGTAGAACCAAGTTTGAGTAGTTGGGTTGTTTGGTGAAGAGAACAATAGACATTGTTGGGTGTGCCAAGTTTGGGCATATTTGAGAGAAGTTGTGTCAAGAAAAACACCTTCCCTTCCATACTCTACATCATATACCTATTGTAGATAAAGCAAAAGGAGAAATAAGGGCTGATGAGTTCTAGTTAACCACATTGGACCTGGGATTTGCAATAATAGAGCAAGAGGGTCAGGAGGCCAAAAACAACATAGATGCCCTGCTTGCAGGAATTGCCAAGGAAAAAGACAAGAATAAACAGCACAAGGAGCAAATTTCTCAAATGAAAACATTTATTAAGGGATTAGTGGCACCCACCAATGTGCCCATATCAACATCCACAAGTCACTAACAATAATATCATAGGAGGAGATCACCAGATTGGATGTCATGAAACTATAGACACCCTAAAATGACCAAGTTGTCACACTACTTGCATTTCGTCATTTCTTCCTAATCACCTGCACTCAACATTAATTAAATAATCTAATTATTTAAGTAATTTCATCAACTTCTTCTAAATCACAAAATTGCGATATTAATTAAATACATTCTCTTTATTTAATTAATTAAATCAAATTCCTCTATTATTCTTCCACAATTAAATAATTCTTAATTATTTAATTATCCCCTTTCCAAATTTCAAATCCACATTAATTAAATAAACCTAATTATTTAATTAATTCAACAAATTCCCTCTTATCTACAATTAAATAATTCTTAATTATTTAATTAAATCAAAATCATTCTTCCAAAATCATGCACAACAATTAAATAAATTTATTTATTTAATTTGCTTTCAAATCTTCTAAATTAAATAATTCTAATTATTTAATTATTTCTTCCAAAATATCTTCTCTATATTTAAATAAATCAATTATTTATTTAAATTATTTTTTCTTCTAAATATGAGTTATCTCTAATATAACTCAAGCTTTCTATATTTAATAAAGCAAAATATCTTCTTTTCTCATGCAAATCTCTTCTTCTTGTTTTAAATCACTTAACTGATCATTACATTCTATTAATTGCTTTAACTCATTCTTCTATTCTTAATAACTCTTCTCATGCAAAAGAAAGCAAGACACATGTCTTTTTCTCATTCATTGCACATTCCTCAACTGTTCTTCTCCATTGATTCTTTTGAATTATCTGGACCGTTGATCGATCTCTATTGAAACCTATATAAACCCCCCTCATCTCCTTCATTGAGCCTCTCTCTTCGATCGTATTCTCAGGCATACTTGACAATGCTTTGAGCATACAACGATTCGATTGAGCAACCTTACGATCTTTTGACATTGATCTCTCGAGCACACTATTTACTTGTTGCAGCTATGGTTTCGCAACTTCATTGAGCAATCCACACATCTCCAAAAGGGAACACTACAGGTTTTGGTAAGAGCTTTCATTTGTCTTTTGATTTTGTGATAATGGCTTTTACTCAGATTGGTTCGCTTTATGTGATTGGTTTTTGGTTTTATTAGTTTAGATTTAATCAAATTTTCCTCATACACATTCTGGCACGCCCGGTGGGACCCACTAATCCCTCTTTTTCTTTGAGAAATTGATTTTTTTGAAGTCACAGTACGGTACAGTGCAAACGACATTGCAAAGCGCTTCTGGCAGTATCATTAAGCTCTATTGGAGGCACATTACAGCGCCCTTGGGGGCACTGTGGCACTTCTGGTAGCACATAGCAACGCGTTTGGTATAACAGAACGGTGCGTCCGGTAGCATCGTTAAGCGCTTTTGGCTAAATTAGGTTTCTGACTTCGTTTCATGTTTTTGCAGGGTTTCTCGTTACATATCTTATGGATTTGTCTAACAAGCTGTTGTATTTGTCTTTCAAACCTGCTTTTATATACTTCCTAAGCTGACTTATTTAGGGGTATCTTGAGTATTTGGGTTAATCTATTGTGTTGCTACACTTTCTAAATTTTTTTTGGAATTCACGATTCAAATCTATCAGAATTTACTTCTCAGAACAGTAGATCAATCATGAAATCCCATCTCGATTTGGTTATTTTGACAAAAGCTAATCTTTTTGTGATCTGAGACCGTGCAACGCATTTGGTATAAGGGTATCACATTTTTGGATACACAGTAAAGCGCTTCTGGAATTTGTTTAGCGCTTCTGGTAGTATCCTACGACGCTTCTGGTATACATTGCATCGCTTTTGGCATAACAGTATCACGCTTTTGAGGGCACAGTACAGTGCTTTTGGATACTATTCAGCGCTTCTGGTAATACTCTACGACACTTCAGGTCTGTCTTACAGCGCATTTGGAAATACAGTAAGTCGCTTCCGGTAAGATAGTGCAGCGCTTTTGGTCAAATTGATTTGTTTTTGCTAACTTGTAAATTTTTGGTGGAACTAACTGACTTGTTGCAGCTTCTTATTACTCACACAGAGCAAATTGATGTTTTTAACATGTTCGTGCAGGATGAGCATTGAAGAAATCTTGATCTATCTCACTAAGTCTTAGAAACACATTGCATTGTTAAAGGGATAATTGAACAAATCATTTTCTTTGCAAATTAAGTCTTAGGAACATACTGCTTTTCTTAAGGGACAATGGACATGTATGCGAAAACACCTCAATTTTCTAAGGGACAATGGACATGAATGCCAAACACTTCAATTTCATAAGGGACAATTGACAACTACAAACGTGTGTGTGCCTAGTTTAGTTGCACCTTATTTTTCTTATAACGGGACAATTGAACCTTTGTTTGACATGCTTGCTCTTACATTTCTGTACTTCCTTTAGAAGGGCCTGCTTTTGGATTGCGCTTCATCCAAAAGGGATGACCCTAAGTAGAGTTTTCCTTTGAACCACTATATAAGAGGGATAAGGCAAAAGCCAAGTCCTAACCGACGTCAGCCTTACCTTGTGGTGCCAAACTGAAAAGAGGTGTACCAGCTCTTTGTGGAAATGATTTTCACATTGAGTGAAGTGTTTGATACTCTTAGTAGGATTGGTTAAAGCTTTTAGTAGCTTATCGCATTGCTCGTAATGTGTTGGTCCCTCAAAGTCACTAAGAACCGTTCCAGATAGAGACTACCTGACCTACCTCTGAACATTGCGGTACTCATCAGTGCAAGGGGAATCGATTTAAGCCCTTAAGATACTCACCATTGGCTCCCTTGAGAAGAGATAGTATTCCCTTGGCCATAAAGCTCTTGTGACCTACTTGAGCTTTCCAAGGGGAGGGTGAGATATCCCTACCTATCGTCTCTCGCAAAGATACTAAATATCCGACACCTTTATGGAATGATATTTTTATCGATGGAGTATTAAGCTGTGAGCTGATCTACTGCAATGAAACCTTGTCTCTAGGGATAAAAAGTGCTTGTTATTGATTGCAATTGTCTTATACCTATGGAAACATTGGGCTTGTTTGGAGCCTCGAACATACACTATCTGTTGTGTCAGTCCCTTGTTTGTGCCAACATTGTTTACTGTGTTTTCTCTTGCCAAACAAATCCAATCAGAAACAGAAACAATCTATCAAAATTTTACCTTTTAGAAACATCAGACACTACTTCAGCACCCCTAGTATTACAGCAGCTCACCTTTGGTAGTACAGTAGATCGCCTTTGGCATAGCAGTAACTCAACTCTGGCAAAACTCTACTTCAGCGCCCTTGGTATAACAGTAGCTCACTTTTGGTCACTGTAGCTCGCCTTTGGTATAGCAGTAACTCGCTTCTGGTAGCTTAGTCTGTCACCTTTGGTGTCACAGTAGCGCGCTTTTGGTTGCACAGTCCTGCGCCTCTGGTCAAACAGTATAGTGCCTTTGGTCCAATACTTTGTGCATCAGAGTTTGTCCGTTTCTCAAAGCACCTCATAGAATCCCAGCATTACCTTTTGTCCTAGTGTATTCCATGGTAACCACTAGGCTCTAGCAAACTATGAAGTTCAAACAAATTGGCCCTAGGAAGCACAAGTCGCCTCCTCGCACACCGCAATCCGGTCATCTCAACATTACTCCCAAGGTAACTCCTAGTACGCCCGCGACAAAACCAATCAGCTCTCCGAACATGCCGCACATTGACCAACCAAGCAATCCTCAAGAGGTTAGGGTCCCTTTGGTAAGTACACCCCAGTATACCACCGGCTTGCCTCCAGATTTTGTGCCACAAGGTTTTATCGTAGATCAACCCCCATCTCAAGAAGAGCGACACTTTGAAATAGGTCAATCCTCTCAAGAAGATGGGCAAGATCTTGATGAAATCATACAAGAGCCTAGAATCGTGGCCGCCTTTGACAAAATCCTTAGTGAGAACCAGGATCATTTCTTTCGCTTGCTTGCAGAGCAAGGTGCCAAGTTACCTCAAGATTTTGATTTATCCACTCTCAAGAACAACAACACCCAAGATACCATACAAGCAGTTCAAACCATGTCAACAGTGACCACACCTTTACCTGAACAGAACTCGTAGTATAGGAATCCCCTCTATCAAAACTCAACAAGAGAGAGGGTCGTATCACCGCCTCTGACTCCTATGGAGATCTATAACAACCAATAAGAAAATCTCCAACGTCAAGCAGAGTTAGCTAAGCAAACCACCTTAGCTTGGTTGAATATGCAACCACCTCCTCAAGTGTCCACCCCAATCGCAAGTGGAATCTTGGTTACCCCATCACGGATAGGTTTCCCACCCAATTACAATTCGGGGAACAATTATGTAGCCATGCAACAAGGGTCTCAACAAATACCACCTCCTATATCATCACATCTTCATGTCTCTCAACCAATTAGAGTCATGCAACCCCAACCACAACATTCTTCTACTCTCATCCTCAATCAACCCCAACCACAACATTCTTCTACTCTCATCCTCAATCAACCCCAACCATCGCAAATCACGGCTACCTATGCCCCTCCTCCACAACGTTCATCCTTGCTCAACTTCTTTCACACATTGCCTAGCCACCCTCAACATTCCCAACATCAAGTTTCCCAAAGCTATGTGCCGCCATCACAACCTAATCAAACGCACTTTAGCTTTCCTCCACCCAATACTTTTCTTCAACCATCGCAAAGCCAACATTCTTACCTAGCGCCACCTCCACCTCTGCCAAATCAAAACCTCCAATTCCAACCCAATCTGAACCAAACGTACAACCCGTATGATCCCAATCAATCTTACAACCCTTATAACACCAGTGTGCATGGCTTACATTATAATCTTCCATATGGGCAACACCAACCACTTTTGGGACAACAGGAGATGTTACCAACCCCTCCCACGACTATGGAATCGCAGAAGTTCAACAACAGCTATCTGATCTTACGTTTGGCCACACCAAGAAGACCTTCTCTTTAGAGGAAGTGTGTCCTTATCCTTTTGATCGGTCATTACCAATGATCCCTTTTCCTCAAAATTTCACTATTCCCAAGTTCGATAAATACAAAGGAAAAGGTGATCCAAAAGACCATCTTAGGGAATTCTATCTTGCTTGCTTCGAGGTCTCACATAACGACACATATCTTATGCATCTCTTTCCTCGCAGTCTTGGAGGTCAAGCTATAGAATGGTTCTCACACTTACCCACGGGTATCAAGTCTTTCAATGAGCTAGCAGAGAAGTTTGCCACCCACTTTTCTTACAACGCAGAGCATGAGATTTCCATGACTGATCTATGCAACAACAAATAGAAAAATGGGGAAACTTTCATTTCTTTCCTTCAATGGTGGAGACAAATGGCTAGCAAATTTCCTTTCAAGATTCCCAAGAAACAGCTTGTTAGCATATTTGTGCAGAACCTCAACCAAGAGTTAGGTTTCCACTTGCAAATTCTCATTGCTACAACCTTTGACGAAATCACATACAAAGGAATCAATATTGAGAAGGCCCTCATTGCCAAAGGTGTGGTCAAAATCTTATAAGAAACAAAAGACAACACTCCTCATCAACAGACGAATGATAAACCCAAATACTAGAAGAAAAACAAAAACGTGGTTAACGATGGTGTGGTTGATTCTAAGCATGTCCAAACTTTGCAAACATCGCTGCAGCTTTCCAAACCAAGTCAAGCTCCATCTCAACAACAGCAACAACAGCGGCAACCATATCAAAATCAACAACAATGACAACAGGAGCGACCTCAACAAGATTACCCTCCACAACGTCAATTTACTCCCTTGGGAGTGCCTATGGAGTCAATCCTATAATAGGTTTTACAGAAAGGACTCATCACCTTACCAGATGCACCCCCATATGGTGAACCGGTTTACAAAACTGCGCGGTATAGAGAAAATGAATACTGTGAATTCCATCGAAGCAAAGGACATAGAACTGCGTCGTGCATGAAACTCAAGCACCTAATCTAAAATCTCATCGACGACAACCTAATCACTTTTGAGAATGAACAAGCGGCTCAAAACACAAACAAAGATCTCGATATGTACAAGGAACCATTCCCTCATCATGGTCCACCTCCTCCTCAGGATAGAGGTAAAGGTATCAATCATGCTTCCACTTCCTTTGATTCCATTGTAGGTCATTTTGAAGAGAGTCGAGTGTCTACCCTCACAATCAAAGGCAAATCTACGGATTGCGCTGTTACAACTCATTGTGGTCGTGTCACCATTCATGGTCCTACACCCAATCTTCCGTCTCAATCTGATTATAATCTTGTCAAACATCTAGGGAAAGTGCCAGCACAGATCTCTATCTTGGACCTTCTACGGTCATCACCTGCACATAGAGTTGTGTTAGAAAAAGCCCTCCAAGAGTCTTCAATTCCTAACGACATAACAGTCGCGGATTTCCAAGCTATAGTAGGTAACATTGCTTCACCCTACAATGTGGTCTTCTTTGAGAAAGATCTCCCATCCCATGATCCTTGTCACAATGATGCCCTTCATATTGAAGTTCTCATCCATAAGCGCAAAATCAAACGCATCCTCATAGATGGTGGTGCTAGTATCAACATCTATTCTTTAAAGTTACTTAAGCAATTGGGATACTCTGAGGATCATGTCAACTCTGATCATAGTATTACAATCGAGGGGTATGATGATGCTGAACGTCACTTAGAAGGTGTTATCCACTTGCCTATACAACTGGGCCCTGTCATGCTTGAAACCAAGTGTCAAGTCCTTGATATTGAGCTACCTTATAACATTATCCTCGGCTACCCATGGATCCATGCAATGAAAGATGTTCCCTCCACATACCATCAGTCTCTAAAGTTCCCATACAATGGTATGGAGATCACTATCCCAGGAGACCCCAATCCTTTCAAATTTTGTCGTGTCTTGCAAGGAAGCTATAAGAATTGCAACCAAGTACCTAAAAATGACAAAGCCATTGAATCCCCATTATATGTTGACCCTGCAACTCTCACGCAAGCCTCTACAAGTAACCCAAATCCTCTACCTGAGATCACGGCTTGCATCCGAGATATAGGCTTTGGCACTTACGATATCTCAAAATCTTGTTGTGTAGGGCGGATGCCTTTATCTCCAAAATCTTACGGCCAACCACCCATTGCCAAAGTAACCAAAAAAGTATCTATTCCTCCCCCAACATTCCTAACCCAATTCCAACATGGACGGTTATTGGAAGAGGAAACTATTAAGGATATTTCTTCTTGGCTCTATAAGGAGAAAGAACCAGTCACAATACCAGTCAAGCAATATGGCAATGGCTTACGAATAGTAAAAAACATGGGCTATAAAGGCAAAGGTGGCCTTGGGAAACAGAATCAAGGAACTATGGAACGCATTGTTGTGACAAAGAAGTTAGACAAGAAGGGATTAGGATTTGGTAAGAAGGTACCGCACGCCTTGGACATCGAGTATATCCTCGACGAGGTAGCTGACGCTTTTCCCGCCGATTCAACGCCTACAGAGGATATCATCGATGACTCTTCCCTCCATATGACCAACCTATTCACCGAATCCTCCATTTTTACGCTATCCTCTGTATCCTTAACCTCCACTACCAGCACCCAGAATGTAACACTTGTCTACCCTGAACTTATCGATTGGGACCAACAAGGGTCCCCCGTTATAGATGTATTTCAAAATGACGAAGCTCTAGCTGAGTTCATGGGACTTCGGGAAGGTATCCCTCTTGGCGATCAGCAAGCAGGTTTTGTAATGGAACTAGAGCCAACAACTTATTTTGGTGAGAATGCCAAATCCTCCAATCGCAAAAGTGGAAATAAAGCAAGATCTCTAGGTGAAAACCACACTGTGGTACCTCCTGATCACAAAATAGTAAAAACAAAGGACGTATCCAAAGGTGAAAACCCAATTGTGGCACCTGAGGATGGAGGATTTGACCTTCCCCTACCATCTAAATACCAAGAGAAGTCAGCTCTCCTAGTGGAAGATTCTATAGAGATAAACCTTGGCACAGAACAAAATCCAAAGACCACATTCCTAGCAGCATCATTATCTGACACAGAGCACAGGAATCTTAACACCTTCT
Source organism: Cunninghamia lanceolata (assembly GCA_027924645.1). Classification (NCBI taxonomy): domain Eukaryota; kingdom Viridiplantae; phylum Streptophyta; class Pinopsida; order Cupressales; family Cupressaceae; genus Cunninghamia; species Cunninghamia lanceolata. The sequence continues at coordinate 5,991,854 of BSBN01000562.1, read as the reverse complement.
TCTTGCAACGAACCATCAACTTTACATGGACTTATGCAGATATGCCAGGGCTAGACCCTAAGCTAGTAGTTCATTATCTCACAGTTGATCCCAAAGTGAAACTAGTCAAGCAAAAGTTGAGGAAGATGCACCCACAGATAGCTCTTTTGGTAAAAGTGGAAATACAAAAGCTGTTAGATGCAAAGTTTATATGACCAATCGACTATTCAAATCGGGTCTCAAACATTGTACCTGTGTCTAAACCTAATGGGCGCATCCGCATGTGTAATGACTTTAGAGATCTCAACAAAGCATGTCCCAAAGATGACTTTCCACTACCAAACATTGACATTATAGTGGACTTGACAGCAGGTCACGAGATGCTTTCTCTCATGGATGGATTCTCTGTCTACAATCAGATACGGATAGTGGAAGAAGATCAACATAAAACAACATTTACTTGTCCTTGGGGCAATTATTGTTGGTGTGTCATGCCTTTTGGTCTAAAGAATGCAGGAGAAACCTATCAGAGAGCAATGATAGTGATATTCCATGACCTCTTTCATCACATCATGGAGGACTATGTGGATGATATACTGGCTAAATCTTCTAGGGCAGAGCACATACAGGTTCTAGGACAAATCTTTGACAGGCTTGAAAAATACCAAGTAAGACTCAATCCAAAGAAGTGTGTATTTGGTGTAACATCAGGAAAGTTGTTGGGATACATTGTATCTCATAGAGGCATCGAAGTGGACCCTGCAAAAGTAAAAGCTATAGCGGAGATGCCTCCACCAAAGAATCTTAAAGCATTAAGGAGCCTTCAGGGAAGGTTGCAATCTATTAGGCGTTTCATCTCACAGCTAGAAGATAAATGTCAACCATTTCAACACTTGCTCCGAAAGGATGTCTCATTTCGATGGGACAACAAGTGTCAGGTAGCATTTGATCAACTTAAAGAGTATCTAGCTACACCTCCTGTATTGGTTCCACCAGTTGCGGACAAACCTTTGATATTATACATCTCCACTACAAATTCAGCTCTAGGGGCCCTTCTAGCACAAAATGATGAAATAGGAAAAGAGCATGCAATTTATTATATCAGTAGAACCTTGGTTGGATATGAACTCAATTATTCCCCAATGGAAAGGGCTTGTTTAGCAGTAGTGTTTGCCTCCCAAAAGTTGCGGCATTACATGTTGAACCAGCACACAAATCTGATAGCCAAAATTGATCCCTTGAAGTATCTACTAGCAAAAGCAGCTCTTACAAGCAGACTAGCTAAATGGGTCATGATCCTTAGTGAGTTCGACATTGAATATATGGATCGTAAATCCATCAAAGGACAAGCTCTCGCAGATCAACTACTAGAAGCACCTATGCAGGATACACACCCTATGGTAGCAGACTTTCCAGATGAGAATCTATTCACTCTTTCCAACTCCATAATGTGTAAGTTATACTTTGATGGTTCCTACACACAACATGGATCAGGGGCCGGTATCTTGTTCATCACACCTCAAAATGACTACATTCCAAAGTCATATTGGCTTGCATTCCCTTGCACCAACAACATAGCTGAGTATGAAGCACTCCTTATAGGTCTCAATACAGCAGTTCAATGGGACATCATAGAATTACAAGTATATGGAGACTCACAGTTAGTCATTTGCCAAGTCACAGATGAGTACCAAACAAAGGATGAAGAGTTGGTCCCCTACAAGTAACTAGTGGACGCCTACAAACCACACTTTTCTAGCATCACATTTGAGCAAATTCCAAGAGAACATAAAAAAGCTACAGATTCTATGGCTTCTGTAGGGTCACTGATCGACATGCCTGCAAATACACAGAAATGCGAATTCTTGATCGAGCAATTGTTGATACTAGTTGTCGATGTTCCCATTACTGAAATCATCTGCGAACTTGTTGGTCCCAATTCCCCATGGTACGAAGATATCTATGAATACCTTAAACACAATACCTTTCCTCCTGACCTATCATCCACCCAACGCAAAACCTTTATCCGTCGATCCTCTCGTTACATCATTCTGGGTGATACACTATATCCCCGGAGTCTCGATGGTATCCTCTTATGATGTCTTAATGTGGAAGAAGCCGAAGCTACCTTACGAGACATACACGAAGGTGTCTGTGGCGCACATTCTACCGGTCCTAATCTTGCTAAGAAGATACTCAGAATAAGTTATTACTGGCCTACAATAGAGCAAGATGCTACACAGTTTGCTAAGAAGTGTCTACAATGCCAGCAACATGGAGATTTGATCCACGCACCAGCTCATGAATTATAGCTTGTGACTATGCCATGGCCTTTTTCTCAATGGGGTCTCGACCTCGTAGGACAAATCCACCCCTCCTCTTCCAATGGCCACAAGTTTATTATTACCGCCACTGAGTACTTTACGAAGTGGGTTGAAGCCATTCCCATGACCTATATCACCAGCAAGAAAATAGCCAAGTTTATCCTTAACTACCTTATATGTCAGTATGGTATTCCCCAAGCCATTGTCATTGATAATGGGAGACCATTCAAGAACCAAGATGTCCATGCCTTGTGCACACAATACAACATCCAACATCGCTTTTCAACTCTCTACTATCCGCAGAGTAATGGCCAAGCTGAGGCTTCCAATAAAACCATTCTCAAAATACTCAAGAAAATAGTTAATGAAGCTGGTCGTGATTGGCACTTGCAACTCAATCCCGCCCTATGGGCCTACCGCACTAGTATCAGAACACCAACTGGTGCCACACCATATGCCTTGGTCTTTGGCTCTGAAGCCATCCTACCTATAGAGGTCGAGATCCCATCCCTCAGAGTTTCCATGCAGGACCTGATCGGCGGAGAGGAGTATCGTACTTCCAGATTAGCTAAGCTAGAACTCTTAGATGAGAGGTGCCTTGCCGCACTTAATCATCTCCATGTCTATCAAAATTGCCTCCGGCATAATTACAACAAAAAGATCAAAGAAAGATGGTTTCAAGTTGGTGATCTTGTACTAAAATAAAATCAGAGAAATCAAGCATATCGAGAAAAGAAGGGTAAGTTTGAGCCTAATTGGTTAGGTCCCTTCATTGTCACAGTAGCATATGGATCAGGAGCTTATACTTTAGCTACACCTGACGGCATTTCTCTGGATGAGCCACTTAACAGTGTCCATCTCAAGAAGTTCTATGCCTAATCCTCAGAGTATTCCAAAAAAAAAAAAAAAATCCAAAAAAATCTGTCCTCTGGTGGAAACCTGGCAAACAGGCGCCTTAGATAAGTACCATAGTGAAAACCTGGCAAACATGCGCTATGTGTAGAGTCAGCATCCATCATCTATCGAGTCTTGTCCACTCCATGCCCATTTCGTAGCAAGCTTCATCCATCCATCCATAACAAAACCATTGACCTTGTTTGTATTTCCATCTCCCTATCTAGTATAGCTTGGAAATTTGTCAGTGTCCATCATCGTCTCCCCATGTCTTTATCTGTGTCAACAGTTAACACTATCTTGTCCTAGGTCAAAGCTTTTGGTGTCTTCTTCAGCAGTCACCCATATAGTTTCCTCTACCAGAATGGGGGCAACTCTTTCCTTATCTTAGGTCTAGGATTGGTTCCTTGTTCGTGGTTCGCAATGCATACTTCAATCTTTTCTCATTTCCACAGGTAACACCCTTTAACGGACACATCGCTCCTACGATAAGGCTATTATCTTCTCAACACTTTTCCCACATCATCACACCAACCAGAACTACATATTATCTCCTCAGTCTTAAGGTACCTTGATCCCATGGATATGGGTATGCAGGCAGTCTGGATTACGAAGGAAGTTTCCAGTACTCAGGTACATAAGATCCCCTCTTCTCAAACCTTTTCCCACATCATCACATCAACCAGAACTACATATTATCTCTTCTCAGTCTTAAGGTACCTTGATCCCATGGATATGGGTATGTAGGTAGTCTGGAATACGAAGGAAGTTTCTAGTACTCAGGTACATAAGATCTCCTCCTCTCCACCTTGATCCACTTCATCACTCTATCCAAAACTACATATTATCATTTTCATCTTTCATCGTCGTGTGCCTTGATCTCGTGGATACAGGGTATGTAGGCAGTCTAGAATACGAAGGATGTATCCAGTACTCAAGCACACACGATCCATCATTCTCCGCCCGTCTCAATCCAGTTGTACTTCATCCTTCTAGTCTCCCCTTTGCAAAAATCCATTCGTCTCAACTTGACTAATTCAAGCAGTAAGCTAGTGCATCCTTTCAAAGCAAAAATCCCTTAACAAACCTGAAGCAAAGCAACTTGCTTCCAGAGTCATATACTGTCCTACTGTTCTAATTGCCAGCGTCAGCTAAGTCCCGCTTAACCAAAGCCCTAGATCAACAAGCTTGTCTTCTGCAAAGTGTTCCATTGTCAAGACCAACACACGCATCTCCTGCGACATGTGACATTTCTTGCAGCAAGACATTGTCTTTTTAGGTAGATAGCCCCCTTTAACGGACATAGATTTCCTACGATAAAGCTATTGTCTTTCCTATCCAATCTATCCTGAGCAACCTCTTTGGCAAGAGAATATGTTGGCTATATGTTTACTTTGTAAGTCAGTCAATTTGTTTTACGGTTTATCTTTTGTTCCTTATCCTTTACCTATTCAAGGCTACCTTGATTTATCTATAATCTTGGTATGTTGCGATGCAGTACGGATTGGGGGCATAGTCATTGCTTTTTGTGTGCCGTGTTTGAGGAATGATCTTTAGCATCTTTCTTAACATCATATTTATCTTGTGTGTGTTACGACCTAGCATCTTACATATTAGTCTTCTTCTTACATTTACGTGTATTGAAGTTTATTTTATGTTCAAGACTATGGCTCATTCACATATACCAACAAGGTTATATTATGTCTAAGGGATCTAAGTTCAAACCGCTTGCTTGCAGAGTCAACGTCCACGCACTCAGATATTACTGCACCTTGGTCTTTTATACCTTGGTGGCGAACTATCCACGTGCTATATCAAAATAAGGATTGCTCTTTATATACAAATGTGAAACCATTGCAACAAGCTCATTCATCCATTCCCACAACCTTTATATCATTTTCATTGTAGTAATCGATCAACAGTCTCTGTCTCCCATCTCCTCCTATTCTTCTCTCTGGTGCATATCTGCAAAACCCACATGTCAGATATCACTAGTCATCACATCTCATCATCACATCTAGTCATCACATCTATATCATCATATATCTCTATCATCATACATCTATAAGCATCGTATAAGCAATATATGCATCACATGAATCCATAATCATACATACATATCATCACATCCATGACATCAAGGAATGCATACACAAAAAGCATGAACAACAGTGAGCCGAATAGGTCATCATATATATCATGTAAAGGTCATCATAATACAAAATGTCTGTGTCTACATCAATAGTCCGTATGTATACATCCAAAAATACATCAAAATAGTACATCAAGGCTATCAAGAGCCTGCAAAATATACATCAAGATGCACGTAGGCATCTATCTAAAATGATATAAATGGTACAATGTACAAGTGTCCATCGTGATACAAGTATGGTACAAATATGATACAATATACATGTGCATGCCCTAGTGGGTAGAGCTGCCCTCCTGCTGTGGCCCCTGTCCTCCCCCTATGCTTGGTGGAGCTCCCCCTGCTGGTCCTCCTCCTCCCCCTGGTGGTAAAAATGGTCCTCTCACTGAGGACACTGACTGCCCTGTCCTCTGGGATCTAGATGCCCCTGACCTGCTCCTCTCTCTATAACTCGGTGCCTGCTGCACTGCTGGCACCGCACCCACATACAGATCTTTGTAGTACTCTACCTCCCTACCAGCTGATACTAGCTCTCCCTACACCTGGACGAGCTCACTGTATAGAGTCCTCTGGTCCACACCCAGTGCACGGCGTGCCTCATCTCTCTCCCGCCTCACTCTAAACAGTGTGGCCTCTGCTGTTAACCGCAGCTGTACCTCTACATCCCTCTCCTGCCTAGTCTGGGCTAGCTGCCCATCATCCCCTGCCGGTGCGGGTGCTGCCTATGCCTGTGCCTGTAGTGTTGCTTGCACTGCTGCCTGTACCTGTGCTTGCATACCTGCCTATAAATGTGCCAGGGCTGTCTGCGCTACTGCTGCCACTTGTGTCTACACCTGTGCTAGCGCCTCGGCCTGTCTCGCCTCCACCCTAGCTGCATCCATGTCCCTCCTCAATCGTACCATTCGGAGCACTAGTCGAGTCCTCCGGGCTATCTCCTCCTGTAGCAGTCGCTCGACTCTCTGCAAATCAGTCTCTACGACCGGGCCCACTGCCTCCACCATCTCCACATCAGCCTGCTGGTCGCTGCCCTCTCCACCTGCCTGTTGACCGCTGCCTTCTCCACCTGCCTACTGCCTGGCTGCTCGGGCCTACCGTCTCATCCTAGCCTCCCCACCAAGGACTAGTACCTCCCCCACTGCCCCTGCTACACCTGGTGTAGTCAATCTAATCAGCCTGTGTGTCTGCCAATACTGGTCATACTCTAGCAACGTCCCTGGGTTTGCCAGCCCTGTGTCCCAATCCCATCTCACGGGGACAAGTCCCTGCACCTCTACTAAAGCTGTCACCACTGTGATCTCTACATCCCAGTCTCCTCCCTCTCTCCATGTCCGGGCATGTGTCACCTCCCCCACTGGCAGTCCCTGTGGCAATCCAAACTGCCTGAGTACACACTCTGGCAGGTACCTCTCTATCACGTCTGTCCATCTCCCAAATAGATAATGAGCCTATCTACAATACATCAACTGCTCATGCTCATCCTCCCACTCCTCGCAAAGTAGCAAGGGCCTCCAAACAAACAGGTCCATCTCGTCGATCTGCCACCTCCAATGGCTAACAGACCCCATCCTCCGATGTGTAATCACTCCATCATATAGGAATGCATATGGCTTGCCTCTATCCCGATGATGCTGTGCCATGGGTCAGATCACGGGGATATGCTCCCACGCCCATACCAGTAACAAGGTCACCCCTGCTGAGAGGCTCCTGCCTCTCCTATACACGCAGTGGTGCATGTCGTGATACAACTATCCCAACACACATGGGCCCCACGCATACTGTCTGCCATGTGTGAACATCCCAGATAACACTGTACCCCATCCAACTGATAATCCTCTGGATCTCCTGTCGGGACACAAGAAGCCGCCAATCAGTGATGCCACTATCCATCTGATCCTGTTGCAAAGTCTCGAGACGTCTGCCCATCAAATCTCCCCGTCATCTATCCAAAGGTCATCTGTGCAGAAGACCTCCGCCAAGCCTGCCTCACCCCGCGCTGGGTCAAAATCCACTATCTCTCCATCAATCTGAATCCTCAGGATGCGGTATACATCATCCAGTGTCACTGTCGCCTCCCCCATCAGAAAGTGAAATGATGAGGTCTCGCTATGATATCTCTCTACCAATGCTGTCACTAGGGTGAGATTCGCCCTAATGTGTGTCAAGTGGGCCACATGCCATAGTCCCGCATGCTCCAGGAATGCGTCCTCCTCCCATGTCAACTGTACTACCTCTTGCGCTATCGGATGGTGTCACTCCCGCGACATCAGTGGCGGCATAATCCTCTGCATCCACAACAAATCACTTGTCAGTTCTTCTATACCAGATCCCTCCAATCCTAGCTACACCTATGCTATGCTATGCAACCCCCAACCATCCCTTTCCTCTTTTGTAACCTAGGATTGGCATCCCTTTTCTCCATTCACAATTCTAATTTTCTTCTACTTAACCCCGCAATTCTACTTTTCTTTTGACTAGCCAAAAGCGCTTTGTTCTCTCCAAAGGCGCTATACCTCCCTGCCAAAAGCGCTGCACTGTCTATCCAGAAGCGCTGCGTTTTCTATACCAAATGTGCCTTGTTTACCAAGTGCGTCATGCTATGCTACTAGCCGCACCGCTCTGTCCTACAAGAGGCGCTTTGATTTCTCCTATCCCTACCAACCGCGCTAGTCTACCATACCAAACGCGCTGCACTACCTAACCATACGCGCTGCGACATTTTGCCAAAAGCGCTGCGGTGCTGACAAACCCACCATTAGTGCTGCGTTTTTACCAGAAGCGCTGCGCTTCCCTACCAACTGTGCTGCAGCGCGCCAAAAGTGCTCTAACCGACCACCAGATGCGCTGCAAAACCCTAAAGCGCTTTTGGCTGACATGCAAACCCTACCTAGACCTCACCCTAATCTACCCTAAAATGACAAAATCAAAGGGGTTTTCGACCACTTACCACTACCGAAGCTCCTGCTGGTCTCCCGTACGTCCGCACGATCTCCGCCCGATGCCTGTGCACTAGAATCGGCATCTCTCCTTGCTGTCAGCTCCTTCCACTCAACTCTCTCACACTAGTTTCTCCTCTCTAAATTTAGAAACTCCTAGGGTGCAAATGAGGATTGTGGTCCCCATGGGACCTATTTATAGCATCCCTCCCTCATGTTTTCTTCTCTTCCCACCCCTTTATGCTTTTCCTCCTACCCGGTCGCACAATCTTCCAGTCGAGCGTCAACACCGTTCCTCTGTCGCTTCTCTGTCTTCCCGCTCGAGGGGGCATACGCTGGGGCAACTACCTACACTGGGGCATAAAAAAAAATTGTATCACATCTTTGACAATTAATTTCTTTGACGCAACGCTATTAACTGCATCGTATCAAAGAGGGGCAAAATGTAGACACCCTAAAATGACCAAGTTGTCACGCTACTTGCATTTCGTCATTTCTTCCTAATCACCTGCATTCAACATTAATTAAATAATCTAATTATTTAATTAATTTCATCAACTTCTTCTAAATCACAAAATTGCGATATTAATTAAATACATTCATCAACTTCTTCTAAATCACAAAATTGCGATATTAATTAAATACATTCTCTTTATTTAATTAATTAAATCAAATTCCTCTATTATTCTTCCATAATTAAATAATTTTAAATTATTTAATTATCCCCTTTCCAAATTTTAAATCCACATTAATTAAATAAACCTAATTATTTAATTAATTCAACAAATTCCCTCTTATCTACAATTAAATAATTCTTAATTATTTAATTAAATCAAAATCATTCTTCCAAAATCATGCACAGCAATTAAATAAATTTATTTATTTAATTTGCTTTCAAATCTTCTAAATTAAATAATTCTAATTATTTAATTATTTCTTCCAAAATATCTTCTCTAAATTTAAATAAATCAATTATTTATTTAAATTGCTTTTGCTTCTAAATTTGAGTTATCTCTAATATAACTCAAGCTTTCTATATTTAATAAAGCAAAATATCTTCTTTTTTCATGCAAATCTCTTCTTCTTGTTTTAAATCACTTAACTGATCATTACATTCTGTTAATTGCTTTAACTCATTCTTCTATTCTTAATAACTCCTCTCATGCAAAAGAACGCAAGACACATGTCTTTTTCTCATTCGTTGCACGTTCCTCAATTGTTCTCCTCCATTGATTCTTTTGAATTATCTGGACCGTTGATCGATCTCTGTTGAAACCTATATAAACCCCCCTCATCTCCTTCATTGAGCCTCTCTCTTCGATTGTATTCTCAGGCATACTTGACAGCGCTTTGAGCATACAACGATTCGATTGAGCAACCTTACGATATTTTGACATTGATCTCTCGAGAACACTATTTGCTTGTTGCAACTATGGTTTCGCAACTTCATTAAGCAATCCACACATCTCCAAAAGGGAACAATACAGGTTTTGGTAAGAGCTTTCATTTGTCTTTTGATTTTGTGTTAATGGCTTTTACATAGATTGGTTCGCTTTATGTGATTGGTTTTTGGTTTTATTAGTTTAGATTTAATCAAATTTTCCTCATACACAGAAACATCGGGCTAATGTGATGGATGATTGGTTCATCCGGTTCTTAAAAGAAGGTGAGAAGGATTAATAAGAACCTCATTGTCAAATTGGGACTTGCTCAGTCACTTAAAGAGTAAGGTTGACAAGAGGAAGAAAGAAGTTGAGCAAAGATTAATAAAAAGTGGCAAACACCTGACTGCACTTAGGGAAATGAGAAGGATGGACATCAATGTGCTTATGCTAAAGGGGCTCTTAACACCCCAGACATTGCCATTATTGGATGATTGGCATGGAGATGTAAAATTCGAGATGGATATCCTGAAGAAATGTAATGCTAGAGATAGAGAGCTCGGTGTCAAACGACATGGACTTTTGTCAGAGGATATAGAAATTTTGGAAGCCCTTGAGGATGAAATTGAGGGGAAGGTGGAAAATTAGGATGTAGATTTTGCCATCAATGCATTCAAGAATAATTATAAGTCAGCATCAAAGGACCCCCTCAAACATTTTTCTGAGGATGTGATTAACAAGGCCATGCAGATGAAGGCCAAAATAGAAAATATAATGAAGAATTGGATAGCCGCACAAACAAATGGATAGCCTTACAAGAATAGTTGAAGACACAAGGATATGCATCTAAGAAGGCTATGGTGATGGGTGAAGCAGAGATAGAGAAGGCAGTCCAAGCATATGAGCTCATCTAGGGCCCTAGATGCCGGATAATAGAGGATGCCCCATCCACAGATGAAGAAGAATGAATGAAGAATATTCGAGAAGGACAGTTGGACTCCACCAGATGGTTGCCAACTGGAAACTTGTGCCACGTGTTTTGTATGTTGACTTAGTCAAAGTAATGTAAACCATTGATCATAATAGACAAATCCTGATCATAGGATCTTTTGTAACTGATTCTCATCCTTGCTCTATAAAAGGATGGAGAATCTCAGTTGTACATTCATTAGAAGCTTAACTAAGATTGGATTGTTGAATGTCATGACCAATTCTCAAGGTCAATTGTAAATGTATATTCCTTTTGTGTTACTTAAATGAAGATGAAGACTTGTGATTACAAATTATCGTAAATCCTATGTAATCTGTGGATGATATCTTGATATTCCTTTGATTTGTTGCATCCCTTGGAGTGCATTCTAGTCTGTGAATGTTGTTGTCATCTTTTCCTTTGAAGATTTGCATCAATCATATGTAGTTGTGGAACGTCCTGGTGAAAATATGGTTTGATTTTCTTCCTTTTCATGAAAGTATCAAGGATATATGTGATCAGTGACTGAACTTCACTCATTTCAGTAAATTTAGAAAGCTTTAGTTCAATTTCTTTAAATTTCATTTAAATCACCATCATCATAACTGCAAAACACTCAAAATGATAAGCAGAACATAAAATATGCTGATATCCATGAATACATGAAGATCATAGGCATATTTAGATAAAGTGCATACAGAATAGAAAATATCATGCAAATAATCATAAATAATGAAAAGAATCATGGAAATATATGCTTGTAGGCACATTATTTGAAGGAATTCACAGTGTAGGAGTAAAATAAGCAAGGATTAATTTAAATTCAAGTAAATCAGAGATAGTTTCATAAGAATTAATCAAAATAATCATAGATCATCTTAACCAGAGTGATAAACAGAAGAATTGATCAAACTTATCATAAATATCTACATGATCTGGTTAAATATTGTAAGACTTGATATCACTTGTTGAGAATTTACAAAAAATAGGGAAACAAAACAATATTTGCATATCAGGATACATACACTTCAAGATCAAGTACATAAGGCCCCTAATGGAAAATAAAATACACATCAACCTCTGAGTAACGTCAGATCATTATGAATTAATGCATGGAGACTTGGGATCATAATTTCACTTAGATTTTATCATATCTTTCAAGATAAATAAAAGTTGTCGTGTAACTTTTATTTCTTGTTGTTATGACTAACATCATCATCAACATGTTGCCCGTCCAACCATTTATCCTCTCAAAATATTAGATGTCTATCATTCCCAAGATTCTATTTGATTCCTTTTGTAGGAGCCCTCTACATTTCAGTACACTATTCCATATGACCGAGCCCCTAGGAAAACTACCCTCCAAAAGAATAGTTTCATCATGATCAGCATTGAGATATTTAGATATTGTGCTTCATTGTTATATCTTGATTAGGGTTTGGCTATTTATTTTTTAATATCTATTTGATTCCTACATGTCTACCCTTTGCTTGTCCACTATTTTTATATCATGTATCATGGATTCTTATGCACCCTTGTCTTTGGATTATCTCCATATATAGATCAAGGATTATAAGGTATTTTCACACTTCATTAATTCCTATCCTTGATCCTTGATGATATTCAACATCTTTCCTACAATGAGTGATGATTTTCTTGTTCTACAAGCGAGGTGTTTTTATGTCTATCTAGATTCTCCTCCTTCATGGAATTTGTTGGTGCATTTCCATCAATTATAGAGGATTTTACTCCATTTCTAAACATGATTCCTGATGATATACCTCTTGTGTAATGAATTATGTTGATGTTTCCCTACCTACTAGTGATACATCTAAGGATAATGTTTTATGTGATGAGGTTGTACATTCCTTAGATATTTGTGATGTTTTTCTTTCTACATGTCATGATAGTCTTATTTCTATACCCTTATATTCATGTTCTTGTAATGATGCATCTTATGAGGAGTCTAGGGATAATGATTTATGTGAATTAGCTTCTTTATATATGATAATGATATCCTTCATAATAATAGTTCTCTTACATCTCATGTTTTTGATATATTAAATAGGGAAACAAGGGTCCCAGTCTCTTTACATCACAACAAAGAACAAGCATGTACCATATTAGCATATAGAAACAATGACCAACTAAAATAGACCAAAGATGCATAAAAGCAGCACAAAAACAACACAAAAAGTAGCAAAAGGACAACACACTAAACAACAAAACAAAGATCACATATGACCATGAAGGGTGATCAGGTCCTTCAAGTCCTAACTAAGAATATTCAACTTCTCCTCCTAAGGAGAAATCCCACCATAGTCTACTTGCCTCTCTTCATGTTTCTACTTCTTATTGGGCTTCTCTCCACTGCCTTCATGGGTATGTTTTCTCTTCCTAGGCTTAGTGTTGAATGCGTTGCTATTGATGTCAACTGAGTAGTGGTGTAGAAGGCATAATGTTGTATGTGATGTCAAAGGAGTAGATCAAAGGAGAGATGATTATCAGTATCATCTGCACATAGTTGTACCAGTAGACCAGAGGAGCAGTGATGGTGGAAGTTAAGAGATCAATATCATCTATACATAGTCATATTTTATCCTCTGAAGTTCATGTGTAAGGTTCATGACAAGTGTATGCTATTAATATCAAGTTGATGTATTGTGTTGATAATGAATGGCATGGAAGTAATGTTTGTTGCATATGGTTCCTTTTGGTGACATGAAGTCATGTTGCTTGGCACTTAATGAAGAAAGTTGCAAAAGGATGAGGAAATTTTGTCTAAGTAAAGTTCTAGTTAGGAAAGGTGTCACAAGCTCAGAAGAGTGTACCACATTCTACTGCTAATGTAGATATGAGCTTGTAGATTGAAATGTAGCTAGACATTGCTTTGAGGCATGTATGGTTCAAATTTGACATCATAAAACCTACCGCAAAGTATTTGAGTTAGTAGAGTGGAGGTTGTTGGCAAGAGACATTGTGTGGCTTCATTAATGTTGTCATTGATGGCAACAAATTCCTTTCCACACATCCGCAGGACATGGTGTGTCCATACCGGAAGTCAGATTGAAGAATGTTGTGGTCTGGTAAGCAAGAAAAGAGCATGCAACAAGATCCAACAATCAAGTTTGGATCTCTCAAAGGAAGTATCTCAACAAAGTGCAGACTTGGCAAAGTCAAGAGGAGTATCATGACTGATATATTCTAGAGATTAAGCCTTTGGTGATGATAGAGTGAAAAGATATAAGCACCTGAGTGTTGGGTTCCTGTTTGACAGAGTAGACTGAGGAAGACCTGACCGGCAAAGCATCAGACCTTAATCCGGATAGGATATTGATGGTGGTCAAGCTTCTTGAGGTATCATTCATGATTGGCCAACATGATTGATGACTTCTTTAACTATCTTTTTGATATGCATCACTTGGTAAGAAAGGATTTAGCTGACAGATCAGAGTTTGGGAAAATATTGAGTATTCTAGATGCCGACTAGAAAGATGTTGAAATCCTTGGTGCGGATATATATACCAGATGGATTTAGATGAGAAGGTGTGTGTGGTGTGTTATGAAGTGTGAAGAAAAGAATAAAGCATAGTAGAAGCAGTAATACAGGTTCGGTATGTGACAGGACAACAACACCAAAGAAGAGGAAGAATGAAGTGCAGTAGATCAGTATATTGAGCCTAACCAGAATTGAACCTTAGCATATGTGGATGCTTCTCATCAGTTCAAGTATCTTGCTACTTTCTTTGTACCTTGTAGACAGTGAGTCTCTTGTAGGCAGTGAGCCTCTTGTGAGCAGTGTGCTCGGGCAGTGAGCCCTAATTGGCAAGTGCCATTTTTGTATTTCTATTCTTCTAACAGAGAATACATTCTTGGGTTAGTCACCCCGTGGTTTTTCCCTTAACAGGGTTTTCCATGTCAAAATCATTATGTTATGTGTATTGACTTTGTTTCTGCTTTCATGATTATGGATGCTTATTTGTTTTGATACTGCACTAGTTATTAAAGAAGAACAGAAAGTTAAATTAATTAAGATAACTGATTCACTCCCCCTCTCAGTTATCAACAATTGGTATCAGAGCTAAGTTCCTCCAACAGAGCCTAATAGCTTGAGGAAGATCTGGGAATCTCAATGGTTATGTATGGTATGAGGGAACAGCTTCAGTCTGCCCTAGATGATCTTGAACAATCTCACTCCGAAGTCAATAACTTGAAGGAAAGACTCAAACAGGCTAATGATTTCATAAATGAACTAAAAGAGAAACTGAGTATCTCTATGAAAAAGAGAAAGGAACTTCTTCAACAATTAGCAAGTCAAAGTGAAGCCAATAATACTGAAGAAGATCTGAAAGAGAAGAACAAGTTATGTGAGAAGCTATCAAAAGAGGTCATTATGGTAAGACATGAAATGGAATCAAGGGTTATGAAATTCACCCAAGAAATTGAAGAGAAAAGAAAAATTGAAGATGATCTAAGACAATCTCTCAAGGAGAAGTTAGAAGACTGCTATAAAATGGATAGAATAATTAGGCATCTGGAATCTGATCTTGAAGAAGAAAGAGATAATGAAGAACAAATTGAGAATCAGATTGACACTCTTAAAAGGGATCTTCAAACAGCAAATGAATACAAAGAGAAATTCAAGATAAGCTCTTCTCAACTTGAAGTTCTTCAAAGCCAAAAGAGGGTAGATGACAAGCAAGGCTTGGGGTATGAGAAAGGTGAAAGCTCTGGATCCAGTCAAAAGAACTATGGATCTGGAAATCCAAGGAACAGGCCTAGAAGACCTCTGGTAAGGCAACCAAATGCTCAAAGATATCCATCCTTCAATGGACACTGCCACAATTGCAATAATTTTGGTCATAAAATAAATCAGTGCAGAAGAAGAATGAATCAGACTAATTCATCCTTCTCCGGACAGTGTTTTAATTGCAAAAGGTATGGTCACAAATCTCATGAATGTAGAAATTTGCAAATAAAGAATTCATTCAATGGTAGATGTTTTGCATGCAATAGAGTGGGACATATGGATAATCAATGTAGATCAAGAGGATTCCAGTCAAATATGCAAAGAAATGTTGTTTGCTACAATTGCAATAGATCCAGTCATATTGCCAAATTCTGCAGAAGTAAAAATTAGGACAAAAAGGGTCTGGTGCATCATAATCAAAACCAAGACAAAGGAAAAGGAAAAGTGAATGTAGATTAAATTCAAAGGGAGATGAACAAGATATTGGTGAAGAGAAGTACAAAAAATGTTGGGGATGGATCCACACCAGAATCTGGTGCTGATATTCCTTCCGGAAACTAAATAGATGAGCTCTGGCTCAGGGGGAGTAACAAAAGAAAAACATTTTCCCCAGCCAGTCAATAGGTGCCTAAAATTGGCACATGAAAGGTTGCGGATTAAAAGGTTCTCAGAGAAACATCTTAATAAGCTGTGGTAAAGATGTGGAAGATCCATAAGAAGTTTAGAAAAGGTTAATCTTCCAAGATTGATCCGGTTCAACAGTCATCCGGTAAGAACAAGATTTTCACAGATAGATCTAGTATAATTGAAATATTTGGATTTGTAGTTAGATGGAATGATTGGTTAAAAGGAGATACTTTGTAAGTTATCATCCTAGGTGCATCTCAGTGATCCAGAAAGATCTCTCTCAAAAATAAAGAAAACAAGGCAACTAGAATAACCTAAGTTATGCATTTATTGCAATGTGAAATTAGGGTTTGCACAGAAATATAAGGGTTCCCTTGTTCATCACCTGCACATTTACATTCAAGAAGAAGAGAGAAGGAGCTCTGCAATAAATTGTCTCAAACCTCTCAAAGATCAACCACAGAAATTGACTTATCCAGCAATTCGATCCGGCTCATTTCGTGAACCCTAAAAGCGTAAAAGGTATTTTCCGTTCTTGAAATCTCTCTCTGAATCTTTTGAAAGATGGCTACTCTGAATGTTGTGAAGATCACTGGTAGGCTGCATCCAAAACTCAAGAAACATCCATACAAATCCCTAGAAGTTGATCCCCTAGGCACCTTTTCAAGCATTCCGCATGGGGTTTTGCATGTAGAAGATGTTAGGGCATATATTCATGCAAACATTGAGGAATTTGGGGAATCCAAACTAATGGATATATATCAAAAATAGTTAATAGATGATTCTTTTGAACTCAAACCTCAGTACAAGGCTATCTAGGTTAAGTATTTCGGACAATGCATCCACTTCCCCTGTTTTGCAGAAGATGAGTGGGTCTGGTATGTTTTGAACAGAGTGCATGACAACTTCATGTGGTTAAATAGACCATTTAAGATCACAAAAGATGCTATTAGGGTAGTAACCGGTTTGCACTCATTCGGTGGGTTACCTGTTCTCAAATCGGTCAAAAACCAAACTGTGAGTGAGGCTACCAGATTAAAATTTGACAAGAGAGCCATGACAATAGAAGATATCACTGATCCGGATATCAAGTTTGCCTCCATGTTTATTAGTTACAAGATATATCACTCCAGCAGGGAAAATTCAGTACCCAGAATTGCAATTTACACTGCCTATCAGATGCTGAGAGAAAATGCTGACTATGATCTTTGTGAGCTTCTCCTAAACCAACTGTTAGAGAATTTGTAGAAAATAAAGAAAGATAAAAAGAATTCTTTCAAGTATGGTGGCCTGATACTTTGCCTATTCTTCTACTATATGAATGAGCTACTCGGAACTAGTGGCTGGATATGGCAAAATGATAGACCCGTTGCCATACAAATCAGAGATTATTTGCATGGAATAGGTGATGCCAAGGCACAAAGTACAGCACTATGGGGCTACTTCAAGAACTTTTAGAGTATGATGCAAGCAAGAGAGAGAATCCCCCAATCTCTAGTTGAAAAGTATAAGGATACAGTATGCTTTATGGTAGAAACTGATCAATACCTAATGGAGGCAATGGAGCCAAGGATAGTCTGGATCATGGAAATGGGGTATGAAGTTGATGAGAAAATTCTAGAACTACATATTCAACACCTGCTGAGTCAACCCAAGGACCTTAAGGCAGAAAGGTTTGGAACCTTTGAAGAGTTGAGCGTGAAGATTCATGTAGAGCTAAGACAACTGAAAATGAAAAGAAAAGTGAGAAAAGAAGTAGAGGATGTTGCCAAAAGGTATGGCATTTCAAAAGAAGCACTTGATGCAAATAGAGAAAAACGGGAAAAGGTAGAAAAAGAGAAACAAGATGCAGAAAAGGAAAGTGATCTGGTGCAAGCCCCTTCCCGGACCAGATCCTCCAAGAGCTTTGCACCTGCCACCTCTAAGAGCCAAAAGGCATCAAAATTAGAAGCCCAGACATCCGGAAAGGGAGAGAAGAGAACAAAGAAAAAGGCAACAAGATCCTATACAAGTCAGAAGGATGATGAAGAAACTGAAACTGATGAGGAAGTAAAGAAAATGAAGAAGAAGAAGAAGAAGAAGAAGAAAATATCCGGTGAATTCTCTATAGGTCAAGACAAGGAAGAAGAGGCAGAAGAATTCATTGAAAGACCTACTCTCTGCATTTATGATATCATCAAATTAGTTACTGTGGATGAGAACCTGCAACCAATGGCTAAATTTTATAATGAATATAGTGAAGGTGATCAGAAGATATTGCAAGATGCCACAGTCAGGTATCTAAACATCTACAACAAAGCATTCATTGAAATTATATCTCTGATTCCCAAAAGCTTAGAGAAGGAACTTGAAATAAGAAAGAACAATTCCCAAGCAAAAGACCTAGAAATCCGGGAGCAGATTGCTATTCAGCTCTATCTATCCATTACCCCAAAACAAACGAACATTATCTTCAAGGATTGCAAGGATGAGTTCTAGAGCAAAGCCAGAATGAATAAGCTTATGCTCGGAGAGACTGATCAGGTGGCTAAAGAGACTGAAGAGATCCTCTAGAATGCCTATAAAAGATTCAATATTCCTGTTATAGAGGACCTAGGTGATGAACCCTCTACCATGGATGACAAAGAAGAATCTACTGAGACAGTTGCAGAAGAGACAAAGGAAGGTGAGGAGAAAATTGAGGATCTAGATTCCTCTGCTCCGGAAGAGGAAGTCCTTAAAGAAACAAACATCTCTCCTCCGGTTTCCCCAGCAGACTCCGGATCTAGAGGAGAAGAAAGAACAGAAGAGAAAATCAGTCAAGAAGAAGAGGTGAAGGGAAGAGAAGAAGGTCAAACAGAGAAGACCACAAGTGATAGTGCTAAGACTGCAGAAGGGAAGAAAACTCTGTCTCCGACAAGAGACACTGCAGAAGCAGTCAAAGACTTCTTGACAAAAGAAATGATGGAATTAGATGAATCAGAGCTACTTCAAGGACCATTCAATTTTGATTCCCTCTCCCTGGTTCAGACTATGAAGATAGCATCCTTTTCTCGTGCAAAGGCAAAAGAAAAACTTTTGAAGTCTCACATGGAAGACTGTGAGCTAATTGAGATTGCATCCAGTGCATTGGAGAAAATCATGCCATCCTTCCAGAAGGATCTTTCGGCCTCTTCATCCAGTAACTTAAAATCTCTTGTTAATTCAATTAGCACACATTTTGATTCTTTGGACAAGTCAGTTGAAGATAAAGTCTGGAAAGAATTTTTGGGTAAGAGATTCTCTGAAGTACAAGGGCTAATAACAAATGATAGGAGAACTATGGATATTGGGATAAAGAGCTTAGAAAATGCTCTTAAAGATGGCAAAGATATATATAAATTTTGTTTATCCTGGTCTAAAGTGACAAAGGATATTGAGAAGAAAGTAAAAGAGCAAGAGGATAAACTGTTAAGTTTATCTCAAAGTTTTGATCCTCTCTTCTCTTCCATAGTAAATCAAGAGTGTCAGACTATTACAATCATAAATGAAATAAAGAAGCTTGAGAAGGAGAAGAAAAATAGAATAAATAGGTTAAGTAAACTTAGAGGGATAATTATCCCTAAATTAGAGGCCATGCATGAGGCCCTAACTGATGCTCAGATCATAGCCCGGACTAGTGATCTGACTGATCTCAAGAGGGCAGAAGCTTTTGCATTCTTGTTGAGTGGTCACATCTCAATTTTGGATAGAATGAAGAAGAGTTGGGTGACAGAAGTGGTACAGTTGAAGACCACATTTGCAGATATACTACAGTATATGTAAGTATAACATGTATATATACTTATGCGGCTAAGTATAGTTGGATTTTTAGAAATTTTGGTGTGCGGATTCTACCCTTTTCCATTGATGTCAAAGGGGGAGTGAGGAGTAGTGAAAAATGAGGAATCCAGTTAAGGGGGAGCTCTAGAAAAGTGTACTTTAGAACAGAGCATTAGCCAAGGGGGAGTGTAATATGACACTTAGTCATTTTTCACTAAGTGTTGCCATCAATGCCAAAGGGGGAGATTGTTGGCAAGAGACACTGTGTGGCTTCATTAATGTTGTCATTGATGGCAACAAAGTCCTTCCCACACATCCGCAGGACATGGTGTGTCCATACCAGAAGTCAAATTGAAGAATGTTGTGGTCCGGTAAGCAAGAACAGACCATGCAGCAAGATCCAAAAATTAGGTCCGGATCTCTCAGAGGAAGTATCTCAGCAAAGTGTGAACTTGGGAAAGTCAAGAGGAGTATCATGACTGATATATTCCAAAGATTGAGCCTCTGATGATGATAGCGTGAAAAGATATAAGCACCTAAGTGTTGGGTTCCTGTTTGACAGAGTAGACTGAGGAAGACCTGACCGGCAGAGCATCAGACCTTAATCCGGATAGGATATTGATGGTGGTCAAGCTTCTTGAGGTATCATTCATGATTGGCCAACATAATTGATGACTTCTTTAACTATCTTTTTGATATGCATCACTTGGTAAGCAAGGATTCTACTGATAGATCAAAGTTTGGGAAAATATTGAGTATTCTGGATGTTGACTAGAAAGATGTTGAAATCCTTGGTGCGGATATATATACCAGATGGATTTAGATGAGAAGGTGTGTGTGGTGTGTTATGAAGTGTGAAGAAAAGCAGAAAGTAGAGTAGAAGCAATAATACAGGTCCGGTATGTGATAGGATAGCAGCACCAAAGAAGAGGAAGAATGAAGTGCAATAGATCAATATATTGAGCCTAACCGGAACTGAACCTTAGCATATGTGGATGCTTCACATCAGTTCAAGTATCTTGCTACTTTCTTTGTACCTTGTAGATAGTGAGTCTCTTGTAGGAAGTGAGCCTCTTATGAGCAGTGTGCTCGGGCAGTGAGCCCTAATTAGCAAGTGTCATTTTTGTATTTCTATTCTTCTAATAGAGAATACATTCTTGGGTTAGTCACCCCGTGGTTTTTCCCTTAATAGGGTTTTCCACGTCAAAATCATTGTGTTATGTGTATTGACTTGTTTCTGCTTTCATGATTATGGATGCTTATTTGTTTTGATGTTGCACTAGTTATTAAAGAAGAACAGAAAGTTAAATTAATTAAGATAACTGATTCACCCGCCCCCCTCTCAGTTATCAATAGAGGCAATGTTGAAATAGAGTAGTTCTAGTCACAAAGGTTCAAGAGATTGCTCTACACTTCTTTGCAATTGAAGATATGAGATTGTAGTTTGTAGGACAACTAGATATAAGTAAAAGGTATGCATGTTTCAAGTTTCAAATGATAAAGTGTACCGCAGAAGCTTTTCTAGTGTCAGTTGTATGAAGACAAGTCAAGTGTTAAGGTAATTAGAGGGAGATAGTAGATACCATTGCATTTCATTGCACTATGATATTTGGCCTTACTGATTGGAAGATATGCTCATATGGTCAGTTGGTATGCTTAGGTCAAGTTTCAAATGCCTTTGTTTACCACAAGTATGATTTTAATGTTTTACATCAAGACTGTGTAAGCAGAGTGTGTTAAGGATACCAGAATTAGAGTTCAATTGTTTGTACCAGCATGAAATAGCTTTAAATGATAAAAGGAGTGTATAGGAATGATATGCAAGTCATATAATTCTTATAGTGTGGTCCGCATGATGTTATTTGGTCTCTCTAGTACCATTATAGGCCTAGAGCTAATGCAAGGAAGGATAAGTGTTTGGTGAAAATTGACTTGAAGTATTTTGATGATTGTGCCGTGTGTTTTGAAGTGTGTGCCAATATGGATATGTGTGCTAAGGTGAAATAGGTTTTGATAATTACTTGTTTTGAAATGCATTTGATTCCTACATCACTGCAGTTAACTTGGGATCCGACAAACAAGGCCATTGCATGTTTCAAGTTACATGTTCCATCTTGACCGAAAAAGGCTCAGATAATTTTTAAAGACTTTTGGAGGATATAAATGTAAGATCAAGATTGTTGAAAGTGTAAGGTGAAATGTGATGTGTGTTAGCAATGATAATATGCGAATAAAGTAAACATAGAAGAAGTTTGATGATGAAATATGGAAAGGATCAATTTATGTAAAGTGATATTGTTGTGAAGGTAATTAAGAGACTTATGATGATAGAAAAGTGGCATTTGAAGGTGGTTTGATGTTGTGGATGTAGACACCCAAAATTGTCCCATTTCATTATTTATGCATTAAACTCATATTGCATAGCATACATTAATGTCCTCTAACACACTTGTAATAAAAAATCCAATTTTCTTCTATGTCTTCATAATTAATTAAGTAAATTTTATTTATTTAACTAATTTTCTTCATTCTCTTATCTTCCATTAATAATTAGATAATTTTAAATTATTTAATTATGTTATCCCATCTTCTAAAAGAATAAATAAAATCTAAATTTTATTTATTTCCCCCCATCATATAAATAAATTAAATAAATTTTAATTTATTTAATTTACTTTTTTCCTCATGTCATGTAAATAAATTAAATAAACATAGTTATTTAATTTATTTGCCCATTTTCTAAATAATAAATTAAATAAAAATGTTCATTTAATTTATTTTACCCACCTTCCATTTCCCACTAAACGTGCACATGACTTTCAAATTGGCAACAAATCAAAAAGTAAGATATGGGAAACTTTCAAAATAGAAAAATCTTTTATCTCCACCAAAAAGATAGAAATATCTTATTTTCGAAAAGGAAATCTTATCTCTAATAAGCAACTTCCCTAAAATCTCTAAATAGATGCCTTTTTCAAGGACACTTGTCACATGCACGTTCATCCATATTTTTCAACGATTGATCCTTCCTTTTATCCTCCACCATTGATCGTTTATCTTGCCAAGTCTTTAAAAACCCTCTCATTCTTCCATTTTGGGGGGTTCAAAATCATTAACATTTGCATTATCTTTTATTCAAATCCATTAGCTTTCTCACCATCTTTTGCATGCATACTATCTCTTGAACATTTCATCGCATCATGGCAGCTTCATTCAATATGGTTGTTAATTTAGAGAACCAATCCACATTTGAACCAAGGAATTAAGCACATCTGGCTGATCTTGTTTCTATTGCATGTCCTTTTAATAACTTAGATTTGAATTTATTGAAGGTCCTAGGGTTTAATCTTGTTTGTCATTATTTGATCTCTTAATAATGGATTTTTCCCTGGTACACAGTGGAGTCTGGTATTGTGATTGTGCAGAAGAAAGATAGCAATGCAGAGATTGGAAAGGTCAACAGAAGGTTGGAACAAACTAAATTTGTGAAAGAAGCATTTGAGTGAGATAAGTATTTTGGTTTAGAGGTTGAAGCCTCCTTTTGTAAAAGTTGTAAGTGTTGTAGCACTTCAAGGAGTTACAAATTCCTTTGGGTTGTAGCCCATACATGATAATGTAAATCTTTTTTTATTTGTGAGGCTGGATTTGGATAGTAGATCCAAGCAACTTGCTCACTATGGTTTTCCCCTTCTATGGTTTTTCACATAAATCTGGTGTTATGGTTGTGTACTCATGTTCTCTTTTGTTTCTCATTGTCTAAATGCTTATATTTCTTTGAATGTTGTTGGAAGAAAATAATTTGATTAAGTACTGATTCACCCCCTCTCAGTACTTCTATGTGTTCAACAAATGGTATCAAAGCTAAGTTCCTTGATGTAGTCTAACAACTGAGGTAGATCTTGGAGTGGAACACATGGGAACTAAAGTACTGTTCAATGATAAGTATCCTCTGAAAGATGATAAAGATATGATAGCCTTTAATGAAGAAGATTGTGGGGTTGATTTTGAATGAGAACTCATTTTTTCTCTAGAAGATCTGGATGCAACAAGGAGAGAAAATGAAGAATATAAGTTCAAGCTTAAAGAATCAAAAGAAGCAATTGTCAACTTGAAAGTTCAAGTTGAAGAAGGTAAGAAGGTTGCAGATTGCCTAAATGCTAAGCTCAATGACAAATTAGTTGAATGCTCCAAACTTGAAGAAGAAATTATCTCTCTGAGGAAAGATTGGAGAAAGCAAAAGATCAGATAGACAAAAGCCTAAAACTCAAGAAAAGCTCCAATATCCTTGATGAGATAATTAGCAGTCAAAGACCTCTAAAGAATGAAGGTGGTCTTGTATTTGAGAAAGGTTAGAGTTCAATAACAGATATACCTGAAGGCATGTTTGAAATGAAAAAGGAAGAGCCCTGGTGCAGTCACGGTAGGAGGGTTCACAGAAATAACTATCCGAACCATGCAACAAGAGTAAACAGAATGGAAACAACACAAAGAAATGAAACAAATGTAGATTCAATCATTTAGTATATCATAGAATTCAAATAGAGATCAGCTGGCAACATGCGGGCTTAAAATTAGGGCTCACAGACCTGATTACATGCATGCACAAGATAAAGCTTTGAATCTCTTCGCATAAAATCTAAACTATCAATCTTCTAAATCTTGAGAACTATGCTAACTGCTTTCCTAAGGATCTATTACATCAATATATATCCTTTCCAGACCAATAGATTCCTCTGCATCAGCCCAAGAAGGTCACAAACTCCAATGAAGAGTTGTAATGTGCAACACAGATAGGTCGGATCTAAATGCATAGAACCCTTCCGAAAATTGAATGAAATGAAGTACCGATCCTCGGGGAAGGTCGGCCATGAACCAAAGATCATTGAATGATGTGTCATTAGGCTCCAAAGATTGGGAAATGCTTCCGCAAGTTTCTCCTTTAGCTAATTACCAGGAACTGTTAGAATGCTCTGCTCTAAGAAATAGTCAATCTTCTGATGGTGATATCTTTCTGGTAACAATGTGTGGACCTCTAAATTTTAGACATGATGTTGATGAATGAATGTAGATGCTAAGTCTAGCTCCACAAGGTCTGAAATGTAACTATGCTAGAATACCAGACCACAAGGTAGGAGCTACTTCTGACTGAAGTGCCTAAACTGAACTGGAAATTGAAAAGAAGCAAACTAAACTGCAAACAAAATAAAATGCAAATGTTTTTGGTTGATGCAAGATTGCTCTTGAACTAGGGATGCTCCTACATCAGACATCCAGGGTTATTAAAAAAAAGTGAGTCCCTCACTTTGTTGGGGCTAGGGGAGAACCAAGACGGTCCACCTTAGCCTGAGAAATCCATGATGAATCTTCTTTCGGTCTGCCTTTCCATTTCACAAGGTATTCTTTGTATTGTCTTCCTCTAGTGCTGCGTCTAACTCTGCTATCCAAAATGACTTCAATTTGCTTTGCTGCTTGTTGTGGTAATTGCTTCTTCAAGTCTTCTTCCATGCTATTACTGAACTCTGCTTCATGATACTGATATAGATCTGCAATGTTGAAAATAGGTGATATACCCAATGTCTCTAGTAACTCCACTTCATATGCATTTCTTGAATCAAATTTTCTGAGTATCTTACAAGGTCCAAACTTCTTCATTTTCAACTTGTTATATGTCCCAACTGGAAATCTTTCTTTTCTTAAGTATACCGTCACTTCATCTCCAACTTCAAATTCTTTGTCTTCCCTTCTCATCTACCATTTCTTTATACTTACTGTTCATATCCTCTAAATGCTTCTTCACTTGATTATGCACTATCTCCATGTGATCTGCAAATTCCTCTGCTTCTGCACTTCTCTTTTCTCCCATGCTGGTATCTCTTAGTTCTGCTACTCTTCTAGGATTCATTCAGATAACAATCTCAAAAGGTGTTCTTCCGATACTCCTGTTCACTAAATTATTGTATGCAAACTCTGCTTGTGAAAGAATCAAATCCCAACTTCCTACTTTCTCTCCAACCAAACATCTTAACAAGTTTCCCAAACTCCTATTCACTACCTCTGTTTGTCCATCAATCTGTGGATGAAAAGATGAACTTAACTTCAAATATGTCTTCATATTCTTCCAAAGTGTCTTCCAAAAGTATCCAACAAACTTTGTATCTCTGTCTGAAACTATACTCTTAGGTAATCCATGCAATCTCACAATCTCCTTGAAAAATAGGTCAGCTACATGCACTACATCAGTTGTCTTCTTACAAGGTATGAAATGAGCCATCTTTGAAAATCTGTCAACCACTACAAATATTGAATCATGTCCCCTCTATGTCTTAGGTAATCCCATTACAAAATCCATGCTTATATCTTCCCAAGGTCTCTCTGGTACTATCAAAGGTTTATACAATCCAGTGTTCTGACTTCTCCCTTTTGCAACTTGACAAACTCTACAACTCTGCATAAATCTCTGAACATCCTTATGTATCTGAGGCCAAAAGTAAAATTCACTTACCAAAGTCACTGTCTTATCAATGTCAAAATGTCCTGCCAATCCACCACTATGTTGTTCCTTGATCAAATTATCTCTCATAGAACTTCTAGGTATGCACAACTGATTTCCTCTAAACAACATATCTTCTTGAATGAAATAGTCCAACCACTTACTCCTATCTGTCACAACAGGTTCCTTACATGCTTTCCAATGTTCTACAAAATTAATGTCTCCCTCATACATGTTCTTCAATTCATCAAAACCCAACACTTCAACTCTCATCTCTGTCAACAAGTTTCTTCTCCTACTCAAGGCATCAACAACTTTGTTTGATTTTCCACTCCTATGCTTCAACACAAAAGTATAACTCTGCATGAACTCTACCCATCTCATATGTCTCTAATTTAACTTACCTTGACTATTCAAATACTGCAAAGCTTAATGATCAATATACAACACAAACTCCTTAGGCAACAAGTAATGTCTCCACTTCTTCAAGGCTTGAATTATGGCATAAAACTCTTGATCATAAACGGAATATCTTCTCCTTACATCATTCAACTTCTCACTGAAATATGCTACAGGTCTACCTTCTTGACTTAACACTGCTCCAATTGCATTTCCACTTGCATCACAATCAACTTGAAATACCTTTTTTGAAATTTGTTAATGCCAAAATAGGTTGCTCTATCACCTTCTACTTCAACAACTTGAAACTTTTATCTACTCTTGATGTCCACTTGAAATCTTTTCTATCACCTCTCATTGTCTCTGTCATAGGGTTACGAACTGAACTGGAATTTCTGATGAACTTCCGATAGAAACAAGCTAGTCCATGAAATGATCTAACCTCTCCAATGCTCTCCGGTGTAGGCCATTCAACAATTGCTTTCACTTTCTCAAGGTCCATCTTCAATCCTTCCGCAGAAATCACAAATCCCAAATATACCAACTCTTCCTTCATGAAACTACACTTCTTGATGTTTATCAGCAATTTCTCTTCTCTCAGTCTCTGCAAAACTTGTCTAATATGCCACAAATGTTCCTCTTTTGTCTTACTAAAAATTAGAATATCATCCAAGTATATAATAACAAACTTACCCAAGAATTTCTTCAGAACTTCATTCATCAATCTAATGAAAGTACTTGGTGCATTTGTCAATCCAAAGGGCATCACTAACCACTCATACAACCCTTTATTTTTTTTAAAAGCAGTCTTCCATTCATCTCCTTCTTTGATTTTGATCTGATGGTATCCACTTTTCAAATCTATCTTTGTGAAATATCTTGCTCCACTCAAACAATCCATAATATCATCCATCCTAGGTAAAGGAGATCTATACTTAACTATGATCTTGTTTATTGCTCTAGAATTAGAACACATTCTCCATTCTCCATCTTTCTTAGGTGCCAAAACTGTAGGTACTGCACAAGTACTCAAGCTTTCTCTGATCAAACCTTTCCTCAACAACTCCTATATCTATCTATTCAATTCTTCATTCTCTATTGGTGTCATTCTATGTGTTGCTTTGTTAGGCAAACTTGCTCCCAGTATAAGATCCATGTGATGACTGATACTCCTTATAGGCAGTAATCCTTCAGGTACATTGTCTGATATGATGTCTTCATACTCTATCAGTAATTCTCTTATCTCCTCCGGTTGTGATTCTTCAGTTTTTTTCTTCAATTCTTCAAGCTTCTTAGGAATCAAGGCATAACACATATTCTCATGTCTCAAACCATCCAAAAATTTCCTTCCATCTACCAAACAAATTCTAGCATTCCCACATATTTCACTCTTAGGATCATCTTCCAAAGGAATCAAAGTAATTTCTCTTTTCATTTGTTGTTATAGTATATGTATTCTTTCTCCCATCATGTATAGCTTTTCTATCATACTGCCAAGGTCTACCCAACAGGATATGACAAACATCCATAGACATAATATCACACAAGACTTCATCATGATAAGA
Organism: Cunninghamia lanceolata; assembly: GCA_027924645.1. Classification (NCBI taxonomy): domain Eukaryota; kingdom Viridiplantae; phylum Streptophyta; class Pinopsida; order Cupressales; family Cupressaceae; genus Cunninghamia; species Cunninghamia lanceolata. The sequence goes on along the minus strand of BSBN01000562.1, from coordinate 5,963,612 downwards.
TCCAATATGAAATTTCACCAAACATTTTTCACTCACCAGTACCTTATGATCATCCTAAATCCATGCTATCTGATAGGGCTTAGGGTGTTTCAATCTTTCCAACTTCAGCTTAGTTACCATCTCCTCTGAAACTAGGTTATCTGAACTACTACTATCAATCACAACTTTACAACACTTACCTCCTAATTTGCATCCTGTTCTAAACAAACTTTTCCTCTGTGATGGTTCCCCACTTGTCTCTATTTGAAATAGTGCTCTCCTCATCACCAATGATTCTCCTTTCTCTAGATTGCCAACTAAACAAGGTGATTCAACAGGTTCTTCAACATAGGTTGCTCTTCCACTATTTTTTGTCCTCTTGTACTACCCTGATTACAATCAAATGCTCTATGTCCTTCACCTCCACACTTGAAACAAGTACCTCTGAATATTTTCTTATCAAATCCTCTTCCATCTCTTTAGTAGCCTTCATTTTAGTATGCACTAGGGTTTCCTCTCCGATAAAAATTTATGTCATCTCTCCAGTAAGCATTGTTATCTCTATCATCCTTCTTCAACGGGCTGTCAAACTTGTTCTGCTCCAGATATGATCTGTCTCCTCCAGAATAAGTGCTACCTCTCTGAAATTTACCTCCTCTACCTCTCTGTCTCTAGTCATGTTTCTTATTCATCTTCTCTTCAACTTTCAGGGAAAACTTGTATACTTCCTCCAAAGATGTCATCCTTACCAAGTTTAGTTCTTCTTGAATGGTAAATCTCAATCCATTGATGTATCTAGCCACTTTCTCCTTTCTTGCTTCACTATGTCCTATTCTTATGATCATTTTATGAAATTCTTCAGTGTACTCCTTCACAAATTTCTCTTTTTGTCTTAGGTTTTGTAATCTTTTCAACAGCTCCAACTCATAGTCAGCAGGTATAAATTGATTATTCAACTTTGTCACCATCCGGACCCACTTTGTAATATTTTCTTTTCCTTTTCTATTTCTTTCCAACTGAACTTCCTTCCACCATATAGAAGCATGTCCTTTCAACTTTGTCTTTGCAAATTTCACCTTCTCCAAATCTTCAATTTCCTTATATTCAAAGTATTCTTCCATACCATTTATCCAGTCAATCAACTCTTCAGGGCTCAAATTACCAGTATAGTTTGGCACATTGACTCTAGGTCTCTTTCCAATCTTTGAAATAGATCACAACATCTGTACTTGATCTAATTCTTCTTCCTCATCACCTCCTAGGGTTTTGCTAGTTTGTTCAGCAAATTGAAATTCCTCTTCATCCTCACTTTCAAAATTAGGCCTCAGTATCAATCCTCTTCGTCTATCTTCTTCAACAACATCCAAATAAATTCACATTGTTTTCATCATCTCCATCATTTCATCCATTCTACCAGCCATTGTTCCAATAGTAGCAACTCTCCATGGTAGCATTCTTCCTAGGATCAAGTGTAAACTGCCTCAGGTTGGGCGATCGGGCTACAAGGTAACAACTGCCTCTCAATCAGTGATCAGTTGTGACACAAGTAACCTGCCTCAATTCGACGATCTATCCACAGTAAGATCTTACAGAATTCCCTCACCAACTTCTCTCAATTCACTCCCAAAGATTCAAACTTTCGCTCTGATACCACTTGGTGCAATCACGATAAGAGGGTTCACATAATGAACTGTCCAGACCATGCAGCAAGAGTAAGCACAATGGAAACAACACAAAGAAATGGAACAAATGCAGATTCAGTCATTTAGCATATCATAGAATTCAAATAAAGATCAGCCAACAACATGCGGGCTTACAATTAGGGCTCACAGGCCTGATTACATGCATGCGCAAGATAAAGTTTTGAGGCTCCTTCGCAGAAAATCTAAACTATCAATCTTATAAATCTTGAGAACTATGCTAACTGCTTTCCTAAGGATCTATTACATCAATATATATCCTTTCCAGACCAATAGATTCCTCCGCGTCGGCCCAAGATCACAAACTCCAATGAAGAGCTGTAACGTGCAACATGGATAGGTCAGACCTAAATGCATAGAACCCTTCCAGAAACTGAATGAAATGAAGTGCGGATCCTCAGGGAAGGTCGGCCACGAACCAAAGATTATTGAATGATCTATCATTAGGCTCCAAAGATTGGGAAATGCTTCCGTAGGTTTCTCCTTCAGCTGATTACCAAGAACTGTTAGAATGTTCTACTCTGAGAAACAGTCAATCTTTTGATAGCGATATCTTTCTGGTAACAATGTGCAGACCTCTGAATTCTAGATATGATGTTGATGAATGAATGTAGATGCTAAGTCTAGCTCCACAAGGTCTAAAATGTAACTATTTTGACTGAACTGGAAATTGAAAAGAAGCAAACTAAACTGTAAACAAAATGAAATACAAATGTTTTTGGTTGATGCAAGATTGCTCTTGAACTAGGGATGCTCCCGCATCAAGCCTTGTACTAAAGACTCTAAGAAGACTGGAGATGAGGAGTAGGATTTGGATGATGACTTCATAAAGGTTAGTGATCTGAAGAAGGGTTTCAAGAGATCTCCTCCTAGATAGGATGCTACTCCCAGGTTCTCTCAATCCTTTTATGGTTATTGTTACTCTTGCAACAAGTTTGGTCATAAGGCTATAGATTGTAGTACTAAGGCAAGAAGAAATGTTTACACGAGCAAGAATTCATATGTGTCTCCAAAATATGATGCTATGATCTCTCATTCCCTTTATGATTATTGTTATGCATGTAATAAGTTTGGTCATAGGGCTATTGATTGTAGAACCAAAGAAAGGAGAAATGGTTATATGGGTGAAAACTCATACAATGTTGTTTGCTATAAGTCCAACAATTTTGGGCATAAAGCAAGATTCTTTAAGAGTGGTTCTATGGAACCACCTGTTCAACATAGGAAAATAGAGGAAACTCTAACTCAGCAAAAGAAGGAAATGGCAAAGATATGGAGAAAGAAATTAGAATAAGATAATGAGAAGAAGGAAGAATTTGTGCTTTTGCCTAGTGCAGAATACTTCATAGTTGATTAAGGAAAGGCATAGAGTCAGGGGGAGCTAACTAGTGCATATCTACTCCCCCCCCCTTGAATATTTGTGGCTTATACAATTAGAAGTCAGGCACACAGATGATTTGGCTTGAGATTGGTAGATGATAATGTTATTAGGGAAAGTTCATTTCATCCCCTAAATTTCTAGAGTAAAAAGATGATATGCAGAGGTTTGTGGAATGAATTTGGGGCTCTATGAAGCAATAGAGCACTCCGGTAGCAGTTTACCTAACCAGATAAAGGTGCATTAAATGTGAATGTTAGGGAAAATGGAAGCTACTTATGCAACATTTGCATGATCTAATCTCATTCAAAATCAAAGCAATTGCATCTAGAGCTAAGAAGAGAATAAGGCAATCAGGGTATTTGGTAAATTTGAGAAGAAAAGTGTTGAAGGTGAAACCCTAGAAACATAACACAAAGGTATTTTTTAGAGCTGTTATTTCATAAAACCCTAGTTTCTAAATTTAAATAAGTTTGAGATGGTGACTCCACAACTAGTTGATGTCTTTAAGAAGCCAATGCTGAAATACAAGAAATATCCTTATAAGGCAATGGAAGTTGACAAGGATGGGGCATTTTCTAATGTTTCAGCATATATTGTGTACACAAAAGATGTAAGGGCTTACATCCACTCTACCCTGAATGAAATTAATCATGTAAAGTTTGAGGATATTAGAGACAAACTCTTGGATGATGACAATTACAAACCAGAGTATGCAAACAATGCAGCCAAACGACTGGATGTATAGAAGGACTATCCTAACTTCTGCGATGAACATGAACGGGTAAGGTATATTCTACGTGAAATTCATGATGAGTTTATGTATCTTGATAATCCCTATAGGATTACTAAGGATGCAATCAAGGTTGTTACTGGATTGAGTTCAACCGGGCCTATACCGGTGATGAAAGCTATAAAAAATGAGAAGGTTACATAACTGACTAGAGCAAAGTTTGGCAAAAGGACCCTAAGTGTAAATGACATAACCGGTCTAGGGGTCCGACATGCTGCAATGTGCATGCCTACAAAGTTTATTTCACAAACAAAGAGGGGTCATCCATTGGTACCACAATGCACACTGCTTACCAGATTGTGAAGGAAGGATTGACCTATGTGCTCATGAGAGAATAATTAATGGATAATATGAAGAGGACAAAAGAAACAAGATACAATTTCAGGTATGGTACCCTTATCATTTGCCTTGCATTTTACTTTTTGAATGAATTGCTTGGTTTTAAAGGAAAGGTCTGGCAACAACATATTCCTGTTGCTGCACAAATTAAGAATCATATGAGACATTTTGGAGATGCAAAGAATTGTAGTATAATGTATTGGCAATTCTTCAAAACCCTATAATCTGACATGCAATCCAGGGACAGTTCCTTTCAGTATAATACAAAAATATAAAGATCAAATCACCTTTCTAGTTGATAAAGATTACACTTACATGGAAGTAGTTGAACCTAGGGCTGCATGGATTCCTAAACTACCTTATGAGGTCTCCACAGAGGAGATAAAGACCTATGTTGATATTCTTTTCAGCAAACCCTAGGACACAACAACTGAAAGGTTTGGAACCTATGATGAAATAAGAGAAAAGATGAATAGGAAGAGTGTGAAGGAGCATGTTGAGAAAAACAAAGAAGAATTACATAAGAAATGGGGTATTCCACCAAAATCTACATTAGAAACCCCTACGGAGGATCCTCAACCTAGTCCTACCAATCCGCTAACTATCAAAATGCCTAGAAGGACCAAAAGATCAACATATGCAACTGCAAATGCTTTGCAACCCTCAAATTCAACACAAATTACATCCATAGGAAGAAAAGCTACATCTAAGACCTTGGCTCAAATTAAAAATCTAGAGAATAAGGATGCTAGGATAAAGAAACCTGCTAAAAGAAAGAAGGTTAGGATAGAAGAGATTGAAGAGGAAGAAGAAGAATGAGAGGAAGGAACCTCTCAGCTGAAGAAAGAAGAAATATAAGAAAACTCCTCAGATGTCACCTCCACATGAACCTCTATAGTTAGAGGTTATTTTCAATGGAATCGTGCATTATGGTATACTAAAGGAGACTGCAAAACTACATCTAGATGTGCCTCCTGCAGATGAGAAGACCATTGAGAAGGCAATAGTGATGTATTTAATCAAGTATAATGTGTCTTTGAGTGATATCATTGAAAAGGTTCCTAAGATCCTAGCTCAGGCTCTAAGGCAAAGAAGAGAAAGAGCTTTTGAAATGGATGAAGAGATAAGACAACAAGCTCTTGATAAGGCTAGATCTATTATTTCCCAAGAAGAAAAAGATCAAATGTCTCAAATGCAGGTTCAGGATCTAAGGATGAAGCACAAGGTAGATGCCCTTATGAGCATGGAGAAATATGATAGAAACAAAATTTAGAAGGAGACTGAAGAGGTGACAAGGAAAATTCTTGAAGGAGTAAAAGAAGCTAAGAATGTAGAGCAACCACATGTGTCTCCACCCCACAATACAATATCTCCTCCGCATAACATTGATCAACAAAATCCACAAGAGGATCAAGAGGAGAAAGTAGCACAAGATAGAAAAAATGCATCTCCTGTTCATAATATTGAGCATACTAGTCCTCCTCTAGAGAATACAAAGCAATAGGGTACCCTGATTAGCAAGAGGAGCAGGTAAATGTTGATGCAGGGGAGAGTTCAGAAAAAAGCACATGAAACATCTTCCTTATCCTCTCTAGTAGATTCAATCAAGGAGTTTTTGGTGCAACAAATGTAGATTCAACTAGTGGTTACTCCAAAACTGTTACAACTACCAATTCTTGATGGACAAGTTAACTTGTCTAGCATATCTCCTCTCCACAAGCTACAACTGGGAGGTATACTTCAATCCATCGCAAGACAATTAAGTCTACAACAACAAGTTGAGGGAGCTGAATTGTTGGAAGAAACAATAAGGATAATTCAGAAAGAATAGACTAAGGCAAAAAGAGATCCATCTCTACTTCCCACATAGTAGATGAAGCTTCTATTGGAAACTTTTAAAGCACATTCATCCTATCTAGAGAAGTAGACAAAACAAAAGATTACTGAGAAAGTGAATAACAAAAGAATGGTGGATGCATACAATAGATGTGCTAAAGCACATAATAAATTGCAAGAGAATATGAAAAGCATTCAAAAATGCTTAGAGGATGCCAAAGTATTGTATCAATTTTGTTTGAAATGTCTAGCAACTACAAAGAACATAAAGGATCAAATTGACTCTATTGAGTCAAAAATAACTCAAGTGGCCATTATATATGATCCGGTGAAAGACAAAGATGGTTCTACTAGGGAACAAAGAGAAAGTCTGCACTCCCAACTGAAGCAACTTCTAGACCAAAGAGAAAAGATCAAAGAAGAAATAGGTTAGCTAATGGAAGTTGTGAGTCTGAGGTTAGCATCCTTGAATGGCATTTTAACAGAAGTAGAGAATGTTTATCAAAAGGTAAAAGTGCCATCCACTCTGGAAGAAGTAGAAGAATTGTATATTCAACTTGAAAGCTAAATGCACATTCTGTCTTCTGCGAAGAAGAACTGGGATACAACACTTGCCCAGTTAAAGGTAATATATAAGAATGTTCTACCTTCTAAGTAAATAGAAGGTATGTTGAAGGAAAGACAAATTTTGATGCTGTATAGGTATGCAAAGAATAAGTTTTGAAGTGACAGAGGCTAATTCTCAGGGGAGTGAACCGATAAAGAATAATAAGGTTTGTATAGACAAGGGGATCCTATATGTTTTTTTCAGTACAAAAGAAGACCACTAGCCCTTTGCCCTTGATGTCAAAGGGGGAGAAATCTACATATCAGGTCAATGTTTCCATCAATGACAAAGGGGGAGATTGTTGCATGTGTTGGCATTAATGTCAATTAAGTAGTGGTGTGGAAGGAATATTGTTGTATGTGATGTCAAAGGAGCAAATCAAAGGAGAGATGATGATCAATATCATTTGTACAAAGTTGTACCAGTAGGCCAGAGGAGCAGTGATGGTGGAAGATAAGAGATCAATATCATATGTACACATTTAGACATTATCTTCTAAAGTTCATGACAAGAGTATGCTATTAATATCTTTGATGTAATTTGTTACTAAATGTCATATAAGTAATGTTGGTTTCATAAGTTGCCTTTTGGTGATATGAAGTCATGTTGCTTGACGCTTAATGAAGAAAGTTGCTAAAGGTTGAGGAAATTTTGTCTAAGTAAAGTTCTAGTTAGGAAAGGTGTCATAGGCTCAGGAGAGTGTACCACATTCTACTGCTAATGTAGATATGAGCTTGTGGATTGAAAGGTAGCTAGACATTACTTTGAGGCATGTATGGTTCAAATTTGAGAACGTAAAACCTACTGCAAAGTGTTTTAGAGTTAGCAGAGTGAAGGCGGTGTTAAAATAGAGTAGTTCTAGTCACAAAGGTTCAGGAGATTGCTCTAAACTTCTTTGCAGTTGAAGATATTACAATTTGAAGGATAGCTAGATATAAGTAAAAGTATGCATGTTTCAAGTTTCAAATGATAAAGTGTACCGCAGAAGCTTTTTCAGAGTCAGTTATATGAAGACAAGTCTTGTTAAGGTAATCAGAGGGAGATAGTAGATACCACCATATTTCACTGCACTATGATATTTGGCCTTGCTGATTGGAAGATATGATCATATGGTCAATTGGTATGCTCAGGTCAAGTTTCAAATGCCTTTGTTTACCACAAGTATGATTTTCAATGTTTTACATCAAGACTATGTAATCAAAGTGTGTTAAGGATACCAGAATCAGTGTTCAATTGTTTGTGCTAGCATGAAATAGCAATGATAAAAGGAGTGTATAGGAATGATTTTCAAGTCATATAATGCTTATAGTGTGGTCAAAATGATGTTATTTTGTCTCTTTGATATCGTTGTAGGACTAGAGCTAATGTACAAGGAAGGATAAGTGTTTGGTGAAAGCTAACTTGAAGTATTTTGATGATTGTGTTGTGTGTTTTGAAGTGTGCACTAGCATGGAGATGTGTGCTAAGCTGAAATAGGTCTTGATTATTACTTGTTTTTAACCTCATTTGATTCCTACATCACTGTAGTTGACTTGGGAGCTGACAAATAAGGCCATTGCACATTTCAGGTTACACAATCTATCTTGGGTGACAAAGGAGATAATATTTGAAGACTTACAGAGGATATAAATGCAACAAGATTGTTGAAAGTGTAAGGTGACATGTGATGTGCGTTAGCAATGATAATATGTGAATAAAGTAACTGTAGAAGAAGTTTGATGATGAAATGTGGAAAGGATCAATTTATGTAAAGTGATATTGTTGCAAAGGTAATTGAGAGAGTTATGATGATAGAAAAGTGGTATTTTAAGGTAGTTTGATGTTGTGGAGTCTAGTATTGTGATTGTGCAAAAGAAAGATAGCAGTGTAGAGATTGGAAAGGTCAGTAGAAGGTTGGATTTGATTGTATTTGTGAAAGAAGCATCTGAGTCAGATAAATATTTTGGTATAGAGGTTGAAGCATCCTTTTGTAAAAGTTGTAAGTGTTGTAGCACTTCAAGGAGTTGCAGCTTCCTTTGGGTTGTAGCCCATAAATGATAATGTAAATCTATTTTCATTTGTGAGGCTGGATTTGGACAGTAGATCTAGGCAGCTTGCTCACTGTGGTTTTTCCCTTCTAGGGTTTCCACATAAATATGGTGTTATGGTTTTTTACACATGTTCTTTTTGTTTCTCATTATCCAAACGCTTATATTTGTTTGAATGATATTGGAAGAAAATAATTTGATTAAGTACTGATTCACCCCCCTCTTAGTACTTCTCTGTGTTCAACACTTAGATTGTAGCATAACAATGCCAGAAGTAGAGTGACACATCATGTCATCTCTGAGATTAATAAATTTGACCATGGCTTCCTTGAACTTGTTCATCACGTTTTGGATAGTATCTAGCCTATCATGGAGTGTAGACCATTTAGAGTCACATATACCATAGTTATGATAGTATTTAGCCTATCGTGGAGTATAGCCCATTTAGAGTTGTAAGAGGGGATAGAATTAGACTCTGTAATAATTTGTTTGATTGAGCCAATAACCTATTAAGTAGTGTTGGTCTAGGACAAGATTTTTGGGTTCAAATAGTTAATACTACTTGTAACTTAAAAAATAGGTCTCCTACTTATATGATTGAGGATAAGACACCATATGAGATGTGAACAAATAAAAATCCTATTATAACACACCTGAGTATTTGACTATGAGGCATTTGTTCATGTGCTAAAGGAAAAACATTATATTATATTTCAAGGATAAAAGTGTTTTTTCATTAGGTATGGTAAAAATGTGAAAGCCTATAAGCTTTGAAATCCATTGATACTAAAGGTTCTCTACTCAAGGGATGTCTTATTTAGGAAACTTAGAGTTTTATGTAAGGAGGAACAATCAAATGTAAAGGAGAGCTAAAAGGTGCATTTTGAATATAAAATAGAGCATGAAGATGCACCTTCAAATGAACAAAAAAATGGACTTGATAGTGTGGATGCCAAGGATGTAGGCACATCCAACATAAATTCTAAAGAATAATACAATGCAATGTTGTAGGGTATGCACTAGTAACTATAAGAAGGTCTACAAGATAGTGAATATCACCTAATAGGTAAATCCACTAGATTTATAGTGTGTTTTCTCTCTAAATTGTACTAATGAAGAACCAAAGTCTATAGGAGAAGCTCTCTCTTCTAAAAAAAGCAATTCTTGGATAAATACCATGAAAGAGGAGATATTGGCATTGAAATTATGTAAAACTTGGGACTTGATTGATCCACCTAATAGAAGGAAACCCATTGGTTGCAAGTGGGTGTTTAAGAAGTTTAGAGTAGATGGAAAACTTGAAATGTACAAGGAAAGGTTGGTGGAAAAATAATATTCCTAGGTTGATGGATTAGGCTTTGGTGAGATATTCTCACTTATAGGTAAGTTGAATTTCATTATAATGTTGTTATCTATGGTTACAAAATATGATCCTAAAGTGGAGTAGATCAATGTTAAGACTACATTCTTTCATGGAGATTTAGAGGAGGATATTTATATGATTGATCTTGAAGAATTCAATATGAAGGGAAAAGAGAATTTGGTTTATAAGCTAAAAAGGTCTCTATATGGGTTGAAGTAATCACCATGTATTTGGTATCCAAAGTTTGATGTAAATGTGTTAGAACTAGGTTTTACAAGGAGTAATGTTGATCAATGTGTGTATTAAAAATAAATTAGTGATCATGTTTTAATCATTGGTTTATATGTTGACGATATGCTTATCATTGGGAACACCAAGGCATTGATTAGGAAACTTAAGGCTTAACTGTCTAGTAATTTTGATATGAAGGACTTAGGTGATGTGAGGTTCATGCTTGGTATGGAGGTTCACATGGATAGGTCTAGTAAGAAGTTGTGGTTGACCCATAGGAAGTATCTTGTCAAAAATATTTTGTGGTAGTTTTATTTGCATGAAAATAATACTATAAGTATCCCTTTACTAGTAGGCACTAAATTAAGTTTGGATCAATATTCTAAGTCTATGAAGGCATTGGAGGACAAGTGTAATCTTCCATATGAAACTTTGATAGGAAACCTTATATATGTAATGGTATTTGCAAGGTCCAACATTACCTAAGAAATGGGAGTTCCATGTAGAATCATGTTAAAGCTTGACAAATTACAAGTATTTGAAGGGAACTCTAGATTATTGTTTGTGTTATCATGGTTCTAATGATGTTGATAAGGTGTTGAATATACAAGGGTTTGTTGATTCTACTTAGGTTGGATCTATTTGGATAACTAGTTTTTAACTAGCATTTATGTATTTACTATGTTTGAAGGAGTAGTGAATTGGACGAGTAAGGGGCAATAGATAATTATGTTACCAACAACTATAGCTGAGTAAATGGTTGCAAAACACACTTGTAAGAAATTTGTGTGGTTATAAAGATCTTGTAGTTCAATATTGGTTTTAAAAATCATGTAATGTTGAATTGGGTAGTCATGGTGCAATTAGCTACCTAGAAATCTTATCTACAATCCTAGGACTCAACTTGTATATTTACAATATTATTTTGTTAGGGAGATGGTAGGGGCAAGGAAGTTTTAGATAAAGAAAAATGATAGTGAGGTAAATATTGATAATTCTTTGACAAAATTGTAAGAACTACTAATTCTCGTGGTGTAGGGATGCTATAGATTTATCCTTTTTCTCATGTATGAGGCTATCTTCTTGGTTTATACTAAAAACTCTTTAATAGTAAATATCAAGTGGGAGAATGTTGGAACTTTGGTGTGTTATTCACTTTTAGAGAGTCCCTAGATGAAGAGAAGATGTGGTATTGGTCAAGATCTTGTTCAAGTTGTTCATTGCAGATTGGTAAACAACTACAAAATGTTATGCAATAAGTTGCGGTGAGTTTGACATGTTGCGGTTTAGCATGGAGACTTATCAATTAGTCCAATGCTACTATGGTTGCAATTTACACAAGGCATTTGGTGAAGAACTTACTATTTCATTTTAGTTTGAGTAGTCACTAGAGTGTGTATGATAGTGTAGATCCACATGCAACATTGTTGGAGTGCATCTTATGATGGCTAAGAGCATTTAGATGTTGTAGAGGATATTGAAAGCTACTGTAAGTAGATGGAATCAATCAGGTGTTTGTCTTTGTTACCACAAGCCAAGTTTAGGTTTTAGTTGTAGTGTAGGAAGATAGTATGCATTCAAGTAAAGATGGTCAACAACCTTTGACCAGGTGTGTGCAGAAGTATCCAATCATATATGGTGATCATCCATGTGGAGAAATCATGTTTGGTATTATGTGTAGTATCCTGAAAACATGGTATGATCAATATTTCGGTTGTGTGATTATTGGTATTCTATAAGGTAGTTAAATATAGTTATAATTCCATGAGAAAATCTTAGTGGCTATATCTACTTGCTTATATAAATGGAATGGGCTAATGATGGTTGATGCATTGTTTGCAATGAAGGTGTGATAGACCTCTATGGAGATTGTAAGTTGTAGTCTACAATTTGAGTAGGATTGTAAGAGAGACTAATTATATTGGAACTATTTCCTTAATACAACTATTACTTTCCTTTTGTTGGTGGGTTTTTTCCTGAAATGGTTTCACATGTATATCCTATGTCTCATTTTATGTGGTGTGCATACATTTACTGTTTCATGTTATTTTATTAATATCACATATTGAATTGTTACAAAAAACATAACTAAATTAATTACATAATTTTAAGGTGGTCTAATATCCATCTATCAGTCGACTCTAACAACTCTCATCTTCCTAATGATGGATAACTGAGTGTAATCTAAAATATTGATGCAAAAATACACACAATTGAATCCAAAAGCACTCTCTATTAACTTCATAGATTGTGGAAAACTCACGCCTACTAAGGATTCAATTCCCAACAATTTCAAGGATGCGTTCAATCTTATTGAGTCTTGGATGGAGCCATCAACTGTAAATCTTTCCTAGGCATGTATATACAAGATTTATGATTATTGTTTTTGATATTGGTAAGTTGCAAACAAGGGTGCAGATCCCTATTACAAAAGGCCCCAAGGGCAACAAAACATGCCAGTAGGCCATGTACAGCAAAGAAACAACCGACTAACAACTATAAAGCATAATAGTGGAAATACAAGACCAATACCAAAAACAAAGGAAAAACTAGACACTACTTGAGAAGCATATTCCACTTCTCCATGAGGAATCCCAGCAGCTTGTTCTTACTAGCAGAGTTACATTCCTTCTGCTTAGCATCTTGGATATCCTGCAAAATAAACAGAGAAGTATCTGCATGATGGGTTGCTTTGAAGCAAAGGGTAGCCATTACCCTCATTTTATCATCAAGGGAGGACATCCTAGTCTTCAAGTCTTCCATGTCCTTTTTAAACTAATTGCAGTTGGCACAATTCACCTCATTGGCCACCTCCTTCCCTAGAGACTCCCTAACCTCCACCTCCTCCTCCTCAAAGTCATAGAAGGAATTATTTAATTGCTCGAACAAGCTGACACCTTCTTCCTGGACCTTAGGTTGGTTGGGGGTAGATTTGAAGTTCTTTATCTCCACCTCTTCCTCTAGATCAGAGGCTGTAGAGTAGTCGACAATCTTTAGCACATGGGTTTTAACACCTGCCAGTCTACTTGAACAACGGATGCTCAGTCTTCTCATAGTGTTCCCCTTAACCTCTTTCTCTTTATCTTTCACAACTTCTTCCTCCCCTTGCATCTAGAAACCAGTATGCCCCTTTTCCACAATAGGCTCAACGAGTTCCTCAACAGTAGTAGATTTCTTACCCTTCTTCTTGCCAGACTTACCGAGTTCAGAGTGCTCGCCTAAGACTCTTTTCCTCTTCTTATTGCTAGAGTGGGTAGGGCTATTTTTCAAATCACACAAACCCTCCACTGCCACCTTATGGGCTTGGCTAGGGGACCTAGCCACACCACTAGAAGGGGTGACTAAATTAAAGGGGCTTGGTTGTAAAGGGGAGTTCTTCTAGGAGTCACCTTTTCTCTTAAGAAAGTGGGAATCCAGATTACCAGCAGTTAGGGCCTTAGGGTTTTTAGGGGTCCCAAAAGGGCCCAGGGAATCTTTCATAGAGGGATTAGGGGTGTTATTCTAGATAGGGCTACCATACTTAACACTTAGGGGAATATTATCATTCGACTCATCGTTGTTAACTTCCTCAATAAGACAGGATCTGATGGGCTTAGCAGGACATAAGGCAAGATGGAAGTGGAATAGATGAAGGATCAAACTTTGGTGGAGTGACACATCCACAATGTTGGGGTTGTTCTCATGAGCATTTTTGGCAACTTTAACAAAGGATTCCAAAGATGACAAGAGGTAGAAAGGAAAATTAATGAGTAGCTTGTGGAAGAAATGGTTCAACAAGGCAAAATGGTAGTGGTAATAACACCTAAACCTGCCTTCCAACGTAGTGTATTTCATCATAAGGATGCATACCTTATCCCATGGGTAAATGAGGCTCTCTCTTTCGAAACCACCTTGCAAGTGAATAGGCATTTCACCTTCTTTGAAAAATCTCTTCATGTTATCTGGGTCCTGGACTTTCATATGCTTTTTCAATCATTTTCCTTCACACCTCAATCCAATGGCCTTGGCTATTGAATCCTCACTTACTTCAAACTGGATGCCACCCATCCAAACCATACGCTCCTCATTCTAGGACATAGAAAATTGAACCAAAAGGTTCTCATCATAACCATTAAGGATTTCCAGCAAAGGAGTAATGTCACCCTCATAGTAGATGCTCCAAAGCAAGGCATCAACTTTGAATTCCGCACAGGCAGAGGGTTATGTTCTAACTTTATCGCCACCCATGAATAAATTCTTCACAGTCCTTAGGAAAAGATCACGTAGAGCAATCCTCGATAGCTAGAATTATTAAAGATTAATGAGGAAGTGTCTAGAATCGTCGGCCTAGCATAATTGAACCTACACTTATGGATGCTCAAAAGCCTTGGTTTGTCCTTCCAAACATCTTCACCTTTCAAATAATAATTGTAGTAGTAATGAGAAATGTGCGGGCTGTCAATAGGGATAAGTGCCGCTAGATTTTGAATTTGCCTCGAGGGCCAGCTGAGCATCATCCACGTGATCTTACTGATCTGGCTCTTACTGCTATGGCCAACCTCATTCCTTAGAGAGTGATCATACGACATCCTGCCAATTATGATGGCAACCTCCTTCCACCTCCTACGATGGGCACTTTCCATCATAAAACAAATCATAAGAATATATATGAAAATATATTCTAAAAAATAACAATTTAGGAGGGCCATAGAACAATTTAAGCTTGAGCCTCCCACTGAAGGCGATCTCTAACACTTTTAGGGATATTATTGGGACTCCTCCAACACCTAACAAGGAAAAGGTTGATTCCCATGTTAGCCATGGCATCCGCCAATTAGTTGCCTTCTCTGTAGATATGCTTGACCTCAACACCCCCAAAGCCAAAAAGGAGCTTCTTTATGTCTTGTATGGTATCCACAATCTACTAGCCCACTCTGACCTTTCCCTAGACAACATCAAGGATGAGTTTGGAGTCACCTTCGATCATAAGGTTTTTAATCCCAATGGCTAGGGCCATCTTAATACCCCATAAGAGGGCCATAGATTCTGTAACATTATTAGAATTTTCCCCTAAACCTCCAACATAGGAAACCACAAGCTCCCCCTTAGTAGATCTCAGGAACCCACCCCCACTAGCTAGGCATGGGTTTCCTTTGGCAGCCCCATCAAAGTTGAGCTTCACCCAACCTTCGGCAGGGGGATCCACTTGGTGTTTGAGTAGGATATCCGCTTGGAACTATCAACCTTACAAATGTGAGTCAGGATACACCAATTGTTGATAGTACTAGCTTAATACTTGTTGGGAGGGGATTCAACAGCTTTCAGAGTGATATTAATGATGTTTTCCTACAGCAGTTTAGCAAACATGTAGTACCTCTTTAGCTAACTTGGCTTTATCTTTAAACAACCTGTTATTCCATTCCTTCCAAAGGCCCCTGGCCAGTATAGGAGGGATTTGAGCCCATATTTCTTTGCAGATGGGATGGGAGAAGGGCGACCACCAACACCTCAAGACAACAGGGAGGTCAGGATTCATGCTCTAGGAGATCCCAAGATTCTGCAAGGCTAGGCTCCACACTTCTCAGGAGAATTCACAATGCAACAAAAGATGGGGAACTAATTCTTCATCCTTCATACAAAGAGCACATTGGTTCCATATTTGGAAGCCTCTAATATGAAGATTATCCATAGTAAGGATCCTATTTTGCATTATTAGCCACCAAAAGTGATTATTCGTGGGAATAAGGTTATGATTCCAAACCCTTCCCCAAAAGCTAGAATCCTCACTAGGCTCTAGAAGCAAATTATACACAAACCTAACAAAGAAGGCACCATTATTGTTATTTTTATTAACTCTTTCTTTTAAAAACATAATAATTTTATTGCATAATTTAGCTTTTTAGTTGTTATTACTAGATTTTCTCTTTGTACATTGAAAATACTAAGTTCTTTTGTTCTTTATTGTCATTACTTATGTATTATATTGTTTTGTTTCATTTATCAAGAGAAAAGATTAGGATATCGTTTCAAGTTGATACTAGGAAATGTCATTTTAAATTAATATTAACCCTAGGAAAATTTCTCCTAACTATATCCTACACTAAAATAGGATGGATCTATATTTCTTGGCTGAAGTTTGTTGATATTGTCACTTTATTTGGAGATATCAAAGGTAACTAAAATCGTAACTTTCTTTGTAAGTTTTTTTTTTAAATCTTGAAAGG
The DNA here is from genome assembly GCA_027924645.1 of Cunninghamia lanceolata. Classification (NCBI taxonomy): domain Eukaryota; kingdom Viridiplantae; phylum Streptophyta; class Pinopsida; order Cupressales; family Cupressaceae; genus Cunninghamia; species Cunninghamia lanceolata. The sequence continues at coordinate 5,947,156 of BSBN01000562.1, read as the reverse complement.
TAAATTTTTAGAAATTATCAATGGTTGAATGTAAGGATTTATTTGTAAGGGAGCTTATTTTGTTATGGTGGTTTATCTTGTAGCTCTATTTTTCTTGGTTGAAAATTTCCTAGACTACTGCATTATTTGGATACATATTACAAGAAAGGTAGCTTAACAATCTTAAATTATATTTTTAGGTATGCTTTTAATTTTTGTAGTTAGATTTTTAATTATTTTTCCTTTATTGATAGGAATTATGTTGAGAATGGAGAGTCAGAGAGGATGCACGTTAGTTGCAGGTGTATTTGTATTTGTAGGCCTAATGCAGGCTTGGGGTGCAAGTGCATGACTTGTACTAGTTACTGGTGGTCCACTAGGATATGATATCATAAGATGGTGAAGAATAAGTTGACTTGGAGTATTTGGACTAGGTTGGCATTGGGCTGAAAAATTATACTTGGTACAACCTTGTGGTCATTCATCTTGATTATATAGTCTCAAAAAGCTATACTCAAGTTTGTGAAAACTTTGAATAATGGGACCTATAGATATTCCATTTCTTTCAATTTGGTGTGGAAAATTACTTTCTAACATTTATTTTGAAATCAATTTTACTTGTTACTTCTACCATTAGTGTTTAGATTAAACATATTATTCTAAAGGATACCTCAAGTGTGTTATGAGAGTCTTTTATAAAATTGGAATGTAAATCTTTGCAAAAGGGCTTCATATTTGAGATGTATGTATGGGGAAAATGAGTTGTTTCAACTTGTGCTAATTGACTATTCCTTCTACTTGGTGTATCATGTAAGTTACTAATTTTTATTGGCATCCTTGTGACTTTTACACAAGTCTATTAGTTTGTGAAATGCTAGCAAATTCAAATTGTTAGCATTTCTTTAATGTCTAAATTTTGTTGAGGATTTGCTTTCAATCATTGAAAACTTTAGAGTCTTGTACACTAGAGCATTTATCTTGCACCGATTTTGATAAGGTTTTACAATTAACTTGTATTCATTGGTGAGTTCTACCTATAATTCCTCGATGAGAGAAAGAGCAATAATGTCATGTGTTGTATAGTTTTTACTATGTTGCATGTTAGGAAGATAGAGGTAAAGTATGATATCTTGGTAGCATTTGTATTATTATTTTTTGGTCTAGGAAAGTCAAGGGCAAATGTAATTGAGCTTGAAGTCTTGTATGTCTAGGTCCTATAATAGGTCTAAAATATCAATGACACCCTTTCATGTCAAACAATTTTTTCATGGTAGCTAGATCTTCTAGATGTATTTCATTTTACTTGAAAAAAAAATCATAAACACAAAACATATAATTTAAGGACAAATTGTACATGACAAATTGTTTACAACATTTAACTATGCATGCACTATTGGAAAGTGTAGCACAAGCTTGTAGGGAAGAATGCATTCCAAATCAAGGCCACCAACTTGTTAAATAGCAAAAGTCTTGGCAAAGAAACCACAATTAAGAATGTGCTCAATTTATTATAAATAAAGATTCAACTCTCTAATATCAATAGAATGACATACCAAGATGCAGATTGAATTCCTAGCAATCTTGTTTTGAATTTTCTCTCCTGATTTTATATGAAATCATGAATCTACATCACTCTTAAAATTGAAATCTTAATAAATACAGATAAAATTTTAAATAAAATAATGTACAATACAAAAAATAAACTATGAAACTTATAAACAAAATAGACACAAAATAAACTCCTCATGCTCAAATGAAATATACACCTATCTAAATTTAGAGATGAAAAACATGTATCCTCCATAGTTCACAACTAAATTCATAATACAAATAATATTAGACATTGAACTAAATTCATAATACAAATAATATTAGACATATCTAAATTTAGAGGAGAGAAACATGTGTACCCAAAGCCACAACTAAGTGCATCATATCATAAAATATTTCCAAATAAGTATGAAGACCTTTACTTTTTGTTGTGAAACCTTTTTAAGGTTTTTGAAGTCGAACTCCTCCATCAATGAGAGATCTTAGCCCCAAATTTAGACGAATTTTTTGTGTCATAATATTCTCTCTTAACATAACAGACCAACGAACAAACCTCCACGAATATGTTAAAAAAAAAAACAGAACACTCTGTATTAAACCCATTCATACAAAGAGAATCATATAATTCGGTGGAGAAAGCTCATATATTTTAATATTGCCCTGTTATCCGATTTGTCGGTGCTTTGATGCATGTTATTACTTTTTGAAAACATATATTAATCCATGGATGGCGACAAGGACACAATTGTATCGTATGACGATGAAATCCTGAACTGTACTGAGAGACAAGTTACGTAAGCAATGGGAGGATTGATTCTTTGTTAGTTTACGTATTTCATATTATATTACTTAACTTAAACCTGGTTCTAAGTTTCAATACCACCGATACAATTGCGCCCTTGTCGCCATCCATGGATTAATATATGTTTTCCATAATAATGATAACCGGGCAGCAGACGTAACACAGACGGACATCAAAAGTAATATGCAACAAAACACTGACAAATGTGCAATGGGTATGTCGAAGAGGTCTCAAAGGTCAATGGAGGTAGTGAAGTTGGTGTGGCCTACAATGGATGGGAAGTGCCACAATGATTAGTCACGAAATAAACAGGGCTCCAGTATCAATAAGTTCACATTTGCCAAAGCATTCCGAATGTGTGTGAAAATGGGAGCTTCGGAATAGGGTAAGGTCATCCATCAAAGCATAACGGAAGGGGAACTTAAGTTAGATATTGTAGTTTCAGTTGTCAACACCTAGCCCTCATTGCTAGTTGTCTTCTTGAATGCGCTGGTTGATTCTTGACTATGAGGATCTTTTAACCAAATGGGAAGCATTTGTCGTTGTGCACCATGGTTTCCCCCTAATTGCTAGGTTGTTGTGCTAACCATAGTGCGGGCAAATACATTGGCAGCCAAACTCTTAACCACCCATTCCAATGGGTCGCCATTGATTGTGGCTAGCACTACCCTCCATTGTCTCTTCTCCACTTGATTATTTGCCACAATCGTTGACCTTGTGACATAATGACATGTGGGGATTCCACAGTGACCTAGGCATTTTAAGATGGGGTCAACTTATTACATGAGGCTACATGGACAATGGGGAAGATCTTTTGGTTTTATTATGTATACGATGTAAGTGATCTCCCTTCCCATATTGGCAAAGCCAATGGCAACAACAAATGCAAACCTAGGTTGTTGAATGTGAGAGCGATGATGAAAGTAAAGGGCAGTTGCTTGCTCTCATATTCCTTTTGGCTTCCTTTCTTATCCTGCTAGCTTTGAATGTCCAGTTTACCATAGCAGGACATGAGATTGTTGAGGAACTTGCTATGTGTAGATGTTGTTGTGATGCAATGGTTAGATGTTGTAGTTAACGTACTAATTACTTAGATCAATTAGAGACATAATGAGCAACTTACTTTCATTCATCAATTACGTGAGACTCGGATCTACCTTTATTGTAATGTTTCTTGAATACCTCAACATCTATGCCCTTATCCTTCTCAAGGTAGTAGACATTTGAGGGAAGATAATGATAGACTTATCATTTCCAGGCCTAAGACATTCAAATTTCGATGCCATCAACATCTAATTATTCCACGAAGAAAAAATAATTATCCTAGATAGATAAATTTAGTAATTAACATTAACAAAAAATTAAATAAAAATGTTATTAAAATTTAGGTGATTGATTAAGGCATATGCTTCAATTTCCTAAGTAATAGATACCTTTGATGCAAGAAATTGATGGCTTTAAGTTTTATGAAGACTAAGATCAATAAGTTTTGGGCTAATGTTACACTTTTAAATGATTTGTATAATATTCTATGTGAATAGCCATGATAATATATAGGCAAAACTCAACCAATTAGAAAGCAACAATTAATTAATGAGTTCTCACATGATAGAATGGAAACATAGAAATCTTAATTGAAAATATTGATTTCATAGCCTCTAGTAAACGAAGCAAATTAGAGAGCTTTGTTCCACTTCTTAAGATTTTTTGGGTAGCCACCCTTCTCTTCAATTTTAGTGAGTGCATCAACATACACACTTTTTCTATGTAGTGAAGATCGAAAGGATTCACTCTGTAGATCACTGGAATAATCTTAGCTCTACTTTGTAACATGAGAATTAGCTTTTCCAAACACTAGGTTGATTCTACATGTATTTTTCTAAGAAGATAGCCATTTGATTTGAAGTAGAGTGGATGATAGTTTCAATCGTAGAAGGAAAAAAAACTCCAAACTCTTTCTCTTCTGAATCAAGAAATGCCCTTATTATGCCATTTTACACTCTTCTCTCCCCAAATTGAAGCCATCATGATGTATGCATCCAATTTCAGGGGCATAACATTTCTTATTATACCATCATAGGTTCATCCATGGAAGACACATCTAATTCCTTGGTAGGTGAAATGGAAGCCATTTTACTTGCTAAGGTATTCGATGCACAGAAGATTATACTTTCAAACTCTAGTGAAAAACAACAAAAGGGGTCTAAGGATTAAGAAAGTTTAAAAACTTGATCATAGCACAACAAACTCCCAAAGGAGTTCATTAACACATCACTAGTCTAAAAACATATATCAACACAAGAACACATGTTTCAAATGTAAGTGACAATAACAAACAAAATTGTGGTAGGGAGGATAGTTTCAAGCAAGATCAAGACAAAACTACAAATGATCATTGTAGACACCTAAAAATTGTTAGAATCTGAAAAGATTATTAACCCAGAAAACTAGTGCAAATGAATAGATATCTAAACTATGAATGCAAATGATGTGAAATCAAAATAGCAACATAGAGTCAGTCTCCAAGAGAGTAATGCAAATGCTAGAAGCAAAATATCATTAAGAGGATGCAAAAGCAAAAGATACAAATTACAAGCCAGGTAGCATGTTTATATAGACTAGGAAGAGGGAGGAGGTGGCAACACCAACCAATGAGGAGCAACTATCTATCGGACTAAAGATAGCAAAGTATCTTCCCAAGATAGCTAATGGATGCTCACATGTAGGAAGTGTTGGCAAGAGACACGTTGTGGCTTCATGAATGTTGTCATTGATGGCAACAAAGTTCATCCCACACATCCGCAGGACATGGTGTGTCTATACCGGAAGTCAGATTGTAGAGTAACTTGGTCCGGTAATCAAGAACAGAGTATGTAGCAAGGTCCGACAATCAGGTTCGGATCTCTCAGAGGAAGTATCTATGTAAAGTGCGGACTTGGGGAAGTCAAGAGGAATACCTTGACTGATAGATTCCAGGGATTGAGCCTCCGGTGATGAAAGAGTGAAGAGATATAAGCACCTAAGTTCTGGGTTCCTGTTTGGCAGAGTAGACAGAGGAAGAACTAACCGGCAGAGCATCAGATCTTAATCCAAATGAGACATTGATGGTGATCAAGCTTCCTGAGGTATCATTCATAATTGGCCGACATAATTGATGACTTCTATAAGCATCTCTTTGATACGCATCACTTGATAAGCAAGGATTCAACTGACAGACCAAAGTTTGGGAAAATATTGACTATTCCGGATGCCGACTAGAAAGATGATGAAATCCTTGGTGCGGATATATATATCAAATGGATTTCGATGAGAAGGTGTGTGGTGTATTATGTAATGCGAAGAAAAGTAGAGAATAGTGTGGAAACAGAGATAGAGGTCCGGTATGTGACAGAACAGTTGCACTAAGGCAGAGGAAGAATGAAGTGCAGTAGATCAGTATATTGAGCTCAACCAGAACTAAACCCAAGCATATGTGGATGCTTTCCATCAGTTCAAGTATCTTGTTTCCTTCTATAAACTATTGTAGGCAGTGAGCCTCTTGTGAGCAGTGTGCTCGGGCAGTGAGCCCTAATTGGCAAGTGCCATTTTGTATTTCTATTCTTCTAACAGAGAATACATTCTTGGGTTAGTCACCTCGTGGCTTTTCCCTTAATAGGGTTTTCCACGTCAAAATCATTGTGTTATGTATCTTGACTTTGTTTCTATTTTCATGATTATGAATGCTTACTTGCTTTGATACTGCACTAGTTGTTAAAGAAGAACATAAAGTTAAATTAATTAAGATAACTGATTCACCCCCCCTCTCAATTATCAACAATTGAAATCAGAGCCAAGTTCCTCCAAACAGAGCCTAACAGCTTGAGGAAGATTTGGAAATTCAAATGGATGTGTATAGTATGAGGGAACAACTTTAGTCTACCCTAGATGATCTTGAGCAATATAACTCTGAAGTCAATGAATTGAAGGAAAGACTTAAATAGGCTGATGATTTTGTCATGCCCGCATTTTCCATGTGGTCACGACACACAACACACGTGTCATGTCCACATTTGCCATGTGGTCATGACATGAACTATGAAAAACTTTTCTACCTATCCCTAGAAACCCCCTCACACGCGTCTGCGTGCTCGGTGGTAGTACACATAAGGCATAGACATGTCAACATAACCGTGATGGTGAAATCTGTCTAGGGGGTATGCGACACGAAGTGTGTCGCTTCTAGGGTTAGACTGATTCCAATCTGTACCCTAAGTTACCTAGGTGAAGATGATTCGCCAGCATCGAACCCTAACTTAACTCAGATCGAAAAGTGATTAAGCAATATGGTAAGATGGCACATGATTGAAGTGGAATGATGGAATAAATATTAACAAAAGTAAATAAATGTCGCATAAATAAACCCCATAAAATCTAGCAAAATTTCGACAGCATAACGCGTTTTCGATAAACGCAAAATAAAAATTTTAAAAATAATTCATCAATAGGAAAATAAAATTTAAGAGTAAAATTAAATAAAACTTAAGAACAAATTTCAAACGATTTAAAACAAAATAATAAAATATTAAAATAAATATTCTGCCAAGGTCGAATAAATCGACCTGGCATAAAGGAATAAAAATTTGAAAATAAAATAATAATAAATAATAACAAGACGCCAAATAAATCTAAGGAGAAAATCGAGTCCATTATTAAATACAATTTCGACAATTATATTTAATAACTAACTCAAAAATTTAATAGAGGGAGGAGGAGAGTTAAATAACTCTCCCCGTAAAAATAACAATAAAATAGTTCAATAATTTAAAATGGTAGAAACCCCGCCAACGAAAAATGAACTCAATAATCCCATTTAAGTGGATTTAAAAACATGGGAAAAATCACTCCTTCCCAACTAAAATAAAATAAAATCCCCAAAAGAAAAATTACATGCACAAGGTCATAAAAATAAGATGTAAACCTTCATTTAAAATTCAACAAAATACAAGGAACTCCAAGTTTTTTAAAAAAAGAACAAATGGAAAAAGGAATATTAAAATTATCTCCTCTCAAAAAGAAATCCCTCACAAATAAAATATCCTCACAAAAATAAGATAGCCCTAACTCAAACTAAAATTGTTTTCTATTTGCCCTAATTTCTAACTTTCATCTTTCCTTCTCTCTTGTTTTGGTTTTGCATTCTACTCATGTTTTGCAGGTTTAGGGTTAGAGAAAAAAAAACATGGAGGTCATGGAAGAGCTTGCTGCTCCATTCCACGGGGTATACACAGTGCCCTTTTTTTTTTGTTAAACTCTTTTTTTTTGTGATAGAAGGATTTGATATATATATATATATATACACCAGTCATTAGGTAAATGCCATTGAATAAACTGTATATTTTTTTTTTGTGTTGAAACAAGATTCATTGAAAGGGAGGGCCGACAGCGGCGGCAACGGCAGAAATACTGGCAGAGCTGAGGAGGCCGAACTAGTGGCACCGCCGAGAGGAGGTCATGGAGAGGGGGCTACGGCCAAGGAGTGGCGGAAGGCGGAGCGCAGGGGGGGTTTGATGGAGGAAGTGGTGGGAGCTGCATGGCTGCGGAGTTAAGGGGGGGTGCGGGGGAGGAGGCTTAGCCTCCTCCCCCACACCCGTTCACATAAACAGAAATAATGTGGGCGGCGCCGCCGCCCACAGTCCCTTATATTTTTTTATTTTATTTTATTTTATTTTTGTTTGTAAACAGCACTCTAAACAACAGTCCGTCCCTTCGAAAAATGATCTCTACATTATCAATTTTCTTTTATATAAATTTCATTTCGAATATATATATATATATATGTAATTCTTTTAACCCCAGTCTTTTAGATATCATAGTGTATATATATTCTTTTTTTTTAATGCAAAATAAAAAATATATGTATTCAGCCAAACATGTAGTTTAAAATTTCTATTCTATATTAGCTGTATATACACAGTGACAAGGAAAATAATTTGAACAGCATTATATATTTTTTTGAAACACATAAAAAAAAACAACTGAATACATTGATATGTTTATAAAATGCAGAAATATATAAGTCCTCATAGCATTCATTTTCCAAAAAAACATTGTTGTAATTTCAAAAGAAAGAATACTGTCATTCTCTTCTAACTCCAACCCATATTTTTTTTATAAACATTTCATTTCTGCATGGTAAGTGGAAAACTTGATATTAAACTTATTATTTTCTTTTGAACATTCAATGACAGAATATAAGTATTTGTTTGAAGCAAATTAAAATATACAGAAATACATCCCCTTTTTTTTTAACAGCATTTAAGGTAGGAGATACATTCTAATCTAGTTTTCTTTTCTTCCAACAACAACTAATGCGATGGAAACTTTCAAACACAAACATATAACAATCTCAAGTTTTTCTCTTTCTTTCATCTAGAATAAAATCTAGACAGCAACATTACAATTCTTGCATATTTTCTTTTTGAAAGATTAATGACAAAAATATAAATAACATTTCTCATACATTTCTCAAACTTTAACCCACAAATATGGAGTAAACAAAATTAAATAAAATAACAAAATGTTTACATTTCTTTATCTATCACAACCAACTCCATGGCAAATAACTTAGCAATCTTTCACAAAAATAAAATACATTGAGGCCGCAATGGCCATGGCTCAAACAACCAAAGTAATGCTACTAAGCCACACACAAAATAGCTCTACAGCAACTCCACCTCTTCACTCAAAACCTGCAAATAAACACAACCAAAAGAAGAACATTCCAGCCACTACAAAAAGCTCTCCTCCCTACCGTAGACCCGCAAGAGGGTCACCCCCGAGCTAGGGAGGTAGGGATTCACACAGGTGCATCATTCCACAACAAAAATCAAACACAACAACACAAAAATTGGCCCATAGGTTTAACACAAAACTCAACTCATGAAAATGAGTTTGATGAGGGTAGGGAATGGACCCCTCAACTTCAAAGGGCTCCCAAATGATAAAATATCAAGCTCATGGCCTCAAGCCAAAATCTCCAAAACACCACTCTCCACAAAAATCACAAATAACCTTCATGGCACTCTTGCCATTCAATAATCTCCTCAACAAATAAAAGCTCTCAAGACATAAATACAAAATGTGGGAGTGACCTCAAGGAGGTTCATTTCCCCTACCCAAACAAGTTGAGCATTACCTCCATTGGAGGTGCTCTCACCATACTCCCATCCAACAAAAACAATGCAAACAACAAAACAACCAAAAACTATAACACAATACATTAAATAAGCAAGGGTGAGAAAACAAGTTTAAAAGGCTTACCTTCAAAGCCCTATAATGGAAGCACATTTGGTGAAGAGCTCCAAGCCTTCCCAAACCTTCCAATCTTCAAGAAATTCCTCTAACTTTCCCCAAACTCCTCCAAAATAGAAAGAAACTTAAAATTGCCAGAACCCCACACTCCTCAACAAGAGGAGATAATATAGGCCATCAATTTGGCCTTGAGAAATGAGAAGGTGACACTTGTCACCTTCTCCTTCCTCCTCCAATGCCACTTGCAAGGGAGAGGAAGTGTGAGGATGGCAAGTGTCATCCTCTCATTCCATCTCAATCATCACCTTATCCACTTGTGCTCTCACACATGTGTGAGAGGACAAGTGGTGAGGTGGCATTCCCACTCACACCTTCAAGAGGATAAGGGATGCCATATAGCATCCTCTTATTCTCTCAAAGAGCCATCTCCCTCCAAGATGCTCTCACACATGTGTGAGAGTTTTGGAGGAAGCTCCCACACACTTGGGAGTCTTGGAGACCTCCCAAGTCTTCCTTGGGAAAGGATTCCCAAACCTTGAGAAGGGAGATGAGTCTTTCCCAAGGCATGACTCATCTCCCACCTTCCCTTAGCTCAAATTTCGTCACTTTGACTAAACCATAGTTTAGAGTGACTGAAAGTGAGTTAATTCAAGGGTTAGATAGTCCAAGTTGACCCTAGACCCATGGGTAGCCACCTAGGGTAAATTTTAGGACACTAGGGTTCATAAAGGGGGTTAAAAATCCACTTTTAAATGGCCTCAAAAAATAAAATAAATACCAAGTGGTGTAAATCAAGTAAAATTTATACAACACTAATTATTAATTAATTTAAACAAAGGGTACTAAGGCCAAAATAATAAAATTAAATCAAGCACTTAAATCAACATTCAAATTCAAACGTGATCCTTATCCCTCTTGGGAATGGATCGGTTTCACAGGAGATAACTTAGGTGTGAATTCTACCTCCAATTTCCCGTGGCTAGGGAATGTAAAACCTGCATATATCGATCAAGTGTCAATCATATCATGAATAATCATAGCCGAAGCAACTGGAATTAAATTCACGCAATCGAATACAACAATAATCATCAATACATAATTCCAAATCAAACTACCTTTTTCAATCACATGTCAAATAGTCCACATCACATAAATAACTAGAATCTCATCACAAAACATCATCTAATATATCTCATATGTCAAATCACAAAACATCAAATCTGATCAAATTGAATCACATATGTCTAATCAATGTCCTATCATAACTAGGAGATAAAATCAAGTCTGCATAATGAAACCATAGTCACTAAAAGTCTGATAATGTCATCAACTGAAATGCATAACGATCAAAATAAGGAAGGTAAAATAATCGGCCTCACAGATTTCATAAATGAACTAAAAGAGAAACTGAGTATCTCTGTGAAAAAGAGAAAGGTTCTACTTTAGCAATTGGCAAGTCAGGCTGAAGCCAATGATACAAATGAAGATCTGAAGGAGAAAACCAAGTTATGTGAAAAGTTATCAAAAGAGGTAATTATGGTAAAACATGAAATGGAATCATGAGTTATGAAATTTACCCAAGAAATTGAAGAGAAAAGAAAAACTAAAGATGGTCTAAGACAATCTCTCAAGGAGAAATCAGAAGTCTGCCACAAAATGGATAGAATAATCAGGCATCTTGAAACTAATCTTGAAGAAGCTAAAGATAATGAAGGACAACTTGAGAATCAGATTGACACTCTTAAAAGGGGTCTTCAAATAGCAAATGAATACAAAGAGAAATTCAAGATAAGCTCTGCTCAACTTGAAGTTCTTCTTCAAAGCCAAAAGAGGGTAGATGACAAGCAAGGCTTGGGGTATGAAAAAGGTGAAAGTTTGGGATCCGGTCAGAAGAACTCCAGATCAGAAAATCTAAGAAACAGACCTAGAAGACCTCCGGTAAGACAACCAAATGCTCAAAGATATCCTTCCTTCAATGGATATTGCCACAATTGCAATAACTTTGGTCATAAAGCAAATTAGTGTAGAAGAAGAATGAATCAAACTAATTCATCCTTCTCCGGATAGTGCTTTAATTGTAAAAGGTATGGTCACAAAACTCATGAATGCAGAAATATGCAAATGAATAATTCATTCAATGGTTGATGTTTTGCATGCAATAGAATGGGACATATGGCTAATCAGTGTAGATCAAGAGGATATCAGTCAAATATGCAAAGAAATGTTGTTTGCTACAATTGCAATAGATCCGGTCATATTGCCAAATTCTGCAGAAGTAAGAATCAGGACAAAAAGGGTCCGATACATCATAATCAAAACCAAGACAAAGGAAAAGGAAAAGTGAATGCGGATGAAATTCAAAGAGAGATGAACAAGATATGGGTGAAGAGAAGTACAGAAAATGATGGGGATGGATCCGCACCAGAATCTGGTGCTGATATTCCTTCTGGAAACTAAATAGATGAGCTCTGGCTCAGGGGGAGTAACAAAAGAAAAACATTTTCCCCCAGCCAGTCATTAGGTGCCTGAAAGTGGCACATGAAAGGTTGTGGATCAAAGGGTTCTTAGAGAAATATATAAATAAGCCATGGTAAAGATATGGAAGATCCACAAGAAGTTTTGAAAAGATTAATCTTCCAAGATTGATCCAGTTCAATAGTCATCCAATAAGAACAAGATTTTCACAGTTAGATCTGGTATGATTCGAATTTGAGGTATCTTGATCTGCGGATAAATAGAATGATTGTGAAAGGTAGATAGATTGCTAATATCCACCAAGAATAACTTTAAGTGCATCTTAGTGATCCAAAAAAATCTCTCAAGACAAGGAGAACAGAGCAACCAGAATAACTTAAGGTATGCATTTATTGCAAACAAAATTAGGGTTTGTAGAGAAATAAAAGAGTTCTTTCATTCATCATTTGTACATTTGCATTTGAGAAGAAGAGAAAAGGAGCTCTATAAACAAATTGTCTCAAGCCTCTCGAAGATCAACCGCATAAGTCAATTCTTCTAGCAATCCATTCAGCTCATACCACGAAACCTAGAAGCGTAAAAGGTATTTTTCGTTCTTGAATTTCTCTCTGTAAATCTTCTTGAAAATGGCTACTCTAAATTTTGTGAACATCACTGATAGACCGCGCCCTAAATTTAAGAAGCATCCCTACAAATCTCTAGAAGTGGATCCCTCAGGTGCATTTTCCAGCATTTCGCATGGTATTTTACATGTAGAAGATGTTAGGGTTTACATTCATGCGAATATTGAAGAATTTAGGGGGTCCAAGTTAAGGGATATCTATCACAATTAGTTAATAGATGATGCTTTTGAACTCAAACCACAGTACAAGGCTATCCGAGACAAACACTTTGGACATTGCATCCATTTCCCCTATTTTACAGAAGATGAATGGGTCCGATATGTTTTGAGCAGAGTGCATGACAACTTCATGTGGTTGAATAAGCCGTTTAAGATCACAAAGGATGCCATTAGGGCAGTGACCAGATTGCACTCATTCGGTGAGTTACCTACTCTTAAATCAGTCAAAAACTAAACTGTGAGTGAGGCCACCGGATCCAAATTTGATAAAAGAGCAATGACAATTGAGGATATCATAGATCCGGATATCAAGTTTCCCGCCATGATAATAGGCTACAAGATATATCACTCTAGCAGAGAGAATTCTGTATCCAAAACAACAATTTACTTTGCTTATGAAATATTAAGAAAGAATGCTAACTATGACCTTTGTGAGCTCCTTCTGAACCAACTTTTGGAGAATCTGCAGAAAATAAAGAAGGATAAGAAGAATTCCTTCAAATACAGTGGCTTGATACTCTGTTTATTCAAATCAGAGATTACTTATATGGGCTTGGTGATGCCAAGGCACAAAACACGGCTCTATGGGGCTACTTCAAAAACTTCCAAAGCATGATGCAAGCTAGAGAGAGAATCCCCCAATCCCTAGTTGAAAAATACAAGGATACAGTGTGTTTTATGGTAGACATTGATCAATGTCTAATGGAGGCAGTAGAACCAAGAATAGTATGGATCATGCCAATGGGGTATGAGGTTGATGAGAAAATCCTAGAACTCCATATCCAACATCTGCTGAGCCAACCCAAAGACCCTAACGTAGAAAGGTTTGGAACATACCAAGAGCTGAGTGTAAAAGTTCATGTTGAACTTAGACAGCATGAAATCAAAAGAAAAGTAAGAAGGGAAGTGGAAGAAGTTGGCAAGAAATATGGAATATCAAAGGAGGCACTTGATGCCAATAGAGAGAAGATGGAAAGGGCAGAGAAAGAGAAGGAAGAAGTAGAAAAAGAAAGTGCTCTGGTAGAAGCCCCCTCCTAGACTAGATCCTCTAAGAGCTCTGCACCTGCCACTTCTAAGAGCTCAAAGGCATCAAAACTGGAAGCAAAATCATCTGGTAAAGGAGAAAAGAGAACAAAGAAAAAGGCTACAAGATCATACTCAAGCCTCAAAGATGATGAAGAAATAGAGACAGATGAGGAAGTAAAGAAAATGAAGAAGAAGAAGAAAACAACCGGTGAACCCTCCACTGGTCAAGACAAAGAAGAGAAGGCAGAGCAATTTGTAGAAAAACCTACTCTCCGCATTGATGATATCATCAAATTAGTTACTGTGGATGGGAACTTACAACCAATGGTTGAATTTTATGATGAATATAATGAAACTGATTAGAAGATATTGCAAGATGCCACAGTCAGGTATCTAAATATCTACAACAAAGCATTCATTGAAATTATATCTCTGATTCCCAAAAACTTAGAGAAGGAACTTGAAATAAGGAAGAACAATGCCCAAGCAAAAGATCTAGAAATCTGGGAGCAGATTGCTATTCAGCTCTATCCGTCTATTACCCCTCAACAAATGAACATCATCTTTAAGGACTGCAAGGATGAGTTCCGAAGCAAAGCTAGAATGAATCAACTTATGCTTGGAGAAACTGACAAAGTTGCAATGGAAACAGAAGATATCCTCTGGAATGCCTTCAAAAGATTCAACCTTCCTATTATAGAGGACTTAGGTGATGAACCCTCTATCATGGATGACAAAGGAGAATCTACTGAGACAGTAGCAGAAGAAGCAAAGGAGACAATTAAAGAGAAAGCTAAGGATTTAGATTCCTCTACTCCAGAAGAGGAAGTCCAAGAAGAAGTAAATATCTCTCATCTAGATTCCCCTGCAGACTCTGAATCTAAAGGAGAAGAAAGAATAAAGGAGAAAACAAGTCAAGGAGAAGAAGTACAAGAAAAAGAAAAAGGTCAAATAGAGAAAACCTCATATGACAATGCTAAGGTTGCAGAAGGGGAGAAAACCCTATCACCGGCAAGAGACACAGCAGAAGCAGTCAAAGATTTCTTAACCAAAGAGATGATGGAATTTGATGAACTGGAACTTCTTCAAGGACCATTCAATTTTGACCAATTTTGACTCCCTCTCCCCGGTTCAAACCATGAAGCTAGCATCCTTTACTCAAGAAAAGGCAAAAGAAAAACTTCTGAAGTCTCACATGGAAGACTGCAAGCTCATAGAAACTGCATTCGGTGTATTGGAGAAGATCATGCCATCCTTCCAAAAGGATCCTTCGGCCTCCACGTCCGGTAATCTAAAGTCTCTTGTAAGTTATGTTCATTCACATTTTCATTCCTTAGAAAAGTCAGCAGAAGAAAAGGTCCGGAAGGAGTTTTTGGAAAAGAGACTCTCTGAAGTACAAGGTCGAATAAAAAATGATAGGAGAGTTATGGATATTGGAATAAAGAGCTTAGAAAATGCTCTTAAAGATGGCAGAGATATCTATAAATTTTGTTTATCCTAGCCTAAAGTGACCATGGATATTGAGAAGAAAGTAAAAGAGCAAGAAGATAAACTGTTAAGTTTATCTCAAAGTTTTGATCCTCTCTCCTCCTCCATAGTAAATCAAGAGTGTCAGACTATTGCAGTCATAGATGAAATAAAGAAGCTTGAGAAGGAAAAGAAAAATAGAATAAACAAGTTAAGTGAACTTAGAGGGATCATTATCCCTAAGTTAGAGGCCATGCATGAGGCCCTAACTGATGTACAGGCCTCAGCCCAGACCAATGATCTGACAAATCTTAAGAAGGCAGAAGCTTTTGCATTCCTGTTGAGTGGTCACATCTCAATTTTGGATAGGATGAAGCAGAGTTGGGCGACAGAAGTTGTATAGTTGAAGAATACTTTTGCAGACATACTTAAGTATATGTAAGTACAACTTGTATATATACTTACGCAGATATGTATAGACTATTTTTGGAAATTTTGGTGTGCGGACCCTACCTTTTACCATTGATGTCAAAGGGGGAGTGAGGAGCAGTGAAAAATGTGGAATCCAGCTAAAGGGGAGCTCCAGAAAAATGTACATTAGAACAAAGCATCATCCAAGGGGGAGTGTAGTATAACACTTAGTCATTTTTCACTAAGTGTTGCCATCAATGCCAAAGGGGGAGATTGTTAACAAGAGACACATTATGGCTTCATGAGTGTTGTCATTGATGGCAACAAAGTTCATCCCACACATCCACAGGACATGGTGTGTCTATATCGGAAGTCAGATTGTAGAGTAACTTGGTCTGGTGACCAAGAACAGAGTATGCAGCAAGGTCTGACAATCAGGTCTGGATCTCTCAGAGGAAGTATCTATGTAAAGTGCGGACTTGGGGAAGTCAAGAGGAATACCTTGACTGATAGATTCTAGGGATTGAGCCTTCAGTGATGAAAGAGTGAAGAGATATAAGCACCTAAGTTCTAGGTTCCTATTTGGCAGAGTAGACAGAGGAAGAACTGACCGACAGAGCATCAGATCTTAATCTGGATGAGACATTGATGGTGATCAAGCTTCCTGAGGTATCATTCATGATTGGCTGACATAATTGATGACTTCTATAAGCATCTCTTTGATACGCATCACTTGATAAGCAAGGATTCAGCCGACAGACTAGAGTTTGGGAAAATATTGACTATTCCGGATGCCGACTAGAAAGATGATGAAATCCTTGGTGCAGATATATATATCAGATGGATTTCAATGAGAAGGTGTGTGGTGTATTATGTAATGCGAAGAAAAGCAGAGAACAGTGTGGAAACAGAGATAGAGGTCCAGTATGTGACAGAACAGCTGCACTAAGGCAGAGGAAGAATGAAGTGCAGTAGATCAGTCTATTGAGCTCAACCAGAAATGAACCCAAGCACATGTGGATGCTTTCCATCAGTTAAAGTATCCTGTTTCCTTCTATAAACTATTGTAGGTAGTGAGCCTCTTGTGAGTAGTGTGCTTGGGCAGTGAGCCCTAATTGGAAAGTGTCATTTTGTATTTCTATTCTTCTAACAGAGTATACATTCTTGGGTTAGTCACCGCGTGGTTTTTCCCTTAACAAGGTTTTCCACGTCAAAATCATTGTGTTATGTATCTTGACTTTGTTTCTGCTTTCATGATTATGAATGCTTATTTGCTGTTGGTTACCAAATCTACAGAGGGTTTGCCAGTTCCAATGCACAGGCGGATTCGGCCAACAGATTACGGGAGGTTGCGTGAGCTGCCTCCCCTTCACTTCTGGTTCTACCGCACCAAGGGGGGTATCCCTATAACTCAAGATGTAACATTGACTAGCTCAATGATAGAAAGATTTAGCTTGACGGCAACAGGCAGAATACTCTCATGTGTGGACCAAGATCTACATGATAGATCACAAGGTTGGCAACAATCTTAGACATATTTGTCTGGTGGGTATGAGAGTATGCAGGGGTTTCCTAATCCTACTCCTACAACTAACAGGTGGAAGTGTTGAAATGAGTGGACATAATGTCCTGGATGCAAGACAAGGGGTTTTAGCTCGTAACTACTGACCCAGAAACAGACTAGTGCCTATCCATTGGGCAAGGAGTCAACTAGACATATACAGCAGGTGGTTTGCAACTTTCACTCAAGTTTTAGGGGGTTTGAACTGATGCTTTCCTTACAAACATCACCCAAGAATGGGTATCTAATTGCCTCTACTTACAGATATCCCTGCTGACATGCAACCTTCCCCATGCTCAACCTAAAACAATTTAATCAGAAAACCATATCCTAAAACCTGAGAAACCCTTAGCAACCAGATTCAGAAGAAGGAGAATAACATGTAGCAAATGGAGACAAGCAAACAAACACATGCAATGAAGCATTTCTCATATAAAATCAACACCGAAGCTGAAATATGTGCAAAATACACTCATGCTGCAACACATAAACTCTAAAATGGGACAAAAACAACCAAGATCATGCCATGTTCTTCATTATTTACACAAAAATGCCCCAGGTCTTCAACAACCACTAAATGGGTCACACGGTCCCCCTTAAATAGCAGGAAGATGGACCCAACAGATTAATTACAAGGGAGGCCAAAAATCCCACCAGATACAAGCATCAGAAAATGGCACTCAAAATAGTAAATGCTACAGAGAGACAAGGAGGGAACAGGTGAACTCGGGAGATGCGCCGCCGCTCAGGGACATTCCCTCATCAATCAGGTGGTTGAGCTGTCCCTTCGACCCATGCCTTCTACAAAAACTTCCATTACTGGCGCACCAACCCGCGGCCTCAGGAAAGCAGCCATAGCAAGTTTCCTCAGAGTTTCCCGCTCAAAACAATTGCAAATGCTCATGAGAAAACCCACGCTGTAGGCTCAAAATGTGGCCGTTGATCAAAAACTTAGTCGTGGAGATCCAACGGCCCCCAAAAATGTTGAAAAGTTGCGAACCAACCAGATCATGCCACGTAGGCACCTTGAGTTTCCATCGCTGGGCCATCGCTTCCTTTATCTTCCCACCGAGAGTCTACCGCCAGAACCTCACGCGGAAGCCACCATGTGGCAAGCTCCACGGCACCCTTGAAACATTAGAGACTCTCCCTTGAAACTTTGCGGACTGCGACACTTGGCACCCTCTGTGCTACTCAGAAACTTTAAGGGGCCACTTTGAAACTCAGGCGGAAACCAACACGTGGCAGGTTCCGTGTTACTTTTGAAACATATAGAAACTTGAAAGAAATAGGTAGAAGTCCCAGGATCCTCCGCCACGTGTCATAATCCGCCAGACTTGAAATTCAAACCGGGGCCCACCTCCATGTTTCGCTTGACATTGAAACAAACAGAAACAGCCTGTGGAAGTAGCCACCTATCAGCTTCCGCAGCAACTACAAGGGACACGTTACACCCTCCGCCCCCGCATAGAAACTTTTTGAAACTTCAACGGAGGCTGACACATGGCAGGATCTGTGAAGCCTAGAAACTTTAAGGGTCTTTTGGAAACTTGGCGGAGATGCGAAACTTTGAGAATCTTTTAGAAACCCCGGTGGATGCCTCCACATGGTGCCTTCCGCGCCACTCTGGAACTTTCAAGGGAGCATCACGGCTATTGACAAGTGGCACGCTCCGCAGGAAGCATTCAAAAGCGAAGGCGCGGCAATAAACTGGGGCTTAAACTTGGCGGTACCGCAGCTGGCATAATTAGGCCCATCTAGCCACACTTAGAAACATTCAAACACAATAAACTGTGACCCGACATGCATTTTATGCATTTGACCTAGCTTTAACATTTTTTAGGGGCCGATGGAGATTCCTGACCTGTCACTGCATATTTTGACTCGCACCAATCTGATTTTTGGCATTTTTAGCACTACAGAGGCCAAAAGACAGAAATTTTGGATTTTTTGGGAAGGGGCCTGCATATTTAAATGTTTGAAACTTGAATTTTTATGCAGGCACCACCAGTGGCTCTGATTGGGGACTTGCAGGTGCAAGACTGCAGTGAGAACCCCAAGTCTCTGGGATGCAGACCAGTTCCTTATCCATTGGGCACAGAGTCAAATAATGCACTGACCTGCATCACCCAACACACTTGATGGCCTAAGGCCACCAAGAAAAGGAAAACCTGTATCTCCCTTTGTCAAATATCTTGTTTTCATCTGCATGCACTGGGTCAAGCCTGGAGATACTGTCAGGACCTGCCCACAAATAAACCTTTTCATCTGCACATTCAACCCTCTGATTTAGCTTGTCACTGCTACCCCTGTGCAGACAACCTTCAGCATCCTGTAACAAGTGGATGCAGTATTTATCAAGCAATGCATACTCAAATGAAAAATAACACATGTTCTCATCAGTATCATCATCATGCATTGCAACATGATCTCGTAGCTGGACTGAAAATAGGAAACACTCAGAGTCCACCACACAGCTAGAAAGATCAGGGCTCATTGTATCATATGTTGGCACATCAAAAGAAAATCTTTCAAAATCATAGTTGTGCACATCATGCACACAACCATTAGGTACACTAGGCTGGAAAAGATCAGGCTCTGACACCTCTTTACAATCAGGCACATTTTTACAATCACTTACCTGATGTATGTTAGCCTCTCTTTCATCAGGATGAGAAACAGAATCCAGGTCAAAAACAGTGTCTAAATCCTCACCGTACCCAGATAGATCCTCATCACCACATGTGTCATAAATGGGTGATCCAAGTGTCTCAGCCTCATCATGGTATGCCATTTGTTCATGGACAACAGAACATGCATCTTCATCACCAATGGATTCACTCTATGGAGGAGTATCAGCCTGTGTGCTTATTTCTTCTCTATCCTGAGCACAATACTCACAATTATCTCCACAAACCCATTCAAAAAGTTGCTCATTGCTGTCCACAACCACATCATTATTTTCATGGCCAGATGCCTCAACATTGCAATGAGAGTCCTCATTAGTCCCTTCCTTGGCATCCTTAGTATTCATCTTTTCATCTTCACATGATGCCTTAATCATTTGGTCATTTGCAGCTTCACAACCATTCTTCACACCCAAACCTGGGGACGGGGATTTCAGCAGGTGCTCATTTCTCATTTCTTCTACATTTTCTAAAAATTTGTATGCCATCTGCATACTTGTCACCTTGAAATCCCTCAGTAGTGCACTAGAGCCCTCCTCAAAAGCTTCAAAAAATATGCCAACACAGGCTGAAATATCAGGTCTGAAACTTTCAGGGACTTGTGAAAGGGCTAGTGCAAACCTATGATTGAAATCAATACTGGGCTCTTCATCTTGTTTTCTAATTTTCATTAACTCTGCAACAAGATCAGCAGGTTCTTTTGCAAATTCTTCTTTGAAACAGTCAGCAAGCTCATCCCAACAGGCAAAGGATCTCTTTGGAAAGCTCAAATACCAATCTTTTGCTTTTGCATCAAAGGATCTAACAAAAAATCTCATCCACATATCCTCATCTCTAAATGAATGTGTATCCATGAACTCATGAAAATTTTGGATATGTGCACTCCCATCACACAAACTGTGACCACTAAATCTAGGCATCTGACTGTACATCCTAGCAGGCATACTTTCTACTTTATAGTCAACCCATGACAAATCTAATTGGTCATACAAAGGATCAAAAGGGCTGACAAGAGGTTTAGCTTTTTGACTGGCAGACACAACAGGATTATCACTATTTAACTGAGCCTGCCTAGCCTCTAAGAATATCAACCTATTTTTTAACTCTTCTATTTTTTTATTCAACATATCATCCCCCTTTTGACTGAGTATGGGTGAATACATATTTGGATTCATAAAATTTTCCATCTTAGACATCCTTTGTCTGCCTAAGACCTATGGCTTCCCCTGGCATCTAACTTATGCAGTAGAACAACAAATATAAAGGGGAAGAAGCTAAATACCTTTTCTCATCCAGATGCAGAAATATGAACATCCTTGTCACATCACATACATCTATCTTTCATGTGCATTCAGATCTTTTTTGCAGAGTCGCCACCTCTCCAAAGAGGACAAAATTTTTAATAGTTGAAAGCTACTTTTCCAGGTTCATTCCACCAGCAGAGCCAGGCAAAACTTCACCAGAGGCTGCAAGATATCACTTTTTCTGTTCATCCCCAGCTGAGTCTCCAAAATTTGTTGGTGACTCAAATGGGCCACAAATACATTCTTGTTTCATCAATCCGTCCCCAGTAGAGTCGCCAAAATCTGTTGGTTACCAAATCTACAGAGGGTTTGCCAGTTCCAATGCATGGGTGGATTCGGCCAATAGATTACGGGAGGTTGCATGAGCTACCTCCCCTTCACTTCTGGTTCTGTCGCACCAAGGGGGGTATCCCTATAACACAAGATGTAACATTGACTAGCTCAATGACAGAAAGATTTAGCTTGACAGCAATAGGCAGAATACTCTCATGTGTGGACCAAGATCTGCATGATAGATCACAAGGTTGGCATCATTCTTGGACATATTTGTCTAGTGGGTATGAGAGTATGCAGGGATTTCCTAATCCTGCTCCTACAACTAACAGGTGGAAGTGTTGAAATGGGTGGACATAATGTCCTGGATGCAAGACAAGGGGTTTTGGCTTGTAACTATTGACCTAGAAACAGACTGGTGCCTATCCATTGGGCAAGGAGTCCACTAGATGTATACAACAGGTGGTTTGCAACTTTCACTCAAGTTTCAGGGGGTTTGAACTGATGCTTGCCTTACAAACATCACCCAAGAATGGGTATCTAACTGCCTCTACTTACAAATATCCCTGCTGACATGCAACCTTCCCCATGCTCAACCTAAAACAATTTAATCCACTCCTTGAATGGAAGTTAGAGACCAAACATGTGATACAAAAAACCATATCCTAGAACCTGAGAAACCCTTAGCAACTAGATTTAGAAGAAGGAGAATAACATGCAGCAAATGGAGACAAGCAGATGAACACATGCAATGAAGCATTTCTCATATAAAATCAACACTGAAACTGAAATATGTGCAAAATACACTCATGTTGCAACACATAAACTCCAAAATGGGATAAAAACAACCAAGATCATGCCTTGTTCTTCATTATTTACACAAAAATGCCCCAGGTCTTCAACAACCACTAAATGGGTCACACGGTCCCCCTTAAATAGCAAGAAGATGGACCCAACAGATTAATTACAAGGGAGGCCAAAAATCCCGCCAGATACAAGCATCAGAAAATGGCGCTCAAAACAGTAAATGCTGCAGAGGGACAAGGAGGAGGGAATAGGTGAACTCGGGAGATGCGCCGCCGCTCAGGGACATTCCCTCATCAATCAGGTGGTTGAGCTATCCCTTCGACCCATGCCTTCTGCAAAAACTGCCATTACTGGCGCACCAACCCGCGGCCTCAGGAAAGCAGCCACAGCAAGTTTCCTCAGAGTTTCCCACTCAAAACAATTGCAATTGCTCACGAGAAAACCTGCGCTGCAAGCTCAAAATGTGGCCGTCAATCAAATACCTAGTCGTAGAGATCCAACGGCCCCCAAAAATGTTGAAAAGTCACGAACCAACCAAATCGTGCCACGTAGGCACATTGAGTTTCCATCACTAGGCCATCGCTTCCTTTATCTTCTCGCCGAGAGTCTACTGCCAGAACCTCATGCGGAAGCCACCACGTGGCAAGCTCCGCGGCACGCTTGAAACATTAGAGACTCTCCCTTGAAACTTTGCAGACTGCGACACTTGGCACCCTTCGTGCTGCTCAGAAACTTTAAGGGGCCACTTTGAAACTCAGGCGGAAACCAACACATGACAGGTTCCATGTTACTTTTGAAACATATAGAAACTTGAAAGAAACAGGTAGAAGTCCCGGGATCCTTCGCCACGTGTCACAATCCGCCAGACTTGAAATTCAAACTGGGGCCCACCTCCATGTTTCGCTTGACATTGAAACAAACAGAAACAGCCTGCGGAAGTAGCCACCTGTCGGCTTCTGCAGCAACTACAAGGGACACGTTGCACCCTCTGCCCCTGCATAGAAACTTTTTGAAACTTCAGCAGAGGCTGACACATGGAAGGATCCGCGAAGCCTAGAAACTTTAAGGGTCTTTTGGAAACTTGGCAAAGATGTGAAACTTTGAGAATCTTTTAGAAACATTGGCAGATGCCTCCACGTGGTGCCTTCCGTGCCACTCTGGAACTTTCAGGGGAGCATCATGGTTGTTGACACGTGGCACACTCCGCGGGAAGCATTCAAAAGCGAAGGCGTGGCAATAAACTGGGGCTTAAACTTGGCGGTCCCGCAGCTGGCATAATTAAGCCCATCTAGCCACACTTAGAAACATTCAGACACAATAAACTATGACCCGACATGCATTTTATGCATTTGACCCAATTTTAACATTTTTTAGGGGCCGATGGAGATTCCTGACCTGTCATTGCATATTTTGACTCGCACCAATCTGATTTTTGGCATTTTTAGCACTATAGAGGCCAAAAGACATAGAAATTTTGGATTTTTTAGGAAGGGGCCTGCATATTTAAATGTTTGAAACTTGAATGTTTATGCAGGCACCACCATTTGCTTTGATACTACACTAGTTGTTAAAGAAGAACAGAAAGTTAAATTAATTAAGATAACTGATTCACCCCCCTTCTCAGTTATCAACAGGAAGGTGACACCTCACAACCACTCACCTAATAAGACATGCTTTATTAACCTAAGCGAGATTAATAGAAGTGTAGGAAAAACCTAGGAATATAGGGAAAAAATAAATAACCCACTAGGAAATAAAAACCTACACTAACACCCCCCATAAGCGAAGCTTAGGTGGATGTAGAAATGGGTCCTGGAAAATCAAGCCTGATGAGGTACCCATGTACATAAAATTCCCCCCCAAAGAGAGAGAAACCCCCCCCCAAAATAGAGAGAGAAGAGACCCCCCCAAAGTAGAGAGTCAGGACTCCGAGTGAGAGGAAGAATCCCCCCAGAAGATGAAGCATCCTGCACCCCCAGCAAAGCTCGCAAATGAAGGAACTTGCTCTCAGTGAAGGGTTTGGTGAAGATATCAGCAACCTGCTTGGAAGTTAAAAAGTGGCGAAGGTCAATGACGTGCCCATGGATGAGCTCCCAGATGTAGTGCATGTGGACCTCAATGTGTTTGGCCCACTGATGATGGACCAGATTTTGTGAGATCTGAATGGCACTCTGGTTGTCACAAAATATGACTGATGGCCGGCTGATGTGGATACCAAACTCAGTGAGAAGATTTTGAAGCCAAATGGCCTCAGTGGCAGCATTCATAGCCCCCCGATACTCAGCCTCAGTAGAAGATAGAGCAATAGCAAACTTCTTCTTGCTCGACCAACAAACAAGACCTGAACCAAGTGAGAAGTTGTAACCTGAAGTAGACTTGTGATCCTGAGAATCGACCGCCCAATCTGAAACTTTGTAGCCCAAAAAGTCAAGCTCAATGCCCGCTGCATAGTGAATCCAAAAACTATGAGTACCCTGAATGTAGTGAAGGATTCTCTTGGTTTCTTTGCAGTGTAGCTCATGATGCTCCTATATGAATCAAGAGACCATGCCTACAGCATATGAAATGTCAAGTCTCGTATGAGTCTGATAAATGAGACTCCCAACAAGCTGTTGGTACAAAGTGCCATCAACAAGTGGAGAAGAACACTGAGCCTCAAGTTTGACTCCAGAAAGAAAGGGAGTCAGAGCAGGCTTGTAGTCAGCCATATGAAACCTTGAGAGCAAATCTAGAGCATACTTAGATTATGTGATGGTGATCCCAGAAGCAGACTGGTAGATCTCAATCCTGAGAAAGTAATGCAACAAGTCCAAGTCAGTCATCAAAAACTTGTCATGAAGGGCATTTTTGATAGCCCCAATGGTGGATGAAGAACTCCCTGTGATCAGCAAGTCATCAACATACAAAACTAGAAATAGGAGTGAATCATCCTGCTGTAGAATGTCGACATTGGGATCAGAATGGCACCGAGTGAACCCAACTGATAGAAGGAAGGAGTCCATCTTGGCATACCAAGCCCGAGGAGCCTATTTGAGGCCATAGAGAGACTTCCGAAGATGACACACAAGTGAAGAATCCTGAATGAACCCCTGTGGCTGCTCCATGTAGATCTCTTCCTGAAGGTCACCGTGAAGAAAAACACTCTTCACATCCATCTGGTGTGCTTCCTAATGATTGGTTGCAACAATGGCAAGAAAAAGTCAGATGGAATTCATTCGGGCAACTGGCGCAAAAGTCTTAGAGTAGTCAATCCCAGGAACCTGGGAGAATCCTTTGGCAACCAAGCGAGCCTTATGCTTGTCAACCGACCCATCTGCTACAAATTTTGTCTGATAGATCCACTTACATTTAACAAGTTTTCTTCCCTTAGGAAGAGGGACAAGATCCCAAGTGTGGTTCCTCATCAAGGAACTATACTCCTCCTACATAACTATATCCCACTCAAGAATACCAGAAGCCTCATGAAAAGATTGTGGATCTGAGGTAGTAGCAATGAAGACATGTGGAGCATCCTAGAACTGTGAACAAGTCCGCCTAGTGTCTGATGGATCCCCAAGCCGATCACCTACAGACTGCAAGGTCTGTCTAGCCCAAGGTGGACCGGAAGATGGAGAATCTAGAGGAGAATCATCAACCTCTGAATGATGACTGGGAGAGGAAGGAGGTGAGTCCTCTAAATCACTCTCTACATTAGAAGTGGAGGTAGAAGACTGCTAAGGTGAATCTGACTCATCAGAAGATCTATCATGTATCCCAAGTGACTCCAATGTTAAGGTAGAAGGAGTTGGAGAAGTGATAGAAAGTGAGCTCGAATAGCCCTCCTCAAACTGAACACTCCTCTCAATGAACAACTCATGTGTAGTAGGGTGGAGCAACCGATAACCCTTCACACCATCAGGATAACCTACAAATATGCAAGGTCTGCTCTGTAGATCCAAGGCCTTGTGTTTCTCTGCAGGAACGTGGGCCCATGTAGGAGAACCAAAAACTTGAAAGTGCTTAACTGATGGTTTTTGACAGCTCCAAGATTCAAAAGGAGTGAATCCCTTCAAGGCTCGCTGAGGAACACGGTTTTGGATAGAACAAGCATAGTTAATGGCCTCTACCCATACTGTGGTGCAAGAGATCTGGAGTGAATCATGCAGTTTGCCATTTCCTTCAAGGACCTATTCTCCCGTTCTACAACACTGTTCTATTGAGGATTGTATGGAACATAATGCTACAGGTCAATCCCCTCTGAAGTGAAAAAACTCTCAAACTGATGGTTAACATACCACCATTGTCAGTGCACAAAACTTTGATGGCTTTCCCAAATTGCTTCTCTACAAAAGTCTTGAAGTCCTGAAAGTGATCAAATACTTCAGACTTCTATTTGAGAAAGTACACCCAAGTATATCAAGAAAAGTCATCAATGAATGTGAGGACATATCTAGCCCTGTTGAAAGAAGGATGTTGAAATGGACCAGGCAAATCACTGTGAACTAACTCCAGTATCTGTGAAGCTCTCCATGCCTTACCTTTGTCAAAATTTTCCTTAGGATGCTTACCAAGAATACAACCTTGGCAAACACCACTTGAAAATTAAACTGAAGGCAACCCTTTGACCATGCTCTACTGGTTGAGCTGCTGCAAGTAGCAGAAATTAAGATGGTCAAACCGCTCATGCCATAATCTACTCACATCATCAGAATGAGTGAGAAAAATAGTCAAAGGAGGATTAGGAACAAAGTGAGAAAATAGATAGAGTCGTGACTTATGATATGCTCTCCCAACTACAACTGTAGAACCATTATGCAACTCATAAATCTCCACTAAATCAAGAGTGTACTCAACCTGCTTGTCTGAACCTATGTGAGTGATATGGTATATCGATAGGAGATTAGTTGATAATGAGGGCACACAAAGAATATCATGGAATGTGTCATCCCCCACATCAACAGACCCTCTCCCATACACCTCAACAGGAGTGTCATCACCCATCAAAATAGAAGGCATAGTACATGGCTCCAAAGATGCAAGTTCTTCCTTAGATAAAGCCATGTGGTGCGAAGCACTCGAAATCAAGAACCTAAGTGGATGGTGAAGAAGCAACTGCTACAAGGGCCTTGCCCTTTCCTTTCCCCTTGATGTTTTATTTTGCCTTATTAGACCCCTCATTAGAACTCTATTTGATAGTCTCAAGAACACTGATATTATTCTTCTCAAGAATGTGTGTCAAGTGATCAATTTGTTTCTTTAGACATTTATGTTCATCATGACCAGATCTTTTACAATAGGCACATTGGACCCTCTCTTTCTTAGGCTTGTCACCCTTAGAAGATTGGGTCTCATTAGTTACTTTTGAAGCAACCGATATTTGATCCTTCTTCTCCTTGCTATTCTTTTGTTTCTTATCCTTACTATTGTTGTTACTACTTTGTCCTTTCTATTCTTTTGTGCCTTGGTTGGCAACCAAGGCATGTGACTTAGAGGACTTAAGAGTGCCCATCTGGATTAGCTTGTCCTATTCTTAAGTGAGATTGACAGCAAAATCATCTAAAGATGGCATGGTGAATTAAGTACCAAGTGCACCCTTAGTAGCATAGAAGGTAGAAATAAACATAGAATATTCTGAACTTAGCTTAGAGAGAATACTAAGAATCGGTTATTCATCTTTCTTTTCAATTCCACATTGTTTTAACTGCAGCCTTAGTGAAGAAATCCTGGATTGTGTTGAAATTGCCTAGACTTAAACTAATTAGTTCACTTTCCAACATATGACCCCTCATTGAATCTTGTGTGCCAAATAGTGTTTCTAGCTTTGTCCAGATTTCATTTGGTGAATTCAAAGATGCAATGTGAAAGAGCAATCAGGAGAAATGGACAAACACAATGTTCCATATGCCTCATCACATTTGTTAAACCACTTAGGTTTATCTTCATCTTTAGCAGGTTCAGTTTCAAATCCCATAGTTATCCTATTTAATCCAGCTTTCCTTAAGTGAATTGTCATGCGTGATTTCCACTCAAAGTAATTATATGGAGTTAGGATGGGCACATTTATTTGATCCATGATGAATAAATGTAGAGAAGAAATGTCGAAAAGAAGAGAACACAACCAAGACAACCCCCCCCCTTTTCACTCAATCAAAGAACCCCCCAAGAAAATATGATTTGGCACTTTATATTAGTGCGTTTACAACTGCCACTAGCAAGAAATACTAAGTGGTCTTGATTTCAATGCATTACAAAACCCCCGCGAAGAGCATATGCTGAAAATACAACTTTGGCACAATACCTAGATAAATAAACAACACCACTGTGATCTACTTGAAAAATCATGCACTTTCAAAAAAGAATTGCCTCAATAGGAGGTCGTATGTGAAAGTTATGATCCTCCAAAGTTCCCAAAATGAGAACTGTGCAGTGTCACGATTGAGAATCTGCAATTTCTGAAAAATCTCTGCATCAAAATAAAAAAATGTCTGCACTAGTGCATAGAGCATGAAAAAATAGCCAAAATAAAAAAAATCATGGGAAACGAAGTCCGTATGAGTAAGAACGGAGCATTTGAAAACTACCTTCAAAACTGCAATTGCTAATGGAGAGGGGTCATGTTGTAACTTTCTAAGTGCGTTTCTACAAAATATATGAGTTGCATGCAAAAAATAAAACATACCCAGATGGTTTTTCGATGTTGCGAACAAAACCTAGAAGGCATTTTCTTGCTGATGTACAGAAGATGTTGATCTAATGTAAACATAATGCCTTTAGCAACAAAAAATGACCCCAGCAACCAAAAAATGATATGCAAAGGCTAAATCAGCTACCTAAGACAAGCAATGGCATGTTGGAACCTGCAATATTGATTGAAAACACCAAATATGCAAGCTGGTTATCAGATTTGAGCTTGAAACCCCGATTCCGCAACTGTGTCTGACGATCTCTGATTTCAGTGAAATGAAAGCCAAATTTGACTTTCTCAAGCCTCCTGGACGCGTTGGAACAACCAGAAATGCTGCCAGTATAACCAAAAATGTTGCAATCACCCAGATTTCATAAAACACATGTGCAAACCCCAGAGATTAAAATGTTTCCGTTAAACTTTTCTGATTCCCCAAATCACTCAAAGATGCAAGAGAAGAGCATACTAAGTTTTTCAAAAAAATGCAATAAAATTTATTAGCCCCCCCTGAATCTCTCATATAAGGAAACTAAAATCTATCCTTGCACATAGAATAGCTCTGATACCATGTTAGAATCTGAAAAGACTATTAACCCAGAAAACTAGTGCAAACGAATAGATATCTAAACTATGAATGCAAATGATGCAAAATCAAAATAGCAACATAGAGTCAGTCTCCAAGAGAGTAATACAAATGCTAGAAGCAAAATAGCATTAAGAGGATGCAAAAGTAAAAGATACAAAATACAAGCCAGGTAGCATGCTTATATAGACTAGGAAGAGGGAGGAGGTGGCAACACCAACCAATGAGGAGCAACCATCTATCAGACTAAAGATAGAAAAGTATCTTCCCAAGATAGCTAATGGATGCTCACATGTAGGAAGGTGACACCTTACAACCACTCATCTAATAAGACATGCTTTATTAACCTAAGCAAGATTAATAGAAGTGTAGGAAAAATCTAGGAATATAGGAAAAAAATAAATAACCCACTAGGAAATAAAAACCTACACTAACAAAAATTACCTATTTACCATTGCTCCTAACACCATGATGGCATTAATCACCATACTAACATCATTCTAGTTAAACCCATCCCATACTAATGTTTCTCATCATTAATCAATTAAATAATTATATTATCTAATTAATTTAGTTCATTACTAACTAATTAAATAATTATACTATTTAATTAATCTAGCTCATCACTAACTAATCAAATAATTATATTATTAATCTTGTTTAGCAGTAACTAATTAAATAATTTTCTTATTTAATTAGTTTAATTTCCACCTCACATATTCCCTCTCACCATTTTTAATAAATGCATGAATAAATCATTTAATAAATTAATAAAGTTAACTACCTTAATAAAGTAGTTAACTACCACATTATCATTTTCCATTCATACAATTAACTCATTCCAAACCAATAAACTAATTGTATTTTAAAATTAACTAGCCCATTAAGAAGTTAACTACTCCATTAAGTAGTTAACTACCTCACATTCATTATCAACTTGTATTTTTGAACAACACAAGAAACAAAAATATTTAATTCTTACAACAAAATATTCCATCTCCTCCTACATTCAATCTCCACCAAAGATTTAATTTTGAAATGTCAATCATCCATCTTCTCAGCCAAAAAAATATAAATCAAACTCCAATTTTCACCAAATCATCATATACGTGAATTCTACATGTACATGTTGCAATTATTTTGATGTAATCAATTGAGAAACTACATCCTATCATTTGCAAGTTATCCATGAGCACATCCATTCCATCATGGAGTTTGTATTTGGTAATGTATGCTAAATAATTTTTTAATTTGAATTACATTTTGCTTAATCCATGGTGAGCATTGAGTTTAGAATAGGAAGCACTTTGTTTACATTTTGTTTTTTGATTTAATTGTGTGAGGAAAATAAATTTGCATCCTGTTTTGAAAGTAGTGAATATCCTATACCCAATAATATGCAAAAACATGCAATACAAAGGGAAAGGCCTTGGACTTCATGAGCAAGGCATTCTTGAACATATACATATGCATGAGAATACAACTTGGGGACTAGGACATGTTCCTTATGATGAGCAATCCAATGAGGCCAATGATACTTTTGAGGTCATTACGAATGCTTCTTGCAATATTAAATGCAAACAAAGTCTATCATGACCCCTCTGAACACCTTGCTACAACTTATATTTTTGATTAAATCATCATTCTTACCACTAACTTGGACCTTAAATACCCTAGCCTTATCTATTAAGACCAACAAGATGTTGGTGTAATTATTTAATTGTACCTTATTAACTTAGGTATATTATTTTTATTACTTAGGGAGGATAGGATAAATGTGTACAAGTCATTTCCTTCTTTCATGGGATTCTATTTTTCTTATCCGAGCTCAGATTAGAAACTCAGAGGTCATCCCTTTTTTTTTTAGTCTTTGTCTTTTCCTTATCTTCATCAGATTTGGAAACTATGAGGCTATATGTTGCATGCATCCTATTATCTAATAAATCAATTAGTTGATCTATTTTGCATATTGCATCCTTGAATAATATAGTATCGTTCTTTCATATCAATCTTCTCTTTGTGCTTACTCTTAGCTCTCTTGATTTTGGGTAGCTATTTCCATAGTCAAATCTAACATGGTATTAGAGAGGGTGAATTCCTAGGGCTGTTCATTTAGAATATTTATGATTAGAGATCACAGTTGTTCTTGAAAGTTGAGTATACTATTCTCTTGCATCAAATGATGATATGAAGAATCAAAAAAATTGAAAGAAATGTCAGATTTAGGGGGTTTATTAGTGGCTTTGTTTTATAGGTAGATTTGGGTAATTTTTCAAGTTAATCTTAGCTAACCATTGAGTTTAGAGTAGCCAAGAAAGTTAAATTTGTCTTTCATTTCATCCAAATTAGACATCAGAGGTCAAATCTGTAAGGATTTGAAGTTGGGCCAAATCTGTAAGGGTTTAAAGTTGGGAGGTGCATGCCATATCTGATGGGTACTTCATCATTTAGAGTATTTTAGGTCAAATTCAACCCTACCATAGTGTCCAAAAGACCTAAGAACAAACAAATTGACTATCAAATTTCTAAAATCAGACCAATTTATCAAAAGGCATAAAACAATTTCTTCTTCTCCACCATATGGTCACCGTAAAAAAAATTATTGCATAGTGTGTAGGGTACAATGGATGACACCATTGGTGCCACCACCGATGGTAGACACCAATGCTTGCTACTCCATCTCTTGCGCAGGTGCCCACCACTAAGGTGGTGACCCTTAGCCTCACCACCACCTTCACCAACAAATTTCGAGTGGTACCACCCACTTGCTCCACCCCATGGGAAAAAAAAACCACCCTACTCTTAGAAAGGTGGTTTAATGCCAAAATTATATGGGTTTTAATTTTGAAAAGGGCATTTTCAGCAAGAAATGATGGTTTTTCTGAATTTCATTGGTGGTTTTGGGAATGTTCTAGCAAAGACAATATTCTTTCAGCATCTTGATTTTTCTAGTCAATGATGTCATGCTGACATCGTCATATCCTCTTCCAATATTCACCCCTCCATTGGAGTTTTTCCTTTTGCCCCTAATTTTTAGAGGGAAATATCTTAGGCATATGAGCTCCTTTTTCAATGCATTTTTTTTATTTGGGCTATTTTTCCACATACTTCATGGTGGTGTAGGTATTTTGTAATTTTTATGCAAGGTTGTTTTAGAAATTTTAGATTCTCATAGGTGTTACGGCACAGTTCCCATTTTGGCACCTTCTAGGGCCTCATTTGGGCTCATACAAGCCCCTTTTTGGATGGATTTTTTTGAATTGCATAACTTTTTGAGCTCTACATAGTGGTGCTATTGGTTCCTTCTAATTTTTCTCCTAATATATATTTTATGTTTTGAGCCTCTTTTTTAATATTTGTAAAGCACTTAGATCAAGTCCACTTGGTGATATTTTCTAGTGGCAATTGCACTTACTCTAAATATAAAGTGCCTAGATCATACTGTACTAGGGGGATCATTGATTATGTGATTTTGAGAGGGTAATCTTGTGCATTACATTTGTTGGTTTGATATTTGTTTGTCTCATTCGAGGAGTCTATCATTATTAGTAATGGGTTATTCAATTCATCCTTATGTTATCACCTTAAAACAAGGAAACTATTAGTCTCGATGAGATGAAATCCTAAAACGTCTTAGGTGGCTTCATCTCTTGCCCCATCTTTATGGACTTATTCCTAAACCAAGTACTCATTAGTGGAAGCAAGTATGAGCTAACAAGAATGATCATGTCTTAGGATTGATTGCATGTAATGTTGGTAGTAACACTATCTATGACATCATATTTTTATTGAGTTCCTTCACATTCTTTGGACCAGAATTTGGGAGATGCATGGAAACTCAAATGAGCCTCCATTCCTAGATGATCTTGTTATGGATTGTCTTATACCCCTTGATGATTGTGAAAACCTACCATATGATGATGATACAATAGAGGAAATTTATTATGATGAAGAGATTGAGAGGCTTGATGACATAAAGACTTCTCTTCATGTTCCTTCTCCTCCAATTAAGACTTCATCTTCTATGGATCTTATCATAGATTTAGAGGGTTCATCTTCTTTATCAATAAGTCAATATCTTGATGATGGGGACTCTTGCATTCCAACATTGGAAAATCCATCTAGGGATGAGTAGTGTAGTCAGATGACATGCATTGAAATCTCATCTCCATCTCATGCTTCTTCAGAGTTCAATGTTACTTTAAATGGGGATTGGATAGGTTGATCCTGGTAAGAAAAATGTACTTCCACTCTAGCTCCAATATGTGTTCATAAGATACTTGCTAAGACTACAAGATGGTGGTTTAGACAAGGGTCCCCAAGTTGGTAGTTGGCTTGATCACATGACCAACATTTCCTCCATTGTTGATGTAGGGGACAACCTATCTAACTCTAATTCATCCATGCCTTTTCTCTTGATCAAATCTTGGAAAGAACTTGTAGGTAGTACTTTTCCATTCGCATCCATAGGAGAGGGGAGACCACACTTGATCAACATTTACATCTATGCATAGATCTTTACTATTGTATTCAGAATGATCCCTAGTCATGCCTTACACTCTTGTAGCCTTTTTTCCTTGTCCAAGACATCATTTATTTACTTGGTAGTAGCAATCAACTATGAATTCCAATGGTGGTTAACTTGAGGGGATCTGTAGTGTAGAGTCATGTGATGGCAATGTAGGCATCATTATGGACTAGTGCAAGAGTTGGTTCCATTATGTCAACCTATGTTTACACCATGGAATGGAGAGTCTAGCCATACTTGATGAAATGGAGTCTCAGAGTGAAGGCAAGTGCATTCTACTCAATTTCCTTCTAGTAAGCTCTTTGGAGGGAACAAATAAGCTCAATAGATCCCATTGAGAGATTGAGCTCTTTATTTTGGAATTGAACTACTAGATTTCTTCTTTTACAACCTATAGCCTCTACTCTAGATCATCATTCTTCTCCATGAGACCCTTAATGGTTTTATTTTGCATCTCCCTTTGGATCTTGAGCATGGTGAGATGATTTTCTTGTGCACTTAGCTTTAACTTCATAACCCCAGCTCATTTTCTAAGGCTTTTCATTGTGCTACTTGAGCCTTTAGTTCATCTACTTGATTAGTGATGAAATCTATCATAGCCTATTTGGTGATGCTTTCTCCTTTAGTAGAAACAAGGTCTAGTCTAGCCTTATAAAGATTTTTCCTGGCCTTAGAGATGTGATTCTCTTCATTATGATCTTGTACATCCTCTACATCAGCAACATTGTCAAATATAGTGGATAATTGTCCTTCAAAGGACTTTATCTTTACTTTTGAGACCTCTATTTTTTGTCTTTTGCTTCAAATCTTCATATTTCTTATTCAATTTTCTCTCCAAGATGATGATAGATGAATCAACTACCTTGGCTCCCCTTAGAGGAATTTATCTCTATTTTTCACCCTAGCTTCCTTGATGCTTATGTTTATCACCTCCATTTAGTAGTCTTTCAGTTACATTTGTCCTTTAGGATTGTCTACCAAAGGAGTAAAATGGGCAATGTGGAGGACTTCTTGCACTGGATCATACCTTTTGTACACACTTATAGATGTTGGGGTAGCATCTTGTCTATCCTTTCTTTTGGACACCTTCTACTATAACATGGTCCTAATCACAGCGGCCCTATTTTTTTTGTTATTTGTAAAGACTCATAAAAAATGGCACAAGACAGGTTAGAATCATGGCGGCCTTGTTTTTTTTGTTATTTGTAAAGACTCATAAAAAAATGACATAGGTGGGGGGGGCCAACTGGGACCGTGGACCCACGGGACTGTGGACTTGTGTAGTCTGCAGGGCCCACCCTATGGCCTACACAGGCCACAGGCCTGTGGGCAGGGAGGGAGCTCATGCTTCGATAGTGCCCATGGGTGCTATGGGGTCGGGGTCTCCAACCCATACCCCTCGTAGGGCCTGCCATGGCGGGTTAGGGCTTTGGCCCTTCTCGCCTGGGATACCTTCTTTTTTAAAATTTTTTTAATTTTTTTTTTAAATCTATAACACAAAAAAACATAATATTTATTTATTTATTTTCATAAAATTTAGAATAAGACCTTTAATATCTTTTAATATTACTTGTTATATATATATAATTTTTTTAACATAAAAGAAACAAAACTTAAATATGTTGATATATATCACTTAAAGGCCAAATGCAAAAAAGGTATGTTCTCCCTTTTTTTATATAAAAAATAAAACAAAGGTATTTATTTTCACAAGATTGACGCATTCATAGGAAACTTAGTGCAACATAAATATATTTTATGAAAATTATCTATTCCTCCTATTAACTAACTTAGATTATTCTAAAGAGGGAAGAAGAGCATATTTCCCTTAGAAAATTTTGTTTGCCTTAAAAGAACAAATTCATTATTCAAACTCTCATAGAAACTATTCAAGTGAACTTTAATAAATGTAATGGAATTGAAATTTTCTTGTAGATATAGGGAAAATGAAGAGAGAGATAGAGTGAGATTTTTGACCTCATTTAAAGTAATACTTGCATATAAGATTTGATAAATAATTAAGAATCTTTATTTATTTTTCATTTTCTTCCCAAATATATTACTTCTTTCAAAACATGAAATACAAGATAATGATACAATGAGATATCCCCTACCATTCCTTCTTTTTTACAATAGAAAATATTGCTCAAGGCTTTGCACATAGCCTTACAAGGAGAGAATCCATTTCTCTTGACAATCCAAAATAACTCAAGGAGACACTTCTCCTTCTTCCTCTTCATCTGTCCCAAAACCTGAAAAACCCATAATAACACAACAAATCCAATGGAGGTGCTCTCCACCCAACCATAGGCTAGCTCACAAGCCTCCCCTAAGCTAGGAGGTCTACAAATAACCCCGAAATGCACACATACACAAAGGATGCAACCACACACTCAACAAGAAGCACATTCCCAACCAAGGTTATCCACAAAACAAAATCCATATACCATGGATTTGAGACCAGGGAGAGAGAGTGGACTACTCTCCTCAAGGGGAAAGACATGAAATACCAACTTGATATAACCATACATTCTCATAACTCAACTTACCCATCTTCTCATCAATATAATCTCATATTTCAATCTTAACCATCTTATTACTCCAATAAACACAAGAAGGGCACTCTTGCCTCTCAAACATAACCACAAACTCAAATAAGGCTTTAAGCCAGACAACTCTCAAGGACTAAGCTTTCCCCAAGGCAGTTCTCACCTCTCTCCAAACCCCAAATACAAGGCAAGATCTACCACACAAGTGGTAAGCATTTTCCTTAACTACACATCCCAAACAATGGCATAACCAAATAACAACATATAATACATGCATTACATAAGCAATTAAATAAACTACTAAAATCTTGAAGACTCTTGAGAGCTTATCTCTCAAGCTCTCCAAATATGAAGTAGTTGAAGAAGATCTACTCAAGAGTTCTCAAACACTTCAAAAATCCTCTCCAAAACCTAAGCTCTTCCCAAAATCCAAAATGAAAAAAATTCCCCTCTCCTCTCCAAAGGGAGAGATAAATAGGGATGAAAAACCAATTCCCTTGAATGGGGAGGTGACACTTGTCACCTTCCCATTCACTCTCACAAACACTCTTTCCCACAAATGCTCTCACACATGTGTGAGACCTTGGGGAAAGGGAAGTACTTGGGGTTATCTTCCCAAAGGCTCTTACATTGTGTTCTCACACATGTGAGGCCTTTGGGATTCCCCCAATTCCACTCAAGAACCTAGTGTAGTGGGATTGGGATGGAGACAAGTCTCCATTCCTCTTCCCAAAACACTAGCTCGCCACTTTTCTTCTATAGTCTTTTTGAGGGGTCATATCTTGCCCAAAGTCCAATATTTTAGTCCCCAAAGGTACCTATACCATAGGTACCTAACCTAGGGTCCCTAAACCCACACAAAAATCAATAAAAAGCTTTAAAAACACATTTTAAAATGCCCCAAAAGCCCATGAACGAAAATGGACATGTGGATGACAACTTATCATCCTCCTCAATACTTGACAACCTTAGAAGACTCATAAATCAAAGTGTACAAATAAAACACATTATGTAACCATTCCAATTTCAATAAAAACCTTAATCCACCTTAGGGATTAGGTTGGCATTACTGGTTAAGTACATGAGTTACTTAGTAGACCTCTGAATTTCCACTGGCTTATGGAAATACCTGCACACTTCAACACACACATTAATATGTCCAACATATATATAGTCGAAGCGATAAGAATTAAACACACACAGAGTCACTCAATAGCCAAGTGTTTCAAACATAATACAATCACTTTCAAATATCAATGCATAATCTCATTTCTACCTTTTCATAATGCTTTTTCTAATCATTAAAATCAGGTGTTCTAATAACCATTGTAACAATTCAATCTTACTTAGAATATTATAATTTTATTAAAAATCATTTCGCAATAATCAAGAAGTATAATGTTTGTTCATTAACATAATCAGCCACATTACAAACTTGTCCCTATGTTCATAGATATAATCCTTTCCAATTTACCTATATCACTAAAATCTATTCACATTCGTAATTGAAACAATTAAAGGCAAAGAAAATCATCTTTCATCTATAATCAAGAATTAACATAATCATTTCTAACTAATTAATTATCGTCATAGTCGAATAACATATGATTTATCAAGTCAAGACATGTATCTCACATACACAGTTGAGTCATAAAACAACTACCTCTTAATACAATCCTCATCTGCATATGCAGTTGGATCAACTATTTTAATTCAACCTTAATACCAATATAGTCTAAAGAATATGATCTTAAGTCCATATACCACATACCACTTCCAAGTGTATTAATCACAATTAGGTCTAAAAGTATGACTAACCCTGTCACACAAGGGTGGGCCTCACATACTTAAAGATATTAAGAAATGATTAAAAACTAGAAACAAAAAGGAAAGAAACATTCAATATCTATGATTCATAAGTATTTAAGCTTTCATGATACATATTTTTCATCCTTACATATTGATACTACAACAATTCCTAATTTAGTTATGATTTTTTTAGTTATACATGATTATGGGAGTTCTTTAGTGCATTGATTAATTCATATTATGTCAATTATTCCATTATGTTTTACACTATTCATTGATTTATTATTAGGTATGTGTGTATTTCTTGTTATTAAAGTTACATTCTATTCATACACACATGAGAATATAGAAAAATAGAAAAGATACAAAGTATTTAAAGATACAACCATACATGTCATGAGCCAATATAAGAAAATTCAAATCACAAATACCAAGTGTCTAAAAATGAATACAATCATATAATGTCTGATACATATCAAGTGAGGGTTGATAGCCTCAAGGGCCCCTCTCTTGTCTCACTCCTAATCGACCTTGTCCTACTAGGTGAACATTGTTGGGAATTAAGGTGTCTCAACCTTGGTAATTCTCTGCATTTGTAATGTTTGTATTTATTATTCATTGCCTATGTTGTAAATAATTGGAAATTCCACTTTGTCATATTGTGGGATGTGGCACGATGATGTGTCAATCCTACATAGATTATGACAACTTGTTATTTTGTCCTCACATGAGGAGATAGGCATCCCACTTAGTGGTAGGAATATTCTGCCATGTGTCAGCATCTTCTATGTTGTGTAAGGAATGTTTGACCGAAACGGTTATGATGGATTCCTATGACGAATCTATGACATGTAAGAGTCGAGAATAGAAGGTTGTAAGACAGGTAATGACATGTGTCATGTAGCATCTTTGAATGAGGCATATTTGGGCGCCCCAAGGTGGAATATGATGTGTTGTAAGAGAATATGCTATTTATAGCATGTGTATGACAGATTCTCTTATAGCTGTAAGTTGTAACCGCTATGACAGATTCTATGACGGTCGTAAGTGTCGTAAGAGCATCTGTCATAGCTCATTTTGGAAGTAGGCAACCTCTTTGGGATGGGAGCTATGGACAAGTGCCAGACACATTCTACAATGTTGACCAAGTGTCCCTAGGCGTGGGTTTTGGTCCAAGATGCCATATTGGATGCCCATTCCAAAAAAGGTCCAATATTGCCTTGTAATTTCTTTATATACAGGTGCTTGGAGATGGAGTTTGTATCACAGGTTTATAGGTACTATTATGCTGCCGGATTGACTCTAGACACGAGTGTCGAAGACCATTGAAGCTTGCATTGCAAGTGTATTGTAAACATTTTTTCAGATTTGTTAATACATTGTGCAGGTTTCTAAGTGTGGGGTTTTTCACCCGATAAGTGTTTTCCCCACCGTAAATCTTTGTCTCTCTTCTTCTATCTACATTCTGGTTCTTGTGTTTTTCTGCAATATCTCATGTTAATGGTTTAACATCGCTGTAATAGTTAGGATAAAGTTGAATTTGCATAGCCCTCTCCTCAATAGATTAGTGTAGGAAGCGTTTCCACACACCTAGCTTCCTTTCAAACATGTCCTAGATCTAGATTGTGACTGACTTATAACTACCATCAACCCTTGTATTTGTCCAATCTCCTCTTGTAGCTTGGAATTATTTTCCTATGATTCTCTAAAATCTTGAAAAATGATTATACTCATATAATCTCCTATAAGGTGGGGAATTTCTACCCTTGCATATGTCTAAGCTAGCTTGACTAGAGCCTCTATCCCTCTATGCATGTATAATGTCTCACTCCATTTGCATTTTATCCCCATCTTTCTGTAGTGTATCACGTTTAGCCTATAGTGTGGTACACTAAATTATGGTTGTCATGTATGCCTCTTGGGCCTAACTTATGGGATCCAAAAGTGGGTCAAAGTAACCAATATGCTTAGCCAATGCCATAGGTACACCTCATGTTAGATGATCTATGGTCACCAAGATGAACCCACCTAATCATCAATGCTACCTATAAATCACATATGAAATTAATGTTAGACTTTCCAACGTGTATCATATTATACATTCTTAAAAATAGAACCAACTCAAATTCTATCTATCACATACCTTGGTCATTGGGATGCCAATCCTTGTTGCATTCCACTTACTAGAGTGGGTTTTCTCCCTCATATGTCCATGGTATCATCCCCTCCCATATCCTAGGGTATCTCATATATTGTTGTGAGTGTTTCTCTTATTTCCCCTTTTGCTCATCTATCATCTAATGGTTATAAGAGTGTAAGGTGGTTCCACTAATTTGATGTGTCCATATCATTTACCTTAGCCATCTCCATGACCTCATCATTAGTGGGTTCTTGAGTAGATAATGTTGGAATATCCTTCTCTCCCCATATTGAACAATGACTATTGATGTCTCTTATAGAGGGAAGGATATAGAGTCATGCCATATTGGAGGTCAAATTGTCATAAGACCCACTCATAGTAAAATCTCTCTATGATTGTGGTTTTCCTCCTAATTAACCAACATGATCATCCAATCCTCTTAATTTGTCTATGATCCTTTAGTCCCTTCCTCAGTCACCTATAGGGTCTTCATGTGATATTTGAGGGTTTTGGTTTATCAAAGGTCTTCAAGCTCAAGAAGGTCCTCCCTTCTTGCTAGCATCACATCTTGCTTGTATTCCATTACATGGATCAAGGTATGCCATCCCCTATCTCCACTAGTAGTCCTAGGGGTCATGGGTTATTAAGGTGCTCATATGCCCAACATTGTAGCAGTATGATGACTTAGAGATTCATCCCACCAACACATGTGAAACTATGTAAATCATCATAAAACTAGAAGATAAGGAAAACTACAAGGTTAGGAAACATAAATGAAATACATAAAACAAACCATTTATACCTTGAAATCTTCTTTCTCCTTGATAAGGTTGAGGAGAGTTGCGCACCAAGACCCTCCTAGCTTTACCCAAGTAGATGATTTGTATGTGGATTGCTCTTTGACATTCAACACAGCATGATAAGGGATTTGATGATAGATTGGATGGAGATTGGCTATGACAAAGACAAGATGAGATTGAGCTATGGATTGGGGAATGATTTTGGCATTATGATGTTAGGATAAGATGAGAAGATAAAAAATTTTGCATAGTTTTGATGCAAGAAGAAGTGATTAAAATGGCTTGGGTGAGGGCTCTATTTATAGATTTTTGGTAAAAGGATGGAGGCTGAGGATTGAAAGTTTCGATCAATGGTTAGGAATGCTTGAGGATTAGGGTTTGGATTGGAGTTGTAGTTTTGTGACAAGTGTCACAAGAGGGTTGGATAAGGGAGATCAAAGGCTAATATTTGGTCAATAAGAATGGATGGCTCCCATTATTTGTGAACTTTAAATTCACATTGGGAAGGACGAAGAATGAATAAAAATTTGTTTCCATGGGAGAGTGTGAGGATGGGAATAAAAGTAAATTTTTAATTCATATGGGGAAGAGTTCCATTTATGGGGAAGAGTTCCATTAATGGAGAAGAGGACAAGTTAGATGGAGGAGATAAAAGTGAATCTTTAATTCACATGGGGAAGAGTTCCATTAATGGAGACTAGGACAAGTGGGAATAAAAGTTAATTTTTTATTTGTGGGGTGTGGGAATGAGTGTTAATGAGATTTGACCAAGCTAATCAAGGAGATTAACTTCATTAATATGGCTAAAGAAAACTAGTAGATGGGTTAATGGAAGGTTAAAATTAATTAAATAAGGGTTTATTTAATTAGTTTAGGTCTAGGGGTCATGTAGGCTAGGGTAGCTAATTAAATAATTGCTATTTAATCAACTAGGCTAGGTTTAGGTTGATTAGTAGGGTAGATTAATCAAATAAGTATGGTTTATTTAATTAATCGAGTTTAGGATATGAAATTAACTAAATAAATATTGAGAATATTTATGTAATCAATGAGGATATAAGGTATAGTGATAAATTAGATGAATTAATTTATCACAAGGGATGGATGGCTAAGAGTAGATGATTAGGGATAAATTAATTAAATTAAATAAATTTATTTAATTAATGGAAGGGATAGTTAGTGATGTGAAGATGTCAAAGGGTGGCTGAAGAGTTAAGACATTTTTAGGTGTCTACAAAACTATTCTAACATACACCTCTACCATGAATACACCATTTAGTACTCTTCCATGTCACATATCATATAAATCATGTTGTAATTGATTGAAGATACCTTGCCATCCAAAATAGTGGCAAGGATCATTAGGGCCACTCATACCCCTAGATGCACCTCATACCATGATATCTATTAGAGGAACCCCACTATATAGTATCCTACCCTCTTGTTACAATAACAATATAACTCTCTATGCCACTACTAAGTAGCGTCTCAATCTATAGTAACTTGTTGACCCCAAACTAGTAACATCAAAGTCCTCTAATGTAACTATCATATAACCTGCAAGCAATTATAATGTGCTCATATCAAAGTCCTAATGCTTGAGTAATGTAGTCAACATTTGTGCATCATGCAGAAATGTAGGTTGCTTCCTCATGTGTCCAAGTCCTAGCCTATGTAGCATCTATAAGATCCAATAATCATAGGCTCTCTAGCTAGTAGTCTTGTGACTACTCTTAAATATCAAACTCACATTACATCCATGGAAAAAAGAGCACATTGTTAGTACCTCATTGCATAATAAAAACATTGATAAATACATTGAAATAACAAAATCTACATTCTAACTACCCTAGTTCACTTCTATGTAGACTAGGTTAGTTACGTGGATAATTTCCATATATCTCACTCAATTCCATAGACCACTTATATGGGAAACTATTTCAACTATGCACAAAGTGGGTCACATCCAAAGAAGTGAGTTCACTTCTATA
This sequence comes from Cunninghamia lanceolata, assembly GCA_027924645.1. Classification (NCBI taxonomy): domain Eukaryota; kingdom Viridiplantae; phylum Streptophyta; class Pinopsida; order Cupressales; family Cupressaceae; genus Cunninghamia; species Cunninghamia lanceolata. The sequence continues at coordinate 5,903,618 of BSBN01000562.1, read as the reverse complement.
GATTCACAAAAATCAATGATAAAATTACTACCCTAAATTTTATGACATTTTGATCATTTTTTGAAATTTAAAATTAACAAAAAAATGAGAAAAAAAGTTGAACTTACTAGCTTATGAATATCTTCAGTAGTGACCTATACCCAAACTCTATTTACTTAATGGGTGATATGTCATTGAAGGTGTGTCATGATGAATCTACTTTTATTTCCTCACAAGGGTAGTGGTGGAAAGGAAATGCATATTACCCTTTTATTCATCTTATATATATGTTGACCTATTTTTCCTCTAGCAGGAGTCAAAATAATTCAAGCAAGATCAGTCAGTATTCATATCCCCATGAAAGCCATATTTGTGATCCTGAGATCTTAACCCAATTTCAAAATCTGAAGCTTGCCTGAAGAGGCATACCATGTGAAAGAACTTGAAAAAATAGGCAAGTTTGCTTTTTACATCACCCTGATATTTGCTAAAAGGAGGAAGTTATGTGGGGTCATCATCTGGTCAAGCCCTGATATTTTGAACATCGGGTGATATTTCTAATATCGGGTCATATTTTTAACATCGGGTGATATTTCTAATATCGGGTGATATTTTGAACATCGGGTGATATTTCTAATATCGGGTCATATTTTTAACATCGGGTGATATTTCTAATATCGGGTGATATTTTGAACATCGGGTGATATTCCGAATGTCATCCTTCCTTTCAAATATCACCCTGATGTGATGATGATGTCACCATCATAACTCGATATTACAAATATCACCCTATCTTCCAACTATCCCCCCCATCAGATAACATGACGATGACATCATGGTAATTGCAGTGATAAACCAAGTCATAAGCCGCTGACATCATCCAGATCCATTCCGGGGGAGGATCATCTTTCTTGCGAAGGTCATCATATTTCTGCCAACCCGATCTTTCGCATCAGGATGATATTTTAACATCGGGTGATCTTAGTTGAAGATCATCCCGATGTTGGTGCTCCAAAGTTTCTAAGTATGGCCTGATCTTCCAAGGGGTCATCACATTTCAATATCGGGTGATCTTAGTTGAAGATCATCCTGATGTTATGTTTTCGCTTCATGATCATCTGGATCACCCTGATGCTGCTGACGTCATTTCTATGTCAGGGTGATATCCGCTTATTTCACAGTTTCATGCTTTTCTGTAGGGGGTGATATTTCCAAATATTAGTCATATTCCAAAGATCACCCCGATCTTACGATGAGGCTACAGTGCAACCTGATATTTTGCAGGGGGTGATATTTGCAAAATATCATCCTACCCCGAATATCATGATGATGTTGTCATGGCCCGCAGGGGGTCATATTTTCTTAACACCAATTAGCATTTGAGGATCATCCTGAAGTTCGACATGATGATGATGTCATCAGGATGTTTGTGGACATGATCATCTGGATCATCGGCGAGACATATGAGGCTGGCAAAGCAGGAGGAGCTTCCTCCGATGCAACAGTTTATGCTGATGAGGTTGATATAATCATTAGGTTTCTTCAGGATGAGGATGATATTTCCAAATATCTGGTACCTTACAAATATCATTCTTCCGCCAGATATCACCCTACTCTAGTGTGCTGATGACGTCACCTGGATATGAGGAGGTATGTTGTATGAACATGATTAGGAGGATCTTTCCTCCCTGAAACATCCTGCTGACATCATCCTGATTTTCAAACATCGGGGTGATATTTTATATCATGTTACTTTCGCATCAGGAGGATATTTCATATCGGGGTGACATTCTATATCGGGCTAACATGCAATCGGCCCGCCGATACTGGGGAGTCTTGCCAACGGAACATGATGAGGAGGAGGATGATGTTAAGACTTATGATGATGCCGTCAGGAGCAAAAGTGCCAACATTATACATGCTCATGGCCCAGTATATAAAGATATGAGGAGGTCACCGCAGGGTGCATGTGGGATAATCATGTCCTGTAGAAATTTGAAAATATCAGGATGATGACCTTTTGGCAGGAATTCTTCAGGAGGGTTCCCGCTTCCATTTTTTATCCGGATCTTCATGTCGGTTGGGTGGACTTTTTCAGCGACGACTTTCTTGAGTTGGTGAAGATATTTTTTGCATTCATTGTTGCACAGGAGGGCACAACTCGCATTGATGGCCCAAAATATCCCGCCACCGCTTCATCTCTAGTCTGTTCTCTGCCGCCTAATTGTCGAGAACTGTCAGAAGCAGCTGCTCGCATTTAATGCTAGGTTATCCTCTGCCATTCTGAGGATCAGATTGATGACACAGCTATTTGCATTGAATATCAAAATATCTCCCACCTGCCCCTGTTCTAGATCCTTTGGCGCCATTACTCCTGGCAGGTGGATGTCCCTTCAGGAAGATATTTCTGATTGCAGCTCCCTGAGTGGATTTTGTAACCGACCTAGGTTAGTTTTGAAATGCTATATACGCTGAGGCTTATGATGTAAGAAGGGCTAAAAATTTTTTGGAGCATCCTGTTCTCCCTATTTCCAAATAGAACTTTTCATGTTGTAACCTTGCCTTTCATTAGATATATGCAAGCTATCATGCCTTTTGCTAATTTCTCTATCTTTGTGTGAATCTCCATATGGTTGTCTGTGAATATCTCTTGTTCCTCTCAATCATCTTGCTTCTTACCTCTATTAGAATCATCTATTCTGTGTATATTTGCTTGCTGTATCTGGTTGTGTTGTGCATGCTTCAGTTTTGCAAAGGCTCTTTAGAATTGTCTGGTACATCACCCTTTCATTTTTTTTTAAGTATTGTTGCTTTATCTTTCATTTCAGCACACTTCTTCCCCTTTTCACCCCAAAATACAATAGTTTAGGTGATAATTAGACAAGGAAGTTGGCCTTCTCTGGAGGTTTGATCTCATTTAGCAAAGTCCCACACTTAGAGATCAATCCCATTGTGTCATTGGAATGCTTGGAGTCCCATTCAAGCAGGTGCAATTTCATGTGACAACAATTTTTGGCACGCCCGGTGGGACCATACAAACTCTTATTACTAGTTTTGATGTGTAACCGGTGATTTTCTGACCTATAAGAGGTAAAAAATTGCATATCTGGCGACTCATACTGAGGAGAATCAGGCAAACCAGTTTTGCTAATATACTTTTATGAAAAGGATACAAACTAGGGGTTCAAGTTCAAGCTCATTTGATTATCTACAGCTTTCTCCACCTAGGAGGCAGAGTAGAACTGTAGTAAGAACTCCCTATTCTAAGAGGACATTGTCAACCCCACCAAATTTCAGACCAGTTGCCTCCGTAGTCCTTGTAGCAACTCAAGCAAACCCACCTCGAGCTGCTCAGATGGCAAGAAATCAACTATTTGTGGCTTTTGATGGGGGAAGCCCTTTGAACTTAGCAGTACATGATGCCATACCTATGGCAGCCTTGAAGAGCTTGCCCTATTTCACAGGGGAAACCCAAACTACACCTATTGAACACATAAGAGATGTGGCTTCTCTATGTGAAGTACATCATGTAACACAAGAGAATGTGGCCATTAGATTACTAGCTGCCTCATTCAAAGGGAAGGCATTTCAATGGTTCAGAAGTCTACCAGTACAGACTATAGGAACCTGGGATGACTTGGGAGACGAGCTGAATAAGCAATTCCAGGATAAATCAGATAATCTGTCATTGGTGGAACAGATGACCACCATAAGGAGAGCTCCTCAAGAACCAATGATGGACTTCAACTTCATATTTTAGAAGACATGGGACAGAATCCCTGCCACAGTAAGACCTCCGGCTGAGTATGCATTCTTATATTTCTTGAAAGCTTTAAGTAGTGATATTTCAGTGATGATACAATCACTAGGAGGTGCAAGCCTACCTGATGCCTATGAAATAGCCATCAGAGCAGAGAACAGTCTAATTTAGGCTGGAAAAATAGCACCTAGACCCCCTATGCCCATCTTCCCTGAGATCCAGGCTTCTATGCCTTTACCCACCCCATATTGTGTCCCTACACCTGTTGTTGCAGCATTACCAAGTACCACCACTTTTGAACCTGCTGCCTCTAGTTCATCTCAAGAGCTAAAGGAGATAAAAAGTAGCCAGCAGAAAATAGAAAATCTTCTGCAGACTTTTGGGAATGATCTAGTAAACATTAAGAAGCAACAGTCTCAAGGTAGGCAGCCTTATCAACAACAATATCAGGGGCAGAACCAAGCATATCAGGGGCAGGGTCAACCTTACCAAGCCAATAGGCTACCTTATCAGAACAACTACCAAGGTGTCAGGCAAAATATGAACCAAAGGCCTTCTTAGCCTTACAATCTAGCACCGGTTAATGCAGCAACGGAACTTGTCCCTATTCAAAATAACATTGCAATTGATTATGATTGGTGTGTCCCATGCCATATGCCACACAATCAGGTAGCCTATTCAAGTGGAGTCCTAAATCAGGCTTTGATGGCACAAAATGTGGCAGCCACACAGCCAGACACACAAAATGTGGCAGCCACACAACCATACACACCAAATGATGGAGCTGCACAACAACAAGAGCAACCTCAGAATGATTTTGCTTTCATGAATTGGTAGGAAGGAGAATTTTGTGGGGTATACAGTGATAGTAGTCCAGTTGCTGCCAATACAAGGGCTAAGAAAAGGGGTTATGAGGTTGAGCCAACAGCAAGCAAAGATAGAGGACATACTGATGCTTCCACATCCCAGATTCCTCGCATCTTGAAAAGAAGTACACCAGCAATAGCAAGGGAGATGCCTCATTTGCAGGTTGAAACTGCCACTACAAAGTCAAGTCAGAAGGTAGGTGCCTCTCCACCTTTCAATATTATTGAAAACATGAAAAGGATGAATGTAACCATGTCTATGTGGGATTCCTTGGCAATCCCTGGCCAAAAGAAGATGTTGCAGTCTGCCTTGTTTGATTTGGAGGTATCCAATGATACCACTGTTGACCCAAATAGGATTGTCCTTGCTAATTCATCCCAAGATGATATCAAGCAGCCTAACCAAAGTGCCAAACCTCTTCCCTTTTATGTATCACTGATAATTGGGGACAAACTAGTGCACAATTGCATGGTGGATAGTGGAGCAAGCAGTTCTGTCATGCCTAAGCAAATTGTAGATCAGTTAGGGCTTAAGTACCAGCCACTTGAGAAAGGTGTACTCCAGTTGGATGGTACATCTGTTAATACTGTGGGTATCATAAGAGACCTAGGTCTCACCCTACATGCCTGTCCTAATGTTTCTATTTCACAGGAGGTGTTCATAATAGATTTGCCTCCTCATTTTGCCATGTGCTTATCAAGGGAATTTACAGCCAAAATAGGAGGATATCTATCTTCTGACTGGTCCCACATGTTTTTCAGGACTAGATATGGCACCAAAGTAACTTTGAAATCTGAGTTACTTTCAGACTATCACATAGAGCCTTACACACCTAGTGTTGTTAATGCAAATTGCATTATCTCTGATGACCCTGAACTAGTTGCTGCTCAGGAACTACATGATGAGAGCATACCAGAGGTACTCTTGAGGGAGTGGGCCTTTGAAAATGTTGTGGATGATCCTAAGGGATATATCCAAGAAACTGGCCTGGGAGTGTACATATTGCATGAGCATCAAACAACAATACCAAGTCTTCTGAAGAAAACATAGCAGCAGGTAGAGCAACATGATGAGGTATGCAAAATGTATTTTGATGGCTCTAGGGGCAGAAATGGATCTGGTGGTGGTGCAACGCTTGTGTCACCACAAGGTGAAAATTATTACGCTACTTTTCGTTTTGCCTTTTCTTGTACTAACAACACTGCTGAGTATGAAGGGTTGATCCAAAGTCTGCAGTGGGCAAGAAGGAGGAAGATTGGCTATCTAAAGGTGTTTGGAGATAGTGAGCTCATTGTGAATCAGGTGAGGGGACTGCACCTTACAAAAAGTGATGCCCTGAAGTGCTACAAACATAGGGTATGGAATTTGATTGAAGAGTTTGATGCTTTCAATCTGATCTCTATTCCAAGGAGTCAGAACCACCATGCTGATAGATTAGCTTCAATTGGGGCTCATTTTGACATCCCCAGTGATATTCAAAGGGAGAAGGTTCAGCCTCATGTAAAAGTAATTTCTAGGCCTTCTATCCCTGATAATAATATTCATTGGTAAGTTTTTGACAGTGATGAACAGATCCTAAGGTTCCTATTAGAGGAAGATGAGTTTTCCATGATGAATCAAGATAAACTCAGACAACAATATGACAATGATCAAATCATTCAGCTGAGAACAAATAAGCTACCCAAGGGATTGGTCACCTTGGAATCTATTTTTGGCACTGATGACCAAAAGAAGAAGACAAAAACTAGTATGCAGGTAAAGGAGGAGCATTATGAAGAGCTAGAAGTTTTCAAGGGTAGACTCCTTAGAATTGGTAAAATCTTCTTAGCTAAAGACAGAAGAGCTTTCATTGCTCTTTGTAAAGAATTTGAAGAGGTGTTTGCTTGGGATTATGTAGACTTAAAGGGATTTGATCCTCATATTGCCCAACACACCATAGAGTTAGAGCCAGGTATAAAACCTGTGAGGCAGAAGCAGAGACCTCTGAATCCAAAGCTAGAACCCCTAATGATCAAAGAACTAACCAAGTTGATTGAGGGGAAGATCATCTTTCTAATCAAGCACACTTCTTGGGTTTCTAGCCTTGTGCCTGTGAGGAAGAAAAATGGGGAGATCAGGCTGTGTGTTGACTTCAGAGACCTCAACAGAGCCTCCCTAAAAGACCACTACCCATTGCCTTCAATGGAGCAACTTCTGCAGGTGGTGGCTGGCTCAGAAAGGTTTTCTTTGCTTGATGGATTTTCTGGTTATAACCAGGTGCTAGTCAAGGAAGAAGACCAATTCAAGACTGCTTTCACAACCAAGTGGGGTACTATGGCCTACAAGAGGATGCCTTTTGGCCTCTCAAATGCTGGCTCTACTTTTCAAAGAGCCATGGACCTGGTCTTTAGGGGTCTGATGTATAAGCTAGTGCTGGTTTACCTGGATGACATAACGGTCTTCTCTAAAAACGCATCTGAGCATTTATCCCACCTAAGGCTAGTCTTTGAAATATGCAGAGAGTTTGGGATATCCCTCAATCCAAAGAAATGCATTTTTGTTGTACATGAGGGCAAGTTGTTGGGGCATATTGTGTCAAAGGAGGGTATTACCATTGATGAGGAGAGAATAAAGGCCATTTTGCAGTTGCCCTTACCCAGTCATAAGAAGGGACTGCAACACTTCATTGGAAGAATTAACTTTCTGAGAAGGTTCATACCTGATATTGCAAATCTCTTAAAACCCTTGACGTCTATGTTGAAAAAGAACATAACTTTCAGTTGGACGTCAGAGGCCAGACTTAGCTTCTAGTCCATAAAGGAGGCATTAACAACTGCACCAACCCTGATCAATCCTAATTTCTCTAAGAACTTTATCCTGTATGCTTATGGCGGCCTAGACACCATCTCCACGATTCTGGTGCAACGACAAAGTGAGGGTTTTGAACAACCAATCGCCTTCTTTAGCCAAGGGTTGGAGGAGTATGAGCAGAAGTATAGCTTCGTTGAAAAGCATGTCCTGGCAGTAGTCAGGAGCCTAAAAAAGTTTAGGCATCTTATGTCAAATAACAAGATACACCTGATGGTGGCTTATCCTAGTGTGAAGGAGTTCCTGCTGAGTAAGGATGTTAATGAGAAAAGGGCTGGTTGGATCACCAAGGTCATGGAATATGATGTGGAAATCAAGATAACCAAGCTGGTTAGAGGCAGAGGACTCAGTGAGCAACTTGTCACCAGTTCTAAGGATGAGGTAGAGGAAGAAGAAGAGGTGCTCCTGAACATAGAGGAGGAGCATCAAGATCATACAGCAGCAGTAAGTACTAGTTGGGCTAATAATATGACCCAATTTTTGCAAACTGGTAGATGTCCTGCAGGCTTAGATAAAGCTAAAAGAAGATACTTTAGGCTACAATCCATTCCATATGTTTTAACATAAGGCATCCTTTTCAGAAAGGATTTTAATGGTGTATTGCTTAGATGTGTTGATACTGATCAGACTGACAGGGTGCTACATGAATTCCATGATGGAACAGCAGGGGGTCATTTTTCCCCAAGGACTACTACTTGGAAAGTAATGAGAGCTGGCTATTATTGGCCTAGCTTATTTAAGGATGCCCATGCATTGGCTAGAAAGTGTGTTAAGTGTGCCCTTTTTGCAGGAAAAGAGAGGTTGCCAGCTTTGCCTCTATACGCAATCCAGGTAGAGCAACCCTTTATGAGATGGGGCATTGATTTTATTGGACCTATCAACCCACCATCAAGTGCAGGCCACAAGTGGATACTCACAACCACAGACTACTTCACAAGATGGACTGAAGCAATGGCTCTGAAAGAATCTAATGAGAGTGCTGTTTTGATATTTTATTGTGATTTGGTCTCCAGATTTGGAGTGCCTGAATCAATCATCTCTAATAATGCTCTAGCTTTTGTTGGCCTAAGAATAACTGACTGGGCTGTCAAGAATGAGATTTATTTGAATACTTCATCCAATTATTATCCCTAGGGTAATGGTTTGGCTGAATCCACAAACAAAAATCTCATCAGAATTATTAAGAGGGCAATGGAGAATAATCAGAGGACCTGGCACATTGATTTGAAGTTTGCTCTGTGGGCTGATAGGATAACTCCTAAGAGGTCTATTGGGAACTCCCCTTATCTACTAGTGTATGGAAAGGAGGCAAGGTTGCCTATGTCTATGGAACTGCCAGCACTAGACATCATGCATCATCTAGAAATGCTTGAAGTAGAAAGCCCCATGGTTGTAAGGTATGCTCAGCTTATGGAGCTGGAGGAAAGTAGAGATAAAGCTATGGCAGCCATGGAACATCATCAGCTGCAAACAAAAAGAAATTTTGACAAGATGGCCACCCCCAGATATTTTAGAGTGGGTGATATGGTGCTCAAATGGGATGAGTTGAGGAGTAGACCAGGGAAGCATTCCAAATTTGATAGCATGTGGAGTGGCCCCTTTCTCATCACTGAATGCAAGGAGCACAATGCATTTCAGTTGTCAAATATGAATGGAGAAAATCTGCATATCCCAGTCAATGGGATACACTTAAAAAGGTGTTTTGAGGTATGAGCACCCTGTAAATTAGTAGGTTAGACTTCTTGTTTTCAATAAGTGTTGTTGCACAATAGTTTAGATCCTTTTACTTCCCTAAGTGCTTCTGCACAGGCTGCTTTGTCATTAGGAGAAAGCAGGCCTTCTCCCCTTTTTTTTGTGTTTTGAGAGGCAGGTCCTAGTTTCCCAGCATATTTTAAGCTTGACTCCATGTCCAATGGATGCTTCAGGCCACTGATCTCATGTTTAGCAGGCAAACATCCCATAGAGGTCGCCAAATTGTTGACCTATTTTTCCTCTAGCAGGAGTCAAAATAATTCAAGCAGGATCAGTCAATATTCATATCCCCATGAAATCCATATTTGTGATCCTGAGATCTTAACCCATTTTCAAAATCTGAAGCTTGCCTGAAGAGGCATACCATGTGAAAGAACTTGAAAAAATAGGCAAGTTTGCTTTTTACATCACCCTGATATTCGCTAAAAGGAGGAAGTTATGTGGGGTCATCATTTGGTCAAGCCCTGATATTTTGAACATCGGGTGATATTTCTAATATCAGGTCATATTTTGAACATCGAGTGATATTTCTAATATCAGGTGATATTTTGAACATCGGGTGATATTCTGAATGTCATCCTTCCTTTCAAATATCACCCTGATGTGACGATGATGTCACCATCATAACCCGATATTACAAATATCACCCTATCTTCCAACTATCCCCCCCATCCGATAACATGACGATGACATCATGGTAATTGCAGTGATAAACCAAGTCATATGCCGCCGACATCATCCAGATCCATTCCGGGGAGGATCATCTTTCTTGTGAAGGTCATCATATTTCTGCCAACCCAATCTTTCGCATCAGGATGATATTTTAACATCGGGTGATCTTAGTTGAAGATCATCCCGATGTTGGTGCTCCAAAGTTTCTAAGTATGGCCCAATCTCCAAGGGGTCATCACATTTCAATATCAGGTGATCTTAGTTGAAGATCATCCTGATGTTATGTTTTCACTTCATGATCATCTGGATCATCCTGATGCTGTTGACGTCATTTCTATGTCAAGGTGTATCCACTTATTTCACAGTTTCATGCTTTTCTGTAAGGGTGATATTTCCAAATATCAGTCATATTCCAAAGATCACCCTGATCTTATGATGAGGCTACAGTGCAACTTGATATTTTGCGGGGGGTGATATTTGCGAAATATCATCCTACCCCGAATATCATGATGATGTTGTCATGGCCCGCAGGAGGTCATATTTTCTTAACACCAGTTAGCATTTGAGGATCATCCTGATGTTCGACATGATGATGACGTCATTAGGATGTTTGTGGACATGATCATCTAGATCATCGGCGAGACATATGAGGCCGGAAAAGCAGGAGGAGCTTCCTCCAATGCAACGGTTTATGCCAATGAGGTTGATATCATCATCAGATTTCTTCAGGATGAGGATGATATTTCCAAATATCTGGTACCTTACAAATATCATTCTTCCACCAAATATCACCCTACTCTAGTGTGCTGATGACGTCACCTGGATATGAGGAGGTATGTTGTATGAACATGATCAGGAAGATCTTTCCTCCCCGAAACATCCTGCTGACGTCATCCTGATTTTCAAACATCGGGGTGATATTTTATATCATGTTACTTTCGCATTAGGAGGATATTTCATATTGGGGTGACATTCTATATCAGGCTAACATGCAATCGGCCCGCCGATACTGGGGAGTCTTGCCGACAGAACATGATGAGGAGGAGGATGATGTTAAGACTTATGATGATGCCGTCGGGAGCAAAAGCACCGACATTATACATGCACATGGCCCAGTATATAAAGATATGAGGAGGTCGCCACGGGGTGCATGTGGGATAATCATGTCCTGCAGAAATTTGAAAATATCAGGATGATGACCTTTTGGCGGGAATTCTTCAGGAGGGTTCCCGCTTCCATTTTTGATCTGGATCTCCATGTCGGTCGGGTGGACTTTTTCAGCAATGACTTTCTTGAGTTGGTGAAGATATTTTTTCCATTCATTGTTGCACAGGAGGGCACAACTCGCATTGATGGCCCAAAATATCCTGCCACCGCTTCATCTCTAGTCTATTCTCTGCCACCTAATTGTCAAGAACTGTCAGCAGCAGCTGCTCGCATTCAATGCTAGGTTATCCTCCGCCATTTTGAGGATCAGATCGATGACGCAGCTGTTTGCATTGAATATCAAAATATCTCCCACCTACCCCTGTTCTAGATCCTTTGGCGCCATTACTCCTGGTAGATGGATGTCCCTTCAGGAAGATATTTCTGATTGCAGCTCCCTGAGTGGATTTTGTAACCGACCTAGGTTAGTTTTGAAATGCTATATAAGCTGAGGCTTATGATGTAAGAAGGGTTGGAAAATTTTTGGAGCATCCTGTTCTCCCTGTTTCCAAATAGAATTTTTCATGCTGTAACCTTGCCTTTCATTAGATATATGCAAGCTATCATGCCTTTTGCTGATTTCTCTATCTCTGTGTGAATCTGCATATGGTTGTCTATGAATATCTCTTGTTCCTCTCAATCATCTTGCTTCTTACCTCTGTTAGAATCATCTATTCTGTGTATATTTGCTTGCTGTATCTGGTTGTGTTGTGCATGCTTCAGTTTTGCAAAGGCTCTTTAGAACTGTCTGGTGCATCACCCTTTCATTTTTTTTTTAAGTATTGTTGCTTTATCTTTCATTTTAACACACTTCTTCCCCTTTTCACCCCAAAATATAGTAGTTTAGGCGATAACTAGACAAGGAAGCCGGCCTTCTCCGGAGGTTTGATCTCATTTAGCAAAGTCCCACACTTAGAGATCAATCCCATTGTGTCATTGGAATGCTTGGAGTCCCATTCAAGTAGGGCGCAATTTCATGTGACAACAATATAGTAAGGGAATATTCCCTTTCTATGAACCTTTTCCCTAAATCTTTTTGACCTAATTGATTGTGAACATGTTATCCCTACAATTTTTCACGGCAAATTAAGTAGGGGGTCTCATGGGAGTCAATGATGTACACATGTATAGAGGAACTAATTTAGGATTATCCAACCATTTTGTCCAACACAAACACTCACAAATATCACATAGTGGAATTCAAGTACTCTTATTCTAACAATACACAAGAAATATTTAGAATAATACTTTATTGATTCATAGTCTAAACATATACCAAAACACTTTATTGTTACAACTTTCAATCAAAATGAGGCTTCAACCTTGAATTACAATCACAAATATGCATTAACAAGTGTGTAGCTTCTGAAACCTTAAAGCTCATGAACGAATCTTCTATCTAGTGATCTCTCTAATTTAGATCTATATCTCTCATATTTTCCTCTCCCCCTTTCTAGTGGAAAATGTTGATCTTATTATAGAGAAGGATGATGTAGTGTTCTTGTGTTGACCAAAATGTAGTACAATACACTATGCACTTGGGAAAGGATCATGGGTTCAATATTAAATGATTTCTCCTTTGATTCCTCCTTGGGAATGGACACTTGGTTGTGAAACATGTAAATAATCCTTATTTCATAAGTGTGGCAAGATGTAAGATTTCAAAGTCATTAGAGGCTTAACCACAAACCTCCCTAGGAAAAATATTGCCTTCAACCTTATCAAATAAACTTGTTTGTTCCTTTTACAATCACCATATCACTACGACCTCGAACCACTTAACTATAAACCCCTTACTAAGAGCATATTGAAATTATAACCCTAGAAGTGATTTTCCTTTTACTTCAAATAGAAATTTACTTAATTAAAAATTAAAAACAAGAACATATGACAATAGATAGATGTGATCCATCTCTTGGTACGCCAGGGAGGGGCAAGGACAACTAAACTATCTAGAGTCTAGTTGGTGCCTTCCTCCCATATGAATTATAGGCTGATAGGTGATTAAGGGTCCCCCATATAGTGGGCATCCATCCAAATTCGGATACAATTCTATAGGTAGGGGCGCCTATCCTATTTGCATATGGGCAGTAAGGCATAATAGGCTATATAGAGCATAGTTTAGTTTAGAGTATAGATCGCAAATAATATAAAAGAGAAATGAAGAGTGTTCAAGACGTACCACAACAATTCCATGAAGAAAATTGGCATTTAAATGCTTCTTTGGCGCTGTCTCTTCTCCTAGTCTAAATAGGGAATGGTCAAATAAAGCAATTTCATGCATTCCAAGAAATTGTTAACATTATAGTTGACATGGCCATGATTAAAAAGGGGAAAAACCATACTAATAAGGTAATGGATAAATTCAAGGCTATACTAGAAGAATGGATAAGGTGGGAGAAAGTTCTTGTCTTTTGTACTTGTAAATGGGGACAGATGTCTTTAATGCTTTTAATGCTTTTAATGCTTGACCAATACGCCACGGTATAATCCCCACTTGAAAATGTGTAGAACTTTATATATTTTATGTTAAATAATTGAGATTGTTAACATCTATTTCACTTTTATTGATAATAATGCATTAAAAAATGTTGCTTACATAAACGATGCCTTTTGTTGACAATAACTGAGATTGTTAATATTACAAAATGATTGTGTCCTTTGTGTTTCCCTAGTTTGAATTAGGAAAAGTTCATAAGCATTAAAATATATAATAGGGAGTACTTTGGAAGGATTCTCTTGATCTCTACAACAATGCAAGTATACAAATGCTAAAATTGCAAATTATGTATTTTGTTTATTTAGTTTGGGTTCAATCTAATTTATTTATTTTAAGTGTAATGATTAGTATATAAATGATATTTTTTTAAAAGTTAGCAATATGAACTTACTTGATTCTACATGTATGCACTTTCAAGGATTAGTCTTGATTTTTAGTTTATTTGTTCATTATCTTGAGTCAAATTTATAGGTATGGAAATGACCTTAAAACTTGCAAATTCAAATTTAAATTTTGGGCCCAAGTTGACACCTTTCAAAAAGTTGTTATGTGTGTTATGATCCTAATATGATATACTCTTAATTATAATAAGTTAAGCACTTGTAGCATGCTTAACCTTAATAGTTTCATTTATTAGTCCCTGCCTTAATAAGCGGGTGACTAATGTTTTCGATGCATCCATCCCTATTAATCTATTGTTCGGAAATCGTGTTGCAAATGTTTATGCTATAGTGTGTGGGATTATTTTTTTTTTTACTTTTATTAGAGTGGAATTTTCTTTTTTTTTTTCAATTTTCTGATTCGCTGTGGGTATTTTCCTCATGGTTTTGTATTTTTAGAATGGAATTTTTTTTTCTTTTATTAATCGATTCGTATCCTAATGTTTTGTTGCTATTGGAAATATTTCATGAGTTTGTAATGTTCTTTTATATAGTTGTGTTCACACCCAATGTTTCTATCAATGCGTGGCGTTTTAACAAGGACATTTTGCATATATTTCATTTATTGTGAATAGACTGAAGTGTAGGGGTTATTAATGGCTTTGTGCTGCGAAGTCTTAGGTCTGTCGAGCAAAGGATTATTTACGTTGTTTATTCATTTGCTGGGATACTTTGATGAGGGTGAAATTTGTGTCTATTGAGAGGGTTTGTATCTATGGTATTGGAAGCAAAAAAAGAGGCATTTGTAAGTTTCTATATCCTTTACACTATTATTTTTGCATTGTTTATTCATTTGCTCAGATTGTTTGATGAGGGTGAAATCTGTGTCTCTTGAGAGGGTTTATATCTATTGTATTGGAAGCGAAAAATGAGGCGTTTGTAAGTTCCTATATCTTTTACAATGTTCTTTTAGATTTTTTTACATCTCTGCATTTTATGGGTTAATGTCTATTATTTGTTGTTCTTTGCATTTTATGGGTTAATGTCTACTCTTCGCTATCTTTGAGATCTTTTATGGGTTAGTCTCTATTGTCGAGTCTAAGACTTAACATCATAATTCATTAGTGTCGAGTTCCCTACACGATTACTAGTATGTAGTTTTCATTTATTATGAATAGACTGAAGTGCAGGCATCATTAATGGCTTATGGTGTGGAGTTTTAAGTTTGTCGAGCAAAGGATTATTTGCATTGTTTATTCATTTGCTCATATTGTTTGATGAGGGTGAAATCTGTGTTTGTTGAGAGGGTTTATGTCATTCATATTGGAAGCGAAAAATGAAGCGTTTTTACATCTCTGTATTTTATGGGTTAATGTCTATTGTTTGTTGTTCTTTGCATTTTATGGGTTAATGTCTACTCTTCACTATCTTTGAGTTCTTTTATGGGTTAGTCTCTGTTGTTGAGTTTAAGACTTAACACCATAATTCATTAGTGTCAGCTTGTCTGGTAGCCACGATTGAGAATGGAGCTAATCTTTTGTCTACATGCTTATTAGTCTCTAGTTTTCATTTATTGTGAACAGACTGAAGTGCAGGCGTCATTAATGGCTTATGGTGTGAAGTTTTAAGTCTTTCGAGAAAATGATTATTTGCATTGTTTATTCATTTTCTCAGATTGTTTGATGAGGGTGAAATTTGTGTCTATTGAGAGGGTTTGTGTCTATCGTATTAGAAGTGAAAAATGAGGTGTTTGTAAGTCCCTGTATCTTTTATAGTGTCATTTGATAGTTTTTAACATCTCTACATTTTATGGGTTAATGTCTATTGTTTGTTGTTGTCTGCATTTTATGGGTATCTATTGTTGAGTTAAAGACTTAACAGTATAATTCACTAATGTCAGCTTCTCTGCTGGCCTTGATTAAGAATGGAACTAATATTTTCTCTACACGCATGCATGCCAACTGTACTTCAATCTGTGAAATGTGAAGTTTTAAGTCTGTCGAGCAATGGATTATTTGTGTTGTTTATTCATTTGCTTAGATTGTTTGATGATGGTGAAATTTATGTCTGTTGAGAGGGTTTGTGTCTATCATAT
The DNA here is from genome assembly GCA_027924645.1 of Cunninghamia lanceolata. Lineage (NCBI taxonomy): Eukaryota > Viridiplantae > Streptophyta > Pinopsida > Cupressales > Cupressaceae > Cunninghamia > Cunninghamia lanceolata. The sequence goes on along the minus strand of BSBN01000562.1, from coordinate 5,887,560 downwards.
TGGAAGCGAAAAATGAGGCATTTTTAAGTTCCTTTATCTTTTACAATGTCATTTGATAGTTTTTAACATCTCTGCATTTTATGGGTTAATGTTTATTGTTTGTTGTTGTCTGCATTTTATGGGTCTCTGTTGTTGAGTTAAAGGCTTAACAACATAATTCATTAATGTCAGCTTCTCTGCTGGCCGCGATTAAGAATGAAACTAATCTTTTATCTGCACGCATGCATGCCAACTGTACTTCAATCTATGAAATAAAATTGAGAATTAGGCCTAAATAAGTGCAAAATGTCGATGCGTGGCATTTTAACAAGGACATTGTGCATTTATTAGTGTCTAATTTTCATTTATAAGGCAGGAGACTAATTAGTCCCTGCCTCATGCCTATTTTGTCAAAAATCGTGCCGCAAATGTTTATGCTATAGTTTGTGGGATTTTTTTTTTATTAAAGTGGAATTTCCCTTTTTTTTCAATTTTCTTATTGGTTGTGGGTATTTTCCTCATGGTTTTGTATTTTTTTTGGAATGAATTTTTTTTTGTTTCTATTAATCGATTCGTATCCTTTTTCTTTGGCAATTTTCTCATTAGTTGTGGGTATTTTTCTCGTGGTTTTGTATTTGTTTTTGGAATGGAATTTTTTTTTCTATTAATCGATTCATATCCTAATGTTTTGTTGCTATTGGAAATATTTCATGACTTTGTAATGTTCTTTGATATAGTTGTGTTTGCACCCAGTGTTTCTGTCGATGCGTGGTGTTTTAACAAGGACATTGTGCATTTACTAGTGTCTAATTTTCATTTATAAGATGAGAGACTAATTAGTCCCTGCCTCATGCCTATTTTGTTAGAAATCGTGCCGTAAATGTTTATGCTATAGTTTGTGGGATTAATTTTTTTATTTTTATTAAAATGAAGTTTTCATTTTCTTTGACAATTTTCTCATTAGCTATGGGTATTTTCCTCGTGGTTTTGTATTTTTGGAATGGAATTTTTTTCTATTAATCGATTCGTATCCTAATGTTTTGTTGCTATTGGAAATATTTCATGACTTTGTAATGTTCTTTGATATGGTTGTGTTCACACCCACTGTTTCTGTCGACGCGTGGTGTTTTAACCAGGACATTCTACATTTATTTCATTTATTGTGAATAGACTAAAGTGCAGGCCTCATTAATGGCTTATGGTGTGAAGTCTTAGGTCTGTTGAGCAAAGGATTATTTGGGTATGTGCAGGATCATCGCGGGCCAAATAGTGGCAATAGGAAAAAAATTCGCATTTTTACTTAGCCAAATTCGCGACTTGGCAAAGTTTGACTTTGAAACGGATATCTATTTTGGTTTGGATACCAAACCAAAACGGATATCCATTTTCTTTTTCTCTATTGTTTTCATTGTTTTTTATTTTATTATTTTAGCATTTTTAGCATTTTACTATTTAGGCATTTTAGCTATAAAATACAATCTAAATTTTAGAAAGACTGTATCATATGAAAGGGGCAACCTTGTCATCTTTTGGAATGCATGATTTCTTTTAGTTCCAACCATTTTGGCATCATTTATTCTTGTGATTGAGAGTTCTCTCCACCTCTGATTGAACCATTACTTCCCCTAACTAATTCTCCTATCCTCTTGACTCTCAATCAATTCTTTAGTCCACTCCCAATAAGTCTTCTATAATCTCTCAATCAATTATTTAGTCCACTCCCAATTAGTCTTCTATAATCTCTCAATCAATTCTTTAGTCCACTCCCAACCAACCCCACCATTCATGTTGCTTCTTCTACTATTAATACATCTCTCGCCATCATTTTTAGGGGAGACTATCCATTTCTTCCATTTATGTCAAATTCTTGTTAATATCTCTTATTCCATTTTCCATTAATCCCAACACATCATGGATAGTGAGTCACCTCAAAAGAGTTAAGCCATATTTTCATTACAACCCCCACAATAATTATTATACTTTTACAGTCCTAACTTTGTGAGCCTTTTCCATTTCAATTTTAAGGATTTGAAGGTTCTTACACTCTCCATAAAATCTCCAAGTTCTCAAGGCATCCTTATTCTTCCCATTGTCATCAAGAGGATGTTCTAATTTCTACAAAGGAGGATACCAAAATGTTGGATCCTTGAGGACAAAAGCTAGCACAGGTGCCATAAAAAGATTCCTTGAAGCTTCGCATGTTCTTTACATTATTTTTAAAAGATTTCAGTAGTAATTAGAAAACTTAAATTTGCCTAAGAAAAGTAACAATTTGTTGCCTCTTGTTGCCTCTTCTTGGTTATTTTAAAAAGCAACAAGGTGAAGTGACACATCCTTATGACTAGCATCAAGAAGAACAACAGGAAGTGTATTTGGATCTTGGAAAAGATCAGGAAACAGAGGAACATCCAGTTGATGAGAATAAAGAGTAAGATAAAGAACAACCGGATGACTAAGATAAAGAGCTCGATGTGGAACATTATATGACATAGAACCAACAAGATGAACATCAAGTTGAACAATGAAAAAGTGGTATTAGTTGCACCTATATAGAGAAGTGGTTTAGAGGTTAGTTAGGGGAATTATTTAGGGTTTAGAGGTTTAGGGTTGCTCGGGTTTAGGGGTTTAGGGTTTACAGTTTAAAGAGAGATAGAGAGAGGGGACTAAAAGAGTTTGGGAGAGATAGAGGAGACAGAGGGGAGAGATAGGGAGATAGAGAGTGAGAGGCATGTCCAAAGACATAGAGAGAGAGATTGAGAGGTAGAGGGATGTTAGAGATAGGGAGATAGAGGTTTAGGGTTGCTTGGGTTTAGGGGCATTATTTAGGATTTAGGGTTTAGGGTCTTGGGGTTAGGGGTTAAGGTTTAGAGGTCTAGGGTTTAGGGTTTAGAGAGAGATAAAGGACCAATAGGGAGATATAGAGGAGTCCGAGGGGAGAGATAGGGAGATAAAGAGTGAGGGACATGGCAAGAGACATAGCGAGAGAGATTGAGAGGTAGAGGGACAAAGGTGATAGGGAGATAGGGGAGAGATAGGGAGATAGTGGTTTATGGTTACTTGGGTTTAGGGTTTAGGGGTTTGGGGTTTAGGGTTTCTCAGGTTTAAGGGTTAGGGTTTAGGGGCATTATAATTTAGGGTTTAGGATTTATTGTTTAGGGTTTAGGGGTTAGGTTTAGAGGTTTAGGGTTTTGGATTTAGGGTTTATAGAGAGAGAGGAATGATAGGGAGATATAGAGGAGTCTGAGGGGAGAGATAGGGAGAAAAAGAGTGAGGGACATGGCCAAAGACATAGGGAGAGAGATTGAGAGGTAGAGAGACAAAGGTGGTAGGGAAATAGGGGAGAGATAGGGAGATAGTGGTTTAGGGTTACTTGGGTTTAGGGTTTAGGGGTTTAGGGTTTCTCAGGTTTAGGGGTTAGGGGTTAGGGGTTAGGGTTTAGGGGCATTATTTAGGGTTTAGGATTTAAATTGGTTAGGGGTTAGGGGTTACGTTTAGAGGTTTAAGGCTTTGGATTTAGGGTTTATAGAGAGAGGAATGATAGGGAGATAGAGAGAGGAGATCGAGGAGAGAGATAAGGAGATAGAGAGTGAGGCACATGGCCAGGGACATAGGGAGAGAGATCAAGAGAGGTAGAGGGATGATAGAGATAGGGAGATAGGGGAGAGATAGGGAGATATAGGTTTAGAGTTGACTGGATTTAGGGTGTACCTAGGTTTAGGGTTTCTTAGTTTTGTAGATAGCTAGATAGAAAGAGAGAGGAGATAAATAGGGAGAGATGGAGGTGACAAAGGGGAGAGATAAGGAGATAGAGAGTGAGCGAGATGTCCAGAGAAATAGGGAGAAGGATTGAGAGGTAGAGCTCGATGATAGAGATAGGGAGATAAGGGAGAGATAGGAGATAGGGTTTAGGGTTGCTCGCGTTTAGGGTTTAGGGTTTAGGGGTTCGGGGTTAAGGTTTAGGGGCATTATTTAGGGTTTAGGGTTTATGGTTTAGGGGTTAAGGTTTAGAGGTTTAGGGTTTAGTGTTTAGAGAGAGAGGACAATTAGGGAGATATAGAGTGAGGGACATGGCCAAAGCATAGGGAGAGAGATTGAGAGGTAGAGAAATGATAGTGATGGGGAGATAGTGAGATAGGGAGATAGAGAGATAGAGGTTCAGGGTTTCTTGGGTTTAGTGTTTAGGATTTAGGGGTTTATGGTTTCTCAAGTTTAGGGTTTAGGGGTTAGGAAATAGGGGTTAGGGGTTAGGGGTTAGGTTTAATCATGTGTTAATACAAGTTATGGAGTGAGAAATGGGTGGTATGGGAGATCAAAAGACTAGTTTAAAGTTGGGCCGATGGATATATGTCACAACGAAAGGTTCAAAGGCTCATCAAAAGTGGAGTGATCGGAGCATCGGTATAAGAATTTTTGAGTTGGCCGATAGTGTTTATCTTGCCGATAGGAAGAATGTATATGATTTGATGTTATTTGGGACTTTGAGAAGGTTTCTTAAAGCTGATTAAGCTTTAATCTATTTGAACTATGGGTTTTGATGGGTATTTCACCGTGTTTTGAGAGCTTCCACTATGTGCTCTGCATCAGACCAATAGGGAGATATAGAGGAGTCCGAGGGGAGAGATAGGGAGATAAAGAGTGAGGGACATGGCAAGAGACATAGAGAGAGAGATTGAGAGGTAGAGGGACAAAGGTGATAGGGAGATAGGGGAGAGATAGGGAGATAGTGGTTTATGGTTACTTGGGTTTAGGGTTTAGGGGTTTGGGGTTTACGGTTTAGGGGATTAGGGTTTCTCAAGTTTAGGGGTTAGGGGTTAGGGTTTAGGGGCATTATTTAGGGTTTAGGATTTAAATTGTTTAGGGGTTAGGTTTAGAGGTTTAGGGTTTTGGATTTAGGGTTTATAGAGTGAGAGGAATGATAGGGAGATAGAGAGAGGAGACCGAGGAGAGAGATAAGGAGATAGAGAGTGAGGCACATGGCCAGGGACATAGGGAGAGAGATCAAGAGAGGTAGAGGGATGATAGAGATAGGGAGATAGGGGAGAGATAGGGAGATATAGGTTTAGAGTTGATTGGATTTAGGGTGTACTTGGGTTTAGGATTTCTCAGTTTTGGAGATAACTAGATAGAAAGAGAGAGGAGATAGATAGGGAGAGATAGAGGTGACAAAGGGGAGAGATAAGGAGATAGAGAGTGAGCGAGAGAGATTGAGAGGTAGAGGGACAAAGGTGATAGGGAGATAGGGGAGAGATAGGGAGATAGTGGTTTATGGTTACTTGGGTTTAGGGTTTAGGGGTTTGGGGTTTAGGGTTTCTCAGGTTTAGGGGTTAGGGTTTAGGGGCATTATAATTTAGGGTTTAGGATTTATTGTTTAGGGGTTAGGGGTTAGGTTTAGAGGTTTAGGGTTTTGGATTTAGGGTTTATAGAGAGAGAGGAATGATAGGGAGATATAGAGGAGTCTGAGGGGAGGGATAGGGAGATAGAGAGTGAGGGACATGGCTAGAGACATAGGGAGTGAGATTGAGAGGTAGAGGGACACAGGTGGTAGGGAGATAGGGGAGAGATAGGTAGATAGTGGATTAGGGTTACTTGGGTTTAGGGTTTAGGGGTTTGGGGTTTAAGGTTTAGGGGTTTAGGGTTTCTCAGGTTTAGGGGTCAGGGGTTAGGGTTTAGGGGCATTATTTAGGGTTTAGGATTTAAATTGTTTAGGGGTTAGGGGTTAGGTTTAGAGGTTTAGGGTTTTAGATTTAGGGTTTATAGAGAGAGGAATTATAGGGAGATAGAGAGAGGAGATGGAGGAGAGAGATAAGGAGATAGAGAGTGAGGCACATGGCCAGGGACACAGGGAGAGAGATCAAGAGAGGTAGAGGGATGATAGAGATAGGGAGATAGGGGAGAGATAGGGAGATATAGGTTTAGAGTTGATTGGATTTAGGGTGTACCTAGGTTTAGGGTTTCTCAGTTTTGGAGATAGCTAGATAGAAAGAGAGAGGAGACAGATAGGGAGAGATAGAGGTGACAAAGGGGAGAGATAGGGAGATAGAGAGTGAGAGATATGTCTAGAGAAATAGGGAGAAGGATTGAGATGTAGAAGGACGATAGAGATAGGGAGATAAGGGAGAGATAGGAGATAGAGTTTAGGGTTGCTCATGTTTAGGGTTTAGGGGTTAAGGTTTAGAGGTTTAGGGTTTAGTGTTTAGAGAGAGAGGACCAATAGGGAGATATAGAGTGAGGGACATGGCTAAAGCATAGGGAGAGAGATTGAGAGGTAGAGGAATGATAGTGATGGGGAGATAGTGAGATAGGGAGATAGAGCTCGATAGAGGTTTAGGGTTTCTTGGGTTTAGTGTTTAGGATTTAGGGGTTTATGGTTTCTCAAGTTTAGGGTTTAGGAGTTAGGAAATAGGGGTTAGGGGTTAGGGGTTAGGTTTAATCATGCATCCCAGTCATTCCCCTATCATTCCTATATATCCTATCTCTCCCCTCTATCTTTCCCTCTCTCTTATCGATGAAGCAAATGGAAACAAGAAAACTAGGACTCCCTTTCTCAGGTTTAGGGTTTAGGGCTTAGAGGAATTATTTAGGGTTTATGGTTTAGGGGTTAGGGTTTAGTATTTGGAAGAATTATTTAGGGTTACTTGGGTTTAGGGTTTAGGGGCATTATTTAGGGTTTACGGTTGCATGTCAAAAGTAGTCTCTCTCTCTCTCTCTAAATCTATAAACCCTAAATAATGGCCCTAATCCCTAACCCCTAACCCGCATCTACCTCTCTCCTGTATCTACCTCTCTCCTGTATCTATTCAAAATTGCCTTTAAAATACTATGAGATACCTTAGTATAAGTAAATCATATAAAAATCAAATATAAGTAATACTATTTTGGGGTTTTTGGGTGTTTTCCAATTTCATCACGGTTATTCTCTTCTTGACAAATGTCCTCTCTTCTTATGAAATTTGGAGATACATTGATTGTTCTTGTTTCATCCATGTTTTCAACCTCATCAATTTTATCAACAAATGGATTATGGAGTGCAATTTCAATATCATGATGTTCATATCCACTTTCTTCAAGTGCACGTCTTCATTTTTCTTCTTCTTCTTTGTCCATGGTATTGCTATTATGAATAGGTGTTTCATAACATTTTTCAATATTTTCATTTGCAATATCATGGTGAATTTCATTCTTATCTAACATTTCATTATAATCAAAATTAACATCTTCAATTTGCATGTCATTAGATGGTAAAGAAGAAGATTCACCTTGATGAGCATCCGCCAAACCCACCCTTCCAATCCTCTTCCTTTCCCTATCTTTTTTCCTAATTGCTTCAATTTCCTCCAATGTAACTTTCCTCCTCCTTTTTGCTTTACGACGACTGTTGCTCCCCATTAGGGGAACAAAAATATCACCCTTATGATTGTAACAAGAAAATTGTGTCTCCAAAAGTGCATAAAAATATTCCTTTCACTGTCATAGCTAGAAATCATGAGTTTTTCGACAACAGAGGGTCTCTGGTTGCGGAAGTTGGGCCCAGAAATATTCCTTTTGTCTTTTTTTTGCTTTTCCAAAACGGATATCCGTTTTCAAAATGGATATCCATTTTGGAAAACCTAATTCTTTGCAACGGACACTTGCAACGTCCATATGCCTACTACAAAATAGATATCCAGTTTATTATGTACATTTGGATTCTATACTAGGGATTCATTGTATTATTCAATAAACTTGTGAATTACCATCTAATTTCAATGTTTACACACTAATCCACCTAGGTATCAACTTAATGAAGCTCTGGATATAAGCCATTATTTGATTTTAGGCTATCATCAAATGAGGAGCTTCTAAAGGCAAAAATGTTGTCCCAAAAGAAGACTCAATGTTATTCGTAAAGACATTAGATTGTTAAAATACAAATTCGAGGTTAGATATTCCTTGGGCTATTTTAGTATAGAGAAGCAAAATTGCAATATATGACTATCCTAGGAATTAGAATGGTTGATCATAGGATATTCATGGGATTTTGATATTAATGGATGGATTGATGGATGTTTAGGGAGTTTAAGTTTAAATGTAATGTATGAGAATTCTTATTTATGAAGGATCTAATATGTCTTATGTCTTATTTGCAGGCCATTCAAGAAAGAAATGAAAAGATACCAAGGACTATCATAACACCTATTATAATTAGGTGCATCAAAGGATTGTCATCCAGGACCTTACCAATATGGGAAGTTATCAAAACCATGTCATGTTTAAAATTAAATGCTTTATCACCTCTTTGTCCCTATAGGCCTATTAGAACAATAGGTCACATTTTATTCATATACCGGGGTTGAGAATAAACATAAGCATTTGTAGTTATGGCAAGTGTAAATGGAAATAGATCACAACTTTAGACAATCTATCCTCTCCTAGATTGCACTGATTGAGTGGAAATTACAATTTCCCTATTAATGTCCTTTATATACTGAAGGTATGGGTGAGAAAGGTAAACTTTGTATGTTGTAGACAAGTGATGCAGAGCAACACAGCAAAAGCTTACAAACAAGGTGTAAAATACCCATTAACCCACCAATTGCTCAAATAGCTTTTAAAATATCCTTCCCAAGGTCCAAACGAGACCGAAATACACTCTTTCTTTACTATCGGCAAGACATTTCTAATGTCTCATCGAACTATACTTCATATGTTCTTCCTTTCTCTATTGTCGGCCAGACTTATCATTATCGGTAACCTTCAAATTCGTTAGCCCGATGTGGGACCTCTCGCCGATGTGTAGAACCCATCGCTCAGGCTTATGCTGTCGGTGTGACTCCTCCGTTGTTCTCCGATATGTATAAGAGGATGGATCAAAGTAATTAGCATGCTCCCTTCAAAGTAAAGACATGAGAATAGAGCACTTGTGAGATTGTTATTATAAAGGGACAAATCAATTAGAGACATGCAGTTTCCTAGAGAATTTGGAATGCTTCCACTCAGGTGATTGTAGGACAAACAAAGATGTTCTAACTTCCCCAGACCACCAAATTCTGCAAGTATACTCCCCTTCAAGTTGTTGTGTGAAATTCTTTTCCAGTGAAGTTGTGAGTAATTAGCAAGAGATTTGGGAATAGAACCCTCTAGTCCATTTCTTCTTAAGTCAAGTATCTTCAACGCTTTCAACTGCTCAAACCAAGGTGGAATCCTTCCCTTCAAAGAACTAAAAGAGAGATTTAAAGTGCATAACAAGGAGAGACCTCCTTCGGATGGAAAAAGGGTACCTTTTAATTCCAATTGAGGGAGTATTATGGCCACCACTCTATTGGTATGTTTCTTCTACCAAACACTGGTCCAGAAGCACACATTTTCTGAATTGGTAGAAGTCTAGTTGGAGAAATGTGGTCTCCTCAACTACTATTATTGTAGGATATGCATAAATGGGTTTGTTGAAAAGGCTTTAGAAATTTTCAAGCAAATGTAATTGGCAAGTGTAAAGCTAGATTCTGCAACCTTTGTCAGCATCCTCTCTACCTCTACCAAAATGGGAGCTTTGGAATAGGGTATGGACATTCATCAAAGCATAATGGAAGTGAGATTCTTGTAGATATTCTAGTTGGAAATGCTCTAGTGGACATGTACGGAAAGTGTGGAAGCATAGACAAGACACATGAACTGTTTGAAAAAATGCCTCAAAGAAATGTGGTCTCGTGGAATAAGATGATTGCAGGATATATACACACTTACTCCGATGTGAGATTCACCACCCTTGTCTATCGGTAAGACCAATACCCTTGGTGAGACTTTTTACTTGCATTCCGACGTTATAACTCTCCTCGATGTGTTTACCATCCATTAGTCATCGGTAAGACTTCTACATCGGTCAGACATTCTCTTCAATTTCTAATATCGTATCTCACACTGAAACAATAAACACCGAACTACACCATCGGCCAAACCGCCTCTATCAGTGACACTTTTCTTCTCGCCTTCTAGAGTCCATCTCTTTCCGATGTTCCTTCTGTCAGTATGACTCCCTCTCATCGGTGTAGTTCTCAACCATTCTTCCGATGTGCCGATAAATAACCCATCGGTGACACTTAATGATTGTCACCCCGATATGACTTGATCTGTGAGATCAATGTTGTCGGCTCAATGGAACTTTGTCTCTCTGATAACTATTGTTAGTTCGATGTCTTCGATTTAGCCTATACATAACATGACTTGTTATCACTGGTCAACTAATGTATCTTTTCCCAATTTTCCTGATATGGCCAGTCAACCTTTGTATCCTTTGACATGTACATTCACCATTTACAACCATGATAAACGATAGCAGGATATACACGAAATGTCCACGCATACATAAACGATATACCCATGGATTGTATCTTCAGTGAAACAATACCAATGGTACAAAATATGTTGCTTCTCTTCATCCAAAACCAATGGCACAAAATTTTTCATAGATCAACAAAACGAATATCTGTTTCTAGAACGGATATCGGTTTTCAGAATGGATATCCGTTTCCAGAATGGATATCTGTTTCTAGAACGGATATCCGTTTCTAGTTGCTTTTACCGAAGCAAAATGGATATCCATCTTGCTTTGGTACAAAGCAAGATGGATATCCGTTTTGATTGTTGACTTTTTATGGATTGTAACGTGTTTTAATGTTTCAGTCTCTTCTTCAAACTTCACCCTTCGTGCTGACGACTTTTTTTTTATGCAAAATTGATAAAACGAAAAGGGTTTATAGAAAAAATTGTTAGCTTTCTAAAAATATAAGATTTATTTGGTTATCATTTTATTAAATAATTATTAATAATTTTCAATATACCGTGTCTCTGAAATTCTGATGGACACACTAATTGAAAAACATCCATAACTTTCAAACCATTTCACCTTTTTGAGATCCGAAACCTGCGTCACACTCTATGCTTTTCTGGCTATAGGTTAAAAAAAAAAAATTGAATTTTGATTTTTTTTATCAAGTTAGGTTGGCTGGAAAATTACTTTTTATTTTTTAAAAAAAGTCACAGTAAAAAAATCATAACTAATTATTTTATTAGAAAAAAATTTCAAATAAATATGCATCACATCCGGACATGAGTCCTTTACATATTTTAAAAGTTTCAAAAATATATATATATTTTTACTCATAGTTAGGTTGGCTGGACAGACACCCACTTTTTATTTTTTTCTGAAAAATTTAATAGCTGTTCATTGAAATATTCAATTTTCACTAAGTAAATTTAGTTTTAAAAAAAAAAAAATAGTAGCCTATAAACTAGATTCAATTCTCTACAAATTTCATTCTTACATCTTTTTCAAATTGTATAGATAATCCATTCAAAATTTCACATGAACTTGATAAAGTCTGATTTTTTGTATTTTCATTGCCACTTAGAGGTATAGTTTGGCCCATCATGATCCTGCACATACCCATTTGCGTTGTTTATTCATTTGCTTGACTTGTTTGATGAGCATGAAATCTTTGTCTGTTGAGAGGGTTTGTATCTCTCGTATTGGAAGTGAAAAAGGAGGCGTTTGTAAGTTCCTATATCTTTTACACTGTCATTTTTATGTTGTTTATTCATTTGGTCAGATTGTTTGATGACGGTGAAATCTGTGTTTGTTCAACTTGCTATATCTTTTACAGTGTCGTTTTATAGTTTTTTGCATCTCTGCATTTTATGGGTTAATGTCTAATGTTTGCTGTTCTCTGCCTTTTATGGGTTAATGTCTACTCTTCTCTATCTTTGAGTGCTTTTATGGATTGGTGTCTATTGTTGGGTTAAAGACTTAACACCATGATTCATTAATGTCGACTTTTCTGCTAGCCAATGAGGCTAAAATCTGTGTCTGTTGAGAGGGTTTATGTCTATCATATTGGAAGCAAAAAATGAGGTGTTTGTAAGTTCCTATATCTTTTATAGTGTCATTTGATAGTTTTTTACATCTCTGCATTTTATGGGTTAATGTCTATTGTTTGTTGTTCTCTGCATTTTATGGCTTAATGTCTACTCTTGCCTATGTTTGAGTGCTTTATGGGTTGGTCTCTGTTGTTGAGTTAAAGACTTTACACCATAATTCATTAAGGTCAGCTTCTCTACTGGCCACGATTAAGAATGGAATTAATCTTTTCTCTGCACGCAATGCATGCCAACTGTACTTTAATCTATGAAATGAAATTGAAAAAAATCAAGTTTGAATAAGTGCAAAATGTCGATTCGTGGCATTTTAACAAGGACATTGTGCATTTATTAGTCTCTAATTTACATTTAATGTCAATAGACTGAAGTGCAACAGTCATTAATGGCTTACGGTGTGAAGTTTTAAGTCTATCAAGCAAAGGATTATTAGCGTTGTTTATTCATTTGCTGAGATTGTTTGATGAGGGTGGCAACACACATAACAAATATATTTTTTAAAGCTATTAAAATTATTATTCACCAAGTATCTTCACTGGCATGGATTTGCATACGAAAAATTGAATTGAAAGGTGGAAAATTACTTGCAAAAGATGTGTGCAATCCAGTAAAGCTTGGAAAATATTAAGATCTCAATTGGGCTATAGAACATTAAAAAGCATTTGGACTTCATCAGATTATCTAGAAAACACTAAAAAAAATATTTAAAATGATAAGAAATTTGGGACCTCCAACTTGTTTTTGCAACATTAACAAGTGTTGAGCATTTCTGAGAGCCATTGTGCAAACCTTTGCACCAAAAACCTATTTCACAACAATCCAAGTCTAATGTAACAATAGAAGATAGAGACTTGGACTTTGAAATCAGAAAGAATTCAGTACTTTGCAGTCATTATTTCAACCATAGGGTCAATGCATTCTGGAAAATGATGCTAAAAAACCATGAGCTATTTGGCCAAGCCATAGACTATTCTTTTGTTACAGAATTCCAAAACTGAGGCAATGAGCATGATCACTTTTTGGTATGGATAAAAGATGCACCTGTATATGCAAATTGCTCAAATACTGAAATAGAAATCTTTGTGGAAAAGTATATTTCATGTGACTCATTGCTACTTGATACAAACATTTCCAAAATGCAAACACATCATCATACAAATAGTTGCAAAAAATCCAAAAACTCAAGTTGCAGATTTAGTTTCACCTTGCCTCCAATGAGCAAAACAACAGTTGTAGAACCACTTCCAGTGCCTAATGCTAGAATGAAGGAGAGAGCAAAAACTTTTTTAAGCAATTGGAAAACAAACATTACACAAAGGAACTTTCATTTTCAAAGTTTCTTGAATGAATTGGAAATGGATGAAATCAAGTACATTACAATGCTTCGAACAACATTGTCACACAAAATTGTCATGTTGAAAAAAGAACCATCTGACATTTGGATAAATGCCTTTGCAAAGAAAGTACCCAAACTATGGTATGCAAATACAGATACGGAATTTATTATAGATGCATATGCTACTGCATCCTACTGTAGCTCGTATATGATAGAATAAGATAGAACATATGCATTGTTGTTCTTGTTGAAAGTATGTGCCTAATCGGTATTGTCATTGATGTCAACATATCTGTGTTGCCATTGGTGTCAACTGTGCTCTTACTTTGTTGAGGATGTTGAGAAAATTGGCCCCTCCAGTGATAACAATGTGTTGTAGTAGAAACAGTACATTACATGCAGAAGAACAATCCAGAAGAATGCTCCATGTAAGTGCACAAAGATGAGGGACCAAAATGGGGTCTTATGATGCCACTTTTTTTTTTTTTTTTGAAATCAAGTTCATGAGAAATTGAAGATAGCTACACTCAAAATTTGAAGATGGAACAAAAACAAGAGTCGTAGTGCTCCGAATCTAGTTTCTAAACTACTAATTTTCTCCAAAAATGGTTGAGATTAAGGGGTTCAAAAAGGGGGAGCACACAAATTGGTCCTATTTTTTTCAAAAAAACATAACATAGCATCTGGTGTGCTCTCCCTAAAATGTTAACTTTTTTTTAGTATTTCAATAATTGCTCCAGTGAGAAATTTGCTAACACCATGTAGTTTATCCCTGATTTTTCTAATAATTTTTTCATGAATAATTAATTTTTTAGTAATTTTCAAAGTGGACACATCCTGAAAAATAGAAATTTGAGCGTGCTCCCCTCTAATTTTTTGAAAATTAATCAAAAATCATTCTTTTAATACATGTAGAATGGAGTCTAGTTTCTAAAAATGTAACTTATTTCAAATTTTGATGAACGGTTTAAAAAACAAGTCAAAAATACTAGACAGTGGTTTTTTGACAAAAAATAGACACATTAACAAAAGAAATTCAAGACGAAACCCTTACCCTACTTGAAATGTGAAAAAAAAATGGTTAGATAGCTAACAGAGAGCTTAACTCTATGGTGGTAGTTTTTTTAGTTTTCATTGAAAAAAGTGCCATCCTGATGGGGAGCATGCTCCAGATTATCTCCAGATTTTGCTAAAAACTAGTAAAAACACGTCAAAGCAAGCTCACCATAATGCGAGCGCATTATAATGTGCTTGTGTTATGTGAAATCCATAACACGAGTGCGTTATAACGTGCTCACGTTATGTGAATTCACATAACGCGATCGCTTTATAACGCGCTCACGTTATGGTGAGCTAAAACAACTCCCTCTCTCTCTCTGAGGGAGAGAGATAGGGAGATAGTCATATATATATATATATAGAGAGAGAGAGAGAGAGAGAGTTTTTTTCATTTCCTTCATCGATAAGGGAGAGGGAGAGATAGGGAAATAGAGGAATGATAGGGGAGGAGGTAAGAGATATGGAGATAGCGAGAGATAGATAGGTAGAAGGAGATAAAAAGGATAGGGAGAGATAGAGGAGAAAGAGGGGAGAGATCTAGGGTAATAGAGAGTGAGTGAGATGTCCAGAGAGATAGGGAGATAGAGGTTTGGGGTTGCTCAGGATTAGAGTATAGGGATTAGGGGTTACGATTTAGGGGCATTATTTAAGGTTTAGGGGTTTAGAGAGAGAGAGACTACTTTTGACATGCAATCCTAAACCCTAAAAACCTCTCAATCTCTCTGCCTATGTCTTTGGCCATGTCCATCACTCTCTATCTCCCTATCTCTCCCTTGGTCTCCTCTATATCTCCTATTGGTCCTCTCTCCCTAAACCCTAAACCTCCAAACCTTAACATCCAAATAATGCCCCTAATCTCTAAACACTAAACCCCTAAACTTCAGCAACCCTAAACCCAAGAACCCTAAAACTCTATCTCCCTATCTCTCCCCTATCTCCCTATCTCTATCATCCCTCTATCTCTCAATCTAGAGATTAGGGGCATTATTTGGATGTTAAGGTTTGGAGGTTTAGGGATTAGGGAGAGAGGACCGATAGGGAGATATCTAGAGGAGACCGAGGGGAGAGATAGGGAGATAGAGAGTGGTGGACATAGCCAAAGACATAGTAGAGAGATTGAGAAGTAGGGGGGACGATAGAGATAGGGAGATTAGGAGAGATAGGGAGATAAAGGTTTAGGGTTGAGAGAGAGAGAGAGAGAGAGAGAGAGAGAGAGAGAGAGAGAGAGAGAGAGAGAGAGAGAGAGAGAGAGAGAAGAGAGAGAGAGAGAGAGAGAGAGAGAGAGAGAGAGAGAGAGAGAGAGAGAGAGAGAGAGAGAGAGAGAGAGAGAGAGAGGAGAGAGAGAGAGAGAGAGAGAGAGAGAGAGAGAGAGAGATGTTTAGGGTTTAGGGGCATTATTTAAGGTTGCTCAAGTTTAGGAGAGAGATGGGAGGTAGAGAGATGATAAAGATAGAGAGAGAGAGAGATTTAGGGTTTTCTTGGGTTTAGGGAAATTGTTTAGGGTTTAGAGGCTTAGGGTTGCTCAGGTTTAGGGTTTAGGGGCATTATTTAGGGTTTATGGGAACTTAGGGTTACTCAGGTTTAGGGTTTAGAGGCATTATTTAGGGTTTAGGGGAACTTAGGGTTACTTGGGTTTAGGGGTTTAGGGTTGCATGCCAAAAGCAATCTCTCTCTCTCTCTCTAAACCCCTAAACCCTAAATAATGCCCCTAAATTGTAACTTGTAAACCCTAAACTTGAGAAACCCCAAACCTCTATCTCCCTATCTCTCCCTTATCTCCCTATCTCTCTAGACATCTCACTCATGCTCTCTATCACCCTATCTCTCCCCTCTTTCTTCTCTATCTGTCCCTATTTGTCTCTTATCTTTCTAGGTCTATCTATCTCTCACTATCTCGCTATCTCTTACCTCCTTCTCCCCTATCATTCCTCTATTTCCCTATCTCTCCCTCTCCCATATCGATGAAGGAAATGGAAAAAAGAAAACTATGACTCTCTTTATATCTCTTTCCCTATATGTGACTTTCTCCCTATCTCCCTATCTCTCTTCCTCTTAGAGAGAGAGGGAGAGCTACAATGAGAGAGAGGGGGAGAGAGAGAGAGAGAGAGAGAGAGAGAGAGAGAGAGAGGAGAGAGAGAGAGAGAGAGAGAGAGAGAGAGATGAGAGAGAGAGAGAGAGAGAGAGAGAGAGAGAGAGAGAGAGAGGGCGGGAGGGAGGAGAGAGGGAGGGAGTGAGTGAGAGAAAGAGGTTTAGGGTTTAGGGGAATTATTTAGGGTTTGCTCAAGTTTATGCAGAGAGATTGAGAGTAAAGGGATGATAAACATAGAAATATAGAGATTTAGGATTTCTTGGGCTAAGGGGTTAAGGATTAGGGGAATTATTTAGGGTTTAGAGGCTTAGGGTTGCTCGGGTTTAGGGTTTAGGGGAATTATTTAGGGGTTAGGGGTTTAGGTTGCATGTCAAAAGCAGTCTCTCTCTCTCTCCCTCTCTCTCTAAGCCCCTAAACCCTAAATAATGCCCCTAAATCATAACCCCTAACCCCTAAACCTAAACTTGAGAAACTCCAAACCTCAATCTCCCTATCTCTCCCTTATCTCCCCATCTCTCTAGACATCTCACTCACTCTCTATCACCCTATCTCTCCCTCTTAATACTCTCTCTCTCCCTATTTGTCTCCTCTCTCTCTCTCTCTCTCCCTAAACCCTAAATAATGCCTCTAAAACCGTAAAACCCTAAACATTATCTATCTCTCACTCTCACTCTCTATCTCCCTATCCTCTCCTTTGTCTCCTCTATCTCTCCCATATCTATTGGTCCCCCTCTCTCTATCTCTTTCTAAACCCTAAACCCTAAACCCTAACCCCTCTCTCTCTCTCTCGCGCGTGTGTTTAAGGTTGTTCAAGTTTAGGGTTTAGGGGAATTATTCAGGGTTTAGGGGTTTAGGGATGCTCAAGTTTAGGGTTTAGGGGTTTAGGGTTGCTCATGTTTAGGTTTTAGAGGTTAGGGTTTAGGGTTTAGGGGTTTAGGGTTGCTCTCTATTGATCCCCTCTCTCTAACTATACGTTTTTATCTCTCCATCTCTCACTATCTCACTCCCCCTCTCTATCACTCTCTTAATCCCTCTACCTCAAATCTATCTCTGTATGTCTCTATCCACATCTCTCAAGATCTCTTTTCCTATCTCTATCTCTCCACATAGATCCCTATCTCTTAGTCTATCCCTCTTTACCTCTCTCTCCCTCCCTCTCTATGTCTCTCCTCCTCTCTATCTCTCTCCCCATCCATCTACCTCTTGAAATGTCTCTCCACGTATGTCTTTGGACATCCTCCATCTGTTTCCCTATCTCTATCTTCCCCATAACCCTATCTCTTAATATATCCCTCTCTACCTCTCTTTGTACTTCCCTATCCATCTCCCCTCTTTATCTATCTTTCTCCTTCTATCTAGAACCCTTTGTTTATCTCAATTCCCCTCTCTCCCTCTCCCCATCTCTATCTCCACCTATCCCTCTGTATCTCTCTATTTGCCCCTCTTTCTATATTTTGTCCTTTCTCTAACTCTATCTCTATCTCTCCATATATCTATATCTCTCTCCCTCACATTCCAAGGGGTTAACAGAGAGAGGGAGAGAGATATAGAGTAAGAGAGGCAAATATTTTTATGCTTCCCATAACGTGCTCGCGTTATAACACGAGCGCGTTATAATGCGCTCGCACTATGGGAAGCAAAAAAAGGGGCAAAAAGCATGTGGGATTCGTGATTCAGACCCCACATGCCTGTTATTCCTGCTTTTCATGTAGTATATCGAACAAGAAAATGCTTTTCATGCTAGTTGACATATTAACAATCATTTTTAGATCAATCCACCACCTTTTTTGTTTTTTCAACGTAGAGGAATTGATTTTGCATGTTTTTGGAGAAAATTTGATTATTTAAACCTAAACTTTCATGTTTCATGTGTGATTTTGTTTCAAAGCTAATTACCATTGATAAATAGATTGAATTTTATGATATATATGTTTGTTTTTTCCATAAATTCACTAATTCTATTCTAGAGTTATATAGAATTCATAATCAAACTTGCGAAAAAGAAGAATTCAAGGATTTTTGAAGCCACAATTTGGTGAATTGGTCAACTCCAATAGCGAAGTCTTTAAGGTATGTTCTAAATTATATCCATTTTAATTCACTTATATATAAGTCTTTCATCTTGTTTCAACTTTAGGATTTTCATCTTGTTTCAACTATCCGTAAACTACTCATACCAGATGTTGCTCATGTTAGATGCTACAACAATCCATGCAAATCTAGATCTTAGATCATCTTAATGCTTACTTTATGAGTGTTTTTATAGTTTTCTTAACCATTTTAGATTGTGACTATCCTCTTCTTTAACCCTACTATCATAATCATACTCAAATAGAGAATCCAAACATACAACATATCCAACCCCTATAATGTTTGACATGAATTATCTATCATAGAGGTCAGATGATAGTTCTCTAGGATCAATGATTGTCCTGACCCTTCATGACCATTGTGAAATTTTCCCCGCTTTCCTATTTTGGGATAGTAAGAGGCTACCATGACTGTCCTGACCCTTCATGACTATGTTGTCATATTAAGAGGCTACCATAATTCATTTAGGATCATTTTTTTATGTTATAAATTTAGGTTGTGATCTTAGTAGGGTATAAATTTAGGTTGTATAATTCATTTTAGATAAAATTTGAAGATGCCATCAACTAGAGATAGAGAGGACAGTCCATGTAAAGGAGAAGAAGACAATTTACATAAAGGGTTTCAAGGCTAGATTTGCCATTGTGATAGGCATATACGATTTGTATCATGCCCATTATCTAAGAAATCTCCACGAAAAAGAGGTTTAGGGGTTGTCTTAGGGTATACACAAGATGATACAAAGGGAGTTATAAGGAGATAAAACACTAAAAAAGAGGTTTTCATGAGTGTAGGACAGTCACAAGTCTATATAATAGTCCACTATCATAGTCATGACCATCATGAAGTTGTTTTTAATTTATGCATTACTTAAGATGTCTTTGATCTTTTGTCATGAGTATCCAGAAGGTTATCTTCAAGGGTTAATGTTCTTTTGACTATCACAATGTTTTTGGACTGGTTTAAGACTATTAGGATAGTTAATTTATGTTGATTAATAGTACCCTTCGATGACATTCATTTTGTCATCCTTCAAAATCACCTCCATACAACTCATATATGTAAGAAATTAACCATAACAATTCATGATTTCCAAACCTAAAATAATGATTTAATACTGATATAAAAGTCCAAACAATGGCCTTGAAGGGGCAAGACAGTCAAGAACAGTCAAGGTGATGTTCTTATGAGTTGATAGGGTCAAAGGGAGGCTTAGTATTAGAGATATCCTTGCATGGAGGATGGTGAATAATCAAAAGAATGAAGGTTACAAACATGACCTTATGATTGTCTCTTGATTGTGATACTCCCCTATGACACTTGATCAACAACGTATGCATGTATTTTTACCTTTAAATAGTGATCTCTCAACACCTTATGGTTTCAAATAGTTTTGAAGTTTCTTGGCAGCCCTATTTTCCTTTATGGAAATACTCATGACATTCTTGAAGGAACAAAACTATTTATGTACATTAGTCCACTATGACTATCATAGTATTAGAGTATTTTGGAAACCTTCCCAACTTTCTCCTTCATAAGATTCATAGTCCATAATTCAAGTGTATTAAATTTCTTCCCTAAATGCCCTCTTTCCATTCAGGTGTATACTTCATGATTAGGTATTCAAGTGTATACTATATGACTTTGTAATGATTAGGTATTCAAGTGTATACTATATGACTTTGTATTTGTATTCGAGTGTGTACTCTATGACTTGTATTCAAGTGTATATCATGACTATGTATTCAAGTGTATACTCCATGACTTTGTGTATTCCATTGTATACTTGGTACATTTTGTGATTCGGAAAAAGGTGTGAAGAATCTATATGAAGGTCTTTTAGACCTGCTCAAGGAGTTTTGAAGCTTTCTTGGCCATTATTTGACAAAGTGTGATGACTGTCCTAAATGATTGTGTATGACAATGTTGGGGCAGCAATTGGAAGTTCAACAAATCTAAGTCTAAAAGTGTTGTTTGTGCATATTCCTTGTTGGGAAGGGGTCTTAGAAGGTCCCACAGACCTAAACAAAGGATTTTAGAGCATTCTTCAAGGGTTAGACAAGTTTTATTATGACTATCCAAGAGGACTAGTTTTACAATCATTGAGTAAGTGTTGGCACCCAAGCAAGTTAGGTTTTCTTTTGAGTCTAGGTGTTTAATACCTATTGGAATCACCTTTAGAATGTTTGAAATAGGCTCCCAAATCTGTATTAAGGTTTTTGAAAGCATTCCAAGTGGATTTTCCATAGTTCATTGAAGTCATATAAGAAGGTGTACATAGGAGCAACAATGGAGAATATGCAAGAACAATTTGTCTTTTGGGTCTGTTTTCATGAACTCCTCCTTCCCCTGCATCATTTCTGACTTCATGTATTTGAGTGTATACTCCATGACTTTGTATGTTCAAGTGTATACTCCATGACTTTGTGTATTCTATTGTATACTTGGTGCATTTTATGATTGGGAAAAAGGTGTGAAGAATCTATATGAAGGTCTTTTAGACCTGCTTAAGGAGTTTTGAAGCTTTTCCATTGGCCATTATTTGACAAAGTGTGATGGTTGTCCTAAATGATTGTGTATGACAGTGTTGGGGCAACAATTGGAAAGTTCAACAAATCTAAGTCTAAAAGTGTTGTTTGTGCATATTCCTTGTTAGGAAGGGGTCTTAGAAGGTCCTACAGACATGAACAAAGGATTTTAGAGCATTCTTCAAGGGTTAGACAAGTTTTATTATGACTGTCCCAAGAGGACTAGTTTTACAATCATTGAGTAAGTGTTGGCACCCAAGCAAGTTAGGGTTTGCTTTTGAGTCTAGGTGTTTAATACCTATTGGAATCCACCTTTAGAATGTTTGAAAGAGGCTCCCAAATATGTATTGAGGTTTTTGAAAGCATTCCAAGTGGACTTGCCTTAGTTCATTGAAGTCATATAGGAAGGTGTACATAGGAGCAATAATGGAGAACATGCAAGAACAATTTGTCTTTTGGGTCTATTTTCATGAACTCTACCCTTCCTCTGCATCATTTATGACTTCCTGTATTTGAGTGTATACTCCATGACTTTGTATGTTCAAGTGTATATACATGACTTATATGTGTGTTAAAATGCATACTCCATGACTTATGTATGTTCAAGTTATCTTGATACGAGGTGTCTTATCAGAAGTTTGTAGAACCTTGTTATTCATTTTGACTGTGCTATTCATTGTCATTATAAAATTTCTAATTATCATTGTCTTATTCATCATGCTTGTAGAAATCATCATCATGCTAAGGAAATGAGCAAAGAATCTAACACCAGAAGAGCATGAAGCTGATAATGAGAGGAAAGAGAAACAATGAGGTGAATTTAGGAAAGCAGGAAATTGTCAACCATACAAGAAGACAGTCCACCATTGCCAATTGAAGAGGAACATGACACATCTAATGAAGCTAAGAGAGATGGAATTGGTGGCACAAAGGGAACGAATGCAAAACCTCCATGCAATGAGGAAAGGCAAATCTCCAAGTTGAGGCACTCCATCGTCCATAGGTCAAGTTGAAGGAACACCATCATTATCTTCTCGAATTGGAGACACTCCATCTTTCACAGGTGAAGTAGAAGGTACATCTGCATTTTCTTCTCAAGTTGGTGGCATGCCATCATTCACACCTCAAGTTGAAGGTACATCATTTTCATCTTTTTCACCTCCAATTGAAGGTACATCATCTATCCCATCTCAAGTAAATATTGAAGAAATTCCAAATGTTGAGTCTACTTTACCAATTAAAACACCTCCTAGAATTTTGCATCGAAGCCTAAGTTTCTAATTGATATTTATGAGAATGTATTGGAAGCCCATGCAGGATAAGATTCCCATGTACACTTGCCAAAGATATGCGAATAAGATATGGAAATTATTCTTTGAGCATTTAAATGAAACTGAAAGAATGTCAACTCTTTGTTGAATTGATGAGAAATCTGAAATTTAGGCCCACTATGAAGATTCTTGGCCTAAGAACATCAAATGCCTCAAATGAAAAATCAATTGTCAAGAATCTAATGAGTGCATATGAGAGTGTGGGTTCCACCTCACACACAAAAGGATAGTAATGCCACATGACATGTCATTACATCGAAATAGTAAGCCAACAAACAAAAAAAACTTGCCTCATTAGAAAGACAAGTCAAGCTTGAAATAAATAGAAAAACTCTTATGAGAGCCGTTGGAAGACGTCAAAGAGTTGAGGATCCAAACACTAATGAATTGTGGGCATTCTCTGGGAGACTCCCATAGAAAGACAAAGTTGTTGTTGAAGCTTTGAGATCAGTAATTGAAGACTTTTGGAAGAATTACACAAGGGTATCTCTGAATCAAAGGGATGTGGCAAGAAGGAAAAATCAGTAGTCGAAACCATGAGCCACATCCAAAGCATTTTTTGGATATGACTCAAATACAGTTTTTGGTAAATTTCTAGAGATGTATCCTCAAATTAAATTTTTTTAAAGATATTTGAAATGCTAAAACCTTTCTTTGCAAAATTAAATCACACATGCACTACTTGTTGTTGTAAATTACATATTGAATTTTCTAACCATTTTGATGTTTATCAGTCTATATGTTTAGATTTGCATACTAACAATGTTTTGCAAGATTGTGGCATATGTGCCCACCAACTACTTCAGAGACTTCATATCAATAATTTAATGTGATAGAGAGGAAGGTCAAATATTCTACATGAAATTATGCTTGGATGGCACATGTCAGCATTGTAGTGGCTTGCAACATATGCCAATATGTGAACATATGGAAAGAAAACATGCAGTTGGAATGAACTAGTAGAGTTCAACAAGTATAAAACAATGGCATACAATACAAAAGATGGTAAAGAAGCAAAGAGGTGTGAATATGTTATTCAAAAGATTCCAGTGTATCAGTTTATGTCTATATTTCATGACAGTATAGTGTATGAGTATGTAAGACATGGCTCGATGGTTGGACTTGAAATTCAAGTTATGCAAGGACACATTTCCAATTGGTAGCATTGTTTCAGTCATCGACTTTGCGGAGAACTATAGTCTACAACCATAGTGTGAGGTGCAATCCCAATATTACAACTCGACACAGGTTTCTATATTTGTGCACATCACATTCATTCATGCGAATAATAGTATAGAGGATGACAGAAAGATCATAAGGGAGTATCATTTTTATATAAGCGATGATTGCACGCATTCCCCGGAGTTCGTGCAAGGTTTCTTTCAGGTGTTCTACAATGATTTGGCTAGAAGGGGCATATCATTTAATCAACATATCATATGGTCGGATAACTATACATAACAATTTAAGAACTCGTGGAATTTCTTTTGGCTAAGCAAGAGGCATAATATTATAGGTATTCAGCATATGTGGAACTTTTGTGAGGTCAGGCATGGAAAGGGGGAGCATGATGGTGTAGGAGCATGTATCAAAAGAGCCATAGCATGAGAAGAATTAAAGTATAAAGACAATGCAAAGTTGATAGATGCAAAATCAATTGTTGAGTGGTGTAATGCTTTGATGGGTCCAGGTAATGAAGGTAAGTCTTCAGTTCGTAGAGTTTTTTGGTTGATAGATGATACTAATATTGCACCATATGAGGATTGTTGTACATTGACAGGATCAAGTGAGCTACACTCTTTGAGAAGCTCAATTGTAGGTTCATGGAGTATCCATACGCGGAAGATGGCATGCTTTTGTTCTTCATACACAATTCAAGCCTGGAATGAGTGTGAGTCAAAGGAGTGGGTTGACGAACGGCGGTTAATTTATCTTAGCCCACTTGACATGTATCAACCCTTGATGGCACTGGAACTGACATAGATGGAATCATTAGTTGACTTTGACCACATATCAGATCTAGTTCAACTAGGTAATATATCTACTTGCATAGTTTTTGAAATTCCTAATGTTATCTTAAACTTTGTAGTATTTTTGTAATGTTGACTAATTTCATCTAATTTGTTGCACATATCATTGTAGGGCATGTTTATGTAGTTATTGCAGTTGAAGATAATGAAGAGGGAACAAATTATTACTTGTGTCATTGTGTTGAGGCCAAAAAGAAATTGGAGGCCCTAGTTACAGATGGAGAAAACATCGAATACCCTACAGGCTCAGTGGTTGTTACTGGAACATGGCTTAGAAGGTACTCACATAAGAGTGTTAATGTTTGGCTGTTTGAGGACTTTGACACGCATCGAAAGATTCTTCATTACTCCAAACTTGTCGTGGCAACCAATGTTCATTTGATACAATATCGAGGTAGACCTTTGAATAAGACCTTGTGGAACGTGCGTGAGTCTGATCATGAGGCAATACTTGACACAATACAGAGTAGAGAAGACCTAGATGATTTGTTGGATTAATTTGTAAGTATGCATAAAACTTTCCAGTTACTTGTACTTTGTTTTGTATATAAACAGTAGTATGAATTGTTTCCCTCCAGTATATTTATGTTTAGTCAATTTTTCTTTTTGATGCTTCTCACAGGAGGTCACAACTCCAGTCTGACCAACTACGGACAAAAAAGCTAGAGAAATGATGATGGAGAGTGATCATCAGATGGTGGTAAGTGATCGATTACATATGCGATGTTACATATTTCATGTGTATTTGCTATAGTAATGTGCATATTGTTTGATTGTATTAATAGGTGGAGCTGCATGAGCTTGAACTATCAAAGAAGGGCCACCAATTATTTTATAAAAGTCCATAGGAAACGAGTTTTGGGACAAGTAGTGGTATGAACTTGAGCAGTGAAGGCCTCATGTTTTGTTTGATTTGTTTTCTATGGTATACATTTGATGTTTGCATCATCATCATGTTATTCTTCATGGGGTTAGATCTAAGTAATGGATGAACTTGATCCTTATTGCTCTTAATCTTGTTCACTCATGTTTCACTCATGTCATATCAAGATTGATGTCACAGGGTTTGGATGTTAGTTCATAACATTCATGTTTATCATATTACAATAGTAGAACATAGTTTCTTATGTCATTGGTTCATGCCATTGGATCATTGGATTTGGTTGTGGTTCTTCATCATAACATGTCATGCTTTCAGGAGTTGGATTGGGTTGTGGTTCTTCCTCATGACAGGAGTTTGTTCATGTCTTCATGCTTCTTTGTCCTCCATGTCTTCAGTGTTCTCAGTGTCTTCATGTGTCAAATATTTCTTTAGTGTCCTCATGATGTTGATGTTGATCACAAAATATGGTGTTAAGCACCTCAATTGTTCAGGGTAGCAGGCTACCAGCAAAGTCCCTTAAGATCCCTAAGAAAGAAAAATGCCAAACTTTGACAGAGGCTTTCTTAGAATTTGTGGTAGTTGGGAATGTTTCATTTGGACCTACAGGTGCATGTGGGGTCCGTCCACAATAACCTCTCTCAGTTTTGGTCAACTCCAGTCCATTTGACCGTGTCAAAATCAAATGCATTCTTGCAAAATGCTTTAGTTTCATGTAGTAGAAAGGTGCTAGGATTGACATTTAGCATTCCATAGCTCATGGGGCCAAACAAACTATGCCAACACATTGGGGTGGGTGGGTAAATGCCAAGGGAAGTCTTGTTTCATGTGCCAAGTGCCCCAATCATTCGGGCCGGCAGGCTACCAGCAAAGCCCCTTAAGATCCTTAAGATGTCAAAATGCCAAACTTTGATGGAGTAGTTCTTAGAATTTGTGGCATCTGGGAACATTTTGTTTGGACCTACAGGTGCATGTGGGGTCAATCCACAATAACCTCTCTCGGTTTTGGTCAACTCTAGTTCATTTGACAGTGCCAAAATTAAATGCATTCTTGCAAAATGCTTCAGTTTCATGCAGTAGAAAGGTGCTAGGAGTGACATTTTGCATTCCATAGCTCATGGGGCTAAATGGACTATGCCAAAACATCGGGGTGGATAGGTAAATGCCAAGGGAGGTCTCTTTTCATGTGCCAAGTGCCCCAATCATTTTGGGCAATAGGCTATCGGCAAAGTCCCTTAAGATCCCTAAGACGAAAAAACTGCCAAACTTTGATGGAGCAGTTCTTGAAATTCATGGCAGTTGGAAATGTTTCATTTGGACCTACAGGTGTACGTGGGGTCCTTCCACAATAACCTCTCTTGGTTTTCGTCAACTCTAGTCCGTTTGACCGTGCCGAAATCAAATGCATTCTTGCAAAATACTTCAATTTCATGCAGTGGAAAGATGCTAGGAGTGACATTTTGCATTCCATAGCTCGTGGGGCCGAACGAACTTCGCCAACGCATCAGGGTGGGCGGGTAAATGCCAAGGGAGGTCTCATTTCATGTGCTAAGTACCCTAGTCATTCAGGGCAGCAGGCTACCGATAAAGTCCCTTAAGATCCCTAAGACAAAAAAACTGCCAAATGTTGACGAAGCTGTTCTCAGAATTCGTGGCAGCTGGTAACGTTTCGTTTGGACCTATAGGTGCATGTGGAGTCCGTCTACAATAACCTCTCTTAGTTTCATTCAACTCTTGTTTGTTTGACCATGTCGGAATCAAATGCATTCTTGCAAAATGCTTCAGTTTCATGCAATGGAAAGGTTGCCAGGTGCCATATTTTTTATTCTACTCATTGTGGGGCCAAACAGATTGCGCTAACTCATCGGGGTGGGTGGTTAAATGGTAGAGAAGGTCTCGTTTCATGTTCCAAGCATCCCTGTTGTTCTGGCTTGCAAGCTACCGACACCTAGCACCTTTCGAGTTTGCCGATAGCTTGCATCTTAGAATGACTAAGACACTTGATGCACGAAACGAGACCTCCCCTAGCATTTACCCACCCACCCTGACGTGTTGGCGTAGTCCATTTGGCCCCATGATGAGCAGAACAAAAAACATGGCACCTGGCAACCTTTCCATTGCATGAAACTGAAGCATTTTGCAAGAATGCGTTTGATTCCAGCACGGTCAAACAGACAGGAGTTGAATGAAACCAAGAGAGGTTATTGTAGACGAATTTTGCATGCACCTATAGGTCCAAATAGAACATTCCCATCTGCCACAAATTCTGAGAACTACCCCGTCAAAGTTTGGCAATTTTTTCGTCTTAGGGATCTTAAGGGACTATGTCGGTAGCCTGCTGCCCTGAACAACTATGATGCTTGGCACACAAAACAAGACCTCCCCTAGCATTTACCAACCCACCCCGATGCGTTGGTGAAGTCCGTTCGGCCCCACAAGCTATGGAATGCAAAATGTCACTCCTAGCACCTTTCAAGTTTATCGATAGCTTGCAGCCTGGAACGACTGAGACACTTGGCGCACGAAACGAGACCTCCCATAGTATTTACCCACCCACCCAAACATGTTGGTATAGTCATTTTTCCCCCAAGACCTATGGAATGCAAAATTTTAGTGTTATCAACTTTCTACTTTGTCGGTAGCTTACAACCCCAAATGACTGGGACACTTGGCACATGAAACAAGACCTTCCCTACCATTTACTCACCCACCCCGACATGTTGGCGTAGTCAATTCACCCCCATGATGAGAAGATCAAAAAATATGGCACCTGGCAACCTTTCCACTACATGAAACTGAAGCATTTTGCAAGAATGTGTTTGATTCTGCGATGGTCAAATGGACAGGAGTTGAACGAAATTGAGAGAGGTTATTGTAGATGGACCCCATATGCACCTGTAGGTCTAAACGAAATGTTCCCAACTGCCACAAATTATGAGAATAGCTCCGTCAAAGTTTGGCAATTTTTTCGTCTTAGGGATCTTAAGGGACTTTACCAATAGCTTGCAACCTCGAATGACTGGGGCGCTTGGCACATGAAACAAGACCTCCCATTGCATTTACCCACCCACCCTGACACATTCGCGAAGTCCATTCGGCCCCACGAGCTATGGAATGTAAAATGTCACTCCTAGCACCTTTCCATTGCGTGAAACTGAAGCATTTTGCAAGAATGTGTTTGATTGCGACACGGTCAAATATGCTAGAGTTGAATGAAACCGAGAGAGGTTATTATGGACGGACCCCACATGCACCTGTAGGTCCAAATAGAACATTCCCATCTACCACGAATTCCAAGAACTGCTCCATCAAAGTTTGGCAGTATTTTCATCTTAGGGATCTTAAGGGCTACACCCATTTTATCCTTCCTCATATGATGTTGTAACAAGGCTGATCTTGAGTTGGGAGAGATTTGTACATCCATTATTCTACATCATAGCTTCTATTTCTTTTATCACTCAAATATTTTCATGGCCTTTCCATGGTTTCTAATCCAGTCAACCAGGACCTTGAAAATGGTGTAGCAATAACATATAAACCTAAGAAATCAGGTAAAAGATCCATGTGATCATCTATTTTTAGTTTTAACATATTTTTCTATCATCATTGACCATTATATCCATGCACGTGTAGGTATATCAGTTAGTTCAGTCAAAGAGACTCCAAATTCATCATGTTTCCACCTTGTTTCAGCCCTTCATATCTTGACATCATGACTGTCTCAACATGGTCTTTCATCATTTTAATAGTCCTCTTTAGTGTCTTGGGCTAGGACATTCCTTATGCACCTATTCATGATGATTTGTATGCATGACACAACAATATTTCAAAATTTCCTAAGTGTCCTTTGTTACTACATGATGGTGGTTACCTTGATTGACTATATGGGGGATTGCCATCATGGGGGTTTGAAGCTTAAAAAAAGTCATCACAACATCTACCTGTTGTGTGGTTACACAACACGCCCCATTTTGCCTTAGCAAAACAGGGACCCAACTTTGCTGGCTTGTTCCCTTGCTTTTGTGCTCTAGGCGGTATGGTAAAACAATGTCAGTTAGTATGCATGTGCCTAAGGTTAGGTGTATTTGTGATCTTGAAGTCTGAACCCAAATCTTAAAGTCTGAATCTTTCCTTAAAAAGCTTACCATGTGAAAGAGCTTGAAATTCTAGGCAGGTTTGCTTTTTACATCACCCTGAAATTCGGCCAAATAAGGAAGTTATGTGCAGTCAAAGTCCGGTCAAACCTGACATTCTAAATATCGTGGTCATATTTCTTAATATGACTGATATTCGCAAATATCACCATACTTTGAAAATCCACTATCTGCATATTTGTATGCGCACGTCAAATTTATACCCAGGGGTCATTTGCCCATCAAAATACTCACATATTCAATGGAGGTCACATTGGTTAATATGATTAATATTTCTTAACAAGACGGTGACATCATTCTGACCCCCGATATACAAAAGCTAGACATAACCATGACATCATCTTATTCGGAGGGTGATATTTCCCAATATCAGGGTCATATTTCTTAGCACCCTGATTTCCTTTGGCATGACGGTGACGACATCTTTCCACATTTCAACAAAGGCCCGCCTATGATGGTGACATCACCATCATATCCCGATTAATGAAGGGGGGGTCACATTAGTTAATATCCCTGACATGAACTAATGTGCATACCTCGGAACTGAAACTTTTATTAAACAAGGAAAAGTCCTTGTATGTATTGCGGCTTGTATATTGGAAGATACAATGCCTTATGCAATAGCCGGAACTGAAAGGTTATTAATTATGGAGAATTCGTTGTATCTTTATCATTGTATGTTTCGATACATACAAATCTAGGATACAATGGCCACATACATTAGACGGAACCGAAATGGTCATAAAATAAGGCTAAATTGTTGTATGCTTCGATACATACAAAGGTGATATGCATTACATTTTATACATGCTGCGGAACCGAAATGCTATGAAGTAACGTTAAGTCATTGTATATGTCCCGTGTTGTATATGCATTACGGTATACATATAATGGAACATACAAGCCGGAACTAAAATTATTATGAAATTAGGAAAGATCCTTGTATTTTTTGCATCGTTGTATGTTTCAATACATACATGGTGAAAATACATCGCGGATTCCAAAGTGGTTTAAATAAGGTTTATAAGAGTGATGGGTCCACTGGATGCATACGATGGTTTGTATGTTGGAAGATGCAAGTGGAAGATGCGAGAGAAATGTACAAGTGGCGTACGCGAATGAAAATTAAATATTGAAAGTTTGTTGTATGTTTTTATGCTTGTATAACCAGATTCATCACCCGATATGCAACCTGATATATACAATGAACAGATTCAAATAGAAATTTAAAAACAGAGAATTTGTTGTATGTTCGGTGTGCCTACATGATCATAATATGCAACCCGATATATACAAAGCACAGATTCGAAAAGAAGTTAAAATACAGAAAATTCCTTGCATATTTTAGCGCTTGTATGTATATAACATACAACCTGATGTATACAATGAATTAAGCACCCGATATACAAGGAAAAAGGGCGGGAAAATAAAGTGATAGCATTTTGAAGCTATTTTTAGAGACTGATAGCATATTTTCGGTCAACGATGGTTGACCCGGTCATTTTAACGTTGTATATGCATTTAAGAAGGTGATTGTTCACAAATTCAGAACCTGATATCTACGTTTGCAAATTTTGAGCTTGATTTAAATGTTTATTTTCCTGCTAGTTATTAAATGAAGTTGATGATGTTTAATTCTTGTCTGTTTATTGCAGGATGTTGGAGCTGTTTGGAGATGAGTTGAAAATTGCAGAGTTGCACATAGAGGCAACATGAGCCTGGGCTGAGGAGGATATTGTTATGTGCTGTGTGCCAGCTGGAGGGTGGATCATGCCAAAGATGCTGGAATATTCTAAGCCAGCTGTGTGAGTATCAACCTGTAGGCACATGCTATTCATATGGACCGTTGGCTGTTCTAAGAGGATCCTGATCATTGGATCATTGTAACCGTTTTCTGGCCTTTGTTCTATAAAGGGGCCAGAATTTGTCATAACAAAAAAAGGAGATATAACTGAGAGACAGAATATCTGGCAAAAACAAAGCCAATTACTGTAGACCCGATAGGAGATCGGATTACTAAGACTAATGAGGACTGAATTGTTGAAATGTTAAGGTTATTTCTTCAGATCATTGTAAATGTACTTGTTCCAAAGCATACTGAATGGAGATGAAGCTTCATATTACATCCTGATTGTAAACTTTATGTAATCTTCAAGTTGATTTCTGGATATGTAATGGTGAATGTTGTGTTCAAATAGAAGTGCTTTCATTTTATTGCATGTTGTTATTAACTTTTCCTTTGAAGATTTGCACTGGATCATGCAGATTTGTGGAATGTCCTGGTGAAGTATGATTCTAGTTTTCTTCTCTTCATTGCTGTATGGGAACATGTATGTGGGTTAGTGATCTCAGTCAAGTAATTTTAGGAATCTCATTCTTTACCCCTTTATCTCATTTTAATTTCATAGAAATCACTTCCATAACTGCAGATCATGATAAATAATAAGTAGAACAGAGAAATATGTTGACATCTCATAGATAACTGAATATCATTAGCATATTTGAGCTAAATGCATGTAGTGTTGAAAATATCATGCAAAGACTTGCAAATAATGGTAAAAATCATGCAAATATCAACCTGTAGGCACATTATTTGAGTGAATTCATAGTGCAGAGGTAGAAATATTAGAGATTTATGCAGAGCATATTTAAAGAACATGATATTTAGAGAAATATTGAGGAACTTTGTAGAAATTACTAAAAAACGTAAGGCCCCTGAATGATTAATAGCAACACACATCAACCACTGAGTAACGTCAGTAGATTATGAACTAATTAATGGAGACTTGGGATCATGAATTCTTTGAATTCATCGTATCTTTCAAGATGAGTAAAGGTTGTTGTGTAACTTTTATTCTATGTTTGTTTGTGACTAACATCATCATCAACATAAATTGGCACTAGAAGGAGGGTTGAACAAGAAATTTCTGGATTTATGCAAATATTTCATAAATATTTCATCATTTGAGTTGAATGTCTGCATATATCTCTTATCTGAGAGGTTTTGGTTGCATCTTTGCAAAGATCTAGCTCAAAGCTTCAAAGATTTTCTGAACTTTCAAGTTTTATGTTGAGATATGATAGATCTCATTAAATTTCAAAAATCTTAAAAATTGAAAATAGAGTCTCATTTTGATGGATGCATATGAAGGCAATTGTCGAGTTAACATTCCTTTATTTTAGGAAACTTTGAATAGACAACTTTATCCTCAAAATTTATCTAACTTTGGTTTATCCAGTTGTTGCAGGATACACCAAACTGTAGAGCACAGTGAAATTAATTATCTAACTTTTCTTACAAGGTTGGATTTATATTTGAAATGACTAATATTTTTTATAGATGTGTTCAGGGCTGAAGTCTGGCAGGAAAATGGAGAGATTCTGGAGCAACAAGCAGATACAGCACCAGAAATTATTAGTTGTCCAAACACTGAAGTGGATCGCTTTAAAGATTTTGAATTAGGTTTATCCACTGATGATGTCCTGATTGAAGGCTGGTGTAGGTTACATGACGAAGAGCATTCAGAAAGGGATTGTGACACTTGCTTGGTCATGTTGGAGAAAACTCAAATTCTGGAACAGCAAGAAGATGCAACACCTATAATTATGAGTTGTTTAGAAAATACACTAGTTGGATCAGTTCCAGAAGGTAAGGATAGTGAAAAATCTTTCCTTAAGTCATTTTATGGTAAGAATTGGAGTTCTCTACCTTGTAATAAGGGTGAGGCAGAGTGTAGGTATGAGTCTTTTAAAAATCATAGAGGAGAAACCACTTGTCAGGATAAAGTCTTTGATTCTAGTCCTAATACTTTGATAAAGATAGTGAAACATCTTTCCTTGAGTTATTTTATGGTAAAGAGAAATGTAAACAGGTGGTGGAACAATTTAAATGCACTGCTGCTGATAAAGTTCCTATGATAGTAACTAATGGAGTCATAGAAAAGAAAGTAGATCCTAATTTCATAGCTGACTTCTTTAAATTGAATGATCAAATGCAAGATTGTTACAGGTTAATGGAACCAAACACTCTATTGGATGGTAGAACTGAAATATTTGATGAACAATTCATAGAAATTGAAGATGCAGAAAGCTTTGGAGTTGTTGTGCATGATCAGATGCCAATCCAATGTCATTCTAAAAATGAAACGGGGAAGTATTCCTATCAATCAAATGTTAATTCACCTTTACAGTCAAATGATTTAGAAATGATAAATTTCTGTATATCAGGTTATGATGATGAAGATACTCATTTAGATGCTGATGTGCAGGAAATTAAAGAAAACATTGAGAAGTTTCATGAACTTGAGGATAAATTGAACATCCAGAATGAAGGAACAAAGCTAGATAAAGATGAAGAAATAATACTTCAAGAGTCATACATCCTTCAATTTGAAATGAGACTGGACATTAAGCCAAGCAATAAAAGTACAGAGTTAAATGGAGGACCAGTTCGCAATGAACAAGCATGTCCAACTACAGAACCAGAGATATACCAGGTTGTATTTCTCCTTTCCATAGTGAATGATGTTGATTATTATTTTGATTATGGAAATGTGGGAGATAAGACATGCATATGGATTAGTCATGAATATGATGAGCTTCCTCAATTGCTGATAATCAGAGATTATTCTGTGAAACACAGTGAATTTAGAATACAAGAATATTTTTCAAAATACAAGGATGAATTTGCTAAGCTTAAAACCATAACTAATGCCCTGATGCCCCTGCATAATCAAAGGAAGTATACAAATACAAGTGTCTTTGGGTCTTGTCATGGGTTTTATCTGCCTTGTAGCATCTTGTACAGTTTGGTAGATTAGTTGTTTTGTCTTCTGTTGTTTCCCTTTGGTAATTAGTTGTTTGTACCGTTTGCTTTGTGTGTTTTCTTTTGTTTTTGTGTTGTTGAGACTTTTGTTTTGGTTAGGCAAAACTAGTACACCTTGTCATTTAAGAACACTGTAGAAATTATCATAATTCAAAAGTTGGATATAAGTTTTTACATAGGTTGTAACTCATGTTAGTATAGGTACTCTTGATCAGGTCTGTGGTATCATATTCATCAGTACTACTTTTTCTTGAGTCAAGAAGATCCTCACAATGACACACCTAACAACCTTGGGTTTGTTGAACATATCACTGTAGGTGTTAAGTGAAAAATCTAAAGGTTACCCTTGCTACCATTGCAATTCTCAGCTTAATTTCAGCAAGTGACCACTCCTTGCATCATGAAGTTACAACTGTTATATCTTATGAAGTCTCTATCAAATACAAAATATAAATAAATAAAATAATAAAATGGATTTACTGAAAATCCAGATTAAGTCATCTAAGTAACTCTACTGGGGCTATAGACGCCTGACTAGCAGTGGGACTCTACTTAGGGGAATTGCAACGATAACCTTGTTGGGGCTATGGACGTTTGCTGGCAGCAAGGCTCCATCCGGTTGGCTATGAGGGATGAACCAAACTATGTAGCCTAACACCAGTCACTGGTTTATTCAACTCGCTTTCAAGATGAGTATGTGAATCACATGCACACACTTGATCCCTTATCAATTCATTGTTATATTGATGAACATGATACCATTTAGAAAGGATTAGGATGCTCATGCTTAATAGGAGTTGGAACATTATGTTTTAACTTATCCTCACCTCTTGAATTATTTGAATTTTGTTGTATTCTTTGGTGGCAAGTTGTTGTGTGGTTACACAACACGCCCCATTTTTCCTTAGCAAAACAGTGACCCAACTTTGCTGGCTTGTTCCCTTGCTTTTGTGCTCTGGGTGGTATGGTAAAACGGCGTCAGTCAGTATGCATGTGCCTAAGGTTAGGTGTATTTGTGATCTTGAAGTTTGAACCCAAATCTTAAAGTCTGAATCTTTCCTCAGAAAGCTTACCATGTGAAAGAGCTTGAAATTCTAGGCAGGTTTGCTTTTTACATCACCCTGAAATTCGGCCAAATAAGGAAGTTATGTGCGGTCAAAGTCTGGTCAAACCTAACATTCTAAATATCGGGGTCATATTTCTTAATATGACTGATATTCGCAAATATCACCATACTTTGAAAATCCACTAACTGCATATTTGTATGCGCACGTCAAATTTATACCTAGGGGTCATTTGCCCATCAAAATACTTGCATATTCAATGGAGGTCACATTAGTTAATATGACTGATATTTCTTAACATGACGATGACGTCATTCTGACCCCTGATACACAAAAGCTAGACATAACCATGACGTCATCTTATTCAGAGGGTGATATTTCCCAATATCAGGGTCATATTTCTTAGCACCCTGATTTCCTTTGGCATGATGGTGATGACATCTTTCCACATTTTAACAAAGGCCCATCTATGATGGTGACATCACCATCATATCCCGATTAATGAAGGGGGGGTCACATTAGTTAATATCCCTGACATGAACTAATGTGCATACCCCAGAACTGAAACTTTTATTAAACAAGGAAAAGTCCTTGTATGTATTG
Organism: Cunninghamia lanceolata; assembly: GCA_027924645.1. Lineage (NCBI taxonomy): Eukaryota > Viridiplantae > Streptophyta > Pinopsida > Cupressales > Cupressaceae > Cunninghamia > Cunninghamia lanceolata. The sequence goes on along the minus strand of BSBN01000562.1, from coordinate 5,851,684 downwards.
CAGCTTGTATATTGGAAGATACAATGCCTTATGCAATAGCCGGAACTGAAAGGTTATTAATTATGGAGAATTCGTTGTATCTTTATCATTGTATGTTTCGATACATACAAAGCTAGGATACAATGGCCACATACATTAGACGGAACCGAAATGGTCATAAAATAAGGTTAAATTGTTGTATGCTTTGATACATACAAAGGTGATATGCATTACATTTTATACATGCTGCGGAACCGAAATGCTATGAAGTAACGTTAAGTCATTGTATATGTCCCACGTTGTATGTGCATTACGGTATACATACAAGCCGGAACTGAAATTATTATGAAATAAGGAAAGATCCTTGTATTTTTCACATCGTTGTATGTTTCGATACATACATGGTAAAAATACATCGCGGATTCCAAAGTGGGTTAAATATGGTTTATAAGAGCAATGGGTCCGCTGGATGCATACGATGGTTTGTATGTTGGAAGATGCAAGCGGAAGATGCGAGAGAAATGTACAAGCGGCGGACGCGAATGAAAATTAAATATTGAAATTTCGTTGTATGTTTTTATGCTTGTATATCCAGATTCATCACTTGATATGCAACCCAATATATACAATGAGCGGATTCAAATAGAAATTTAAAAATGGAGAATTTGTTGTATGTTCGATGCGCCTGCATGATCATAATATGCAACCCAATATATACAAAGCGCGGATTCGAAAAGAAGTTAAAATACAGAAAATTCCTTGCATATTTTAGCGCTTGTATGTATATAACATACAACCCGATGTATACATTGAATTAAGCACCCGATATACAAGGAAAAAGGGCAGGAAAATAAAGCGATAGCATTTTGAAGCTATTTTTAGAGCCCGATAGCATATTTTCGGTCAACGATGGTTGACCCGGTCATTTTAACACTGTATATGCATTTAAGAAGGCGATTGTTCACAGATTCAGAACCTGATATCTGCATTTGCAAATTTTGAGCTTGATTTAAATGTTTATTTTCCTGCTAGTTATTAAATGAAGCTGATGATGTTTAATTCTTGTCTGTTTATTGCAGGATGTGGGGCTGTTTGGAGCTGAGTTGAAAATTGTAGAGTTGCACACAGAGGCAACATGAGCCCGGGCTGAGGAGGATATTGTTATGTACTGTGTGCTAGCTGGAGGGTGGATCATGCCAAAGATGCTAGAATATTCTAAGCCAGCTGTGTGAGTATCAACCTGTAGGCACGTGCTGTTCATCTGGACCGTTGGTTGTTTTGAGAGGATCCTGATCATTGGATCATTGTAACCGTTTTCTGGCCTTTGTTCTATAAAGGGGCCAGAATTTGTCATAACAAAAAAAGGAGATATAACTGAGAGACATGATATCTGGCAAAAACAAGGCCAATTACTGTAGACCCGATAGGAGATCGGATTACTAAGACTAATGAGGACTGAATTGTTGAAATGTCAAGGTTCTTTCTTTAGATCATTGTAAATGTACTTGTTCTAAAGCATACTAAATGGAGATGAAGCTTCAGATTACATCCTGATTGTAAACTTTACGTAATCTTCAAGTTGATTTCTGGATATGTAATGGTGAATGTTGTGTTCAAATAGAAATGCTTTCATTTTATTGCATGTTGTTATTAACTTTTCCTTTGAAGATTTGCACTAGATCATGCGGATTTGTGGAATGTCCTGGTGAAGTATGATTTTAGTTTTCTTCTCTTCATTGCTGTATGGGAACATGTATGTGGGTCAGTGATCTCAATCAAGTAATTTTAGGAATCTCATTACCCCTTTATCTCATTTTAATTTCATAGAAATCACTTCCATAACTGCAGATCATGATAAATAGTAAGCAGAATAGAGAAATATGCTGACATCTTGTAGATAACTGAATATCATTAGCATATTTGAGCTAAATGCATGTAGTGTTGAAAATATCATGCAAAGACTTGCAAATAATGGTAGAAATCATGCAAATATCAACCTGTAAGCACATTATTTGAGTGAATTCATAGTGCAGAGGTAGAAATATTGGAGATTTATGCAGAGCATATATAAAGAACATGATATTTAGAGAAATATTGAGGAACTTTGCAGAAATTACTGAAGAACGTAAGGCCCCTGAATGATTAACAGCAACACACATCAACCACTGAGTAACGTCAATAGATTATGAACTAATCAACAAAGACTTGGGATCATGAATTCTTTGAATTCATCGTATCTTTCAAGATGAGTAAAGGTTGTTGTGTAACTTTTATTCTATGTTTGTTTTTGACTAACATCATCATCAACACTACCATGGTCCAAGAAGGTAAACTCCATGCCCAATTTGAAACTACTCACAAAGGGTTTCATTCAAGTCATGATTGTTGTCTTCATATGTCTTCCTCTACACTTTTGGGTAGCGGTTATAACTTTTCCCATGGGTCAAGAAAATGAACTACAAATTGATTTTTTAGAAGTTATGAACCTTATGCATGTCTAGGACAACTTGGGCATCATAAAAATGAGTTTTTATCAAACCTACAACAGCAATGAACATGAAGAACAAGTTGCAGATTTGGTTGAGAAAATGGGTATAAATCAAGCTAGTCTTTCACCACAAGGGGAGGTGCATGATATTTGTGCATTTAGATGTGAAACAATAGAATAATCATGATGAGGCTCACCATCATCATTTATAAGGACTTTTGTAACTGCAGCTGCCCTTGTAGACATGTATACAAAGTGTTGAAGCATAGACAAGGCACGTGAACTGTTTGGTATGATGCCCCAAAGAAATGTCACCTCGTTGAATGCAATGATTGCAAGATATGAACAAAATGCATTTTTTGATAAGGCTTTGGAAACTTTCAAGCAAATGAAATTGGTGGGTGTAAAGCCAAATTCCAAAACCTTCGAAATGGTATCTTTGGAACACGGTATAGACATCCATCAAAGCATAAAACATATAGGAATTTTGTCAAATGTTGTAGTTGTAAGTACCCTGCAAGACATGCATGCAAAGTGTGGAAGCATATACTTGACGAACATGAACTGTTTGACATGATGCCTCAAACAAATGTTGTCTCATGGAATGTAATGATTGCAAGATATGCATGAAATGGATTTGTTGAAAAGACTTCAGAAACTTTCAAGTAAATGCAGGTGGCACGTGTAAAGCCAAATTCCACAACCTTTGCCAACATCCTCCCTATCTGTACACCAAAATAGTATGTTTGGAACAGCGTATGGACAGCCATCAAAGCATAAAGGATATAGGAAATTTGTCACATGCTATAATTGCATCTGCCCTTGTAGACATGTATGCAAAGTGTGGAAGCATAGACAAGGCACATGAATTGTTTGGCATGATGCCCCAAAGAAATGTTGCCTCATTGAATGCAATGATTGCAAGATATGAACAAAATGGATTTTTTGATAAGGCTTTAGAAACATTCAAGCAAATGAAATTGGTGGGTGTAAAGCCAAATTCCAAAACCTTTGAAATGGTATCTTTGGAACATGGTATAGACATCCATCAAAGCATAAAGCATATAGGAATTTTGTCAAATGTCATAGTTGTAAGTACCCTGCAAGACATGTATGCAAAGTGTTGAAGCATATACAATGAACGTTTAAACAGTTTGACATGATACCTCAAAGAAATGTTGTCTCATGGAATGCAATGATTGCAAGATATGCACGAAATGGAGGATTTGTTGAAAAGACTTTAGAAACTTTTCAACAAGTAAATGCAATTGGAAAATGTAAAGCCAAATTCCACAACCTTTGCCAACATCCTCCCTATCTGTACACCAATATAGAATGTTTGGAATGGCGTATTGACATCCATCAAAGCATAAAGGATATAGGAAATTTGTCGCATGCTGTAATTGTAGTTGCCCTTGTAGACATGTATGCAAAGTGTGGAAGCATAGACAAGGCATGCGAACTATTTGGCATGATGCCCCAAAGAAATGTCACCTCATTGAATGCAATGATTATAAGAAATGAACAAAATGTATTTTTTGATAAGGCATTAGAAACTTTCAAGCAAATGCGATTGGCGGGTGTAAAGCAAAATTCCACAACCTTAGCCAGTATCCTCCTTGCCTATGCCAAAATGGACATCCATCAAAAGGATAAAACATATGGGAATTTTGTTAGATTTTGTAGTTGCAACTGCCCTCAGAGACATGTATGCAAAGTGTGGAAGCATAGACAAGGCACGTGAACTATTTAGCATGATACCCCAAAGAAATGTCACCTCATTGAATGCAATGATTGCAAGATATGAACAAAATGGATTTTTTGATAAGGCATTAGAAACTTTCAAGTAAATGTGATTGACAGGTGTAAAACAAAATTCCACAACCTTAGCCAGTATCCTCCTTGCCTATGCCAAAATGGACATCCATCAAAAAGATAAAACATATGGGAATTTTGTTAGATGTTGTAGTTGCAACTGCCCTAAGAGACATGTATGCAAAGTGTGGAAGCATAGACAAGGCACGTGAACTGTTTAGCATGATGCCTCAAAGAAATGTCACCTCATGGAATACAATGATTGCAAGATATGAACGAAATAGATTTTTTGATAAGCTTTTAGAAAGTTTCAAGAAAATGCAATTGGCAAGTGTAAAGCCAAATTCTAAAACCTTAGAAATGGTATGTTTGGAGCACGGTATAGACATCCATCAAAGCATAAAGGATATAGGAATTTTCTCAAATGTCGTAGTTGTAAGTACCTTGCAAGACATGTATGCAACTTGTGTGGAAGCATATACAACGAACATGAACTATTTGACACGATGCCTCAAAGAAATGTTGTCTCATGGAATGCAATGATTGCAAAATATGCACGAAATAGATTTTTCATAAAGCTTTAAAAACTCTCAAGCAAATGCACAAAAATAAATTTCAACCATTTATGCAAATTTTGGCACATCTAAAACCAAATTGCACAACCTTAACCAACTTCCTCCTTGCCTATGCTATAATGGGATCTAGAGAACATGGTGTGGACAACCATCAAAGCATAAATGATATAGGAATTTTGTCACATGTATTTTATTTGCAAAGTTGCCCTTGTAGACATGTATGGAAAGTATGGAAGCATAGACAAGGCATGTGAACTATTTGAAATGATGCCTCAAAGAAATGCACAGTCCCACAGAATTCAATGATTGCAAGATATGTACAAAATGGATTATTTGAAAATGATTTATAAACTTTCAAGCAAATGCAATTGGCACATGTAAAACCAAATTCCTGTAACAATAATTGATTATCATATTAAATATTTAATATAAACTGTCATATACATAATGTCATGAACATAACATCTAGTTTATATGAAAAACCATATAGGCATGTCCAAACAAAGCCATACATGAAAATATACAAAAATATACATCGGATTAACATACAAAAGTATGTATACAAAGTCATCTAGGCATACAAAAAATGTCTCAAAAACTAGTTTCCTATGGACTTTTATGAAATAATCGGCGGCCGTTCTTTGACTGTGAAGATGGAGAGCTAGTCAGTGACACATCCTCTCTACCATTGAGTAGACCTCTTCAAATAAAGTTCATCCAGCTGCACCTATTAATACAAACAAATAATATGCATATTAGTATAGAAAATGTATGAAATATATAACATCACATATGTAATTGACACTTACCACCAACCGATGATCACTCTCCATCATCTTGTCTCTCTCTTCATCCATAGTTGGACGGACTAGAGTTGTGACCTGCTGTAAGAAGCATCAAGAAGCAAAATTGACTAAACATAAATATCATTTATGTACATCAAATGACATGAGATAAAACAAGAAATACAAAATTATGACATTTTCATGTTATTGGCTCATACCTCGGTCAAAGGATTTGCAGACATTATGGCTGCATCAATGCCTCTCTGCGCTGACTCACGAACATGAGGAGTCTCCAGATTCAGCATCTAAAAATCAAGTTCAAGATTAATCAACAAAAATAAATACATAACATTGGTTTAAAAATGTATAATGATTAGAAATGGTAAAATTTACCTCTGTATAACTAGTGGGTTGGCATCCAGGGGACCAAGATATAGTGCAGTTGCCGGTGACTGTTGAAATCATCAAATTGTCACAAAATAATATTACCATTGACATATCTACAATAATTACGATCATGTGATAAATTACATACCTGTTGTCTTGACCTCCTTTCATAACCTGCCAGTGGATGGCTAACAGAGGTAGGATAAAATCTCTGATCCTGAAAATTCATTGCATAGACAATTACATACATCTGACTTATAATATAGATAATCAAATAAAAATAATTACAAATTTCAAATAACAATATATTAAATCATAATGAAACTTGTAACAAATTACCTGAGAGTCAATGCCAAGTGTATGCTGTAAGAGATCATCACTGAGAACAATATCATCCAATATGGATGCCCCCATCAATGGATTCTACCCCTGTGTCGCATCATCCTGCCTCTGCGTCGCAGCATCCTGCAGAGAGTCCTACGGTGCGTCCTGCGTCCCATAATCACATAGGTTCCCACATGAATTGCACAAATGTGGGGACACATGACGCCTACTGCTCTCACCCTCATCAGCCTGGGTAAAATCATTGGCATGCTATGATAGAGATTGGGTGAGAGTAGTCAATGAGTGTAATGTCTCCACCTCAACACTCTCCTTCAAGGTCAAAGTGAGTGACCTACATTCTGGCTTCGCTAGGGGTATAGGCACATGGGTTTCATCTCTCTGAGTGCTGGGTCTATCTTGGGCAGAGCCACCACCTCTACCCTGGAACTCATGAATGTCAAAATAATTCAGAATCTTCTTGAGGACGAACTCGCAATAGAGTTTCATCGAAAAATATTGTGGTACCTCATCATTGTTGCATGGGCACTCATCGAAGACCATGTACCATCTATCCCAAAAGTTTTGGGATATTTCTTCATTCCTACACCAATGAATAGGAAATCGTTTGCAAGTTTCTTCTAATCTTTGGCCACTTTTAGGATTAATAAAGTGTGCATATAATTGAGATTTTGTGATTTTTTCATTCTTCACTTGTTCATATGACAACTTGTTGGCATAGAATTACCGACACCTCTCCCTATACTCTTGGAATTCGCTGATTTGTTTTGTCACCGAATCGGTGTGGGAAATAATCTCCTCTAGTGACTTTGCAAGCACCCTCCTATGATTGGTGCTTGCAATTGGATTGTTTAGCATTTGAATAATAGTTTGAAGATGTTTCTTGTTTTCTTTTATTATTCGTAGGTAGTTTTTTTTACTATCCCTTACATTGTGGGAAGTGAAGGTGGGCTTTGAGGGTTTGGAGGGTTTTGGGGGTTTTTTCACCCTCATCGGCTGGATTTGGGTTTTCTCTTGCCTCAAAAACTGTAAATGCAATATAAAAACTAATCAAACAATGTAAAAACTAAAAATTCTTCTCAAACTAACAAAATTTGATCAAATCCTACCTTCTTCCTGTGCTTGACCCTCTAAATTTGCTTGACGATGTCTTTGGCGGCGAGGTGGCATCATGAATTTGATGTTTTTGACCTTAAACTCACTTGGAGAGGCTCCCCTTGAACGTGATCACGTTTTCAACTCTCTTTTTCACTGGTAAACACTCACCACTCGCGGCTGTGACAACAAAAATGAATTTTTTTTCACTTTGGGACCAAAAAGTCCCATGGTGGCAACTTTTTGGTCCCCCATCTTTGTGCATACACCCCTCTGCATTTCTTGAAGAATGAATATCTTTACCTGTGGATTGGAAGTTATTTAGAAGCCTGTATGAAGATGTCATATTCTAATTTTGAGCCTCCTGTATGAAGAATTGAGTGAGATTTGTTCACCAGAGTGAACACAACTTTTTCTATGTTTGGTGGTGACAGGGAGAAAATGTTTTGCTTCGCATTCCTCTGCATTGAAGTATTTTGGTATGCGGTTCTGAAAGTAAGTCTGTGATGATGTTAAATGCCTTCAAGTGTAATGGTTCGTGATTTGGTGGTCCGTAAGCTATCTTTTACTCATGATAGTGGTTGGCAGTGTTGTTCTTGTGCTCTGGTTTGAAGAATCTTGTTGATAGAGTTGTTAGAGATCATGCAATTGTTCCTGGTGATTATAATGTACTTGTGGATGTCTCCTGATCATGCTCCTACATTCAGATTGGTCTGCAAGGTGTAATTCAGATCATGCATGAAGCGTGTTCTTGAGAATACTAGTGTTAACATCAATCTTGGCTGACCTAGTTGAATTCATCTCTTGCAAAGATGCATTGAAGATTGTGATAGTGTGTTGTAGCGTGGAAGATTGTGTTTGAGTCCCAGCTAAGGCATGGCATGATCCACATACATTCTTACATCTTTTCCTTAGCTAAATTTGTATTAGGTCCAGACCTATTTTATGTATGTTTGTAATGCCGACCTTGGAGATTGTTCCAATGGTTGATGATTGCAATGCTGACCTTGATTATCGTTCCAAGGTTGATGTAGTGTCTAAATACTTGTAATTGAGTCGTGAAAATGTATCCAAGTGCAAAGATGTGAAGATAAAGTGAAGAAAAGTAGCAGAGCAGAGCAAAGGTGTTTGCGCTTCAATGACACTAAAATTTGGCATGGAGTAGATGTTGTTATCTCAGTTCAACCCTTTGGCAGTGAGCCACCCTTTGGCAGTGAGCCATCCTTAGGCAGTGAACATTTCTTTGTAGTGAGCAATTTGGGCAGTGAGCCCTGTAGGTAATGAGCCTCTGATTATCAGTATTGATATAACTTATATATTTATGTGGGCTAACACCCACTGTGGTTTTTCTCTTTTAGGGTTTTCCACGTAAAAATCTGGTGTCCCCTGTGTTGATTATGCATTTGTGTTGAGCTTCTCATTTTATGTTTTTATGGTTATATCTGAATATAAGTAATTGATAAGTTGATGATTGAAATTGGTCAAAAATTTTAGGACAACTGATTCATCCCCCTCTCAGTTGTCCGGTGTAGTTCAACAATTGGTACCAGAGCCAAGTTCCTCTGAAGAAAGCCTAACATCTTGAGGAAGATCTAGGATGTCGTATAAGAAGAAAGCTCCACATTTTTATGGGACAAATTATGCGCTTTGGAAGGCACGAATGAAAAGCCATCTGCTCTGTCTTGGTTATAAAGTATGGCTAGCTACACAATCACAATTTGTCATGCCTGAAGGTGGTTTGATAACTGAAGATGATATCAAAGAATATGAGCTAGATGTCAAAGCAAAGGATGCTCTGTGAAGTTCCTTAAGTGACTTAGTGTTGACAAAAGTTGTGGACCTTGAATTTGCAAATGAGGTATGGGAGAAGCTGAAAATTTTGTATGAAGGTGATGACTCTATAAGAGAAGCCAAGCTACAGAACCTGAAAGTAAGATATGAGGGTTTAAAGATGAATGAAGATGAAAACATAACAACCTTTATGCAAAGAGTTGATGAACTTGTCACTAGAATAAAAGGTATGGGAGGAACTCTCATAGATAAGGAAGTTGTGATGAAAATTTTCAGATCACTACCAAAATCCTATAGTCACAAGGTGGCTACTATTGAAGAATTTATGACTGTGAAAACTAATGACAGAGATCAATTACTTGGAAAGCTTACAACCTTTGAGATGAGAGAATTTGGTGATGCTCTTCCAAAAGTTGAATCAGCTTTCAAAGCCAGTACTTCAGAAAAGATTTCCAGAGCTGAGAAATATAAAGTGGATGATGACTTTGATGAAATTGAAGCTAACTTTGTTGACATGATGCAAAGAGGTTCCGGTAAGTTCAAAGGTAAATTACCTTTCAAATGTTTCTCTTGTGGTAAGGTAGGTCATTATGCTTCCAGATGTCCTGAAAGAATTGAAAGAAATAAGAAAAGATATCAGAGCAGACCTAGAGTCCCAAAGAAATGCTACTATGTTAGAGATTTTGATGATGGTGGTGTGACTGATGATGAATCTGATGATGCTAGTACTAGTGCAAATGAATGTCTATTTATTGCTATTAAAGAAGATCCCGTGTCTACTAATTCTGCTAGCTGTGTGAAGGAAGAAAACCAGTGGAAGAAAGTGCTTTGGTTGTCTAGGTTGAGAAAGATGAGAATGCATGGATTATTGATAGTGGATGCTCACATCACATGACCGGTGACAAAAGTTTGTAAGTTTGGAAAAGTATGATGGAAGACTGGTTAAGTTTGGAGATAATGCAGCTCGTAATATTTGTGGAAAAGGATCCATTTCATTTGATGGAAAGCATAAAAGGGTTTGAAGCATAATCTTTTGAGTGTTGGTCAGATGTGTGACAAAGGATATGATCTGAGATTCAAAGATAATGAGTGCAAGATCATGGAAAATTCTAGAACTGTGATTGCTACCGGTAAGAAGACAAAAGGTAACATCTATCAATTAAGAGGAACGGATGATTATTGTTTATTAGCTCAGGCAGATGAACGTTGGTTGTGGCATAGAAGGATGTGTCATATAAACTTTGATAGTCTGGTAAAGATAAGCTTAAGTCACACTATGAGAGATTTACCAAAACTTGTGAAACCCTCCAACTCAATTTGTAAGGAATGTCAGTTGGGAAAGCAGATAAGGACAAGCTTCAAGAGCAAAGAATAATTTTTTCTAAAGGTTTGCTAGATCTAGTGCATAAAGATCTTTGTGGTGCTACAAGGGTGAGAAGTCTACAAGGTGATAGGTACTTCATGTTGCTTATTGATAATTATTCTAGAGTGACTTGGGTTACCTTTCTAAGAGATAAATCAGAAGCCTTGGAGAAGTTCAAATCTTTCAAGGTAATGGTTGAGAATGAAATAGATTTGAAGATCAAATGCTTGAGGTCTGATAGGGGAGGTGAGTTCACATCAAATGAATTCAACATTTTCTGTGAAGAGCATGGAATAAAGAGACAGATGTCTGCACCTAGGACTCCTCAGCAGAATGGAGTTGTGGAAAGGAAGAATGGGATAGTTCAGGAGGCTTCTAGGACAATGATGAAGGAAGAAGGTCTGCCAGAATTATTTTGGAAAGAGGCTATTCACACTGTTGTCTACATTCAAAAGAGTTCAAGTGAAAGGTAATGGTACTAAAACCTCCCTATGAATTATGGTATGGAAGAATTCCTACAGTAAAATATTTCAAAGTCTTTGGAAGCAAATGTTATATCAGGAGAGATGAAGATCTAGGAAAGTTTGATGGAAGATGTGATGAAGGAATCTTTCTTGGATACTCTACCAAGCGTAAGGCTTACCGGTGCTTCAACAAAAGGCTCAAAAGGATTATTGAAAGTGCAAATGTGAAGGTAGATGAAGGCAACGAAAGAATATTAGACTTGAGTTGTTATGAACCAGATGGCCCTATGACTATAGAAATTGAAGAGAAAGATGAGCAAGCAGATAGTCAGGATAAAGAAGAGGCTCCAAAAAGTGTTGTCAAAACTCCCAGGTATGTAAGGATCAATCATTCTGAAGATCATATTATAGGTGACAAGAACAAAGGTGTGGTAACAAAAAGAAGAGTTGCATAAGAACATGTCAATTATTGTTTGCTTTCAAATATTGAAACAAAAAATGTGAATGAAGCATGTAATGCTGAAAATTAGGTAAAGACAATGGAGGAAGAACTACTACAAATAGAGAAAAATGAAACTTGGGAATTAGTTCTTAGACCTGCTAAAAAAAATGTTATTGGAACTAAATGGGTCTTCAAAAACAAGTTGAATGAAAATGGAGAAGTTGTAAGGAATAAAGAAAGACTTGTATACAAAGGATATTCTCAAATTGAAGGGATAGATTTTCAAGAAACCTTTGCCCTAGTAGCTTGGATTGAAGCAATCAGAGTGTTTCTGGCGTTTGCAGCTCACAAAGATTTTAAGGTATATCAGATGGATGTGAAATCTGCCTTCCTGAAGTTGAATTAGAAGAGGAAGTTTACATTGAGCAACCAGAGGGATTCCAATTGTCAAATCAAAGTGATATGGTATGCAGGTTGAAGAAAGCATTGTATGGACTCAAAAGATCTCCTAGAACCTAGTATGCAAGGTTAGACAAGTATTTATTGCAATTGGGATTTAGTAAAGGCACTACAAATAGCAATCTGTACTTCAAAATCAATGATGATCATATCTTGATTGTTGAGGTCTTTGTTGATGACATTATCTTTGGAGGAAATGAAGGTATGTGCAAAAGGTTTGCCAGTGAGATGAAATGTGAATTTGAAATGTCCATGTTTGGTGAAATGAATTTCTTTTTGGGTCTGCAAATTAGTCAATCAGATAAAAGAATCTTCATATCTCAGTCTAAGTATGTGAAGGAGTTGAAGAAGTTTGGGATGGAAGACTCTAAACCGGTATGTACTCCCATGGTGACTGGTTGCAAGTTGAGCAAAACTAATGAATCACCTACAGCTAACAGAAAAAATACAAATCCATGATTGGAGGATTGCTTTATCTAACTCAAACTAGACCTGATATTATGCATACAGTCTTTCTTGTTGCAAGGTTTCAAGCTGATCCAAGAGAATCACATGTGATGGCAGTTAAGAGAATTCTGAGGTATTTGAAAGGTACTCTGGATTATGACTTATGGTATCCAAAGGACAATGATTTCACTCTTAGTGCTTATATAGATGCAGATTGGACGGAGATGTTGATGACAGAAAGAGTACAAGTGGAGGTGCCTTCTTCTTGGGTAATAGATTGGTCTCATGGCTGAGCAGGAAACAAGATTCAATCTCTTTGTCAACTGCAGAAGCAGAGTATATTGCAGTGCATGTTGTTGCACTCAAGTATTATGGATGAAGCAAACTTTGAAGGATATAAGAGTTGTGTATGAAGATCCAATTGCAATATTTTGTGACAATACAAGTGCCATAAACATTTCAAAGAATCCAGTGATGCACTCAAGAACAAAGCACATATATCAATAAGGTATCACTTTTTGAGAGAGAAGGTGACAAAGAATGAAGTAAAGATGGAATATGTGTCCACAAAGGATCATATTGTAGACATTTTCACTAAGCCTCTACCTAAAGATACCTTTGAGTATCTCAGAGAGAAGTTAGGGGTCATTACCCCTCCTGTCCTGAACTAAGATGCATAGGAATGCATCAATCTAGTGGAGCTCAAAGTGTCATTCCTTGATCTGGATTGATGTTCTGAAGGCTACCTCTCAGGGGGAGTAGCTAAGTGTTTCTGGTAAAGTGAATGGATCAGAGCAGCAGCGTGCAAGTATGTGCCCTTTGCCATTGATGTCAAAGGGGGAGAGAAATCATGTGAAAAACTTAGGGGGAGAAAGAATGCAGTTGTGTAAAGAGAAAGTGGAAGAAGAATGCATTTGTGTAAAGAGAAAGGGGGAGAATCTTGTCTTGATGGTCTTTTCAGTTTTTCACATCATATGTTGCCATCAATGACAAAGGGGAAGATTGTTGCAAGTATCTGCCTAATCGGTGTTGTCATTGATGTCAACATATCTGTGTTGCCATTGGTGTCAACTGTGCTCTTACTTTGTTGAGGATATTGAGAAAATTAGCCCCTCCGGTGATAACAATGTGTTGCAGTAGAAACAATGCATTACATGCAAAAGAATAGTCCAGAAGAATGCTCCGCATTTTTTGATAAATGAATATCTTTACCTGTGGATTGGAAATTATTTAGAAGCCTGTCTGAAGATGTCATATTCTGAGTTTGAGCCTCCGATATGAAGAATTGAATGAGATTTGCTCACCAGAGTGAACACAACTTTTTTTGTGTGTTTGGTGGTGACAGGGAGAAAGTGTTTTGCTCCGCATTCCTCCGCATTGAAGTATTTTGGTCTGCGGTTCTGGAAGTAAGTCTGTGATGATGTTAAATGCCTTCAAGTGTAATGGTTCGTGCTTTGGTGGTCCACGGGCTATCTTTTACTCGTGACAGTGGCTAGTAGTGTTCTTGTGCTCTGATTTGAAGAATCTTGTTGATAGAGTTGTTAGAAATTGTGCAATTGTTTCTAGTGATTATAATGTGCTTGTGGATGTCTCCTGATCGTGCTTCTACATTCAGATTGGTCCACAAGGTGTAATTCAGATCATGCATGAAGCGTGTTCTTGAGAATACTTGTGTTAACATCAGTCTTGGCCAACCTGGTTGAATTCATCTCTTGAGAAGATGCATCGAAGATTGTGATAGCGTGTTGTAGCATGGAAGATTGTGTTTGAGTCCCAGCTAAGGCGTGGTTTGATCTGCATACATTCTTACATCTTTTCCTTAGCTAAATTTGTATTAGGTCCAGACCTATTTTATGTATTTTTGTAATGCCAACCTTAGAGATTGTTCCAACGGTGATGATTGTAATGCCAACCTTGATGATCATTCCAAGGTTGATGTAGTGTATAAATACTTGTAATTGAGTCATCAAAATGTATCCAAGTGCGAAGATGCAAAGATAAAGTGAAGAAAAGTAGCAGAGCAGAGCAGAGGTGTTTGTGCTTCAATGGAACTAAACTTTGGCATGGAGTAGATGTTGTTATCTCAATTCAACCCTTTAGCAGTGAGCCACCCTTTGGCAGTGAGCCATCCTTAGGCAGTGAGCCTCTCATTTTTGGTATTGATATAACTTATATATTTCTATGCGCTAACACCCACTGTGGTTTTTCCCTTTTAGGGTTTTCCACGTCAAAATTTGGTGTCTCATGCGTTGATTATGCATTTGTGTTGAGCTTCTCATTTTATGTTTTCATGGTTATATCTGAATATAAGTAATTGATAAGTTGATGATTGAAATTGGTTAAAATTTTTAGGACAACTGATTCACCCCCCCTCTCAGTTGTCTGGTGCAGTTCAATAGTTCTCTGCGTTTTATGTGTTGATGTCTACTGTTCACTATCTTTGAGTGCTTTTATTGGTTAGTGTTTGTTGTCGAGCTAAAGACTTAACACCACAATACATTAATGTCGGCTTCTCTGCTAGCCATGATTAAGAATGGAACTAATCTTTTCTCAGCACACATGCATGTCAATTGTACTTTAATCTATGAAATGAAAATGAAGATTAGGCCTCAATACATGCAAAATGTCAACACGTGGCATTTTAACAAGGACATTGTGCATTTATTTTCCTAGTAAATTACTTGAGATAGTGTAGGACCTTCTGTTAGGGCTCTGGTTTTTTATGAATTCTACTTAATATCTTAAACTGTACACAAAAGTGTTTCTCTTCTTCATATTTTCCCGGGCAAGTTTATAAGAAATTTGTTATAGTTGAGGGTTCTGAAACATTTTAGTTATTGTTTTGTGTTTGTTTTTGCTTATGAAGAGGTGTAATTGTATATTGTTGCTCTGTTTTGCTTAATGTGGCTATTTTCTATAGTGCATTGTTTTTATGGTGTGTTGCTCATTTAATGGATATATTTTTGTAGGAGCTTAAAATTTTGTTTGGGGTTTTGGAAGCATTATAGTTAATGCCTTTGGCCTTTCTATTTTATGACATTTTTAACAAAGAATGGGGGGAACTGGAAAGAATGAGGATTTCTGGCTATAGTAACCTTGCTGCTTTCCCAGAACTATAGCTGAGTAATATTATTCTTGTGGGGAAGAGGTGAGGTTGGCCAAGAGCTCCAGTTATGTGAGGCTGCTTCCCAATGGTCAGCCAACTCAGTGAAATCTCAATGATCCCAGATGGATTGCGACCTTGGGTGCTCAGGTAGAGAGACATCATTTGTCTCTCTTTTCCTACCTTCATTTGATGACCTTCATCAAGGAATTGACTGAGGAAGGATATAACACCTAGATTGTTTGATTAAGGGTGAAAGGATAAGACTTTGTTGATAGACTCAAAGAAGTCCTTGGGAAGGCAAAAGCATCATTTTATCAGCTTCTGCTGCAACTACTCATGGCTTTCTTGTGTTAGATCTAGCGCACACAACTGAGAGGGGGGGTGAATCAGTTGTATAAAAATTTGCTTCTACTTCAAACACTTGAATCTACTTTGTTAGTTAACAATATATCAATTAACCATTCATCAAAGCATAAAGCAAGAACACCGGAGCAGATAAACATCAACACATTAGACACCAAGATTTTGACGTGGAAAACCCGGTTAAGGGAAAAACCACAGGGTGATTAACCCAAGGATTATTCTCTGTTAGAAGAATAAGAAAAATGGATGGCACATGCCAGTCAGGGCTCACTGCCCGAGCACACTGCTCACAAAGAGCCACACTGCCTACAAGAGACACACTGTCTACAAGATCATAAGTATTACAAACTTGAACTGGAGAATGACATCTTCACCATGTCTGGATTAGTTCCATTTAAGCCCAAGACACTCCTGCTCTACCTTTCGCTCTTTCGCTATATCACACTCATCTGCTCCACAACAACCCTTTGAAATGAACTCACAAACCTTTATTTATACAAGGCATCGACTTAGGAACTATCATCTAAGTCGGCAATCATCCACAAGAACATTCGCAAGTCGGCAATCATCCACAAGAACATTCGCAAGATGAATAACTCATCCGGTCGGCCAGTCTGAATAAGAACATCTTCATCCGGAAGAATATCTTCAATTCCGGGCTCTAACACTCATGCGGACTGACAACACAACCTCAACATGATCCAAGAACCTTCACAAGCTTGCCTAAATGACTAGGTACATCCGCACTTCCTCTTCCTACTAGAATCTCTTCTCCTCTTCATCTAGAACTTCAAGAACACAGTCTGTCGTGACTGTCAAACTGAAACAGGTTCTTCTGGACCTCCAAACTACGTACAAACCGAGATGACACATCACAAGGACATCCCAAGCACTCCTTCCAATCTGCAGAATCTGACAATGCACTTTCGGATCTCACTGGACCTTTTTGTAACACTCTATCACTCCGGAGCATCTCCCGGAACCGGTTCTACTTGATCGATCACAACTTTTTCATATCTTCATGTGGACCTCTGAAATCTTAACTGGAACATCTCAAGACTCATATCTACAAACCTTTTAATCTGCATCTTCTAATCCTCAACCTATTAAGTACTTTTGCCTTCTTCTCATCACTGTTCTTCACTGTTCCTGATTGAGACTAATTTTCTCAATATCCTCATCCACAGCTCATCCAATCCTCCTTATCAATGCAATATGAGTATGTTGACATCAATGACAACACTGGTTAACCTCATACTTGCAACAATCTCCCCCTTTGTCATTGATGGCAACATATGATGTGAAAAACCATCAAGACAAGAACTTCTCCTTTCTGTCACAGCTCCCCCTATCAGCAACAACTCTTCACATGTCTTCTCTTCCTTTACTGCTCCCCCTTTGATCATCAACCACTTGTTTTTCACATGTCTTCTCTCCCCCTTTGACATCAATGACAAAGGGCTCATACTTGCAATTCTAACACATTAGAATCATACTAGCTGCTCCCCCTTAGTAGCAGCTCCCCTTCATCAATCCGGATCACAAGATATGACTATGATACCCACCGGACTGATGCACAATAGTGCATCCTAGTTCATCACCGGAGGGGCCATGACCCCTAACTTCTCCCGGAGATACTCAAAAGAGTCCTTGGGAAGAGGTTTAGTAAAAATATCTGCAATCTGATCCTTGGAGGGTACATACTCCAGTCTGACTTCATCCTTGTTCACTTGTTCTCTCAAAAAGTGAAACTTGATAGATATGTGCTTGGTCTTAGAATGCAACACCAGATTCTTAAAAATATTTATTGCACTTGAATTATCACAGAAAATTGTGATAGGCTCCTCATATTCTACTTTAATGTCTCTTAGCATTTGTTTCATCCACAAAATTTGAGTGCAACTACCTGCTACTATGTAATATATTCTGCTTCAGTTGTAGACAGAGAAATTGCCTCTTGTTTCTTGCTTAGCTAAGAAACCAATCTTTTTCCCAAAAAGAAAGCTCCTCCAGTTGTACTCTTCCTATCATCCACATCTCCTGTCCAATCTGCATCTGTATATGCATGAAGAGAAAAATCCTGATCTCTAGGATACCATAGACCATACTCAACTGTTCCTTTCAAGTACCTAAAAATTCTTTTGATTGCCATAACATGAGATTCTCTAGGATCAGCCTGGAATCTTGCCACAAGACCAACAGCCTGCATTATATCTGGTCTAGTCTGAATGAGATACAATAAACCTCCAATCATTGATCTATATTTTGTCTGATCTGTTTTAGGAGAATCATCATCTTTGCTCAACTTACATCCAGTTGCCATAGGAGTGTTCATTGGCTTTGAATCTTCCATTCCAAATTTCATCAACAATTCTTTCACATATTTGGTCTGAGAGATAAAGATACATTTCTTTGTCTGAGTAATTTGCAGACCCAAGAAGAAATTCATTTCATCAAGCATTGACATTTCAAACTCACTTTTCATTTGATTTGCAAAGGATTTACACATACTGTCTCTTCCTCCAAAAATGATATCATCAACAAATACTTCAACAATTAAGATGTTTTCATTATCTATTTGGAAATATAGATTACTGTCAGCAGTACCTTTGTTGAAACCAATCTGCACAAGATGCTTATCCAACCTTTCATACCATGCTCTTGGAGCTTGCTTCAATCCATATAGTGCTTTCTTCAACTTGTAGACCATATCATCATGATCAGACAATTGAAATCCATTCGGTTGTTCAATGTATACTTCTTCTTCCAAATCACCATTTAGGAAGGCAGACTTGACATCCATCTGATATACCTTGAAGTCTTTGAAGGCAGCATATGCAAGAAATAATTTGACTGCTTCAATTCTTGCCACCGGAGCAAAGGTTTCTTCAAAATCAATTCCTTCTATTTGAGAGTAGCCTTTGCAGACCAATCTGGCTTTGTTTCTGATTACTTCACCAACTTCATTTAGTTTGTTTCGAAAGACCCATTTGGTTCCAATCACATTCTTGTTTCTAGGTCTAGGAACAAGATCCCAAGTGTGATTTTTCTCAATTTGCATCAACTCTTCCTCCATTGCTTTGGTCCAGTTTTCATCATTGCAAGCTTCATTTATTGTCTTAGGTTCAATTTTTGAAATCAGAGAGTATTCATTTGAATTTTGAACAATTCTCCTCCTTGTTTGTACCCCTTTGCTTTTGTCACCTATGATCTAATCTTCAGAGTGATTTAGAGTTACATACCTTAGAACTTTGGGAGTCTCTTGCACTATTGTTTTTTGATCAGGTTCATTCAGACAAACCTCTTCTTCCTGATTTACCAGATCAGTCTGAATTTGACTTTCAGGAAGGGATTGAGTTCCTTGAACCAGAACACCATCCTGATCATCTTCATTATATCCATAAAACCTTGAGGGCTTCTCAATTCCTTCATCAACCTTCACATTTGTACGTTCTATCATCTTTTTCAGTCTCTTATTGTAACACCGGTATGCTTTGCTTTGAGTGGAGTAACCCAAGAAAATTCTTTCATCACTTCTAGCATCAAACTTTCCTAGATCTTCATCTCTTTTGATGTAACACTTGCTACCAAATACTCTGAAATATCTCACAGTAGGAGTTATACCAAACCAAAGTTCATAAGGAGTCTTACCGGTATTGCTTCTGATTTGAATTTGATTGAGAGTATAGACTGCAGTGCTGACAACTTCTCTCCAAAACATCTGAGGAACATTTGCTTCCATCATCATTGTCCTGGAAGCTTCCTGGATGGTCCGGTTCTTTCTCTCAACTACTCCATTCTGCTGTAGAGTCCTAGGAGCAGACAACTGTCTCTTAATACCATGCTTCTCACAAAAGTCTATGAATTCACCGAGATGTGAATTCACCACGTCTATCAGACCTTAGACACTTCAGTTTCAATCCAGTTTGATTCTCTACCATAGCCTTGAAATTTTTGAACTTCTCAAAAGCTTCTGATTTCTCTTTCAAAAAGGTAACCCACATCATCCGGAAATGATCATCAATCAGTAACATGAAATATCTATCACCTTGCATACTCTTGATTCTTGTCGGACCACATAGATCAGTATGAACTAATTCCAATAATCCGGTAGAGGACTGATCCTTGCTTTTGAAGGAGACTCTGCTCTGTTTACCTAGCTGACATTCTTTGCACAAACTATTTGTAGGTTTCACCAATTTTGGAAGATCTCTTACAGCCTGAATATTGCTCATCTTGATGATGTTATCAAAATTTATATGACACATCCTTCTATGCTACAACCAACTCTGATCAACTTGAACAAACAGACAACTTTTATTTGAACCAACTAGATGGAAGATATTACCTTTTGTTTGAGTACTGGATGCAATCTCAGTTCCGGAACTTTCAAAGATCCTGCATCTTCCATTCTTGAACCGGAGATCATAACCTTTGTCTACCAACTGACCAACACTGAGAAGATTGTGCTTCAATCCTTCAACATATAGTACATTGTCAGTTTTGCTCTTTCCATCAAAAGAAATAGATCCCCTACCTCTGATTCTGCCAGCAGAATTATCACCAAACTTTACCATTCCTCCTTCATACCTTTCCAAATCTAAGAACTTGTTCTTGTCACCTGTCATATGGTGAGAACATCCACTGTCAATAACCCAATCATCCTTTTCTTTCACTTGGGCAGCAAAAGCTCTTTCTGCAACCTTATTATTGATAGATTCAGAGGATATTGGATCTTCTTCCTTGATGGCAATAAACACCCATTCATTTCTGGAATTGTTTCCTATTTCTGATTCATCATCTATTACTCCTTCATTATCATCTTCTTCATGAACATAATAACAGTTCTTTTGGAACCTTTGTCTATTAGAGTTTGACCTTACTGATCTTTCCGGACATCTTGAAGCAAAATGACCAATCTTATTGCAGTTGAAGCACTTAAAGGGTAATTTTCCTTCATACTTACCGGATCCTCTTGACAGTCTCTTGGCAATGAGGGCTTCAAGATGAGCTGTTTCTGCTTCTTCATCTTCCATGTCTTTCCTTGCTTGATCATACCAAGACAACTTCCTTGAAGAGTTTTCTCGCGGATCAAATCTTTGTTTGGCTTTCACATAGGCATTGGCTTTGAATGCAGATTCAGTCTTGGGGGGATCATCTCCAAACTCGGTCATTTCAAATGCAGCCAGATTGCCAGCCAATTGCTCTCTTGTGACAGTTGTATGGGCTCCGAATTCATCAATGGTAGCAACCTTGATTTTGTAGGCAGCAGGAAGGGATCTGAGAATTTTGCAAACAATTTCATTTTCATCCAGAACTCCACCAGCATTCCTGATTCCACACACCAGCTCATTTACTCTTGGCATAAAGGTAGTGATATTTTCATCATCTCTCATCTTCAATCTTTCAAATTTCCCTTTGAGACTTTGCAACCTTGCACTCTTAACAAACTCATCTCCTTTATGCAGAAGTTCTAGTTTAACCCAGATCTCATATGCAGTTGGTAGGTCAATAACATTTGAGAGTTCTGAGTCAGTCAATGCGCTAAGAAGAGCTTCTTTGGTCCGCAGATTGTTTTCAGCATCTGTGATTTCATTCAGAGTTGTCGAACCACCCTATGGAGGTACATATGGTTTTGTGACCATGGACAAGTATGCTTTTCCCATACACTCCAAGTGACATTTCATGCGACCTTTCCAGAGAGAGAAGTTGGTTCCATCGAACTTTGGACTATCCTTCTTATATGACGACATCCTGGATCTCCTCAAGCGATTAAGCTCCTTTCAGAGGAACTTGGCTCTGATACCAATTGTTAGATTTAGGGCACACAACTGAGAGGGGGGGTAAATCAGTTGTATAAAAACTTGCTTCTACTTCAAACACTTGAATCTACTTTGTTAGTTAACAGTATATCAATTAACCATTCATCAAAGCATAAAGCAAGAACACCGGAGCAGCTAAACATCGACACATTAGACACCAAGATTTTGATGTGGAAAACTCGGTTAAGGGAAAAACCACAGGGTGATTAACCCAAGGATTATTCTCTGTTAGAAGAATAAGAAAAATGGATGTCACATGCCAGTCAGGACTCACTGCCCGAGCACACTGCTCACAAAGAGGCACACTGCCTATAAGAGACACACTGTCTACAAGATCATAAGTATTACAAACTTGAACTGGAGAATGACATCTTCACCATGTCTAGATCAGTTCCATTTAAGCCCAAGACACTCCTGCTCTACCTTTCGCTTTTTCGCTATACCACACTCAACCGCTCCACAACAACCCTTTGAAATGAACTCACAAACCTTTATTTATACAAGGCATTGACTTAGGAACTATCATCTAAGTCGGCAATCATCCACAAAAACATTCGCAAGTCGGCAATCATCCACAAGAACATTCGCAAGATGAATAACTCATCCGGTTGGCTAGTCTGAATAAGAACATCTTCATCCGGAAGAATATCTTCAATTCCGGGCTCTAATACTCATGCGGACTAACAACACAACCTCAACATGATCCAAGAACCTTCACAAGCTTGCCTGAATGACCAGGTACATCTGCACTTCCTCTTCCTACTGGAATCTCTTCTCCTCTTCATCTGGAACTTCATGAACACGGTCTGTCGCGACTGTCAAACTGAAACAGGTTCTTCCGGACCTCCAAACTACGTACAAACTGAGATGACACATCACAAGGACATCTCAAGCACTCCTTCCAATCCGCAGAATCTGACAATGCACTTCCAGATCTCACCGGACCTTTTTGTAACACTCTGTCACTCTGGAGCATCTCCCGGAACCGGTTCTACTTGATCGATCACAACTTCTTCATATCTTCATGCGGACCTCTGAAATCTTAACTGGAACATTTCAAGACTCATATCTACAAACCCTTTAATCCGCATCCTCTAATCCTCAACCTATTAAGTACTTTTGCCTTATTCTCATCATTGTTCTTCACTATTCCTGATTGAGACTAATTTTCTCAATATCCTCATCACACAGCTCATCAAATCCTTCTTATCAATGCAATATGAGTATGTTGACATCAATGACAACACTGGTTAACCTCATACTTGCAACATCTTGATGGTTTCTGGACATGTGGTTTTTAATAATTGGGGATTGAAAGATGGGGAGTCATGGTGCCTTCCTGATGCACTATCATATGCAACAAAGAAATTGGTGTCTTTTTATAGAGTTCCATGATCTTCCAGAATATTCTTGGGCCCTAGAATATTGTTGTCAACAGAGCAACTTTAACTCCAGGTTCATTGACAAAGCGAGGTGGTTTTGAACTCATCTAGATAGAGAAAAGATGCAATTTCCTAAATTCAATTATTAAATGCATTGTAACTACAAATTGTGCTACAGAAATCTTAACCCTGACATAATGTGTCTATTTATAGGTCCTCAAATTTCGTAGGAGGGAGGAAAATGAGTGATCAGGTGGATATAGAACATAAGGGAATTATGTTTTGAGCTTTGGATACAAGGTATTCACATCTTGGGCATTTAATAGTTTTTTACACCTCTACATTTTATGGCTTAATGTCTACTATTTGTTGTTCTCTGAATTTTATGGGTTTATGTCTACTCTTCCCTATCTTTGAGTGCTTTTATGGGTTAGTCTCTGTAGTTGGGTTAAAGACTTAACACTATAATTCATTAATGTTGACTTCTCTGTTGGCCATGATTAAGAATGGAACTAGTCTTTTCTCTGCATGCATGCATGCCAACTGCACTTCAATCTATCAAATGAAAAATTAGATCTAAATAACTGCAAAATGTCCCGATGTAAAATCTATGTTTGTTGAGAGAATTTATAACTATACTATTTATATGCATACTGTAACAAATATATTTGCATCTTTTTAAAGCACTTGTGCTATTTTAACTATGTTTTGCGTCTCGAAAAGGTTTTTCATAAGTTGCTCATGGTGTCTCTGCATCATTTTAAAGAACTTGTGTTGTTTTAACCATGTTGTGTTGTTTTTCATAATTTTCTCATGGTGTTTTTAACAATTACAAATGCATTAGTGTCGACTTCTCTACTGGCCACGATTAAGAATAGAACTATCTTTTTTGTGCATGCTTATTAGTCTTTAGTTTTCATTTATTGTCAATAGACTAAAGTGCAGATGTCATTAATGGCGTATGCTGTGAAGTTTTAAGTCTACTGAGCAAAGGATTATTTGCATTGTTTATTCATTTTCTCAGATTGTTTGATTAGGATGAAATCTGTGTATGTTGAGAGGGTTTACGTCTATCGCATTGAAAGCAAAAAATGAGGCACTTGTAAGTTCCTATATCTTTTACAGTGTCGTTTTACATTTTTTTACATCTCTGCATTTTATGGGTTAATGTCTGTTGTTTGTTGTTCTCTTCATTTTATGTGTTAATGTCTATTCCTCTGTATCTTTCAGTGCTTTTATGGGTTGGTCCTTGTTGTTGAGTTAAAGACTTCACGCCATAATTCATTAATGTCAGCTTCTCTGTTGGCCACGATTAAGAATCGAACTAATCTTTTCTCTACACACATCCATGCCAACTGTACTTCAATCTATGAAATGTATATGAAGATTAGGCCTAAACAAGTGCAAAATGTCGACGTGTGGCATTTTAACGAGGACATTGTGCATTTATTAGTCTATAATTTTCATTTGATGTGAACAAACTGAAGTGCAAACATCATTAATGGCTTATGGCGTGAAGTTTTAAGTCTATCAAGCAAAGGATTCTTTGCATTGTTTATTCATTTGCTCAAATTGTTTGATGAAGGTGAAATGTGTCTCTTGATAGGGTTTATATCAATCATATCGGAAGCAAAAAAGTAGGCGTTTGTAAGTTCCTATATCTTTTACACTATCATTTTTTGTATTGCTTATTCATTTGGTCCGATTGTTTGATGGCAGTGGAATCTATGTTTGTTGAAGTTCCTATATCTTTACAGTGTCATTTTATAGTTTTTTACACCTCTGCATTTTATGGGTTAATGTCTATTGTTTGTTGTTCTCTAAATTTTATGGGTTAATGTATACTCTTCCCTATCTTTGAGTGTTTCTATGGGTTTGTCTCTGTTGTTGTGTTAAAGACTTAATATTGTAATTCATCAATATCGACTTCTCTGCTGGGCATGATTAAGAATGGAACTAGTCTTTTCTTAACACGCACACATGTCAACTGCACTTCAATCTACCACATGAAAATCAGATCTAAATAACTACAAAATCTCCTGATGTAAAATCTGTGTCTATTGAGAGGATTCATAACTATACTATTGGTATGCATACTGTAACAAATATATCTGCATCATTTTAAAGCACAAGTTTCTTTCGACATTCATTAGCAAAGTGACCATACTTCTTGCAGTAATAACATTGCACATTTGATTGTCATACCTTTGTGATGCCTGATTGTTATTGCATCCCCTTGAGCTGAAATTTTGATTTCTCCTTCCTCTTGGATCTGGACTCTTTCTTTCTTCTTTTTGAAAATTGTTTCTTCCTCCTCCTCTGAATCCTGGATTTCCTCTTCCTCTGCCTCTGCCAAATGTCATTTGTTTTTTGAATGCATGCTCCAATGAGATATTGTCATTTCTGTTTATCCTGTCTTCATAATTCTTCAAAGAACCAACCAACTCATCTATAGAATATTTAGTCAAATCCTTGGATTCCTCAATTATCACAACAATTACGTCAAATTTCTTAGGCAAACATCTTAAAACCTTTTCTACAACCTTTTGATCTGTTAGCTCATCACCAATCTACCTTATTTGATTAACCAAATCCATAACATGATATGTGAATTGATCTACTGATTCAGAATCTTTCATTTGCAAATTTTCAAATTCTTTTCTAAGTGCTTGTAATCTGGGAATTTTTACCTTACTAGTACCTTGATATGCCATCTCTAGGATGTCCCATGCTTGCTTGGCTATAGTAGCTAGCTTAATCCTTCCAACAACTGACTCATCCAATCCTTGTGCAATGATCTGCAAAGCCGTCTTATTCTTTTGCCTATTTTCTTTAAGAATATTCTTATCATCTAGACTCAAGGTAGACTCATCTTGTGGTTCAGTATAACCATTTATAACTATGTCTGATAATTCACATGAATCAAATGCCAATTTCATTCTAAAAGCCCAAGTATCATAATTTTTGCCAGAAAATATTGCTATTATAGGTTGATTTATACTTAATGCCATACCTTATTGGAGACACCTGAAAAATGGTCACAACCAACTTCATCCACTCACGCATTCAACCCCAATCCATCCGCATCACTTCGTCCAATCTGATTATTAATTAAATAATTTTTAATTATTTAATTAATCTATTCTGCACCTTTATCATGTCATAAAAATCAATTCTTCTACTATAGTTTGAAAATTAAATATTTTTGACTATAGTTCATCCCAAGAATTAAATAAATTATCAGTTATTTGATTCCCTATTTTGTGCACTTTTGATTACTTTTTGTAATCATAATTATTTTCTTCTAATCTATGTGCACATGAATTAATTTTAATTAATTCCTCATTACAAACGCCCATGTTTCTAGAAGTCCACTTGTCATCTAATGTACATGTTTGTACATGACAAGTGGTACTTTGGAAGCATGGACAAATCTTACAAAATGGGTACATTTGTCCTATTTCTTCCACCCCACTCCATGTGTTACTATTCCTTCCAATTTAAAATTCCATGTGGCACTATTTGAACACTATTCTTCTAATTTTAAATTCCACTTGTCCTCTCCATGGAATTTAAAATTCTTCACAAAGTCCAAGCCTTACCTTTTCATAAATGAGTCCTTACATGTCATACACCTACTCAATCCTAACCATCCATCCATTCAAACTTGCATTCTCATCCATTGATCATCCCTTGAATCTTGGGGCAACCTTCTCATCCAATCCAATCATGCCATTTGTCCAATCCTCCTTGCTTGAGAATCTTCAAGCAATCTCAACCATTGATCCTTTAAATTGATCCTAGCCCTCCAATCCCATCTCCAAAAATCTATAAATTGAGGCCTCCACCTCCCATTTGGAACAAGTCATTTGATGCAAAGTTATTCTGTTAATTTGAGTGCTCGCATCCATAGCTATTAGTGCAATTCAACTAGCTTAAGATTAGTCTATTATCTATTTAGGACATATCATCACTAGTTTGCTTAGATATGGTGCATATTTTAGTATAGAAGCATATTAGTGATTTAGTCCAATCTTGAAGTCCCTTGGACTTGAGATTGGGTACATTTTAGGTGTAATTTGCATCCATTGTAGGTCTCATTTTCATAGGTAGACACTTATGATTTCTTTTCAATACAAAAAAAAAAGATTTTCTTTCAAAATAAAACCTTACTTGTAAACGAAAGCTTTCTCTGATCTCTGCGATCTTCTATGATTTTATAATTCCCCTTTGTGATATGCTAACTAACTCCAGTGATTCTGGAATCGAATATGCAAACACGCTCTTTTGATTGACTGTGCCTTCGATGCCTTAGTAACAACAATACAGCGTTCTGCCGTCTTCTGCAAGCTCTGTGATCTCCTTTATCGGGTCTTCACCTCCTTACGATGCCAAATGGGTCTACAACCTAACTTTGATCTCCCCTGTGATATGCTCCAATTTGGGAGCCACGATCAATCTACAGCCTTGCTCTGATACCACTGATGGTGGGCAGAGGAAAAATACAGAAAAAACAAATGTGCTACGACACAATAAAATCAATTTTTTATTGCATTGCCTTAAGCATTTACATTCACCTCCTTTTATAGAGATCGTAGAAGAATACAAAAATCTCTAGAATTTCTTTTTCATGTTTCTTCCTAGAATCTTCTATCACCGACATTTCTAGATGAAGAATTTTAATGTAGACAGTGGAAGAACCTGGACATTGACTATCAATATTTCTAGATGGAGAATTTATTGCGGATGGTGGTGAAGTTGGAGAATTTATTGCGGATGGTGGTGAAGTTGGAGAATTTACTACAGACAGTTGGAGAGGATGGAGGCGGTAGAAATTACTAGATAGTTCTAACATTTATAACATGGTAAGTCACATAGGCTGTTTTGTCTATATGCACAGCTAAAAAGACTTTTCAAATGGAATGTTGACTCATTCAAGCCACATCAGCACTCTAAAAAGTTTGCCACTAAAAGACAAAATCAGGGGCGATTCAAACAAATCTATAATTTCTGTAGCATAATGGTGTTGTTTGTTGTCCCTCTAACAGAAAAGTTAAAATATATAATCATGGAATACATGGGTCTCTGATTTGTGTGAACACCTCACAAACCCCATGAAAACATAATTGTTCTGATTGCATATTCATGATACTTGCAGCTCATACCACTTCGGCTTTCCAACATGCACTCAATATAACCAATGATTTGTTGTTTGATTTGGATATATCCACATTAAAAAAATTTGGTTTTGTTGTTGAAGAGGCCTTTGAAACAATTCTTGCAAACATAAAGAAAACCTAGTTTTGCTATTGAAGAAGCCTTCAAACGATTCCTCCATTCATGTGGTAGGGGCCGATGTAGAATTTCACTGGCAAAAAAGTATGAATGGTTATATCATATCATAGATTTGCTTGTCCAGAATACCTCTGCATGTTGTCATCATGTGACAATAAAAGTTCACTAGTAGTCTGGTAAACTCCTTTACTACAATGAAAGTACTGTGGGTTATTGACTTGCAAAACTGGAATCTCAAGGCTTTATATTTGAAAAGCACATGTATTAAGGGGTGCGAAAGTGTATTAAGAAGTCTTAAGAGTATGTTTTCTTTCTTTTTGTGAAGTGCAAAGGTATTGAATAGATAAGTGAACTAAAATGTCTTCAGCATCTTATGTCATTGGATAATAACATGAAGTATACATTTATGCCAAAGAGATTAACAAAGCATGTAGCATGTTTCTTTACATACATTGAGATCAAATTTTAAAACTAGAAGATATTGAGAATTTGACCCAGCTCCAGGAAATATGCTTACATCTCAATTGAAAATTTTGGAGTAAGGTATCCTTGTACACATGGTGAAGATGTGTTGCATCTACATTTGTCACGTGATTCTTGCAATGCATAGTCATACAAAATTGGATCTTCCACAGTTTCCTGATAAATAGAAGCAATGAAGGATCTACAAAAAAATTCTAACTTTCTGACTTTGCAGTCCTAAGTTGAG
Source organism: Cunninghamia lanceolata (assembly GCA_027924645.1). Taxonomy (NCBI): domain Eukaryota; kingdom Viridiplantae; phylum Streptophyta; class Pinopsida; order Cupressales; family Cupressaceae; genus Cunninghamia; species Cunninghamia lanceolata. The sequence goes on along the minus strand of BSBN01000562.1, from coordinate 5,822,575 downwards.
AATGTTGTTTCTCAAATATCAGTGAGCTCGTGCTAAGACGAGAAACAGTGCCTTATTTGAAGATTGGTCAATAGTCAAAGTCGATAATCCACACTTGATGTTAATCCTCTGGTAGCACATAATTTTCTAATTGTAATGTTGAAAATTTTGTGTGATTGGATAGCTTCTCATCATGTCTATTTGTACTTTGTATCTATCTTGGTTCATAGGATTTATTTGTTCCTTATTTTTTAGCGTAAGTTATCTTTATCTACTATCAATCTCTGTTATAGCAGAACACTAGAGGTAATCTTGCCAAATCCTTAAATAATAATTATTTGATTGATCAATCCTATTGTAGAATCATGTTATATGATTGCACTACTTTGATTTTGTGTGATCTGTTTAATTGAAAAAAATCAGAAAATATTTAGAATTTGAGCATTTATTTTTGTATTTTATACTATATCAAATAAATTTATGTCATCTGCTGGCAGTTTTACTTACAAGCTTCTATATACACTAAAATATTTCTAGCAATTTCATAATTATGTTTGATAACAAAGTGTGCGAGCATTTGGTTATGTATTTGTTTTGCATTTATATATCATAGTGTTGTTCCAGTCAATGAGAGCATTTGGTTATGTATTTGTTTTGCATTTATATATCATAGTGTTGTTCCAGTCAACTAGAAATTTACGTACAATTTTTGGGTTACAAATTTTGCATTATTAAGTGATCTTTACTGCCTAATTGTTTCTATTGTGTGGCCATATAAGTTACAATTTTTGGGTTACAAATTTTGCATTATTAAGTGATCTTTACTGCCTAATTGTTTCTATTGTGTGGCCGTATAAGTTTTCTTAGCAAAGTTATTTAGCCATTAAGCTACAAATTATTCTTTTTGAACATGTCTCAAACCTAACTTTGAGGAAAAAATATTTTTATAATTTTAGTTGTAAATTCGTCATTTGTAGTTTTAATTCAATCATTAAGCTAAAGGTTTAACTTGTGTCTGAGGCCTGTCTTCAGCTTAAAATGATTTTCTCTTTTCTAAACAAAAGTTTGGTTTTATTAGTTCATGCCAATGGAACTATAGTGGAGGGCCTTTCTTTAACGCGTGATTAATCTGCTGTTTAGTAGCCAATCAAATTCCTGAGTTTTGATGTGTTCAATTCCACTGTAATGTCTTATACACCAAAACTGATCAAATTTTAATGGTTTCCAATTAAAATTTGATTTTGTCGGATTCTTGTTGGTGGCTGCAGAGGTTCTCACGCTTCCGGACACAAGAGAAGGCGTGATTGCCAAGGAGAGGTTGGGTAAAATAGTTACTTGTGCGGTTTAATAATTCTAGGGGAGCTTTCGTTCTTTTAGTTCAGCAATGGCTTACCACAAATATACTTGTGTCTAATTCTTCTTCTTCATTGTGGGGGGAATAGCTCAGTCCAGCAGAAGAAGAAATGGGTTCCTTTGAGGTTTATGTCATGGTCTGCTTCGGTGTAGTGATTCTGCTTGGGGATGCAACTGGTAATGCCTTTGGTCTGTTTATATTGTTTAGTTTCCTACCAAGTTATTCATGTTTTATTGTATGGCCTTATACCCAAAATGGACTGAAATCTGGAACATTTTGTTTGTTGCTTCGTGTCAAATCGCAAGGGATAGGATTTACTTGTATCATTGTTCAATATTGAGCACCTTATTTTATTAAAGATAGGATTTTTTTACAGTATTTATACCGATGGTAGTCTGTTTATATCAGTATTCACCATTCATGTACTGGATTTCCTGTTTTCATCTTAGTATATGATATTTTGTACCGATGCTTAAATGGATCGCTGGGAACGAGATTTTACCGTTTCAGTTTTACCTAATGTGTTTTATCTTCTCTATTTGCTATAGATAAGGATTGGATATTTACAAAGCTGCAGTTTGGGTGTTAAATTGATGCTATAAATGCTTTGGTACTCAGCATGGATAAAATAAATAATCTTCTTCTCTCTTTATATAGCAATTCCTTCTTCATGGTATTGGGGACCTATTTCCATTAAGTTTTTTTTGCAGAAAAGCCATATTGCAGTCCGCGCCACAAGAGACCATATTGAAGTCTCCGGCATTTGCAATCCAAGCTGATGTCTTTTAGCACCTGTTTACGGTATTAGATGAGAATTGAGTAGTGGGTACTACAAGACTGACTGACCTTGTTTGGCTTATGAAATGAATGCTACAAGTGCTTGGTTACCAATGGCCATAACAAGTTACATAAAATTTCTACTTCATTTCTTATGTATCAGTTCATTTTGTCAATAGCATTGACGCCTAAGGTTTTATCACTGAATAGTGTCTGGTTCCTAGTAAGTGCCAGGTCCTACTACTTTGAGACTCCATGTGGTCTATCCCAAGTTAATACCTTGTACCGAAGCTGCATTTACTAGGGGTCTCTACATTTCCTGCATTTAATCATATCATATCTTACTTTTAAGACACCATTATAGTCCATGATTCCATGCATTTAGAAACCTATACCGCATAGGCCTAGACAAGATCAACACAAACCTTGTCACTCACTTCTCGTCTTAGGACTCTCGTTTGATGAAATAACTTGAAGCATTTTCCTCTTTCTCTGATTTCGTTTGACTTTACGTGTGCCACTTTAAGAGAGATGCACAGAGTTCTTCCTCTCCATTTTCGACCCAACAGTATGATGCATAAAACTAAATAGCTTACATTATGAACCAGTCCTGTCACCCAAAGGGCCTCTTCATTGAGAAGCCCGTAATTTCTTAAAATAAAATGCTCTACTTATGTACGAGAACTAGGTCCTTTCTATTATTATGAACCACAAAATTCTGCATTGTGAGCGTGCTGCTCCTCCTTTCTCCTGGCTTTCTTGTCTTTCAGCCACTTTCCCAGAGTCTTCCCCTTCAATTACCTTTGACAGACCTAAAAAACCAGGAAATGCCCACTTAGCAATTTACCCATATTAATCTAGCAGTGAATTCAACGAAAAATACAGTCTTCAACCTAGGGACAGTAATTGAAATATGCCTCAGTGAACACGCAATTGGTAAGGCAGACATCAGGGACACCCTCTGATCGAAAACAAGTAGTAGAACATAGAAACCCTAAAAAGATCACAAATAATATTGAAGAAATTTCAATTTAGAAATCACAGTATAACAACAGCCAGTATGTTTGGAATGCTTCAGGCATTTACCTGTCTCTTGCAACAATGGACACTGTCTTAGACAGATAATTAGATGATAAAACTTGCTTTGTATTTCCTCGAGGCTTTGCTAACCTGCATGCTTCTTGCAGACCACAGACAACAATTGCAACTCTCATGGGTATGGTTTATAGGATGTGGCATGAGCAGATAGGTTTAAACCTCGTAATGGCAGATAAAAGCCTTTGAATTTATTTGCATCACTACCCGTCCGTCACCTACACAGGGCTCTCATAAATGGCATGGTTATCACTGCCACCCATCATAAATCACTTATTTTTTGGTCAACTCTTGCTGAGAGCATTATTAATAGCGCGCTATGCAGCTCTCCTATAATAAGATGGACAGACATTTCTGATTTCTGAGAAGAGGATTTTTGTGCTTCTTGCAGACCACAGACAACAATTGCAATTGCAATTGTGCTTTGCCATCAATTTTTCTGTTGGTGATCACATGCTTCCCATGACAGATTTCTAAGTAATACTTTGATGCCAAGTATTTTTTTTTCCTTACAATCATTTGGCTAGACATGCTTTGGAGACAAAACTATCATGAACTATTGCAAAGGACAAAGCCGTTCTGCCAACATTTGGCAGGAACTTCGCTGCAATGCGGCCTTGTTTAAAACGGCTTATATCTGTAACAGGAAGTTTTAGGGAATTGCCACTTCTCATATTAGTATAGTTTTAGTACGAGAGTGTCAATTATAATATAAAACTCATATATCATAATTTCCAAACAGTGTCAATGTATAGAAATGTTGAGGTGGACACAGTTAAATTTGGAGAAATGGATCTAATGGACCTCATACTGATAAAAAATTATAATTTACCAAAATTACTTTGAATGCAATAATGTTACTTTTTTACCAAGTTGCAAATTAGGGACCTACCATTTAAAACTCATATATCCAGAATCATTAATTTCACAACAGAATATTACTCTACTCATTTGATATGTTATTTCACCTCATATATCCACACTTTGAATAGTACTATCAAATTTTTAATTAAAGTGTAAACAATAGAATCCTTTTTGTCAAGATCCTTGAATGGATGAGGAGGGTTTTGAAATCATTAAAGGTTCCAGGTAAGAATGTGAGGTGAAATAGATTTGCATAGCCGAGGAAAATAGGGGTTTCAGAAAAAGCAGATGTACGGGGTGATGGCAAGTTTGCAGAGCAGAAGCAGTTTCAAAGTGAGTTTGAAAAATAGTTATGTGACAATTACACGTCAAGGGTTTATATTGGCGGCACTTTTACTGTTTCACAAAAAGACTTTGGCATGGACTTTAGTAATAATTACTTTCCTTGTTGGTATTTGAAAATAAGTGCATTTCTCTTGTGGTTCAATGGTGGAAATAAAGAGATTGCATTTTAGGATATTATCCATAGTTATCAGGAGAAGCAGAAATACTGTTATCAGTATGGGGATGACGATGTCAATTAAATTAGGGTATGTGAGTAAATGAATAAAGAGACAGTTATATGTAATGTAGTCACCAATAATTATGGGTACTGTTACTGTTATCAGTATGGGGAATGGTGATGTCAATTAATTTAGGGTGTGTGAGTAAATGAATAAAGAGACAGTTATATTATATATAAATGTAGTCACCAATAATTATATGGGTACAGGGATGGGTATGTGGTCCATTAAAACTAAAAGTCCAAAATAGGTTGCTCTTCCATTTCAGTAGGTCCATTTTATAGGTCCATTAGGTCAATTTTGGTAAAAACTAAAAACTAACCACTTCTCATATCTGTACGCTATATATGTTATTTAAACACGATAGGCATTTGTAATTGTTCACAAATTTAAGCGGTTAAGACGAAAATTTCCAAACTTGTAACAGAAATGGAATATTCATTTCCTCAAATTATTCTTCTCCACTAAAAAAACAAGATTTACTGCAGATATCTATTGGCGTGCCAATTGCACATTTTGAGCGATTGCTAGTTTTATCACTTATTAATAAAGTGATAGTTTAACAGTCAGAGGGATACATTGGTATGATGCCCTTTAAGGAGTTGAAACCTTTACTAATCGGGGTGATCGGTCCATTAACAATGGAATCATATGTGGTCCCAGGGGCATAATTGATGAGAGCGTAGGTGTCGCCCTTAAATATATACGCTTCATTTGTTTTAGAAGATGAAAACGCTGCATCTAAACCATCCTTGAAAATCGTACCTTTTAAAGAGGGGAAACTGAGAGTAATCTTTTTGGGTCCCTGAATTATGTAGTCTTTTGCAAAATTAATAAGCGCGTACTGATCACCTTTAAATATATACGCCTCATTTTCTTGGGAAGACGTAAAAGCCGCATTAATACCATTTTCAAAAATGGTATTTTTCAGACCGTGGAAGCTATCAGTGATCCTCTTGGGTCCTTGAATAATGGAGCCACCATCTGCCGCAAACTTATATATATATCCTGGTCGTTGTCAGGGTTCCGAAATAGAATCCTTGATCTATTATTGTATCTTGTTAACTCAGTTGTATATGTTGATAGCTGACAGACATCCTCTTTGGATGGCAGCTGGGGAATCGCAGCCGCCACTCCACGAAATTGTGAATCAGGTGGCAATGCCATATCTGTACGCCACAGTTAGGATGGTATAAATGGTCATTTTAATAGCATTAATATTATTAATAAATTGATGTATGAAACTCTTTTATATAAAGATTTTTTTTTTTAATAACACAATTTTTTTATTATTAAACCTATCCAAACTTATATATATGGAAAAATACAGTATACAATTTTGATATAAATTTTATAGATGTTTTTAGAAACACACAGTATATGAATCTCTTAAATACATAACAAAAGTTTTACTTAAATACATAACAAAAGTTTTAGAATATTGAAATTTAATTTTCTTGGTCTAATGTCTCTTATATTTTATTTTATAAGGACTTATTTACATCATTTCCAATTAGGGTTTAAATCTTATTTCCATGTTAATACAAATCCAAACTCAATAGACCACATTTTGAAATCTGAAATCTTGTAAAGTCAAGTACACCCTTTCCAGTTTCTATATTAATTATAAGCAAAATCTCTTCAAGTATATAGATTGTATCATAAATTTGAGAGTGCTTCTGGATTCAACTGTGTATGTTTTTGTTTCAATGTTTTGGATCATACTCAATGATCCATCATCAGTAAGAGGAGAGTTGAAGATTAGATAGCAGACTTTTGAGCTTTTTAAAGGAAATAGAGGGGAAGAAAGGAACGAAAAACGAAGGACAGGAGGGGAGGAGATAAAATAAAAATAAAACAAAAGAGAGGAGATAAAATAAAAATAAAACAGAAGAGAGTAAGTGAAGCAACTCTTACTCCCCTCCTGCCCTTCGTTTTTTGTTCCTTTCTTCCCCTCTATTTCCTTTAAAAAGCTCAAGTCTACTATATAATCTTCAACTCTCCTCTCCTTGATAACTGATCATTGAGTATGATCGAAAACGTTGAAGCAAAAACATAGGCAGTTGAATCCAGAGGTACTCTCAAATTTATTGTCATGAACTGTGGGAAACTCATACCTACTAGAATGTATCATGTCTAACTCACTTGGAAAACCGACATGATCACTACCCTAAACTGGCGCTAAAGCTTTCCACCCTAAGCACCGTACGAACAAGTTTTAAACCCCCATGGGCTGAGAGACCATGTATTGATGGGGTTTTCGTTGGTTGACTCAATTGCGCTATGTGGGCAAATATTCGATCCTAGATAGGGAAACATGATATATATAAAATTTAATTTGCACCGGAGAATATGAGGGTTTCGCAGTCAAATGTAGATACTGTTAGCGTAACTATTACATTGTTTACCTAGTAACTACATTTCGTAGTTATATCAGTTATATCTGCAGTTACCCCTGTTGGTAACTGTCAACTACTGTTATATATTCACTTGATGTATTCTCCAACATAATCGAATATAGCATATCTTTCTTCTGCCTAACCATTAAATGGTATCAGAGCAAGTCTGATCGCTGGGGCATTGAGTTTTGGCGCTGTTTCCAGTCTGTGGCAATGTAGATAGGTGCTGGAATGAAATGCTTTCTTCTGTTGAGTTCGGTTAAGAGGCAAACAGCGATGGTGTCTTCAAAACCTGCGATGGAGTGCTGATGCTGCCGGCCAAACAATAGAAGGAAGAAATAACTTCTGGTGTCTGCAGTCTATCTCCCCACGTGAAGAAGACTAGGAGGCTGAAAGGAGGTCGTGGTTTTCTAGAGCAGTGTCGGTGTACATATGCAGGAACGTGGGTGATGCGGTGAGAGTGGAACACAAGATATGTTCTTTGTTTCTATCCTAATCCCAGTCTGATGCTGTAGAGTTCGTTCTTCTACCTTTCATTTAAAAACTACTGGACTGAAGTTGCAATCTACGTGGAGGAGGAGACTAGAAGGCTTTGGCACAGATTGCAAGCTGAAAGTGGATGTCCACCACACCCGATGCCAGCAGTGTGGCCAGTAATCATGCTAATGAACCACCTCGAGGCGGACGTGCTGTTTCAGAAAGCTCGGGCTTCTACTTTGCACTTCTAGATGCCCTGCAAAATATCGGTAATCTCCAATTTGATGAATTGTTTAGGCAAGGATTGCTAGATTACTTTCTATTTGATGTTCAATGTCAAGCAAGGAAGATTAGAGCAAAACTAGACGAGGGTTATGATGCTGATGACGAAGATGAGGTAGAACGCACACCAAAGTGTCCTCGTCTCACAGCACAGGCCTATCGTGCTCATCTTCGTGCCACAATTTCCTCTTGAAAGTGAATGTACTGTCAAATAAAATAATAATACATTTGTTGTCTGGATTATTTTGTTCTTTTTGAAAATGTCTGCCCCGAAATTGCTTCTTTCCGATGCTCAACTTTTGAAAGGGCCAAATTATGCCGCATGGAAGACAAAGATGCGGACTATTCTCATTTTTGAGGAGCTATGGGGAATTGTCAATGGTGATATAACTAGACCAACAGACCTAGATGAAAGGCAGAAGTTTGACAAGGCCGATGCCAAAGCATTGATGTTGATAACACTCGGCATCACCGATGAAGTTCAACCTCACATTCAGGATGCAGCAACATCAAAGGCGGCATGGGATTCTCTCTCCACAATCTACCAAGCGAAGAACCAGACGAAGATCCTTCATCTACAGTCCAAGCTACATACACTCAGTATGTATGTTGGCAAGAAAGTTGAGGAATTCTTACGGCGGGTATCTGAACTACGAGCTGAGCTTGTTGCACTTGGAGAAAAGGTGGATGACAAACTACTTGTCTCAATTATGCTGAGAGCACTACCATCTCAGTTCAAAATCTTTGTCACCACGCTGAACATCACCAAGAAAGATGTCTCATATGATGAATTGGTGAATCTGTTGCAGCAAGAAGAAGCCATTCAATCTGTTCAAGGTGAACTGGAAGATAAGGCCCTAATCTCCAGACAATCAAAAGGTCAAAAGTTTCATGGAAAGCAGCCACAAAAACAACAAGAACATCAACAGTCGAAGCCTCCAAAGGCAAACCGATGGTGTCATATATGCAACAAGAACAATCATGACACTATCAACTGTTGGTACAAAGCCTTAACAAAAGGCAATTCAAGTAAAGAAGGCTTTTCTGGTTGCAGTGATACTCAGCCATCCAAACGTCGTCATCATCGTAGAAGGCACAAAGGCAATTTAGCAGCCCAACAAGATGATGCATCAGAAGAAGATGAACCAGAAATAGCCAACTGCGGCACTCATCACAATCTAGTCCTTGTCTCCCAAACCTCGCAGCCCACGAGGGATATTTGGTTGATAGACTCGGGTGCCAGCAAGCATATGACAGGCAATCGTGAGCTGTTCGATGCACTGACAGAACAACCTACTGGAGATAGAGTTCGAATTGCTGACAATAAGGAGTATGTTGCAGAGGGTATAGGCAAGGTCATCATTCCTCTTGGGACAAGCCGTTGTACCCTCACCAAGGTGCTGTATGTTCCTGGTTTGACAACAAACCTGCTCCTTGTCAGTCAGCTTCTGAACCACAAACTGAAAGTTGAGTTCCAGGTGAAGGACGGGGTCAAGACCTGTCTAATCTCAAGAGAAGGTATGATACTTGCTAGAGCATTTATGAAGGATAGACTGTTTGCATTAGATGTTGTCTCCTCCCCTACTGTAGCTCTATCAGCCTCAACAATAGAATCTACGGGACTCTGGCACTATCGCTATGGGCACCTTTCAGTCAGCTCCTTGCATCAGCTCAGCTCCAAACAAATGGTAAGAGGTCTTCCTCCAATTTCAAATTCATTGCCTATATGTCCTGGATGCCTTGCAGGTAAACAACACCGGGATCCGTTCGAGGCTAGTAGCTTCCATGCTACACATCGCCTTGAGTTGGTACATACCGATCTGTGCGGACCCATGCCTGCTTCATTTTCTGGCCATAAGTACTTCCAATTGTTCGTGGATGACTTCTCCTGAAAGACATGGGTGTATTTTCTCAAGAAGAAAGATGAAGCCTTTGCCAACTTTCAGGATTTTCACACACAAGTTGTCAAAGAAGCCGGCCAGTCTCTTCTTGTCCTCCGCTTAGATCGAGGGGGGGAATTCACCTCCAAGGAGTTCGTGGCATACCTGAAGCATCATGGCATCAAGCAGCACCTAACTGCTCCCTATACACCCCAACTGAATGGAGTTGCAGAACGTCGCAATCGGACTGTCATGGAGATGGCTCGATGCATGCTCTCCATAGCCAAGTTGGAGGAAAGATTTTGGGCAGAAGCAGTACGGACAGCTGTATACCTCATCAATAGGGCACCGACAAAGATTCTGCAACACAAGACACTGGAAGAGGTATGGACTGGACAAAAGTCTTCAATTTCTCATCTAAGGGTGTTTGGTTGCACTGCATACATGCATGTCCCTGCCAATAGGAGAAAGAAGACTGATCCTAAGACACTTCAGTGTATATTGTTGGGATATAGTATTACATCAAAAGCTTATCGTCTCATAGATCCTGAGACAATGAAGATACATGAGAGTCGAGATGTGGTATGTGATGAATCGTCATTCGATTCCTTATCACAGAAAGAAGAGCAACAGCCTCCTACTTCTCATAAATTGCTCTCACAATCAGATGATGAGCATATGTAAGACTCTCACAAAGACAGTGAACTACAAGGAGAGTTGTATGTTGATCTGGGCCCTCTAGAAAACATTGCACACCAGCAGCAGCACAGTCAACCTCCAAAGTGGGTCCAAAGTACAATCAGGGACTCTAACCTGCACACTCTTCCAAACACTTCGTCAGGAGTCAAAACCAGGAGTCAGACAAGAAATGAAGTGAATCTTGCGCTCATGAGTATTGTTGTTGATAGCACTGAACCTGACACAGTTCGAGAGGCCTTAAGCCAACCTTAGTGGAAGAAGGCTATGGAAGCAGAGTATGATTCTCTGATGCAAAATCATACTTGGGAACTTGTCGATCTGCCTGAAGGGAAGAAACCCATTGGCTGCAAATGGATCTTCAAAACAAAGTACAAGGCAAATGGATCTATCGACAAGTACAAAGCATGACTTGTAGCAAAGGGATATGCTCAACAGGAAGGCATTGATTATGAAGAGACCTTTGCACCCACTGCGAAGATCAAAACTATCAGAATGGTCTGTGCATTAGCAGCGCAGAAGGGATGGAAACTTCAGCAGATGGATGTCAAGAGTGCTTTCTTAAACAGTGATCTCAAAGAAGAAGTGTACATGACCCAGCCAGAAGGATTTGTTGATGAACATCATCCACACAAGGTATGTCGTCTTATCAAATCTCTTTATGGCCTTAAGCAAGCTCCTAAGGCATGGTACATCAAGATTGATGGTCACCTATTGCAGCATGGATTCACCCGTAGTCCCTCAGATCCTAATTTGTATATTAAGAAGGTAGGCACAGAGATTGTCATTCTGGTTTTGTATGTGGACGATCTTATTCTCACTGGCAGCTCAGACAGTCTCGTTGATGATGTCAAGAATGATCTCAAGAACTCCTTCGACATGACAGATTTGGGGCTACTTCATTATTGTCTTGGCTTGGAGATATGGCAGAAGAAGAACCACATATTCATCTCCCAAATGAAATATGCCAAGACACTCCTGGAAAAGTATGGAATGGTCAACTGTAAGCCTATGTCCAGTCCAATGGAGAAAGGTTTGCAACTATCTCGTTTCCAGGATTCACCTCAAGTAGATGTCACTCTCTACAGGCAGCTGGTTGGGAGCCTTATCTACTTGACCTACACCAGACCAGACTTGTGTTTTGCTGTAAGCTATCTTGCCAGATTTATGCAGGAACCAAAGAAGTGTCATTGGGTTGCAGCAAAGCATGTGTTGAGATATATCCGAGGCATGGTTGATTATGGTTTGGAGTATAAGAAGAACAGCCAGTTCTTCTTACAGGGATATACAGACTTGGATTATGCAGGATCTATAGATGACAGGAAATCCACCTCAGGTTATGTTTTTCATCTTGGATCTGGGCCAATTTCGTGTGTTAGTAAGAAGCAAACTGTTGTTGCTCTTTCATCCATTGAGGCTGAATATCACGCCGCACGAGGAGCTATGTGCGAAGCAATTTGGTTACGTCGCATTCTGGCAGATATGGACATTCCTGAAGAAAAGTCACTAGTTCTTCATTGCGACAATCAGGGTGTGTTAAAACTTGTGAAGAATCCAGTTTTCCATGAGCACACTAAGCATATTGAGGTCGAATGTCATTACATTCGGGACCAAGTTTTGAACCACCACATCCAGCTCCAGTACTGCCCTACAGACTCTCAGATCGCAGATATGTTCACCAAATCTCTTGGTAGGATCAAATTTGAACTGTTTAGGGGGTACATTTGTAAAAACAATGTAATAAGGGGGGGAATGTTAGCGTAACTATTACATTGTTTACCTAGTAACTACATTTCGTAGTTATATCAGTTATATCTACAGTTACACTTGTTGGTAACTGTCAACTACTGTTATATATTCACTTGATGTATTCTCCAACACAATCGAATACAGCATATCTTTCTTCTGCCTAACCATTAGATACCACTTGCGCTGTGTGGGCAAATATTCAATCCTATATATATATATATATATTGAATTGAACACCACTGCTATCATAAGCCTAAATCATCAAGTGGAAAATAAAATTGCACCTTCATTCCTCTTGAAACGTAACAGATAAATTTGATGTGAATAGAAAACACACAGACCAAGAAAATATACGCCCGAGCACTATACAAATGGTAAAGAATTGACCCTTTCCAAAGAACTGATAATAACGAATCTAAACAATTCAGGAAAATAAAGTTTCAGTGCAGCTCTTTTGTATTGTAGTTTTCTTATGTAGAAAACGATTATAGGAATTCAGAAACAAAATGTATGATTCGTAGAATAACTCCTCTCATTAGTGTTGGTTGCAGTTATGGGAATAAAACCACATTCCCATACACCATTTTTTCTAGGAGTTCCATGGATCAGTGAATTGTCAATATTCTGGCTAAAATTTTGTAGTACGGATCTATAGTTAGTATTTATACTTGGGAATTTGGGATCTATACCAGGGGTTTTGGCTCAGAACGATCTAGATTATTGGATTTTTATAAACATGACTGAATTAGAGTGAAACACAACTGTCGACTTCACCCCTGACTCTCAGTCGTCAGATTGCCCACGTTCAGGGTTGGATAACTAGCCTATCTTAACTCCAGATCTATTAAGGATCAAATCCCGTACTGTAAAGCTTTTTGGAATGTAAAATTCCCCTTATTCCATAGTTAAGATAAATCAACACTGAGGGAAAAATAAAACAACCAATCTGATATCATGAAGTAGACCATTTTCATGGTTTTTTTATTCTCATAAAAGCCAATAATATAAATATTAGATCTTCTTTTTTTTGAGGAAAGAAGAGTGGCCTGTACAGAGAGAAAAAAATGAAGCCTTAGATAGAAATTTAATTGCTCTATTTAAACGACTGCGAAGAAAAGAAAGCTTTTCCCGCACATCCTCAGTAGCCAAAGAAAGTTACCTGGCAAATGGCAACAGAATATTTCAGACAGCAATGCTCTTCCCGCAAATCCTCAGGAAGTGGGTAAAGCAGCTTCTATATATTACTGAACAAAAAATAATCATACGGGGCTTTCTTTACAAATCTCAAAACTATTTTCTGATCTTCAAGATCGCTCGAAGCATCAAGTGAGCATAGATGAGAAGATTTACACTGTAAGACTCGATGCCCAAAAGATCTAAAGATTGGAAATGACGGAAAAAAGAGGTCAGTTCGAATCTTACACCAATATACCGGGTAAACCGGTCAACACGGAAAGGGAATATCGGATATTTTTGTACGTAATTAATTCCACCTGGACACCACCGACTGTCACCAAACACAGAACGGTCAAGTTCTCCACCGACTATTTTCCCCGCATGTGTTTTGAATGTGTCTTCATCTCTATTAATTATGCCAAGAGGCATTCTACACTAATAGCTGGGTTTTATATGTCACCACTCATTTTTTGCGTGTAAATATATAGTAAAAAAAAATAAAATAAAATTGGAATATAAAAAATAAAAACTAAAAAAGAAATTGAAAGGGTTAAAAGAAAAAAAAATGTGGAGAAAATAAAAAAAATTATATAACAAAAAAAAGAAATTGCAAAAAATAAAAAAGGTTGAAGGAAAACAAGGTGGAGAAAATCACAAAAACTATGGAAAACACAAAAAACACTGACAAAACCTGAGAAGATATCTCTAGGCATACTATAGATATATATTTTGTAAATATAAATATACTAGTTATGACGAGAAGCATTTTACAATCACAACGAGCGGAGATGAGAGCCAAGGCTTAAATTTGACAGTTGTAAGCTGTATTTAGACATTTTAGCTGTAAAATACAATTGAAATTTTGAAAAGACTGTATAATATGAAAGGAGAGATTTTGAACAAACTGTCAAAATTTATATAGGATTAGGATGATATATATATTTGGTTTTTATATAATTTACTTATACTAAAATATGTCATAGTATTTTAAAGGCACTATTGAATTGATAACTGTCATAAAAAAAATTGTGTGATAGTCAAGGTTAACTGTCAAATTTAAGCCTTGAATTGAGAGCACTCATTTTCCGTGTAAATATATAGTAAAAAAAATAAAAAAATAAAAAATAAATTGGAAAAACTAAAAAATCAAAATTAAAAAAGAAATTGGAAAAAAAAGAAAATTGAAAAGGTTGAAAGAAAAATCACAAAAACTATGGGAAACATAAAAAACACAGATATAACCTTGAGAAAATATCTGGACATACTGTACCTATATTTTTAAAATATAAATATACTAGTAGAGGCTGTTGTAATAGATTTTGGCAAGCAATAAAAATCAATTATGTTTTCTTCTCCGTTTCCTACCTTCAACATTGAATGTTCGACATTGTCTACTTTCCTATAAATCTTAAAGCTATAGATTCTATAGAAGACTAATAGAATAGTGCATTGCATAGAAAACAATCAGATAAATAGAGCTAGCCTTTATGCTAAACATGCTGAAGATAGGCCGAGGCACTCTCCTCACCCTCATTGTCCTGCATTCCCATGTCTTGGAGGACCTACTCAGCATCAATTTCCCAGACAATGTTGACAGCTTTGAAGGAACCGGTGGCCTTGTCCTCGATATCAACTGCTTTAGAAGACCCAGGTGCTTGCCCATCCAAATGCATCATACCCATCCAACGAGCAATTCCTTCCATATTCTCTGTAAAAATAGGCCCAACAACAATAAAAACAGAACGGTAGAAAAACAAGGCAAAACAAAGTTGAAAAAACAAGAGATATATTTATTTAGCTTGCATTACTCTCAATCCAAATGTTGTGTGCTTCAGTTGTCTCCAGTCACACATATATATAGCTACAAAATCTTTGAAGCCTAGAAGCTTCTAGCTTTCTAGATAATTCTAAAACCTGGAATGTTATTTTCTAGAACAACTTTATGGAAGTTTCTAGTTTGTGGAAGACTCTAGAAATATTTTCTCTTTTCCTAGACAATCTTAATTTTTCTTAACATCCCCCCTTAAGATTGGCTAGAATAATACAAAGAAAATACAAAGGAGTGGGGAACATTATACTACTATCCCCCCTTAATGTTCACCTCTATCATACCAAACATTCCTCTGAATTTTAAGAATTTGGCTTCAATCATACTCTTAGTGAATATATCAACTATTTGTTCTTCACTTGGACAAAATTGAAGATTGACAATAGTTGCTTGAACAAGATCCTGAATGTAGTGAACATCAATCTCAATATGCTTTGTTTTAGCATGAAAAAATAGATTGTTTGCAACTTGTATGGTACTTTGATTGTCACAATACACAGTATTAGCAGAACTTTATAGAAAACAAGTTCAAATAGAAGATTCTGAATCCAAATTACTTCCTTGCCCTCTTCTTTTGCTGCTTTATATTCTACTTCACATGAAGATAATGATGTAGTTGTTTGTTTTTTGTTGCTCCATGTAATAGGGCCTAATCCAAGATGGAAAACATAACCACCAGTAGATTTTCTATCATCTATATCACCACCCCAATCTGAGTCGGTAAATCCAACCAAAGAAATTGAAGACTTATAGTCATAGTAGATGCCAAAGTGCATGGTTCCACGAATGTATCGTAAAATTCTCTTAGCAGCCAACCAATGACTTTCTTTAGGTATCTGCATAAATCTGGATACTAGATTGACTACAAAACAAATATCTAGTCTAGAATGAGTTAGATAAACCAAGCTACAAACTGAGAATCTTGATTCTTTAAATACCTTATATGGCTGGGGAAGCTTACTTTCAACTATTGTAATAAACTGAAAATCTTTTTTTGCGTAGTCAACACCTATTTTCTTCAGCTAAGCATTTAAAAAAGTAACTTCATTGAAGTAATTAGTCATTTTTCAAAATCAAATGGATCTAAGTTCACCAATTTTTCTTCTATACCAAACATGCTAGCAATATCTGCATCTTTAAATAATCTTTTTCTAGATTTTCCCATAGCTCTATTAGATTATCAATATCAACAAATCTTCTATTGAGATTGGGGCTTAAAGCTTTACCAATAATACCTCTAGCTTGCTCCAACTTGCATTTCTAGAAATCCTTTTCTTTTTCATTTTGGGGTTCTCCAATTTCCTTATTCACTATCCTCCATAGAGCTTTTTCTCTTAAAGCATTCTTCACTACAATCTTCCAATCTGTAAAACCACTTCCATCAAATATTGGCAAAACTTCATTTGTAGAGCCCATGTTAGCCAAAAAAATCAGTCTTCAAACAAATTTCACTCCAACAATATATCAGCCCTGTTGGAAAAATTTCTAGCTGAACCTGGCTCTGATACCATGTAAAAATAGGCCCAAAAACAACAAAAAATAGAATGGCAGAAAACTAGGACAAAACAAAGTTGAAAAAACAAGAGATATATTTATCTAGCTTGCATTACACTCAATCCAAATGTTGTGTGCTTCAGTTGTCTCAAGTCACACACATATATATAGCTACAAAATCTTTGAAGCCTGGAAGCTTCTAGCTTTCTAGATAATTCTAAAACCTAGAATGTTCTTTTCTAGAACAACTTTATGGAAGTTTCTAGTTTATGGAAGACTCTAGAAATATTTTTTCTTTTGCTAGACAATCTTAATTTTCCTTAACATTCTCCTCATGCTTCGTAACACGATCTCAACTGTGGTGATCCTCTCTCTTATTTCCACAGAAAGGTGCCTAAGGTTTAACACAGGTTCCTGAATATGCTCATGCAAATTCTGAGCCTACAAGATTTGCTCATGAATTAGTTCTCCCAAGTCGTCACTTTTGTGAGCCCCCCAACGTTGGCCATCCTTATTAGCTACATTGCATTCCCACTCAAATCCAGAGTCTCATTACCAATTATCAAAACCACATCACCTGAAATAATCTAGAGAACACAATATCCAATTGGTTGCACAAATGCATGATTATGAGTTCACCCAACAGTCTTAATCTAGCTTCCCATACCTTCCATGGATTTGCCACCTTGAATCATGATGAGAGCATTCAAGGCATAATCAGATTGAAATCCCTTCCCTGTAGGGAGAGTTACATCACTTTTCCTGTCTTATGCCATGGTGACACCACCTTGTACCATGACACGTTGTAGCCTGATGCATGCCATGAGCCACTTCCACACATTCACGCACCATTATGATATTATCCCTTAAAACTATATTAAGGCAAAGGCCCTTAGATTTGACATTTTTTTAATTCATTAGAGGGGCATAATATAGTTTGCCCATCCAACCTTTTCAAGCTGCCTTGGCCAAGGGTGATGCCTTCGTTGGCCAATTAGTCCACTTTCACTAGTACAAAAACAACAATACGTGACAAAAAACTACTAAAAACTGCTTATAAATGACTATACTTGGTCACGTGACCATTAATAGTTTATTGTCAGTCATTTATAACGCGACCAAATTTATGACTAAACCAATTTTAGTCATTTATTTGGTCATTTTGATTGATCGATTTGGTAGTATATTTAGTTATATATTTAGTCACATTATTCACTAAGCTTAGCCACATGACCATTAGTAGTTTATTGCCAGCCATTTATTTGGTTGTTTTGATTGATCAATTTGATAGTATATTTTTAGTCATTGATTTAGTCATATTTATTCATTGATTTCTGTAACAATTGGTAGTACATTTATTCACTGATTTTTGTCAACTGGTAGTATTTTTAGTCATATTTATTCATTGATTTCTATCAGTTGGTAGTATATTTAGTCAATTGGTAGTTTATTTAATTATTTTTGTTCACTGTTTTTTGCCTAAAAGTGCTAGAAATGAGACAATGCTTTTGAGGTTTAAACATAAAACATAGAAAAACATAATCAATCATTCATTTGCACATAATGAAACAACTATTAAGAAGGAAAATATTGAAATTTTATTGAGAAAAGGTGTGTTAGATCTAGGGCACACAACTGAGAGGGGGGGTGAATCAGTTGTATAAAAACTTGTTTCCACTTCAAGCACTTGATTCTTCTTTGTTAGTTAACAGCATATCAATTAACCATTCATGAAAGCAAAAAGCATAAACACCAGAGCAGATAAATATCAACACTTTAGACACCAAGATTTTTGACGTGGAAAACCCGGTTAAGGGAAACACCATGGGGTGATTAACCCAAGGATTATTCTCTGTTAGAAGAATAAGAAAAATGAATGGCACATGTCAATTAGGGCTCACTACTCGAGCACACTGCTCACAAGGAGGCACACTGCCTACAAAGAGACACACTGTCTACAAGATCATAAGGATCACAACCTTGAACTTGAGAATGACATCTTCACCATGTTTGGATCAGTTCCATTTAAGCCCAAGTCACACCTGCTCTGCCTTTCGCTCTTTCGCTATACCACACTCATCTGCTGCACAACACACACTTTGAAATGAACTCACAAACCTTTATTTATACAAGACATCGACTTAGGAACAATCATCTAAGTCGGCAAACAACCATAAGAACATTCGCAGGATGAATAACACATCCGGTCGGCCACCACAAGAACATTCGCAAGATGAACAACTCATCCGATCGGCTAGTTTGAACAAGAACTTCATCCGGAAGAATATCTTCAATTCCAGGCTGTACCACTAATGCGGACCAACAACACAACCTCAACATGATCCAAGAACCTTCACAAGCTTGCTTGAGTGACCAGGTACATCTGCACTTCCTTTCCTCACTAGGATCTCTTCTCTTCCTCATCTGGAACTATAAGAACACAGTCTATTGCCACTGTCATACTGCAAGAGGTGCTTCCGGACGTCCAAACCATGAACAAATCGAGATGACACATCACAAGGTCATCCCAAACACTCTGTCCAATCCGTAGAATAGGACAATGCACTTCCGGATCTCACCGGACCTTTTTGTAACACTCTGTCACTCCGGAGCATCTCCCGGAACCAGTTCTACTTGATCAATCACAACTTCTTCACATCTTCATGCGGACCTTTGAAATCTTAACTGGATCATCTCAAGACTCATATCTATAAACCCTTTAATCCGCATCCTCTGAATCTCAACCTATTGAGTACTTTTGCCTTCTTCTCATCACTGTTCTTCACTGTTCCTGATTGAGACTAATTTTCTCAATATCCTCAGCACACAGCTCATCCAATCCTACTTATCAATGCAATATGAGTATGTTGACATCAATGACAACACTGGTTCACCTCATACTTGCAACAATCTCCCCTTTTGTCATTGATGGCAACATATGATGTGAAAAACCATCAAGACAAGAACTTCTCCTTTCTGTCACAGCTCCCCCTATCAACAACTCTTCACATGTCTTCTCTTCCTTTACTGCTCCCCCTTTGATCATCAACCACTTGTTTTTCACATGTCTTCTCTCCCCCTTTGACATCAATGGAAAATGGCTCATACTTGCAATTCTAACACATCAGAATCATACCAGCTGCTCCCCCTTAGTAGCAGCTCCCCATCATCAATCCGGATCACAAGATATGACTGTGATATCCACCAGACTGATGCACACCAGTGCATCCTAGTTCATCACCGGAGGGGCCACGACCCCTAACTTCTCCCAGAGATACTCAAAAGAGTCCTTGGGAAGAGGTTTAGTAAAAATATCTGTAATCTGATCCTTGGAGGGTACATACTCCAGTCTGACTTCATCCTTGTTCACTTGCTCTCTCAGAAAGTGAAACTTGATAGATATGTGCTTTGTCTTAGAATGCAACATCAGATTCTTAGAAATATTTATTGCACTTGAATTATCACAGAAAATTGTGATAGGCTCCTCATATTCTACTTTAATGTCTCTTAACATCTGCTTCATCCATAAGATTTGAGTGCAACTACCTGCTGCTGCAATGTATTCTGCTTCAGTCGTAGACAGAGATATTGCCTCTTGTTTCTTGCTTAGCCAAGAAACCAACCTTTTTCCCAAAAAGAATGCTCCTCCACTTGTACTCTTCCGGTCATCCACATCTCCTGCCCAATCCGCATTTGTATATGCATGAAGAGAGAAATCATGATTTCTGGGATACCATAGACCATACTCAACTATCCCCTTTAGATATCTAAAAATCCCCTTGATTGCCATAACATGAGATTCTCTAGGATCAGCCTGAAATCTTGCCACAAGACCAACAGCCTGCATTATATCTGGTCTAGTCTGAGTGAGATACAATAGTCCTCCAATCATTGATCTGTACTTGGTCTGATCTGTCTTGGGAGAGTCATCATCTTTGCTCAACTTACATTCAGTTGCCATAGGAGTGTTCATTGGCTTTGAATCTTCCATACCGAATTTCCTCAACAATTCTTTCACATATTTGGTCTGAGAGATAAAGATGCCTTTCTCTATCTGAGTAATTTGCAAACCCAAGAAGAAATTCATTTCACCAAGCATTGACATTTCAAACTCACTTTTCATTTGATTTGCAAAGGTTTTGCACATACTATCTTTTCCTCCAAAGATGATATCATCAACAAACACTTCAACAATCAAGATATTTTCCTTATCTATTTGAAAATAGAGATTACTATCAGCAGTACCTTTGTTGAAAAACCAATCTACACAAGATGCTTATCCAACCTTTCATACCATGCTCTAGGGGCTTGCTTCAATCCATACAGTGCTTTCTTCAACTTGCAGACCATATCATCATTTTCAGACAGTTGAAATCCATCCGGTTGTTCAATGTAAACTTCTTCTTCCAAATCACCATTTAGGAAGGCAGACTTGACATCCATCTGATATACCTTGAAGTCTTTGAAAGAAACAAATGCAAGAAATAACCCGACTGCTTCAATTCTTGCCACCGGAGCAAAGGTTTCTTCAAAATCAATTCTTTCTATTTGAGAGTAGCCTTTACAGACCAATCTAGCTTTGTTTCTGATTACTTCACCAACTTCATATAGTTTGTTCCGGAAGACCCATTTGGTTCCAATCACATTTTTGTTTCTAGGTCTGGGAACAAGATCCCAAGTGTGATTTTTCTCAATTTGCATCAACTCTTCCTCCATTGCTTTGGTCCAATTTTCATCATTGCAGGCTTCATTTATTGTCTTAGGTTCAATCTTTGAAATCAGACAACATTCATTTGAATCTTGAGCAATTCTTCTCCTTGTTTGTACCCCTTTGCTTTTGTCATCTATGATATGATCTTCATAATGTTTTAGAGTTACATACCTTGGAACTTTGGGAGTTTCTTGCACTACTGTTTCTTGATCAGGCTCATTCAGACAACCTCTTCTTCCTGATTTACCGGATCAGTCTGTATCTGAATTTTAGAGGAAGATTGAGCTCCTTGCACCGGAGAATCATTCTGATCATCTTCATCATATTCATAAAACCTTGAGGGCTTCTCAATTGCTTCACCAACTTTAACATTTGTACTTTCTATCAACTTTCTCAATCTCTTATTGTAACACCGGTATGCTTTGCTTTGAGTGGAGTAACCCAAGAAAATTCCTTCATCACTTCTAGCATCAAACTTTCCTAGATCTTCATCTCTTTTGATATAACACTTGCTACCAAATACTCTGAAATATCTCACAGTAGGAGTTACACCAAACCAAAGTTCATAAGGAGTCTTACCGGTATTGCTTCTGATTTGAACTCGATTGAGAGTGTAGACTGCAGTGCTGACAGCTTCTCTCCAAAACATCTGGGGAACATTTGCTTCCATCATCATTGTCCTAGATGGTTCCTGGATGGTCCGGTTCTTTCTCTCAACTACTCCATTCTGCTGTGGAGTCCTAGGAGCAAACAACTGTCTCTTTATACCATGCTTCTCACAAAAGTCTATGAATTCACCAGATGTGAATTCTCCACCTCTATCAGACCTCAGACATTTCAGTTTCAAACCAGTTTGATTCTCTACCATGGCTTTGAAGATTTTGAACTTCTCAAGGGCTTATGATTTCTCTTTTAGGAAGGTAACCCACACCATCCGGGAATGATCATCAATCAGTAACATGAAATATCTATCACCTTGCATACTCTTGATTCTTGTCGGACCACATAGATCAGTATGGACTAATTCCAGTAATCCGGTAGTGGACTGATCCTTGTTTTTGAAAGAGACTCTGCTCTGTTTACCTAGCTGACATTCTTTGCACAAACTATTTGTAGGTTTCACCAATTTAGGAAGATCTCTTACAGCTTGAGTATTGCTTATCTTGATGATGTTATCAAAATTCACATGACACATCCTTCTATGCCATAACCAACTCTGATCAACTTGAACAAACAGACAACTTTTATTAGAACCAACTAGATGGAAGATATTACCTTTTGTTTGAGTACCGGATGTAATTTCAGTTCCGGAGCTTGCAAAGATTCTGCATCTTCCATTCTTGAACCGAAGATCATAGCCTTTGTCCACCAACTGACCAACACTGAGAAGATTGTGCTTCAATCCTTCAACATATAGTACATTACCAGTTTTACTCTTTCCATCAAAAGAAATAGTTCCCCTACCTCTGATTCTGCCAGCAGAATTGTCACCAAACTTTACCATTCCTCCTTCATACCTTTCCAAATCTAAGAACTTGTTCTTGTCACCAGTCATATGGTGAGAGCATCCACTGTCAATAACCCAATCATCCTTTTCTTCAACTTGGGCAGCCAAAGCTCTTTCTACAACCTTATGATTGACAGATTCAGAGGATATTGAATCTTCTTCCTTGATGGCAATAAACACCCATTCATTTCCAGATTTGCTTCCTATTTCTGATTCATGATCTGTTACTCCTTCATTATCATCTTCTTCATGAACATAATAGCAGTTCTTTTGAAAACTTTGTCTGTTAGAATTTGACCTTGCAGATCTTTCCGGACATCTTGAAGCAAAATGACCAATCTTATTGCAGTTGAAGCACTTAAAGGGTAGTTTTCCTTCATACTTACTGGATCCTCTTGGCAGTATCTTTGCAATGAGGGCTTCAAGTTGAGCTGTTTTTGCTTCTTCCTCTTCCATGTCTTTCCTTGCTTGATCATACCATGACAGCTTCCTTGAAGAGTTCTCTCCCGGATCAAATCTTTGTTTGCCTTTCACATAGGCACTGGCTTTAAATGCAGATTCAGTCTTGGGGCGATCATCTCCAAACTCAGTCATTTCAAATGCAGCCAGTTTGCCAGCCAATTGCTCTCTTGTGACAGTTGTATGGGCTCTAAATTCATCAATGGCAACAACCTTGATTTTGTAGGCAGTAGGAAGGGATCTGAGAATTTTGCAAATAATTTCATTTTCATCCAGAACTCCACCAGCATTCCTGATTCCACACACCAGCTCATTCACTCTTGGCATAAAGGTAGTGATATTTTCTTCATCTCTCATCTTCAATCTTTCAAATTTCCCTTTCAGACTTTGCAACCTTATACTCTTGACAAACTCATCTCCTTCATGCAGAAGTTCCAGTTTAACCCAAATCTAATATGCAGTTGGTAGGTCAATAACATTTGAGAGCTCTGAATCATTCAATGCACTTAGAAGAGCTTCTTTGGTCCGCAAATTATTTTCAGCATCTGTGATTTCATTCAGAGTTGTCGGACCACCCTGTGGAGGTACATATGGTTTTGTGACCATCGACAAGTAAGCTTTTCCCATGCACTCCAAGTGACATTTCATGCGACCTTTGCAGAGCGAGAAATTGGTTCCATCGAACTTCGGACTATCCTTCTTGTATGACGACATCCTGGATCTCCTTAAGCGGTTAAGCTCTTTTCAGAGGAACCTGGCTCTGATACCAATTGTTAGATCTAGGGCACACAACTGAGAGGGGGGGTGAATTAGTTGTATAAAAACTTGCTTCTACTTCAAACACTTGATTCTTCTTTGTTAGTTAACAGCATATCAATTAACCATTCATGAAAGCAGAAAGCATAAACACCGGAGCAGATAAATATCAACACATTAGACACCAAGATTTTTGACATGGAAAACCCGGTTAAGGGAAAAACCACGGGGTGATTAACCCAAGGATTATTCTCTGTTAGAAGAATAAGAAAAATGAATGGCACATGCCAATTAGGGCTCACTGCTCGAGCACACTGCTCACAAGGAGGCACACTGCCTACAAAGAGACACACTGTCTACAAGATCATAAGGATCACAACCTTGAACTTGAGAATGACATCTTCACCATGTCTGGATCAGTTCCATTTAAGCCCGAGTCACACCTGCTCTGCCTTTCACTCTTTCACTATACCACACTCATCTGCTGCACAACACACACTTTGAAATGAACTCACAAACCTTTATTTATAGAAGACATCGACTTAGGAACAATCATCTAAGTCAGCTAACAACCATAAGAACATTCGCAGGATGAATAACACATCCGGTCGGCCACCACAAGAACATTCGCAAGATGAACAACTCATCCGGTCGGCTAGTCTGAACAAGAACTTCATTCGGAAGAATATCTTCAATTCCGGGCTCTACCACCATTGCGGACCAACAACACAATCTCAACATAATCCAAGAACCTTCACAAGCTTGCCTGAGTGACCAGGTACATCCGCACTTCCTTTCCTCACTAGGATCTCTTCTCTTCCTCATCCGGAACTACAAGAACACAGTCTGTCGCCACTGTCATACTACAAGAGGTGCTTCCGGACGTCCAAACCATGAACAAATCGAGATGACATATCACAAGGTCATCCCAAACACTCTGTCCAATCCATAGAATAGGACAATGCACTTCCAGATCTCATCGGACCTTTTTGTAACACTCTGTCACTCCGGAGCATCTCCCGGAACCAGTTCTACTTGATCAATCACAACTTCTTCACATCTTCATGCAGACCTCTGAAATCTTAACTGGATCATCTCAAGACTCATATCTATAAACCCTTTAATCCGCATCCTCTGAATCTCAACCTATTGAGTACTTTTGCCTTCTTCTCATCACTGTTCTTCACTGTTCCTGATTGAGACTAATTTTCTCAATATCCTCAGCACACAGCTCATCCAATCCTACTTATCAATGCAATATGAGTATGTTGACATCAATGACAACACTGGTTCACCTCATACTTGCAACAAGGTGTTCTTACAGTAGATATAAGGCAGAAATATGTGTCTTTGCTTTGAAAAATGTGTTACAAAGTGTGTTTCTCAGTGTTGTGACTGAGAAAACTGAGTTATAATGCTCTATTTTTTGCTTATACAACTCCAAAACATGAAAGAACTACTTGAAAAATGAAGCCTAAGGGTCCTATGAAAGACTCCTCTGTAGACTTCACAACATGAATACTCAGTATGGACTGAGAACTATATTATGCATATACCTTGACTGATAAGATTTACTGAACATGGTAGTGGACAAATCCAAACCGATCACAAACATTTATTAGTGGATGAGCATCTGGAAGTCTTGATTCCATAACAAAGTTCTTTGTCTTTTCAACATCATCAAAGTTTGACTCTCTGGTTACACATTCCAGCTCCTTGATTTGTCCAGTTTTGGCTGCTGCTTCAATGTATTTGAAGTGAATGTAGGGATCCTCAATGCCAATGACATTGAAAATATAGTTTACCATATAAGTACAAGGTTCCCAATCTACTACAAAATTACCTCCTTAGAGGTCAATGAATATCAATGACAAAATGATACAAGTGACAATCCAAAGTCAAATCACCTGGAGCTCAAATATGCTTCTAACATACAAGTAATCAGGGCTTACTATTCCAAGATTACAATGGTATAACATGTGGAATGGATAACAATACCTCCATTAGAGCAGTTGGAGTTGACTATTCTTATATCAAGTAAAGAGTCAAACAACTATCAAACAACTTGACAAATGAAGGTAGTAGGGTATTTCTAGATTCAAGACTTTTACTTAATGCTGTGGAATAGAAGAAAAAAGAATCATATATTTGCCACCATAGTGAAAAGTTAGCAATTGCAAATGGTTTGTTAAACATGGCTCATAACCTCTTGTAACCCTACCTTGTCATTGGTTAAGGTTGAAGGGATGTGTAACAAAGAAGACCAAGTTCTTTATGGCATGTAAGGACAATCATAACTTTATGTAAGTCATTTTCATTGATGACAATGGTTTATCATTTATGATAGTGGCCTTGAGGCAGACATAGGGGCAATACCATGCATCATAAAGTAAGTATGATAGTCCATATTGAAGGTGATAGTCACTAAGGACAGTTCCAGTGATCTCATAAGAAGACAATCATAGCTTATATTTTGGATCAAAACCATGAATGCAACAAATGGCATTAATCTTGATGGATCAAAGGTAACAGAGTATAGTGAAAAGGTAGTCATAAGACATGAGGGTAGACCATGCAATATCAAGCATCAGATGGTAAAGGATAGTCTTTAGGACTGTAAGGAAGAACTTGGTTGTTATTTGTGATAGTTAATGACCAATCAAGTGTAATACAATGATCAAATTTAGAGGTAGGACAGTCTTGAAGGTTCATGAAGAATTAGCAATCAAAGACAATCCTCTAGGAGTCAATGCTTGATGACAGTGTCTGGAGGTTCACATGGCAGATTAGTGACTACAAGTAAACAACACTATGAAGTGAAGTGATTAAGGATGAAAACATCTAAAAGGAAGAGGACCACAAAACATATTAATTTCACTCACTCTTTTAATTGCCTACATATTAACCACAAAACATGATGAAAAATGAAAAAGCTACTCACCAACCACCTAGGGGACTCTGGAATAAAGAGGACACCCAAGACCAAAATAGAATAGGAGATAAGTCCTACAAAGACCATTCATGCCAGATATAAGTGCACCAATGTTGAGTTTCATCACATGCAAAAATACAATTTCGATGTATTTATGATACTAAGCCTATATATATTGTGATTTTTACTAGACTTCAACTTGGATGGAGAACATTCACTACTTATCATATAGATCAATATTACAACAATGTAAGACAGTCCTCAAAATTTTCAATAAACTTTCAATCAAAATATAAAGTTACCATTATTTTGCAGTCCATGTTGAACTTGACAACAATGCCATTTATTATGCTAATTGAAATAATTCAACAAGAATGCAACTACAACAAATGACAAAATTTCTCTATCCTTCATGCTTTGATGGATGTCCATACCCTGTTCCAAAGCTCCCATTTTGGCACAGGCAGGGAGTATGCTAGCAAAGGTTGTCAAATTTGGCTTTACACCTACTAATTGCATTTGCTTGAAAGTTTCTAAAGCCTTTTCAACAAATCCATTTTTTGCATATCCCGCAACTATTGCATTCCATGAGATGACATCTCTTTGAGGCATTCTGCCAAACAATTCACATGCCTTGTCAATGCTTCCACATTTTGCATACATGTCTACCAGGGCAGTTATGTAGAAGACCACTGCAACACCGCACGATAATTGTTGGGCAGGGAAACTCCCTACATCATTGCAAAGGCCCAACAATCACCGTGCGGTGTTACAGTGACCCAGGCACCTTCCTTCATTCCGACATTCTCGGAGAGCAGCAGAAATCTTTTTTTAACCTCGGCCAGAGTAGGGCTTGACAAGGACATTGTAGATGCCCTCCAGATTTTTCTTTACAAGCCAGAGAATTTCAAAGACGACTTAAGCTGCTCTGTTTTCCTATGTGAATTCGAGGAGAATGAGAAGGCTCGGCTGTTGCCCAACTGCAACCACAAATTTCATGTGGATTGTATTGATATGTGGTTATATTCTCACTATACGTGCCCTCTTTGCAGAGCCAACATTGAACAACAATTTGATCCATCTGTGGAATTGGGTCATACGCAAATTGAGGTTTTAATTGGGGAACAAATAGATGTCAATGCAAGTAGTTCAGGAGAACAACATAGTGGTTATTTTAATGGCAAACAGGTGGATGAGCACAGTAAAACTACTGTTGCCATTGACATAAAGTAGCTTTGTCCATGAAAGCTACAAAGATTTTTGGAATGAAGGAAGGTGCCCGGGTCACTGCAACACCGCACAATGATTGTTGGGCCTTCGCGATGATTTGTGTAGAAGACCATGGATTGTAATGATTGCATGATATGCACAGATTGGATTTTTTTAAAATGCTCTAGAAATTCTCAAGAAAATGCTCTAGAAGTAGTTTGATGCAATACACTCCGCAACATCATATGCCAACAACTAAGTGCTTCTAAAACTGTAGGATATCATCAAAGTGAGCTAGATCAACAGCTACCTTCAATACCTAAGTACATGCCTAGCATTATTTGCACCGAATAGCTATTGTAAATCATTGTTGTCCTTTGTTGTTGGGTCCTCAACAAGATCCATTTTCCTTGACTACAACTAAGCTTTTGATGTCTCAAACCCTATAAACATAAGATCTAAATTCATACCACTATGTGGACATGGATGGGGCACTGCTATTTCCTCTTATTGATTGATAAATGGTCATAGGAGGATTTCAAGATTTTTTAATTTTTTAGTTACCCAGTTGGTTTCATTTGACAAGTACAGGAACCATCCACTGAGCTTGCATTATGGAAGAATTACCAATGTAATCATCATTGATTTACTGAGCACATGATACTTCTTGAGGTTTCTATCGACTTATCCAGACTGATTTCTTCTTTTAATCCTAAAGATGTATTTATTTGGAGCTGATGAGACTCTGAGAATGCCTCCAACTTGTGGACAATTGAGAAAGTGCTATCCATGCTAATGTAATCAAGCATTCTCAAACCGTTTTGTGTACATGCTCCTGACAAAGAAGAGTGTCCAATTCACATGTGGCATATTTTGATTGTCAGGGGACTTTTTTCAGGGCACAACTAGTTTTGTGTTGCACTAAGGCATACTAGAAGGCTTGTGCTTGTGATTTTTGCCATGACATAGGACTTATTTGGCTTTTCCTCTCATTATCTACTTTGAGTTTTCCATGATGATTGCTAAAGCTCAATGAAATATAACATAATGCTTCTACATAGCAGAGAGGAACCACAAAAAAGGGATGTTTGAGTCTTTGCATAACCTATCACACCTACTGCATTGCCATGCGAAGGGTACCCATCCAGTCACTCACAACTTGTAGAGCTTGAGTTTACTTCATTCTTCCCAAGGTAACAAGGAAGATCTGAAATGTTGTACAAATTTCAATATATGGCTGCACCTTTGAGAGCACTAGAATAATTTCAAGACTTACAGTGATCGATTCCTAATAGAGGATCTCTTTAGACATAGTTTTTGGTTAGGTTACAAAGAGACAATGATAATAGTAAATAGAGGCCCATCATGAAAAATTATACAGAGCCTCGTCACTAGCACTCTAGGGTATCGTGTTTGAGCTTTACAATGTCTTGTAGAAAGTCCACACTATCATGCAAAAATTTACACTGTCACACAAAGGTTTGAATTAAAGAATATTTTCATTCATAAGAAATCTCTGAGACTATAAAAACAAGAATATAGAGGAATTTTAAACTACATCAAATGCATATAGGGCAAAATAAAGAAGAGACTGAGATACATGTTGGTCATGATGTTAGTCATTCGCAAACATAGAATAAAAGTTACACAACAACCTTTACTCATCTTGAAAGATACGATGAATTCAAAGAATTCATGATCCCAAGTCTCCGTTGATTAGGTCTTAATCTACTGACGTTACTCAGTGGTTGATGTGTGTTGCTGTTTTCCATTCAGGGGCCTTACGTGTTTCTGCACTGTTCATCATCATCATCTTCAAATATCCTGCTCTGGATGTTCGCTCTGCATAAGTCTCCAACAATTCTACCTCTGCACTGTAAATTTAGTCAAATAATGTGCATACAGGCTGATATTTGCATGATTTCTACCATTATTTATAATTCTTTGCATGATATTTTCAATACTACATGCATTTAACTCAAATATGCTAAGGATCTTCAGTTACCTACGAGATTTCAGCATATTTCACTGTTTCTGCTTGTTATTTATCATGATTTGCAGTTATGGTGATGAATTAATGAAATTGAAAAAAGGAAAAGGGTTAGAGAGTGAGATTCCCAAAATTACTGGACTTAGATCACTGATTCACACACAAGCTCCCATACTTGCAATGAAAAGAAGAAAAACTAGAAATCATACTTCACCAGGACATTCCACAAATCCGCATGATCTAGTGCAAAGCTTCAAAGGAAAGTTGACAACAACATGTAATGAAATGAAAGCGCTTCCAGTTGAACACAGCATTCACCAGTACATATCCAGAAATCAACAGAAGATTACGTAAAATTTACAATCAGGATGTAATCTGGAACTTCATATTCATTCAGTATGCTCAAGAACAGGTACATTTACAGTGATCTGAAGAAAGAATCTTGACATTTCAACAATTCTATCCTCATTAGTCTCAGTAATCCGATCTCCTAACTTATTCTACAGTAATTGACTTTTGCGCCAGATGCGTCTGTGTATTCTAATGTATTTCTCCCTTTTTTTTTAAAATGAAAAGCCCTGGATGTTATATAGAGCGACTGCCAGAAAACGGTTACAATGATCCAAGGATCAGGATCTTCTCATAACAAACAACGGTCCAGATGAAAAGCACATGCTTCATCAGTTGGCAAATGTATAGCTGGCACAGAATATTCCAGCATCTTCGACTTGATTCGGTCTCCAGCTGGCAAACAGCATATTTGACAATATCCTCCTCATGTCTGGCCCATGTTGACTCCACGCGTAACTTTGTAATTATCAGCTTCAGTAGCATCATCATGATTTCCACGCTCAGCTTCAGCAGCATCATGACCTCAATGTTGAGCTTCAGCAGCATCATGATGACCTCCTGCAAATAAACAGACAAACATTAAGTTTGTCATCATGTGGATAAACAACAGGAAGTAAACACTTTATTAAACATACCTCCCCATGTGCAGCTACAGGCAATCAAGCTTTACCTGTGAACAATATGCACTAAATGCATAAACAGCATAAAAACAACCAGGTCAACCCTCGTTGACCAAAATTCAGGCAGTCGGGTTTTCAAATTTCTATCGCTTCATGTTTTGCCCATTTTCTTGTATATCGGGTTCGGAATATGATGATGATGATCTCAGATTATACAAGGAAATAACTTCCTTTCAACCATCCCTAGAATCCGGCTTTGCATCATCATCATATTTGCATCGGCGAAATTACATATGATCAGGGTGACAGTTTTACCTTAGGCCGACGGCAACAGTTATACCGACGCCAAACATCATGAGGATGACCAACTCTACATGCCCTCTGTCCGGCCGCAGGATATTGTAAAATATGATGCTCCACGCCTCCGAATGTTCTGAGGAAAAGCACATCAGGATGTTTTGTTTTTGCATATTCGGGAAAGAAAGACATCGTCATCATCATCATGATGAAGACAAACAGGAGGACTTGGAAAATGATCCTGCCGCTGAGGAAAATCATGATGACGTCATCGTCATCATCAGGCTTGGTTAAAATGCAAAGGGATGACGTCACCGTCATGTTCCGTTAAGATCAGGAGATAACTGGAATATCGGGTTCCCCCCAAGGAAGATGATCGCGTGGATGAATGCAATATGACCCTTTTCGGCCAAGGCTATCCGCTCGAAAGATCAGGATGATGAACATCATCATCATCATATTTGCATTAGGTGATCTAAAACATGATCCTGCTGAAAGTCCTGATGACGTCATCAGGATATCCGGGGCTTGTGTTAGTCTTAAAACATGACGTCATCGTCATCATCATATTGGCGAAATGGATCACGCCTTGGAAAATATCCTGCCGAAGGAGAAAGGTGATGGTGACGTCATCGTCATCATCATATTTGCAAAAGGTTATACTTGTCGGCAGGATGATACTACGAACTGTCGGGAAAGACTAACAAGATCATGATGATCTTGTTCAACAAGGTTTGGGAAAGGAAAATCATCCTCCGTTTTGAAAGATAAGGTGATCATCATGATCACGCAAAAGGAGGTCAGGAGGATATTAGGAAATGTCGGGTCTCGAAATATCATGATGATGCTGATCACCAAGACTGTCGTGCGCGCGCAAATTATGCAGATGGCAGATTTCCTTAAGTAAGGTGATATTATAATATCAGCATGATATTATAATATCGGGTGATGTTGGAATATCATGATGCTCGCAATGTTTCCAAGGTTACTCGACAGGTAAAACACACTAGCACTTAAGATTGACATCCGGATGTTTCGGGACTGCATGATATTCACCAGGTGATAGAGTAAGATCATGATGATGACCTTTGGCGATACAAAAGACCGCCCGACGGGAAAGGATTATTACGACTTAAACTTGACGTCCGGATGTTTCGACCTCAGGATATTATCGGGGGGCTTTTCAAATATCATGATGATGACCATCATACAGCAATTATCAGGTTTGACCAAAACTTTGACTGCTCACCACTCCTTCATATGGACGAATTTTCAAGTGATGTAAAAGGCAAACCTGCATGGAATTTCAAGCTCTTTCCAACCATGAAGTCATAGAAACAAAGTATGAACTTTGACAAACTAACCTCATGATGATGACCCACCTCCTTCTGACCTTCATGATGATGATGCACCTGACTTATTTTTACCAAAACCGCCAGAAACAGACAACACAAGCCAAAACAAAAGTTGGGTCCCTGTTTTGCCAAGTCAAAATGGGGCGTGTTGTGTAACCACACAACAACTTGCCACCAAAGAAAACAACAAAATTCAAATGATTCAAGTGATGTGATCACATTCATCTATAGTGTTCTAATTCTGTCTAAGTAAATCATCATGATCTTTGAATGATAAAATTTCATTATGGTGATAAAGCTAACAAAGGATCAGGTGTGTGCAGATGATTAATTATCCTCATCTTGAAAGCAAGTTGAAAACATAAGTAACTGGTGTTAAACTACATAGTTGGAGATCATCCCTCATAGCCAACCTGGATAGAGCCTTGCTGCCAGCAGGTGTCTATAACCCCGGCAAGGTTATCTGTACAATCTCCCTAAGTAGAGCCCCACTGCCAGCAGGCGTCCATAGCCCCGGTAGAGTTACTTAGATGGCCTAATTTTATTTCGTTTCTGATTTTCCTTTAAAAATTTAAATTTGATATCACATGTATGCTCATTTGTACAAGGTGTAGTCACTTGCAGCTTTAGGTTGGAGATTGTATTGGTAGCAAGGGAGTCCCTTTAGATTTTTCACTTAACACCTATACTCATATCTTCAACAAACCCAAGGCTGTTAGGTGTTTCATTGTGTTTGATTCACTTTGGACAAGAAAAAGTACCCTGATGAAAAGACATCATAAACCTGATCATGAGTATTTATCAGAATGAATTACAATCTATGTCTAAGTCTGATCTCATCACTTGAATCCTAACAATTTAGTTATTTTCTTAGGTGATGAAGTGCATCATCCTGACTTACCAGAACAAGGTCCCAACCAACAAACAACAACAACAACAAGCAAACTGTACAAACAACTATACAAATATACAATATGATACACAAGACTGCCATGAAGTCACTCAGGCCTGGAAATAATGTTTGAGGAATTGTCCATTGACTGGCAACGGGACATCCTCACCTGTCAGGTTCTTAAGCCTATAAGTGCTGTCTCCTAAAATTTCAGAAATCTGAAAGGGACCTATCCATAGTCTATCAAACTTACCATGATCACCTTTCCTTTCATGGGCTTTATCCCACATCAGGACTAAATCAGATATCCTGAAAGCTTTAATTCTGGCTCTCTTGTCAAACCAGCGTTTGACAACAGCCTGATGTTTTGCAAATTGGTCAATTGCTTGGCTTCGTTTTTCTTCCAGATGCATCAACTGAAGCAACCTGACTTCTTGTTTATTATCTATGCCTAGATAGTCTTGGGCAAACTGCAGAGTAGGAATTTTCAAGTTTACAGGGAGGATAGGATCTACCCCATATACTAGCTGGAAGGGTGAGTTTCCTAATGCAATTTTCATTCTAGTTCTGTCTACCCATAAGGCATATTTCAGAAATGAATTCCATTCCCTGGGATTTTTCTCTATCAATTTTCTTATGATACTTAGTAAATTCTTATTGGTGGATTCTGCTAATCCATTTCCCTGGGGATAGTAATTGGATGAGAACTTAAGTATGATCCCATGATCAAAAGCCCAACTTGACAATTTAGTGGAAATGAAGGCAGAACCATTATCACTTACTAATGCATAAGGAGTTCCATACCTGGTGACAATGTTGCTTTCCAGAAATTTAATGACATCATCAGCAGTACAAGTTTTGCTGCTGATAGCCTCAGTCCATCTGGTACAATAATCAGTAATTGTTAGGACATACCTCTGGCCTGAAGAAGACGGAGGATTGATTGGTCCTATGAAATCCATGCCCCATTGTGCAAATGGGCGCTCTTCCATTACTGGCTGCAATGGTTGTGCAGCATATTTTTCTCTGTTGGCAGCAACCTGGCAAACATGACAACATTTAACATGATCAGCTGTGTCTTTAAAAATTGTAGGCCAGTAATATCCTACTCTGAGGATTGCATGTGTTGTGGCCAACGCTGATCCGTGGGCAGTTCCAAACTTGTCATGTAACTCTGTCAAGACTTTATTGGCTTCTGGTTTCTCTAAGCATCTCAGGTATATCCCTTCATAATTCTTTTTAAACAGGGCTCCTCCCTTCATCATATATTTCTGGGATCTTATCTTTAAGGCTCTTCTCTGTGAGGCTTGCATCCTCGAAGGACATCTTCCAGTGATCAGGATGTGCCTGATGTCTGAATACCATTCTTTATTGTCTTTCTCATCGATTACATACTGCTGACTGATGATGTTTGGATCAGTTTCAGATATCATCTGGCTCAGAGCCTGTCCTCTTACTAGCTTCATGGGTGTGATCTCCATGTCATATTCTTGTAGTACCGTAATCCATTTGGCCCTTTTTTCACCAGGTTCACTCTGCATCAGCAGCATCTTTACTGCTGCATCTGGTACCACAGCAATCACTTTGCTTCTCAGTATATAATGTCTGAACTTTTTTACTGCTCTGACTAATGCAAGTGCCTGTCTTTCAACATCTACATATCTCAACTCAGCATCCCTGAAAGGACAGCTCATGAAGGCAATTGGTTTCTCTTCTTTATCTTCATTTCTTTGAGTTAACACTGCTGCAGAAGTATGTTCTGAAGCAAATGAGTAGATGTAGAAATCTTTTGTATAATCTGGACTAATGAGGACAGGAGCATCTGAAATGGCCTTCTTTATATCTTCAAAAGCAGCTCTGGCTTCTGGTGTCCAGACAATTTGTGCATCTTTTTTCAACATGGCATTCAGTGGTCTGACAATCTCAGCAAAGCCAGTGATGAACTTCCTCACAAAATTTATCTTACCAAAATAAGATTTAAGCTCCTTTTTGCTTCCTGGAAGTGGTAATTTCATAATAGATTCCACCCTGTCAGGATCAATGATAATCCCATCTTCTGTGATCAGGTGGCCTAGTAACTTTCCTGTTGTGACCCCGAATATGCACTTCTTGGGATTCAAAGATATTCCATATTCTTCACACTTCTTTAGCACACTTCTGAGATCAGCAACATGATTTCCCCTTTCTTTGGAGAACACTGTCAGGTCATCCATGTAGATGACTATACATTTTCCTATTAAGCCTCTGAAGGCTATGTCCATTGCTCGCTGGAATGTAGCTCCAGCATTTATCAATCCAAACGGCATACGTCTATATGCAAATATCCCCCATTTTGTGGTGAAGGCAGTCTTTAATCTGTCAATTTTATCAACCATCACTTGGTTGTATCCTGAAAAACCGTCCAAGAAGGACATCATCTTGGCTCCATTTACCATCTGCAGAACTTCATCCAAAGAGGGCAAAGGATAGTTATCCTTTTCTGATGCTCTGTTCAGGTTCCTGAAATCCACACACAATCTGATGTCTCCATTCTTCTTCCTGACTGGTACCAGATTTGCCACCCAAGTGGAGTGCCTTACCGGAAATATTATCCGGGCATTTAACAATTTCTTGACCTCCTCAAGGATGATGGGCTCAAGCAGAGCATTGACTGGCCTCTGCTTCTGTCTGAAAGGTTTTGCATCTGGCTTGAGGGGTATAGTATGAGTTATGACAGAAGTGTCATACGTCTTCAGCTCGTCATAAGTCCATGCAATTACATGTATATAATCCTTAAGGGCTTGAGTTATTCCATCTAACTCTTCAGGTGTACAAACCTTACCCAACAAGACATTCTTCTTGTCATCAGCTTGTCCAATATTCACCTGTGAATATTGACCTCCATCTGCCTTAGGCAGATCCTTATGTTTGAGCATATTATCCAGATCAAAGGCTCTTTCTAATTCAATCATACCTTTGGGAATTGTGTTGCCAGGCAACTCTAAAATCTCATCTTCTTCCCAGACATGATCTTCCATACCATTTTCATCTATGATCTGAGCTTCAAATACATCTCTGTTTGATATGAAGTCCAGGATGTGCTGATCATCATCAAACACTTGGAGATTGGTCACATTGTCAGGTACCGAAGGTACTGACACCAATTCTACTGCAAATCTCTTCAGACCAGATATAGACAGTGGTTCCAGCGTACTGGCGGCCTGAGCAAGTGCATCTGCCCTTTGGTTCTGTTCTCTTGGCACGTGAACGATGTTGAAGGCATCAAAGTCTTCAATCAGGTCCCACACACGATGTCTGTAATTTGACAGCTTTCTGTAGTTACAAGAGTAAATTCCTCGTACTTGCCTCACAACTAGTTCTGAATCTCCAAAGACATGCAGGATCTTCACCTTCTTCTTATGGGCAAACAACAGTCCATGAATCAGAGCTTCATACTCTGTGACATTATTAGTGCAGGGGAACTGTAATCTGTAAGCTGCTAAATGGGATTTCCCTGATGGATCAGTAAGGTCAATCCCTACTCCAGAACCTTGCTTAGATTTGGATCCATCAAACCTCAGGATCCAAGGCTTATCTTCAGCGGGACATTTATTTGAACTTTCCTTTTTCTTTGCAGCTCTGGCTGCTGCTCCGCCTGATATCCACCTTAACTTAGGTGTGTCATCTTCAAGCTTCCTCTTTCTTTTATCTGATGAGCCTGATGGCTTTTCTGTTTTCTCTTCAATCCTAGCAGGAGGATGATGTTCAGCACATACGACTGCATGCTTCTTCAAAATGTGTAAGCACAGTGAGCAAGTGGTTTTTGAGTGAGGCGCCTCATGCAGCCTACACCAACCTTTGATTAAAACCTCCTGGGGAGATCTACACTGTTGTGTCATTTTTTCTATTTCTTTAACCAGAAATTCTTCGAACTTCGTCAGGTTACTGCCTTTATCCTCATCAGACAACTCGTAATCCGGTTCCATGAAGCAATCACTACCAGGAGTGATCTTTTCCTTTCTCGCATCATTCGTCTGATTGGACACCAGGATCTCTTCTGTTTTTTGGATATGATCCTCATCAGGATCCGTCGACTCTTCTGTTCCTGCAGAAGACAAATAAAAATTAGTATCATCATCATCATCAGATGTAGCACTCACCTCGGAATATGATGATGATGCCTCACTATACGTCTGCTCCAGCATGATCATGTCCAAGCATGGTTCGCAAGTCTTTTCCGAGTGTGCTTCGCCATGCAATCTGCACCATCCGTCAATCAAGATATCATTAGCAGGTATCTTTAATAATTGACAACGTTTTATCTGAGTAGATAAATGCATCTGAAAATCCTTGAAGTGATCTATTTCGTTGTCATTATCAGGATCATTATTAAGTTCTACAACTGGCATATCCTCATGATAATCATCATCATGATGATGATGAGCATCAAGCATCAGGATCTCTTCTATTTGGACAGTTTGCGGCCTGATGTGATAAACTCTAGGTTCTACGTTTACATACATGATCTCATTTGTTCTGTTATATTCGGTGATCATATGTTTCATCCTAGGCTCAGCATCAATCCTGATCTGATTAGGTATACCTTTCCATGGCAACCACATGTGACTGAAGTCTGTGGACATGTATCCGTTAAGTGTTTTAGACCAGTCCCGGCTAAGCAACATCCCATATGTATCAGGTATGTCAACTACCTGAATGTCAATGTAATACTGGATCCTAGGATCAGACGCTAGCTGCATGTGAATATGAGTGAGTTCTCCGACGACACTTACTTCTGTCTTGTCCAGTTGAGTGACCTTCTTTAATGATTTAGCAGGATGCAGTCCTAATGCGTTGCATATTGACAAAGGCATAACATTAGTTGAGGCTCCTGAATCAACTAAGCAATTGTGCAAATTCTTACTGAACATTCTTATGGTGAGGAGAAACGGTGGTGATTCAGTTTTATCTCTGTACAAGGTCATGTGAGAGGTTTCAGCAGCTTGGACTGTGGCTGACACTTTGGGCTTGACAGTGCTATCTTTAGCAGTATGGTCTCTGCTATTGGATTGACTCGAAAGGTGATTATCCTCTTTAGAAGCAGGATCATCCAGCGACTTCATGAATGCCCTTTTGATGGCAGGAGTTTTCAGTAACTCAGATAGGGACAGGCTGATCTTGATTTTCTTCATTTCATCAGCCAAATAGCTAACTTGTCAGACTCATGAGGTGCATTTGCGACTTTTGTTACTGTGTTTTGAGGAGACAAGTACTGAGCATTCACCTTAGGGAACCTAGGGTTATTGCTAGCCTTAGGATCAGGAGGTGTGTTGAAGTTGTTTGGAGGTAGAGATGATGTCAATGGACCGGCAGGTCTGTTGGCATTACTCCTCAGGTTATAATTATGCTTACCAGGGTATTGCTGCTGGTATGCATGTACTTCCTCATGCTCTCTTGTAGGTTCATTTTCATCCTCAAAAGGGAAGACATAATTTGCTTCAAAGGTTAAGGCAGATTCTTCACAGGTCTGATTATAATCCTGATGAGGCTGATTAGTGTAGGTTTCCAGCACAAAAGCTGAATCATATCCACAAGGAACTATTTCATTTCCTTCTGCCTGAGGTGGACTTCCAGAAGTATTAGACACTTCAGTCTGAAAGATACTGGCAGCAATCCTAAACTGTGGACAATCTAATTCTGAATGTGCATTGGTGTTATGAATCCTGCACCAATTGGTAAGGGCTGCCTCAGCAAGATTGACTCTAGTAGTTTGTTTGGCTTCACCAGGAGGCTGATTGTCTAGGGGTGATGGTAATGAACCATTATTTGGCCTGGAGTTCCACACTCTGGGCTGCCTAGGAGGATTATTGTTATTTGCAGCATTACTGTTGAAGTTATTGTTGTATCCTCTGTCAGGGTAATTTGGTCTGTCATTGGAATAACTCCTATTCTGACCTGACTGTGAATAAAACCCTTGATTTCTCAAGTGTGTTACTTCTGTGGTGA
The DNA here is from genome assembly GCA_027924645.1 of Cunninghamia lanceolata. Classification (NCBI taxonomy): domain Eukaryota; kingdom Viridiplantae; phylum Streptophyta; class Pinopsida; order Cupressales; family Cupressaceae; genus Cunninghamia; species Cunninghamia lanceolata. The sequence continues at coordinate 5,782,898 of BSBN01000562.1, read as the reverse complement.
GTTTTCTCAACTGAGCAGCAATTTCTTTGATTTCCTCTTTCTCCTCTTGAGCTTTGGCCACTACATTTTCAGGCTGAGGCTGGAAAAAGGAAAATCCATGGTTATTGTGGGATAGATCTGTACCCTGAGGTGTCTGAGTATGTGCAGGATATTGTGGCAATTGGCCATTTCCATTAGGAGGAGGCATGATACTCAATGGGGGTACTTGCAAAGGTGCAGGCATGATTGCTGGGGGCATCACTGCTCCATTTGGGTATTGTGCAGGATATTGCGAAGGATAAGCTGCAGGATACTGTGCTGGATATTGTGACTGCATGCCAGGCAAAGCAGGGAATGCTATATTTGGAGTAGGAGCAGGTATCAGCTGTTGATTTACCTTGATAGCTTCTTGAAAAGCTCCTGTCAATGTGGTGATCGCAGGATGTGTTCTCCTGATGAACATGGCGGTTAATGGATCCAGGGCTGAATAATAAATACTTCTGGCAGCATCATCAGCCACCACATATGGGGTAACTAGCTTGGACAACATTTTCTGGAACCTAGCATTGAAATTTGCAATAGGTTCATGCTCAAATCTCTTGATTGTGGCAAACAGGTGGTAATTCATGGATGGATCAATAGGGACCTTGAATCTGTCAAGAAAAGCCTTCTCTAAGACAGCCCACGAACCTACAGAAGATTGACCAAGACTGATGAACCAATTATAAGCCTCTTCCCCTAAGGAAAAAGGGAATAATCTGCACACCACATCCTGATGTTCTATTCTGGCTCTGCAGCAAGCTTCTTTAAACGTCCTGATATGATCATCCGCATCCTGATAAGGATGGTATTTTGGACAAAGCTTGTCTGGATACTTTGGTAACTCATGATACGCAGTAAAGGTCAATGGTGATTCTGCTGCAAAGAACGACATTGCAACCTGAGGGGGCTGAACTGGTGGTGCAGTTGGCTGAGGTTGGACTAAAGGTATACCCTGAGGTTGAACAGGAGGTGTCACGGGTATACCGGAAGGTATTTGCAAACCAACAGGAGTTACAGGAGGAGGTCCTGGTGAAGCTCTGGACGTACTAGACTCTGGAGTATGGTGAACGTCTGCAGTCCTAGGTCTAAAACCTCTGACAAGCAATTCTTCGAAAATTTCACTATGTCTAGACCTGGTATTTATCCTGTGAGCCAGGATTTCTCGATTTGGAGGCCAATTAGCTGAAACTTTGCAAATATTGGCTGGATTCCACCGGACGAGGTGATATTTGCGGTCAACTTGCAAATCAGACTGAATATTTACACGATATTTGCGAAGATACTGCAAATATGACAGGATATTGGGATATTTCGACCAGTAGCACCAGATCTCACGTGTCTAAGGCTCAAATTCTCAAAGCTTGAACAAATTTATGCATCTTTGGCCAATATTTAGTGAATTTAAAGAAATCTACTGTAAAGCTTGCAATATTTATGTGAAATTTGGAAATCTTTACACAGAATGTGCAAATACAAACTTGTCGCAGCAAATATTTACGCAATTTGATGAAATTCACAAATGATCTGAAGTTACCTTACTCTGAGCGTCATCAAACCTGAAAGTACTGATGATGAAAGTGATCTTCTGGACTGGGGCCCTCCTTCTAGCGCTAATTTATGTTGGTCATGATGTTAGTCATTCGCAAACATAGAATAAAAGTTACACAACAACCTTTACTCATCTTGAAAGATACGATGAATTCAAAGAATTCATGATCCCAAGTCTCCGTTGATTAGGTCTTAATCTACTGACGTTACTCAGTGGTTGATGTGTGTTGCTGTTTTCCATTCAGGGGCCTTACGTGTTTCTGCACTGTTCATCATCATCATCTTCAAATATCCTGCTCTGGATGTTCGCTCTGCATAAGTCTCCAACAATTCTACCTCTGCACTGTAAATTTAGTCAAATAATGTGCATACAGGCTGATATTTGCATGATTTCTACCATTATTTATAATTCTTTGCATGATATTTTCAATACTACATGCATTTAACTCAAATATGCTAAGGATCTTCAGTTACCTACGAGATTTCAGCATATTTCACTGTTTCTGCTTGTTATTTATCATGATTTGCAGTTATGGTGATGAATTAATGAAATTGAAAAAAGGAAAAGGGTTAGAGAGTGAGATTCCCAAAATTACTGGACTTAGATCACTAATTCACACACAAGCTCCCATACTTGCAATGAAAAGAAGAAAAACTAGAAATCATACTTCACCAGGACATTCCACAAATCCGCATGATCTAGTGCAAAGCTTCAAAGGAAAGTTGACAACAACATGTAATGAAATGAAAGCGCTTCCAGTTGAACACAGCATTCACCAGTACATATCCAGAAATCAACAGAAGATTACGTAAAATTTACAATCAGGATGTAATCTGGAACTTCACATTCATTCAGTATGCTCAAGAACAGGTACATTTACAGTGATCTGAAGAAAGAACCTTGACATTTCAACAATTCTATCCTCATTAGTCTCAGTAATCCGATCTCCTAACTTATTCTACAGTAATTGACTTTTGCGCCAGATGCGTCTGTGTATTCTAATGTATTTCTCCCTTTTTTTTTTAAAATGACAAGCCCTGGATGTTATATAGAGCGACTGCCAGAAAACGGTTACAATGATCCAAGGATCAGGATCTTCTCATAACAAACAACGGTCCAGATGAAAAGCACATGCTTCATCAGTTGGCAAATGTACAGCTGGCACAGAATATTCCAGCATCTTCGACTTGATTCGGTCTCCAGCTGGCAAACAGCATATTTGACAATATCCTCCTCATGTCTGGCCCATGTTGACTCCACGCGTAACTTTGTAATTATCAGCTTCAGCAGCATCATCATGATTTCCACGCTCAGCTTCAGCAGCATCATGACCTCAATGTTGAGCTTCAGCAGCATCATGATGACCTCCTGCAAATAAACAGACAAACATTAAGTTTGTCATCATGTGGATAAACAACAGGAAGTAAACACTTTATTAAACATACCTCCCCATGTGCAGCTACAGGCAATCAAGCTTTACCTGTGAACAATATGCACTAAATGCATAAACAGCATAAAAACAACCAGGTCAACCCTCGTTGACCAAAATTCAGGCAGTCGGGCTTTCAAATTTCTATCGCTTCATGTTTTGCCCATTTTCTTGTATATCGGGTTCGGAATATGATGATGATGATCTCAGATTATACAAGGAAATAACTTCCTTTCAACCATCCCTAGAATCCGGCTTTGCATCATCATCATATTTGCATCGGCGAAATTACATATGATCAGGGTGACAGTTTTACCTTAGGCCGACGGCAACAGTTATACCGACGCCAAACATCATGAGGATGACCAACTCTACATGCCCTCTGTCTGGCCGCAGGATATTGTAAAATATGATGCTCCACGCCTCCGAATGTTCTGAGGAAAAGCACATCAGGATGTTTTGTTTTTGCATATTCGGGAAAGAAAGACATCGTCATCATCATCATGATGAAGACAAACAGGAGGACTTGGAAAATGATCCTGCCGCTGAGGAAAATCATGATGACGTCATCGTCATCATCAGGCTTGGTTAAAATGCAAAGGGATGACGTCACCGTCATGTTCCGTTAAGATCAGGAGATAACTGGAATATCGGGTTCCCCCCAAGGAAGATGATCGCGTGGATGAATGCAATATGACCCTTTTCGGCCAAGGCTATCCGCTCGAAAGATCAGGATGATGAACATCATCATCATCATATTTGCATTAGGTGATCTAAAACACGATCCTGCTGAAAGTCCTGATGATGTCATCAGGATATCCGGGGCTTGTGTTAGTCTTAAAACATGACGTCATCGTCATCATCATATTGGCGAAATGGATCACGCCTTGGAAAATATCCTGCCGAAGGAGAAAGGTGATGGTGATGTCATCGTCATCATCATATTTGCAAAAGGTTATACTTGTCGGCAGGATGATACTACGAACTGTCGGGAAAGACTAACAAGATCATGATGATCTTGTTCAACAAGGTTTGGGAAAGGAAAATCATCCTCCGTTTCGAAAGATAAGGTGATCATCATGATCACGCAAAAGGAGGTCAGGAGGATATTAGGAAATGTCGGGTCTCGAAATATCATGATGATGCTGATCACCAAGACTGTCGTGCACGCGCAAATTATGCAGATGGCAGATTTCCCTAAGTAAGGTGATATTATAATATCAGCATGATATTATAATATCGGGTGATGTTGGAATATCATGATGCTCGCAATGTTTCCAAGGTTACTCGACGGGTAAAACACACTAGCACTTAAGATTGACATCCGGATGTTTCGGGACTGCATGATATTCACCAGGTGATAGAGTAAGATCATGATGATGACCTTTGGCGATACAAAAGACCGCCCGACGGGAAAGGATTATTACGACTTAAACTTGACGTCCGGATGTTTCGACCTCAGGATATTATCGGGGGGCTTTTCAAATATCATGATGATGACCATCATACAGCAATTATCAGGTTTGACCAAAACTTTGACTGCTCACCACTCCTTCATATGGACGAATTTTCAAGTGATGTAAAAGGCAAACCTGCATGGAATTTCAAGCTCTTTCCAACCATGAAGTCATAGAAACAAAATATGAACTTTGACAAACTAACCTCATGATGATGACCCACCTCCTTCTGACCTTCATGATGATGATGCACCTGACTTATTTTTACCAAAACCGCCAGAAACAGACAACACAAGCCAAAACAAAAGTTGGGTCCCTGTTTTGCCAAGTCAAAATGGGGCGTGTTGTGTAACCACACAACAATACATTGCACAAGAGAGACATTTGTAGACACCCAAAAATGTCCACCTTGTCATAACATTATATATTGCATCATGCTTTTCCCTAGATACCCTTCTTCATCACCTAACCTAGCATTTTCGTCTAATTAAATTAAATAAATTCAACATTTATTTAATTTATCCTATCCCTCACATTATTAAATAAATAAATTTTATTTATTTATTTAGTACACTTTCCTCTTAAATTAAATAAAATTTAAATATTTTATTTTATTTTATTTATCACTTTTATCCTCACATTTCTTATAATTTAAATAATATTAAATTATTTAAATTATTAAGCCCACCTTCCATCTTTGTCTCTTGAGATGACTCTAACTATCTCTAGAGTTAACTCTTTTACCTTCCAATTTCCTCTCAACTCATCTCTCACACCTTACTATTTCCATCTCTCAAATCACTCATCCACCTTCCATTTTTCTCTCCCAAGTTGCATAGCAACTTTCCAATTCAAGTATCACTCATGAAATGAAAACTTTATCTTTCCATTCTCTCATCTTCACCTATAAATTAACCCACTTTCATGCCATTTGCATGGATGAATCTTCTAAGCACCATTACTCTGCCAAATTTTCTCCTCATCCATCACCTGCCTATCTTCTTCTCATCAATCTATCTATTTTCCTCCATCAATCTTTATCACCATTAAGCTGCAGAACGTGAGCAATCAACAATCGAATCGTTTGAGCGATCAAAACATGCATGCATCAATCATTTCAAGGTATCAAGTATTCAGAAAATTTGGGCTAAGGTAATTGCATGTTGTTGATTTATCTTTCATTTGTTTGAATTTTACCGTCTACAAAATGGCACCCTGGTGGGACCAAATCATTAGTTTTTTTTTTTGCAGATTTTTGTTTGAAAAATTTATACTTTCTAACCCTCGTTTGTGAGTTTTGCATGGAATCTACTACAAGTGGTCCCTGGGCCGAATATGACATTTCCCTTGTGTCCAGAAGCCCGTTTCTGTGAAATCTGACTATAAATTTGATATATTTTGTCACAAAATTTTTTTTTGTAAAATTTTGAATTTTTTTTATTTCCAGGCCATACAGTATAGATCCGTATGGATCTATACCATATGGGCATTCCTCACTGATCTTTGTGGTCTGTGTTTTAGGTTTATGGTCTTACACTACAGCTTGGTAGTCGTTTGGTGGTGTATATCTAGTTTTGGGCTGCAAATCATAAGTGTGGTCAAAACCCTAAACCACTCTCGGTCGACCTGCATAATTAACAGTCAAAAGCCAAGGATCTTTGTCACCCCTAAATCTTTATTGTTGCCTATATTTATAAGTTGTCAAAATTATATAGCCTCATCGCCATTCAAAACCCTCCTCACTGTTCTTTGGCTTCTCACCGTGTCGACCACTTTGAATCTACAGTTACCGTTGTACAAAGCCTGCCTTGTTGCAGCCTCTACCACCAATCCGCCACCTCTGGCTTTTGTTTTACCAGTTGATATCTTACTCCACCGACCATATATTTCCCTGTTAACACATCTCTGCTATTTTCCTCACTATCAACATTCCTACTTTCATCCTTGTCACCCTAGTCACTGCATTTGTCGCCGCTCGCAAAACCTTCAACCTTCGACTTCAAGGACTTTCGACTCTGCCAAACCCTTTGGTCACTATTAAGCTCTTTGGTCACTTTTGGTGTCGCTTTTGGCATCAACCTTGACTTACACCTTTTCTATCGATGTCGACTCCTTTGCTCGTATAAACTCTAGTCGCTATTGTTATCAACGACTATCCCTTCTGGTCGACATTCCTATCCCCTCTGCGTAAGCTCTCACTGTCGATCCTTTATTCCTTGACTATCAATGTTTGTTGAATCCTTGTTGCAGTCTTAAATGTCAGTCGCAGTTTGAAATCCACGTCGTAATCTTTTAAAATGGTCACAGTCTTAGAGTATGGTCACGGACTGAAGTCTTTGGCCGCTATTTATCAAGGGTCGTGGTTCATCATACCACTCACTTTTGTACCCATTATTGTTGCTTAGCATTTGCCTTTTGTCGATCTCAAAATCTTAATAAAACATTGGCTACACTCGGTCTTCTTCAATGTGGCAGGTCAAAATATTTTTGTATAAACTTTCAATAGCTTTAACACTTTTTTTTTTTTATCATATGTCTCTAGCATTTAGGGTTCATGTCATAGTTGGCATAATAATTAGGCCCTAGACTTGGAGTTTTGAGTCTTCTCAAAAGGATTGAGGTGTTACAAAAACTGTCAATCACTAAAATCATTTTCACACAACACGTGACATAAAAAACTTTGCAAAACCACTAAATAATCAAAAGTCAAACTAGTCAAACTTTAGTCAACCTGATCTTCTTCCACATGCCAAAGGAGGTGAATTTTTTCTTTTGGCCATAACAGGAGCATACGACGTCCAAATCATGCAAATAAACACTCATTGGAAAGGTAATTCAACAAACTTCACAGCGATACAACTTTCATTAGGTAATTTCACTATTTCATAAGGTAATTTCTTAGTCAAACATCAGCTCTCTTTCAAACTTAAAATGCACATAACTGGAGCAAAACACATCCAAATTTAACAAATTTTTTATAAATTGCATAGAATTATCTAAACTTTCTATTTTTGTTGTTTATTTGGCTATATCAGATCAGTGATGACAGGTTTTTATCAGATCATATCTTTTGGCCTAATCTTCTGGGGCAACTAACAATCTATCTGTGCAGCTTGTCCTAATCGTTTGTTGAAGAAAGCTGGATCAAAACTACTCACATGTTTCTTGCAGGTTCGAGCGGTCAAAGAATCTATCAATTATCACTAAAGTAGGCACATTTAGTTTTAGTGCTCTAAAATGAACTATATTTTTTCATTGTGTCTGCTTTTCATTTCTTTGCTTGCTTGCCGAGTCTGTGTGTTACCTGATTTAGCAACAGAAGTATCCTCTCCCCCTGCCTATCTAATGGATTTGGGGTGCATGAGAAACTGTTGCTCTCTCTAGAGGGCCTGCTTTCCCATTGTGAGAAGGGGTACGACCCAAGCGGAAATATGCTAAAACCAAGCCATTCCAAGCCGCTATATAAATAATACATTTGTGATGAAAGTCATAAATGACAGGTGTTGTTCCGCTATACTAATGAATGTTTCCCCAAAACCCTGCAGAGCCTAACCTCTGTAGGCTGGGAAGCCTCCTTAATAGAGTGAATTGCCACATGTATAGCCACCTGAATGGAAACCCTTACTAAAAACCTCTGTGCAGTAGCCAAAAACCCCTATCTGTTGGTACAAGAGGACAACTGATTAGGCTTCTGATAGCTGTCCCACATTTTTGTGGCTTATGGTAGAGATAGCAAGGTACCTCAAGATCTGCGCATCTTGAGGACCTGGAACTTGGTGTGCCTGAGAAGTGAGTGCACTGTAAGGGGGAGCCCATGCCCTAAGTTCCTGGAGCTATACACCATAAGTAGACGCGGTTGGGGAAAGCCAAGTGGGAACCCAACAAATACTGTCCTTAGCCTAGGGTGTACACATTGATCATTGTGTTTGGTGTGCATGCATGTGTATGTGAAATCTTGTGTTTGATATCATTACATCATCCCCAAGGTCTACTTGTCATAACACATTTCCCAATCATTACACTTCATCCAATCACATTATCCCATCATCCTAGTCATCCAATCAACCCCATCGTAATCCACCCAAGTCATCTAACTTCACCATTATACACCATCCTCTTTCTAATCCAACCCACATTCATCCTACACCATGTCGACATTAGAGGACCCGGCACAAGAGATCATTCACATACTTCACCAAGTTCAAACAAGCCAATCACCTCTAAGACAACAAATTATTCAATCTATCCATAGCATGATCCAAAAACTTCAAGCAAGCCAATCCCTGCAACTGCAACACCTCATAACACAAATCCAATACCTCATAGCCACTTGCCAATCACAAACCCAAAAAGTACATCATCATCCCTTATCCATTCAACACCAACCAATTCCACCTCATTCCTATGTGGCATCCCCTTCCATTTCACACCAACCTAATCCATCCACATATCATAACAATTTCACATCACCTTATCTTATTCCTTATCAATCTAATCCATCTACATTTCAAATCACTTCCACATCACCTCATCCTACATCTTTTCATATCGATGCCACATCACCTTATCCTACATCCTTCCATAACAACTCCATGTCACCTAATCCTATATCTTCTTATAACAATGCCACATCACCATACCCTACTTCTTCCAATATCTACCATTATCCACAACAACCCATACCCCAAGATCTTTTACCTACACATCCTACCATTTCATCTCTTCATCAAACCCATTCACAAGACTATCAATGGCCCCCACAACATGAACATGCAAGTCCAAGTGGCCCTTTGTACATAAACCAAGTGAACCCAAGTCCACTTTTGCAACAAGACCTAATAGACTTAAGTCCACCTATGCAACAAGAGCTAATAACCTTTGACTCAAGTCTAAACAACCCTTTGTACATAAATCAAACATCCTCAAGTCCACTCTTGGAGAAAAATTTAATATCATTTGATGAAGGAGACACCTATGTGTCACCTAATCCTACTCCAAGTGGACCCTTGTACATAAATCACATGTCCTTAAGTCAACCTATGCTGCAAGACTTAATATCCTTTGACGAGGGAGATACCAACATAGATAATGCATCCTGTGAGTCACCTTCACCATCAGATCACATGTCAACACATGAGCCTACTAGTCCCATCTTGACACCATCATGTGATCCCATTCCTAGTCTATTGACACACCAACCATCTAATCCATCTAATCCCGCCATCCTTTCATCCGATCCAAATCCTAATCCATCTAATCACATTATCCTTCTATCCACTCCTAATTCCAATCCATCCAAGCACATTATCCCTTCATCCAATCCAAATCCTAATCCATCTAACCACATTTTTCATCCATCCAATCCAATTCCTAATCCTAAACCTACCACTCCATCTACCCTTACTGTCCATCCCCTATATTGTCCGTCCACCTCTACCCTTGCAAAGGATGTGATCCATTGGCTATTAGCAAGGAATAAACTATCCCCACGTTGAGCACCCACTGATGAGCCTATCAAAGAGCTTCCAAATACCATGCTTATCCCTACAACCCCATCATGTGAACCCCAAGCTATTGAGCCTATCCAAGAGCCTCCTATCATGAGCCTAAGTCCAAGTCCACCATATTCTCTTATGGATGAATATCAAGAACCCATAAAAATCATCCAAAAGCCTTCTATTGCCATCCAAGCAACTCAAGAGTTATATCAAGAACATAATCCTAAGTATGTGAAAACATTAGTCCCTAATCCAAGTCAAGATCAAATCCCTTACATGCCACCTATTCTACCCATCCATAATATTTACCTTTTCCATGATCAAGATGAAATAACCTATGAAAAAGCCATCTATGAGCACCTTGATCTTATCCATAATCCCATACCCATCCATGAGCAAGACATCCAAATTGCTCCCATCCATCCTCCATCTAGCCCTAATGAGCCAACTTCCACTTGTCTTGATGAGACATGTGCCTCCCACATAAGCATAGAAGATCAAACTGTCACCTTGGATCTACATGAACACAAGCAAGATCCTAATTATCCTCCTTCCACATCCACTATCGACCCTATTGCCACTCCACCATCATGTCCTATTAGTCTATCCACCTTTATTCATGAGTGTTCCTCCTTAGAAAACCACCGACCATTATCCTCTATTTCACCTTCTCCATCCAATAAAGAGCCCATGTCTAGTGTTCCACCTACACCTAGTCCCTTTGTCGATCACATGCTTCAAAACATGAACTATCAAGGTAAAGGCCTAGTCCTTCTTGAACAAGGCATTTTGGAGCCCATCCATGTCAAGGTCCCTCCATGCTCATTTGGCCTTGGATAAACACCCGAAGGACAATAATCTAAAGATGTTGGCTCCATTCATCCTAGTTTCCTATCACAAATCCCATCATACTTCAAAAACATATGTCACCATTCTGCCTCCTCCATCTTATAAATGTCAAAAGCATGTGACCATACACCTCCCGCCATCCAATTTACCTCCGCGTCTTCCACTCCTAACATCCCTCCATCGAATCTACCTCCACTACTTCCAACACCTTATCCATCTATCCATAAATCCTCTAAAAATCCCAATCATGGCCAACAAATGCACACATTGTCTAAACATGAAGTTTCTTCTCATTCCACCATACCCATGGGAATCAAAAGCAAAAATTTGGATGCCTATACTCATAAAGAAAAAATCCTAAAGATCCTAATGCCTTAGGGTACAAATACAAAGAGTCAAAGCAAAATCTATCCAAAAAGCTACCCAAACCCACGCACCTCAAAGCAAAAATGAAAAAGGTGTGGGTCCCCAAGCAACAAGAAACTACTTCAAATCCATCTTTAAAGCTACATACATCCACCCACCTCAAAGAAAATATGAAAAAGGCGTGGGTTCCTAAGCAAAAAGCAATTACCCAAATTGAGGCATCCACCTCTCAAAAATCCCAACCATCCACTTCCTCCTCTTCCATCCATTCCATTCAAACATATTTAATTCCTCCTCCACATGAAAAACAAAATTCACAAAAATACTAAGTCTACGTGGGTCTCTAAATGCCTAAATCACCCATCTCCTAAGCAAACATCACCATTACTTCCTACACCACCATCCAACCGACAGCTTCAATGTTTACCATAGTGTGTGCAGATGTTGGTCATGGTTCCCTTCCATTCTGCAACATTCCCACATACCTCTATCTCCCCATCCTTCATCCACTATCCTACATATCTCACCCATCATATCCCTATGGTCCATGCTTTTGCATAAGCCTTCCGTCCATCTTCCATCTATAAGTCCTACATAATGCACATCATAATCCATTATCACACCTTCCATAATCCTCTATCTAATCTTCTCCATCTCGCTTTCATGCAATCCTTACCAACATGTATGAGCGACTTGACATGGTCCATGCGACGACATCCATCTAGTGGGACTATTACCTTTCATGGAGCTAGACACTTGAGTCCCTCCCATCCATATCCGCCTTCTCCTATTCAAGAAAAAAAGAAAAAAGTAAAGAGAATTCCCTTCATCCAATGGTGAAAACTTAGCAAACAGGCACCTTGGATAAGTACCATGATGAAAACCTGGCAAACAAGTGTCATGTGTAAATTGATCTTCTATGTCACCTACACTTGGGGGCACCTTGTCTCATCTACCCTATCATTTTCCATCCTATCACACCATTTCATACCCTATCCTACCATCCTTATCCATTACATCTAGATATATCTATCCTATTGAGTACATCTATCCTCCCTTCCTCCTTTTGATCTTGATAAAGATTGGGGACAAAATGTTGAAACATGCTTGGGAAAAACTCTTGATGTACCATATCCCTTCTAATCCATCCTGTCATCCTATCATCATCCCATTGTCATAAGCATAATCCTATCATAAATCCTATCATCCTAAGCCTTGTCATGAAAATTCCTAAGTATTACACCTAGAATGTGGCATGTTATTCCTATGCGACATAGTCTTTGGAGATCACATCCATGCTTTCTTATGCATACATCCACTATAGCCTATCCTTGTATCTATCCATTTATCATGAGCTTTCCATCCCACCTATCCTCTTATCCAATCATTTATCATGAGTCTTCCTTTCCATCCTTTATCGCCCATCCCTTCATCCAATCACACCTACCTACCTCCTGCCACCTAGACTTGGTCCTCCCTTGTCACTGGTATCTACCACAAAGGCTGCTCAAAATTGTAAATCCATTGACATCCCAAAACATACCAAAAATCCAAAAAAATCATAAAATGTCCTGAAAAAATCCTTCAAAAATATAAAAGACCTGAAAAAAAACAAAAAAAACTAAATATTCCCAAAAATACAAAAAAATAAAATAGCTAACATAAAATCCAAGCAATAAAATCAATCGAATCACATCAATCCACCTCATCAATCCTTCAAGTCAATTTCCTCATCAATCCAATCACATCATCAAATCAATGTCAAATCACTTCTTCCAAATCACTAATCCAATCATCAAATCACATCATCAAAATCAAATCAAATCAAATCCATCACATCACATCCATCAAAACAAATCCAATCAACCCTATCAAATCAAAGCAAATCAATCCATTCAATCAACAAAAATTAATCCAACCATCAATCATCACCATCACCATCAATAAAACACAATCATAACTACATCTCATCTCTATCGTTAAGTGCCTTGATCCCATGGACACGGGTATGGAGGCAGTCAGGAGTACGAAAGGAAGTGCCCAGATTTAGGCACATGATATTCCTCTTTCTTCCATCTCTCATCTTCTTCTATCATCTATCTCCATCAATTCATCAATCTTTCAAAATAATTCTTCCAAGCAATCATTTTCACAAATCATCAATCCATCACTTCTTCCAATCATCCATCCAATAAACTCAAATGCAAGACCATCCTCAATCCATACCAATCAAGTCAATCAAGCTTGTCAAATTATCTAATTGAAATCAACGATCTTGATCCCAACCTTGTTGTAAACCCAATCAATCATCAGTCAAATAATCCATCATCCTTGTGTTGATCTAGCCTAGATACATAGTTCCCCACCATGAAAACCCTATCAACATCATCATTAATCAGTAATTAATCATTGGTTTACAACTTGATAGGGGCAATACCTTGTTTGTTTTTGTATCATTTGTGCATACTTGCTTGCTTGTGTGTGTTATTGTTTTATCTTGCATTTGCATCTGTATCTTCCCAGCTAATATTCATATCTTGTATCTAGACAATGTTGTATTATGTTGTGGCATGAGACACATTGTCACCTTGGTCCCTAGTGCATAACATTTCATGCTATATCAAACATCATGATTGCTCACTTTCATTGCAGCACAACACATCCTTCCTTTTCTTCTATCTATTTCCTTATCTTTCTTCCTTGACCAATCCATTTCATTTCGAGAGCCTACCCATGTTTATCCAACCCACCTATCCTCTCGAGGGGGCATCATCATTCTATCATTCCATCACCATCCTATCTTCCTTTGCATCATCATCTTTTTCCTCTATCCATACCTTAACTTCTTTGAAATGATGTTACTCGACAAAAATCTCATCATCTCAAACATCATCTCAAAGAGGGGCAAAAACATCATCATCCTATCATTCCATCACCATCCTATCTTCCTTTGCATCATCATCTTTTTTCTCTATCCATACCTTAACTTCTTTGAAACGATCTTACTCGACACAAATTTTATCATCTCGAACATCATCTCAAAGAGGGGCAAAATGTAGACACCCAAAAATGTCCACCTTGTCATAACATTTTATATTGCATCATGTTTTTCCCTAGATACCCTTCTTCATCACCTAACCTAGCATTTTCGTCTAATTAAATTAAATAAATTCAACATTTATTTAATTTATCCTATCCCTCACATTATTAAATAAATAAATTTTATTTATTTATTTAGTACACTTTCCTCTTAAATTAAATAAAATAAATATTTTATTTTATTTAATTTATCACTTTATCCTCACATTTCTTATAATTTAAATAATATTAAATTATTTAAATTATTAAGCCCACCTTCCATCTTTGTCTCTCGAGATGTCTCTAACTATCTCTAGAGTTAACTCTTTTACCTTCCAATTTCCTCTCAACTCATCTCTTACACATTACTAATTCCATCTCCCAAATCACTCATCCACCTTCCATTTTTCTCTCCCAAGTTGCATAGCAACTTTCCAATTCAATTATCACTCACGAAATTGAAACTTTATATTTCCATTCTCTCATCTTTACCTATAAATTAACCCATTTTCATGCCATTTGCATGGATGAATCTTCTAAGCGCCGTTACTCTGCAGAATTTTCTCCTCATCCATCACCTACCTATCTTCTTCTCATCAATCTATCTATTTTCCTCCATCAATCTATCTATTTTTCTCCATCAATCCTATCACCGTTAAGCTGCAGAACGTGAGCAATCAACAATCAAATTGTTCAAGTGATCAAAACATGCATGCATCAATTGTTTCAAGGTATCAAATATTCTAAAAATTTGGACTAAAGTAATTGCATGTTGTTGATTTATCTTTCGTTTGTCTAAATTTTACCGTCTACAATAGTGACTCAAGACTGTCAGCTCAAGAATACAGAGGTCTAAGGAAAGGTGATAGTCAAACCCACCTTTATATCTCTCTATCCATTTTCAACTATGAGGTTTGCATGATATGAATGTCTCATTCTTAATAGAGACCTACACTAGAAAGTTGCAAACAACAATATGGACTATCACAAAGTTGGTAGACATGAGAAGACACTAAGATTTGAGTATGGGATAGTCAACATGATCTCATAAAGGTTGTGAAGATAGTGTGCATAAACCCACTTGCTGGGATCTCTTCACCAAGCCCTGTACAAACATTATGAAGTCTGTATGATAAGGGAATCCCATGCACCTTATTGGAATGTGTGAGATCTACATGTTCATTATGAACACCTTGTAAAAGAAGGCCTACTAAACTAGCATAAGGTCAATACAATCATTGTAAAGGGTTTAGTATAACCTTGCATCTCCAGTGTAAGGTATGCATATGTTAAAGGAGGGCTTGATGATAGTCATTTAAAGGAACTCATGAGATGCCTACACTCAGTATTGAAAGCAAGCTCTACAACAAAAGAGGAAATTAGCACCTAAAATAGCATCAGAATTTAGTGCATTTGAGTCCATGAATTGGACACTTATGTTGGTGCAAAACTCGGTGCCAAACTGCATTTCACTTTGGTGCCGGATTTAGCTCCAGGTTTAGTGTCGGGTTTAACACCAAATTTAGCATCGGGTTTAGCGTTAGGTTTAGTGCCAGATTTTGTTGCTTCCAGTTTGGCTTCCAATTTTGCTTCTGGTTTTGCTTCTTGTGTTGCTTCCAGGTTTGCTTCCAAGTTTGCTTCTAATTTTGCTTCCAGGTTTACTTCTAGTTTTGCTTCCAATTTTGCTTCTAGTTTTGCTTCCAATTTTGCTTCCGATTTTGCTTCCGGTTTTACTTCCATTTTTGCTTCTAATTTTGCTTCCGATATAATGTTGTTTGTTGCATCCAATTTTGCTTCCGGTTTTGCTTCTAGGTTTGCTTCCAGTTTTGCTTCCAATTTTGCTTCCAGTTTTGCTTCCAATTTTGCTTTCAGTTTTGCTTCCAGGTTTGGTTCTGATTTTTCTTCCAATTTTGCTTCCAGTTTTGCTTCCAATTTTGCTTCCGGTTTTGCTTCCAGGTTTGCTTTCAGTTTTACTTCCAATTTTGCTTCTAGTTTTGCTTCCAATTTTGCTTCCAGTTTTGCTTCTAGTTTTGCTTCCAATTTTACTTTCGATATAATGTCGCTTGTTGCTCCCATTTTTGTGTCTTTTGTTGCTTCTAATATGGCTTCTATTATTGCATCTTTTGTTGCTTCTAAAATTGCTTCCATTATTACTTCTTTGTTTGCTACCTGAATTGCTTCTATTTTTGCTTCCTAGATAACGCCAAGTTTTGCTTCCAAGTTTGCTTCTAGTTTGGCTTCCATTGTTGCTTCTTTTTTTGCTTCTAAAAATACTTCTTTTTTTGCTTAAATTTATTAATTTAATATGTTTTATTTCAATTTAATTAGTTAAATATATCATGCCTCTTAAATAACTCATATGATTATAGAGTAAGTAATTTAATTATTTAACTCATATGATTAATTAATAAGATAATTATTATAATATGATCATCATCTATAATTAAAACAAGTGAGTCAAATATCTATAATTTAATTGAATTTGACAACATCCATCCTAAGCAGTAAATTAAAATCATCATATGTAATAAATATCCATCCAAAAATCATCGACCACTTTCAATATATATAAATTGACAAGTCAATACTGATAAGATCATCATCATATATAACTAAAACAAGTGAAAGTCAAATATGCCAGTAGATCAATAACATGTCAAAATGATACATGTCCAATAGTCGACATAAGTCAAAATGATACATGTACAAATGATATAAGTAAAAATGATAAATTATGTAACTCAAAATGATACAAGTCAAGATGATACATGTCCAAATGATATAAGTCAAAATGACACATAAATTTATGATACAACTCATTAATATGGTACTACAGAACGTGAAAATGATACATATGATAGTAACCATGAAAAGAGGCATCATAACAATATATCAACAATGATCCATGATGCAGTCTATATGATCATGAATGTCACTGGCTACTACCAACAACTACCTCATCATCATCATCACCATTGTGATAAGCATCATCATGATCATCATCGTCATTGAACTCGATGTCTTCTATATCTGCGTCATCACCATCCTCTGCCATGTGATCTGTACCAGAACCAACATAATCTGGATCTATATCATGAGGATCATCTTGATCTTCTGGAAGACCCGTGTTCTACCAAAAAAACATTTAAAATGAAAAGTTATTATTTATTTCATGCAATAATTTATTTTTTTGTTATATATCTAATATTACAACATATGAAACGAAACCATAATCATATTACATCATATCAAAGTGCACATACCATAATAAAATTTCAAAAAAGTTATAGCTAATATGTCACTCCAATGATGTAAAACATGCAACAATTCTAATAAACGTTAGTAAAGATCATAAAAAAAATTGTTATACAATTTAACTATCAACTGTAAATTCTATTACATAACCTTAAGTGCCACAAATTGCTTGGTCCATGTATGTTATTTTTCACTATTAATCTAATAACCTGCATTAGATAGAAACATTAAAGAGTTTTTAAGTCGTAGTTGATTAAATTCTCTTACATGTCATTAAGGAATGCACAGTTTTTTTTCAATAATTATTTATCTTAAGGTTCATGAGTAACCTTAAGATAAAGGTCTATTTTGTTTGAAAAAAAATGAAGTTAGCAATATGTTATTGGGCTGATTTTAGAAGAAAAAATGTTAGCCCTATTCCTGCTCACATGTCTTCAATGTGAGCATGAATAGGGCAAATTTGGGGATTTAGAAAGAAAGATAAAATTTAGGGTGTCCTCAAGATAGCCAGCATGGGCAAGGAGGTCAACCATGCACACATAATGATCAACTATAGGTGTAATGCAATAATGGTTACAAATGTGATTGAAGTATGTACAACTCTCATCCACTAAAACCTGCATGGTTGCATGCACCTAGAATACAAGAAAATCTTACAATGTTAGGATATGTTCTAGAGTGCTTAATTAATTCAAAGATTTTGAGAGCGTCCTTGCAAAATCCATTTTGTACATATCTTGCAATCATTGCATTCCATGAGATGACATCTCTTTGAGGAATTCTGTTAAATAGTTCATGTTTTTTTGTCTATTATTCCCTATTTTGTGCATATCCTGCAATCATTGCAGTCCATGAGACCACATTTCTTTGAGGCATTCTGTCAAACAGTTCACGTGCCTTGTCTAAGCTTCCACATTTTGCATACATGTCTAATAGGGCAGTTACAATTACAACATCTGACAAAATTCCTCTATCCTTTATGTATTGATGGATGTCCATACCCTATTCCAAAGCTCCCATTTTGACATAGGCAGGGGGGATGTTGGCAAAGGTTGTGGAATTTGGCTTTACACCAGCCAATTGCATTTGCTTTAAAATTTCTAAAGCCTTTTAACCAAATCCATTTTGTGCATATCCTACAGTTATTGTAGTCCATGAGACCACATTTCTTTGAGGCATTCTGTCAAACAGTTCATGTGCCTTGTCTATGCTTCCACATTTTGCATACATGTCTAATAGGGTAGTTGCAACTACAACATCTGACAAAGGAGGACTTAAGCATTCACAAACCTGACCATGCCACCTTGTGTGGATTTGATGAATGACTTGTAGCCATCAAATCCAATGAACTCTTAAATCATGTCTTCCTTAATCTGGACTAGCAATGTAGAGACAGTCCTCTAAAATAAAAGAATATAAAGTGGTCTTATTTTATGTTTGCATTTGTATCATCATTACTGTCTCCTTTGGGACATTAGTTTTTACCATCGAGGGATGGATGATTGAGACTAGTCATCACAGACCTTATGGTTACCATCGATTCCATCTCTTTGGTATTTAAAACTATAGTTGCATTAATTCTATGATGGCAATGAGAGGATACAATGACTGCCCTAGATTTTTTGTAATGACAACAGTCCTATTTAACACTGAATTATGATTCATTCCCATAGTGGGATCTTCTCAGAGGAGTTTCAAACAACCCATACTCATAGAGTCATGGTTTTAGGTCACATATGTTATGGTAACAACAAGGGATTCCAACTATGGTTACAATAGCTAAGACTACCCTCATTTGTGACCGTAACAAGGTTCTTGGACAACACTATCTTGCTCTTCACACTAGTTACTATATAGGCCAAGATTGGGTTGAATAAATCACTTGATGGTTACCTATATAGTGATACCATACCCTAATACCCCCATGCATTCTAAATAGCTTGAGATTTATACAATACTCAACCAAGATGAAATTGTATCATTGTACCACACTTAACTATGATAGTCCCTTCTTGACAACAATTTGTAATATTTAGACTATTGGGATCCTTGCAACAAATAAATATTAGGTCAATGACACAAGGCTTTTAAACAAAACCCATAATCCCAACTCTATATCCATCCCCTTGGTAGTCTCAAGGGCCACTTTGAGACAAAAAATGCTAATGTACTGTTATGACAGTTATGATTGTCCTCCATCATTTCATTGTGCATTTGAAACTTGAGATGGGGATTGGGGAGGTCTCCATTGGTATTTTGTCATAGACAATTTGGGAATAACAGATCCACATCTTATCAATAAGGAAGATTATATAAATCTTGAATAAAACAAGAAAAACCTCATGACTGTCTTACATGTTAGCAAATTGACTGTGACAGTAGTAAGGTTAGTCAATAATTTCCACACCTTTATATTTAATCTTCGGATCATTAGGGGGGTGAAATCATGGAAAATACTCATGGCAAGATCTTTAAAATAGGCATATTCTACTTCAGGCATTTCTGTAGACCCTAGGAAGGTGGATGTAAACTTAGTGACTATAATTACCACCACAAAGACTATCCCCTTTGTGACTATGACAAGGTAACAATGTCATGCTCTATATGACAATCCCTTCTCCAATGGGTGATGACCTAATAACATTTATCTACTTTGTGATTTCAATGCCTCTCTAATGCACTATCATAGGAGTCTTGACAGTCCTTATGTATCGGTGAAGAAGGCTTCCAACAAATCCAAAAGGAGGGCTTAAGATTACATACAAAGTCCTAGCCTTCATACCCTATTCACATATCACCCCTCTAAGAAGACCTCAAGATTTTATGGGTTTCAAACATAACACAAACCTAGTCCTATATGACTGTCACTACCCTAGGTCCCTCAAAATTCTTATATCAACCTTCCCTTGGCTGGCAAGGGTCTTGAAACTCCATTGTCCCTGCTAGTCTAAACTTGGAATGGTCAATATAATGATTCTACTACAATGCATAGTTAGGGCTACACTAAGGAAGTCCTACCTACCCTAAGGAAGTCCTACCCACACCTAAAGTATGATGTATCCATGATCTTATCAAGCATGATCTTAAGATAGTGTTTGGACTAAACCTGTATAGTTTTAGGGCATTCACACATCTCAGTTACAGTGTGGTGTGTGAGGAATTATTACTAAATGGTTTATACCATGCGCATAAACTATACACATATCCGAAGACTGTAATATGACATTATTGTGATGGAATCCTAGGTTGGAATGAAAGCTAGGCCTCAGACCATTTTAAATTTATTCCTTGCAAAAAACTCTGATATGAGAGCCATTGTGTCCTTGAATACCATTCCACTAGCTTATGGACCTAGTGCAAGGTGTGCAACAAGTCTAAGAAGCAACAACATCCTTCTTTATGTCATACTAAGAACCACAAAATAATGGATTTAAATCATGGAACATATATAATTGATACCTTTAATGCATCTTCCATGCAAGTGAGTTTAAAACTATCTAGTGGTGGGAGCTCAAGCTATTAATGCCACATAGTTCCCTCTTGCTCAACACATACCTAATTGCACCATATGTCATGAGACTCATGAAATTGTCCACTACTGCAAAAGTGAAAGGATGTTCCTATCAATTACTAGTGAAAGGTTTGTCACACATCCACCCATGACACTACCAGCTACAAAGTAGTACAAGTCCTCCACAAGGCAAGAGGAAAACAAAATTAAACACAACCACACAACCCTAGTCACAACCACAATAGATGGTGTTGTGCTATTAAAGGAGCCATAATAAATGGAGCATGGAGGAAATCAAGGAGGCCATGGTAGAGTATGCAATAGAGGAATCTATTGCTACTAGTGTGGAGAACCTAGGCATACCTCATGTAGTTGCACAAAGTTTCCAATGTATACTTATTATGATGTTGATCACAAGATAGAGGATTGCCCTATATTGTTGCAACTGTTGGAATATTCAATGATGTACCTTTAATAAGGGACTCATCATTTTCATAAGTTCTATCACCACCTAATGATTCAATAAAGGATCTGATATCTATACATTAATTCAATATAAACAAATGTGTGGACGCTTCAGTGGCCTATTCACATAACTCACATTTGTATATAAGTGATTGCCCTTACAGTTGTTGAGCTTTGTGGATTAAAATTATTGTGAAAAATGTCCAAGGATTGTTCTGTAAAGGTAAAAAGGTGCATTCATAATGAGAGTGACTGGAGTTCAAATCTCAACACTGCAATAAGGTAACTAGGACATATGCACATGTCCAGGACTGCAAATAATAGGACAATTGAGTGGGATCTAGGGCCAACAGAGAAGCACTTTAGAACGCATCATATGCATCAATAAACAACTCAACACAAGAAATGCAAATTGACATATTAACACAACAATATCCAACTAAGTTATTGAAAGTCAACTATTGATACTTCATTCTCTATCCAGATTACAAAATCAGTCCACTTTTTGCTTTTTAACATTTCCTTTTCAAATTGGCTTGGATGCTAGCCATATTTCTCCTTTTGTCAAAACATGGCAAATGGACTAGTTAAACTAATTAATATGCAATCATTTACTTTTTCCTAGGAAATAAAAAAAAATATCATTTAACATATTAAATATACTTACAATTGTACAGATCAAGGCCTGTAAACCTTTCTGGCCACTGTGATGCGTGGCACAAAGTTTGTCAAGCCTAGCCTTGGAGGCCTTGTCCTGAAACATATACTAATTCAATTTAACTATGTACAAATAAAATTTAAAAATTGTTTAATAAATTTGATATAATCTTATGAGAAAATTCAAATACCTGCATACTCTCCTCACTAGACTTCCTCCGTGCATCAGACTTCTCATATGCTTTTACAAGCTCTTTCCATACTTTCACACTTACATCAATTGACCTTTTTTTTAGCCTTAGCTTGGGAGGGAGTTTTTTTCATCTTCTTTGTTTGGTTGCACCGAATCTCTTGCAGTTTTGAGACATTTGTAGCTTTATCTTCTTTACAGACCAACCTGTGCCAAATTCAGTCTCCATGTCATGGATAACTGCTTTTTGTAGGTGCATGGGTATCTTTGAGAATGGCAAATGTAGATGGTCTTTGACCTGTTGAAGGCATGATTCCTTCAACCTATTCACAAATGTTTTTCCAGCATCTGTCATTCGGACTTCCCTTGAAACAACATCGTATTCTATCTTGGTATCGTAGGTACCAATGCAAGATGCAAAACATGGCGTGGTGGTCGAAGAAGTCTATGTCCTAGGAGTGGATGGGACATTGGAAGCCTCTGCTCCCTATTCCACATTCTTAGAGGTTACTGTTATTGATTTCCTCTTGGATCTTTTGCCCGATCTAGGACTAGTTGGGGAATCAATTGATTCCCTTTGACACTGTTGATTTGGTTGTAATGTTTCAAGGGCTTTACTAGATCATTTTTCTATGTATCTGACAAGCATTGTCAAGTCCACACCATCTAATTTGTTCATTGTTTCTACCCCCAATATGGAAGCCAATGCCTCTTTATCTTTGTCAGTCTCATTTCCTTATATATATATAATTTCTTCTTTTAAATTTAGAAATAAAAAACTAAAAACTAAAAATCAAAGAAACAATGGAAACATTTACAAATCTATAAATTGACAATGAATTACCTCATTGTGGCCAGAGTCTGCTCCCTTTGGTCTCTTCCCTCTATTGCTTGACATTTTGAGGCGACCTAGGGCAAATTATTTTCATCCAGTCTGTGGAGGCAAACGAAGTACACACTGTCAGGTATGAAAGTTTTCATCTAGTTTTTCTATATTCCTCAAGGTTTTTGACCTTTACTTTGTAGAGAAAATCATGAAGCTGTTTTCCTCTGTAAGTTTGCTACAAGAAAGTAATCTTATACATCAATTGAAATAAAGCCAGAGAGAAATTTTATCAACTAGTGGCAAATTGTGATTTCATCCATATCAAGATAGACAACAATTTCCTTTAAGCAAATTAGGATGAGATATGTGATTCACATAGTTTAATCCTGAAGCACACATTTATAATATTATGGAATATGCAAATTTGTCATCTATTATGAAAAGCCTTGCTCGGAATTATCTTCAACAGATGCCCTATGAATATTACAAGACCCGCATTTGTCCAAACGAATTTGACATCTAATGGGAAACAAAGAGTAGATGAAAGAGAGGTGATGCCCTTACCTGGCATGAATAGAAGAAGAGAAACACAAATTGAAAGGCTGAGATATCTAGAAGCAAAGGTTGTCATGGCTCGAACCTGGGACTTTTGAGATGTAAGAAAGTGAGTATGCGCTTTAGGAATGGAAAGGAAATTGGGGTTGGAATACAAGTCCTGCCATTGCCAAGGATCTGCCCAAAATAAGGACAAACACAAAAAACCCAAATGCTCAATCTCTTCACGCCAAACACTCGATCTCCAAAGACAAAATGAACACCAAAAATTAATAAAGTTTTTTTGTGTTTTTTTGTTTTGGGGTATGTGCAGGCGGGAATTTATTTATTTATTTTTTATTCTTTAGTCGGTACTATAGTCGGCGCAGTTATCGCTGACTTTAGCGCCTAAATGTAATCTTTTTGGGGCGCAAAAGGTGGCACAAAGTGCACCTAATTTAGCGCATATCAGTGCAAAATGATGTATTTTGCTTGGAAGTTGATATCACTATCTAATGGAATGCCAAATTTGGTTGCAACCTCACCAAATTTGGATTGTCCTTATAATAAGTAACTATATCTTGTTTCCATGATAGCATTTTGACTTCATGCTTCTCTTATGATTAGCTCAATAATGACTCACTCTTTCATGACCTTACACAGATGGTTGGTGACAATCCTTATGCAAGTGATGTGGCTTTGGAAAAACCAAACAACTCTTCTCTCACTATCATGACATGATATTGGGACTATATTGGCAACTTATGGCAATACTTATGGTATTGTGATTTTCATTTCTATGTTCTCATTAACCTATTTTAGGTTTAAGCATGGTAACTAACCCACTAGCTATTATGATAGTCATAAAATGAGTAGACAATCCTCTCCACTTTGACTATGATAGTCCTATGCATGGTGTTTTCTTCATGATAGTCCCCAATAATGTGAATTATTGATAGTAGCTAGTTCAAATGGAGTTTTGGATGGTGTAGTAAGTTGTCCCTATGGCTTATGATAGTGCATGCCTTGGTTATATCCTTGTGACATTACTCTCTAGATATCTCCTCTTTACAGTGATAAGGTTTCAAGAACATGGCAACTTGGGTAAGGTATCAACTTGTCTCTTTAACCTTTGGATTGTCATTTTTAAAGAACTGATCTCATTGAAATGCAAAGACAACATGTTGATTGATGACTAACTACATTGTTACTATGATAGTGACTTAACCTGGTCACAAGATTAATGAGACAATTTTATAGTAATAACTCTATGGATGCATACCTAGCTATCCTAGGTGTACTATGACAATAATTTAATGTTTCTAGTGTTGCTTTTAAACCTCCCATGGTTGTTACCTATGCCTCATGGTATGACAACCTCTACAATGTTAATTATGATATTCATATGATGGTGAATATTGGAGCTATGGTTTGGATGACCTAATAACATTTGTGATAGTCCTTTGGGGTTGTGATAGACCTTTTGGGTTGTAACAATACTTAGGACGATTGTCCATCAGCTATAACAAGGCATAATGATGGTCCTTGATATCATCCCCCTATAATGATATTAAGCAACCATATACCAACAATTATATAAGTTATAACAATCCTAATGGTTGAAAGATGATCTTTGATACCCCTATTAATAGTCAAGGCAAAATTTTAAGGTGGTTGCTATAATAGCATTTTTTAATAATAAATGATTACCTAACTTATAATGTTAGCAATGCCTTTGCTTATTTTTTTCAGTCATAGTCCTATATCATATGGTGGCTGCCCTTTATTCCCATATTAGTCCATTGACTTGCTAATAAATATTCTAAATCATTGTTAGTACAACATTAGGTGGTATTTGGACGATAGCAATGATATGACAACCTTTGAATCCTTAAGATCCCACTACAATAGTAGATCACCACTATGACTTATCATTTTGACACCAATTATTTTGGTTGGAGCCATGACCTTCCATCTAACATTTTAGAGTTGGATTTGGGATTAAGGACAACCTTAAGATATGTGATAGGAGATTGACAATATTTTAGCTAAGTCATGACAATATTTATTTATATTATGTGACTTCACTATAATATTGAGGCTCGATTTAAGAGGCCATGAACTATCTCCTTCACTATCTAACAACCATCCACTTCCTCACATTCTATGATAGTCCTATTTATACATCTAGTTATTCCTTAGATCTTGTCAATCCTTAAGGCATGATGACAACATCCCTAAATACCCCAACTACATCTCAATCATATCAAAATGTCATTGTAATTTAATTTTCCTACCATGATTGCATACTCCTCCTTCATCCTTTGTGACATAGATCACAGGCTTGTTACATCAATGCCAAGGGCTTAGAATTTCATCACCTAGGAAAACATGTTACCAAGATTTGTTGGATTGCCCATTAGGCAATCAAATCTTGGTACTCAAAGGATCTTTGCCTCTCTCTTACACCATGCCCTTTATCTTCTTAATTGTTACAAACCCTACAAGCAAAAAAAGGATCTTTAAGTCTTTCAATATATCTATACATAAATTATAACATTAAACCCTCTACTAAAGCTCCAAAATATCAAACCCTAGGTGACAAAACTCTCACATTTGAGGGAAAAAAACTAGAATAAATGTTGGATTTCATGGTAACTCAAAACTTCTCTCTCTCAAACTAATGACTTATTGCATATATGGTTTGAAAGAATAGAAACCAATCATAGATTAGATGAAAATATCAAGGAGATGCATGTTATAGAGTATAAAACTCAAAAATCAAAGGTCTTTTTGGGCCTTTTTCCAACAATATGAGAAAAAATCAAACTTTAAACATGTAGCATAGGTACCATATGACTCATTCACATACATCACACATGTGGGACCACTAAGAAGGGAGGTAGGTGCTTAATATGAGCAATGACAATTGCACATAATGTTTAAGTTCACTTCAACAGATGGTTGGGGTTATGATAGCTAATAGAGGGTTTTCTTTTCAAAGGAAACCATTAATTTTGGAGTGAAAGGTAATGGTGAAATATAACATAAAGTCCCTATAATTAAAGAATATCCAATGGCTAGGATTAACCTAACAAAGATCTAACGACGTGATTTCAAAATTAACATCCAAATCATCATTCCCTCCATCAAGAATTTAAAATTTTGGTGCCAAATACTCTTTGAGACTATTTTGAGGGTTCTATGATAGTTTTGAGGGTTTTATGGCCACTTGGAGAGATATAGATAGCCTTAAAATGACCCATAAAAGAAAAAGGAGAGTCAAATATGAAATAAATATCTTTTTGATGTGGATTTGTAGTCATCTTGTAATCATAAGATTTGAGCTCTAGTTGTCAAGATTTAGTGTGTAAACTTTTTGTGAAGAGCAAAATGTTGCAATGTCCTATTTTGTTTTTCATAGTGCATCTTAATGAAAAGCATGTGTATTAACAAGATAATTTCAACAATATTCTCTTGGTGCATAGCTGTTATGTGACTATTGTCATTGTTTTGTATTACAAGATCCAGAGGAGGCCATGGAGAGAGGACGTGGATGGCATAGAACTACTAAATTGCAGAGAGGAAAGTGGGTGGAAATAGATATGACAACGGAATCTGCAGATACAATAGAGGTAAGAAGAGAAAGCAACCTCAACCAAAGGAGGAAGGTGTTTATGAATTCACAAATGCTACAACATAGAGGAGATAAAGTCATTTTTTTGTCCATGAGGCCTCTGAGGTCAAACTTATTGGTTGAAAATGCACATGAATGGTGATTAAATGTGATTCTATGATCAAGGGAAAAGTTTGAAAATTAGGATGGCCAAAACATGATATCAATATGTCAAATATATGACTAAAGTGAGGTTTTGTGTTGGATAGCATATTCATTGAAATGATATAATTGGTGTACTAAACATTATTTACTATGTTGTGTATTATAGGGGCCAAACAAGGCCATGGCAAAAAATCGTGTCATATCAAATGAGGACACAACAGATGAAGCGGGACATCAGGTGCTCAAATTTTGACTTAACTTAGGAAAAAATGATTTGATGGCATTTTGTGATACGTCCATCTTTTTTCATAGTATTATTGAAATTTATAATGTATTATCCAATCTTGACATAAATTAATGCATGTTGTTGATTATTTTAGATGGAGATTGGATCAAATGCAGAGCCTAAGCGTTCGACTAGCAAAATAAAAAGATATGTACGTGGACGTGGACCTAAAACTATTAAATCACGTAGAGGATAGTGGGTGGAAGAGGATATGACAATGGATCCTACAGACACAACAAATGATTGCACTAAACAAGAGGTTGGTCAGGAACATAGTACATGGGATGAATACTTTGAGAAAATTGTTGTTTGTGGATGTTCTGTATGTTGTGGAAAGAAACAATTCAAATGAGTGATTGTATAAATACATTACATATATGATGAGCTTCCAATCGGTAGTATGCCTCCAACAATTGATTCAAATCCAATAGGAATTGTGGTAAGGAATTTTCCAATTTGATATAAATAACATGTATACTTTGTTTAAACATTGTTTTATATTATTTAAATAACTAATTTTTTTCTTAATGGATACTTGCAGGATAACGTTCTTGGTTTAAATTTTCTTGGATCACTAAATTCCAGCCTAGAGGGCAATGATCATTTATCAGATGATACATCTAACAAAAATATGTGCCAATATACCAGCTCAGAAGATAAGGAATTGATGAAAACAAGCAATAGAACAAGAACCAGTTTAAAGATGCATAATTTGCTTAAAGACAAGGGGAAGGTGGACTACATACCCTATGAGAATGAATGTGATGGAGATGATGACTTGCCCCTAAGTTTGAGATCATATTACAAAGAGACATTTGATCGTCGACTATATTGCGCTTGGCCTAGTGATCAACAACTACCTAGAGTGTACGAGGTGTTTCAATTTTGGGGATACAACTACATGATACGACCCTCCAATATTCATGGAGTGAATCTAGGCCTCTTTATTGTCCAAAATGTACATGTGGGATCTAAACATAGAAACAATTTAGAACAAACCACTAGGAGATTAATGCCATATTATGGTCCATCATATTACAATGGTGAATGGAGAAGGCGAGCAGGATATAAGCCTAGCATGTCAGCATATGGTCTAAATTTGAATATATATATATACACATCATCTTCAATTGGAGAGTGGAAAAGAAATGAATAGAGGCCATCTTATGTATATAGATGGACGTGCATACACACACAAAAATATTCTAGGATTTATAAATAGTAGTAAGGGAAGGGACCCTACTGAAAAACCGAATTGTCAATTTGTTGATGTTATAAATGATAAAGATGGAGATATGGAAAGAGAGGTTGATAGATTGATAATGGTTTAGGCTATTATAGACCTTACCATTGGGGATGAGTTATTGATTGATTACCCCTTCTTAAAATGCACTCCTACACGAAAGAAGAGGGAAGAACAAGGTCTCCCTAAGGATGTTCTTAAGGGAAGAAAACTAAAGAATAATAAATGAGAGTGGACTGAAGTTTTATAAACTATTTTGTCAAAATTGTGTTTTATTTAAATTATTGTATAAAAAAGGTAGTCTATAAAATAATGTTCCATTATTCAATTGATGTATATATGTTCATACAATTTTTATTTTTATTTTTTAAGCCATATTTGATTATATTTCTTTGTAATTGATACATTTATGATTTATCCAATTGTTGCCAAACATTAAATAATGCTTGCGTTTGTTGATAGGTAGAAGATGTTGATGAAACACATAGTAATACCCAAGATCCAATTGGGTTATTAAGATTTGGGCGGGATGATCCAAACCATCCTTTAAACAATACCAAGGTGAAAAGAGCAAAATTGAAGAGAATACTACCAGCTGAGAAATTTGAAGAGTTGATGAGATCCGCATACACTGATGACATGCCACCTAGCCTTAATGATGATGATCATGATAGTAAAAATGCAATGCATGAAGAAGGATTGAATGAAATGCTTACAGGTTTCTTTGGGGATGGAAACAATGATGACAATAATGATCATATGGTTGACAGTAACGATGATAGCAAGGGTAATTACCACCAACGCAATGTTGATCATAACAACCTGAAAGACTCCATCAAGCAAGTAGCGAAGACACCCATGTTCAAATCAGGTGCAAGTAGAACCTCAAAAGTAGCATGCACATTAATATTATTAGAAATCAAGTTACTATTTGGTTGGTCAAACAAAGGATTCACTACCCTACTAAAGTGAGTTGAAATCTATTTCTTACTTTGTATTGTCAATTGGTGTACATAATTCATAAACATTCATCAACTTTGTTTATATTTCTTTAAGGGGATTTTAAAACCATGTATTGTATATAAATAGTCCTAGTATAGATTGACATATCAAACATGTTCATCATAAGTCAAACATTCAATTGATTTAATCTCTGGCAATCTTACAGGGCACTAAAAACTAAAATATTCCCTAAAGAGAATGTGTTGCCATCAACTTGCAGAGAGGCGCGCCTGTTGTTGGTTGAGTTGGGGATTGAATATAAGCAAATTCATTCATGTAAAAATGATTGCATTTTATACTAAGATGAATATCAAAACAAGGTAGGATTCCCTATATGCAAAGAGAAGAGATATCATATAGATGTAGAAGGTCCTACAGTTCCAAAGAAGGTTTTATGTCACATGCTAATTATACCTAGACTTCAATGAATGTTTCATTTCAAGTCACTTGCACAATTGATGGACTGGCATGCAAAGAATAGGAGTAAATATGGATTCATGTGAATTCTGGTTGACTCCAAAGCAATGAAACACATAGAGGGAAAATGGCCAAGAAAATTGAAAGATGAACCCCGTAGTATCAAGTTTGGTCTTGCAATTGATGGAGTGTGCCCATTCTCTTCCCTGAGCTCAAATTATAGTGTTTGGCCAGTCAGATTGATATTATACAATATTCCCCCATGGATAAGTGTTAGAAAGGAGCACCTTATGTTGACTCTCATTGTTCTAGGAAAACATCAAGTTAAAAACATGGATGTTTATCTTGCGCCTTTTATTGATGAGATGCAACTGCTATGGAAAGGCATAAGAATGTATGATATATCACATCCCCCATAAAATAGGTCCTTCATGTTGTATGGTGTGCTATGTTGGACTATTCATGATTTCCCAAGACTTGGTGTTTGTTTTGGTAAGATAAAATATTTACGTATTTACACTCATTATTTATTTTTATCCCAACTTTCATACTTAGTTTTATACTATTTTTTTGATGTTATTAACATTACTTATTGAATTGCAGGGCTTCAAACAAAGGGGATATTTGCATGTCCAAGATGTGTAGAACAATTTCAAGGGCGATATTCTAAAGATCTACATAAATTTATTTACACAAACAATAGGGTTTTTTCTACCACTAGATCATAAGTTTAGAAATCACCTGAAGAATCAATTTGATGGAAAAGTTGAAAATAGAGGCCCTCCTGTGATTATGGGTCTAGGTGATTGGCTTAAGAAGTATGAAGATGCTGAATTGAAAGCTTGGGAGGATTTTTTTGATCGAGGTGATTCAATTGAAGAACCAGAACAAGTTGTAATATGCCAGAAGGAATGAAAAGGAAATCCATATTTTATGAGCTCCCTTACTGGAAGGATCTATTAATATCTCGCCTATTAGATCCTATGCACATCTTAAAAAGTTTCCTAGATTCTATATTTTGACATATATCAGCTAAAGAGAAGGACACCTTATCTTCGAGGAGAGATATTGCTCTTTCGTGTACCAAAATTGATAGAAAACATTTGTGGCCAAATAGGGAAAATGAAACATATACAGAAGCTCCATGGATTTTGAAAAAAAAAAAGAGCTAGACCAACTAAAAAATGTCATCTGTTCAATAAGGACACCTACTAGCTATGGGTCATCATTGGCTAAAGATTTTATAGTTGATGGACATATCACAAAATTTAAAACACTTGATTTTCATAATTTTATGAAGGTATTATATATCATCATTTAACATTTATTGGTAACAATGATTAAGTACTAAATATATTTTTGATATTTTGTTGTGTGAGAAAAAACTACTAATGACCTTTTCATAAATGTGTTTGATAGCATATCATGCCATTGGCAATTAGGGGGATTCCTATCTTACAGTTGACTTAAGGAATGCCATAAGTCAATTGTCAGCATTTACAAGGTATGTGGTTATATGAAATGTTCATGTGTGAGGGACATAGAGATATTATATTGCATTTTAATTTTTGACTAAAGCTTCATACTAATTTACTATTCTTATATTAGGTGGGTGACCTCCAAGGAGATCAACGAATGTGAAGTGCCAAAATGGAAGAAGGAAATTGCAGAAATTGTATATGTATTTGAGAAGGAGCTCCCTACAAGTTTCATGGACCTACAAGTCCATTTACTTATACACCTAGTCAATGACATTGAATTGGCGGGTGTCGTATCAATGAGGTGGATGTTTTTCTTTGAGAGGTATATGAGAACTCTAAAAAGATATGTCCAAAAAAAGGCACACCCAGAGGGTTACATGGCTAAAGGGTATGTATTGAATGACACATTTTTCTTCCTATATGAATTCCTTGGTAGGGATTTTGAAAATGGGCCATGCTTCTAGGATGAAGAATGAGCATCAAATATTATTGATGGAGAAAAACCACAATCTAATGGTGTTCAAGTAGAAATTAGTAAGTAAATTCATGATCAGTGTGGTTGTTTTTATTGCAATCATTAATTTACTCTGTAATTTATTTGTCAAATTAACAGCATGACATTTAGAGTTTGAAATAAACATGTTGACATGTAATAGGTGTAGACGAAAGTGCTATACTCGACAAGTTTATTCTGTACCACATGAACTTTATGAACAAATGGATTGATCTGCATGATAAAAAGAAAGTAGAAGTGTTAGAAGCAAGGAGACAATTTAAGAGATCAAACCCAAGGAATACTCCACTTCCCACTGATCTGCTTGGGGAATGGGGCAAATATTGAACACTAGAATGGGTTACTGAACAAATTCAAAATCAAATAGAAGATGCAGGTATAGATTCAAACATAATAGAAGATGAAATCAACATGTCTAGAGGATGTGCAAGAAAGGTATAGTTGGAATTTTACAAAATGTTGTTTCCTTACAGTTTTGATACTATTAACTATTTTAATATTCGTCATTATATTTGTTTTCACTAAAATAAATGGTCTTTCATAGGTGAGGAAATATCCAACAATGTGGGCATATGATCAACATTATCATGTAGAAAGTGTAGATGTAAAGGGATGATCCTTCAATTGTGGCATCATGGTTGACTTCAAGCAATACAGTCGATCAAGCTCAAAAGATAAGAATATAATTCAAGGGAATCTACAATATGTTGGGAAAATACAAGAAATTATTGAGTTGGATTACCGCTCTTTTAAATGTTGTATTTTTAAGTGTAGATGGTATGAAGAATTTGAGAGGACACGAAGACATGGTACCCATAGTGGATTGTTTTCTATAGATTCCTCATATTTCCTACTGGAGGATAAGGAGCCTTATATTCTACCAATTCATTGTGAGAAGGTATTTCTTTAACTCAAACAAGAAGTGGTAGTGATCATTAATCTATTAATTCATAGTTTATTGTGAATATATACACGTGTTTATTAATCAATAAAATTGTTATACCATATGTCTAATATATGTATGTCATTCATGTGCAGGTATTTTTCTATGAAGATATTTTGGACCCGAAATGGATATTTGTCATACATTATGATCCAAGATTAAGGCATGTATTTGACGATGCATTAGTGGATACTGAGAAAAATAATGATGGCCAACAAAATGAGAGAGAGGGATTAGAGAACATTGAAGAAATTGACATCCATGATGATGTTGAAGATGGTTATGTTCACGCACAAGAAGACAACAATCCAGAGTTAGATGATGTTATGGAAGACAACAATATGGATGGTATAGAAAATGATGATCCAAATGCATTTGGTAACAATATAGATGGTCTACAGTCAAATTTTAATGATGATAAAGATGATGCAGGTCAAGATGAGGATGATGATAATATTAAATACTTGAAATAACATATGAACATTAACAATGATACATAGGATGACATTGTAGCAGACAATAATGTTAATGACCAAGACTTCTAAATTTTTAGAATTATTTGCAATCCATGTTTAAAAAAGGATGATTCTTATGGCCTAAACTTTGAAATTCTTCAGTAATATTATTTGTGTTGATACAAATTACTATTGTAATATCCTTAAATTGTTCAATCTTTGGTATGAATTGTTGGTAGAAAAAAATAGGATTAGTTGGATGCAATTTCCTTTTCATTGCTTTATATTTTGCTTGAATGTCAAGGTCTCAATCTAATCCTCATTTTGAACTAAGAAGAAACCTTAGGATTAACTCTATAATGGCCTCGATTCATTGCGAGGAAGTTATGATTGAGGATTTGATGAGTACTACATATTTTAATGGGGAAGATTTTTTCATCATGATGCACATGTTGCACATATGGATAGGCAAGACATGAATCTTACTACACAAATACTTATATCAGATCTTTACGAATTTGAGCAATAATGTTAATTATTCAAATTTGATTGATGTTCTTCATAACTTGTGTAATGTTAGAAATTGTCCTCCTACATGGTAAGGTACAATTTCCCTTGGTTTAGCTCCTCGCTTTGGGTGACCTCTCAAACTTTTTCTTTCTAACCTTCCCGAAACCCTAATTGACTAAGTCTAGTTGCAAAATGTTCACTTTTTGAGGTAACCTTTTGATGGAACCTGAAAAGGGAGTTTGAATTACAGGTCCCTAGGACCCCCAAAAAGCAGATTTGAGTGGAAAATGGGGGCTTGGACTTGGGTGCCCATGCCATAGTTCTCCCCTGTTTCCCAAGATTTTTAATTTTGGCAAGATGTCGACTCCTGTCGTATGCCTCGAGATTCCATTTTCAAATTCTCAATTTTCACGCGATATCGAGATGTTATTTTGAAATTTGAATTTCCCTAAAGCTAGATATAAAAAGACATTTGAAAATCATTTTAACACACACAATTCTTATGCAAGCTTGATGCCAAAACTCTGCCAAAATTGCCATTGAAGCTCAGTGACTTGTTGAAGCTTTCAAAAGTATTTTATATTTGCTATCATGGAGACAATGGATGGAGATTAGGAATCAAGATCTTGAGACTATCTTGCTCTTCCTAGGGTTTGTACACCCTTTGTATGATCGGGAGAAGGGTTGAAGCCTCCAACATTGAGCTTAAAGATCCTTTGCGGACATTACTGATTCGCCTTCTTGTTCATGCAAGTATTCATTTATTTTCATCTCCTTGAGGTGAAGTTGTATGTGTTTATTGATTCAAAGCAAGTTGTTGATCTTCCCTTGATTGAGACATCTAGGGTTTGATATTTTTGCATGCACATTGTTAGGTTTGTACACACTTCTACAAATCTTTATCTTTGGCTATTGTTGAGGTAGAAATACCAAAGACAGGGCTTGACCGAGTCAAGCTCCTATATAGCTACAACATCTTTCTCCTTCTTTTGTAGGTGTAGATTGTATTTTGTAGGTTCCAACGGAAAGAAGCTACAGAAAGGAGGATATTACAGGTACAGTCATCATGAACTTTCAAGTTTTTGGATTCCAACACTTGCAAGACTAAAGAGCGAGTGCCCTAGTCCAATTGGGGGCAATTTCTAGGATCTAGAAGCCATTTGGGAGTGCCAGATAGCTTGTGCAGAAGATTTCCAGTTTCAAGAACTTTAGGGACTAAGGAGTAGGTACCCTAGTCTAGTCAGCCCTCAAAATCTAGGTGCACAGTCTCTGAAACTCTTTCTTTGCATTTCTGTGATCAACTTTGCTTGTTTCATTATCGATTTCTGAATATCTTTGATTTAAGGCATAATTAGGGTTTACTTGGTTTATGAGAAAAACACTTAACAAAACCTTAGTTAGGCTCTAGAAATCAGACACTGCAAGCATAAGGGATAGACAAGTAACTCATAGATTGACCTCACACTCAATCCTTGTCCTCCCAATGTTTAGTTTTGTGAAATAGTAGTACTTAACTTAGTTGAGACAAAACTACCAAATTTCACCCTAAACATTTTGGTAAACTCGAGATTTAAAGAATTTGCATCCTTTTACACTTCAGATCTGAAATAATTTTCTATCCTAGAGCATATTTAGATTGAAAAATCTCTTTGGTGTAATTGCATGCATTGAACTGTGAATCATATTCTTTATCTTTTCACTAAAAGAGTTGGAAAAATTGTTATTCATTGTTTTGCATGGCATTTCATTTTCATAGGCCATCATTGTGCATTTGAATCTTGGATTAAAAAGAGCATGTTAAAATGTTAGATTATTTTTTGCAAGATTTTCATGCTTATAATGAGCCATTTAGTCATGATGACTTTGATATGTTAGATGGAGCCCTTAAAGTCTTTATCTCAATTGAACATTCCACTACAGCCTCAAAGCTGTCGTTATTTCAAAGATTTGTAAATGTGATTTATGTTCCTAAATCTAAAGAAGAGATTGAAAAATTGAAAATTGTGGTCACTTTATGTTCAAATGTGGTGCAACCATCTTCTAAACTTGTGCTTACTATTAAAGGTTGTCCATCTTCTTCTTGACCTTCTGATCACATTTATGATTATGCTAAACAAATAGCACAACTAAACTTACAACAAACTAATCATAATGTGGTTTCTCATGCATACAACACTTAGAATAATAAACAAAGTACACAACAATCAAGCATTCTGATATCTTTACCAGCTTCTCAACCTATGCTTCCTCAAGCACCTCATTTGACATATAAAGGTGGTAAAGACTATGATCTTGTAGATCAACTTTGTGCTACTTCTGCAAAGATATCTCTTTGGGAACTTATACAAACTTCACCTACTTACCATGGAATGCTACAAGAAGCTTTACAAAAGGTGATTGTTCCTCCTGCTGTTAAATCGAATGATGTTGCCACTCTATTACATTGTATGCATGCAACAAAAACAAATATTCTATTTCAACAACATGAATTGCCATCTCTTGAAGTTCAAAATCAATATGATCCTTTGATTATCTTTATTGCAATAAACAAAACATTGGTTAAGAGAGTTATGATCGATAATGGATTAGCCCTTAATGTTTGTGGCATTGACTTATTACATAAGGTTAAGGTTGATACATCTGCAATCAAACTGGAATCATTAAGTATCTGTGGTATTGACAATGTTGGACGACAATCCATGGGCACTATAACTTTACTTATACAAGTTGAACCTGTGATGGTGCCTACCCTGATTCATGTCATGCCTTGCTCTCTATCTTATAACATGATTCTTGATAGACCTTGGATACATGCATTAGGAGCAGTTCCTTCTACTCTACATCGTTCAATCAAGTTTATATTTAAAGATAAATTACACACTATTCATGCTGATCTTGAACCTGATAGTTGCTTACAAATGGAAGTTCATAAGCATGTTGTTTGTCGTAAGACTCTAAACAATTTGAAAATGGATTTATCAATTCCTCTTGCTTCTGAAAATGCTACACAAGAATTTAAAAAATTGAATGCATTTGTTGGTGATGACTGGGGTTCGCTAGATTTTACATCTTCCTCTATAGGAGAATACAAACCCAAAAACCCTATCCCCAAAACATCAAATATTGCATCAATCACATTGCACACTTCGATTGATAAACATAAAGCTTCTTTGGTAACAAATAAGGATAATACCCTTACTTACACTACTGATTATGACACTTATGAAGCTCCACCTTCCTCTAAGGAAATGGTTTCTCTTTATGGTCGAGAATTCTAAATCCTTTATAAAGATTGTTATTATGTAGGTAAAGGTTGTGGTATAAATCAACAAGGAATCAAAGTCCCTATAGAATCTACTTTGCAACATTGCTCCATTGGCATTGGATACAATCCTTTCAAGGAAATCAAAGCCCGTAAATGCCCTACTCTTAATGTGAATACAATATCAACACTTAGTTTGATATTTCCTGAGTTGATCGACAATAATTGTCTTCCAGGCCTCTTTCGTTGGATGTATTCTCAACAGACGAAGTGATAATAGAATTCTTGGGTGCTTATGACAATATTCCTCATTATCATCATAAATGTGGCCTACCTTATTATTTAAACAACAACACATATTTTGGAAAAACTACTAGCACAATAAATGCTACTATAAATCCCAATGGAGAGTTGGAAGAACAATTACAATCATATAATCCATTAGACCATAGTACTCTCCTTAAGGGAAAGACTATTGATGTCATTATGGATAAGGATAACACTGAAAATTTTCTCCCTATTGGTGATTGTTTAAATATGGAAGAAAAAGAAGAGATGACTAAGTTATTGCATGAATTCTCAGAATTATTTGCTTGGAAGTATTCTGACATCCCTGGCATTGATCCTCAGATTGTAACACAAATATCATGTTGAAACTAGATGTTAAGCCATTTAAACAGAAGATTCGTAAGATGAATCCTAAGATTGTATTGCTTGTTAAAACTGAGATAGAAAAGCTTCTACAAGTTGGTTTCATCTGACCCATTGATTATTCACCTTAGATTTCAAATATTGTTGCCATCACTAAACTTAATGGTCGCGTAAGAATGTGCACAAACTTCTGAGATTTGAATTTAGCATCTCTAAAAGATGATTTTCCACTCCCTAATATTGATATGATTATCGATTCCATAGCTGGACATGAACTGCTATCTTTCATGGATGGTTTTTTAGGATACAATCAAATTCTAATAAATCCTTAAGACCAATATAAAATAGCATTTATAACACCTTGGGGTACATTTTGCTCAGTAGTCATGCCGTTTGGACTTAAGAATGCAGGAGCTACTTATCAACGTGCAATGACTCTGATATTTCATGATTATATGCACAATATTTTAGAAGACTACATCAATGACATCTTGGAGAAGTCTATCCATTGTAAGGATCATGGTACAAATCTTCAAAAAACATTTGAGTGCATAATGAAATATAATATGTGATTGAATCCCTGTAAGTGTGTTTTTGGTGTGGAAAGTGGAAAGTTACTAGGATTTATTGTCTCAAATCATGGTATTGAAGTGAATACGAAAAAGATAATGCAATTGTTAATATGCCAATACCTAAGAACATATCTCAACTTTGTAGTTTCCAGAGAAAGATACAGGCCATCTACCAATGGAATTCTGAATGTCAAAAAGATTTCAATGACTTGAAGGATTATCTAGCTAATCCGCCTATTTTACAACCCGCTGTCTCTAATAAACCATTTTTGTTATATATTTCAGCATCTAACAATGCCCTAGCAGCTTTGTTAGCACAACATAATGTTGAAGGCAAAGAATGCGCTATCTATTACATTAGTCAAACTTTGCTTGATTATGAAGTGCAATAAACTGTTATAGAGAAGCATTGCTTAGCTTTAGTGTTTGTGACTCAAAAGCTTAGATATTATCTCCTAAATGTTGAAGTACACATGATGGTAAAATTTGACCCTCTAAAACATCTCTTTGCAAAAAAAAAATTATTGGATCGTCTCGCTAAATGGGTTATGTTACTAATAGAATTCGATCTTAAATTCATTTCCTAAAAAGTGATTAAAGGGCAAGCGTTAGCTGATCAGTTAGCTAAAGCTCCTTCACCTTTTTCTACACAACATCAAGATGTATTTCTTGATGACCAAATTTTAACAATCTCTACGGATGAAAAATGGGAATTATACTTTGATGGATCAAAATGTCAAACTGGCTCTGGGGCTGGTGTTATATTGATACCCCCCATAGGTAAGCTGATTCCTCTATCTTACCGCTTAGACTTCTTATGTACAAAAAACATAGCTGAATATGAAGCCCTTACTGCAGGACTTCATGCCGCCTTGGCTCTTAGTATCAAACACATTACCATATATGGTGATTCTCAGCTAATTGTCAAACAAATAACTTGATCATATCAAACTAAGCATGATAAGCTATCTCAGTATTGTGAGTTGGCATTATCTCTCTTAAAACAATTCACATAATATTCAATTAGCACTATTCCCAGGAAAGATAATCGACATGCAGATGCAATGGTAAGTGCAACTTGTTGGCAAGAGACACTATATGGATTCATGGTTGTTGTCATTGATGGCAACAAAGGTCATTCCACATATCCGCAAGTCATGATATATCTCTACCGGAAGTCAGATTGAAGATTGTTGTGGTCCGGTGAACAAGAACAGAGCATGTGGCAAGGTCCGACAGATTGGTCCGGATCTCTCAGAGGAAGTGTCTTGGCACAGTGCGGATCTGGGGAAGTCAAGAGGACTATCTTGAGTAGTATATTCCAAGGATTTAGCCTCCGGAGATGGACAAGGAAAAAGATATGAATAGTTGAGTACCGGATTCCTGAGAGACAGTGAAAACAGAGGAAGAACTGACTGACTGAGTATCAAACTACCTTCCGGATGTGTTACAGATGATGATAAAGGTTGCGGAGGCATGAATCATGTTTGGCCGACATAATTGATGATATCTACAAGTATATGCTTGATCCGCATTGCTTGGTGAGCAAGGATTCAGCCGACAGAACTAAGTTTGTAAGAAACTAGACTGTTCCGGATGCCGACTAGAAAGATGATGAAATTACTTGTGCGGATATATATAGAGGATGGATTTAGTGGTAAAGTGTGCGAATGTGTGTGTGGATATGCGAACAAGTCCAGAGTAGAGCAGAAGTAACAAGAAAGATCCGGTATGTGAAAGGACAGCAGACTAAAGAACAGAGGAAAGATGAAGTGCAGCAGATCAGTATACTGAACCTAACCGGAACTGAACTCCAGCATATGCAGATGCCTCCAATCAGTTCAAGACTGTGATTCTAATCACTTTGTAAGACAGTGTGTCTTCTTGTAGGCAGTGAGCCTCTTGTGAGCAGTGTGCTCGGGCAGTGAGCCCTAATTGGCAAGTGCCATTTTTGTAATTTCCTATTCTTCTAACAGAGAATAATTCTTGGGTTAATCACCCCGTGGTTTTCTCCCTTAACAGGGTTTCCACGTCAAAAATACTGTGTCATGTGTTTCTTACTTCATGGTTTATGTTTTGTGTTTGATTTTATGCTGCTTCAATTAAAAGGAAAGTTTAATAAGGAAAATAATTAGGATAACTGATTCACCCCCCCCCTCTCAGTTATCAACAATTGGTATCAGAGCCAAGTTCCTCCTAATAGAGCCTAACAGCTTGAGGAAGATCTGGGATTTCAAATGGATGCATATGGTTTAAAGGAGCAACTCAAGACTGCCCTTGAGGATCTTGAACAGTCAAATTCTGAAGTCAGTGAATTAAGAGAAAGACTCAAACAGGCTGATGAATTCATGAGGGAATTAAAAGACAAATTAAGTCTCTCTATGAAAAAGAGAAAGGAGCTGCTCCAACAGTTGGCAAGACAAAGTGAAGAAAGCAATACAAATGAAGAATTGACTGAGCAAACCAAGTTATGTGAAAAGTTATCAAAAGAAGTCATCATGTTAAGACATGAAATGGAATCAGGAACTATAAAGTTCACTCAAGAGATTGAAGAAAAAAGAAAGGCTGAAGACAATCTAAAACAATCTCTTAAGGAAAAATCAGAAGAATGCCACCAGATGGACAGGATTATCAGACACCTTGAATCTGATCTTGAAGATTCCAAAGATAATGAAGGAAAACTTGAGGATCAAATTGCCTCTCTCAAAAGAGACCTTCAAACAGCAAATGAATATAAAGAGAAATTCAAGATAAGTTCTGCTCAACTTGAAGTTCTTCTTGGAAGTCAAAAGAGGACAGATGACAAGTATGGCTTGGGATATGAGAAAGGAGAAAGCTCCGGATCCGGTCAGAAGAATCTTGGATCAGAAAATCCAAGGAGCAGGCCTAGAAGACCTCCGGTAAGACAGCCAAATGCTCAAAAATATCCATCCTTCAATGGATACTGCCACAGCTGCAACCATTTTTGTCACAAAGCTAATCAATGCAGAATGAGAATGAATCAGATTAATTCATCCTTCTCCGGACAATGCTTCAACTGCAAAAGGTATGGACACAAATCCCATGAATGCAGAATTATGCAAGTAAACAAATCATTCAAAGGTAGATGCTTTACATGCAATAGAGTAGGTCATATGGCTAATCAATGCAGATCAAGGGGATATCAGTTAAATATGCAAAGAAATGTTATTTGCCAAATCTGCAATAGGTCCGGTCATAATGCTAAAGTCTGCAGAAACAAGAATCAGGACAAAAGAGGTCCGGTGTATAATCAGAATCAAGACAAGGGTAAACAAAAGATGAATGCGGATGAAGTTAGGAATCAGATGAGCAAGATTTGGGTGAAGAAAAACTCAGAGAATGTAGAGGTTGGATCCGCACCAGATTCTGGTGCTGATATTTCTTCCGGAAATTAAAAGGTGAGCTCAGGCTCAGGGGGAGACTCAAAGAAGATTCTGTTCCCCCAGCCAAACAAGTTGTGCCGGATGTGGCACAAGATGTGGATTAAAGGGTTTGTAGATATAACTCCTGAGATGCTTCAGTCAAGTTTTTAGAGGTCCGCATGGAGTTATGAAGAATCTGTGTTCGATTAAGTTAGACCTGTTCAGGGAGGTGCTCCGGTATGATAAAGGATTACAAAAGGTCCGGAGAGATCCGGAAGTGCACAATCTTGTCTTGCGGATTGGACAGAGTATTTGGGATGTTCTTGTAATATGTTACCTAGATTTATTCATGATTTAAAGATCCGGATGATATTCAGTGATCAGGACTAATCCGGGATACTCCAAGCTGTCCAGACATGGTAAACCGGAATAATGCAGGTGAAGCATTTATTGCAGACAGATATTAGGGTTTGCGGAGCAATATAAGGGATTTCTCAAAAGTTATCTGCTCATTCTACACTTGAGAAGAAGCGAATAGTGGAGCTCTGCAACAAGGTTCATCAAGCACACCAAGGATCTCCTGCCGAAGCTATTGCATAAAGAAATCAATCCAACCACTCCGTGCAAACCGAAGGCGCTTAAGGTATTCTTCGTTTTTCATTGCCTCACTGCAAATCCTTGAAGAATGGCTACTCCAAACATAGTTAAGATCTCTGATAGACCTCGCCCCTCATTCAAGAAACATCCCTACAAATCATTGGAGGTAGATCCACTAGGAGCCTTCTCTAGTGTTCCCCACGGAGTCTTACATACTGAAGATATTAGGGTTTACATACACGCAAACATTGAGGAATTTGGGGAATTCAAATTAAGAGACCTCTATCACAAGCAACTGATAGACAATGCTTTTGAGCTCAAACCAGAGTATAAGGGTATCCAGAAGAAACAATTTGAGCAATTCATTCATTTCCCTAGCTTTGAAGAAGATGAATGGGTCCGGTATGTACTGAGCAGGATGCATGACAACTTCCTTTGGCTAGATAGACCCTGTAAGATCACAAAAGAAGCAATTAGAGCAGTAACTGGTCTATACTCTTCCGGGGGGGTACCTATCCTCAAATCTGTCAAGAACAACGTTGTAACTGAGGCCACCAGATCAAAATATGATAAGAGGGCAATGACCATTGAAGATATTTCGGATCCGGATATCAAATATGCATCAATGATAATAGGATACAAGATCTATCACTCCAGCAGGGAGAATTCTGTATCCGGAACTGCAATATACACAGCATATGAAATGCTAAGAAAGAATGCAGATTATGATCTTTGTGAACTACTACTAAGCCAATTGATGGAAAATGTACAGAAAATCAAGAAAGACAAGAAGAACTCCTTTAAGTATGGTACTCTCATTGTATGTCTATTCTTTTACTTCATGAATGAGCTACCCGGAACAAGTGGATGGATATGGC
Source organism: Cunninghamia lanceolata (assembly GCA_027924645.1). Classification (NCBI taxonomy): domain Eukaryota; kingdom Viridiplantae; phylum Streptophyta; class Pinopsida; order Cupressales; family Cupressaceae; genus Cunninghamia; species Cunninghamia lanceolata. The sequence goes on along the minus strand of BSBN01000562.1, from coordinate 5,739,238 downwards.
AGAATGACAAACCTGTTGCAGTCCAGATAAGAGACTATTTGCATGGACTTGGGGATGCAAAAGCGAGAAATACAGCTCTATGGGGATACTTCAAAAACTTTCAGAGCATGATGCAAGCAAGAGAGAGAATTCCCCAGTCTCTCATTGAGAAATACAAGGACTCAGTATGTTTTATGGTTGACACTGATCAGTGCCTAATGGAGGCAGTGGAGCCAAGGACTGTCTGGATCATGCCCATGGGGTATGAAGTTGATGAACAGATAGTAGAGCTGCATGTTCAACACATGCTAAGTCAGCCCAAAGATCCTAAGGCAGAAAGGTTTGGAACCTTTGAGGAGCTGAGCGTGAAATTACATGTAGAACTCAGGGAACCTGAGATTAAGAGAAAAGTGAGAAAAGAAGTAGAGCACATTGCTCAAGGCCTAGGCATCTCAAAAGAGGCACTTGATGCCAGCCGGGAAAAGAGGAGAAAGGCTGAGGAAGAAGAGAAAAGCACAGAAAGTGTTCCGGTTGAAACCCCCACCCGGACCAGATCATCAAAGAGATCTGCACCTTCCACAACCAAAAGCTCAAAACTGGAAGTCCAGGCATCCGGTAAAAGATCCAAGACAAAAGCATCAAGGGCTTATGAAAGCCAAAAGGATGAAGAGGAAACAGAATCAGATAAGGAAGTTAGAGAAGTAAAGAAACAGAAGAAGAAAGGATCCGGTAAGCCCTCCACAGGCCAAGACAAGGATGAAATGGCAGAGGTAACTGTTGAAAAGCCCACTCTGTCACTAGAGAGCATAATCAAGTCGGTCACGGTGGATGGAAACCTTCAACCAATGACTGAATCCTATGATGACTTCAGTGAGGCAGGCCAAAAGACTCTGCAGGAGGCCACAGTGAAATATCTCAACATATATAATAAGGCTTTCATTGAAATAATATCTCTTATTCCTAAAAGCCTAGAAAAGGAAATGGAAGTGAGGAAAAATAATGCTCATGCTAAAGATCTTGAGATCCGGGAGCAGATAGCTATTCAGCTATATCCTCAAATTGATCCCAAGACAATGAACATGATCTTCAAGGACTGCAAAGATGAGTTCAGAAGTAAAGCCAGGATGAATCAGCTCATGCTTGGTGAGACTGACAAAGTGGCACAAGAGACAGAAGAGATCCTCCGGAAGGCCTTCAAAAGGTTCAATCTTCCTGTTGTAGAGGACTTAGGTGCAGAAACAGCTACTGACTTGGAATCTTCTGTTCCGGAAGAAGTGAGCCCTGAACAGACAAGTGAGGACTTGGGACCCTCTGCTCCAGAAGAAGTGACCCATGAACAAGCAAGCATCTCTCCTCCGGTTTCCCCTACAGTCTCCGGATCCAAAGAAGAAGAGCAATTGCAGGAGAAGGAAGCAGTGGTGACAGACAAAGAGGTTGACAGTTCTAAGACTGCAGAAGAAAAGAAACATCTGTCTCCGGCAAGAGACACTGCACAAACTGTTCAACAATTTTTGAGCAAAGAAACTCTAGAGATTGATGAACCGGAGCTTCTAAAAGGTCCATTTGATTTTGACTCTCTCTCTCCGGTACAAACAATGAAGATAACTTCATTTGCAAATGCCAAGGCAAATGAAAAGCTCCTGAAGTCTCATATGGAAGACTGTGAGTTGATAGAGGCTGCTTCCGGAGTACTTGTAAAGATCATGCCATCAATCCAAATAGATCCGACTGCCTCCACTTCCGGTAATCTAAAAACCTTAGTCAGCAGTATTGATACACATTTTAATTCTCTAGAAAAATCAGCTGAAGACAAGGTCCGGAAGGAATTTTTGGATAAGAGATTTTCTGAAATATTAGAATTAATCTCTAAGGATAGGAAGATTGTAAGCATTGGAATAAAGAGCTTAGAAAATGCTCTTAAGGATGGCGGTGACATCTACAAATTTTGTATATCTTGGTCAAAGGCAACAACAGCAATTGACAAGAAAATAAAAGAAGAACAGGACAAGCTTCAAAGCTTATCTCAAAGTTTTAATCCTCTCTCTTCCTCTATAATAAATCAAGAATGTCAGACTATTGCAGTCTTGAATGAAATAAAGAATCTTGAGAAGGAGAGGAAGAACATTACCAACCGGATGGGAGAACTTAGAAGGATTATAGTCCCTAAGTTGGAAACGATGCATGAGGCCATCAGTGATGCCCAGACCACCGCCCATACAAAAGATCCGACAGATCTCAGGCGGGCAGAAGCTTTTGCATTTTTGTTGAGTGGTCACATTTCAATCCTGGACAGAATGAAGCTTAGTTGGGCTACTGAAATGGTTCAACTGCAGACATCCTTTGCAGACATTCTGCAGTATATGTGAGTATGTAAATATGCGGCTATATATAGAAAATTTTTGAAAATTTTGGTGTGCGGACCCTACCCTTTGCCATTGATGTCAAAGGGGGAGTGAGGAGCAGTGAAAAATGAGGAATCCAACTCAGGGGGAGTTCCGGAAATTGTATATAAAGACAGAGAAGACAGAGCATCAGCAAAGGGGGAGCATAGTGTAAACACTTAGTCATTTTTCACTAAGTGTTGCCATCAATGCCAAAGGGGGAGATTGTTGGCAAGAGACACTATATGGATTCATGGTTGTTGTCATTGATGGCAACAAAGGTCATTCCACATATCCGCAAGTCATGATATATCTCTACCGGAAGTCAGATTGAAGATTGTTGTGGTCCGGTGAACAAGAACAGAGCATGTGGCAAGGTCCGACAGATTGGTCCGGATCTCTCAGAGGAAGTGTCTTGGCACAGTGCGGATCTGGGGAAGTCAAGAGGACTATCTTGAGTAGTATATTCCAAGGATTTAGCCTCCGGAGATGGACAAGGAAAAAGATATGAATAGTTGAGTACCGGATTCCTGAGAGACAGTGAAAACAGAGGAAGAACTGACTGACTGAGTATCAAACTACCTTCCGGATGTGTTACAGATGATGATAAAGGTTGCGGAGGCATGAATCATGTTTGGCCGACATAATTGATGATATCTACAAGTATATGCTTGATCCGCATTGCTTGGTGAGCAAGGATTCAGCCGACAGAACTAAGTTTGTAAGAAACTAGACTGTTCCGGATGCCGACTAGAAAGATGATGAAATTACTTGTGCGGATATATATAGAGGATGGATTTAGTGGTAAAGTGTGCGAATGTGTGTGTGGATATGCGAACAAGTCCAGAGTAGAGCAGAAGTAACAAGAAAGATCCGGTATGTGAAAGGACAGCAGACTAAAGAACAGAGGAAAGATGAAGTGCAGCAGATCAGTATACTGAACCTAACCGGAACTGAACTCCAGCATATGCAGATGCCTCCAATCAGTTCAAGACTGTGATTCTAATCACTTTGTAAGACAGTGTGTCTTCTTGTAGGCAGTGAGCCTCTTGTGAGCAGTGTGCTCGGGCAGTGAGCCCTAATTGGCAAGTGCCATTTTTGTAATTTCCTATTCTTCTAACAGAGAATAATTCTTGGGTTAATCACCCCGTGGTTTTCTCCCTTAACAGGGTTTCCACGTCAAAAATACTGTGTCATGTGTTTCTTACTTCATGGTTTATGTTTTGTGTTTGATTTTATGCTGCTTCAATTAAAAGGAAAGTTTAATAAGGAAAATAATTAGGATAACTGATTCACCCCCCCCCCCTCTCAGTTATCAACACAACTACCCTTATATCCCCTGATGATTCTCCTGAGGAATTTACTTTCGTTGTTCATAATCTTAAAACATCAAAAATTGAATATACTATAGTTTCAAATACGAAACTTTGTGGTAATACATACACTGATGAATGGTACTCCTATATATTCAATTATTTGCATGATGAAACTATTCCTAATTCAACATCTAAGAATGCTTGAATCCGTTTACTCAAACTAGCAACACGATACATTATACTATCAAATGTCTTATATCAACGAAGTTACAATGGTGTTTTACTTTGATGTTTAAGTAATTCAGAGATTCCTATAGCTTTAGAAGAAGCTCACTCTGGTGCCTGTGGAGGGCATTTTGGAGGAAAGTCCTTGGTGCAAAAATTGTTACAAACGGGCTATTATTGGCAGAATATGGAACAAGATTCCTTTACTTATGTCAAGAGATGCCCACAATGTCAACAACACAAACACCTAATCCATGCTCCCACTCAAGATCTTCGTGCCCAGGTGTCACCATGGCCATTCTCTATTTGGGGCTTAGATCTAATTGGTAAAATTTCCCCACCCTCCTCTCAAGGGCATACATTTATCATTATTGCCATTGATTATTTTACAAAGTGGGTCGAAGCAGTCCCCTTGCGATCTACAATTGTTGATGTAATCTGTAGATTTATACAAGACAACATTATTTATCAATTTGGAATACCTTCCTCCCTCGTTTCGGATAATGGTACGCCATTTAAGAACAAGGATGTGAAAAAGTTCCTTGAAAAATACCATATAGAATATCGCTTCTCTACGCCTTATTATCCTCAATCAAACGGCCAAGCAGAAGCTTCAAACAAAGTTATTGGATAGATTTTATGAAAAACTATTAATAAACATCAAAAAGATTGGCATACTCAATTATCAAACCCATTGTGGGCTTATATAACAAGCATTCGAATGCCTACTGGTAATACACCATATAATCTCATTTATGGTGCAGATGCGATATTGCCCTTGGAGTTATAAATTCCTTCCCTAATAATTTCCCTAAGAGACATCATGGATGATGACATGGAATGAGAGAAAAGATTACAAGAACTTGAGATGCTTGATGAAAAATGAATTAACGCTCTTGAGCACCTCAAGGCTTATCAAAAAGGTGTACAATGATCCTATAATGTGCAAGTCATACAACGTTCATTCAATGTTGGGGATCTGGTTCTTTATGAAAATCAACCCAATGTAAACACACCGCCTGGTGAAAAAGGTAAGTTCAACCCTAATTGGATTGGACCGTATATAATTACTGAAACCTTTGGATTCGGAGCATATAAATTAGTTGATGAGCAAGGTATGCTACTTAAAGAACCTATTAATGCAGCGCACCTCAAAAGATTTTATGCTTAAAAGATCTAATGTTAAATGTTCCTAAGCCAATTTATTATATAGTTTAGTTTCAATTTTGACAAAAAATTACTGTTTTTTCTTAATTCATTTAGCATTTCATCTTTGTTCAGTTGATCATTGTTGTATCCTATTTAAGTATTCTTTGCTTAGATCACTTTAGTATTAACTGAATATAGCATTAAACTTTAGATTATGTGTAAAATGCTTGATCATTGTGCTTATTACTATATGTTCTTTTAAGAATTGTTAGTATACCACAATAGCATTAATTATAGCATTTAAATATCATCCCTAGTTGCATTTTTATGAAAATCACATGTGATAAATTAAAAACCATTACACATAGATGAAAAGAAATAAACATCATATATATATATATCCTCAGTTTTAAATATACATCTGAGTCGACTATCCCTCACGACAAAATGGGATGTCCTAGTGCCTAAAATATATACATCACATAGCTAAGCCTCGATCGGCAGTACTCTCAGGCCCTCATGGTGTGCGAGTGACAGAAGCCTGGCCATGTGTGGCTACGCATCACGAATGACTCCTAGAGATGATTTGTGACCATAACCCCCTGATCTTGCCTCTCGTCTCTATCATCTTCTCATGTGCCTCCTGGTACATCCTCTGGTACTAGTCTCTCTCAGACTAAACCCTGTCTCTATCAATTCTCGCCTGACAAACCTCACATAATAAGGACTCACTGATAGCTGGCTCTCCCTCTGATGTAGGCACCACTACTGTCTGCTCTCGCTACGCCCTAAGCTTAGCTTCAGTGCGCTTAGCTCTCTATCAAAACTCCTCTCTCTCTCTCATGCAAATTGCTCTAGCATAGCCTCTGTAGTAGTCCTGTACCAAACAAAAGGCATAAATATCTCTGCATGTCACCCAGTAGGTGACTGTGGTGAGTAACATGCCCGCACTCGCTGCTCTGAAACATCTATAGGTACTATGTCTGCTATGACGTGACCCAAAAAGTCTCGCCAAGCATCCGTCCCAACTGCAAAATAGAGGATAAGATAGATATTAGAATCTCATATAAATCTCACAAATAATAAACTATACAAAGCATCAAAATAATAAATCACACCTAACTTGGATCTCCATCTTGCTAGGATGGATCTCAGATTGTTAAAGGTGTGATGAGCTATGGAGTTTGATCTATAGCTGGGAGCACAGACCTACTACACTCCCCCCACTCTCTTTGACTAGGTCTCGCATCGCCTGCAGGAATAGGACCACGAGCCTTAGACCATGGTCTCGACTCGGTCTCCTGGTCAGTGTTTGCCTCCTGTTGGCCCTGTTGTGGTCTCACTCTAAAGACGTACCATGGTGAGACCTCCTTTGACTCATCCTCATCATCCTCCACATCCTCATCAAGATCATAGAATCCCGTAAAATCACTAACATCATCCTCTACCCCTGTGTCACTAGCGTGACTGGCCCAAGGTCGGGCATCACCTGTAGGGTGACCTAGTGGAAAGATAGGAGCACGTCATGCTGTGTGCCACCAGGTTTGATATGCTCAGATACAACTGACATCATCTACATCTAACATTGGCTCTGCATCCTCAAGACTCTCACCATCGCTAAGTGGCACATTTGCTACTATTGGTCATCAGACAGTATTTGCCCTGACTGCGCTGCGCAGCAGGTGCATAGCTCAGACAAACTGCGGGAACATCATGTATCTGTCTGAACTGCCATGCCTCCTTGTTAAAATAGAACCAAGCCATGACATGATCAAGGTGACCGGCCATCAACTGATCCCTCTGCATCCTTGCTAACTACATTTTCTAGCCAGGCCATCCGATGTAGCCACGATATGGTCTCCAGATGATGTCGTCGGGCTGTAATCTGTCAAAAATAACTCTCCAGCATAGCAGATTCCCATGCCTCCAACACCTGACCAGTGGATAAGCATAAACATGTGGATGGGTGAATGCTACCTCTATAGGATAATCCACCAGTCGTGTGCACTTGATGTGCTCAAAAGCCCAAACCTATAGTAATGTGCAGATCATCAGACTATGCATCTCATAGTGGACATATCACCCCAAGTCACGGTAAAGATGTGCAAGCATACTGCGCCCCCATGCATAGACCATCTGATGCTCCTCCATCTCCCTAATGGTGTGAACAAGACCCCCGTGTAGATGAGTTCCTCGTCCATCTAGCGTAATGGCTAATGTGACTGTGACTATCATAATCCTCCATAGTAAGGGAATGTCATCGCATCCCTGCTCTAGAAGTTAGAGCTGAATGTGTCCTGGCTCTGCTTGAGAAATAGTGTGACCCAAGTAATAGAGCTGACTCTCACGGGTGTACCTCACTGAGCAATGTCCTACTATCCTCACTGTCTCTCCTTAGATGGGAAGTCAAAGGATCCTATATACATCCTCTAGCATGATGATCATCTCGCCTGTAGGTAAGTGGAATGTGGATGTATCTGCATCTCACCTCTCCATCAGTGCCATCAACATAGCACAGTGGAATTTGATTATGGGCATATTAAACACCCACCACAGGCCCACTGTCTACAGATGCTCTCTCTGTAGTAGACAATGAACTGGCACGTTCTCGTAGAAGGGCCACCAGGTGACTGCCTATGTGCTTACATAACTCAGGGATGTCCTGCAGGTCAAAAATCAAGCAAGAACATCAAAATCTCCTCAGAAACTGAAAACAACTATCAAAGACATAAAAAGAGAGCTTGTGCCTAGGGCCCATGTCCTCTGTGGACCCGAGTGCCCCAGGAAGACTAGGGTGCCCCATAGGGACACTGGCGCCCCTGTGGGACTAGGGTGCCCTAGAGAGACTCTGGCGCCCCTCTCAGGGACCCTTGTCCATTCCTCCCTCTTGGCATAGTAAATGATAGAGTGAAAACAAAAAGTAAACTAAAAGATGAGAGAAGATTAGGACCCTACCTCGGCCTCGAAACGCCTCTCTGCTACTCGGGCTCGAAGCATCTCTAGTTGTGGTGGTTGATAAGGGTGTTGGCTCGGCATGGTCGTCCTCCTATTCTCCTTCTCTCTCTCCTCTACCTTTTCTACAATGACAAGAAACAAGAATGAGTAAGTGATAAGTGAAAACTCCCCTTTACATAAAGTAAATGAGTGAGAATTCCTATCCCTAACTAGGTGCAAGATTGATCTCTTTTACTCTTGAGCCCTTATCTTGAGCTGTCAAACTCTAATTTTCACGCTGTTTGTTGTGTTGGAATATTGGTTCTGCTCTCTTTCTTACCCAATGTGTTGTGTTTGAGTGTTGTTTCTTCAAATGACCCTCATAACACATTTCTCATCAAGTTTCCCCTAAATTGATGCATGTGGATATCTCCTTGTTTCTCCTTTTCGGACTAAGAAAGCATAAACAAGGGGGGCATATATCTCCCTTGATTTACTCCCTCATCATGTTTCATCACTCAACCCCCTTAGTGTTTTTCTACTGACTCATTGGTGGTGTTTTCAGGTTGATTTAGTTTTGATTTTCTAACAAAAGTGTTCCTCTGTAGGTTGTGGTTCCTGACTTTGTGGTCTTGTAGGATTACAAACTTGGGGGCTCCTTCCTTCTTGGCGACAACACTTTGGCTTCCTCTACAATATCCTTTTGGGTATCCTTTTCATGATTGATGTATTTACTTTCCTTTAGTTGCATATGCATGTAGTGTCATATGGCTACTAAAGTGGGGTTAAATGTAACATCAAAAATTGTCCTCCTACATGGTATGATACAATTTCCCTCGGTTTAGCTCCTCGCTTTGGGTGACCTCTCAACCTTTTTCTTTCTGACCTTCCCAAAACCCTGATTGACTAAGTCTAGTTGTAAAATGTTCACTTTTTGAGGTAACCTTTTGATGGAACCTGAAAAGGAAGTTTGAATTACAGGTCCCTAGGACCCCCAAAAAGCAAATCTAAGTGGAAAATGGGGGCTTGGGCTTGGGCACCCAGGCCCTAGTCCTCCCCTGTTTCCCTAGATTTTGAATTTTGGCATGATGTCAGCTCCTGCCATATGCCTCAGGATTCCATTTTCAAATTCTTGATTTTCACTCGATATCGAGATGTTATTTCAAAATTTGAATTTCCCTAAAGCTAGATATAAAAAGAAATTTGAAAATCATTTTAACACACACAATTCTTATGCAAGATTGATGCCAAAACTCTACCAAAATTTCCATTGAAGATCAGTGACTTGTTGAAGCTTTCGAAAGTATTTTATATTTTCTATCATGGAGATAATGGATGGATATTAGGAATCAAGATCTTGAGACTATCTTGCTCTTCCTAGGGTTTGTACACCTTTTGTATGATCGGGAGAAGGGTTGAAGCCTCCAACATTGAGCTTGGAGATCCTCCGCAGACATTGCTGATTCACCTTCTTGTTCATGCAAGTCTTCATTTATTTTCATCTCTTGAGGTGAAGTTGTATATGTTTATTGATTCAAAGCAAGTTGTTGATCTTTCCTTGATTGAGACATCTAGGGTTTGATATTTCTGCATACACATTGTTAGGTTTGCACACACTTTTGTAAATCTTTATCTCTGGCTATTGTTGAGGTAGAAATACCAAAGACGTGGCTTGACCGAGGCAAGCTCTTATATAGCCACAACATCTTTCTCCTTCTTTTGTAGGTGCAAATCATATTTTGTAGGTACTGGCGGAAAGAAGCTATAGAAAGGAGGATATTATAGGTACAGTCATCACAGACTTTCACATTTTCAGATTCTGACACTTGTGGGACTAAAGAGCGCGCACCCTAGTCCAACTAGGGGCAATTTCCAAGATTTGGAAGCCATTTGGGAGTGCCAGATAGCCTGTGCAGAAGATTTCTAGTTTTGGGAACTTTCGGGACTAAGGAGTGGGCGCCCTAGTCTAGTCAGCTCTCAAAATCTAGGTGCACAGTCTCTAAAACTCTTTCTCTACATTTCTGTGATCAGCTTTGCCTATTTCATTATCGATTTCTAAATATCTCTGATTTAAGGCATAATTAGGATTTACTTGGTTTATGAGCAAAACACTTAACAAAACCTTAGTTAGGCTCTTGAAATCAGATACTGTGAGCATAAGGGATAGACAAGTAACTCATAGATTGACCTCACACTCAATCCTTGTCCTCCCAATGTTTAGTTTGGTGAAATAGTAGTACTTAACTTAGTTGAGACAAAACTGCCAAATTTTACCCTAAACAACTTGTTAATGGATAATCCTTATGTGATGGAAGTATTAAGTGATAGGACAAAGGATAAGCTCATCAAGTTCTTTAAATAGTGTGTCTCCTCCCCTTCCTTCACAAGCCTCTTCGTCTAGTGTGCCTCCTTCCACATCTTCTCCTGCATTAGCCATGCCACATATTTCTTCTCTTCTCTGTATTTCTTATCAAATTTTCATAGCTGCTATCATTGTACCTACTTCTCATATTGTACCTTCCACTCATCCCCTGATTGTGTTTACTTCTCACCCACTACTCATGTTCCCACTTCTAGTGCTGTCATTCCAACTTCATTCTTTGTCCCCCAATCAACCTGCACTCCACGTATTACCTCATGTTGCCACTTCCACTCCCATTTTAATCATAACTCCTAATGTTCATCCTTCCAACATAGATGTCATCCTTAAAACAATTGATGAGATGCAAAGTAAAGTTGATGCATTACCCCTAGTAATCAAAGGATATCATAGGACTTTTTTTTTTTTTAAAGATAATGCGCCTGGTAAACTTTTTAACGTGACCGGCGATGCTGGTGCAACACGCCCTCCGGCTCCACGCAAATGCTTTTGCCCGGAGCAATGAACCGGTGAGGCCGCAACATGGGGGACCTTATCCCCTAACAAGAACACTTCAAACTTGCGAGCTTGTTGGCCCAGCGAAGGCGTAAAGCCTTGCGAGCTTGTTGGCCCAGCGGGGGTTTGAACTCTGGTGGCCGCCACTACAACCGAGCAACTTAACCACTGAACCACGCCGTCATCGGCCTAGCATAATCCACTTTCATTTGAGTTATTTCTTATCCATTTCTAGTTTGTTTGGTGGCCCCTTGTTTTGTAATGTATAGTGGTAAAGGGGACCTTATGAAACAATTGGGAGTTTGTTTTGATTATGTTTATGATGATAAACTTTTTACAAAGCTCTTCCCTAGAAACTAAAAGGATTATGCAATTGAATGGCTTTATTCTCTTCCTCATAGTTCTATTCATTCCTTCAATGATTTGGCCAATGCTTTTGTACATCACTTTAATGTCAATATTGGTTTTGTTGGTACTCAAATTTGCAAATTATAAAACCCTAAAGATATGCCAAATCTTATGATTAGGTTTTATATGTGAATTTGGCCAACTAACAGAATTGATCAGATTAATCAAAATTCTCTACACTTTAGGCTCTGTTCAAGCCTAGGTGGGTGTTACCTTATTTCACCAATGACAATTTACTTTCAAGTTTGCTAGTGACTTCATAACAGATTAAGGATCTTATGTAATTTTGTCAATTAAATCATCCACTTCAGTACTTAACCCAATCTAGCATATGATTTGGATTAATGTTTTCTATAAATCTTTAAACCCTACTCCTAAAACAGAAAAACAAAATTGGATTTTGAAAATATATACAAGGGAATAATTTTCAAAAGAGAATGACTAGTGCCTGCCTTTGGGTTACATAGTTTTCACTCTAAGAAGAATATGTGATTCCCTTTTAGCCACAACTTGATTTGCTTGGCAATTCTAGGTCTATGACTTGCATAGACATGCAAATATGTAAGTTATCAGTTTCTTCTTTAACAATCCAATTTAACTTTCGAAAGTTACCGTGATTCACCTATAGGATTTTAATCTTTGCTTGAAGGAGCCCAATAAACAAACCACACAAGAAACATCAAATGTGTTTTGACAAATCAAAAATATACTTGATAGGTTGATTTGAATAACAAAGAAAAAGTAAATTGGAGACAACTAGATAAATTATTAGCAATCCAATTCAACAAACAAATGAGACCCAAAAGTTGAGCACCAGAGAATAGCAACTTTTATATTGATTTGCTTCAAAGTAGAGGTAGTGTAATGTCTCTTTCAAAAAATCAAAATCCTAGATAGATCCTGAGCCATAAGGTCTTGGTTTCCTTTTATAAAGGAAGCAACAAGCTTCGGACCTTTCACATTCAAAATGGCTCTTTGTATTCCTAACCCTTGATATTACAATATTTGCCTTTTATAAGTCAAATTTAGATTTTCAAATATATTTGAATACATTTTGAAAACATGAAGAAAACATAAAGAGACAAAAGGAGAGCGTTCAAGATGTGGTGGTGCTATTTAACACCAGCATATGGCTCATTGCTCCTCTGCACCTAAACCTATGCTGTTGATGATTCATCTCTAAGATATTTCTCCTCCCATTTATATATTGTAAAATCACCAGGCCATTGGTAAGCCTGAATCTGAAGCAAGTTCTCCTGGTGATCTTTCCATCTTTTATCAAGCAAAGCTCTAACATCCATCACAAATTTTCCATACCTAGCATCCAAGGCAATTAATCAGTCCAATATCCTATTGAAACTAAGAATGTTGACATCTCCACCCTTCTTCAAAAAATCCATAACTTGGAATACTGTTTGGCCGAATTCCATCTTCCATGTGTCAAGACTTTTGATTTTCTCTTCTTCTGTTAGTATGAAAGGAATAAATTTATGCTTGAACGTTGTAAAAGAATCAATCTTTGCTTGCATCCTCTGGTTTTCCCCATTCACATACTGGTATTCATCAATGATCATTTTGACCATTTTCTCAGTGGGCTTCAAAGCTGTAGGAGCATCAGTATTCCTTTGCACTACTAAGCACATCGTAACCAAAGTGTGATGATAGGGTTGCCATTTTTTATACAATAAATCCAAAATAGAAAAGTTTATCTTCAATTACTCAATGGCCTGAGATAAAGAAGAGTAGCAATCATGCACACTCCTAAGCTTATCCACAACTAATTTTACTCTATGCTCCAAAATTTTCTCAAAAATTTCAAAAATTTTCATCTTTACCTCATTCTTTGTCATTTCATTTTGTTTATTCAAACTTTCAATTTCCTTTTCAAATTTCAATCTTAATGCATTAAATTCTTTAGTAGACATTATGACATCACTCACTGTTTTTGGCATAGGGGGTTGATAGGGTACAATGGCTTGACCTTGAGAAGAATTCACAGCTTGCAATTGTTTCTTTAATTCCACATTTTCAAAATACAATTTGTTTACTTCATCATTCATTACTTTTTGAGTTTTATCATAATCTTGCAGCCTTTGTTCTAACTTCTTCACAACAGCATGAGCAAATATAGTAGTATGAACATTGAGAGCAATTGCTTCTGTTGCTGATATATCTTGAAAAGTCTTTACCACAGCTGTACCCCTCATTTCTTGAACAATATCAAGCAATCTTGGTTTCCTTGTATTCTTTTGAGTAGTCCAGATTGCAAGGGTTTTTGTCTTTGGATTAACACCACATCCACTTATGCCATCTTCATAATCAAATTCTGAAACAAGTTGTGGATCATCCTGACTTCTAACTTGGTCAAGCAAAAATACCTTTTTCAATTCAAGGCTAGGGATGATGAGCATATTTATTTTCAAGACCATTTGTCTTGCCTCCTCTAGACTCACATCAATTTCATCTACTTTCAAATCTTTGAAAGTTTGTGTAATGATTTAATCATGTTGTGCTTCATCAACACCCATTTTATTTATTGCCACTTTTTCATTATATTCTTTCATTTTCATTTTCAGCCAAAAATCCTTAAACTCTAGAGTTTTGATGAAGTCGTCATCTTTTATGAACCTCAAGGATGCTATAATCCTTTCATCCTCCTCCAACTCTGGTTCAACTTAGGTTTTCTCACCCTTCCTAGCCTTAGGCTTATGTGCATCAGTGGGTTGACCAACCAATGGTTGATCAACCTCTTGCTCATCTCACATGTGCCTCAAGATGTTAGCCACCTCATCAGTATTCCCCACCTCTTCAATCATTTCCTAGGGGACAAGTGGAGATACCTCTTCTATCCTCTGCTTCTTTGTTGGTGGTGATTCTGGGACTTGTGGATCTTGCACTGACAAAACATCAGGAGCAGACTCATGAATCTCAATACATGTAGACCTTTTCACTAGAAGTTTAGTAGCCTTAGGAGGCTACTTCTCAGATTTACCATAAATACTTTCAAAATTATCAATGATTGCATCAATTCTCTTCAGAGGGTCTTTTTCTTCAACAAAGAATCCAATAAATAGGGGATTCTACTTTTTCTTTTCATCTTCAATCTTTTTCAAGATATCCCATTTTCTCTTCCTATTGTGTACCTCATCAAAAGTGACAAGATTTCTTATCACATCCTCATCAAATAGGACCTGATGGGATACGACCATTTTAGTCAAAATTGATTGTCTCACAAGATTCATATAACCCTCAGGGTCACAATTCCTCTTGATGCCCAATTTCAAAGAATATTTCTCCTTTAAAAAGGCTTGCAAATTTTCAAGAGTGTCAGACCCAATAGACCAATCACCAAAAATTGTAGCATCAGGTAGAAATGTACCTTTTTTGTCTTTTCATTACCTCCTTTTCCATCCACATCATTTGCCACATAAACTCCATGAATACAATTCTGTCTGATACAATTTTTGGCAATATGTGAGGTGGCTAGGGGCAACCATACACTCAAATTATAGTATGATCTGACATAAAAAACCAATCAAAAAAATTACGGTTGTGGCCCTACTCTGGGTTGTGTGCAAGCGGCCTTACCATTACCATGACTTCCTTAGTCAACCTAGGAAACCAGATACAAAGAGAATTCAATATCTTGACAACAAACAAATCATGATATACAATGTAGTTACTATTTTGGCAACATGAATCCCACTTATAACACCAATACTGAGTCGACAATCTTTGTCCTTTCTCATCAACCATAATCAAATCCATTTTGCTTGATCATCTCCCTCTGTTATGATATAGAATCAAGTGACACAATAAAGAATATAATTTGAAATTTAAGGGTTGCTTGTTCTCCTTCACACATAAGAATCCTTCATGCAGTTTTTTCTCAATATGAGATGCAAAGTTGTATTCACTGTTCACCTTTGGATGTTGTATTTTCATAGACATCATCATTAAGCTAGTTGGAATTCTTCCTTGTCCATCAATTCCCAAGACCTGGTACAATGCAAAATAGGTTCTCTTAAAATATACAACAAATTCTTCCATAGGGAAAGGCTCAATAACATTTGATGGAATCTCAAATTTTCTGTTGTTGGCCCCCCTTCTCATATATATTGGTAATTCATCTCTCCTAAGTGTTTCCCTCAAGCTTGTGTAATCTTGTTCACTTCTCTACAAATCCACTTGAGTGAGAGCTTGCTTTTTCAACATAAAACATTCAACAATTGCATTCCTGTCTACTATCACCAATGGAAATCCATTTGGCATTCTGACTATTTTAGTGGCAGGATGGTAATATTGTGCTAGTGCCCTAATCAATTCCACATCCACAAATACAACGGGCACCACCAACTTTACCAAATGCAATTTCCATGGATTTCCCATTGGTCCCTCGCCATCCTTGTTTACATAAAAATACCAAAATAAATCCCACTCAGAGGTAGGGATTGTAGCATCCTGACACCCTTCTGCTGTGTCTATGAACATCTTCTTTGGACCCTTGTCTATGGACTGAGGCAATACTTCTAGCAGAGATTGTTGAAGTGGTATTTTCTTGGGAACTATAGGCTCATTACCTTTACTGGCAGACTCAGACCTCTTGGGTGCCATGTTTAATGACTTAAACAAGCTAGGGTTTTTCAAAATTCAACTTACTGTACTAGAAATTAAAAAACAATGTGAAATATACACCAACTTCTAATAAGAGAGTGCAGGAATGAACTTACCCGGTCAATTGTAGTTTGCAGGAAACACATGAGCTGAGTTGCACCTTCTCCAAGTTACGTCTATATTCTCTAAAATGAGCAAATGCCAAGAAATCTTTGAATCTTATTCAACCAAGGAGTTCATCATATCACCATTACTCTAGTTCGTGCCATGAGATCATGAAATCTCAACATTCAATTCCTTTCAAATATTGGCCATTGATTTGATTTGATCTGACGACTAGGTATGCATAGCAAGATTTGATAGCAATTCTTGACAACTGTGACCCTGCATTGAATGTGCTTGCCATTTATTTCTTTTACTGCGTCACCGCAAGTCTCACCCATACCAGCTGCAGGATAGTGGGGGCTTATAGCCACTACACTTCTATTTCATCCTTTACGACCAGACCGCAAATGCTTAGATTGACCCTTGTGGGACCGCAGGAAATTATTGCCTTATGTCCTTCTATTTACCACCCACCTGCAAATGTTATGAATGGTCGTCGTGGGATGGCAGGGTGAAAACCCATTACATTCTCCTCTTGCCACTCTACCGTGGGCCTTGGTTGAAACCCTTGCAGGGACACAGTAAGTGATACCTCCTGATGTTATTACTGTAATGCTGCCGATTACTTTTCAAACCTCAGTGGGACCGCAGGAAGAGACTATCTGCACCTAAACATTTTCAAGCTGCAAGCATGAGATGAACCGTCCATGGGGTAGCGGTAGCTTCTTCATATCAACCGCTTCCTACCGCCAAGCCACAACCTGTTCTTTTATGCTCTGTGGGAATGCAGTATGTGCCATATTTCATTCCTCTTGTTCCTGCATAACCACAAAAGATATTCAATTAACCCGTAGGACAACGGTAATAAACAAAAACACTCATATAGTAAAAAATAGTGAAGATTGTTTCACAATGGCCATGATATATATTCCAGAGACTAGATGATAGAGCATTTTGACAAAAGTTTAGGTTCTAAGTTAGATTGAAGGAAAAGGAGAGCATCAAACCGAATAAGATCAAGCAAATTCAGGGAGGTCCTAACAGGTTTAAAGGTTACAATTTTAGATTTAGTAGGATGTAAACAAGGATCAAATGAGTGCAATCATGATTATTTTATTGGATTTCAAACTTTGTCAACAAAGATACACTATCAAAGTCCTAATGATGAATTGCAAAAAATATTTGTTAAGGGCTTATTACCTACTATCCAAGCTGAGACAATGTACCTAAACAACTATTATTCTTCCATGGATTTGTGTGCAAATGTAAGAAACATTGAATTGAAACTTCTTAAGTCTAATGCACTTAAATATGGATCTCATCCTTCAAAATTTCAATAGGAAAATTTAGTTTTCAAAAGGGTGAAAATAAGCAAGAAAATCAACAAAATGCTCACCATGTTGTTAATTTATAGCCAACTTCAGATGTTATTTAATCTAATTCCCAAGGTGAACAGAGGGACAATCCTATATTATCTATTAATGTAATAAGATCGTAGAATACATAAAGGAAAATAGGTATGTAAACCAAAACACATTCAAATATAGAAGGGTTCTAACATATATGTCACTTCTACTCAAAACAAACAAAGGAAATATACAAAGAGGTAAGATGAAAATTTGTTATACCTCTTTTACTCTACAAAATGTAGAAAGTAGGCATTTGTTCAAGAATACCATCAGTTATGCTCCATGTAGATGTTGACAAGTATCCAACATGTATGGTGCATTTCTTATATGGATGGGATGAGAACAAATGTACTCAAACTTGTATGGTGCCAACTAGATCATTGTGGCATGTGGTGTACGTGGACATCACCATGTGTCAGATGCATACAATGCCAATTATATGATCATGTTTTGTAGTACAAATGTCATTAGGTGGCACACGTGTATGGAAGCATAACATGTGGTTGTTGATGTTCCATGTGTCTAACTAGACACCAACATGTGTAGCAATGTGTATAGCCACACTATCTAGATCCTTAAAGATCTGTAAACCCTGAATAATACCCCTAAACCCTAAATAATGCCCCTAAGCCCTAACCCATAAACCCTAAACCTGAGAAACCCTAAACCCCTAAACCCTAAACTGCAAACCCCTAAACCCTAAACATTAAACCCAAGCAACCCTAAACCTCTATCTCCCTATCTCCCTGTCTCCCTATCTCTATCATTCCTCTACTTCTCAATATCTCTCCCTATGTCTCTGGCCATGTCCCTCACTCTCTATATCTCCCTATTGGTCCTCTCTCTAAATAGTGAACCCTAAACCTCTAAACCTTAACCCCTAAACCCTAAATTTGAGCAACCCTAAACCCCTATCTCCCTATCTCTATCATCCATCTACCTCTCAATACTTCTCCCTATTTCTCTAGACATCTTGCTCACTCTCTATCTCCCTATCTCTCCCCTCTGTCTCCTCTATCTCTCCTGATCTGTCTCCTCTCTCTCTAGCTAGCTATCTCTGAACCTGAGCAACCCTAAACCCCAAACCCCTAAACTCTAAAAATAATCAACTCTAAACCTCTATCTCCATATCTCTCTCTCTCTCTCTCTCTCTCCATTTCTCTCTATCTCTCATCCTCCCCCTCTCTCTATCTCTCCTTGTCTCTCTCCCCCTATCTCTCTCCCCCTCTCTATCTCTCCCTCTCTATCCAGGTATCTCCCCTCTCTATCTCTCCCTCCCTCTCTCCCCCTCTCTATCTCCCCTCTCCTGGGCCATCTCTCACATATACCCTCTCCACCATCTCTCCTATCTATCCTCTATCTCTCCCTCTCTCTATATCTCTCTTGGTCTCCCCCTCTCTCTCATTGTCTCTCTCCTCTATCTCTTTCCCCTATCTATCTCTCCCTCTCTATCCTTATATCTCTATCTCCCATCTCCCCCATCTCTCTATATCTTTAACTCCCTTATCTATATCTCTCTCCTCTCTCTATCCCCTATCCCTCTCTCCCCTTCCCTATCTCTATCTCTCTATCTCTCTATCTATATCCCTACCTCTTCCCCTCTATCTCTCCCTCTCTCTATATCTCTCAATGTCCCCCTTTCTCTGTCTCTCTCCCCTTGTCTCTTTCCCCTCTCTATCTCTCCCTCTCTATCCCTATATCTCTATCTCCCCTCTCCCCCATGTTTCCCTCTCTCCCCCCTCTCTATCTCTCCATCTCTATCCCTATCTCTCTATCTCCTCTCTCCCCATCTCTATATATATATATATCTCACAATATCCCCCTATCTTTTTCTCTATCCATCTTTCCTATCTTTTTCCCCCTCTCCGTCTCTCCCTCTTTATCCCTATCTCTCTATCTCCCCTCTCCCCCATATCTCCCCTCTATGTCTCTCTATATGTCCCTCTCCCTATATCTCTCAACCTCCCCCCGTCTCTCTCTCACTATTTCTCTCCCCCTATCTCTTTTCCCCTCTCTTTCCCCTCTCTCTATCCCCAAGTCTCTATCTCCCCTCTCCCCATCTCTTTATCTCTCTATCTCCTCTCTCTATCTCTCTCTCCCCTATATCTCTTTCTCCCCCTATCCCTATCTCCCCCTCTCTCTATCTCTATCCATCTCTCCCTATCTAAATCCCCACCTATATCTATATATATCTCTCCCATCTATCTCTATATATATCTCTCTCTCTATATCTCTTAATCTCCCCCTCTCTCTCCCCTATCTATTTCGCTCTCTCTATCTCTCCTTCTCTATCCCTATCTCTCTATCTCTCCATCTATTTCCCCCTCTCTCTATATTCATACAAAGAAATTTAATGGATTCCAAAAGACAAAATTTAATTTGCACAACATAAGTGTTCGATAGTTGTATAAAACTATAACAACTCTCTCTCCTTCTCCCTCTCTCTCCCTCTCTCTCCCCCTATCTCTTCCCCTCTCTATCTCTCCCTCTCCATCCCTATATCTCTATCTCCCCTCCCACCCAGCTCTTCCTCTTTCCATCTCCTATCTCCTATCTCCTATCTCTCCCATCTCTCCCCTCTATCTCTCTCTACATCTCTCCCTCTCTCTATATATATATCTCTCTCCCCCTGTCCCTCTCTTCCCCCTCTTTATCTATCCCTCTACCCCTATCCCTCTATCTCCCTCTCCCCCATCTCTCCCTCTCTTCTCCCTTCTCTCTATAACTTCCTCTCTATCCCTATCTCTCTATCTACCCCATCTCTCCCTCTCTGTCTCCCATATATCTATCTCTCAATCTCTCCCCCCATCTCTCTCTCTCCCTATCTCTCTCTCCCTATCTCTCTCACCCTATCTCTTTCCTCCTCTCCATCTTTCCATATCTATCTCTATCTCTCTATCTCCCATCTCCCCCATCTCTCTCCTCTATCTATCTATATCTATACCTCTCTATATCTCTCAATCTCCCCCTCTCCCTCTCTCATTGTCTCTCCCCCTATCTCTTTTCCCCTCTCTATCTCCCCCTCTCTATCCCCAAGTCTCTCTCTCTCTATCCATATCTCCCTCTCTAAATCCCTACCTCTCTCACATTTATTTCTCTATATCCCTCCCTCTCTCTATATCTCTCAATCTCCCCCCTCTTTCTCCCTGTCTCTCTCCCCTATCTCTTTCCCCCTCTCTATCTATCCTTCTATACCCCTATCTCTCTATCTCCCCTCTCTTCATCTCTCCCCCTCTCCCATTCTCTCTATATCTCCTCTCCCAATCTATCCCTCTCTCTATCCCTCCCTTAGTCTATATATTTCAATCTTCCCCCTCTCTCTCCCCTATCTCTTTACCACTCTCTATCCCTATCTCTATTTCCCCTCTCCCTCATCTCTTCCTCTCTCTCACTCTTTATATCTCTCCCTCCCCCCATCTCTCCCTCTCTCTATCTAGATCTATCCCCCTTCTCCCCCTGTCTTTATCTCTAACTCTTTCTCTTTCTCTCTCTTTCTCCCCCCTCTCTCTCCCTCTCTTTATCTCTCCCTCTCCCCCTCTCTCTATGTTGGTTGACCATATTAATACCTTGTTTCTCTATCTCTATATTGTTTCTTGACCATTTGGTGATGAAAGAGATTGATATGGTGGAGACCACCCTCTCTATAATAATTGAAGATGCTTTGTCCTATGCCAAGAATTTCTATAGTTTCCCCTCAACCAAGATAGTCATGGTGTAAATTATGAGTAGAACTAACATAGCATGTAAAATCAATGACATCTTGGAAACATATAAGGCCAATGAGGAATGTAAAGAATACTTAGATTTAGTTAGACAAACTATATAGATTGGTTATCCTCATTTCATCTTCTATTGGTTGATCATATCCTTAGGAGAGGAAAAAAATTATGTGCAAAAATAAGATAAAACATGAGCACGTTATAATGCGCTCACGTTTTGTCTTATTTGGACCAAAAAGTGGTTTGGCCACTTTTTGGTCCCCCATATCCATGCACATGCCCACAAGACAACCCTTGGTTTGATTATGTTGAAAATAGGCCCCCTAGAAAAAAAGTAAAAAAATATTTCAATTTGAGCAAGTTTGGAAGCCTAAATCATCAGTTTATAACACATAAATATTTTTATAATTTTTAAAAAAAAAAGGCTAACCACATCTGAATTTTGCATGCATAAATGTATTTCTTGTGAAATTTCGATAATTTTGAAAAAAAAGTTTGCAAAAATTTGTCAAACGAGGTGAAAGTTATGCCCCATTGAAAAATTAGGCAAAGGAACACTTCAAAGGCCTAAAAATCAATCAAAAAAGTACAATTTTACAACATTATAAACACCATAATGTCAATGACATAATAAACTTTCCATAGACTATAAATTTGCAAAAATTGACCACCTAGTTTGAAAATGATAGAAAAATGAAAAATAACATCCCTAGAAGGATGTGGAGGTGGCTAGAGGAGCACTAGCAACGCACAGGTGTCAGACCAGTGACAGGATAATGGAGCCTAGATTGGGCTAGTGGTGAATTTTAGAGTGATCAAGGTGGACAAGGAATCCACATAGGTAGAGAGATGGGTTGAGTGGGGAAGTTGTCTTGGACAATGGACTGGGTCTTGGAGGCCAAGAACAACTTGGAGTAGTCGATTGGGCCTGCAAACATGTCCTAAGGAGGGTTTGAAGTCATTGGGGAACATTTTTGAAATTAAGTTCTTTGAGTAGGTGGACAAGAGTGGCCAAAGGTGACCTATAAAAGGTTGAGTAGGATCTAAGAGGTTGAATGGGCCTGAAGAAGTTGAACTTGACAAGGATTTGGGGTTGAGTGGGCTTGGAGGTCTCCTATGGATTGATCGAGGCCACAAGGGCTTGGAAACGAGATAAAGCACCCATAATACCTTGGACACCTAAAGTGAGCCCACATGGACCAATGTACAGGAGTTGTGAAGTCAAACAGAGCTTGGATTGGGTCCAATGGGGCATGTAAGTAAGCCCTAAATTTCAAATATCACCTACAAAAGATAGAAAAAATTGACCAATAATAGTAGAGGGTAGTGTTGTGATGTTCACAACACACCCCATTTTACCCTTTAGCAAAATTAGGACCTTGTTTGCTTTTTTTTGGTTGTGGCCTAGTTTGCTTGGTGGTAAAGGGAAAACGATAAGTAATGTAAGAAGTGCTTGAAATATCAAAGTACCCAATGTTAGAAAAAATAGGGGGTACTAGTGAATTCTGTATGAAAAATGATTAAGGGTTTCTTTTTGAACCAACTTGAAATTCCTTGTATTTCATGAAATATGAAGGTTTTGGTGAAATGCAGTGTTAAGTTAAATTTGTATGACATGTACAAATTTATTTTCATATGAGATACTAAAATGGTTGTATTATGGTGTAGGCGGTTTCGTTGTATCGTGTCTTTTGCATGTACATTTAGAATGTTCAAACTTTAAAGTGCAAAGATGGACCTGATTAATTTCAGAGGTTAAATGAATAAAACATTGATGTTCGTGTTTGTATTTAGGTATTGTATTGTATGTTTAAAAGCATGTCTTCAATAGAGAAATGGGAGAACATATAAGACCAAACCTGAAAGAAATATACAATCGGGTTTATAAAAGTTGAAGTCCAAACGAATGTTAAGAGTCATTTGTATGTATAAATGTTTGCATTTAAAATACAGATGCAATGGTGGATTTCAAAAGGAAGTGAAAAGTGATTTAATGTTTGGCGGGGCCCCATAGATTGCATTATCGCAGGACATATTCAATATGCATAAGGTAATATACAAAGTTTAAAGTGCAAAGGTAGACCCGACAACAATTAGAATATGGTTCATAGTAAATGGAGGTCTGAACGTGTTTATATATGTATTATGTATTATGCATACAAACATGGTATTCAAAAGGTAATATATAATGACATATGCAAAAGTGGACTCGACAGTGATTTAAATATGGTGTATAAACTAACTAAGGCCCGCGATTTTGTATGTATTTTAAATTGTATGTGTTGGATAAACACAATATACAAAAGGTGTAAGGATACAATGCCAGAACTGATATGAAATCAAAATGAAATGGATACAAATTTCAATTCTGCTTTTGTATGTTCGAATGTATGTATCACATGTACATTGCGGAATACAAAAGTTAAATACAAGGCTGGACATGAAATGAAGTGCAATATGTTTTATAAACCTGCATAGATCCAAGTTTGTATGTCTTGGGGATTGTTTAACGAAATACACATAGCGATATACAAAGAAATATACAAAATGTGAAATACAAAGAAAACGGATATCGAAACTAATGTATACAAAGTTTAAAATGCAAAATTAAAAGGGAAAAAGGGTGTAATTTGAATTGTATGCATTAATTACCATATTCAATGTACAACTAACATTAAAATGTAGAATTTGAACGAGATAAAAGTAAAGTTTGACTGTGTTATTTCATAATTGCATTTCAAAGGTAAAACTGCAGAAGATTTTCATAGAGCGAGAAAAGGTGCTTCAAAAGCCTGGACAAAAATTCATGGAATGGTAATAGTAAAGGTTGAAATGGTAATTGTGGTCGACATTCATAAGGTTGGAATGGTTGCAAACTATAGGTATGTACATTGAAACGCTGTTGGATTATAGTTAAGTTTAATTAGGGTTAATTATAGTAATTTCATTAAGAAAATGATGCAAATTGTTAGTCATTATTGTATTTAATTATGCAAGTAGAATTTGATACTGTTAAATTCTGAAAATCTTTATTAGCAAAAGACAAGAAACAATCCTAGGGTAAATGGTAAAAAAACTTGAAACTATGGTAAAAACCCTAGAACTGTACACAAGCAAGAGGGTAAAAGGTATAATTTCTTTTGACAGGATGGCACCCAGATATAAGAAGGTAGATAATACAGCTGAAGAAGGAGAGAAAGTTAAAAGAGAAAGAAAACCAAGGAAAGAAATGGTTAGAGAGGAGTTGCCACCAGTCAGGGGATATTCATCCGTGATATTTAGCTTAGGAGGAATAGTTATGGATACAAATATTGGTCGCTATGATGCGGAAGAAGTGTTACAGAAAGTCACGACGCCAGATGCCACTGCCGACATGAGTAAGATCTGGGAGAAAGGATTGTACAGGGCCATAAGATTCCCATTAGCTATGGAGGCCAAAGATTTGGTACTAGAATGCATAGACCAATACAATTTGAGTACTAGAAAGGTAATGCATAACGACCGAACTATTATAGATCTATCTACAGAGGGCATAACCAAAACTTTTGGGTTGGAGATTAAAGAGCAAATGATGGACATTGACATTGATCAATATACTGCAGATTTTATTAAAAATGAGAAAGAATGTAAAACTGCTATCTTTTATGGGTAGTATATAGCAGAGAACAAACTTAAAGCTGCTATAAGGGTGCCTAAGAGTTTATACAGAATTGACTTCAAAGAGGAAGTATACTTAATGATTACAATGTTGAGCAGATTGGCTGGATTGAAAGATACAACAAAGTTTGAGCCTTGGATGTTCAATATCATACAGTATATTAGAGAAAAGGATGGAACTATTCATTGGGCTAGGGCCATTAGTACAACAATAAACATACAAATAATGGTATTCAAAAAAAATAGAAGGTTTTCTTTATCTTCCTATGTGATTTATGCATGTGCTATTGAAATGCCACCAATGGTTGGGTTAGACAGAGTGGGTACCTTAGGAAATGGCCCAGGTCAAAAGTTGATTTATGATCATTATCTAGATTTATAGGAGAAGAATGCATGGCACAAATATGCTAGGGTTAATGATGTTTTTTATACCTATTCGGTAAGAATTCTAACAGCGGACAAAGACAGAAGACTATCAGAGGAGGGAAAAAAGGCTATAAGTCTTTTTAGTTCTTGTTATATACAATTTCCTACCTTCACCTATATTAGAACCAAAGGATTTGAGGGTAAACCATTCAAATTGCCAAGATATCCTTCAGACTGGTTGATTGTATTAGAATTCTTAAGACAGATTCTGAATGTATTCAGAATGTACAAAAAGAGATTTGGCAGAGGAAACATCAAGTTCCCTTGGGTGATTGGTAATTACTCATGTTATAATGAAGACATTGCTAAGGAATCAGAAAGAGATTTGAGATATTATGGGTTTGAGGAGTTTGACTTAATTAGACGTTTTGACCCTTTTCACAGAATTGAAAATTACATTGATAAGAAATATAAGCACCAAATTCACATTGAGGATTTTTGGTCAGACTGTGAGAATGAGTAGGAAGTAAGGAGAAGAGATCATCAAAGATTGACATTGGAGTAGATGAAAACCATGGGGGAGATCAGTGTGCTCCAAGAGGTTAGAGATGATGATAAAATATTGCATCAAAGTTATGAAACTAAGGGAGTGGCCATGTTGCCCATCAATGAGCCTAATTGGGAGGAGCCAACAGAGACATCTTAGGATGAAATATCCAAACCAATTATTTTATTTTCTAAAACATGGTTAAGTGATAGGATGGAAGAGCTTAAAGCTTAAGGTGTTATTTCCACTTATCAGAAAAAGGAAAAGAAGAGAGAAAGAGAAAAGAAGAGAGAAAGAGAAAAGAAGGATGAGTTAATGTGTTTTTATGAAAAGAGAAGAAAATTTGTAGAGACTACAGTCCTTGAAAAGGATGAAAATGCCACACTGTTGGATCCCTATGCTCTTGGTATCATAGATGCCATTCCTTCAGGGACATTCATGAAAGAAGGAACATCAATCCAAGCAATTAATGTGGAACAGTCACAAACATCAGGAGTTACTGTAGAACAAGTGCAAAGTAAAGAAGTACCATCAGGATAGTGTACAATTAAACCTATGATTATAGATACCCCAAGAGGGAAGGCACAAATTCCTACTATAATAGTGGATGCTCCACTAGTTGGAGTAAGACAAAGGCATATATCTAAAGATTTCACACCTAAAGAAATAAGACTAGGCCACATAAAAGTCAAACAAGAGTTGACTGAAGAAATGTTGCAAGAGTCAATAGGGCAAGAAGTTAAGAAAGTAGGTGAAATTGTGAATATTGATGAAGGGAGTAGTGATGATGAGGGGTCACAATTTGGAACTGATATAGGGGCAAAAGATGAAGAAGAAGAACAAACATCAAAGACTTCCCCTATAATGGGAGAATAGGGTGCTCAAGTAGAAAAGGCACAGAGCCCAATAAAAAAGGATGAAAATATACAGGAGAACCTAGAGGTAGTGGATCCTTTTGGTCCATTAGTATCACCAGAAATCATAGAGGAAGTACAAGCTGTTGTACAACAAATAGAAGAAGCATAAAAAGAAGAAGGAGAAGAGAACATAGAGAAAATAGATGTATCTTCTGGACAGTCATTACAATCAGAAAAGATAAGTGAAACAGAAAATGTACAAGTTCCTAAGGTATAGACAGAGGAGGCAATGCTAGTAGGCATAAGAGATACTAATGTTTCAAATGTTCCTAATATTAATATTGAACAGGGTGAACAAGAAAAGAACTCAGAGGAGGGAAATAAAGAACAAGATACTGAAGGGGATATAGAGGAGGATGAAGAAGAAAAGGAAAATGAAGAAGAGGGACCACAACATCAAGATAATGTATCTCCCTGAGCACCACAATAGGGTCCACCTCTGGATCAAAATCCACTCCAACAACAACAACAAGAGCCAGTAGAAATAGAAAAACCTGAGAAGGAGATAACAAATGAAGAGAAGAGAATAGAAACAAATAGGGAAGCACTAGCTTGGTTGGGTTCCAAGGTCAGAAGAGAAAAAATAGAGGTATAGTTGGTTCCCATTGACATCAAAAGCTTGTTAGGCAGGCATCCATAGAAAGAAAAGAGAAAAGCTCAAACCATGTCAGCTATAAAGAGGAGTCCATCTAGATCAAGGAATTTGGAGCTAGCTATACCACAGAAAGACAAGGCAAAGGGAGAAATGACCCTTGAAGATTATCAACTGCTAAATATAGATCTTGGGCATGTGACTAGGGAACAACACATTACTGAATGAGAAGATATGAATAAAGTAATTATGGAAATGATGAAGAAAGATAAGGATAAGTTTGATTATTTGAAGGGGCATATTGTGCAATTGCAATAGTTCATATCGGGAATATTTGACCCTAATGTTGGCATGCTTGATCTACCTACAGATTTAGCCATTTTATTAAAAGATCAAGTTACTGAATTAGAAAACAAAAAGGTTGAAGCAAATATTTTTGAAGAGTGGTTTAATACATTTATTCAAAAGGGAGAAAGCCCAATAAGGCAAGTAATTACTAGTTGGGAGGTGGCTCTTGAAGAGAAAAATAATTGCAATATTGTTTTACATCATTGTCAATCTAGAATGGAGGAGTGCAAGGAGGAGTTGAATCAGGTTGAAGATATGAATGAAAGAGTTGAAGAATTGATAAGTGGAGGAGTAATAACTTCTCAAGTGGCAAGTCATATGCCACAATACATATTGGAACTGAAATTTGAAGACATCATGTTAGAAAATTGCATTATGAGTACTCAGGATTTGGAAGAAATTGTTGATGAAGTGATCAGGAAGCACATGAAAACAATACAGAAGTTTATTGGGCATGAATGCCAAGAGATACCAGTTTATGATGTAGCTATGGCAATTAAAGAATTCAAAGCTATTTATCTACCCTGCCTGGAGAATCCTACTACATATTTGAGCACTGAAATGATTGATTCCATCATGGAATGAAATGCACGGATAAGGAAATATCAAAAAAATAGAGAGCAAGTGGAAGAACAAGTAAGCATATTAAAAGAGAGTTGAATTACAAAAGTATACATGGACAGTGAGTCAAAAGAATAATCATAATTCTATTGTAGCATTGGTAGCCAAGTACACTGAGTACTTGAAGAAATAGGAGAGGAGTGAGAAGGAAAGGTACTAGAGGTAGTGGTTATTTCTTTTGAATCTTCATTTGCATATGTTGTGGTATATTTTGTTATGTTGTTATGGCCAAAGTCAACAAGGAGAAAGTCAAAGAAGATTCTATGTTTTGAAAGACCCTAATGGCATCCTTTGTGCCAAAAGGAATATTCCTAAAGATGTTTTGGAAATGGTTGGGAATTGATTCCCACCGTTGATTTTGTAAGTTTAAATTGGAACCATTGATTAAGTTCTTTTGTAACCATAGTAGGGGGGAATTCAAACTTATATAAAGAACCCTGCTACTGGTGTTTTAATTACATAGAGTTTTAGAAAGACCATATGTTACACTTAGACAAGAGAAGTAATAGACTTTGAGCAAAATTTTATGTGAAGTGGAATGCGCCTGTGTCTACAGCGGGGATAATGTGGAATGTCCATTTTCTCCCTATATCTGTAAAAATATTTGTGAGTTTTGATTAATTGTTAATGTTTTCAGAGAATTTGAAGTAAAAAATACATTGTAAATTTGAAAGACTTTTCATATGTTAATGAATGCAAACATCTATTTGTTGCGTCTATTCCAGAGTGCATTAGATTCAAGTACTATTTAGTGTATTTCCTTTGATGATCACATTTATGTATGTTAATTCGTGAAACTGCCTAGGATAAGCATACATGGAATTTACTCCTTTGAAGCATTACAATTGATTAATCTTGTATACATGAGTAGTAGAGAATTAATTCCTATAGAATTAAGTTTTCTAACCATAGCTGTTCTAACTTTTCCCAAAAATCATAAATAATTAGTAAGCACGTAGAAATCTAAGGAATTTGTCATATATTTGAATAAAGAACGAGGAATTGTAAAGATCTTTGACAATTTTCATATAAATTTGAAAGACAAAGTTTGTTTTATTGAAATTCATGCAAAGCTTTGTGGTTAAGTAGTAAATACATGCAAAGGATCACTAACTTTAGTGTAATTTGTAGTTATTTGCACAAATTGAACAAGTCTAATAAGTCACAGATCACTATGGTTTATGTAAGGCCCCTTGAATATTACAGCTTCACAACGAACTACTGACATATCTAACACGGTCAAGACCTAACCATACAGAAACTTGAGATTAAGAATTTCTAGTTAATTCTTCATATTTTTCAAGACAGCTAAGGTTCCTTTGTGAATTTTAACTTTGTTGCTTATGTACTTTACATACATCAACTGTTTGGTGCTAGAAGGAGGGCATGTTTGGAATTAAGGCAAGACTTGTGTAAAGCTAGCTCATAGTATTGGTCGAGTGACTAGGTCTAGGTCCAATTTAGGTGATATCTTTACACAACTACCTGATAGACGATAGAATAAGAGTCCTTTAATTTGGAATCCCAGAGTATTGTATCTAGGAAGTTCATCAAGGAATCCCTGTCGATCACCCTTGAGTATACCAAATATAGTAAGTCTAGACAGTTCTGCATTCAGATCATTAAACCTTGGTTCAGGACCCCCTAGAGGTCCTAGAAGTCCTAGCCTGTCTATAAATCCAAGTCCTCCAAGAAGTCCTAGTCTGCCTAGAGGTCCAATCATGGCATACTTTAATGTCAATTCTCCCATACTATTTTCTAATTATCATGAAATGCCTAAGCATCCTAAGAAGATCTACCCTAAGTACCAATTACATTAGGATCCAGAAGATCATATCAGAATCTTCAAAGAGGCTTACTTCAGGGCAAGATTAGAACATCAAGATGTAGTGTTTAGGTTGTTCCTATTCACATTCAATGAGAAGGATTCTAATTGGTATGTTAACTTACCAAATGGTTATATCACTACCTGGGAACTCATGGAAGAGGCATTTTTGTCTAGATTTAGAGGACTAGTCGAATTGTCTTCTCTATATCACAAATTAGTAGCAATTAAAAGAGGTGAAGGGAACTCATAGACAATTTTAATGATAGGTTCCAGAAAGCATACTCTAAATTGGTTGACCCTTACACTATGACCCCTGAGGCTATCCTAACAATGTACTATGTTGCTTTAGATCCTTTGACCTCAATGTTTGTTAAGAGACAGGCTAATATTGATAGTTTGTCAAAAGCGTATAAGGAGGCAGTCAAGGTTAATCAAGAAATGAGATAAACAACATTGAATCCTTTTATGAGTGTAGGAATTCCTGGAATTTCAAACCAAACATAACCATGGAACGGTGTTCCAATGCATCATACTCCATTATTGAATCCAGTGTCTACTTATACACCAGTGTATAACTCAGTCCCCACTCAGGCTATAGTTCCTTATATAGGTAACAATGTTAATAGTAATCAAAGCAGTGGTCAGTCATTATTTCAACCTCCTCAAGATATATTTATGGCCAAAACACAAGATGATAGGGAGGAAATAAAGGAAATTACTACACATCTAAGGTGATTAACCACTGAGATGACTCAATTGAGAAATAAAAACTTTTATGGCAGAAATACTTAAAGTCAAGGTCAAAACCAGAATCAAAACTATAACCAAAATTAGAACTATAGTCAAGGTCAGAGTTCAAATCAAAATCAAAATCATAACCAAGGTTAGAATCACAACCAGGGATAGGAAATACAAAATAGGGTACACAACGGAGATAATAAGGCTTGGGGCAACAACAATAAAATCCCAAATCAGCCTAAAACCTCTAAGATGTGGAATACATGACCAAACAATGGTACTCTAGCTTCTCCATTTGAGAATCCAAATAATCAAGAGTTAAAGAAGCCTTCTAGGATCCAAATGGCTAATGTAGCATTGAAAAATTGGTGTAGGATTCATAACATGAATGCACACGCTGAACTTGATTGTCCTCAATTTCATCTAGCTACTAGTATTTTTAATGTTGAAGTACAAGCCATTACATCTAAGTTCCTAATTTCTAAGGGAAATGAAATAATACCTTCAAGATTTGAGTTTTCTATGGTCTTAGAAAGTTTTACCTTGATAACTAGGGAAGAAGAAAATTAGATAGTAAAAAATGAGCCTTATTATTGTGAGAACTTGTATCCAGAGTCAACCTTAGTACTAGAGGCATTTCAGTTTCTCTTTGAGACTGAAAATGAGGTGTTATGTGAACTGGAGGAAGTGTAGGATTTTCAACAATCCAATAAGAACCACACCTATAATTTGAGAAGCAACAATAAGCCTGGAGGTCCTTTCACTACATCTACACCTCCTAATAACTTCAATACCCTGCTAGATCAACATGCTAGCAATAACCCAATGCCCCCAAAGGCCAATTATCATGGCATTGGTACGACAATAGCACCAAAGGTTTAGGTAGGGAAGACAGAGTCTAATGAAACATCAAAATTAATGAACTACTTGTCTGAGGAGATAAGAAAAATCAAGGTTAATGTGCCTCTATACGAATTATTGAAAAGATGAGGGGTATGAAATGCCTTTATAAAGTCCTTAAATGAGTCAACACCAAAAGAGAATTCAGTTGTCATAGATGCTCATAGCAGGGATGTATAGTCCAAGGATATGGGTAAGATAGTTGAACAGCCAACAAATACTAGTGTTGTCATGTATGCAGAAAAGAAGGAAGCCCCTCCTTTTTTGTTGACCATAAGAATGTTTGGAAAAAATGTGCATAATTGTATGGTAGATTCAGGAGCCTCGGCTAATGTTATGTCACTAGGAATATGCAAAACTTTAGAACTTACTCCCACAAAATCTGCTAAAGTTGTTACTCAGTTGGATAAAATAGAGGTTAATGTGGTAGGTGAACTTACAGGTACTATGTTTGAAATCCATGTGGAATGATGAATTGGAAAGATAATCCTCGCATTCAGCATCTTCTGAATTTCAGAAAGAATCGTACCTGATATCTTTGGATTGTATTGCCTCTGCTTCTGTTTGTAAGGCAACGATCCAGCTTTGAGGGGAATTTCGTGTCAAACCTCCTTAGGCCTGAAAGACTTCAGATCATCATAGGAGTAAGCCAGAACATCAATGTAATGGCGGAGAAGGGTAATGAATTTGAATCTTTCATCGGCAGTGCAGCATTTTCTGATGTTGACCATCTTAGGATCTGTTTCTGTACCCAAATTGACCTGTTCAAATTCCATGGAGGAATTTGAATCCTGCTGTTGTTGCCGCTGCTTGATATACCTGTCGTGTTTATCAAAGAGCCTCTCAAGGGAAACCAATCCTTTTGGGATTTTATTTCCTTTCAACTGTAGAAATTCTTCGCCAGTCTGCGAATCTACCTCAGAAACATATTCACGAGGTGGTGATTCACTTCCTTCAAAGTAAAGCTCATCAAAGCTATCCATCTTTTCCAGAAAAGCAATGATCTGATTGTCACCATTGAACACCTGCCAATGGTCAGCGTTATCAGGTACACTTGGTCGGAAGACTAGTTCAATAGTGTACTTATTTCCTTTGAAATCTTTGTGAGGCACCATGAGAGTGGCGGAAACAGCCAATGAATCTGCACGGTCATTGAATTCTCTAGGCACTGCTGAAATATTGAAAGCATCAAAATCTTCAATGCAATCCCATACGCGATTGCGATAATGTCTCAATCTTTCATTTTTTGTTTGGTACAAATTTCTTACTTGACAAACTACCAATTCGGCGTCCCCTTGAGCATGAAGGATCTTAACACCTCTGGCACGTGCTGCTTCCAATCCCAGCAACAAGGACTCGTATTCGGCGGTGTTATTGGTATTGTCAAATTGTAGCTTGTATGAAAAAGGCAAAATATCACCTTGTGGCGATATCAAAACCACTCCGGCTCCAGAACCGGTAGAAGAACAGCTGGCATCAAATTCTAAAATCCAGACTCCATCAGAATTTGATTTCTTGGTCTGATCAGAAGACTCCTCTTCATCGGTGAGGGAAGAATCTGGAATTGCTATATCTTTACCTGAACTTTCGTCTGAAAACTCCTCTGAGTCTCCATCTGACATATCGGAGCTATCACCCGATGTAGCCTCATCTGATGAATCGGAACAATCTTCAGTAGATAGAAAATAGTTACCCATTCCCGAGGATTCAAACAAAATTTGAGCTTTGGGGTTTGATGTTTGAGTAACAATATATTTTGCTTCCTTCTCAGGAAGCAATTTCTGCATGACACCTTTAACGGGTATCCTAGCTTCAGACAAATCCATGTTCAATTCACCACCCACATCTTTGCAGAAATTACGTCCAAGGAGAATGCCGTATGAAGCTGGAACATCAGCTACCAAGACTGTCATCTTGATTCTCTTATCCGGAAAAGCCGCAAATGCAAATTGGGTGTCTTTGATTTGACCCAAAAGTGGAACTTGCTTATTCTCCATAGAGAAACACCTTCCAAAAGTTTTGGTTAAGGTGAGGCCAAGGGCATTTGCTACCTTAGCAGGCATTACATTGTCTGAGGCTCCAGAATCTATTACGCAATTGCTCAATTTATGGCCATTTACTAATAGGGAAACATAGAAGGGTTCGATTTTTCTAGAAACCTCAGGGGGAGTAGTAACAAGATTGTTTTGGGTAGGTTTACTTTTAGAGGAGTCATGAGTAGCTTTGGGAAACTCTTGTCCTGCAGGGACGGTCTTATTTTTGACATATTTGGCTAATCTATCAAACTGTTCAGGATTAGCCTGTAAATATTCAACTTCAGACATTTGTATCTTAGTTCTCCTAGCATGGTCTATTATGTCGAACTACTGAAAAGAATTAGATATGGAGGAAGAAAAACCATCATTTTGATTTTTGGTTGAAACAGCACTAGTCTGAGGATTAGAAGTGGAAGGTGCAAATTCATTAGAAACACTTACCTGTTTATTAACCACTGGGTCTTTTGACTGGAAAGGTAGTGGAGTCCCCCGTTTAGCGATCGAAATCGCCGGCTGAGATTCTTCTCTCACCTTCCCTTTATTAGCTTGAGGAGCTAACTGATTTTGAGACCTAGTGAAAACAGCATATGCTCCTTCACTCACTTCTCCCTTTTCAGCTTCGTCCTGGTAGTTCAGAAAGCTGATGGTAGAGTCGCCAGCTAACTCTTCTTCTCCTTATGTGAAGAGATTAGCACCGTTTTCATATTCCAACTCAGGTTGGAAAGAGAGTTCATTCTCGGCTTCATAGTAGCCAACAGCAGAGTTGACCGGCGCTGCCTCAATAGCAAGCTTCCCCTGAGTAGGAGGAAGACGGTTTTGCTGTCCTTGATTCCTAGCAGCAGCGCCTTGATATGAATTGTTTGGGAATGTCCTCCTGGGTATATCTCGGTAAGAAGGAGACGCAGATACACCTTGGGACATTTGTCTCTTGAGAGCCAGCAATTCATTTGCTAGCTTTTGCACCATGGGATCCGTGGTGCTTGTGGAATGGTTTTCAGTAGAAGAGGAGCTTTTGTTTCTATTAGCATCCCTTCTTATCTTACCCGCCAGGATAAGATCATCTTCTACTTCTGTTGCCAGAATCTGAGCCGCAGCAAGATCAGTAGGAGCAGCTCGCCTCAATAGGAAACTTACCTCTGGAAGCTGTGTATTAATAAAGAAACATTTGAGATTCTCTGCTGTGGGCTCAGCGGTAGCGGGAATCCTATTCCTCAATTTGTTGAACTTAGCGATGAAATCTCGCATTGGTTCCTGAGGTTCCTTTTTCATCTGTGTCAGCTGTGCTAACAACGCATGAGCATCTTCCGCAGGTTTGAACCTGGCCTCGAACTTAGTTTTGAGAGTAGCCCAGTTTGTTATGGTTTGGGCTTGGAGGTGATAGAACCAGTCTGCAGCAGCGCCTTGTAGTGTTTCTACAAAGAGTCGCACAGCCACGCCTTCGTGCTCGACACCTATTACACCGCAGGCTATACAGAAAGCCGCAATGTGCTCATCAGGATGAACTTTTCCGTCACCATAGAATTTGGGGAAATTCTTTCTTGAACTACGAGGTAGTTCATGTAATGGTGGGGTCAAGTTTAGAGGACCAAAGGTATTACCCCAAGGGCCTTGGGCTGCCATGATACGCCGGTTGAAAGGTGGTATAGCAAACCTTGGTGGTGTATGAACAGCCAAAACTCTATTAGTACTGGCAATAGAAACTTCACCTGGTATTGGAGACCTGGTGTTTGTAGGGGGAAAACTCCTGGTGCGCTGAAGACGAGGTCGTGGAGTTAAGAATCCAAAATTATTCTGCCGCATTAATTCAAATGCAGGATCAATAATACCCTGAGCCCTCTTACTTCTGGTGTACCGGGAATCTGCCAGACTGTATTATACTAACCACAATATTTGCAAGAAAAATGGAAAAGAACTGAAAAATGCTTCAACTCGAAGCGTGAGGCTTCAAGTTGCGCGTTCCTTCCCCAGCGGAGTCGCCAAAAAACTGTTGGGTGAATATTTTGTCGTTAACTCGCTAACGGCAAAATGGGTATATCAGCCACAGCTATGATGAGACAAAGTCTCTCCTCTCAGCAAGGGGAGGTT
This sequence comes from Cunninghamia lanceolata, assembly GCA_027924645.1. Classification (NCBI taxonomy): domain Eukaryota; kingdom Viridiplantae; phylum Streptophyta; class Pinopsida; order Cupressales; family Cupressaceae; genus Cunninghamia; species Cunninghamia lanceolata. Next base: position 5,703,489 of record BSBN01000562.1, on the reverse strand, counting down.
CCCTCTAATTACTTAACTTTTGTAAATCAAACACTTATCAAATTTATGTACACTAAAAACTATGTTTGGGGTGGTTCCATCTCATCTCATTCTCTTTTTTCAGAATAGATGTTTATATTTCAAACTCTTGATATAAAACTTATAAATTATCACAATATCACAGAAACACAAAGTTTTCTGTTACCTCACTCGCTACTTGTAACCAGAACTTTTTGAAGCAAAATGCAGCCCAAAGTCTTCACTCTTCTTCAATATGATAAAAATAATTCAAATATAACAACTTGCAGCATAAAGTCCCCACAACCGATTTGATAACACAAAGTTTATCAGAATCAAATTTAGAGCGCTCTTCAATCACTTGAAACAAACTCCACCGTTCAATTATTATCAATTAAGATTATGATAGCAAGACATAAGAACAAAACTATCACAACACAAATAATCCCAAGACAAAGATTGGAATTGAACTTGCTTTCTTGTATTGATGAATATTTGAATATTGATTTTCACAATAAGCACAAAGTCTCGATTTGCTTTTCAATTCGCCAGAGTTTTCTTGCAATAGATAAAAGATAATATTTACAAAAGAGGTCCCCTTTATTTATAGGGAAAGACCTTGAGAAAATCTAGGAAATCTACAACTACTTTGACTTATTCAAAAATAGGAGTCCTTATTGACTTGGGACTTCCTATTTTTTACATGTAATTGCATATCAAAAATGTACATGTAAAAATGTCCAAAACTGTTTTGAAAGTACATATGGAAATCAGAAAATAAACTAAGGGAAAAAACCAGTTGCTTCAACTTGTGTCACCACCCTTTCTCACGTGGTCATCTACATAGTGAAGGTCGCCTGCATTTCAATGCTATCTGGTTTGAATGTGTTTTTGAAGATCATCCTGGCCCTCACTATGGCATCCCTTACTGTAGTGATTGACTTGGCATGATTGGTTAACCTGGTTTTCAAATTGTCCAAGGTTAACTGGTTGTCTAATATGCTGTCCACAGAAGTTATTGAAAATACCTTGTCTTCAAATTCCTGCTGAAACATGTCCTCAAATTCCTTAACCATTTCTTCTGCAGAAAGAAACTGGTTATCCTGTGATACCAATTTACAGGGCAACTCCTCCAGCTTATGCAAAATGTTAACATCATTTTCTTCACTGGTTTCCTTTGCAGCTTCGAGATCCTTGATCAAATTTCTTAGCACATTGCTCCTGTACATTAGAGCTTCCTTTGTCTCTATATATGAATCCCTGTTGGAAATGGCGCCAATGGATATTAAAGTGCTCATTTTCAGCTTCCTCATTTCAACCCACTTATCATGAGTATCCTCTGTGTGCTCAATATCATGAGAGATGGCATCAATGAGATCGTTGAGTTATGCTCTTACTTTCCTCATCTTATCCGTTTTCTCAAATACCTCCTTGAGCAAAGAGATTCCCTGGGCTCGCATCCTGTCCAAGTATTCTTCAAGTACTTTCCCTCGGAGGTGAGTCTTTTCTGCTTTCAGGATGACGGGGTCTTCTACAGACACGGCCTCTGGAGTAACTGCTTCTGAATTCAACGTGATCTTTCTTACCACTGCAGTCAGCTGTTCTGCTTTTGCCTTGTAGTAGTCTTTCATTTCTTTTTCCCTGTCGAATTTCTGGATCAGGATGTCCATGGCTGACTGCATATCATTTTTAGCGCTTTCATGGGTGATTTTGCCCAATTCAACCCTAGAAATAGAATAGTCATTCATGTCAAAATTTTCGACAGTTGCATCCTATGGGGGTTTTGCTATCTCCAAAACTTTCTGCCCCTTTTCTTCAAGTACCCTTGAAAGGATCTTTGGTTTCTTTGGAGCCTTAGGTTTTGCAGGTGTCAGCTTAGTGAAATCAAAATCATCTGGAGAGATGACTTGCTTTTTCCTCTTTGGCGTGTAAGCTGACAACCAAGGTGGCAGCAGAGAAGTATTCACATTGGAGTCCATTCCTACCACTGGTGTTACTGGGACTGTACTTGTGCTGGTGGTAGAAACAATAGGCGGGGTGTTGGTAAAAATCGCACCTGTTACATTGGCACTTGAAACTTGCTCAGTATTCATCACAAAATGATCAAACATAGAAGTATCTCCTATATCAAATGACGAAGAAGACAAACTAGGAATGGAATCAGAAGAATGGAGAACATTTTCAAAGGTGCCTTGGGGATTATCAAAGATTATCTTAGGAGGAGAGGGGGATTCAAAGGAAGGAATGATAATAGGGGAAGCAGGCACAGGGGGTGCAACAGGTGTATTGTCTTGTGGAGACAAAGCCTCTTTATCTTGTTCCTCTGACCCCTTGTCTTCGACATCCATCTCTTCTGTAGCTGGCTCTTCAGTTGTTGGATCCTCGGCTGCTGGCTCCTCAAGTTCCATATCTTTCACTTCAGGTTCCTTCTCAACAACCTTTGCTTTCTTTGTCACAAATCTGATTTTAGGTTTATGTGTTTTAGAGGATGATGGAGCATCACTCTTATTCTTCGTTCTGTTTTCAACCTTCTTACCAGTTTGCTCTTGAACTTCAGTTTCTGAACCAGTGAGGAATTCCTTCAGCGTAATTCCTTTATCTTCCAGCCACTTATTGGTGTTGGCCAATATGGGTTCAAATCTCTTCCTTAGGGAAGTCAGCTCCTTTTGGGACCATTGGATTGGCGGTAGAGGAGTACCAGCTATCTGTTCTGCTTCATATTTGGCATCAACCAATTCGCCATCATCTACAAGGTCCTCTGGGATATCAGCAAGTCCTAGGTATTCAATTTGCTCTAGAGACAGCCTGCTATAGTCCAGTTTCCTGATGTCTTCCTCTGTTCTCAAATCTATCCAGACATCTTCCACCATGGGTTCATGGAACTGTGTTTTCCTCTTGATTTTATCCTTTACACCCCGGTAATCAAACTTTGGTCTCCTCTTGAATTGCTTCATGGTGACCAACTGCATCTCTGTCTCCATAGCTCTTGCCTTTGCGGCAGTCAATACTGAGTATCTGCCGATTTCTACGGGAAATCTGAATCCGGGCTTCTTGAGTTCCATCTGTTTGTTATGCACGACAATCATTTGCCTGCACAACTCCATCAAGACCAATCTATCTGAAGGAAACCTTGGAAGCATATAAGGGTAGCCTTGGAAAAAGCCAACCCTCAAGTAGGAGAAAGATGGAAATTGCAAAAACATACAACCAAAACCATTGACCACTGTCCATGCCTCATCTGAGATTCTTCTCTGCTCCAGTTGGGGATTGAAAAGGCACAAGAATATAGCAAAGAATGCATCATTCACTCTCCTGAAATGGTGAATTGAGCCTTTCAATGTTAGCTGAGAATAGTACTGGTATACTGGGACCACTCTCCTATCCCCTTCTGACGACAATCCTGGAAAAATCCTCATGGAGGCTGCAATGTATACCAGATAAGAAGTCATGAAGAACTTGGAGGTAGTGGATACCTTCGTTAACTGATCATGCAAAGCGTTACTGATTTGCTCTCCCCAGAAAATAACCTGCTTGCCTTGGAGTATGACCTTAATGAAGGGATACATCCATTCCTGAAATTGTGAAGAGGAAGACAAACCTCTTATCCTGCTGAGGAGGGTAATCAAGTCACCAACTTCTTCCACGAAATCACTTCGAGGGAAGCTGCGTGGCCATCTAGACAAACTTGACCTCGCAATCTTCAACCATTTGTTGTTGATTACTTTCTTCGCCTTCTCTGGATTCTTGTCGTATTCCTTTTGAGCTTCGATGAAATCAAGCTTCAACACCTCTGTTGCAGGAGGACACATGAACACCTTGTCAATGAACTCAGGATCCAACCTGATTATTACATTACCACTGGCGTCCACCACAGCTTTGATATCTTTTTTGTAGAAATGGGTGCACTGAAGAACAAATTCTGTATTGTGAGCCGCCACTGGGAAGGAGGATACCAGATGAATATTACTTTCCACTATCTTCCTCATCATAGCACTGGGGTTGCTTGATTTGGTTCTCTCTACAAACTCAGCCATATCAACATGGCCAATCTCTGTATCTCTAATATCCTCAACATTAGAGTGGACTGAGGTGATTGGGAAAACACCTTGATATTTGTACTTCATAGCTTTTGCCTTCTTCGGGGACAAGTCAGTTATTTGGACGAACTTTCACCGTGAAGAAGTTTGACGTCGAAAGGAGCTCCGCAGAAGAAACTGCAATAGAAATCATGATCATGCAATCAGGGAAAATATGGGCAATCTGGGAAAATTGCATGTTGACGATCACGACTATGGGAGTGCGCTTGAAAAAGGGCTATAGTGCGAGCTGGCCAAGGATCAGAGGAGAAGCGGGCTCGGGAAAATGAAATTGGAAATTTTCCAGTGTTAGGAAAATTTGAGATATTTTTGCACGGGTGGCAAAATTCGCCGCCCTTGCATGTGAGGGGTTTGATATTGTGCATCGGCGGCGAATTTTGCCGCCTTTGCAGTTTATGAGAAGAGTGAGATGGTTGGAGCGGCAAAAATTACCGTTTATGCAGGAAGAAGGGTTTATCGTTTTTTATGTTTTGTCGGTAAATTTTGCCGACATCACGCGAGGGGAGCAAATACATGTCTAAGCGGCAAATTTAGCCGACAATGCATTTCATATGCGTGATGAGGTTATAGCGGTGAATTTTACCACTGTTGCATTTGATCACATTTGCTAGTTAAGTGCGGGGGTCGGGATGTTCGCCGCTTCAACACTTGGCAAAAGTCACCATGTCCAGGTAAGCTCGGCAAAATCCACCGATGCTACATGAGGGGAATGTAACGAGGGTTTGGGAAATCGAAGGCAAGAGAATCCCTAGGGTTTTCGGGGTAAAACCTAGGGCATTCTGAAAACGAAACACAGCAATGACAAAACAAAACAAACAAACAAACGAAATGGAAATAAATAAATAAAAACCTAAACGACATACACCTTAATCCGTGAAGGAAGGAAATGGGAAACGGGAGGAAAACTTACCTGTCCAGAACGGAAAACCTATGTTCAAGCTTCAACAAAATCCGTCGCCAATCGGGATGGTGCGATCAAGCGAGCGTTGAGAGCGTTGGTAAATCAAACAAAGACTTTAGTTATAAGGAAAGACAAGCGACAATGGGAGTTATAACGCTTTTAAAAGGTTAAAATCAGAGTTTAAACGCCTGGCACGAGTGGCCATTAATGGCACCCGACACCAAAATCCCGAAGATCTCGTTCGGGCGGCGATTTCGGCCGCTACGACATCGCAATTGACCAATATGCGAAGTCGGCAAAAAAGGCCGTCATTGCATGTGATGCAGTTTCGACGGACATATGCGATAGCGGTGATTTTAACCGCTTCTGCACTTTGGACTCAAAACGATGTAATAGCGGCAAATTTTGCCGACATTACATCGAAACAAACAATAAACAAGCTTAAGTAATATGTAAGAGCGGCAAATTTTGCCGCTCTTGCATATCAAGAGTCAAAAATTTATGAACTTAAAAACGACTAAAATTAACATCCTAACCAATTTACGACTTGAACTTTCCTCGCAAATATTGAGAAATTAATTCAAGGAAACGTCGTAAACGAGTTTTAAAATGTCAAATGACCTCGCATGAGAACAAGAACATCTTTTCTCGATTCGCGATCTTAGAGTGTAGATTCACGAAACGGACAAGTTTCGTGGGGTTGTCTACAAAAATGAGCGTTGCTGATTTTGAGAACAACACTTCTGTTGAACTAGGTGTCTATAGAGTGTCAAATAGAGGAGTTCGAATAGAGGAAATCTTAGTCCTTGATTTTAAAACAAAGCCTACTAATGATGAAATAGTTGTGTTCATTGAATCTGATTATAACTCTTCTGATGAAGAAGATAATGCTATAAGTAGCTTTGGTTGAACCATAAGACAAGATATGGAGAAATGCATTCAACAGGAGTCTCCAATCCAATGTAAGTTGTACAAGGGTCTGTGTAGAGTTCATAACACTGCTCATCCTAAAGAAAACTATGGAATGTGTAGGGATATAATAGAATATCAGTATGGAAAATGCATAAAAATGATACGACAGCAAAAAGGAGAATCTATTCCTGATAGACTTGAATTGTGTTTTCAAGAAAATATGGAAGAGTCAATGCAAGGTCTAAATGAAGATGTAGGAGTAAAAAGCATCAATTGTTCTAACTTACACAAACAAACTGAAAATGCAGGGATACCTATTGTAGACACCCAAAAATGACCAAGTCATCACATCACTTGCATTTCTGTCTAATCGCCTGCATTTAACATTAATTGAATAATCTAATTATTTAATTAATTTCATTAAATTCTTCCAAATCACATAATTTCGACATTAATTGAATCAATCCTCTTTATTTAATTAATTTCGGCAAAATCAACATTATTCTTCCAAAATTAAATAATTTTAATTATTTAATTAAATTATTTTTATTTTTCAAATTTTAAGTCTACATTAATTAAATAAATCCCATTATTTAATTAATTAATCACAAATCCTCTCTTATCTACAATTAAATAATTTACATTATTTAATTAAATCAATTGTTCTTCTAAATTTAAATAAATCATACAAATTTATTTAAATTATCTCAATCCTCTAAAAATAAATAAAATCAAGTATTTTATTTAAAATCTTCATATTCCTCTAATCTTGTACAAACAATTAAACAAATTTATTTATTTAATTTGCTTTTTCCTGTAAAAAATAAATCTTCTAAAAATAAAATATAGTCACATATTTTATTTATCCTTCATCATGCAAAATAAATTAAATCAATTTATTTGTTTAATTTATTTAAATCTTCACATCTTATCTAATCTTCAAACTCATTCACAATCAATTAAATAAATTTATTTATTTAATTTCAATTATCTTTCCAATTCCTCTAAAAATATCTTGTTAACCATGTGCACAATCAGTCTTATTTTTAGAACTCTAAAAAAGACAAAATTACAAGTTGAGTTATCTATTCAATCAATCTTGTTTTCATCATATTTTACTCAAAATATCCTTATGGATTGACACATGTCATGTGCACATTCATTATGGTTATTTGATTTACTTCCTCCGTTGATTCTTTTGAATTATCTAGACCATTGATCGATCTCTGTTGAAACCTATATAAACCCCCCTCATCTCCTTCACATACCCTCTTCGATCACTTATTCTCAGGCATCATTTACAACGCTTTGAGCATACATTGCATCGATTGAGCAACTTTACGATCTTTTGACATTGATCTTTGAGCACCTACACTTGCTTGTTGCAAACATGGTTTCGCAGCATTATTGAGCAATCCACATTCGAAACAAAGAGAACAACACAATCTGGGTAAAAGCTTTTTTATTTCATTTTATTTATTGACAATGGCTTTTATTTAGATTAGTTCTCTTTATGTTATGGGTTTTTCATTTGTTAGTAGTTTTCATAATCGATTTTCCTCATACACATTCTAGCACACCTGGTGGGACCCACTAATCCCTCTTTTTCTTTGAGAAATTTTTCTTTTTAAAGTACAGTACGGAACAGCCCAAAAATATAGAAAAGCACTATTGGCAGGACCTTAAAGCGCTTTTGGTATCACATTGTAGCGCCTTCAGGTGATACACTAGCGCTTCGGGCAGTGCAGTAGTGCGCTTTTGGACACGCAGTACAACGCTATTGGCACAGTAGTAAAGTGCTTCTGGAATATTAGGGTTTTTTGAGATCTTACTTTCTGATTGGCAGGATTTCAACTCACATAACTATCATTGATTGACTAACAAGCTGATTTATTTGTCTTTCAATTATATTTTGTACTTCCTAAGCTGACGTATTTAGGAGTATTTACAATCTTTTGAGTTAACCCATCTTTCTTTCAACATCATTGAGTGGTTTTTATTCCAAGTGACAGATCTATCAGCTATTACATCCCAGATCTACAAATCAAACATGAAATTATCATTTGACGTAACTGTTTTGACAAAATACAACTTTTTTTAGATCAGGAACAATAGAGTGCTTTTGGTAGTACAGTGACGCACTTTTGGTACCATAGAACAACACTTCTAGTATCACAGTGCATCACTTTTGGTCTGCAGTAAATCACCTTTGGTAACACAGTTCAACACTTTCAGCATAACAGTAAGTCACCTTTGGTAACACAGTACAACACTTTTGGTCAAATTGATTTATTTTTGCTAACTTGTGAGTTTTTGTGGAACTAATTGGCTTGTTGCAGCTTCTTATCACTCACATAGAGCAAACAGGTTTTTCTAACATGTTCATGTAGGACGAGCGTTGAAGAATCTCAATCTATTGCACCAAGTCTTAGAAACATATTACCTTCTTAAGGGATAATTGAACAAATCACTTTGGCAATCTAAGCCTTAGGAACATATTGCTTTCTTAAGGGACAATGGACATGTATGCGAAAACACTTCAATTTTCTAAGGGACAATGGACATGAATGCCAAACACTTCAATTTCATAATGGACAATTCACAACTACAATCGTGTGTGTGCCTAGTTTAGTTGCACCTTATTTTTCTTATAACGAGACAATTAAACCTTTGTTTGACGTGCTTGCTCTTACATTTTAGTTATTCCTTTAGAAGGGCCTACTTTTGGATTGCACTTCATCCAAAATGGATGACCCTAAGTGGAGTTTTCCTTTGAACCGCTATATAAGAGGGATAAGGAGAAAGCCAAGTCCTAACCGACGTCAGCCTTACCTTGTGGTGCCAAACTGAAAAGAGGTGTACTAGCTCTTTGTGGAAATGATTTTCACATTGAGTGAAGTGTTTGATACTCTTAGTAGGATTGGTTAAAGCTTTTAGTAGCTTGTCACATTGCTCGTAAGGCATTGGTCCCTCAAAGTTACTAAGAACCATTCTAGATAGTGACTACCCGGTCTACCTCTGAACGTTGTGGTAATCATCAGTGCAAGGGGAATCAATTTAAGCCCTCAAGATACTCACCATTGGCTCCCTTGAGAAGAGATAGTATTCCCTCAGCCATAAAGCTCTTGTGACCTACTTGAGCTTTCTGAGGGGAGAGTGAGATATCCCTACCTATCGTCTCTCACAAAGATACAAATGTCCAACACCTTTATGGAATGACATTTTGTCGATGGAGTATTAAGTTGTGAGCTGATCTACTGTAATGAAACCTTGTCTCTAGGGATAAAAAGTGCTTGATTGTTTGCACTTGTCTTATACCTGTGGAAACATTGGGCTTTTTTTGAGCCTCGAACATACACTATCTATTGTGTCAGTCCCTTTTTGCCACTTTGATTGCTGTGTTTTCTCTTGCCAAAGCAAATCCAATCAGAACCAAAACCAAATCTATCAAAATTTGCCTCATAAAACATTAGACACTACTTCAACACCTCTGGTATAACAGCAGCTCGCCTTTGGTATTATAGTAGCTCACCTTTGGTATAACAGTACCTCACCTTTGGCAAACCTACTTCAGTGCCCTTGGTATAACAATAGCTCACTTTTGGCAATAGTGGCTCGCCTTTGGTATAGCAGTACCTTGCCTCTGGTAGCTTAGTCCATTGCCTTTGGTATTATAGTAGCTCGCTTTTGGTGGCATAGTCCTATGCCTTTGGTCAAATAGTACAGTGCCTTTGGTCCAGTAAATTGTGCCTCAAAATTTGTCTTTTCCTCAACTCAAGTAGAATCCCAGCATATTGTTCTAGTGTATTCCATGGTAACCACTAGACTCCAACAAACTATGAAGTCCAAGCAAGTTGTCCCTAGGAAGTGCAAATTACCTCCCTACACACCTCAATCAGGCCGATCCAATATTACTCCCAAGGTTACTCCCAATACACTAGCGGAAAGATCAACCAACTCTCCAAACATGCTGCAGTTGGACCACCCTAACAATCCTCAAGAAGGTAAGGCCCCTTTGGTAAGTACACCTCACTATACCACCTGCATGCCTCCGGATTTTGTTCCGCAAGGTTATGTTGTCGATCAAGTCCCATCTCAAGAAGGTAGAGTCCCTTTGGTAAGTACACCTCACTGTACCACCGGCATGCCTCCAGATTTTGTTCCACAAGGTTATACTATTGATCAAGTCCCATCTCAAGAAGAGTGACACTTTGAAATAGGTCAATCCTCTCAAGAAGATGGACAAGATCTCGATGAATTCATACAAGATCCTAGAGCCATAGCCGCCTTTGGTAAAATCCTTAGTGAGAACCAAGATCATTTCTTTCGCTTGCTAGCAGAGCAAGGAGCTAAATTACCCAAAGGTTTTGATCTATCTAATCTTAGCAAGCCTAACAACACCCAAGACGCCATACATGTGGTCCAAACTATGTCAACAGTGACCACACCCTTACACGAACAAAGCTCACAAGGGAGAACAATTGCACAATATGAGAATCCCCTTTATCAAAACCCCACAAGAAAGAGGGCCATATCACCACTTTTGACACCTATGGAGATCTACAAAAACCAATAGGAGACTCTACATCATCAAGATGAACTAGCAAGACAAGCATCTCTAGCAAAACCAAAAATGCAAAACACTCCTAAAATGTCCACACCAATCACAAGTGGAATATTGGCTACCCCATCACAAGAAGGTTTTCCACCAAATTACAATCTGGGGAACAACTATGTAGCCATGCAACAAGGGTCTCACCAAACACCACCCCCAACATCATTAAACCTTCATATCCCTTAATCAACCAGGGTCATGCAACCCCAACCACAACATTCTTCTATGGTCATCCTCAATCAACCTCAACCATCACACAACACATCTACCTATGTTCCCCCACTGCAACGATCATCAACGCTAAACTTTTTCAACACCTTTCTTAACCACCCTCAACATTCTCAAAACCAAACTTCCCAAAGCTATGTTCCGGAACCGCAACCAAACCCAACAAACTTTAGCTTTCCACCACCAAACTTGTTTCTTCAACCATCACAAAGCCTACATTCTTACCTAGCACCACCCCCACCTCCTCCAAATCAAAGCATCCAATTCCAACCCCATCTAAACCCAACATACAACACATATGACCCCAACCAATCATACGACCCTTATAACACCAATGCCCATGGTTTACACTACAACCTTCTATATGGGCATCAACAACCACTTGGACAATAGGAGATGTTTCCAATCCTCCCATGACTATGGAGCTAAAAATCGTGAAGTTCAACAACAACTATCTGATCTTACGTTTGGCCGCACCAAGAAGACCTTCTCTTTAGAAGAAGTGTGTCCTTATCCTTTTGATCGATCATTACCCATGATCCCTTTTCCTCAAAATTTCACTATTCCCAAATTTGATAAATACAAAGGAAAAGGAGACCCAAAAGACCATCTTAGGGAATTCTATCTTACTTGGTTCGAGGTCTCACATAACGACACATATCTTATGCATCTCTTTCCTCGCAGTCTTGGAGGTCAAGCTATAGAATGGTTCTCCTACTTACCCACGGGTATCAAATCTTTTAACGAACTTGTGGAGAAATTCACCACCTATTTCTCCTACAACACATAGCATGAGATCTCCATGACTGATCTATGCAACAACAAATAGAAAAATGGAGAAACTTTCATTTCTTTCCTTCAATGATGGAGACAAATGGCTAGCAAATTCCCATTCAAGATACCCAAAAAATAGTTTGTTAGCATATTTGTGCAGAACCTCAACCAAGAATTAGGTTTTCATTTCCAAATTCTTAGTGCTACAAGCTTCGATGAAATTACATACAAGGGAATTAACATTGAAAAGGCCCTCATTGGTAAAGGCGTGGTCAAAATCTTCAAAGAAACTAAAGAAAATGCTCCTCAACAACAAACAAATGACAAACCAAAGTTTTGGAACAAAAATAAAAATGTGGTCAACGATGGGGTGGTTGATTCTAAATATGTCCAAACATTGCAAACGCCACTTCAGCTTTCCAAATCGAGTCAAAATCCACCTCAACAGCAGCAACAACAAAGAAAACCATACCAAAACCAACAACAATGACAACAAGAGTGGCTTCAACAAGATTACCCTCCGCGGCGTCAATTCACTCCCTTGGGAGAGCCCATAGAGTCGGTACTATAGAAGCTTTTAAATAAAGGGCTCCTCACCTTACCAGATAATCCCCCATATGGCGAACCTGTTTACAAAATGACACAGTACAGAGAAAATGAATATTATGAATTCCATAGAAGCAAAGGGCACAGAACTGCATCGTGCATGAAACTAAAGCACCTAATCCAAAATCTCATTGAGGGCAATCAAATCTCTTTTGAAGATGAACCACTAGTTCAACACCCGAACAAAGACCTCGACATGTACAAGGAACCATTCCCAAACCATGGTCCGCATCCTCCTCTGGATAAAGTTACAGGTGTCAATAATGCTTCCACTTCCTTTGACTCCATTGTGGGTCGTTTCGAAGAGAGTTGTGTATCTACCCTCACAATCAAAGGCAAATCTACGGATTGTATTGTTACAACTCATCATGGTCGTGTCACCATTCGTGGTCCTACACCCAGTCTCCCAACTCAATCTAATTATAATCTTGTCGAACATCTAGGGAAAATGCTAGCACATATCTCTATCTTGGACCTTCTACAGTCATCACCTGCACATAAAGTGGTGCTAGAAAAAGCCCTCCAAGAGTCTTCGGTTCCTAACAACATAGCGGTCACAGATTTCTGAGCTATAGTAGGTAACATTTCTTTGCCCTATAATGTGGTCTTCTCTGAGAAAGACCTCCCATCCCATGATCCGTGTCACAATGATGCCCTTCACATTGAGGTTCTCATCCATAAACGCAAAATCAAATGCATACTCATAGATGGTGGTGTTGGTCTCAACATCTATTCTTGAAAGTTACTTAAGCAATTGGGATACTCTAAGGATCATGTCAACATTGATCAAAGTATTACAATCAAGGGGTATGATGATGCTGAATGCCGTTCAGAGGGTGTTATCCATTTGCCTATACAAGTAGGCCCTGTCATGCTTGAAACCAAGTGCCAGGTACTTGACATTGAGCTGCCTTACAACGTTATCCTAGGCCGCCCATGGATCCATGCAATGAAAGCTATTCCCTCAATGTACCATCAATCTCTCAAGTTCCCATTCAATGGTACGAAGATCACTATCCCAGGAGACCCCAATGCTTTTGAATTTTGCCGTGTCTTGCAAGGTAGTTATAAGAATCGCAACCAAGTGCCCAATAATGACAAAGCCCTTGAATCCCCACTATATGTCAATCCTAAAAATCTAACACAAGCCTCTGCAAGTGAACCTAATCCTCTTCCTGAAATCAAAGCTCACATCCGTGATATAGGCTTTGGAACATATGATATCTCAAAATCTTGTTGTGTAGGGCGGATGCCTTTATCCCCTAAATCTTACGACCAACCACCCATTGCCAAAGTTACTAAAAAAGTAACTATTCCTCCCCCAACATTTCTAACCCAATTCCAACAGGGACAATTATTGGAAGAGGAAACTATTGAGGACATTTCATCTTGGCTCTACAAGGAGAAAGAACTGGTCACAATACCAGTCAAGTAATATGGTAATGGCTTAAGGATAGTCAAAAACATGGGCTATAAAAGCAAAGGTGACCTTGCGAAATAGAATCAGGGAATAATGGAACCCATTATTGTGACAAAGAAACTAGACAAGAATGGATTAGGATTTGGTAGAAAGGTACCGCGCGCCTTGGACATCGAGGGTATCCTCGACAAGGTGGCTGAAACTTCTCTCACAGATTCAATGTCTAATGATGATACCATCGATGACTCTTCCCTTCATATATGACTGACCTATTTATAGAACTCCGTATTTATGCTATCATCTGTATCCCTAACATCCACCACAAATACCCAAAAAGTAACACTTGTCTACCCTAAACTTATCGATTGGGACCAACAAGGGTCCCCCATTATAGATGTATTTCAGAACGACGAAGCTATAGCTGAGTTCATGGGACTCCAGGATGGTATCCCTCTTGGTGATCATAAAGTAGGTTTTGTAATGGAACTAGAGCCAGCAGTTTATTTTGGTGAGAATGCCAAATCCTCCAATCGCAAAAGTAAAAATAAAGAAAGATCTCTAGGTGAAAACCACACTGTGGCACCTCCCGATCACAAAATAGTAAAAACAAAGGACGTATCCAAAGGTGAAAAATCAATTGTGGCACCTGAGGATGGCGGATGTGACCTTCCCCTACCATCTAAGTATCAAGAGAAGTCAGCTCTCCTAGTGGAAGATTCTACAGAGATAAACCTTGGCACAGAGAAAAATTTGAAGACCACATTCCTAGCTGCATCATTATTAGAAACAGAGCACAAGAATCTTAACAAATTCTTCCTACAGAGAACCATCAACTTTGCATGGACCTATGTTGATATGCTAGGGTTAGACCCTAAGCTAGTAGTTCACTATCTCATAGTGGATCCAACAGTTAAACCAGTCAAGCAAAAGCTGAGGAAGATGCACCCACAGATAGCTCTCTTGGTAAAGGTGGAAATATAGAAGTTATTAGATGCAAAGTTCATTCGACCCATTGATTATTTAGATTGGGTATCAAACATTGTACCTGTGTCTAAACGGAATGGGCGCATCCACATGTGTAATTATTTTAGAGATCTTAACAAAGCATACATTGACCTCATAGTAGACTTGACTGCAGGTCATGAAATGCTTTCTCATGGATGGATTCTTTGGCTACAATCAGATAAGGATAGCAGAAGAAGATCAACATAAAACAACTTTTACTTGTCCATGGGGTAATTATTGTTGGTGTGTCATGCCATTTGGTCTAAAGAATGCAAGGGCAACTTATCAAAGAGCAATGACAGTGATATTCCACGGTCTCTTTCATCATATCATGGAGGACTATGTGGATGACATACTAGCCAAATCTTCTAGGGAAGATCACATGCAGGTTCTAGGATAGATCTTTGACAGGCTCGAGAAATACCAAGTACGCCTCAATCCAAAGAAGTGTGTCTTTGGTGTAACATCAGGGAAGCTGTTGGGATACATTGTATCTCATAGAGGCATTGAAGTAGACCCCACAAAAGTAAAAGCTATAGTGGAGATGCCTCCACCAAAGAACCTCAAAGCATTAAGGAACCTTCAGGGAAGGTTACAGTCCATTAGGCGTTTCATCTCATAGCTAGCAGATAAATGTCAACCATTTCAACACTTGCTCTGAAAGGATGTCTCATTTTGATGGGATTATAAGTGTTAAGTAGCATTTGATCAGAACAAAGAGTATCTGGATACACCTCCTATCTTGGTACCACCAGTTGCTGATAAACCTTTAATATTATACATCTCAACTACAACTTCAGCCCTCGGGGCTCTCCTAGCACAAAATGATGAATTAGGAAAAGAGCATGTAATTTATTATATCAGTAGAACCTTGGTGGGATACGAACTCAATTATTCATCGATGGAAAGAGCTTGTTTAGCAGTAGTGTTCGCTTCCCAAAAGTTGCAGCATTATATGTTGAACCAACACACAAATGTTATAGCCAAAATTGATCCATTGAAGTATCTACTAGCAAAAGCAGCTCTTACAGGTAGACTAGCTAAATGGGTCATGATCCTTATTGAGTTTGACATTGAGTATGTGGATCGCAAAGAAATCAAAGGACAAGCCCTCGCAGATCAACTAGCAGAAGCACCCATGACAGATACACACCCTATGGTAGTAGACTTTTTGGATGAGAATCTCTTCACTCATTCCAACTCAATAATGTGGAAGTTGTACTTTGATGGTTCCTACACACAACATGGATCAGGGGCCGGCATCTTATTTATCACACCTCAAAATGACTATATTCCAAAGTTATATCGGCTTGCATTCCCTTGCACCAACAACATTGCCAAGTATGAAGCACTCCTCATAGGTCTCAATACAACAGTTCAATGGGACATCATAGAACTATAGGTATATGGAGACTCACAACTAGTCATTCGACAAGTCACAGATGAGTACCAAACAAAAGATGATAAGTTGGTCCCCTACAAGCAACTAGTGGATGCCTACAAACCACATTTTTCTAGCATCACATTTGAGCAAATTCCAAGAGAGCATAACAAAGCTGCAGATTCTATGGCTTCTATAGGGTCACTTATTGACATGCTTGCAAATACCTAAAAATGTGAATTCTTGATCGAGTAGTTATTGATACCAGCCGTCGATGTTCCCGTTATTGAAATCATTTGCAAACTTGTTGGTCCCAATTCCCCATGGTACGAAGATATCTATGAATACCTTAAACATAGTACCTGTCCCTCTGACCTATCATCTTCCCAACACCAAACACATCATCACACCAACTAGAACTACATATTATCTCTTCCCAATCTTAAGGTACCTTGATCCCATGGATATTGGTATGTCAGCAGTCTAGAATACGAAGGAAGTTTCCATTACTCAGGTACATAAGATCTCCTCCTTTCACCTTGACCCATCTCATCACTCTACCCAGAACTACATATTATCATTTTTCCATCTTTCATCGTAATGTGCCTTAATCCCGTGGATACAGGGTATGTAGGTAGTCTGGAATACAAAGGATGTATCCAATACTTAGGCACATACGATTCATCATTCTTCACCCATTTCAATCCATTAACATGTCATCTTTCTAGTCTTCCATTTATCAAAATCCATTCACCTCAACTTGACTAACTCAAGCAGCAAAACAACAAGCTAGCGCAGCCTTTCAAAGCAAAAGTTCGTAACAAACCTGAGGCAAACCAGCTTACTTCCAGAGTCATCTACTGTCCTGTGTTTTGATTGCCAACATCAGCTAAATCCAACTTAACCAAAGTACCAGATCAACAAGCTTGTCTTCTACAGAGTGTTCCATTGTCGAGACCAACACACGCATCTCCTGTGACATGAAGCATTTCCTGCAACAAGGTATTGTCTTTTTAGGTAGATGGCCCCCTTTAACGGACACATCGCTCCTATGATAAGGCTATTATCTTTCCTATCCAATCTATCCTAAGCAACCTCTTTGGCAAGATAATATGTTGGCTGTATGTTTACTTTGTAAGTCAGTCAATTTTCTTTTCAGTTTATCTTTTGTTCCTTTGTCCATTACATATTCAAGGCTACTTTGATTTATCTATAATCTTGGTGTGTTGCGATGCAGTATGGATTGGGGGCATAGTCATTGCTTTTGTGTGCCGTGTTTGAGGAATAATCATTAGCATATTTCTTAGCATTATATTTATCTTGTGTGTGTTACGACCTAGCATCTTACATATTAATATTCTTCTTGCATTTACATGTATTGAAGTTTATTTTATGTTCAAGACTACGGCTCATTCACATGTACCAACATGGTTATATTATGTCTAAGGGATCTAAGTTCAAACCGCTTTCTTGCAGAGTCAACGTCCACACACTCGAATATCACAGCACCTTGGTCATTTATACCTTGGTGGCAAACTATCCATGTGCTATATCAAAAATAAGGATTGCTCTTTATAAACATTTGCAAAACTAATGCAACAAGCTCATTCACCCATCCATTTTTCTATGGCCTTATATAGTTTTCAAGCAAAGATCGATCAATTGTCTTTCTATCATATTCCCTTCTATCTCCTTTCTTCTATCTCCAATGCAATCTGCTGGTTGAGTGTCAACCCAGTTCTGTTGTCGCTTCCCTATCTTTCCTCTCGAGGGGGCATCCTATGCCAGCTACACAGGGGCATCAAAAATTGTATCATGTCTTCAACAATCATTTTCTTTGACGCAACGCTGTAAATTGCATTGCATCAAAGAGGGGCAAAATGTAGACACCCAAAAATGACCAAGTCATCACATCACTTGCATTTCTGTATAATCGCCTGCATTTAACATTAATTGAATAATCTAATTATTTAATTAATTTCATTAAATTCTTCCAAATCACATAATTTTGACATTAATTGAATCAATCCTCTTTATTTAATTAATTTCGGCAAAATCAACATTATTCTTCCAAAATTAAATAATTTTAATTATTTAATTAAATCATTTTTCTTTTTCAAATTTCAAGTCTACATTAATTAAATAAATCCCATTATTTAATTAATTCATCACAAATCCTCTCTTATCTACAATTAAATAATTTACATTATTTAATTAAATCAATTGTTCTTCTAAGTTTAAATAAATCATGCAAATTTATTTAAATTATCTCAATCCTCTAAAAATAAATAAAATCAAGTATTTTATTTATAATCTTCATATTCCTCTAATCTTGCATAAACAATTAAACAAATTTATTTATTTAATTTGTTTTTTCCTCAAAAAATAAATCTTCTAAAAATAAAATATAATCACATATTTTATTTATCCTTCATCATGCAAAATAAATTAAATCAATTTATTTGTTTAATTTATTTAAATCTTCACATCTTATCTAATCTTCAAACTCATTCACAATCAATTAAATAAATTTATTTATTTAATTTCAATTATCTTTCCAATTCCTCTAAAAATATCTTGTTAACTCGTGCACAATCAGTCTTATTTTTAGAACTCTAAAAAAGACAAAATTACAAGTTGAGTTATCTATTCAATCAATCTTGTTTTCATCATATTTTACTCAAAATATCCTTATGGATTGACACATGTCGTGTGCACATTCATTATGGTTATTTGATTTATCTCCTCCATTGATTCTTTTGAATTATCTAGACCATTGATCAATCTTTGTTGAAACCTATATAAACCCCCCTCATCTCCTTCACATACCCTCTTTGATCACTTATTCTTAGGCATCCTTTACAACGCTTTGAGCATACATCGCATCGATTGAGCAACTTTATGATCTTTTGACATTGATCTTTGAGAACCTACACTTACTTGTTGCAAACATGGTTTTGCAGCATTATTGAGCAATCCACATTCGAAACAAAGAGAACAACACAATCTGGGTAAAAGCTTTCTTATTTCATTTGATTTATTGACAATGGCTTTTATTTAGATTAGTTCTTTTTATGTTATGGGTTTTTGATTTGTTACTAGTTTTCATAATTGATTTTCCTCATACACACCTATAGTTTAGACAAAGACACATGAAAATAGGTATGCCTCTGCAGAACAGGCGATAAATACAGTGATTCCTGTTAAAGCAAAATGTCAAGGTCAAAAGAACAAGAGTGACATCTGGAAACTAAAGTGTGATGGATCTAAATCCAAGCAAGGGGTAAGGGCAGGAATTGAGCTTATTGATCCAAATGGTAAATCCTTTTTGGTAGCATATAGACTCCAATTTCCTTGCACTAACAACATAGCAGAGTATGAGGCTCTGATCTAAGGATTAGTTATGGCCATTAAGAAAAAGGTAAAAGTGATCAGGGTATTTTCTAACTCTGAGTTAGTGGTTAAGCAAGTCAAGAAGTTGTATGCATGTAATTACAGGAAAATGGTTAGTTACAGACATAAGATATGGGATTTGATCAAATCTTTTAAGGCCTTTAACATTGAACATATCCCTAGAGAATTAAATCAAAGACCAGATGTGTTAGCAGTTGCTGCTAGCACCTTAGAACCCTTGACATTATCAGGTCTGAAATGATTTGCAGTAGAACTGGTAAATGTACCAAGTATACCTGATAATGTCACTCAATTTCAAGTATTTGAGGGAGACCAACAGATTGTAGATTTTCTCACTTATCATGAGGTGTTTGAAACTCAAATCATTGATGAACAGGAGAGACCCGATGTATCTTGGGATGAGGAAGACATAATAGACCTGAAGAGTAATTTCCTACCTAAATGGGTGATAGAATTGGAAAAGATCTTTGATTTTGATGGTGTAGTTAGACAGAAAGATCTCCCCAAAATAGAAGGAGGTAAATGTGATCCCTTCAACTTAGGGATAGAACATAATCCATAGAATGTTTTAATTGAAAAATCTTGTTCTGATGAATTGAGAAAAGAAATTGCAGGAGTTTTAAAAGAATATAAGCATGTGATAGCATGGACCTACAAGGATTTGAAAACTTATGACACCTCTATTATAACTCATGTAATACCATTGAGACCAGGGGTAAAACCATTTAGACAAAAATACAGGCCAGTAAATGCTATCTTAGAGCCTTTGATTTTTGAGGAAGTTAAGAAATTGTTGTTAGCTAGGATAATTTTTCCAGTGAGGCATTTGACCTGGGTAGCTAACTTAGTGCCCATTAGGAAGAAAAATGGGGATATTAGACTTTGTGTCAATTTTAGAAAGCTAAATAATGCATTTGAAAAGGATAATTACCCTTTGCCTCCAATAGATGAAGTATTACAAGCAGTCAATGGAGCTAAGATGATGTCCTTTCTAGACAGATTTTCAGGGTATAACCAGGTTCTAGTAGACAAAGAGGATAGGCTAAAAATAACATTCACTTGCAAATGGGGTAACTATGCATATAGGAGAATGCCATTTGGCTTAATAAATGCAGGTGGCACATTTCAAAGGGCCATGGACATTGCATTTCGTGGATTGTCAGGTAAATGTATTGTTATTTACATGGATGATTTGACTATATTTTCTAAAGATGCATCCACACATGAAGAAGACTTAGGAGGAGTGCTAAAAAGGTGCAAAAGGTATGGAATCTCTCTTAACCCAAAGAAATGTTCATTTGGTGTAACTGAAGGGAAGTTGTAAAGGCATATTATTTTTGAGAATGGGATATCCATTGACCCAGATCGAGTAGAGGGAATTAAGAAGCTACAATTGCCTAGCAATAAAAAGGAACTAAAATCTTTCTTTGGTAAAATTAACTTTGTTAGAAAGTTTATCATAGGATTTGCAGAAATCGTACAACCATTAAATGTAATGTTGAAAAAAGATGCTAAAATAGAGTGGACACCAGTGGCTAAGGGTACATTTGAGGACATTAAAGAGGCTATTTCTGATGCTCCTATGTTAGCTAGTCTGAATTATACTAAACATTTTTACATCTATTCATTTGCATCTGAACATTCAGTGGCAGCTGCCCTAACACAAAAGGGAGAAGAAAATGAAGAGAAACCCATCACTTTCATGAGTGCTCCATTGAAGGATGCACAGTTGAAGTATTTAGACATAGAAAGGTAGGCTTTTGTATTAGTGCAGGTAGTGAAAAAATTTAGGCATTACATCTTGAGAAGCCAAGTAAAAGCCATAGTACCTGATGCAGTAGTAAAAATGTTATTAATGCAAAATGAGCCTGAGGAGAAAAGAGCAAAGTTGATCACAGTGTTGCAGGGGTTTGATATGGAGATCATTCCTATGAAGCTAGTCAAAGGCCAAGATTTAGTACAAACAATAGCTAATACTGATCCCAATTTGGTAAAATAGCAGTATGTGTTGAACACTAATGATACACCAGGTTGACATGATGAACTGAGTACATTCCTCATATCTAGAAAATATCCTAATCGGATGAAATCTTCTCAAAGGAGAGCATTGAAAATTAAAGTGCAGAGGTATATGGTATAGGGAGGCTTACTATTCAAGAAGAATCATGAAGGCATATATTTAAGATGCTTGAACAGAGATGAAGTAGATAAAGTACTGTTGGAATTGCATGATAAGAATGGAACAACTCATGGTTCTTATCTAGCCACTGCTCATAAAATTTTGAGGTCAGGGTATTATTGGCCCATGATAATTAAAGACACAGAAAACCACATCAGAATTTGTCACATATGTCAAATTACAGCATACAAAGGCAGATATCAAGCTCATCCATTGCAGCTAGATATAGTGCCAAGGCCATTTGCACAATGGGGACTAGATTTCATCGAGGTTATCAATCCTCCATCATCTGTTGGACACAAGTTCATACTAACGGTGAGAGATTATTGTACTAGATGGACATAAGAGACATACTATAAATTTTCTACTACTGAAGTAGCCATTAAATTCCTTGAAGAGAATATCATCACCAAGTTTAGGGCTCCTTATTCTCTGGTATGTGACAATGGCCATGCTTTCTCTTTTTTGAAAATTTCTAAATGGGCATTTGAATATGGGGTAGGTCTTAAATTTTCTTCTAATTATATCCTCAGGGTAATGGGTTAGCTGAATCCATTAACAAAATCTTGTTAGACATCATCAAAAAGCTGATTGCAAAAGACCGTAAAGAATGGAATCCATTGTTGAAATATCCATTGTGAGTAGATAGGACGAAAGTTAAGGCAGCCTTAGGAAATGCACCATATCACTTAGTGTATGGGACTGATCCCATACTCCTAGTAAACTTAAGAATTCCTACATGGAAATTTGTCAATGAGTATCTAGGGTTTGATGACCATAGAGAAGCTAGGCTAGTCCAGTTGTTACAATTAGATGAGAAAAGGGATCAGGCTATTGACAAGTTCACAAAACATCAGGCTGTAGTTAAAAGGTGGTTTGATAAGAGAGCTAAAGTTAAGACATTTAAGATATCAGATTTGGTATGGTGTTGGGATAAAGCCCATGAGAAAAAAGGGAACCATGGAAAATTTGATAAACTGTGGTTAGGTCCACTATAGGTTTTAGAAATTATAGGAGACAATACCTTTAGGCTTAAAACTTTAACTAGCAAAGATGTGCCATTACCTGTTAATGGTCAACATCTGAAATATTATTGTTAGGCTTAGAGTGTGAGTTAGTCATGTTATGTACCATATTGTAAATAATGTCCAGTTGTGTGTTGTTTGGTTTGTTTTTTCTTTTTGTTTTCTTATTTTCTTTGCTATTTTGGTGTGTTTTGTTGTGTTGTTTTGTTTCTTTTGTTGGGATGTTCATTTTGTTTCAGAGTGTGCATGAGCATATTTGTAACCATTAAAAACAACAAAATTTGGGATATTCAGGTGAATCATTTGAAATTTATGCATAACTTGTCAAATTTTCATAAGGGTGAGATGTTTATTCTGTAAAGGATTTTATTCAATAATTGTAAATTGAAGCATTCAAGGAGATCTTCACAATGACACACTTAACAACCTTGGGTTTATTGAACATACTAGCGTAGGTGTTAAGTGAAAAATCAGAGGTCACCCTTGCTACCATTGCAATTCTTAGCTTAAAGTAGCAAGAGACCATACCTTGCATAATGAGCTTACATGATAATATCTCATGAATTTATATATCATACAAAATAAAAGAAGAAGAAGAAGAAGGATTATACTGAAAATCTAGATTAGGCCATCTAAGTAACTCTATCAGGGCTATGGATGCGTTCTTGCAGTGGGGCTCTACTTAGGCGAATTGCAATGATAACCTTGTTGGGGCTATAGACGCCTACTGGCAGCAAAGCTCTATCCGGTTGGCTATGAGGGATGAACTCAACTATGTAGCTTAACACCAGTCACTAGTGTTTTCAATTCATCTTCAAGATGACGATTATTAATCAAATGCACACACTTAAATCTCTTTTGAAGGAGTTCAAACATGTTATTGAATACATTTCTTTTACGATGAATAACATTCTTGCATATGAGGATGTTGGAAGTTATGAATTTACTTCATTTTGTTTTCTTTAATGGTTTGAATTTGGTTGTTTTATTTGGTTGCTAGTTGTTGTGATGTTCACAACACACCCTATTTTACCCTTTAGCAAAATGAGGACCGTGTTTGCTTTTGTTTGGTTGTGGCCTAATTTTCTTGGTGGTAAAAGGAAAAGGGTAAGTACTGTATAAAGTTCTTGAAATATCAAAGTATTAGTGTTAGGAAAAACAGGGGGTACTAGTGAATTATGTCTGAAAAATGATTAAGGGTTGCTTTTTGAACCAACTTGAAATTCCTAGTATTTCATGAAATATGAAGGTTTTGGTGAAATACAGTGTTAAGTTAAATTTGTATGACATGTACAAAGTTATTTACATATGAGATGCTAAAATGGTTGTATTATGGTGTAGGCGGGTTCGTTGTATCTTGTCTTTTGCATGTACATTTAGAACGTTCAAACTTTGAAGTGCATAGACGACCTGATTAATTTCAGAGGTTAAATGAATAAAACATTGATGTTCACGCTTGTATTCAGGTATTGTATTGTATGTTTAAAAGCATGTCTTCAATATACAAATGGGCAAACATACAAGACCGAACCCGAAAGAAGTATACAATCAAGTTTGTAAAATTTGAAGTCCAAACGAATGTTAAGAGTCATTTGTATGTATAAATGTTTGCATTCAAAATACAGATGCAATGGTGGATTTCAAAAGGAAGTGCAAAGTGATTTAATGTTTGGTGGGGCCCCATAGATTGCATTATTGTAGGACGTATTCAATATGCATAAGGTAATATACAAAGTTTAAAGTACAAAGGCAGACTCGACAACAATTAGAATATGGTTCATAGTAAATGGAGGCCCGAACATGTTTATATATGTATTATGTATTATGCATACAAACACGGTATTCAAAAGGTAATATACATTGACATATGCAAAAATGGACCCGACAGTGATTTAAATATGGTGTATAAACTAACTAAGGCCCATGATTTTGTATGTATGTTAAATTGTATGTGTTGGATAAACATGATATACAAAAGATGTAAGGATACAATGCTGGAACTGATATGAAATCAAAACAAAATGGATACAAATTTCAATTCCGCCTTTGTATGTTCGAATGTATGTATCACATGTACACTGTGGAATACAAAAGTTAAGTACAAGGCTGGATGTGAAATAAAGTGCAATATGTTTTATAAACTTGCATAGATCTAAGTTTGTATGTCTTGGGGATTGTATAACAAAATATACATAGCGATATACAAAGAAATATACAAAATTTGAAATACAAAGAAAACGGATATGGAAACTAACGCATACAAAGTTTAAAATGCAAAATTAAATGAGAAAAAGGGCGTAATTTGAATTGTATGCATTAATTACCGTATTCAATGCACAACTAACATTAAAATGTAGAATTTGAACAAGATATAAGTAAAGTTGAAATGTGTTATTTCATAATTGCATTTCAAAGGTAAAACTGTAGAAGATTTTCACAAAGCGAGAAAAGGTGCTTCGAAAGTCTGGATGAAAATTCACGGAACGGTAATGGTAAAGGTTGAAATGGTAATTGTGATCAACATTCATAAGGTTGGAATGGTTGCGAACTACAGGTATGTACATTGAAATGCCGTTGGATTACAGTTAAGCTTAATTAGGGTTAATTACAGTAATTTCATTAAGAAAATGATGCAAATTGTTAGTCATTACTGTAGTTAATTATGCAAGTAGAATTTGATACTGTTAAATTCTAAAAATCTTTATTAGCAAAAGACAAGAAACAATCCTAGGGCAAATGGTAAAAAAAATGTGAAACCATGGTAAAACCCCTAGAACTGTACATAAGCAAGAGGGTAAAAGGTATAATTTCTTTTGATAGGATGGCACCCAGACAAAAGAAGGTAGATAATATGACTGAAGAAGGAGAGAAAGTTAAAAGAGAAAGAAAACTAAGGAAAGAAATGGTTAGAGAGGAGTTGCCACTAGTCAGGGGATATTCATCCATGATATTTAGCTCAAGAGGAATAGTTACGGATACAAATATTGGTCACTATGATGTGAAAGAAGTGTTATAGAAAGTCACGATGCCAGATGTCACCGCCGACATGAGTAAGATCTGGGAGAAAGGATTGTACAGGGCCATAGGATTCCCATTGGCTATGGAGGCCAAAGATTTGGTACTAGAATGCATAGACCGATACAATTTGAGTATTAGAAAGGTAATGAATAATGGTTGAACTATTGTAGATCTATCTACAGAGGGCATAGCCAAAACTTTTGGGCTAGAGATTAAAGAGCAAATGATGGACATTGACATTGATCAATATACCGCATATTTTATTAAAAATGAGAAAGAATGTAAAACTGCTATCTTTTATGGGTGGTATACAACAGAGAACAAACCTAAAGCTGATGTAAGGGTGCCTAAGAGTTTATACAGAATTGACTTCAAAGAGGAAGTATACTTAATGATTACAATGTTGAGCAGATTGGCTAGATTAAAAGATGCAACAAAATTTGAGCCTTGGATGTTCAATATCATACAATATATTAGAGCAAAGGAGAGAACTATTCATTGGGCTAGGGCTGTTAGTACAATAATTAATAGACAAATAATGGCATTTAGAAAAAATAGAAGGTTTTCTTTGTCTTCCTATGTGATTTATGCATGTGTTGTTGAAATGCCACCAATGGATGGGATACATAAAGTGGGTACCTTAGGAAATGGCCTAGGTCAAAAGTTGATTTATGATCATTACCCAGATTTATAGGAGGAAAATGCATGACGCAAATATGCCAGGGTTAATGATGTTTTTATACCTAGTTGGTAAGAATTCTAAGAGGGGACAAAGACAAAAGATTATCTGAGGAGGCGGCAAAGGCTATAAGACTTTTTAGTTCTTGTTATATACAATTTCCTACCTTCACCTATATTAGAACCGAAGGATTTGAGGGTAAACCATTCAAATTGCCAAGTTATCCTTCAGACCGGTTGATTGTATTAGAATTCTTAAGACCGATTCTAAATGTATTCAGAATGTACAAAAAGAGATTTGGCAGAGGAAACATCAAGTTCCCTTGGGTGATTGGTAATTACTCATGTTATAATGAAGACATTGCTAAGGAATCAAAAAGAGAGTTGAGATATTATGGGTTTGAGGAGTTTGACTTAATTAGACATTTTGACCCTTTTCACATAATTGAAAATTACATTGATAAGAAATATAAGCACCAAATTCACCTTGAATATTTTTGGTCAGATTGTGAGAATGAGCAGGAAGTAAGGAGAAGAGCTCATCAAAGATTGACATTGGAGCATATGAAAACTATGATAGGTAAAAAATCAGGTTAATAAGATCAAGCATAGCCATGAAAACCTAACCCTACCATCATCAAAGAATCTAATCCAAATGAAACCAAAAGTATGCAATTCAAGCACAATATCACCTAGATTGTGTGATTCCTTGTTTACGATGTTGATTGCTTCTTCAACAATGAACAATTATGAAGATAAAATCTACCATGATGGATGATTGATAATGATGAAAGCTCAATGGATGCTAAAATGGTCAAATGCTCAATATGCTCAAGATGATAATGTAGACGCTATATGAATGCTGGATAGATGGTATGGAATGAGAGGGTGTTTATATAGAACTCAACCTAAATCAATCAATGGTGGAGATTTGGTGGCTATGTGAATGGCTAAGATAAAAGGATAGACATAGATGAATGTGAAGATGACAAGTGGAGAGAAGATAGGGCTTATGTGTGACCATGTACATAAAAAAGTACTACATGTGAAAGATATTAAATAAAAGGATGTAGTACCACTTATCTTTTTAAATGAAAGAGGCACACATGTCGGCTCATGAGATAAATGATAAGATAAATTAATTAAATAATTAAAATTTATATAATTAATTAGAAAGTGGGATTATGAAAGGAATCTTTAATTAAATAAATAAGATTTATTTAATTAAAAATAGATAGAATGAAGATAATTAAATAATTGAAGATTGTTTAATTATTGTTTAGAGGAAATAGCTAATGCATTAATTAAATAAATATAAATTCATTTAATTAATAGAAGAAATAGATGTGTTAGGGATATTGCTCAAGTGTGTTAGACAAATGTAGGTGGTAGATAATGCGATGTTTGAATGCTAATGATAATGAGTCAATTTTGGGTGTCTACAAAAACCATGGGGGAGATCCGTGTGCCCCAAGAGGTTAGAGATTATAATAAAATGTTGCATCAAAGTTATGAAACTAAGGGAGTGGCCATGTTGCCCATCAATGAGCCTAATTGGGTGGAGCCAACAGAGACATCTTTGGATGAAATATCCAAACCAATTCTTTTATTTTCTAAAACATGGTTAAGTGATAGGATGGAAGAGCTTAAAGCTCAAGGTTTTATTTCCACTTATCAGAAAAAGGGAAAGAAGAGAGAAAGAGAAAAGAAGGATGAGTTAATGTGTTTTTATGACAAGAGAAGAAAATTTGTAGAGACTACAGTCCTTGAAAATGATGAAAATGCCACACTGTTGGATCCCTATGCTCTTGGTATCATAGTCACCATTCCTTCAGGGACATTAATGAAAGAAGGAACATCAAGCCAAGAAGTTACTATGGAATAGTCACAAACATCAGGGGTTGCTATAGAACAAGTTAAAGTAAAGAAGTGCCATTAGGACAGTGTACAATTAAACCTATGATTATAGATACCCCAAGAGAGAAGACACAAATTCCTACTATAATAGTAGATGCTCCACTAGTTGGAGTAAGACAAAGGCATATATCTGAAGATTTCACACCTGAAGAAAGAAGACTAGGCCACATAAAAGTCAAACAAGAGTTGACTGAAGAAATGCTGCAAGAGTCAACAAGCCAAGAAGTTAAGAAAGTAGGTGAAATTGTGAATATTGATGAAGGGAGTAGTGATTATGAGGGGTCACAATTTGGAACTAATATAGGGGCAGAAGATGAAGAAGAAGAACAAACATCAAAGACTTCCCCTATAATGGGAGAACAAGGTGCTCAAGTAGAAAAGACACAGAGCCTAATAAAAAAGGATGAAAATATACAGGAGAACCTGTAGGTAGTGGATCCTTTTGGTCCATTAGTATCACTGGAAATCATAGAGGAAGTACAGGTTGTTGCACAACAAGTAGAAGCAGAAAAATAAGTAGAAAAAGAAGGAGAAAAGAACATAAAAAAAATAGATGTATCTTTTGGACAGTCATTACAATCAGAAAAGATAAGTGAAATAGAAAATGTGCAAGTTCCTAAGGTAGAGACAGAGGAGGCAATGCCAGCAGGCATTACAGATACTAATGTTTCAAATGTTTCTAATATTAATATTGAACTGGGTGAACAAGAAAAGAACTTGGAGGAGGGAAATAAAGAACAAGATATTGAAGGGGATACAAAGGAGGATGAAGAAGAAAAGTAAAATGAAGAAGAGGGACCATGACATCAACATAATGCATCTCTCTCAGCACCACAATAGGGTTCACCTCTGGATCAAAATCCACTGCAACAATAACAACAACAAGAGCCAGTAGAAATAGAAAAAATTGAGGAGGAGGTAATAAATGAAGAGAAGAGAATAGAAACAAACAGGGAAGCACCACCTTGGCTGGGTTATGAGGTCATAAGAGAAAAAAATAGAGGTATAGTTGGTTCCTATTGACATCAAAAGCTAGTTAGGTGGGCATCCACAGAAAGAAAAGAGAAAAGATAGAACCATGTTAGCTATAAAGAGGAATCCATCTAGATTCAGAACTTTGGAGCTAGCTATACCACATAAAGACAAGGCAAAGGGAGAAATGACCCTTGAAGATTATCAATTGCTGAATATAGATCTTGGGCATGTGACTAGGGAACAACGCATTGCTGAATGGGAAGATATGAATAAAGTAACTATGGAAATGATGAATAAAGATAAGGATAAGTTTGATTATTTGAAGGGGCATATTGTGCAATTGCAATAGTTCATACAGGGAATATTTGACCCTAATGTTGGCATGCCTAATCTACATTCAGATTTAGGCATTTTATCAAAAGATCAAGTTACTGAATTAGAAAACAAAAAGGTTGAAGCAAATGTTTTTGAAGAGTGGTTTAATACATTTATTCAAAAGGGAGAAAGCACAATAATGTAAGTAATTACTAGTTGGGAGGTGGTTCTTGAAGAGAAAAATAATTGCAATATTGTTTTACATCATTGTCAATCTAGAATGGAGGAGTACAAGGAGGAGTTGAATCGGGTTGAAGATATGAATGAAAGAGTTGAAGAATTGATAAGTGAAGGAATAATAACTTCTTAAGTGGCAAGTCATATGCCACAATACATATTGGAGCTGAATTTTGAAGACAACATGTTAGAAAATTGCATTATGAGTACTCGAGATCTGGAAGAAATTGCTGATGAAGTGATTAGCAAGCACATGAAAACAATATAGAAGTTTATTGGGCATGAATGCCAAGAGATACTAGTTTATGATGCAGCTTTGGCAATTAAAGAATTCAAAGCTATTTATCTACCCTGCATGGAGAATCCTACTACATATTTGAGCTTTGAAATGATTGATTCCATCATAGAATTAAATGCACGGATAAGGAAATATCAAAAAAATAGAGAGGAAGTGGAAGAACAAGTAAGGATATTAAAAGAGAAAGTTGAATTACAAAAGTATACATGGAGAGTGACTCAAAAGAATAATCATAAATCTAATGCAGCATTGGTAGCCAAGTACACTAAGTACTCAAAGAAAATACGAGAGGAGTGAGAAGGAAAGGTACTAGTGGTAGTGGTTATTTCTTTTGTATCTTTATGTTGTTACGACCAAAGTCAACAAGGAGAAAGTCAAAGAAGATTCTATGTTTTGAAGGATCCTAATGGCATCCTTTGCACCAAAAGGAATATTCCTAAAGATATTTCAGAAATGGTTGGGAATTGATCCCCACCGTTGATTTTGTAAGTTTAAATTGGAACCATTGATTAAGTTCTTTTGTAACCATAGTAGGGGGAATTCAAACTTATATAAAGAACCCTGCTACTGGCGTTTTAATTACACAGAGTTTGAGAAAGACATATGTTACACTTAGGCAAGAGAAGTAATAGACTTTGAGCAGAATTTTATGTGAAGTGGAATGTGCCTGTGTCTACAGCAGGGATAATGTGGAATGTCCAGTTTCTCCTTGTATCTGTAAAAATGTTTGAGTTTT
This sequence comes from Cunninghamia lanceolata, assembly GCA_027924645.1. Classification (NCBI taxonomy): domain Eukaryota; kingdom Viridiplantae; phylum Streptophyta; class Pinopsida; order Cupressales; family Cupressaceae; genus Cunninghamia; species Cunninghamia lanceolata. Next base: position 5,672,761 of record BSBN01000562.1, on the reverse strand, counting down.
GATTAATTGTTAATGTTTTCAGAGAATTTGAAGTAAAAAATACATTGTAAATTTGAAAGACTTTTCATATGTTAATGAATGCAAACATCTATTTGCTGTGTTTATTCTAGAGTGCATTAGATTTAGGTATTCTTTAGTGTATTTCCTTTGATGATCGCATTTCTGTATGTTAATTCGTGATACTACTTAGGATAAACATACATGGAATTTACTCCTTTGAAGCATTACAATTGATTAATCTTGTGTACATGAGTAGCAGAGAATTAATTCCTACATAATTAAGTATTCTAACCATAGATTTTCTAACTTTTCCCCAAAAATCATAAATAATTAGCAAGCACATAGAAATTTAAAGGAAGTTGTCATCTTTTTGACTAAAGAATGAGGAATTGTAAAGATCTTTGACAATTTTCATATAAATTTGAAAGGCAAAGTTTGTTTTATTGAAATTCATGCAAAGCTTTGTGGTTAAGTAGTAAATACATGGTGCAAGGCACCCAAGAGTAGCATTTTGATTTCTAAGAGCATTTTGATGCATTTTGAGAAGTTATGGTTTTTGTTCAATGTGTTAGGTAATAAGGCTTTTAGCCATTGTTGTTTGGTCCATTTTGTATGGTCAAGAGGTTTGGGGTGACTATATAAACCTCAAATCCTTCTTAGTCCATTTGGACCCTAGTTATGCCACTTAGGCCTAGTAGGTCTAATGTTGGTTTTTTGTTTGTTTTTGAGTCTAAATGGAAATTTTTGTGTTTTGGCATGTTTTAGAGGGAATGGTGGTTGGTTAGGTTCCATTGGACAAGTTGAACCAATCGACCTCTTTGTATTATTGCAAAATGTCATAGTGACCAATGTTGTCAATGTTGTCAAATGACACATTTGGTCGGTTGCAACCCATTTTTGGAAGTTGAATCTGTTTTGATAGTTGAAAACCAACTTGGGTTGAGTTATATTTCTATCCTCTCACCCTAGAATGGAGGAGGAGATTTTGTATGAAAATTTGGGCACAAAAATCAAGAATTTGACTATTTTTTAGAAGAAAACATGTTTCTGTATAGACTGTACAGACTGAACTCTTGGTCTAATGTACTTTTTCTGAAACTAGAGTGAGTCTGGGTTCGAATGCAACTAGTTTGAGGTCTTGAAGTGGTAGGAGTCAAAAGTTATTGAATTTTATTTCAAAACTGGTCTAGAAACCCTGTTTTCTAGGGCTGTCCCACAAATTTGGCCCTAGAATGCATTCCCACTGATAAAATTTCATGCCATTCAGTGAAATGCAGGCTAGGGGTGTATACTACTTGATTCCAAAATCTTTTTTCTGGGAAAGGTAGTCTTCTATTTTTAAGGTGATGCCCTAGGTCAAATATCTCTATGTATTTGACTGAAATTATGCAATTGGGTGATGTAAATGACAAAACTTTGATAAGGTGAGTGAATGAATGGTGGTTTTGAGTTGTTTGGGTGTGGTAGAGGTAATCCAAACTCTTGTCCCTGATCTATGACCCCAAATTAGACCACTTGCTTTGTAACCTAGCCCTAAAGTGATCAATTAGGCCTAGAGACCTAGTGGGTGTTCTGAGTTGCTGGAGTAGAGTTGGACCTGGAGGTTTGGAAGTTTGTTAGGACCCCTTAAAGGGTATTCAAATCCATCATTTACTTGCCTAGTCATTTAGGGTTTTGTCAAGTTGTGTGGAGAAAATTAGATTTGGAGGGCTAGTAGCCTCACTAGACCTAGTCAAGGTTAGAGAGTTGAATGAAGTTGGTGATCAAACCAAGTATTGGTAAGGTGTTTGCTGATCTGTCTTAAGGTGTTGGAGAAGCCTTAGGGGTTGGACAATAGTCTAGACATCAAATCCTTCATATGCCTTGAATGTGCCTTTGGTTTGTTGGGAGGTTGAAGGCTAGTCGAAGTGGGTGAGTGGGCAAAGGACAATAGAGTAAACCCTTGTGTGTTGCTTCCCTTGTGCCACTCTGCATCAATACATGCAAAAGATCACTAACTTTAGTGTAATTTGTAGTTATTTGCACAAATTGAACAAGTCCAATAAGTCACAGATCAATATAGTTTATGTAAGGCCCCTTGAATATTACATCTTCACAACGAAATGCTGACATATCCAACATGGTCAAGACCTGACCATACAGAAACTTAAGATTAAGAATTTCAAGTTAATTCTTCATACCTTTCAAGACAGCTAAGGTTCTTTTGTGAATTTTAACTTTGTTGCTTATGTACTTTACATACATCAACAGTTTTGGCGCTAGAAGGAGGGCCTATTTGGAATTAAGGCAAGATTTGTGTAAAGTTGGCTCATAATATTGGTTGAGTGACTAGGTCTAGGTCTAATTTAGGTGATATCTTCACACAACTACCTGACAGACGGTAGAATAAGAGTCCTTTAATTTGGAATCCCAGAGTATTGCAGGTAGGAAGTTTATCAAGGACTCCCCCTGGATCACCTTGGAGTATACCGATGTTGATAACTAAGAGGGGGGGGTGAATCAGTTATCCTAATTATTTCCCTCTTTGAACTTTCTTATTAATTAATGCAACATTGAATCAAACACAAAAACATTACCATGAAATAAGAAACACATGACACAGTATTTTTGACGTGGAAACCCTGTTAAGGGAGAAAACCACGGGGTGATTAACCCAAAGATTATTCTCTGTTAGAAGAATAGGGAATTACAAAAATGGCACTTGCCAATTAGTGCTCACTGCCCGAGCACACTGCTCACAAAGAGGCCCACTGCCTACAAGGAGACACACTGTCTACAAAGTGATAAGAATCACAGTCTTGAACTGATTGGAAGCATCTACATATGCTGGAGTTCAGTTCCGGTTAGGCTCAGTACACTGATCTGCTGCACTTCATCTTTCCTCTATTCTTTATTCTGCTATCCTTTCACATACCGGATCTTTCTTATTATTTCTGCTCTGTTCTGCACTTATTCGCATACACCATCACATAATTACACACTTCACAACTAAATCCATCCTCTATATATATCCGCACAAGTAATTTCATCACCTTTCTAGTCGGCATCTGGAACAGTCTAGTTTCTTACAAACTCTGTTCTGTCGGCTGAATCCTTGTTCACCAAGCAATGCGGATCAAGCATATACTTGTAGATATCATTAATCATGTCGGCCAAACATGATTCATGCCTTCACAACCTTTACCATCAACAGTAACACATCTAGAAAATAGTCTGATACTCTGTCAGTCAGTTCTTCCTCTGTTCTCACTGTCTCTCAGGAATCCGGTACTCAACTATTCATATCTTTTTCTTTGTTCATCACCGGAGGCTAAATCCTTGGAATATACTGCTCAAGGTAGTCCTCTTGACTTCCCCAAATCCGCACTGCACCAAGACACTTCTTCTGAGAGATCCGGACCAATCTATCGGACCTTGCCACATGCTCTGTTCTTGTTCACCGGACCACAACAATCTTCATTCTGACTTCCGGTAGAGACACACCATGACTTGCGGATATGTGGGATGACCTTTGTTGCCATCAATGACAACAACCATGAATCCATATAGTGTCTCTTGCCAACAATCTCCCCCTTTGGCATTGATGGCAACACTTAGTGAAAAATGACTAAGTGTTTACACTATGCTCCCCCTTGGCTGATGCTCTATCTTTATATGCAATTTCTAGAACTCCCCCTTAGTTGGATTCCTCATTTTTCACTGCTCCTCACTCCCCCTTTGACATCAATGGCAAAGGGTAGGGTCCACACACCAAAATTTTCAAAAATTTTCTATACATAGCCGCATATTTACATACTCACATATACTGAAGAATGTCTGCAAAGGATGTCTTCAATTGGATCAGTTCTGTAGCCCAACTTTGCTTCATTCTATCCAAAATTGAAATGTGACCACTTAACAAAAATGCAAAAGCTTCTGCCCTCTTGAGATCTGTCGGATCATTTGTTTGGGTGGTGGTCTGAGCATCACTGATGGCCTCATGCATAGTTTCTAACTTAGGGATTATAATCCTTCTAAGTTCTCCCATCCGGTTAGTGATATTCTTCCTTTCCTTCTCAAGGTTCTTTATTTCATTCAAGACTGCAATAGTCTGACATTCTTGATTTACTATGGAGGAAGAGAGAGGATCAAAACTTTGAGATAAACTTTGTAGTTTGTCCTGTTCCTCTTTTATTTTCTTATCAATTTCTGCTGTTGCCTTTGACCAGGATATACAAAATTTGTAAATGTCACCACCATCCTTAAGAGCATTTTCTAAGCTCTTTATTCCAATACTCATATTTCTCCTATCGTTAGAGATTAATCCTAATACTTCTGAAAATCTTTTATCCAAAAATTCCTTCCGGACCTTTTCTTCAGCTGATTTTTCTAGAGATTCAAAATGTGTACTAACACTGCTAACTAAGGTTTTGAGATTACCGGAAGAGGAGGCTGTCGGATCTATCTGGATTGATGGCATAATCTTTACAAGCACTCCGGAAGCAGCCTCTATCAACTCACAGTCTTCCATATGAGACTTTAGGAGTTTTTCATTTGCCTTGGCATTTGCAAATGAAGCTATCTTCATTGTTTGTACCGGAGAGAGAGATTCAAAGTCGAATGGGCCTTTTAGAAGCTCCGGTTCATCAATCTCTAAAGTTTCTTGGCTTAGAAACTTTTGGACAGTTTGTGCAATGTCTCTTGCCGGAGATAGATGTTTCTTTTCTTCTGCAGTTTTGTCCTTAGGAGTCTTATCTCCTTCCACATTCTTACCACTTACAGTTGTGGTTTTCTCTATTGGATTTTTCTCTTTCTCTGTATCCTTGGTGCTGTTAACCTCTTTTTCTTTTTCTGCTGCTTCTTTCTCCTGTAATTTCTCTGCTTCTTGGGATCCGGAGACTGTAGGAGAAGCCGGAGAAGAGATGTTAGTCTGTTCAGGTGGCACTTCTTCCGGAGCAGATGATGCAGCTGTTTCTACACCTAAGTCCTCTGTAATAGGAATGTTGAACCTTTTGAATGTATTACGGAGGATCTCTTCAGTGTCCTTGGCTACTTTGTCGGTTTCACCAAGCATAAGCTGATTCATCCTTGCTTTGCTTCTGAATTCATCCTTGCAGTCCTTGAATATCATGTTCGTTGTTTTGTGATCAATTGAAGGATATAGCTGAATAGCTATCTGTTCCCTGATCTCAAGGTCTTTTGCCATGGCATTGTTTTTTCTTATTTCTAGTTCCATCTCTAGACTCTTTGGAATTTCAGAGATAATCTCAATAAAAGCTTTATTGTAGATGTTCAAGTACCTTATTATAGCTTCCTGCAGGATCTTTTGATCTGCCTCATTGTAGTCATCATAGAATTCAGCCACCGGTTGAAGGTTCCCATCCATAGTGACTGATTTGACTACACTGTCTAGAGACAAGGTGGGCTTTTCAGAAAGTTCTTCTGTTATTTCTTCCTTGTCTCGGCCAGAAGAGGATTTACCGGATTCTTTCTTTTTCTGTTTCTTTATTTCTTTCACTCCCTCATCTGACTCAGTTTCTTCTTCATCCTTTTGGCTTTGATAAGCTCTTGAGGCTTTTGTCTTGGATCTCTTACCGGATCCCTGGACTTCCGGTTTTGAGCTTTTGGTTTTGATAGGAGTGGATCCTTTAGATGATCTGGTCCGGGTTAAGGATTCCACCGGAGCACTTTTCTTGCTTTTCTTTTCTGCCTCTTTCCTTTCTTCCTCAGATTTTCTTCTCTTTTCTCGGCTGGCATGAAGTGCCTCTTTTGAGATGCCTAGGCCTTGAGCAATATGCTCAACTTCTTTTCTTACCTTCCTCTTTATCTCCGGTTCCCTGAGTTCTACATGTATCTTTACACTCAGCTCCTCAAAGGTTCCAAACCTTTCTACCTTTGGATCTTTGGGCTGACTTAGCATGTGTTGAACATGCAGCTCCACTATTTGTTCATCCACTTCATACCCCATGGGCATGATCCATACAGTTCTTGGTTCTACTGCCTCCATTAGACACTGATCTATTTCTACCATGAAGCATACTGTGTCTTTGTACTTTTCAACAAGGGATTGGGGTATTCTTTCTCTTGCATGCATCATGCCTTGGAAGTTCTTGAAGTATCCCCATAGAGCTGTATTTCTTGCTTTAGCATCCCCAAGTCCATGCAAATAGTCTCTGATTTGGATGGCAACTGGTCTGTCATTCTGCCATATCCATCCACTGGATCCGGGAAGCTCATTCATGTAGTAAAAGAAGAGACAAAGGATCAGATTGCCATACTTGAAGGAGTTTTTCTTGTCCTTCTTAATCTTCTGCAGATTTTCAAAGAGTTGGTTTACAAGAAGCTCACACAAGTCATAGTCTGCATTCTCCTTTAACATTTGATAAGCTGTGTAGATTGTAGTTCCCAGTACTGAATTTTCCCTACTGGAGTGATAGATTTTGTAACCAATTATCATAGATGCAAATTTGACATCCGGTTCAGTGATGTCATCAACTGTCATAGCTCTCTTGTCAAACTTGGATCCGGTTGCATCACTAACTATCTGATTTTTGACAGACTTGAGAACAGGTAATCCACCGGATGAGTGCAGACCGGTTACAGCCCTAATTGCATCTTTGGTGACCTTGAAGGGCTTGTTCAACCATAGGAAGTTGTCATGTACTCTACTTAGTACATACCGGACCCATTCATCTTCTTCAAAACAGGGGAAATGAATGCATTGTGCAAAGTGTTTGTCCCGGATGGCTTTGTACTGAGGTTTGATCTCAAAGGAGTCATCTATCAATTGTTTGTGATAGATATCCATCAGTTTTGATTCTCCAAAGTCTTCAAGATTCGCATGGATGTAAACCCTAATATCTTCCGTATGCAATACACCATGAGGAACACTAGAGAAGGCTCCTAGTGGATCTACCTCCAATGATTTGTAAGGATGTTTCTTGAATGTGGGACGAGGTCTATCAGAGATCTTAACTATATTCGGAGTAGCCATTCTTCAAAGATTTGCAGTGAGATAATGAAAACGGAGAATACCTTATGCGCCTTCGGTTTGCACGGAGTGGTTGGATTGATTTCTTTATGCAATGACTTCGGCAAGAGATCTTTGGTGTGCTTGATGAATCTTGTTGCAGAGCTCCGCTTTTCGCTTCTTCTTGGATGTGGAATGATCAAATGATTGTTGAGAAATCCCTTATATCATTTCGCAAAAACCCTAATATCTGTTTGCAATAAATTCTTCACCTATATTATTCTGGTTTGCCTTGTCCGGATAGCTTGGAGTATCTCAGATCAGTCCTGATCTATGAACATCATGCGGATCTTTCAATCATGAATAAATCGAGATAACACATCACAAGGACATCCCAAACACTCTGTCCAATCCGCAGAATAAGACAATGCACTTCCAGATCTCTCCGGACCTTTTTGTAATCCTCTGTCATTCCGGAGCATCTCCCGGAACAGGTCTTACTTGATCGATCACAGCTTCTTCACATCTCCATGCGGACCTCTAAAATCTTATCTAGATCATCTCAAGACTTATATCTTTAAACCCTTTACTCCGCATCTTGTGCCACATCCGGCACCACTTGATTGGCTGGGGGAACAGGATTTTCTTTGAGTCTCCCCCTGAGCCAGAGCTCACTTTTTAATTTTTGGAAGAAATATCAGCACCAGAGTCTGGTGCGGATCCAACCTCTACATTCTCTGAACTTTTCTTCACCCAAATCTTGCTCATCTGATTCCTAACTTCATCCACATTCATCTTTTGTTTACCCTTGTCTTGATTCTGATTATACACCGGACCTCTTTTGTCCTGATTCTTGCTTCTGCAGACTTTAGCATTATGACCGGACCTATTACAGATTTGGCAAATAACATTTCTTTGCATATTTGACTGATAACCTCTTGATCTGCATTGATTAGCCATATGACCTATTCTATTGCATGTAAAGCATCTACCTTTGAATGATTTGTTTACTTGCATATTTTTGCATTCATGGGATTTGTGTCCATACCTTTTGCAGTTAAAGCACTGTCCGGAGAAGGATGAATTAATCTGATTCATTCTCTTTCTGCACTGATTAGCTTTGTGACCAAAGTGGTTGTAGCTGTGGCAGTATCCATTGAAGGATGGATATCTTTGAGCATTGGGCTGTCTTACCGGAGGTCTTCTAGGCCTATTCCTTGGATTTTCTGATCCAAAATTCTTTTGACCGGATCCGGAGCTTTCTCCTTTCTCATATCCCAAACCATACTTGTCATCTGTCCTCTTTTGACTTCCAAGAAGAACTTCAAGTTGAGCAGAACTTATCTTGAATTTCTCTTTATATTCATTTGCTGTTTGAAGTTCTCTTTTGAGAGAGACAATTTGATTCTCAAGTTTTTCTTCATTATCTTTGGCATCTTCAAGATCAGATTCAAGATGTCTGATAATCCTGTCCATCTGGTGGCATTCTTCTGATTTTTCTTTAAGAGATTGTCTTAGATTGTCTTCAGCTTTTCTTTTTTCTTCAATCTCTTGAGTAAACTTATTCTCTGTTAGAAGAATAGGGAATTACAAAAATGGCACTTGCCAATTAAGGCTCACTGCCCGAGCACACTGCTCACAAAGAGGCCCACTGCCTACAAGGAGACACACTGTCTACAAAGTGATAAGAATCACAGTCTTGAACTGATTGGAAGCATCTACATATGCTGGAGTTCAGTTCTGGTTAGGCTCAGTACACTGATCTGCTGCACTTCATCTTTCCTCTGTTCTTTATTCTGCTATCCTTTCACATACCAGATCTTTCTTATTATTTCTGCTTTGTTCTGCACTTATTCGCATACACCATCACATAATTACACACTTCACAACTAAATCCATCCTCTATATATATCCGCACAAGTAATTTCATCACCTTTCTAGTCGGCATCCGGAACAGTCTAGTTTCTTACAAACTCTATTCTGTCGGCTGAATCCTTGTTCACCAAGCAATGCGGATCAAGCATATACTTGTAGATATTATTAATCATGTCGGCCAAACATGATTCATGCCTTCACAACCTTTACCATCAACAGTAACACATCCAGAAAATAGTCTGATACTCTGTCAGTCAGTTCTTCCTCTGTTCTCACTGTCTCTCAGGAATCCGGTACTCAACTATTCATATCTTTTTCTTTGTTCATCACCGGAGGCTAAATCCTTGGAATATACTGCTCAAGGTAGTCCTCTTGACTTTCCCAAATCTGCACTGCACCAAGACACTTCTTCTGAGAGATCCAAACCAATCTGTCGGACCTTGCCACATGCTCTGTTCTTGTTCACCGGACCACAACAATCTTCATTCTGACTTCTGGTAGAGACACACCATGACTTGCGGATATGTGGGATGACCTTTGTTGCCATCAATGACAACAACCATGAATCCATATAGTGTCTCTTGCCAACAATTTTGGCGCTAGAAGGAGGGCCTATTTGGAATTAAGGCAAGATTTGTGTAAAGTTGGCTCATAATATTGGTCGAGTGACTAGGTCTAGGTCTAATTTAGGTGATATCTTCACACAACTACCTGACAGACGGCAGAATAAGAGTCCTTTAATTTGGAATCCCAGAGTATTGCAGGTAGGAAGTTTATCAAGGACTCCCCCTGGATCACCTTGGAGTATACCGAATATAGTAAGTCTGGACGGTTTTGCATTCATATCATTAAACCTTGGTTCAGGACCCCTTAGAGGTCCTAGTCCTCCTAGAAGTCCTAACCTGCCTATAAATCCAAGTCCTCCAAGAAGTCCTAGTCCACCTAGAGGTCCAATCATAGCATACTTTTATGTCAATTCTCCCATACTATTTGTTGATTATGATGAAATGCCTAAGAATCTTGAGAAGATCTGCCCTAAGTACCAATTACATTAGGATCCAAAAGATCATATCACAATCTTCAAAGAAGCTTGCTTCAGGGCAAGATTAGAACATTAGGATGTAGTGTGTAGGTTGTTCCCATTCACATTCAATAAGCAAGCTTCTAATTAGTATGTTAACTTACCAAATGGTTATATCACTACCTGGGAACTCATGGAAGAAGCATTTTTTTCTAGGTTTAGAGGACCAATCAAACCATCTTCTCTATATCACAAATTAGCAACAATTAAAAGAGGTGAAGGGGAACTCATAGACAACTTTAATGATAGGTACCAGAAAGCATACTCTAAACTAATTGACCCTTACACTGTGACCCCCGAGGCTATCCTAGCAATGTACTATGTTGCTTTAGATCCTTTGACCTCAATGTTTGTTAAGAGACAGGCTAATATTGATAGTTTGTCAAAAGTGTATAAGGAGGCAGTCAAGGTTAATCAAGAAATGAGACAAACAACATACAATCCTTTTCTAAGTGTAGGAAATCCTGGAATTCCAAACCAAACACAACCATGGAATTGTGTTCCAATGCATCATACTCCATTATTGAATCCAGTGCCTATTTATACACCAATGTATAACTCAGTCCCCACTCAGGCTATACTTCGTTATACAGGTAACAGTGTTAATAGTAATCAAACCAGTGGGCAGTCATTCTTTCAACCTCCTCAAGATACATTTATGGCCAAAACACAAGATGATAGGGAGGAAATAAAGGAAATTACTGCATATCTAAGGAGATTAACCACTAAGATGACTCAATTGAGAAATGAAAACTTTTATGGAAGAAATATTCAAAGTCAAGGTCAAAACTAGAATCAAAACTATAACCAAAATTAGAACTATAGTCAAGGGCATAGTTCAAATCAAAATCAAAATCATAACCAAGGTCAGAATCACAACCAGGGACAAGGAATACAAAATGGGGGATACAATGGAGATAATAAGGCCTGGGGAAACAACAATAGAAATCCAAATAAGCCTAGAACCTCTAGGATGTGGAATACAGGACCAAACAATGGTACCCTAGCTTCTCCATTTGAGAATCCATATAATCAAGAGTTAAAGCAACCTGCTAGGATCCAAATGGCTAACATAGCATTGAAAAATTGGTCTAGGATTCATAACACAAATGCACACGTTGTAGGCTCGATTGTCCTTAATTTCATTTAGCTTCTAGTATTTTTAATGTGGAGGTACAAGCCCCTACGTCTAAGTTCCTAATTCCTAAGGGAAATGAAATAGTAGCTTTAGGATTTGAGTCTGCTATGGTCTTGGAAAATTTTACTTTCACAACCAGGGAAGAAGAAAATTAGATAGCAGAAAATGAGCCTTATTAATGTGAGAACTTGTATCCAGAGTTAGCCTTAGTACTAAAGGCCTTTTAGTTTCCCTTTGAGACTGAAAATGAGGTGTTATGTGAATCGAAGGAAGTGCAAGCTTTTTAACAATCCAATAAGAACCACACCTATAATTTGAGAAGCAACAATAAGCCTGGAGGTCCTTTCACTACCTCTACACCTCCTAATAACTTCAATACCCCGCTAGATCAGCATGCTGGAAATAACCCAGCACCCCCAAAGGACAATTATCATGGCATTCGTGCGACGGTAGCACCAAAGGTTTAGGTAGGGAAGATAGAATCTAATAAAACATCAAAATTAATGAACTACTTGTCTAAGTAGATAAGAAAGATCAAGGTTAATGTACCTCTATATGAATTATTGAAAAGCCCAAGGGTACGAAATGCCTTTATAAAGTCCTTAGATGAGTCAGCACCAAAAGAGAATTCAGTTGACATGGATTCTCATAGCAGGGATGTACAGTCCAAGGATAGGGGTAAGAAAGTTGAACAACCAACAATTACTAATGTTGTCATGCATGCAGAAAAGAAGGAAGCCTCTCCTTTTTTGTTAACCATAAGAATGTTTGGAAAAAATGTGCATAATTGTATGGTAGATTCAAGAGCCTCGGCTAATGTTATGCCGCTAGGAATATGCAAAACTTTAGAACTTACTCCCACAAAATCTGCTAAAGTTGTTACTCAGTTGGATAAAATAGAGGTTAATGTGGTAGGTGAACTAATGCATATCCAAATACAGTTAGCATCTGATCCCAGGGTAAGCCAATTTATTGACATCCAGGTTGTAGATATCCCAGTCAATTACGATATGTTACTAAGTCGAGATTGGTCCAAGACTTTAAACGGATACATGGCTACCAATTTTTTGCATATGTGGTTACCTTGGAGAGGTGTCCCAAACCAAATTAGAATAGAGGTTGAACCTAGAATGAAGCATATGATCACATAATACAATTGAAAAAATGAGGTATAGTATGCTTCTGTTGAACCAGGTGTCTATAGAGTGTTAAACAGAGGAGTTTGAATAGAGGAAATATTAGTCCTGGATTTTAAAACAAAGCCTACTAATGATGAAATAGTTGTGTTCATTGAATCTGATTATAACTCTTTTGATGAAGAAGATAATACAATAAGTAGCTTTGGTCGAACCATAAGACAAGAGATGGAGAAATGCATTCAACATGACTCTCCAATCCAATGTAAGTTGTACAAGGGTTTGTGTAAAGTTCATAACACTGCTCATCCAGAAGAAAACTATGGAATGTGTAGGGATATAATAGAATATCAGTATGGAAAATGCATAAAAAAGATGGGGCAGCAAAAAGGAGAATCTATTCCTGATAGACCTGGATTGTGTTTTCATGAAAATGTGGATGAGTCAATGCAAGTTCTAAATGAAGATGTAGGAGTAAAAAGTGTCAATTGTTCTGACTTACACGAACATACCGAAAATGTAGGGATACCTATAGTTCAGATAGAGACACATGAAAATAGGTATGCCTCTATAGAACAGGTGATGAATAAAGTGATTCCTGTTAAAGCAAAATGTCAAGGTCAAAAGAACAAGAGTGACATCTGGACACTAAAGTGTGATGGATCTAAATCCAAGCAAGGGGCAGGAGCAGGAGTTGAGCTTATTGATCCAAATGGTAAATCCTTTTTGGAAACATATAGACTCCAATTTCCTTGCACTAACAACGTAGCAGAGTATGAGGCTCCGATCTACGGATTAGTTATGGCCATTAAGAAAAAGGTAAAAGTGATCAGGGTATTTTCTAACTCTGAGTTAGTGGTTAAGCAAGTCAGGAAGTTGTATGCATGTAATTACAGGAAAATGGTTAGTTACAGATATAGGATATGGGATTTGATCAAATCTTTTGATGCCTTTAACATTGAACATATTCCTAGAGAATTAAATCAAAGACCAGATGCGTTAGCAGTTGCTGCTAGCACCTTAGAACCCTTAACATTATCAAGTCTGAATGAAGACAAGGAGGAAGAATGAAGGTAGAAGTAGACACCTAACTAACCCTCCAAGAATGTGACACATGTTAGAACACTTGGTAGAAGTGTGAGGACATGTGTAAAGTCCTTATGAAGTGGGACAAAAAAGTAAAAAGCCCAAAGTTGGACTTAAGCTAAATGTGAATAGGTCAACCTAGAAAAGGTGATAAGATAACTAGATACATATTAACCCTTTTTACACCAATAGAAATCAAAAGTTTATATTCTATTAGATAAAAATAATCTAATTAGATTAGTGATATTGATGATCTCAAGTCTACATTTGACTACAACTTTCACCTTGGTTCTAGTCGCGTTTGTCGGTAGAGAAAGAAGCAACATGCCATTGCTCTTTCATTGACTAGGGATGAATATAGGGAATCTATTAATGTGGCCACTAAGGCTATTTGGATTCATAATATCCTCACTAAGCTTGGCATCACTTTTTAGAAGCCATCTATCATCTACTGTAATAACTAGAGTACCATCTAAATCTTAAAGAATCCAGTCCATCATTAGCAAACCAAACACATTAAGATCCACATGCACTTTCTTCGGGAGTTGATATAGGAGCAGGTCATTGATTTGTACTATTTTTGACAATAGAGAAAGTTGAAAATATCTTCACCAAACCCTTCACTGAGAGAAAGTACGTCCATCTTCAATGTCTCTCGGGTATGCAGGAGTTTATTTAGGGGGGTCACTTAGCCCTTCTTACTTCATCCTCTCAATGGGGGGTGTTTTTTCCCACCGGGTTTTCTCCTTCTTTCCTATTTGAGGGGATCTTTTGTACATGGGTACCTCATCAGACATTTTGTCTAGGACCCATCTTTTCTTTTCCCCCTAAGTTGGACTTAAGGGGGGTGTTAGTGTGAATGGGGTATATTTCCTAACTAGTTCATTTTCTATCTAGTTCTCCACTTAAGTTGTCACACTCTGTTCTAAAGAAAAAATAATTATTAATTTATTTCAAGCATACAGACAGTTAGTCAGTGAAATTATTATGATTAATGTAATGTTGTGCTAGATTAGAAACTTCATTGATTTATATTATTCCATATGTAATGAATATTGTATGTGGCATTATTATTGTGCACGTGGTTTAATGATGTAATGGACTAACTACTATTGTGCAACTAAGGTGAATGCAGTGACAGTGTTTCCCCCTCTCGGAAGAGGAGGGAGAGCATCACTAGGGAGAGGGTGATAGATCACAAGAACACAATGATCATTGTGCCATTTGAGAACCACACACACACATACCTAATAGTCATATTGTGTCGATATGCCTTTTGATTTTCACATTCATTTCTTTTGTTGTTTTGGTGTAGACCTAAGTCATGAGTATAGCTTGATGACTATTCTCATCATGTATGTCTTGCGAGATTTGTCAAGATGTGTATGAATGCGGATGCCTTATCATTTGGCATGTGTCTTTTGGGCCCAGGTATAATGTTTATGTCTCTTGTTTTAGAGACCTTTGGACATAAGATATAACTATTTAAATTTATTATTATTTTAATTATGCTCCAAATCTATTTATGTTTATCCCCAAGCATATGGAAGGATAAATCATTATTTTGACTTAATTGTAAACTCCTCATTTATTTGCGAGAAGATTTTAATAACTCAAGAAATCTTATCCTCCATCATGCCTCCCTAGATTCTAAGGAGAGTGGAGGAGGGGAGAGGCAAGCTCCATTATGCCCAAATTGAGGCTTTCCAAGAAGTAGGCTATGGGTGGTTGTGGAGTAAAAGCTCAATTAAAATGAAGAAAAACTTCTCTCTTTTGAGCAATTACACTCATACTTGAGCAAAACAATGAACCATAATTTGAACTTATAGTGTTAGTCTTTGAAGAGGAGAAGAATGAGAAGCTTTGGTAAAGAAAGGATGGTGGAGGCTGCTCTACATTAGAGGATATTGCTAAGACTCTCTTTCGAGGAAACCTAGAGAAGCAAGAACTCAAACCAGGTTTCCATTTTTCTTTGTTTGACAAGATAGATTACTATTACTATTATCATAGTGATATTATAAACATAGGAATGCAAATGTAAACTGTCATTATACATACCTGAGTGTATACCTATTTTCCTTCATTTGCTCTGGTGAGCATATAAGTCACAATAATGGTCAAGCTCTTTTATAATTTTAGTTTTTCTAGTTTATGTATATCATTCCATTAGGGTCAATAATAGAGTGAATATTTAGAGCATTAAATAATTCTATACTATCATTTCTTTCGAGCCTAAAAAAGGCCATGGTTTTTACCTCTTTCAACTATTTATGTCTGTGCAATGAATGGTTGCAGAGGGATTAATAATATATTAATCATTTTTGTGTTTAGATGGAAGTTATCACAACTATTAGGAAATTACAATGACTTTATATTTGACATATAGTCTTTCTTTTTAAAAATTTAACTCTATATGTTATATGTATGCTTGTATAAGGCCGATAAGTGTGTATGCAACTCTGCATTAGAAGGTTGTTAATCAAGTAATACTTGCATGTGCCTTTGAGGGCCGATGATCATGTGTTTATTCCTTACATAAGCTTGCAAAGAATGGTGAAATGTGTTAAGTTTATGTCTGTAGAAGGTCGAGCACTAAGCATTTGCTCATGTGCTTGTGATAAAGGCTGATAGTTATGTAAAGGCCGAGCCACCTAAAACAAAAATAAGTTCATATCTGGTATACTTGCTTATGCTTGTATAGGCTGAGAACCTTGTAATTTGTGTACAATATTTGTTTTAGAATGAAACAATGCAATGGTAGCTTTATAAGGCCAAAAGCTTGGTATTACACAGGCATTGGTATAAGGCCGATAGGAAACTATATGTTATTTGAGCCTATATAAGAAGACTGATGAGTATGTGATTTAACTTGTGATAAAGCTGATAACTTAACCTCTATTGTATTATTTTGTCTATGAGTAGCTGTTAAATTAACAAGTATTGTACTAATTAGACTATGAGTAGCTAATAACTTAGCAAGTATTATATTAGTTTGGCTATGAATAGCCAATAGTGAACATATACAACCTTATCTTGGTAGTAATATAACTTGTTGATATGAAACTTGACTTCATGTATTATTTTTATCTTGGCTAGGAATGGCCAATAGTACATCATGTATTACACTTACCTTACAATGGCAGTGATATGGCCATTAGATATGAACATCCATCTTTATATTTAGGTAGAAACAAACAAGATGAGACATAGCGACAGGAATAATGTTTAAAACAACACAATGTTGTCAAAATTATAAGTATTATAACACCATGTTGTTCAGATGAAATATGATGCTAATTCATTCAAGTTTAAGTTTGATATAAACTTTAATTGAAGGTAGTTTATTCTTAGGCTTAAAAGACAATGAGACCTAAGTTGTTATCAACAAAATGTATTTATGTCTAAACCTGCATTATAGACTTCTATAGTTCCTAAGGTAGACGTATTTAATATGTTCTACGTGGTTGAGTAAACTAACTTTAGGGAGAAGTTATGAATACTCGAGGGAGATTCAAAACAATAATTTAAGATGTAAAGAATGATCTATATTAAAGTTTTTTGTTTATTCATTGAGCATGAA
This sequence comes from Cunninghamia lanceolata, assembly GCA_027924645.1. NCBI lineage: Eukaryota > Viridiplantae > Streptophyta > Pinopsida > Cupressales > Cupressaceae > Cunninghamia > Cunninghamia lanceolata. The sequence goes on along the minus strand of BSBN01000562.1, from coordinate 5,655,916 downwards.
AATATATGTTATACTAGACATTGAGTAGTTGACAGTTGTCATAGACCCAAGATTACAAGGACGCAAAGAGGGGCTCAATGCATGGTCATGAATTAACAAGTCTTTATCCTATGATTGCCTAGTCTACCCTATTAAATAACTCAACATAGAAAGAAAGTCAGTCTCCAAGTTGAGAAAGAAGTGTGTGAATAGTCAACTCTTTTATTATAAAAACTTTGGCTAAAGTAATGCAAAATCACTACTTGCATTGTCGATTCACTGTGTTCTAGATGGCATGAACAGTCAAATGGGTTATACATAGCTAGAGATAAACTAGAAATTGTAAACCTGATTGTTCCTTGCTAGGACACTACTCTAGTTCTCAGATGGCACATAGAATTAGTTGATTCTCATTATCTATACCCTCGTGAAGGGTAGGACCACTTCCAATAGGAATATGTGCGGGGGACCACCAATCTGTGGTTAGAGGAAAAGCACAAGGGTGATGCTCTCCCTCTTGTAGTTGACTATCGAAGACTTGTCAATAAAAGAGATCATTTTATTGTACATGTAATTATGTAAAATTTGTAAGTTGCATGTAAAGAGACAATCAGTTGATGTATTATATCATGTATTTTGTAAATGCAAATGTACCTGCTTTACTTTGTATGATACAAGAAAAAGAATGATGAAATTTTGACATTATTTACTTTTACTTTTCAATGTTTTATTTAGCATTCAAGTATGGATGTTGCATAAGTCCTTTTCACACTGGGTTAAGTTTACTTAGGAATTTTTTACACATTATCTCACATTGCTTGTGCTTTAGTATCATGAGTGACATATTGTATATACTATTGAATTCACAAGACAATTGAGAGAGTGGGAGTGAATCAGTTGTAATAAAACTTCAAACCCTTACAAACATTCAGATCCACATTAACATTTAATCATGTTATGATGATTAAGAATGAAAAGAAAATAACTAAAATTAAATCATAACAACACCACACACAAGAGAACACTAGATTTTATGTGGAAAACTATAAAAGGGAAAAACCAAAGTGAGGATTAGCTCACAATATAATGTAGTAGCAATACCGAATTACAAAGGCTCACTACCAGAGGGCTCACTGCCCAAAAGAGAGAATGCTCACTGCATGTGGACTCATTGTCCAAGTGGACTCACTACCCACTGAGAAAGAAAGAAAGAAGAGAAGAGTGGTTCACTGCTAGGCTTTGAACTAATATAATTTCATCTAACCTATGCATGGAGTTCAGTTCCAATGAAGATCAATGTCCATTACAACACAAACATCTTCGCAGCAACACTGAAAATAGTAGACACCTTCTAGTCACCGCATCCAGTAGCCTAACACATGAAAGATCACACTACCCTGATCAAATTCACATCACAAACATCACATCCTTCATGCATACCTACATCCATGACTCCTTAACACTTATTTATACCATCATAAATCATGAAAACATTCTCCAAGGTCGGCAACATGACTTAAGCCATAAAATTCAAATTAGGTTTGGACCTAAACATTCTTGTAGAGGAAAGGAATGAATGTAGACCACATCACACCTTCACATGGACCTAAATCCACTCTAACATGCTTCAACACACGTTCACAATCAGTGAAGCACAACCACAATTTAGTGTAAACAACCAAGTCGGCCAGACTTGTGTTAACACTATAAACTTTTTAGTGTATGATTTATCAAGAACAAAAGATGACATGTGGACCATGCACAAAGCTTGAACATGATCTAGAAACATCCACAAGCACCTAAAAACCAACAACTTTGTTTGCAACATCTTTCACCTGAAGAAACTTCACACCAGAGTACTTAACTAGCTATATCATTCTCTGTCATCATCTGCAACTTAAGAAATGTACTCGTGGAGCACCAAACCATGAACCACTTGAGCTAAAGGAAAACATAGACTTTATAAGCACACATCTAGAACCACAACACCTAAAACCATTCTGTAGATAAATGCTGACAAAATACTTTCTCCTATACACACTGTCAAACATTGTTCTCAAACTGGTGAACACAACTTTCAATATACAATGATCTAGAGAACCAAATTATGAATTTAGCATCTTCAAACACTTCTAAACAACATATCCAAACAATATACTTAGATCTCCAACACAAAAGAAATGTAGAGAAAAAACTCAAACATCAATCTATAAGATAGAAGACTTCTTCAACACATTGTTTCCATAATTAATCAAATTTTCTCAAAAGCACTTGGAAACCCAACAACAAAAGCATATCCTCAACATTTTTAACACCTCTACAAAGAAACCAAATAACTTTTAGCAAGACAACTTAATCAAACAACAACAACCTCATCAGAATACATAGTTGACACCAATGACAACACAAGCTTGTTGACATCAGTGACAACACCGATTAGCACATACTTGCAACAATCTCCCCCTTTGTCATTGATGGCAACACATGATGTGAAAAACCATCAAGACACAACACTACACCAATCTTATTTACTTGCTTATTCTCCCCTTCCTTTTACACATCTTACTCTCCCTCTGATCACTGATTCTTTTCTTTTTCACAATGTTCTTTCTCCCCCTTTCTTTTTCACATGAATTCTCTTCCCATTTGACATCAATAGAAAAGGGTGACACTGTTAAAATTAAGGAACACTAAGAGAGGGGATGAATCAGTGTTCTACAAAACTTATTACTTTGTTCCTTTATTAATTTACCACACACATCCAAAAGAAAGAAGCATGAATACAAGAACAAAAACAGCAAGATCACAACACATCAACACCAGGATTTTTATGTGGAAACCCGATTAAGGGAAAAACTACTGTGGGAGTTAACTCATAAGATTTTATACTCTATTAAAAGTATTACAAATGAGGAAGGCACATGCCTTCGGGCACACTTCCTAGAGATCACTGCTCAAAGAGGCTCACTGCCTACAAATCAATTACAAAAGTTCACTAGAATGTTTGAACTGAGAAATAGCATCTTAACAATGCAGGATTACAGTTTCGATTGAGCTCAGTATACTGACTTTGCACACTTCATCTCTCTCTACCCTACTTTACTGCTTTACCATGATCCAGAGCTTAGATCTCTTTACTTCACACTTATTCCTTCATATTCACACCTCCACACTTCTAAATGCTTAAACTCATAGATTATATATATCTGCTACATGAAATTGCATCAACTGCAGTCGGCCTTAAGAAAAACTTAGAGACTTTTTAAGAACACTATTCTATTAGCTAAATCCATGTACAAACACCAATGTAGACCAAAACCTCTGTATCCAAGTCACCTTACATGTCAGCCAATACTACTAGATCTCACAAATTACTCAACCAACAACTTTTCCTAATCCACACAATGATCAAATACCAAGTCAGCTTGTTCTTCACTAGACTGAACTGTTTAACTAGAACCTGATACGTAGATGCATGTAACTTTGAATCCCTTCGTCATCGGAGGCTAAAATCTTGGATTTAGGTAGCCCTGACATCCCTAAACATTCCCTCATATCTGCAGCATAATGTGATTACTTGTGGAGAAATGTGGACTAATATGTTGAACCCTATCAAATGCTCTATTCCTATATATCCGGTCTTAGATAAATCTACACTCTGACTTTTGGTATGATCAAATGATGTAATGTGGATGTGTAAGATAGATTCATTTACCATCAGTGACAACACCTGACATGCCTAGCAGTGTCTCTTGCCAACAATCTCCCCCTTAGGCATTGATGGCAACACTTTGTGAAAAATGACTAAGTGTTAGAACAACTCCCCCTTACTATATACACTTGTGATTTCCAATGCTCCCCCTCAGATTAATTCTTCATTTTTCACTACTTTTCCTCTCCCCCTTTGACATCAATGGCAAAGGATGGGATCCACATATCAAAATTCATGCAAAAATCTTATGTACATGGGTCAAAACTTTAAGTATATAATTCCGCATATGAACACATAGTCCTTAAGCATTGTTCATCAGCAAAAAGATATCACCAAAAATATTTTTCAACCATGATAATTCATTATCCTAGTTCTTCTTTAAGCTGCCCAAAATGGATATATGCCCACTGAACAAAAATGCCTGTGATTTTGCCTTTTGAAGATCGTTAGGATCACTAGTAGCAGCAACAACTTGGGATTCTGCCAATAGATCATACATAGTTTCTAATTTGGGGGAAATCAATCCCCGGAGCTCATCCAATTTGCCCAAAACTTTAACCTTTTCTTTCTCCAGGCCACTCAATTCATTCCGCAAACTCACTACTTGGCATTCTTTGGTAGACACAGACTTAGTTAAAGGAATATATGACTGAGAAATATTAGACAATTTGAGCTCTAAGTCTTTAATCTTCTTCTCAATATCTTCAACAACTTTAGATCGGTTTAAGCAAAACTTGTAAATCTCTGCTTCTTCGGATAGGGCATTTTGAATACTCTTTACACTAGTATCAAGCCCTGATCTATCATAACTAATTATTTTCTTTATTTCAGCAAACCTCTTCTCATTAAATTCATTTCCAACTTTAACTTTTTCTGACTTCTCTAAGGTTTCAAAATAAGAACTTATAGAGTTTATCAGATTTTTCAATTGGCTGGAGGGAGATACTAATGAGTCCTTCTGAAATGTGGGCATGATTTTCTCCAAAATCTTAGATACAAGACCAAGCAACTCGCTATCTTCTATATGAGACTTTAGGATTTCTTCTTTGGCCTTAGCTTGTGCAATAGAGGCCAACTTTATCTTCTGCACTGGTGACAAAGTATCAAAATTGATTGGTCCTTGTATTATATCCTAATCTTCTTCAATTCATTTATCTCTTTCCAAAATCTCTTTCACTGCTTCTGTAGTGTCTCTTGCCCAATATTATGTTATAGATTTAAGCTCTTCAAGGCCTCCATCTTCTCCCTTTTTGGAGTTAACTTCATTGTCTTGCTCATCATTTTCATTCTTTTTCTCTACTTTTGCCTTCTCTGCATCATTATCAGAAGCATCCTTGCTTTTATCTGTCTCAGAAATATCTTCTACATTCTCTTCCTAAGGATTTGGTGTATCCTTAGTGGAAGTATTGTCAAATTCCTCAAAATCCAGAGTGGAGGAATCAATTCCATCATCAGTTTCTTTTTCTTGATCTTCCTTCATCATTTCTTCATCTTCTTTATTCAATGTTTCTTCTTCCATAATGGATACATAATCTATTCTAGTTTGTTGTTCATTTTTCTACAGTTCTTCATCATTCAGAACTGATGCATCCTCAGTATCAACTAGTTCTTCTGTAACCACATAAAACTTATTCTTGTCCAATGCTTTCTTTAGAATTTATTCTATTTCTTTATCAACTTCATTAATGTCTCCAATCATTAGCTTATTCATCCTTTTCTTGCTTCTGAATTCATTCTTGACTTCGTTGAGAATCTTATCTGCTTCTTTTCTAGAAATCATCGGACACAAACTGGACATTACATGTTCCCTTAGCTCCAAATCTTTTACTTTAGCAGCTTCTTTTCTTATTTCTAGAATATCTCTTAAACTCGTAGGGATTTCTGCCAAAATTTCCACTAGAACTCTATTGAATACATTCAAATATTTTACAGTAGCATCCTCCAAAATTCTTTTGTTAGTATCACTATAATGATCATAGAATTTAGTCATTGGTTTTAGGTTTCCATCTATAGTGATTGTCTTAACGATGTTCTCCATAGAAGGAGTTGGCTTCTCAACATCAGTCTCTGACTTATGCCTCTTACTTGGCTTTTTGCTTATGGAGGGCTTCTCCTTAGACACTTTAATAGCTTTAGTACCTGAGGCCTTCAACTCTTTAATCTCATCATCCAAATCAGTCTTTTCATCATCCTCCTTCTCCATATTGCCATATGACCTCTTGGCCATTGTTTTTGTTCTTTTTCCTTCCTTACCGGTAGGTTTTTCTTTGGATTTCTCTGCAACATGAGAAGGTGATGCACTGGAGGTTGAACTAGTACTCCTAGTAGTCCTTGACTTGGAAGGAGGTTCTGCCGAAACACTTTCCTATTCCCTGTCCTACTTCTCCTTCTTAGCCTTTTCTATTCTTTCCCTGAATTGCCTCCTAGCTTCCTTAGTAAGGCCTAGATTCTTGGCCAACTACTCAACTTCTTTCCTTACTTTCCTTTTGGTTTCAGGAGCCTTGAATTTAAGATGTAGTTTTTGTAAAATCTCTTCATAAGTTCCAAATCTCTCTTCAGTCGGATCCCTAGGCTAACTTAACAAATGTTGTGCATTTAGTTCAAACACACGCCCATCCACTTCATACCCCATGGGCATGATCCACACAACTCTAGGCTCTACTGCTTCCATTTTGCATTGATCAATAGTAACCATAAAACAGATGGTGTCCTTGTATTTTTCAACAACAGTCCTAGGTAGTCTAGCCCTAGCCTGCATCATACCCTAGAAGTTTTTGAAGAATCTCCAAAGTGTAATCTTTTGTGCATCATGACTACCCAAATCACTCAAATTATTCCTAATCTGGACTGCTACCATTTTGTCATTTGACCAAATTATATTTTTGTTTCCTAGAAGCTCACTCAATAAATAGAAGAAGAGACACATAATTAATGTACCAAATTTGAATGAGCATTTTTTGTCTTTTATCTTGCTTAGGTTCTCCATGAGCTGGTTTAGCAACAATTCACAAAGATCATAGTCTACACCTTCTTTTACCATCTTATATGTAGTATAGATGGCTGTTTTAGAAACTAAATTTTCTCTACTAGAGTAATATATCATGTATCCTATCACCATTGATGCAAATCTGACCCCATGATCCTCTATGTTGTTTATAGTCATGGCTTTCTTGTTAGATTTTGATCTGGTTGCCTCGGTGACTTCTTGATTCTTCATAGCCTTCAACTGAGACAAGGTACCTATTGAATTTAGTCATGTAACTGCCTTTATTACATCCTTTGTGATTTTGAATGTATGATTCAACCATAGAAACTCATCATGGACACAGTTCAAGACATCCCAGACCCATTCATCCTTTGCAAAACACAAAAACTCAATAAATTGTATGAACTTCTTGTCTTTCAGGGCTTTGTATTCTGGTTTGAGCTCAAAATCATCACCATTTAAGTGATTCATGAATAGATCAGCAAAACTTGAGTTGCCATGCTCTTCTAGAGGCACGTGAATATAAGCCCTAATGTCCTCTATATGAAGAACTCCATATGGAACACCAAAAAATGCTCCCATCGGATCTACTTCAATGGACTTGAAAGGATGCTTCTTAAATTTTGGCCTAGGCCACTCAGTGATGTTCACAACCAGAGGAGTAGCCATTTCAAAAGATTACAAGTTCAGAGCTTCATAGAGAAATACCTTTTTCTTCATGAAATTAGGGTTAGCTGCTGAATTCATTCTTCGCACTTCAATTCTCTAAAATTTCAGCTTAGGCACTCTTCTCCTTGTTCTCTTTGAATACAAAGTGATTCAAGTGTTTGAATGAATGACCTTTTCCTATGCAAAACCTAATTCTTCATTGTAATAAATGTTCAACCCTAATACATCTGGTTACACTGTTTCTGCATACAATCAATCTTCAATTGCTCCATAATCAAACGCATTAGCTTCTTTTCTTCTAAATTTTGCTTCAATAGATTTGCAATAGGCTTCTTTATCTTCCTTCATCATGCTAGATTCAGGCACCCACTTACTAGTAGGGGGAATTAGATTTTCAATGTAGCTCCCCCTAAGCCATAGCTCTTGATTCAATTCCTGGAGGAATTATCAGCACTGGATTCTGGTGCAGACCCATTGTCAATATTCACTTCACCTTTCTTTACCCATGTTTTGTTCATTTCATTCTAGATCTTAGTCACATCAACTTTGCCCTTGCCTTTGTCTAAATTCTGCTCTATTTTTCCTTTACTTTCCTGAGAGTTCTCTTTTTTGCTTCTGCAAAATTTAGCAATGTGTCTAGATTTGTTGCAATTAAAACATACAATCTTATTTTTCTGACAATTACATGTTGGAGCAGGTTTAGATTTGAATTGTATTGCAATATGCCCAAACATATTGCAAGTAAAACATCTTCCATTGAAAACTTGTTTGTTCTTAGGAGGATTCCTTGATCCACTTCTGCATTCTTCAGCCTTATGACCTATCCTTTTGCAATTAAAGCATTGATAAGAGAAAGATGATGCATTTTGATTCACTTGACTTCTGCATTGATTAGCTCTATGACCATACTTATTGCATTTGAAATAAATGCCATTGAAAGATGGATACCTTTGAGCATTAGGTTGTCTTACCGGAGGTCTTCTAGGATTCCTTCTTTAATTTCTTACTTCAGGATTTCTTTGATTGGATCCAGAGCTTTCACCTTTCTCAAATCCCAGACCATGCTTATCATCTGTCTTCTTCTAACTATCAAGCAACACCTCCAGTTTAGCTGAGCTTATCTTGAATTTCTATTTATATTCATTTGCAACTTCTAGGTCATGTTTGAGAATGACAATTTGTCTTTCAAGTTCTTCCTCATTGTCCCTAGCTTCTTGTAGATCAGAATCTAGATGACCAATTATTCTATCCAATCTGTAGCACTCTTCTATTCTTTCTTTCAGAGATTGATTTAGTTTTTCCTCAGTCTTCTTTCTTTCTTCAATTTCCTTGGTTAGCCTCATCACCTCAGATTCCATCTCATGTTTTAGGAAAACAACTTATTTTGTTAGCTTCTCACATTATTTTGTCTTCTCCTTCAGGGCCTCATCCATTTCACTATCTTCATTTAGATTTGCTAGCTGATGAAGTAGCTCCCTTCTATTTTCATTACATTTACTCAATTATCCTTTTAAGGTTTCAATGAAATCTTTAGTATCTTTAAGGTTCTCTTGTAGATCTCTAATTTTTGCTATGGACAGATCAAGATCATTTAAGGCTACTTGGAGTTGTTGATTGATGCCATCCAAATGCTTGAATGAACCCATTGAAAACACCTTCCCAGATCTTCCTCAAGCTGTTAAACTTCTTCTAAGGAACCAAGCTCTGATACCAATTGTTGAAATTAAGGAACACTGAGAGGGGGGATGAATAAGTGTTCTTCAAAACTTATTAGTGTGTTCCTTTATTAATTTACCACATACATCCAAAAGAAAGAAGCATGAATACAAGAACAGAAACAACAAGATCACAACACATGAACACCAGGATTTTTACGTGGAAACCCAGTCAGGGATAACTTTAAGAACCCCCCTCTCGAAGAAGGTGTATAAACCTAGTGAATCATGTATACTTCCTGAGACAAATATTAATTTTATTGGTGAATTTTTTCATTTTTCTGGGAAAAAAAATCTTATTTGGCGAATTGTTTGTAATCGCTAGAGGTCTATGGAAAATCCTGGCGAATTGTAATTTTTTAAAAACCAATAAAATATTTTCATTGGCGATTAAAACCTATTTTCAAACCAATTAAATATTTTCGTTGGCGAATTAAACCTGTTTTCAAAATAAGAAAATATTTTTATTGGCGATTAAAATCTAATTTCAAACTAGAAAATATATTTGCATTGGCGAATTAAACCTGTATTCAAAATAAGAAAATATTTTTGCTGGCAATTAAAATCTAATTTCAAACTAGAAAATATATTTACATTGGCAAATTAAACCAATTTTCAAAGCAATAAAAAAATTATTGGTGAATTTAAATATAGTTTCAAACCAATAAAAATTAATTGGCGAAATAAACTGTTATGCCAATAAAAAATCATACTGTGTGAATGGCATTGGACTTTAGTTGAAGTTCCATTCCGAGCTGCAGTTCTGACACACCCATCTTTCTACATAAAGTCTCTGGAATGGAGACAAGTGTCAAGTAACAATGATTCTGATTAACAAAAATTAATAGATAATTATTTAATTGAGCTGCATAAATTGCCTTCCCAAATACGTGCAATTGTGCTTTTCACGACATTCCTTATTTGTTACGAAAGGATAGAGGTCACTTCAAGCATGGATGTCATTAAATGGAAAAAATTCTAATAGATTTTGGTTGTCAGATGATCGCAAATTGACGGCATAAGTATTGACACACCCAATTTCTCAAATTTATAGTTCTACAACCAAGGACTTGCACTCTGTCGCGCTACCACCTTTGCACAATAATCAATAAAATATATTATATATTTTATACATATGTCAACCGTTGATCTAATAATATCTAACGGCTACTAGTTGATTCTGGAGGATTTTGTTAGCAATGTGTGGCGTTGGAGATCTACCTTCTGGAATTGAACTACAACCGTTCATCTTTCATTCTAGGGTGTATCAAATGGTCACTGGTGATATGATTGATTTGATTGAATGCACTTAACCACATAGATTAGCCAATGCTCAATTAAGTTCATTAATGGCAAGTGAGTACTGAGTCGTGACAAACTGCACAGATTAGCCAATATGAATTAAATGGAGTTGCTTGTTATTTATTACCCATTTGTCACAGATGTACATGTAATGTATATATGATAGTCTTTAGTGTTTCAAACTTATATTTCATTACTAAGTTTCAGATAGGTCAAGAATCAATAGACCGTAAAAGTTTGAAGTAATGGCTTTCATTAAAGCAACTGTGCGAAGAAAGTAAGTTACCAAGCATTTATTTTGTGATCATTCATGATTTTGATTTTAACTGTGATAGAGTTCTCAGTTCACAGATGTAGAATAGTAATAAGAATCTAAGATCATGGAAACTTTTGTTTGTGTGTGGCTATGCAGGTTGTTATTGCTTTGCATGTCTCGGAATGAATAAATATGAGCATTCGTCAAGTGGAATAGATCGTGTCAAGAATCGACACTTTTAACATTTGTAAATGATGCATTCTATTTTGGGTGGTGGGTTGAATCTCCCACACATGCATGCATGTATGAGAAACTAACAATTTGAATTGACGCATGGAATTGGTATTGCAACTCAATTGCCAGTGACCTCAAGAAAATCAATTTAATTCTCCTTTACTGGCCTTATTGTTACCCATGCCTAGTGGTTTCTTGTACATATAATGCAAGGTTCTATAGTGAATCATTCATTGACATTGTGAATGAGTACACAATTAAATTTGTAATGGATCCATTCCCTGTTAATAGGATAATTATGGACTACAGTGAAATATTCATTGCGCGTCGTCGAATAGAGGAACCAAAAAGATTTTGGAGGATCAAAGAAAGGTTTGAAGGTTGAAGGATAGGAGTTTTGTTTAGAACTGAGGTTGGTTAGAGCTTCATGTACGATGTAATTCCCCAATCTTTTTGAAGGGTGATGTTAAATTTTACTACATAATATAGAAGTAATTACGGTTTGAAATTGCAATGTATACAGATCATAGATGTTTCAAAGAATAAAATTTTCAATATAAAATTATATATTATATTATATAAAATATGATATTATTATAAATTCATATATTGAATCATTGATATTGATTTCATTTGGTGGCCTACAAAATACTTTTCCCAAGCATTGATTTTCAATTTATTAAATAGATGTGACAAGTTATTAAATAGCTTTTGGTAATGGTTGATCCTTACACGAGCCGAAGATTGACGCTACAAAAATCTGGACAACGAATAAATGAAAAAATGCATGTCAGTTGAAGCATGTGTTCATTAATGATCTTCCTTTAAATCCTGGAGCTCTCCAGCAAAATGGCACTCGACTGGCTTGCTCAAAATATAGCATGGAGACTCCCATAAGGCTCTACTGCAATAAGCACTAGGTTGCCTTTCTGGGCCGTATTAGAGATGGCAGACTGATGAACATTTGTAACCAGCAAAACCTATTATTCCTTGAGGCAATGAAGATGGTCCTCGATAAAGACTTCTTGGTTTTTGAGGATAGATATAGGGTAAATTCAGATATTTCCTCATGCTTTCTAGCTTCTTTGTTGGACCTAGGAGAGGCAAAGGTGGATGCACTGATCATTCTACAGGGGGTATTCACTCCAGATATTCTTTTGGATGACTTAGACGTGGTGATTGATGCAGAATTGGGGGTTGGTATCCCATGGCCGAGAGACTTGGAGAAGCTACGGGAGGGACAGGAGGGCGTAGCTAGGTAGCCATTCCTCCTAAACATGAATGAGCAACAACTCAGAGGGCACAGGCTTTGGGCGGCTCGTGGGAGACACTTTCTTTGATGGGCAATTGGAATGGACACAGACGATACTCTAGTATCGCTTCAATACTTCGTAGCCATTGTGAATACAGGGGGATTCTACTCGTAGTGGCTGTAGGAGTGGTTGGGCTCTCAGGGCCACTTTTTTGGTGATTTCCGTGCTGGGGTGGTAGGGTGTCAAGTTTTCAAGGAGTCGCTCAGTCAACGGGCTAGGGATTTAAATGGTACTATGGTAGCCTCTCCGGTGCTGTGTGTTTTTTGGAGCTTGGGCTGGCCGCTGGAGTGGTTTTTGTATTGATATAATCTCCTAAGTGTAAATCTTTTTGTAATAATATAATTACCCAAGTGTAAATCTTTTTGTATTAATATAATTACCCAAGTGTAAATCTTTTTTGTATTAATATAATTTCTACTTTTTGTATTAATATAATTTAGTCTCTATTATGGTTAGAACTTAGAGGTTTCTAATGTTGCTTCTTATATGTTTGCTTTAATTTATATATGTTGACATGGATTTGGTGATGGTCTCTGACTCTCTATTTAGAGGTTTCGAATGTTGCTTGGCATTTGTTTGCTTTTTGACTCTTGAGATAGGCATAGCTAAGAGAGCTATAATATATGTGAACTCTCAATCTTTTTAGATTTAATTTGATTTCAGTTTGGTTGTTTTTAGATAGAATTAATCATCAAATTTTATATGCACAAGTAAAATTACACTTTCTATTCATAGTGTAGTTCATCTACATGCATGATGCTTGAAATATTTGCATAATTAGGTTTTGACACTTGAACCATTAGATTTCCAAATATCAATGGTTGACATTTCATACGAGAAACCCTCTGCGTAATCTTATGTTGACTTGCTACCTCTGGTTGCCAGTTGTCTAAGTTGAAACCTGAGCCATCAAAACCATGTTGTTTACCGGCCCCTTATACCTAATCTTGTCGGTCATGGCTTGGTGGGGAACGGGTTAACCTAGCAAGCTAGCAGGGTCCACTTTTTAATTGTTTAAGAAGTTAATATGTGAGCAGGTTGTCGGTCAATGAAGTCACGACTTCATGTCCTAATATTCGTAAGTTGACCGGCCCCTTAATCTAATAGTCTAGGGGTTACCCGCTGTTGTCGGTTGCAGGAAGGGTGAAATCTAATGGTTGTACAAGGGTGCATGAGGAATCTGTCAAGAGAGAATATTCGTTGTGCGGCTGCGACAGAACAACACATGTCAAAAAATCAAAGCTATCCTATCCCACTAAAGACTTGATCCAACAGTTGCAGGAAGGGCGAAATCTAATGGGCGCAAGGGCGCATGAGGAATTTGTCAGGAGAGAATATTCGCTACGCGGCTATGACAGAATGACACATGTCAAAAAATCAAAGCTATCCTATCCCACTAAAGACTTGATCCAACGGTTGCAGGAAGGGTGAAATCTAATGGGCGCAAGGGCGCATGAGGAATCTGTGAGGAGAGAATATTCGCTACGTGGCTGCGACAGACTGACACATGTCAAAAAATCAAAGCTGGCATCCTATCCCACTAAAGATTTGATCCAACAGTTGTAGGAAGGGCGAAATCTAATGGTCATGCAAGGGCGCATGAGGAATCTGTTAGGAGAGAATAATCACTACGCGGCTATGACAGAATGACACATGTCAAAAAATCTAAGCTGGCAAAAGACTTGATCCAACGGTTGTGCATCGTCGTAAGGAGAATCACTTTGGCTGGAATCTGCGCTGTGCAGTCGCAACATTGCGACATGTGGCATTCTCTTTTTTGAGAAGTGAGGCATGCCGGTGTAGGGTAGGTAAGAGGTGGGCCATCACAGGCTATTACGCTATGAGGTACTGCCATGTATCCAACTCGTACATTTTCAGAATGCCGACGAAGATTGTCAAATCTAGTCAGCCAATCAGGACCGTGGATTTTACAATGTAAGGAAAAGATCAATGGCCCAAATTCAAATTTTCAAAAGAGTAAGATTTCAAAGTGCTTGCAACACGAAGTGCATTAATATAGAGAATTATGCATGTATTCTTGCTGCACGAAGTTCATTAATACAGAGAATTGTGGTGGAATTCAAGGATTGAGGTATTCTCGAGAGCGCGACTACATTCAGAAGAAATCATCAAAATGAGCAGGAAAAAAGTAATCTCAAGCTTCTACAAGCACGGAAAACCAGTAAGTAACTGTTCCTCCTCTATGCCTAGTTTTTCCAACTGTAGGTTAATTCTGAAGCTTTTAGGGCCGTTGTCAACCATAAAAACCCTAAGCTACCTTCATAAAAGAAAAATGAGTCAGTCAGGCTAGCCTTCCACTTCAAAATGAAGCTTGGATGAGGATCTTATGATCCAACTCCTTGGTTCTGCTAGAACAATTTTGAAATTGCATGTCCCAGGTGGAGCCGAGGATAGATTTCTTAACTATTGCTATAATTGCTGAGACGCCAAATTACCTATCCCAGGTTGGATCCTCTTTGGGCATTGGCATAAGAGGATGAACTATAAGGCCCCTATCTGTCATGCCTGGAAATATGATTTAGCCAAGCTCATTTGTCCCGATGTTTTCCCCAACCCTGACTTAATTAGGTCAACAACATCAAGGTATAATCTAGCCACTAGGACAGTAATAGATGGAAATGGTTCAACATTGATCAAGTTTACCAAATGATACATTGCCACTGTATTCAACTTGGACCCTGCAGCCAGCAAACAAATTGACCTCAGGGCTTTCAAGAAAAAATACCAGACTGACACTATGAAATGATAGTACAGGGAATATTACTTACCAAAGCACAGGCCAAGGGGTGTTGGTGGGAAATTGGTAAAGATTTCAGATGATGAGGTGGAGCCTTTACATTACAGTATGTTTAATGAATATTTTGTCAGAACCTATCACAGTCTGTGTCAAGTATTAGGCAGAGATGCTTTAGAAAGAATGTCTATTTCTTTGATGATGATGGTTGTTGATATTCAGAGACCAGATGTCAAGGAACCATATGATTATGCCACTTTCATAGCTGACCGTATGCATGATTAGATGACAAAGATCAAAAATAATTTGTCTAAACCGAATGTCCAAGTTGAATTCATACACTACTCCTTGTTGTGTCATATGTACTTATTTGCTTTATCAGGGATGTGGCACCACAATTTGCATGTCAAGGATTCAAATGCTCAAGGGAACAAGCTGCTAGTGCAAGTATGGACATGTATGCTGGATATGCACTATGTCATAGCAGATTATGTCATCTTTGAAGAATATTTTGTGAGGAGAAACCTTGGATTTTTGGAGCCAGAGGGTGAAAGGTTGCATCCTGATGTAATGGATTTCTTACAACCTCTGGACAGGACTCCCCACCTTGGAATTGATCACAATTGGGGTGATTGGTTCTATCATGAGCATACTACTTGCATAAGGGTCTATGGATGCCAGACTGTACCTCACATACTGCCCAAATATGTGCCAAAGAGGGTGGCATTTTTAGAAGTTATAAGGCAGTTAAATGATTCTGACAAAAAGCACTTTAGGAACCGCAACAAAGGTTCATTCTTCCCTTCTTCCATCAAATTTTGTGATTTTGTGATCCTTGATAAGAGTGGGTTGGACCAAATTTATTCAGTTATACAATATTTCGGAGTGTATTTGGAACAACCAAGGTCTTTTGACAATGACAGATTCATCAGCAAAACCAGATTCACAGTCAACAACTACAAGGGAAGTGTCCAGAACTTTCATCAGATGGATTACGATGAGGACATTGCCAGGAATTGTTTACTATGAATGAAGTCCACCACTTGAGGATCAAGTGGGCTACTATCATGGCCAGTGAGAATATGAAGAGAAACATGAATCCTACATATCCGGGTGCATTTGTAGAAGTGCAAGACCCAATCGAGAGAATTGAGAAAATGTTGGATAATGCAGAATAGTTGATTGCCTCTGCCCCTATAGGAGAACAGAGATATGCTTATGAGCCTGGCAGCTCAAGTGGAGAGTATGATGTAAAGAGGGAATCAATTGGCCCCTCCCCTGCCAAAAGGGCCAAGATTATTGATTTGGAGAACCCATAGTAGATAGAGGTAGTTGACCTAGAGGGGGAGGAGGAACATGCATAAGAAACTGGAGTTCGTTCACCCGATAGACTGAGACCTTATTCATCCCCAGAGAATAAGGCAATGAGAGTAATGAGAAACCCTACTTTTGATATTGAAGATGTTAGGGTGATGGCCTGTGACAAGTTTATGGAGGATGATGAATTTGTCAACACTCCTAAATTTAGGAGCTATGTTTTGAAAGTGAGGAGTGAGGAATTTTAGAAGAAAATTGAAGATGCCAAGGCTAGAGCAGACCCAAAGGAGTATGTTGTTATTACTCAGGGGGTCCTCAAAGAAGTATAATAGTCTATAAGTAAAATGACTCCAGAGGAAGGGAGAGCACTGGTGGCAAAAAGTAATGTTTTACTTCTACCTCACTGGACTCTATTAGATGCCATTGCATTTGATACAATCACCAGAGATGATTCAGATGTGACAGGGGAAGAGATTGAAAGGGCCCTCTCTGGTGTAGCCTTCAACCCTAAATTTGAAACATTGGCAATGTGGGTCTAGCCCCAAACAATAAAAGCCTAGGGTTCAATTAGGAGAGCTGATAGGGGACATAATAAAAAGAGTATCTGATACCCCTGCTCCTCAGGCTGCAAGCCTAATTATACAGACTGCACAATTTGCAGAAGCAACTGCTAACAAATTACAAAAGGATTACAATCAACTGCAACTTGATTATTCTAAGGCTGTTGCAGAGATAAACATGTTGAAGCAGCAACTGTCATTGGTAGCTAGTACTTCAGGCCCTCCTCCAGTGATCCCAACTGCATAATTTGTTCCAGTGGATATAGAGCCTCTCCTTGTAGAGATTAGAGAGTTAAAGGAGGATAACAGGAGATTGAAGGAGGAAAAGGATAACAAGGTTAAAGAGATGGTCACCAACTTGATCAAGAACAAGGTGACAAACATTTTGACCAAAGTTGATGAGGCTTGGAAATCCTACTTACAATTGAGACCAGCCTATGAAAGCATGAGTCTAACAAACAGGGACTATTGAGCTTAAAAAAAATTGGTTACATAGAACTGAAAAGTTAAAGAATTTATGAGGTGTGCCAGGTATGATTCCAATGCACCTGCTGACATACTGAAGGTGCTTAACATTTTGAAGTGTTTTCAAGATGTAGCCAGTTTCCAGTTGAAATTCGATTCAGTTGTGAAAGAGAGGTTGCGGGGTTTTGAAGGGTTGGACACTAAGTGGTTACCTCCCATCTTGGATGGTGTTGGCAAAACAAAAGAGTTGGACAATTGGAGAAAGGAGATTGTAGACAATTTTTTTGATTAATTCCCACTTGTTGTGATGCAATTGCAAGTGATCCAACTATGAGTGTGCAAGTACTGAGCTTAGTGTTGGAGAATTTGTACACTCTTGAAAGGAATCTTTCTACGTTCTCTAACCATGTAAAAAGTATACTGGATGCCAAGTATGTCAGCCATAATGGCCAGATTGATGAAATACTTTCATTCCCTTGGCCGACAGAGCAAACATACGATGAGTGGAATGACAAATATGGAACTAAGGATTGACAAGCTTTTGTTCTTTGTATCTGTAACAATTTGAAGTACAATGTATTCAATGATGACAGCATGTTCCTGATCTATAAAGGAATTGTCTTGCTCATTGAGTCATTTCATAGGGTTGGTTGTTTTAGACTTGGCAAATTTTGACGGAATAATAAGATACAGTCTTACTGGGTGGCATAATTTTAGTAGTTTCATGTTGTTTTTAAATGAGTAATACTTTGTTGCATGTATATGGTTATCTGTCTCCAAGTTGTTTGTGTTTTTCTTCTGAATCTAAATAGCTCAGGGTTATTTAGGATTCTGGAACATGGGCTCTCTATGTTGAATGTTTAATTTTGATGTAATATATTATATTATCATGGGAAATAATATGTATGGGAATTTTTTGTAACATACTAATATTGCAGGGGCATAGGTGCATAGCTATTCCTCAGCTATAACAATTTCTTTGAATTAATATCAATGAATGAATGAATGAAAGTTGACATCCACGAGACCAAAAAACTATGAATAATTTTTTTTATTAATATTAAATAGAATATAATTAAATGAAAAGTGTGACTATAATTAAATGAATGAAGAAATGCAGATTATGTTTATTGTTTATATCATAAAATACTTGCCGTTCGATGAACATTTGATGGATGGTTCTAGTTGCATTCCGGAATGAAATGCACAAAACGCTAGGCTTGTGAACTTAAATCTCCGGAATCACCCTAAACCCTTAGATTTACAAAGATCAATGGTTTAGAGATTGATGTGAGCTGTCAATGCAGGACAACTATCAGACATGTACTAATAGTGACACATTGAAACTTGACTTGACGTTTCATTCACTAAAAAAGTCACTTCATAAAAAAAGCAAACTTTCTAGTTTCTACTTTTTACTACTAAGTGATTTTATTTTTAAGTGAGAGCCGAGAGGGTCAGCACACAAGGCGTCGGGGAGATTTCATATTGCTCGTTGCAGTGCACCAGGGAGATTTCAAATTACTCATTGCAGTGCCATTTCCAACAAAGTCGGTAAGACAAAACATAGAAACCCTAGGTTACGTTTCATCATTTCTTAAAATCTTATTTTGTCAAATTTTTTCCTTAAAATCTTATTTTGTCAAACTTTGCATTTAGGGTTGAGAGACTTAAGAAAAATTTCACACTATATAAGCATGTCTACCACCACTAGTAGACCAAACAAAGTTTTTGGGAAAGGCGGAGCAAGTATAGATAAAAAATAGATTATTCTGAATTGCTTAAAACCTCATGTTTGACTGATGAATACCATGATATTTATGATCCTAACATGTATGGTAGATTTACCTCAGAACTCATATTTTCATGTGAGAATAAGGCTTCCAAGAAAAAGAAAGTTGATAGTATCAATGCACCATGGGTAACTGGATTAGGGCACATGATGTTATATGAGGTTTTCCCTTGCCCAGAATTTATCATGGTCTGTGCCCACAATTATGATGGTAACAAAAGAGCAATTGTAAATAAGGATACCAAAGAAGAAATTTTATCCATTAATGCAGAAGAATTTGGAAAAGTGTTGGGGTTTACAACCCAAGAATTTGGAGATGTCCACATTGACCTAGAAAAGATTGCTAGTGATTATGAAGTAGCAGATGAAAGGAGCAAAATTTTTTTCCTAAATAAAATAGTTGAAGAAAAAAACATCTTGAAAGATAACCATAAGCCTCCTTATCCTTTGAAAATTTTTAAATCATGGGCTTAGGATACTATTTCCATGCTAGCATTTTGCCTCAGATTGGATAGCAATTGGGAAGTGGATACAAGCCTCCTTGAAATGGTATATAATATCCATTATGATAATGGTGTACATGTCAAATATAAATTTATTGAGCACATTGTAGAATCCATGCATAAACAATTTTTAATGATTAAAGGAGGTTCCACCAAGACATTTAGGTTCACAACATACTTGTGCTATTTTTTTCTATTCAAATTTAGTGGAATGTTTCAAAACAACAAGCTTCAGATTCAGCCCTATAGCAATGCTGAGGAAAATAAAATGGCTCCAGTATATGATTGGACCACTAAGATAAGGATGCATGATTCTTGAAGGAACTACAATCATTTTGTAGACTACTTTTTGGCTCCATCGCATCAAGCAATTACAAATAGTTCAATGCCTAGATTGCATATATCATGTAGAGATTTCATTCAAATAGGAAAAGAAATACAATTGGCTGATTGGTTCTTATTGGCAAAATATACTGTGCTAAGATTTTATGGATCAGAAGTAGAGCCATACAAACTTCCAATACATGTGACAGAAAGGGTTTTTGCATTGGAATATGTAAGGCAGATGTAGAGTACTGATGAACTACACTTTGTTGGTCAGCAAAAGAAGACCTTATTTCCTTCTTTACCTTTTTCATGTGGAGGGTTCACATTTGAGAGAAAAGCATTTAAGGTGGCACAAGATCTTTTGAAATTTTTTAATTTTGATGTTGTCTATCACTGGCAGTATGATCCATGTGACACCATTAAAACAATGATTGTGGCTAATAGGAATGCTGCAAGTAGAATTCAACATCAATGTAAACCCTTGCTTGAAAACTTGAGAAACAAGGATTCCTAGGATGAGGTCAAATTGCAATGGAGAAAACTACTGTTGAGAAACGTATTTCTTTTGAACAGTTGTCAGCAAAAATTATGGCATTGCACTAGGTCCAAATTATAGGAGCACCAACAGAGAATGAAATCAGGAGGTACAACAATTTTTATAGAAAAAGTGATAAACCATCTATTAGAGAAAAAATGCCAGATTATCTAGATGATTCTGTTACAAAAAAATCTTGGACATGGTAAAAAATTGCTGCATTTTGGTCTATGAGGAAGGATATAGGTGAACTGAGAACTGATGAAGACTATGGAGATATCAATGAAGATGAAGAGTTTAGGAAATTGTGGAATATAGAGCATCCCAATGAATGTGAAGTTGAAGAAACTGAAAGTGATAGAGATGATGAACCTGATGATGATAGGAATGAACAAAGCATTTACAAACCTGGTTTAAGTCAGAACACAAAAAAATCATATACTTCAGGAGCAGTCATAGCAAAAAAGTTGGGTTATCAAGGTGGTGGTTTGGGGTCCCAAGGACAAGGCATTTGGAATCCAATAGATGTAGTCACCACTGCCAGAAAACCATTTGATAAAAGAGGCCTTGGAGCTGAATCAGCTGATAAAATACACCAAGGTCATACAAGTAAAACTGGAAGAATTAAATTTGTTACAGATTCAAATCATAATCCTCACAGTCAGATGCAATCACAACTTGGACATGCCCATGGTGGAGAGCCTAGTGTGACTGCCACTACCACTGGTGGAGAACTTAGTCAACATGTGCTACAACAACAAGTCCAGCAACAAGTTACACACAAGAGGACACTAATACAAGATACCACACAAGCACTCAGTGATCAAGGGACACAGAAGAGACAAAGGATTATGGCAGGTCCAAATCTAACTGCCAGTTCCACTACAAAGGAATTATTTCCAGGCACTCCCCTAGTTAGTGTGGCTATAACAGAAATTGCAAGTACTCCTATTCCTTTACCATTCAAGCATTCCCTTATTCCTGTGTCCCCAGGTTTTGATTACATTCAAGAGTTTACTAAGAAATTAGAATTGTATAAAAAGGATAAGAAGTAACTGATGGAGAGTGTGTCTGTTGTAAGTTCAGATCCTGCAACAACCATGATATTACCCACATTTGACACAAATACAAAAATCATGGAGTACACATTTGTTGTTCCCACAGTTCAAAATAAACCAGAAAATTAGATGGATCGATCTAAATTTTAGGTGAGCAGTTTGCAATTTGATTTTTCTGGATTAAAAAATACTGACAAAATTAATATATCAAAGAAGAACAATGAATTGGTGTATACATCATTGCTAAAGCATGATAGAGAAAAAAAGTTGCAGAATCAAATAGAAAAATTACAGGCAGATTTAGCAAATGAGAAAGCAAAGAGGAAAACAGCAGATAACAAGAGCAATGAATTAGAGAAAAGAATAAAAAAATCTACCTTTACATCAACAAGCAAAGAGGATAAACAAATAGAGGTGGAATTGAATGGACTGAAGCAAGAGTTAGATGAGATCAAAAAGAAATATAATGAGGAAAAATCCACTTCAGAAAAAATTAAGACAAAGCATTGGGAAAGCAAATGAATAGTGGGAACAAAAATTGGAGAAAGAGAGGGAAAAAAATGGAACATTGGCCACACAGCTTATGGAAGCAAAAAATGAAATAAAATCTTGTCAAAAAAAGCTAACTGAATTTTGTAGACAAATAATCAGGCACATGAATCAAAAGATTTGGGAAGAAATAATGTAGAGGTTTGATCAATTGTGTGAATTCTTTCAAGTCATTGATGCCATGAGACTACATTTTGATAAGCTGAGCAAATATTTAATGGACAACACAAATCTGCAACTACATGCAGAAGAGAAATATGCAAATCAAGTTCTAGAAACAGTGTACAAAGCCAGTGACAATGAATTGATTTCAAAAGGCATTACTAATTGGATTGAAGCCGCAATCAAGGTGACATCTATCATTAAACAATGTTAAAGAATGTGTGAAACAACATAATTTATGATTGAGGCTGCAACAAAGATTAAGAATGAGGATGAAAAGGTAAGGAACTTGACAAAGCTTGGTTTGCCATAGGGTTTTGACACAAATGACCGATTCATTGGAAAGGATAATTTTAGAAAGAAGATGGAGGATGCAAGGAAGATTGATTTGGACCAGTTTCTTGGGAACCCAGATGAGGCAAACATTTTGGATTTCATCAAACAACTGATACTCTTGAATGTATATTTGGCTGAAACATTCAAGTCAGACCTAGGATCCAAATTGAAATTCGATCATACATTGTTAACAAAAATTCAAGTTAGACAACATCAACTAGAAGAAATGACAATTCCACCACCTAAATAGTGGAATTTGCTAAAAAAAATTGTTAGAATGATTTGATATTAATATTATGAGTTTCAACTTTCTGAGTTCCAACTTAGCTCTGTGCAGAGTTGTCTTTGACTCTTGAGCAAGATTTTTCATTGCCTCTATGTACTCTTTCATTTAAAAATTAATAGAAAATTCAAATTCAGTAATGTGTTGATGTTCAATTATCTGTATTATTTAATTTATCAATTGAAAATAAACTCTGGTTTTAACTACTAAATACACATTCAACAATTGCTGATGTTCATAATGAATCTTGAAATCCACTGGATTGATGCATCTCCTGATGCATCTAGTTCAAGGAAGGAGGGGCAATAACCCCTAACTTCTCCTAGAGATACTCAAATGTATCCTTAAGAAGAGCCTTAGTGAATATGTCAGTAACCTGATCCTTTGTAGGCGCATACTCAAGCTTCACTTCATTATTTGCAACCTTCTCTCTTAGAAAGTGATACCTAATTGAAAAATGCTTTGTGCTTGAATGCATCACTGGATTCTTTAAAATGTTAATAGCACTTGTATTATCACAAAAAATAGAGATTGGTTGATCATACACAAATTTGATATCCTTCAATGTTTGTTTCATCCACAACACTTGTGTGCCACAAGATGTTATTGCAATGTATTCTTCCTTTGTAGTAGACAAAGATACTAAATCTTGTTGTTTACTTAACCATGACTGATGCATGAGCATCTAGTGGTGTAAGGGAAATCTTGCATCACCCAAAAAGATGATGTTCCAAAATCATTGATGTTGTTTCCATTTATTTTCAAAATTAGCATTTCTAGTTCCATAATCGCTTGAATAATGATGTAGAACTTTTAGTTTTTCCAAACTGTTAAAAATAGAAAACTGCCATTTTAGGAAAGTTTGCATTTGGGCACGAATTGAAGCAAAAATTTACAGGGAGCTTCATAAATAAAAAATAAGACCTTTGGCGAAGGAATCGTGCAAAGATCATTTGTGAGCTAAAAGATATTAAAGTTTATGTTTCTCGAAAAACCCTTGAAAATTATTCAAATTTAAGTTTGAGGCACTAAACAGTCCTGTACGGGCCCGAAAATGACTAGAACTAGCTAAGCTAGTTTTTAGGGCATAGAGCACTTCACAAGATTTCCAACTCTTCAAACGGTGTGTCAATCAGACACCTGGATCAAAAGTTATGGCTCCCAGACGTTGACCTATTTTTGGAGGGAGATGCAAAATTTGAAATTTGGTTGTTGGCCACCAAAAGGGCTATTAATAACCATTTTTGGGAACCCTTGGTGGTAGTAGAGTTAAGGGGGAAAGTGTAGAGTCAACAATAGGTGGGAAAATAGAAATCTTAGCTGATTTAGGGTTACAGAAGGCTGAAGATTCCAAAGCTTGAGGATAGGTAGTTGTAATGTGTTGCAGCCTATAGAGGATTGATTCTTTTTATTATATTTGAGCTTCTGTAATGTAATGAGTTGTCCAATCAATAAAAGAACATTCTATTTTATGTGTACAATTTTTATTGTTGTTTGTTTTATAATTTACCCCCTTCATCAAGTGGTATTAGAGCAAGGGTTCCTGAGTGTGTAGAGAGATCACAGATCATGAGGTAGTTTGCACCAGGACTTGAGGTTGTGGGTTTGCTATGGAGATCAAGATGCCTCCACAAAGAAATTGTATTGGAAGAAATGCTTTGAGGGAAGAGGATTTTAGAGCCCTACAAAGGTAGATTGATGCATTGCATGAGGAGTTGCAAAGAGGGTTTGAATCAAGAACAAGAGAAGAAAGCGAGGATGAAGCTGAAAAAGAACTATCTGAGGAAGAACAAGAAGCTGTAGGAGATCCTGCAGAAGTTAGGTTGTTGAGGGCCATTTCGAAGATCGGAAAGAGGCCTAGGATCAAATTTTCTACTTATTCTAGAGATTTGAATCTAGAACAACTTATTGATTGGATCAATGTCATGGAGGAATACTTCGAGTATGAAGATTTGGAGGAACCAGATCGGGTCAAGTTTGCAAAAACAAAGTTGAAGGGACATGCTAGTATTTGGTAGAAGGAGGTCTAATTAGAGAGAAATAGAAGAGGAAAAGGAAAGATTACCAGATGGGATTGGATGGTGGAGAAACTAAAGAAGCAGTCCATTCATGTGGACTATGAAATGGAGTTGTTGAAGAAGCTGCAAGGATTGAAGCAAGGTAACAAGTCTATTAAGGAGTATACATAAGATTTTTATAAGATTACTATTAGGAGAGGCCACGCAGAGGCTAATAAGGAGAAGGTAGCTTGTTACATTAATGGGTTGAGGTCAAGTATTCAAGAGGAGCTGAGCCTGATTAGTATGACCACCATAGAAGATGCATACCAATTTTCCTTGAAGGTGGAAGAGAAGCTGAATAAAAGATTCGATAGCAAGCAAAGGGGAAGAGGTCAAGGTAGAAGGACTGGTGGAAGACCCTATGGAGGCCGAAACAAATATCCAAATAAGAGTGAAGAAGCTGGCACCAGTTGAAATCAGAGAGGAGATAATATCTATCACCCTCGTGACCAGAATAATGGTGAGCAAAGAGGAAGAGGAAGAGGCAAACCTGGACAAGGACCTAGAAGAGGAGGTTTCCAAGGAACCTGTTTTTAATGTGGAGAAGGACATCAAGGAAGGATAAATACAAGACCTAAAGGTAATGCACAAGTTACATATGTAGATGAAGATGCACAGTCTAAGCATTCTGAAGATGTTGAAAGGGGAGAAACCCTAGTTGTCAGAAGAACCTTATTGAATGGGGAGAAAGAACCAGATCAGTGGAAGAGTTTATTCCATACAAGATGCAAGTGTGAAGGTAAGTGTTGTGATATTATTGTTGATAGTGGAAGCATTGACAATCTTGTTTTAGAGGAGATGGTTAACAAGATGAAGTTGACAAGAAGAAAGCATCCACATCCATATCGGATTGCATGGTTGCAGAAGGACCATAGAGCTTTAGCCAATGAATAGTGTTTAGTCAAGTCCAAGATTAGTGACTACCATGATGAGGTGTTGTGTGACATCATACCAATGGATGCATGTCACATGTTATTGGGGAGGTCGTGGCAGTATGATAGGTGCACTGTCCATGATGGTCATGCAAACACATATTCCCTAACAAAGGATGGAGTTCATAACAAGTTGAAGCACTTGAAGGAGGTGGAAGAAAAGTTTGTAGTACTACCAAAATTTGCTTGGTAGATGGTAGGAAATTTTTTGAGGGTATGAAGCATGAGTGTCATTACTTTGCATTGATTCCTAAGATCAGTCAAGAGAAATGTGAAGATGTACTAGCAGAAGTCTCAGATTTGTTGGAAGAATTTCAAGACATTGTCTCTAATAATGTACCAGAAGGTTTACCATCGGTGAGGAAGATAAGTCATCAAATGGATTTCATACTAGGAGCTAGTTTGCTGAATAAGGCAGCCCGCAAAATGACTCCTGCAGAGAATGAAGAGCTGAATAGACAAGTTTAGGAGTTGTTGAGGAAGGGACTGGTAAGGGAGAGCCTAAGTCCATGTGTGGTACTTGCAGTACTAGCACCAAAGAAAAATGGAGAGTGGAGAATGTGTACAAATTCTCGAGCCATCAATACGATTATGATCAAGTACATATTTCCATTACCTAGAATGGATGACATAATGGATTGTTTGAGTGGAGCCAAGTACTTCATGAAGATTGACCTGAAGAGTGGGTATCACCAGATCTGAATCAGAGAAGGAGGCGAATGGAAGACAACCTTCAAAACCAAAGAAAGTTTGTATGAATGGTTAGTCATGCCATTTGGGCTAACCAATGCACCAAGCACATTCATGTGACTCATGAACGAGGTATTGAAAGATTTTTTGGGAAGTTTTGTTATTATTTATTTAGATGATAATTTAACTTTTAGTAAGACTTGGGATGAGCATCTGATGCATATCAGAAGAGTTTTAGAGAAGCTGAGGGAGGAGAAGTTGTTGATTAATCTGAAGAAATATAGTTTTGCAAAGGAGTTGGTATACCTGGAATTTGTTGTCTCAGAGGAAGGTCTTAAGATGGACCCAGAAAAAGCAAGGACTATCATTGAATGGCCTACACCAAGGAGTGATACAGAGCTACGATCTTTTCATGGTTTGGCAAGTTTTTATAGAAAGTTTATCAAGAATTTTAGTAGCATTTGTGCACCCCTAACTAAGACAATGAGAGGGGACAAAAAATATTTTAAATGGACTATAGGAGAAAACAAGAATTTTGATACATTGAAACAGAAAGTCACATAGCAACCTATTTTGGCACTTCCAGATTTCAATAAGGTATTTCAGGTAGATTGTGATGATAGTGGCAGTGTTATAGGAGTTGTTTTGAGCCAAGAAGGTAAGCCCATTGCCTATTTTAGTGATAAGCTTAGTGATCCCAAGAAAAAATATTTTGTTTATGATCAGGAGTTTTATGCAATAGTTTAGGCTTTGAAGAAATGGAGACATTATCTGTTGCCAAAAGAGTTTGTTTTATATACTGATAATTAGGCTTTACAATATCTTAATAGTCAAGGAAAGTTAAATCAAAGGCACTTAAAATAGGTTGAGTTTTTATAGAGTTATACTTTTGTTTTGAAGCATAGGAGTGGGAAGTCCAACAGAGTTGCAGATGCCTTGAGTAGAAGGTAAAATTTGTGGACAGAAATGAAGATAAAGGTTGTTGGGTTCAATGAGCTCAAAAGTTTGTATCTTGAAGATCCAGATTTTGTAGAGGCTTAGAAATCTTGTTTGGAATCTGTTACTTTGGACAGGACAAAATGGTTGGATTTCATAATCCAAGATGGCATGTTGTTTAGAGGAACCCAGTTGTGCATTCTGAGGAGTTACATGAGAGAGAAGTTGATTAAGAAGAAGCATAGTGGGGATTAGCTCGACACTTTGGTTGACATAAGACCATTGCTATTGTTGGTAAGCATTATTATTGGCCATAGTTACAGTAGGATGTGAGAAAATTTATGCAGAGTTGCAGAGTGTGTCAGATGGCAAAAGGAGCAAGTCAGAAAATAGGGTTATATAAGCCATTACAAGTACTTGAGAAGCCATGGGATGATATTATTATGGATTTTGTTCTTGGTTTACCAAGGACATAGAGAGGGCATGATTCCATTTTTGTGGTGGTGGACAGATTCTTGAAGATGGCACATTTTATTCCTTGTAAGAAGACTAATGATGCTATTCATATTATATAGTTATTTTTCAGGGAGGTGGTGAGATTACATGGTCTACCTAAGAGCATAGTTTCAGATCGAGATACCAAGTTTGTTGGTCATTTATGGAGGACATTATGGAAGAAGTTGAAGATGGATTTGAAGTTTAGTTCTGCACACCATCCACAAACTAATGGAAAGATAGAAGTGGTGAATAGGAGTTTGGGTAACCTGCTACAATGCTTAGTAGGAGATAAGCCCAAGGGATGGGATTTGATTCTACCATAGGTAGAATTTGCTTACAACAATTCTGTTAATAGGAGCATGGGTAAATCACCATTTCATATTGTATATGAGAGTAGTCCAAGAAATGCTTCAAAGTTAAGGAAGCTGGACAAGGGAGAAAAGACAAGTGTCGAAGCTAAAGACTTTGCAAAACACCTAAAGAATTTGCATGAAGAAGTGAGACAACACATTAATAAGATGAATATTTAGTACATGACTAAGGCATTTTAGAAGAGGAGATATAAGGAATTGTAGGTAGGAGATGAAGTCATGGTTCACTTGAGAAAAGAAAGGTTCCCAATTGGAACATATAATAAGTTGAAAATGAAGAAATTTGAACCATGCAGAATTTTGAAGAAACATGATTTAGGAAATGCATATGAGGTTGAGCTGCCGAGTGGGATCAATATTTCTCCTATGTTCAACATTGCTGATTTAACAGAATATCATGAAGGTGGCACAAAGGATGGACCAATAGAAGAGCAGTGGAGTATTCTGGCATCTGCTTCAATAGAGGAGATAAAAGAGATCTTGGATAGCCGTGTGGGAAGAAGTACTCAGAATAGGCAATATGAACAATATCTAGTGAAATGAAAAGGAAGACCTATTGAAGATTCTTCTTGGTTGTCTAAGGCAGAGGTTGACCATTTGGGTTTTCCTCAAACAAATACTTGAGATGTGATAGGGTCACTTCTCAAATTACCCTGGGTGTCTGATGTAAGAGCATACAATGGTGTAAGGGTAATCTTACATCACCCAAAAAGATGATGTTCCAAAATCATTGATGTTGTTTCCATTTATTTTTAGAATTAGCATTCCTAGTTTCATAATCACTTGAATAATGATGTAGAACTTTCAATTTTTTCAAACTGCTAAAAATAGAAAATTGCCATTTTAGGAAAGTTTGCATTTCGGCACGGATTGAAGCAAAAATTTATAGGGAGCTTCGCAAATAAAAAATAAGACCTTTGGTGAAGGAATCGTGCAAAGATCATTTGTGAGCTAAAATATATTAAAGTTTATGTTTCCTAAAAAATGCTTGAAAATTATTCAAATTTAATTTTGAGGCACTAAACGGTCCCATATGGGCCTGAAAATGGTCA
This sequence comes from Cunninghamia lanceolata, assembly GCA_027924645.1. Lineage (NCBI taxonomy): Eukaryota > Viridiplantae > Streptophyta > Pinopsida > Cupressales > Cupressaceae > Cunninghamia > Cunninghamia lanceolata. The sequence goes on along the minus strand of BSBN01000562.1, from coordinate 5,626,569 downwards.
AAACTAGCAGAGTAGATTCTTAGCGTGTAGAGAACTCCACGAGCTTTCCAATGCTTCAAACAGTGTGTCAATCAAACACCTAGATCAAAAGTTATCGCTCCCAGAAGTTGACCTATTTTTGGAGGGAGATGCAAATTTCAAAATTTGGCTATTGGCTACCAATAAGGCTATTAATAACCATTTTTGGGAACCCTTGGTGGTAGTAGAGTTAAGGGGGAAACTATAGAGTCAAGAATAGGTGGGAAAACAAAAACCTTAGCTGATTTGGGGTTACAGAAGGCTGAAGATTCTAGAGCCTAAGGATAGGTAGTTGTAATGTGTTACAGCCTGTAGAGGATTGATTCCTTTGATTGTATTTGAGCTTCTGTAATGTAATGAGTTGTCCAAATCAATAAAAGAACATTCTATCTTCTGTGTGCAATTTCTATTGTTGTGTTTTTTATGATTTACCCCTTCATCAATGACACTACACTGCCACCAAGAAAGAATGCCCCACCACTTGTGCTTTTCCTGTCATCTACACAACCAACCCAATCTGCATCTGTATAAGCACTTAGTAAAATTGATATCTTTTGGATACCACAAGCCATGATCAAAAGTACCTGTTGGTCATGATGTTAGTCATTCGCAAACATAGAATAAAAGTTACACAACAACCTTTACTCATCTTGAAAGATACGATGAATTCAAAGAATTCATGATCCCAAGTCTCCGTTGATTAGGTCTTAATCTACTGACGTTACTCAGTGGTTGATGTGTGTTGCTGTTTTCCATTCAGGGGCCTTACGTGTTTCTGCACTGTTCATCATCATCATCTTCAAATTGGCGAAATGGATCACGCCTTGGAAAATATCCTGCCGAAGGAGAAAGGTGATGGTGACATCATCGTCATCATCATATTTGCAAAAGGTTATACTTGTCGGCAGGATGATACTACGAACTGTCGGGAAAGACTAACAAGATCATGATGATCTTGTTCAACAAGGTTTGGGAAAGGAAAATCATCCTCCGTTTCGAAAGATAAGGTGATCATCATGATCACGCAAAAGGAGGTCAGGAGGATATTAGGAAATGTGAGGTCTCGAAATATCATGATGATGTTGATCACCAAGACTGTCGTGCGCGCGCAAATTATGCAGATGGCAGATTTCTCTAAGTAAGGTGATATTATAATATCAGCATGATATTATAATATCGGGTGATGTTGGAATATCATGATGCTCGCAATGTTTCCAAGGTTACTCAACGGGTAAAACACACTAGCACTTAAGATTGACGTCCGGATGTTTCGGGACTGCATGATTTTTATCAGGTGATAGAGTAAGATCATGATGATGACCTTTGGCGATACAAAAGACCGCCTGACGGGAAAGGATTATTACGACTTAAACTTGACGTCTGGATGTTTCGACCTCAGGATATTATCGGGGGGCTTTTCAAATATCATGATGATGATGCTCATACAGCAATTATCAGGTTTAACCAAAGCTTTGACTGCTTACAACTCCTTCATATGGACGAATTTTCAAGTGATGTAAAAGGCAAACCTGCATGGAATTTCAAGCTCTTTCCAACCATGAAGTCATAGAAACAAAATATGAACTTTGACAAACTAACCTCATGATGATGACCTACCTCCTTCTGACCTTCATGATGATGATGCACCTGACTTATTTTTACCAAAACCGCCAGAAACAGACAACACAAGCCAAAACAAAAGTTGGGTCCCTGTTTTGCCAAGTCAAAATGGGGCATGTTGTGTAACCACACAACAACTTGCCACCAAAGAAAACAACAAAATTCAAATGATTCAAGTGATGTGATCACATTCATCTATAGCGTTCTAATTCTGTCTAAGTAAATCATCATGATCTTTGAATGATAAAATTTCATTATGGTGATAAAGCTAACAAAGGATCAGGTGTGTGCAGATGATTAATTATCCTCATCTTGAAAGCAAGTTGAAAACATAAGTAACTGGTGTTAAACTACATAGTTGGAGATCATCCCTCATAGCCAACCTGGATAGAGCCTTGCTGCCAGCAGGTGTCTATAACCCCGGCAAGGTTATCTGTACAATCTCCCTAAGTAGAGCCCCACTGCCAGCAGGCGTCCATAGCCCCGGTAGAGTTACTTAGATGGCCTAATTTTATTTCGTTTCTGATTTTCCTTTAAAAATTTAAATTTGATATCACATGTATGCTCATTTGTACAAGGTGTAGTCACTTGCAGCTTTAGGTTGGAGATTGTATTGGTAGCAAGGGAGTCCCTTTAGATTTTTCACTTAACACCTATACTCATATCTTCAACAAACCCAAGGCTGTTAGGTGTTTCATTGTGTTTGATTCACTTTGGACAAGAAAAAGTACCCTGATGAAAAGACATCATAAACCTGATCATGAGTATTTATCAGAATGAATTACAATCTATATCTAAATCTGATCTCATCACTTGAATCCTAACAATTTAGTTATTTTCTTAGGTGATGAAGTGCATCATCCTGACTTACCAGAACAAGGTCCCAACCAACAAACAACAACAACAACAAGCAAACTGTACAAACAACTATACAAATATACAATATGATACACAAGACTGCCATGAAGTCACTCAGGCCTGGAAATAATGTTTGAGGAATTGTCCATTGACTGGCAACGGGACATCCTCACCTGTCAGGTTCTTAAGCCTATAAGTGCTGTCTCCTAAAATTTCAGAAATCTAAAAGGGACCTATCCATAGTCTATCAAACTTACCATGATCACCTTTCCTTTCATGGGCTTTATCCCACATCAGGACTAAATCGGATATCCTGAAAGCTTTAATTCTGGCTCTCTTGTCAAACCAGCGTTTGACAACAGCCTGATGTTTTGCAAATTGGTCAATTGCTTGGCTTCGTTTTTCTTCCAGATGCATCAACTGAAGCAACCTGACTTCTTGTTTATTATCTATGCCTAGATAGTCTTGGGCAAACTGCAGAGTAGGAATTTTCAAGTTTACAGGGAGGATAGGATCTACCCCATATACTAGCTGGAAAGGTGAGTTTCCTAATGCAATTTTCATTCTAGTTCTGTCTACCCATAAGGCATACTTCAGAAATGAGTTCCATTCCCTGGGATTTTTCTCTATCAATTTTCTTATGATACTCAGTAAATTCTTATTGGTGGATTCTGCTAATCCATTTCCCTGGGGATAGTAATTGGATGAGAACTTAAGTATGATCCCATGATCAAAAGCCCAACTTGACAATTTAGTGGAAATGAAGGCAGAACCATTATCACTTACCAATGCATAAGGAGTTCCATACCTGGTGACAATGTTGCTTTCCAGAAATTTAATGACATCATCAGCAGTACAAGTTTTGCTGCTGATAGCCTCAGTCCATCTGGTACAATAATCAGTAATTGTTAGGACATACCTCTGGCCTGAAGAAGACGGAGGATTGATTGGTCCTATGAAATCCATGCCCCATTGTGCAAATGGGCGCTCTTCCATCACTGGCTGCAATGGTTGTGCAGCATATTTTTCTCTGTTGGCAGCAACCTGGCAAACATGACAACATTTAACATGATCAGCTGTGTCTTTAAAAATTGTAGGCCAGTAATATCCTGCTCTGAGGATTGCATGTGTTGTGGCCAACGCTGATCCGTGGGCAGTTCCAAACTTGTCATGTAACTCTGTCAAGACTTTATTGGCTTCTAGTTTCTCTAAGCATCTCAGGTATATCCCTTCATAATTCTTTTTAAACAGGGCTCCTCCCTTCATCATATATTTCTGGGATCTTATCTTTAAGGCTCTTCTCTGTGAGGCTTGCATCCTCGAAGGACATCTTCCAGTGATCAGGATGTGCCTGATGTCTGAATACCATTCTTTATTGTCTTTCTCATCGATTACATACTGCTGACTGATGATGTTTGGATCAGTTTCAGATATCATCTGGCTCAGAGCTTGTCCTCTTACTAGCTTCATGGGTGTGATCTCCATGTCATATTCTTGTAGTACCGTAATCCATTTGGCCCTTTTTTCACCAGGTTCACTCTGCATCAGCAGCATCTTTACTGCTGCATCTGGTACCACAGCAATCACTTTGCTCCTCAGTATATAATGTCTGAACTTTTTTACTGCTCTGACTAATGCAAGTGCCTGTCTTTCAACATCTACATATCTCAACTCAGCATCCCTGAAAGGACAGCTCATGAAGGCAATTGGTTTCTCTTCTTTATCTTCATTTCTTTGAGTTAACACTGCTGCAGAAGTATGTTCTGAAGCAAATGAGTAGATGTAGAAATCTTTTGTATAATCTGGACTAATGAGGACAGGAGCATCTGAAATGGCCTTCTTTATATCTTCAAAAGCAGCTCTGGCTTCTGGTGTCCAGTCAATTTGTGCATCTTTTTTCAACATGGCATTCAGTGGTCTGACAATCTCAGCAAAGCCAGTGATGAACTTCCTCACAAAATTTATCTTACCAAAATAAGATTTAAGCTCCTTTTTGCTTCCTGGAAGTGGTAATTTCATAATAGATTCCACCCTGTCAGGATCAATGATAATCCCATCTTCTGTGATCAGGTGGCCTAGTAACTTTCCTGTTGTGACCCCGAATATGCACTTCTTGGGATTCAAAGATATTCCATATTCTTCACACTTCTTTAGCACACTTCTGAGATCAGCAACATGATTTCCCCTTTCTTTGGAGAACACTGTCAGGTCATCCATGTAGATGACTATACATTTTCCTATTAAGCCTCTGAAGGCTATGTCCATTGCTCGCTGGAATGTAGCTCCAGCATTTATCAATCCAAACGGCATACGTCTATATGCAAATATCCCCCATTTTGTGGTGAAGGCAGTCTTTAATCTATCAATTTTATCAACCATCACTTGGTTGTATCCTGAAAAACCGTCCAAGAAGGACATCATCTTGGCTCCATTTACCATCTGCAGAACTTCATCCAAAGAGGGCAAAGGATAGTTATCCTTTTCTGATGCTCTGTTCAGGTTCCTGAAATCCACACACAATCTGATGTCTCCATTCTTCTTCCTGACTGGTACCAGATTTGCCACCCAAGTGGAGTGCCTTACCGGAAATATTATCCGGGCATTTAACAATTTCTTGACCTCCTCAAGGATGATGGGCTCAAGCAGAGCATTGACTGGCCTCTGCTTCTGTCTGAAAGGTTTTGCATCTGGCTTGAGGGGTATAGTATGAGTTATGACAGAAGTGTCATACGTCTTCAGCTCGTCATAAGTCCATGCAATTACATGTATATAATCCTTAAGGGCTTGAGTTATTCCATCTAACTCTTCAGGTGTACAAACCTTACCCAACAAGACATTCTTCTTGTCATCAGCTTGTCCAATATTCACCTGTGAATATTGACCTCCATCTGCCTTAGGCAGATCCTTATGTTTGAGCATATTATCCAGATCAAAGGCTCTTTCTAATTCAATCATACCTTTGGGAATTGTGTTGCCAAGCAACTCTAAAATCTCATCTTCTTCCCAGACATGATCTTCCATACCATTTTCATCTATGATCTGAGCTTCAAATACATCTCTGTTTGATATGAAGTCCAGGATGTGCTGATCATCATCAAACACTTGGAGATTGGTCACATTGTCAGGTACCGAAGGTACTGACACCAATTCTACTGCAAATCTCTTCAGACCAGATATCGACAGCGGTTCCAGCGTACTGGCGGCCTGAGCAAGTGCATCTGCCCTTTGGTTCTGTTCTCTTGGCACGTGAACGATGTTGAAGGCATCAAAGTCTTCAATCAGGTCCCACACACGATGTCTGTAATTTGACAGCTTTCTGTAGTTACAAGAGTAAATTCCTCTTACTTGTCTCACAACTAGTTCTGAATCTCCAAAGACATGCAGGATCTTCACCTTCTTCTTATGTGCAAACAACAGTCCATGAATCAGAGCTTCATACTCTGTGACATTATTAGTGCAGGGGAACTGTAGTCTGTAAGCTGCTAAATGGGATTTCCCTGATGGATCAGTAAGGTCAATCCCTACTCCAGAACCTTGCTTAGATTTGGATCCATCAAACCTCAGGATCCAAGGCTTATCTTCAGCGGGACATTTATTTGAACTTTCCTTTTTCTTTGCAGCTCTGGCTGCTGCTCCGCCTGATATCCACCTTAACTTAGGTGTGTCATCTTCAAGCTTCCTCTTTCCTTTATCTGATGAGCCTGATGGCTTTTCTGTTTTCTCTTCAATCCTAGCAGGAGGATGATGTTCAGCACATACGACTGCATGCTTCTTCAAAATGTGTAAGCACAGTGAGCAAGTGGTTTCTGAGTGAGGCGCCTCATGCAGCCTACACCAACCTTTGATTAAAACCTCCTGGGGAGATCTACACTGTTGTGTCATTTTTTCTATTTCTTTAACCAGAAATTCTTCGAACTTTGTCAGGTTACTGCCTTTATCCTCATCAGACAACTCGTAATCCGGTTCCATGAAGCAATCACTACCAGGAGTGATCTTTTCCTTTCTCGCATCATTCGTCTGATTGGACACCAGGATCTCTTCTGTTTTTCGGATATGATCCTCATCAGGATCCGTCGACTCTTCTGTTCCTGCAGAAGACAAATAAAAATTAGTATCATCATCATCATCAGATGTAGCACTCACCTCAGAATATGATGATGATGCTTCACTATACGTCTGCTCCAGCATGATCATGTCCAAGCATGGTTCGCAAGTCTTTTCCGAGTGTACCTCGCCATGTAGTCTGCACCATCCGTCAATCAAGATATCATTAGCAGGTATATTTAATAATTGACAACGTTTTATCTGAGTAGATAAATGCATCTGAAAATCCCTGAAGCGATCTATTTCGTTGTCATTATCAGGATCATTATTAAGTTCTACAACTGGCATATCCTCATGATAATCATCATCATGATGATGATGAGCATCAAGCATCAGGATCTCTTCTATTTGGACAGTTTGCGGCCTGATGTGATAAACTCCAGGTTCTACGTTTACATACATGATCTCATTTGTTCTGTTATATTCGGTGATCATATGTTTCATCCTAGGCTCAGCATCAATCCTGATCTGATTAGGTATACCTTTCCATGGCAACCACATGTGACTGAAGTCTGTGGACATGTATCCGTTAAGCGTTTTAGACCAGTCCCGGCTAAGCAACATCCCATATGTATCAGGTATGTCAACTACCTGAATGTCAATGTAATACTGGATCCTAGGATCAGACGCTAGCTGCATGTGAATATGAGTGAGTTCTCCGACGACACTTACTTCTGTCTTGTCCAGTTGAGTGACCTTCTTTAAGGATTTAGCAGGATGCAGTCCTAATGCGTTGCATATTGACAAAGGCATAACATTAGTTGAGGCTCCTGAATCAACTAAACAGTTGTGCAAATTCTTACTGAACATTCTTATGGTGAGGAGAAACGGAGGTGATTCAGTTTTATCTCTGTACAAGGTCATGTGAGAGGTTTCAGCAGCTTGGACTGTGGCTGACACTTTGGGCTTGACAGTGTTATCTTTAGCAGTATGGTCTCTGCTATTGGATTGACTCGAAAGGTGATTATCCTCTTTAGAAGCAGGATCATCCAGCGACTTCATGAATGCCCTTTTGATGGCAGGAGTTTTCAGTAACTCAGATAGGGACAGGCTGATCTTGATTTTCTTCATTTCATCAGCCAAATAACTGACTAACTTGTCAGACTCATGGGGTGCATTTGCGACTTTTGTTACTGTGTTTTGAGGAGACAAGTACTGAGCATTCACCTTAGGGAACCCAGGGTTATTGCTAGCCTTAGGATCAGGAGGTGTGTTGAAGTTGTTTGGAGGTAGAGATGATGTCAATGGACCGGCAGGTCTGTTGGCATTACTCCTCAGGTTATAATTATGCTTACCAGGGTATTGCTGCTGGTATGCATGTACTTCCTCATGCTCTCTTGTAGGTTCATTTTCATCCTCAAAAGGGAAGACATAGTTCGCTTCAAAGGTTAAGGCAGATTCTTCACCGGTCTGATTATAATCCTGATGAGGCTGATTAGTGTAGGTTTCCAGCACAAAAGCTGAATCATATCCACAAGGAACTATTTCATTTCCTTCTGCCTGAGGTGGACTTCCAGAAGTATTAGACACTTCAGTCTGAAAAATGCTGGCAGCAATCCTAAATTGTGGACAATCTAATTCTGCATGTGCATTGGTATTGTGAATCCTGCACCAATTGGTAAGGGCTGCTTCAGCAAGATTGACTCTAGTAGTTTGTTTGGCTTCACCAGGAGGCTGATTGTCTAGGGGTGATGGTAATGAACCATTATTTGGCCTGGAGTTCCACACTCTGGGCTGCCTAGGAGGATTATTGTTATTTGCAGCATTACTGTTGAAGTTATTGTTGTATCCTCTGTCAGGGTAATTTGGTCTGTCATTGGAATAACTCCTATTCTGACCTGACTGTGAATAAAACCCTTGGTTTCTCAAGTGTGTTACTTCTGTGGTGAGCTTTCTCAACTGAGCAGCAATTTCTTTGATTTCCTCTTTCTCCTCTTGAGCTTTGGCCACTACATTTTCAGGCTGAGGCTGGAAAAAGGAAGATCCATGGTTATTGTGGGATAGATCTGTACCCTGAGGTGTCTGAGTATGTGCAGGATATTGTGGCGATTGGCCATTTCCATTAGGAGGAGGCATGATACTCAATGGGGGTACTTGCAAAGGTGCAGGCATGATTGCTGGGGGCATCACTGCTCCATTTGGGTATTGTGCAGGATATTGCGAAGGATAAGCTGCAGGATACTGTGCTGGATATTGTGACTGCATGCCGGGCAAAGCAGGGAATGCTATATTTGGAGTAGGAGCAGGTATCAGCTGTTGATTTACCTTGATAGCTTCTTGAAAAGCTCCTGTCAATGTGGTGATCGCAGGATGTGTTCTCCTGATGAACATGGCGGTTAATGGATCCAGGGCTGAATAATAAATACTTCTGGCAGCATCATCAGCCACCACATATGGGGTAACTAGCTTGGACAACATTTTCTGGAACCTAGCATTGAAATTTGCAATAGGTTCATGCTCAAATCTCTTGATTGTGGCAAACAGGTGGTAATTCATGGATGGATCAATAGGGACCTTGAATCTGTCAAGAAAAGCCTTCTCTAAGACAGCCCACGAACCTACAGAAGATTGACCAAGACTGATGAACCAATTATAAGCCTCTTCCCCTAAGGAAAAAGGGAATAATCTGCACACCACATCCTGATGTTCTATTCTGGCTCTGCAGCAAGCTTCTTTAAACGTCCTGATATGATCATCCGCATCCTGATAAGGATGGTATTTTGGACAAAGCTTGTCCGGATACTTTGGTAACTCATGATACGCAGTAAAGGTCAATGGTGATTCTGCTGCAAAGAACGACATTGCAACCTGAGGGGGCTGAACTGGTGGTGCAGTTGGCTGAGGTTGGACTAAAGGTATACCCTGAGGTTGAACAGGAGGTGTCACGGGTATACCGGAAGGTATTTGCAAACCAACAGGAGTTACAGGAGGAGGTCCTGGTGAAGCTCTGGACGCGCTCGACTCTGGAGTATGGTGAACGTCTACAGTCTTAGGTCTAAAACCTCTGACAGGCAATTCTTCGAAAATTTCACTATGTCTAGACCTGGTATTTATCCTGTGAGCCAGGATTTCTCGATTTGGAGGCCAATTAGCTGAAACTTTGCAAATATTGGCTGGATTCCACCGGACGAGGTGATATTTGCGGTCAACTTGCAAATCAGACTGAATATTTACGCGATATTTGCGAAGATACTGCAAATATGACAGGATATTGGGATATTTCGACCAGTAGCACCAGATCTCACGTGTCTAAGGCTCAAATTCTCAAAGCTTGAACAAATTTATGCATCTTTGGCCAATATTTAGTGAATTTAAAGAAATCTACTGTAAAGCTTGCAATATTTATGTGAAATTTGGAAATCTTTACACAGAATGTGCATATACAAACTTGTCGCAGCAAATATTTACGCCATATGATGAAATTCACAAATGATCTGAAGTTACCTTACTCTGAGCGTCATCAAACCTGAAAGTACTGATGATGAAAGTGATCTTCTGGACTGGGGCCCTCCTTCTAGCGCCAATTTATGTTGGTCATGATGTTAGTCATTCGCAAACATAGAATAAAAGTTACACAACAACCTTTACTCATCTTGAAAGATACGATGAATTCAAAGAATTCATGATCCCAAGTCTCCGTTGATTAGGTCTTAATCTACTGACGTTACTCAGTGGTTGATGTGTGTTGTTGTTTTCCATTCAGGGGCCTTACGTGTTTCTGCACTGTTCATCATCATCATCTTCAAATTGGCGAAATGGATCACGCCTTGGAAAATATCCTGCCGAAGGAGAAAGGTGATGGTGACGTCATCGTCATCATCATATTTGCAAAAGGTTATACTTGTCGGCAGGATGATACTACGAACTGTCGGGAAAGACTAACAAGATCATGATGATCTTGTTCAACAAGGTTTGGGAAAGGAAAATCATCCTCCGTTTCGAAAGATAAGGTGATCATCATGATCACGCAAAAGGAGGTCAGGAGGATATTAGGAAATGTGAGGTCTCAAAATATCATGATGATGTTGATCACCAAGACTGTCGTGCGCGCGCAAATTATGCAGATGGCAGATTTCTCTAAGTAAGGTGATATTATAATATCAGCATGATATTATAATATCGGGTGATGTTGGAATATCATGATGCTCGCAATGTTTCCAAGGTTACTCAACGGGTAAAACACACTAGCACTTAAGATTGACGTCCGGATGTTTCGGGACTGCATGATTTTTATCAGGTGATAGAGTAAGATCATGATGATGACCTTTGGCGATACAAAAGACCGCCTGACGGGAAAGGATTATTACGACTTAAACTTGACGTCCGGATGTTTCGACCTCAGGATATTATCGGGGGGCTTTTCAAATATCATGATGATGATGCTCATACAGCAATTATCAGGTTTAACCAAAGCTTTGACTGCTTACAACTCCTTCATATGGACGAATTTTCAAGTGATGTAAAAGGCAAACCTGCATGGAATTTCAAGCTCTTTCCAACCATGAAGTCATAGAAACAAAATATGAACTTTGACAAACTAACCTCATGATGATGACCTACCTCCTTCTGACCTTCATGATGATGATGCACCTGACTTATTTTTACCAAAACCGCCAGAAACAGACAACACAAGCCAAAACAAAAGCTGGGTCCCTGTTTTGCCAAGTCAAAATGGGGCGTGTTGTGTAACCACACAACAGTACCCTCTGATTATTTGAATATCCTCTTCATTGCCATAACATGTGACTCACTAGGATCTGCTTGAAATCTAACCACAAGACAAACTGCATGCATAATATCTGGTATAATAGTAGTTAGATATAGTAATCATCCAATCATTGATCTGTACTTTCTATGATCAGCCTTAGGAGATTTGTCATTCTTGCTCAATTTACAACCAATAACCATAGGAGTACAAACTAGTTTAGAATCTTTCATTCCAAACTTCTTTAACAACTCTTCTACATACTTTGACTGAGAAATGAAAATACCCTTATCTGTCTGTTTGATTTGTAAGCCAAGGAAGAAATTCATTTCCCCACACATTGACATTTCAAACTCTTGATGCATCTCATCTACAAAAATCTTACACATACCTTCATTTCCACCAATAATTATGTCATCTACATATACTTTCACAATCAAAATTTGACCTCCACTTACTTTGATGTACAAATTACTATCTGTGGAGCCTTTATTGAATCCTTGTTGTAATAAGTAAGTGTCTAACCTTGCATACCAAGCTCTGGGAGCTTGCTTCAATCTATATAGTGCCTTCTTCAACCTACAAACCATATCTAGCTTATCTGACAACTAAAATCCTTCTGATTACTCTATGTACATTTCCTCTTCTAGTTCACCATTTAGGAAAGCAGACTTCACATCCATTTGATATACTTTGAAATCTTTATATGCTGCAAAAGCTAAAAACATCCTAATGGCCTCCATTCTTGCCACTAGAGCATACGTTTCCTCATAGTCTATTCCTTCCACTTGTGAGTAGCCTTTACATACAAGTCTTGCCTTATTTCTTACCACTTCTCCATTCTCATTCAATTTGTTCTAGAATACCCACTTAGTTCTAATCACATTTTTGTTCTCTAGTCTTGGGATAAGTTCCCAACTCTAATTTTTCTCAGTCTGCATTAGTTCTTTTTCCATAGCCTTGATCCAATTCTCATCCTTGCATGCCTCAACCACTGTTTTAGGTTCAACTTTAGAAAGTAAACACATAGTTACCTATTCTTTAGTGGCTCTGCTTCTTGTCAATACACTTTTGCTCTTATCACCAATGATCTAGTCTTTAGTGTGATGCTTCTGCATATACTTGGGAGTTTTAGGGATTCTTTTCAGAGTTTCTTTTTCTTCAACCTGTACTTCTTTTTCTTTAGTTTCTTCTTCTTCTCCACAAGAAGACTCATCTAATTCATATGCATTAACCTCTGAAATCTTCTGTATATTTTCATCAACTTTGACATTCGCACTCTCAACAATCTTTCTTAGCCTCTTGTTGTAGCACCAGTAAGCTTTTCTTTTGTTAGAATACCCAAGAAAAATACCTTCATCACACCTTGCATCAAACTTTCCTAGTTCCTTATCTCTTTTGATATAGCATTTTCTTCCAAAAACTTTGAAATATTTAACAATGGGAATCCTTCCATACCATAGTTCATAGGGAGTCTTTGTGTCATTTTCCCTTACTTGTAATCTATTCTGTATGTAGACAGCAATATGAATTGCTTCTCTCTAGTAAACTTTTGGTAGGTCTGCTTCTTTGATCATTGTCCTTGCAACTTCTTGAATATTCCTATTCTTCCCTTCAACCACTCTGTTCTACTAAGGAGTCCTAGGGGTAGATAGATGCCTCTTTATCCCATGATTCTCACAAAACATGTTAAACTCATAAGAGGTAAATTATCCACCTCTGTCAAACCTCAAACATTTGATCTTCATATCCATTTCATTTTCAACCATTTCTTTAAAGGCTTTAAACTTATCTAGGGCTTCTGATTTTTCCTTAAGAAAAGTGACCCATGTCATTCTAGAGCAATCATCAATAAATAGCACAAAATACATTTCACCTTGAAAAATCCTTACCCTAGTAGGACTACAAAGATCTGTATGTACCAATTCCAATAGTCCAATAGATGAGTGATCCTTGACATTGAAGATTCTTCTTGTTTTCTTTCCAATCTGGCATTCCTTATAGACAACATTAATGGGCTTTGTGATCTTTGGTAGATCTCTCACAGCTTGAACTGAACTTATCCTTACCAGACTATCAAAATTAATGTGACACAATCTTCTATGCCATAGCCAACTCTCACTGATCTGAGTCATAAGGAAATAATTAACACCACCTTTGGGATGATAAACATTTCCACTTGTCCTCTTTCCAGCAGGAATTACTATTTTGGAGCTTTTTCTGATCTCATAGCCATCATCCTGAAACATAAGATTGTAACCCTTGCTACACATCTGTCCAACACTCAAGAGATTATTCTTTAAACCATTGACATAAAGAACATCACCAGTGTTATGTTTTCCATAAAAACTGATTGAACCTTTTCCAAAAATCTTAGCAGCTTCATCACCACAAAACCTAACTACTCCACCATCATATTTTTCAAGTTTAACAAAATTACTCTTATCACCTGTCATATGATTTGAGCATCCGCTGTCAATGATCCCATCATCTTTTTCTTTTCTGGCATGAAAAGAAGACATTACAGTGCCTTCAGGGTTAGTGCTTGCTTTTTGACCCTTTTCCTCAAACACATAGTTTCTAGAGTTAGTAGAAACAGTTTCATCTCTTAGGGATATGGATAAGCATTCATTATCATTATCATCCTCATAATCAGATTCATCATCAGATATACTTGCATCTTCTCTAACATAGTAACTTTTCTTAACAATCTTGCCTCTATTTTCCCTATTCTGAATTCTCAGAGCTCTGTCTGGACATCTTGAAGCATAATGACCTATTTTTCCACAACTAAAACATTTAAAAGGAAACTTACCACTGAACTTTCCAGTACCCTTTTTCATCCTTCTCACAAAGTTAGCTTCCACTTCATCAAGGCCTTCCGGATTTGATTCCATGGTCTTCTCTGATTTTCTCACCTTAAACACACTCTCATCTTTTGCAGTTCCACTAGCTGTGCCAAACTCTCTTATTTCAAAAGTAGTTAGGGTGCCAAGCAACTGATCTTTGGTAAATTGATTCAAATTTTGTAATTCTTCAATGGTAGAAACCTTATGACTGTAATATTTAGGAAGAGTTCTAAGTACCTTCAATATCACTTCTTTATCATCTATACTTCCACCAAATCCTTTGATGCCATTGACAACTTTATCCACCTTCTGTAAGTAGCTTGTAATGTTTTCATCTTTAGACATTCACATGGTCTCAAAAGTGAGCTTCAAATTCTACATTTTATCTTGTTTGACCTTATCATCTCCTTTATAAACACTTTCCAAAATTTTCCAAATCTCATTAGCAATCTTCAAATTCACAAATTTCACCAACTCAGAATTAGTAAGTTCACTTAAGAGAGCATGTTTTACCTTACCATCTATTTCAGCAGCTTTGATCTCATCTTTAGTACTTATACCATTCTGAGGTACAGTGTAATTAGACCTGACAAATTTCTAGATCTCATAACTAAGAGCAATTAGAAAGGCTTCCATCCTTACCTTCCAGAGTACATAGTTTGATCCATCAAACAAAAGAATCTGCTTCTTGTGTGCCATTGCGAATCTATGTCAAGATGTTAAGCTTTCTTCAAAGGAACTTGGCTCTGATACCAATTGTTGAATGCACAAGACAACTAAGAGGGAGGGGTGAATCAATTGTAACAAAACTTCAAACCCTTACAAACATTCAAATCCATATTAACCTTTAAACATGTTATGATGATTAAGCATGAAAAGAAAATAACTGAAACTGAATCATAACAATACCACACACAAGAGAACACCATATTCCATGTGGAAAACCCTAAAAGGGAAAAACCACTATGAGGATTAGCTCACAATATAATGTAGTAGCAATACCGAATTACAAAGGCTCACTGCTCAAAAGAGAGAATGCTCACTACAGGGGGACTCACTGCCCACTGAGAAAGAAAGAAAGAAGAGAAGAGTGGCTCACTACTAGGATTTGAACTAATATAATTTTATCTAACATATGCATGGAGTTCAGTTCCAATGAAGCTCAATGTCCATTACAACACAAACAACATCTTCGCAACAACACTAAAAATAGTAGACACCTTCTGCTCATTGCATCCAATAGCCTAACACATGAAAGATCTCACTACCCTAATCAAATTTGCAACACAAACATCACATCCTTCACACATACCTACATCCATGACTCCTTGACACTTATTTATACCATCATCAATCATGAAAACATTCTCCAAGGTTGGCAACATAACTTAACCCATAAAATTCCAATTAGGTCTGGACCTAAACATTCTCATATAGGAAAGGAATGAATGCATACCACATCACGCCTTAGCATGGACCTAAATCCACTCTAACATGTTTTAACACACTTTCACAATCAACGAAGCACAACAACAATTTAGTGTAAACAACCAAGTTGGCCAGACTTGTGTTAACACTATGAACTTTTAAGTGCATGCTTCCTCAAGACCAAAAGATTGCATGTGGACCGCACACCAAGCTCAAACATGATCTAGAAACATCCACAAGCACCTGAAAACCAACAAGTTGCTTTGCAACATCTTTCCCCTGAAGAAACTTCACACCAGAGTACTTAACCAGCTATATCATGCTTTATCATCATCTGCAACTTAAGAAATGTACTTGTAGAGAACCAAACCATGAACCACTTGAGCTGAAGTAAAATATAGACTTTATAAGCACACATCCAAAACTAAAACACCTGAAACCATTCTATGGAGAAATGCAGAGAAAAATATTTTCTCCTAGACACATTGCAAACACTGTCAAAAACTATTCTCAAACTGGTGAATACAGCTTCCACTGTACAATGATTCAGAGCACCAAATTTTGTATTTAACATAATCAAACACTTCTAAACAACATATCCAAACCACATACTCAGATCTCCAATACAAAATAAATGTGGAGCAAAAAATCAAACAATACTCTGTAAGCCAGAAGACTTCTTCAACACACTGTTTCCATAATTAAATTTTCTCAAAAGCACTTGGAAACCCAACAACTTAGCACCTCTACAAAGCAACCAAATCACTTTTAGCAAGACAACTTAATAAAACAACAACAACCTCATCAGAAGACACAGTTGATACCAATGACAACACAAGCTTGTTGACATCAATGACAACACCAATTAGCACATACTTGCAACATATACACTCATCTATAGTTCCTTTGTAAACACACATTCTAAATTGCCTTGCATTTCTTGTTGAATAGAATATAGTTTATTCTTTTAATTCTAGATTTTTATTCTTACTTTCCTTCAATCATTTACATTTTTGGGTGCTTCACAATCAAATATTACAACCCAAGATTTGAACATCTATAGATCACATTTATTCTATTATTCTTAAGTTCTAAATACACAGGATTTAAGAGCACACACGATTTCATTTCCTCATTCTATTGACTATTCGTGGAGGTCGAAAGACCAAACTAGGGGCTTGACCACTCTTGGCAAGCTCCCAAGCAATCATAACCTTCTTTCCTATCCCAAAATAGGTTTGATGTAGCTTCATTACCACACAGAGGTTTTGTATCTCTATCCCTTCTTGTCATTTGTTATTTTTATTTGAATTTAGTTAATTAGATTAATTTATGGTTATCGTGTTCCTTTTTATATATTTCCAGTGCTTTCTATTATGTCTTCTTGTTTCTTAGTGTGTAGATAGTGCAAATTCTATATGGACATTTATATTTTTTGATATTTCCATATGATAGTACAAAATAGGGACTACACCCCAACTCCCATATGACAATGCATGCATGCGAGTGTTCACATTAAACTACCTCTAGAATCATTGCCCAGGATCTGCATGGTTCTAGGTTCACTATCCTATTGTTTATTTCTATTTCTTTCTTTTTTGTTTTTAGTTATTCTAGTTTTTCTCTTTTCTAGCTTAATGTTTTACTTAAGTGAACATAGTTTAATTAGGTGAATCACATTTTGGATAAGGCTAAGACACATTACAAATTTATATTATAAAAACAACAAAAGACTTCATTTATTTAGTCTTATCTAGTGTACGTAGGTTAGTCAAAACCTTAAACACAAAAACTAAAGACAAAAAACTTTTCTATCCTTACATTTTTGGTGAACTGACTACACCTATTCACTATATTCACCTTTTCTTTACAGCTTTCTATTTTCATCTTGTGCGTTTTGTATACACCTAAAAATGGCTAAGTCGAATTAAATAAATATTTTAATATTTATTTTAATTCTTATTCTTCTATCAATTAAGTAAATATCATAATTTAATTAAGTGATTCACATCCCTCCAATAATTAAATAAAATTAATTAATTTAATTAAATTCCCTAATTCTTCTAATGTCTCACATAATTAAATAATTCTAAATTATTTAATTAATCCCAAATTCCTCTATCCCTAAGTCCTAATTTCATAAGTCCACATCACCTTTCCACCTCACCTTGTTGCACATGTAATTAAATATTTTAATATTTAATTAGTTAATATTCCCTCACCCGCATGTCCTATTTATCCTCCAGTCTAATTAGTTAACTCATCAATCAAATCTGTTAACTAATGAGTCATTTGAGTTCACTGGTCAATCTATTCTCTTAACTCCCCAATCAACCTAGTTAACTGATCAATCATCTCAGTTAACTCCTCAATCTATTCTGTTATCTCACATAACTCATGAAAAAGGCTTGGACACTTGTCCTCTTCTAATTCGCGCACATTCCCTCAAGCTTTCTCAACCGTACACCTCACAGGTTATTCCTCCAGTCATGGATCTATCGACACTTGGATTTGGTCTTCCTTTAGCCTATATAAGCAAGATCTTCACACCCATTTACATCCATCTAAGATTAAGCAAACTTACTCTGTAGGAATCATATCAGCGTGCCTTTGGCAACATCATCATCCACTTGCATTCGCACAACCTCATTATCATAATCATCATCCAATCATGTATCCATTAATCCATCTCCATTATAGCTGCATTGTAGTTTAGTCTCCATTGCACATTCCATATCACAGTCATTCTGTTCTTGTCATCTTCAAACAACAAGGATGTGCACACTTTTTAGAGCTCCATTACAATCAAGATCAAGAGAAGATAGGTGAACAATGGAAGCACAGAGGTAAAATGGTCTTTGAAGATATATTCTTTGATTATTTGTATTTACATCACTTTCCATTGAGTTATTGGATGATTAGTTTTTTAATGTTATTGTTCACATTTTCTGATAACATTTCTGGCACCCACCGTGATCTGACCCATCTTGTTTGTGAGTATTTGTTGAGTTTATTTTTGCTAGAGATTCAAGTGTGTTTTGTTATAAATCTAGGAATTGCCTTTCACAAACAACCTCCTACGCAAAAACTGAGCGCACCGTTGAGTTCGGAAGGCCTCGGAGGTAAACAAAGACATATAATATCTCTAGTTTTTGTTACTTGAAAATTTTTGGATTTTTTTTAATTTTTGGCCTATTTGTTTCAAAAAAAAATCATTTGGCAGCATTTTAAATTAAATTTATTTTCTGTTATTTAAAAAAAAATAGAAAATATAGTCACAAAAAAAAAAACCCAGAAAATATACAGTCAAAAAAAATACAGAGAATTTTTTTAAAGATTTTAGATGTTCTTTTATTTTTATTAAGCACAAATTCAAAAAAAACAAAAAAAAATAAAAAATCAAAAACTAAAAACAAATACAAAAATTAAAAAAAAAAACAAATTTAAAATATATATATATATATATATATATATATAGTTTTTGCAGAGGCTTCAGCCCCCTGCACAGGCCCTACCCCGACCCCCCTAGATCCCCACCACCATCCCCCCTCTACCCTACCCACCACCCCCGATCCCCACCTCCTACGCCTCCCTCCCCACCTGCTTGATCCCCAGCCTACCCCTCCCCTCTGTGTACCCCCCACCCTTGTGCCGCCCACCCAAATCCCCCAATCCCCTACACCCCTCGATCCCTACCCATCTTGTGATCCCCCCGCTCAGCCCACCTCTCCCTTGCCCCGCCTTACTCCCCTTTCCCCATCCACGATCCCGCCTCCTCTGCCCACTGTCCAAATCCTCTGTTGCTCGGCCATTCCCCCAGGCCCTCCCTACCTTCGCCCACTCCTGCACATACAACATGAAAGACAAAAAAAAACATAAAATTCAAACATTATAATAAAAAAAACAAACAAAGAATAAAAACAAACAAAACCCTAATGTTTAGATATTAGGTTTAGATTTTAAATTTTTTTTTTAAGGCCCTCAGCCCCTGGTCATATGGAGGACCAGGGACCTGTTTAAACATCAGCATTTAACTTGACTGTCAGCATTTAACTGCCCATGTGACCACTTTGTGACCAAACTGCTAGTTGTTTATCTGACCACCAGGTTTGCCCTAGTTTGCTCTCACATGCCCAAATAGGCTCTTTTTTTCTCTTTGGCATAACTTTTTGCAGGAAGGTCAGATTTTCACAAATTTATGGTTGTTGGAAAGCTGATTCGACAAAATTTTTAGTGGTATAGGTATCTTCAACCTTTTTGGTCAACTTCATCAAGTATTATTAGTCAAAGTCAACCTTACCATGGAAACTTCACACGGCCATAAATTTTGCATTTTTTAACAAATTTTTGTGAAATTTTTTTGAAACAGCATAGAATTTCATGTAGATTATGATTTTAATATCTATTTTGCTGTCACAAATGAATTTTTTTAGATTATATGTTTTTCACCTAAACATTTGATTTCCAAGCTTCTTGATTTCTTTTTTATTTTCATGGACTACAGGTGGACATCCTGACCCTTTGCATATCGTGTGACGAAGAAAATAATAAACAATTGAGACTACTAATCTCATTTTGGTACAGAACATCCACTAAAGACAATCATTTTTACAATAAGTGTTGAATAGGCTTGGTTTCAACGTTGTCATACAAGTTGCATACAATATTCACTTAGTTTTTAATTAGGAGGTTAGTAAATCATTTTGTTGCATCACAACTTGCATCTAGTCCCAACCTAGGGGTTAAAACTAAACAATTTCATTATGTTTTCACTATCTTGGACTATAATCTATAACATAGCTTAATAGTGGAAAGTAAAACTTGTTTATTTCTTCAAGCAACAATCTACACCTAGATTTGTTAGAAGGTTAAAATAAACAATCTTTTCCAAGTTATTGCTATCTCATTACAAATTCCTGTGCTTGGTAGAGTTAACACATTTAGTTATTTTTCTTTTAACTAGGAAGATAAAGAATCACTGTTCTCCGTGCTTGGAAATGATAATAGGCCTATGCTCTCCCCTTTCTTGGGTGACTAGAATGCCAAACTTATCATTTTACATGTGTAACCTTTAGAGAGGCCTGTCCTTGGAATTCTTTTCTTCCAAGTGGGATGACCTTAAGTGATAATAGGCTAAATCCAAGCCACCTCTAAGTCACTATAAATAAATTGTGTTTGTAAGGAAAGTTGCAAGCAACGGGTGCCGTTGTGTTACACCGACTAATGTTTCTCCCAAAACCCTGTGGAGCGTAACCTCTGCAAGTTGGGAAGCCTCCTTATCGAAGTGAATGGCCGCACATGTAACCACCCGAATGGATGCCTTGACTAAAATCATTTTGTTCTAGTAGGCCAAAATCCCCTATTTGGTGACACAAGAGGAGGAACCTCTAGAGCTGTCCAACGTCATACACTCATTTAGTGTGGAGACATAAAAGTTCAACTCTTCGGCAGGGATAACTTTAAGGAACCCCCCCTAAAAAAACCTATAAAATCTTGGCGAATCCTAGCCCGACGCCAAAAAAATGCTGGTGAATCTATGCCTATTTTGGAAAAAAAATTAATTTCATTGGTAATTTTTTTCAAATTTGTCGACATTGTCTTTTTTGCTGGTGAATTGTATATAGATTTGAAAAATAATAATAATTTCCTTGGTGAATTATAGTTGTATTCCAAAAAAATTAATAAATTAGGTGGCGAATTATAGTTGTATTCCAAAAACTAAAATAAATTGGGTGGCAAATTATATAGATATTAAAAAATATAAAATAAATTAGGTGGTGAATTATATAGATATTCAAAAATATAAAATAGAATATTTGGTGATTGTGCTGGCAATATTTTGAAAAGTCATAGTGTGGCTGGCGAAAATATCAAATGTTATATTATAATGTCTAATCTTCTTGGCAAATTTATAGTTTATTCAGTATCATAATCAATGGCATCAGTTAAAGTTCCATTCCGGGCTGCAGTTCTGACACACCCATCTTTCTACATAAAGTCTCCAGAATAGAGACAAGTGTCAAGTAACAATGATTTTGATTAACAAAAATTAATAGATAATTATTTAAAAAAGATAATTCAAAAGGATATATAAAAAGAATATAGATTCATCCACTATAACACAAACTTTACGACTTCAAAAATCAACTCCCCAAGCTTCCATTCATAATACATATATTGAAAATAACATAAATATATAGTAACACTAAATTATATAAATATAGAAATATATAATAATAAGTCTTTTTCCATAAGAGAATTCAGAGCATGTTTAAAGAAATAACATAAAACTAAGAAATTCCATCACGTGGCAGTTGTTTGGTCTTCCTCGTGAGTCACTTCATTTTTCTTGTCCTGTTCACCAACAGCAGTCAAGTCCACCTATGCTCTCAGTTTCACCTTGTATCTCCTAAACCTACTAGTTATGGGTTTTAAAGTCCTGGAACTTGGTGTACAGGTGTTCTTTGCCTAAACTTTCTACTTATCTATCATTCTCTCTGCATCTGTTACTCTCATATAGACATCATCAATTCCATGCCTGCAAGTTGTGAGATACGATGCTATATGCCCAAGCTTCCCTAGTGATTCACTATTAACTGTGGTAACATGCTCTTCAGTAAGACTCTTCTTAAAATTTTGCTTTACTTCCTTGACATCAAGCAAGTTCTCTTCACTTTCATCTGAAATCTCTACATCTAAGATGGTACAATTATTTTTAAGATCAAAGATATTAGTGAAATGTTGAGCTAAAATTCTTCTTATTTGTCCACTAAAATCCCCTAGCACAGACCTCTTCCACTCTAGTGCATCTAGCCAAGATGTAGAATCATTCTCATTTGGATCATTAAAAATTTTCTTAGCTACAATAATATTTTTATCAATTTCATCATTTCTTGTATCTCTGTAAAGTTTGTGAGCAGATTTCTATCTTCCCTCTTTAAATTTTGTAACTCTGCAATTAACCCTTTCCTTTTATCAAAAAGGAGGGGATATAGTTTCATAACCTCCTCGACGTACAACAAACCATCAATGGTGACTCGCTCTACCCATTGGTCAGTGGTCTTACCTAGAGTTTGATATCTCTTGATTTTTTGCAACATGCTAGGATCCATTCCATCAACAGAAACACTCAGAGTTGTATCAGAGGATTGAGAAGTAATATTCAAAGTAGATTGAATGAAAGATGTCAGAGAATTCACCTGGGCTTGCAGCTTTGCATTCTCCTATTGCTGAGCTTTAACTCTCTTTGCTAGCATGCGTTGAGAGAATTTTAAATGATATAAATCACCTTCCACAATAGGAGGACCCATGTCAATCTTGGTCATATTGAAATCTACTTCTGTGACTTCATTTTCATTTTTATCCCCGATGGAGTCTGCAATCTCCAAGATCCTATGCCCTAAGGAAGAATCTGTTACCATCTGAGACATCCTCTTAGCCTTCTTAGGCTTAGGTGTAGTTACAATGTCAACGTTTATGTCTGTTGTTGGGGGATATCTCCTCTTTTTCTCAAAAACTTTCTTTAGCCAGGAAGGGGAAGACAAAATTGTACCACTCTCACTTGCACCTAGGACAACTCTCTCTGGCTTATTAGGACTATCTTGTACAGGAATTTCATTTGATACGAGGGAAACTAGATTCTCAAACAAGGAATGAAAACTAAAAGTATCTTCATTAGCAATCTGTTGATAAATGGAAGAATCATTACCAAGTGAAGGAGACACAACAGAAGTCGTGTGATCCGCCTACAATTGTTGTAAGGCATCCAACTTCTTCACTCGTGGTTTCACAAATGCAGGCTAACCATCCTATTCACATACACCTTTTAGTTTTAGTTTCCTATTATCTTCAGGTTGCTCTCCATCCCCACCACTACGAAATTGTGAACCGACTCTGTGATGAGGTTTCTCCACACTAGTTGAAGTTTTCTAAATTTTGGAAGCCTGGGAGGTTCCTTGCTCTCTTGTTCCTGATTCTTTATGCACAGAAGAAG
This sequence comes from Cunninghamia lanceolata, assembly GCA_027924645.1. Classification (NCBI taxonomy): domain Eukaryota; kingdom Viridiplantae; phylum Streptophyta; class Pinopsida; order Cupressales; family Cupressaceae; genus Cunninghamia; species Cunninghamia lanceolata. The sequence goes on along the minus strand of BSBN01000562.1, from coordinate 5,602,994 downwards.
AACCATCATGCTCTTGAAATTTCCCCTTAATATCAGGATAATAGTTCTTTGCAAATGCAACAACCAGGTTTGGCCATGGCACAATAGGTGGGAAACCCCGAGCATGAGCTAACTCGCTTGTTAGGATTTTCTGGGCTATAGATGACTTAGGGTTTTGCTCTAATTGAGCCTAGAAATCCTCCAAGTTGAAATCTATATGACTTAGATCGATATCCTTCACCTTAGCTAAATCATTCTCAATAAACAAAAGCTTCATCTTTACTTGTTTAAGAAACTAGTAAACAAAAGCTTTTGTAACTACTAAGGGTGACAAATAAATCTCCAAAAGATTTTAGGTAAACAAATAGTTTGGACTCATGAAAAATAATTATTCTTCCCAATTCCCACCCAGTTGACTTAAAGTATTCAAATTTGTCACTATAAGAAATGGGCAAGAAAGAGCACAAATTAGCCAACCTGGTTGAGAAAGCTTGTGTTCAACACCTGTAGAAGACGCAGTCCAAAGCTCCTCCAAAGCACACTAGTGAAAAATTGAAAATGTAGACTAACGTGTTTGCGAGGGTTGGAAACCCAATAAATTATTTCCATAAATTGTATTAATTTTCGGCAGCATGTACTGTTGTACGATTCATAATTGAGCCGCATAAATTGCCTTCCCAAAAATGTCTAATTGTGCTTTTCATGGCATTCCTTATTTATTACAAAAGGACATAGGTCACTTCCACTGTGTGGATGTCATTAAACAGAAAATATTCTATTAGATTTTGATTTTCAAATGATCGCAAATTGATGGCATAAGTTCTATTTGGGGCAAAAGTACTGACACACCCAATTTCCCAAATTTGTAGTTGTATAGTCGAAGACTTGCACTCTGCCATGATGCCACCTTGACCTTTGCACAATAATCAATATAAATATATTATATGTTTTATATATATGTCAACCATTGATCTAATAATATCTAATGGTTGCTAGTTGATTCTGGAAGATTTTGTTAGCAATGTGCAGTGTTGGAGATCTACCTTCCAGAATTGAACTATAATCGTTCATCTTTCATTCTAGGGTTCATCAAATGGTCAGTGGTGGTATGATTGATTTGATTGAATGCACTTAACCGCATAGATTAGCCAATGCTCAATTAAGTTCATTAATGGCAAGTGAGTCATGACAAACTGCACAGATTAGTCAATGCAAATTTCCATGGTATAGCAGGGGCAATTAAACGAAGTTGCTTGTTATTTATTACCCATTTGTCACGGAAGTACATGTAATGTATATATGATAGTCTTTATTGTTTCAACCTTATATTGTAGTACTAAGTTTCAGATAGTAGAAGAATCAATAGACTGTAAAAGTTTAAAGTAATGACTTTCATTACAGCAGTTGTGCGAAGAAAGTAAGTTACCAAGTATTTATTTTGTGATCATTCATGATTTTGGATTTAACTGTGTGATAGAGTTCTCAGTTCATAGATGTAGAATAGTAATAAGAATGATGGAAAAATTTGTTTGTGTGTGGCTATGCAGGATGTTATCGCTTTGCATGTCTCGGAATGAAGAAATACGAGCATTCATCAAGTGGAATAAATCGTGTCAAGAATCAACACTTTTAACATTTGCAAATGATGCATTCTATTCTGGGTGGTGGGTTGAATCTCCCACACATGCATGCATGTATGAGAAATTGGAAATTCGAATTGACGCATGGAATTGGTATTGCAACTCAATTGCCAATGACCTTGAGAAAATCAATTTAATTCTCCTTTACTGGCCTTATTGTTACCCATGCCTAGTGGTTTCTTGTACATATAAAGCAAGGTTCTATAGTGAATCATTGACTATCATTGTGAATGAGGACATAATTGAATTTGTAATGGACCCATTGCCTATTAATAGGATAATTATGGACTACAGTAAAATATTCATTATGCGTTATCGAAAAGAGGAACCAAAAAGATTTTGGAGGATCAAAGCAAGGTTTGAAGGTCGAAGGATAGGAGTTTTGTTTGGAACTTTGAGGTTGATTAGAGGTTCATGTACGATGTAATTCCCTAATATTTTTAAAGGGTGATGTTAAATTTTACTAAATAATATAGAAGTAATCATGGTTTGAAATTGACATGAGTTCAATAGAAAATTGCAATGTATACAAATCATAGATGTTTCAAATAATCAAATTTTCAATATTAAATAACACTGCAGTTGTTTTTCTCTAAGGTGTTTAGGGTTTATCCTTCTAATTCATCGTTGACCTATGTAGCTGGTTTCCCCAACTTAAGTTGTTCTTTTATCCCCTTGGTTGTCGTCGAGTTACTGGCCCCTTTGCTCTAAGTTACCAGCCCCAAGCCCCTTTATTTTATTCTAAGTCTGACTATATAATAATAATAATTACATTATATGATTAACATCATATATTATATTATTATCAAATAATAATTATATAATATATGATATTACATATTATAATATATATAATAATTATATTATATTATATATGATAATAATAATATAATAATAAATTATAATTATATTATATAAAATATGGTATTATTATAAATTTATATATTGATAGCGATTTCATTTGGTGGGCTGCAAAATACTTTTCCCAAGCATTAATTTTTAATTTATTATATAGTTCTGACAAGTTCAGAGAATCGTTGTTGGTCGATCCTTACACGAGCCGAAGATTGACACTACAAAAAATCTGGACAATGAATAAATGCATCTGTCAGTTGAGGCATGTGTTCATTAATGATCTTCCTTTAAATCCTGGAGGTCTCCAGCAAAATAGCACTCGACTGGATTACTCAAAATATAGCATGGAGACTACCATAAGGCTCTGCTACAATAAGCGCTAGGTTGCCTTTTTGGGCCATATCAGAGATGGCAGACTGATGAACATTTGTAACCAGCAAAACTGATTCTTCCTTGAGGCAGTGAAGATGGTCTTCGCTAAAGACTTCTTGGTCTCCAAGGATAGATATAGGGTAAATTCACACATTTCCTCACGCTTTCTAGCTTCTTTGTTGGACCTAGGAGAGGCAAAGGTGGATGCACTGATAATTCTACGGGAGGTATTCACTCCAGATATTCTTTTGGACAACGTAAATGTGTTGATTTATGTAGAATTGGGGGTCAGTATCCCATGGCCGAGAGACTTGGAGAAGCTGTGGGAGGGATAGGAGGGCATAGCTAGGCAGTCGTTCCTGCTAAACATGAATGAGCAACAACTGGGAAGGCACAAGTTTTGGGCAGCTCGTAGGAGACACTTTCTTTGGTGGGCAATTGGAATGGACACAGAGGAGACTCTAATATGGCTTGAATACTTCGCAGCCATTGTGAGTGTGGGGAGATTCTACTCACAGTGGCCATAGGAGTGGTTGGGCTCCCAAGGCCACTTTTTTTGGTGATTTCTGTGTTGGGGTGGTAGGGTGGCAAGTTTTTGAGGAGTCACTCAATCAAGGGGCTAGGGATTTCTATGGTACTATGGTAGCCTCTCTAGTGTTGTGTGTTTTTGGAGCCTGGGCTAGCCGCTGGAGTGGTTTTTGTATTGATATAATTTCCTGAGTGTAAATCTTTTTGTATTAATATAATTACCTAAGTGTAAATCTTTTTGTATTAATATAATTACCCAAGTGTAAATCTTTTTGTATTAATATAATTTCTACTTTATTATTGATGTAATGATGTCAATGTGTTCATTTTATTCTATTAGTTATTATATCATCAAAGTGGGCCTGACTTCATATAAATATTATTCGATGCCAGATGGATATGTGTAGTTCAGAATGAAAGTCCAGAGTGCAAGACTTGCAATCTCAAACCTCCAGAATCAATCAAGAGCCGTTAAATTTACAAAGATCAACGGTTGAGATTATACAATAGTTTTTAAATTTTCAATTCCACCGTTCGATGTACGTGTTGTATTAAATAATTAATTCAGGCTGTAGACTTGCATGTCATCTTTAAATTTCATTTGAACTTTAAAGTGGGAGTACTCAGTACAAGTGTACAACTAAAACTACATACTTGTACTAAACTTTAATAAAAGAATTTACCATATTTCACTCGCTTTACTTCACAATTGGCACTTAGCATTTAGCAATTTTAATTGATACTACTTAGAAGCGAGAGGGTCAAGGACTCATGTGACAAGGAGATTGCAGTGCACCAAAAATTTTAATATTGGTTGTGTGATGCCACAGATTCACTCAGTGCCAGTCTTTGTATTCATCTTATCTGGGTAAGTGAAATATAGATATACTTTATTCCTATTACTATTGTTGTTACTGTTGTCCTTGAGACTTCAGTTTTTTCAATCTTGGGGTTTAGGGTTGAGTGTTTACAAGCATGTCTACTAGCACTACCAGACCAAAAATTGGGAAAACCAAAGAAAAAGAAAAAATAGACTATGCCAGAGTGCTTAAAGCCCCAAGTTTTACAGATGAATACCATGATATTTATGACCTTGTAATTTTTGGAAGGTTTACCTTAGTACTTAGGTTTTCATTGGAGAATAAGGTACGTCAAGCACAAGCTAAGCAACCTGACCCAAAAAACCAATACCAATTAATGGGATGAATATACCATGGGTGGTTGGATTGGGACGCTTGATGTTACTTGAGGTTTTCTCTTGCCCTAAATTTATCATGGTTTGTGCCCAGAATTATGATGAAAAAAGAAAAGCAATAGTTAAAAAAGATAGCTAGGAAATAATTCTTCCCATTAATGGAGAACATTTTGGCAAATTGTTGGGTTTTACCACTGAAGAATGTGGAGCAGTCCTCATAAACCTAGAAAAACTTGCTAATACTTATGAAGCAGTTAGTGAAAATAACAAAATAAGATTGATCAAAACTCTAATAGTGGATGGTGTCCAACTCAATCAGAATCATAAGCCTCCTTATAAAATTAATATTTTTAGATCATCGATCTAGGATACTATTTCCATGCAAGTGTTTTTCCTTGGATTGGATAATAATAGTGAAGTGGATGCAAGCCTCCTTGAAATGGTATACAATATCCATCAATTCATGCCACCTGCTAAATATAGATTTCTTGAGCACATTGCAGAATCCATGCATTGTCATTTTTTAATGATCAAATGAAGCCAAAGTGAACATCCCACTCCTAGTGCCAACAGAAAAACATTTAGGTTCAAAACCTACTTGTGCTATTTTTTTCTAGTGCATTTTGCTAGGACATTTTAGGATAACAAGCTTCAAATTCAACGTCAGCAAGATAAAATTGGACTACTGGATTGGACCCATAAGATAAAGATGTATCATAATCAAAAGAACTACAATAGTTTTATGGACTACTTTTTGGCTCCATTGTATGAAACCATTACAAATACTCCAATGCCTAGATTGCTCGAGTCTTGTAGAAATTGCATTCAACTGGGAAAAGAAATACAATTGGTTGACTGGTACTTCATGGAGGAATATACTGTCCTAAGATTTTATGGATCAGGAGCACGGCCCCACAAACTTCCAATACATGTGATAAAGAAGGTTTTTGCATTAGAATACATACGGTAGATGGAGAGTACTAATCAGTTGTACTTTGTTAGTTAGCAAAAGAAGAGCATATTTCCTTCCTTACCTTTTTCATGTGGAGGGTTCACATTCGAGAGAAAAGCATTCACTGTGGCACATGAAATTCTACAACTTTTTAAATTTGATGTTGACTCTCACTGGCAGTATGACCCATGTGACATGATTAAAAGAAGGCTTGTGGCCAATAAGAATGCTCCAACTAAAATTCAACATGAAAGTAAACCCCTGCTAGAAATGTTGAAAAACAAGAATTCTTGGGAGGAGGTGAGAAAAGTCATGGAAAAAACTACTGCTCAAAGAGGTATTTTTTAAAAAAAATTGTCATCAGAAATAATGGGATTGCATCCAATTCCACAAACACAGAGAGATACACTGGCAAACAAGAGATTCAACAATTTCTATACAAAAGATGCTGAAAAATATAAGTGTACAAAAATTTGAGAGAATCTAAAACAAGATTGTACAGAGGAACATTGGACATCATCAAAAGTTTCTTCATTTTGGTCTATGAGGAAGGATCTCAGTGATCCAAAAGCTACTGCAGATCTCAAAGATGTCTCAAAATATGAAGAGCTCAACAAATTGTGGGATAAAGAGCATCCCTCTAAAGCTCAAGCAACTAATGTTGAAAGTGATGATGAGGATGAAAACCAACCCAAAGATCTTAGTGCCTATGTATTCAAACCTCATATGAGGGGCATCAATAGCCCAAAAATTAGGTTATGAAGGTGGTGGTTTGGGGCCCACAGGAGAAGGCATTTGGACGGTACCAGAGGTATATCCTAGAAAACCTAATGATCTTCTACTTAGCATTAGAGGTGATGAACAAGCCAATTCCATCTTTAAATCCTCAGAGTGAGATTTCAATCACTAATAGTACCACAAGGGTCTTCTGATCTACATGTTTCTCATTCTTTTCTTGCAGGAGATGGTGGACATTCTAGTGCAACTGGTGGCAAATCTGGTGATGGTACAGGTATTAGTAGTAGTAGTGGTCATCAAGAGATGCAACAACAAACTTAGAAGAGGCCATCGACAACATTAAATGAAACTATAGACAAACTTAAAGAGGAAGGCCTTGTGAAGACTAAGAAGTAGAAGGTTATGGGAAGTTTTGATTCCACATCCACATCAAAGTAGTTGTTTCCAGAAGGCACCCCCCTCCTATCGTTAGTGTGACTGGGACAAGAATGGCTAATACTCAGCCACAATTAATTAGAGATGCCGCCAAAACTACAACTACTCCTTCACCATTCAAAGTTATGTCAAGTGTCATAGATTGTGATTACAAAGATGAGTTTGAAAAGAAGGCAAAATTATCTATAAGTTATAAGAAGTAAGTGCTAGAGATAGAGACTACTGCAACTTTAGAGCTTGCAACAACCAGGGTATTGACTGCATTTGACCTGGAAAAAGAAAAAATGGATTACATGATTATTGTGCCCAAAGTTCAAGATAAACTAGAGGACCATATGCAATGATCTGACTATGAGGTGAGCACCATCCAAGTGGATTTTTCTAGAATGAAAAATTCTAACAAAATTAATGTATCAAAAAAGAACAATGAAGTGGTGTACACATCATTGCTAAAGCAGGAGGGAGAGAAAAAAAGGTATGATTGTTTTAAATTTCCTAGTAACCTTGTTGAATATATTGTCTACAAATTAGAGTTGTAAGATAGATAGGTCACATCTTCCAGTAATTGAGTTACAACAGAAGGAAAATATATGCAGTGATGTTAATTCCATTCATATTGCTCTTTTTCATTTGACTTTGTGATTTATGTAACAGGTTGGAGACTCTTATAGGAAAGTTATAGGCAGACATAGCAAGTGAAAAAGCCAAGAGGAAAGGAGAAGAGAACAAGACCAAAGAATTAGAGAAAAGGATAAAAAACTCTGACTCTACATCAACAAGTGAAGTGAATAAATAGACAGAGGAGGAAGTGAATAAACTGAAGAAAATGTTAAGTGAAAGTAAATAAAATTATGATATTCAAACAACCAATTCAGAAAAATTAGAACAATCCTTAATTGAAGCCAATACCAAACTGGAGCAATCAGAAAAAGTAGGACACGTGGCAAGAAAATGTGGAGAGAAGGAGAAAATTCTCTCAAAATTTGCAGAAAAAATTAAAGAATGCAGAGAATGAAATAAAATCCTACCAAAACAAAGTATTTGAATTATATAGAAACACAATGGTTTATATAAAAAGTAACATTTGGGAGAAAATAATGAAGAGGATTGATGATTTGTCTAAAATGTTTGAATTCATTGATGATCTAGTATTATGTAGTAATGCACTCAAACAATACATTGCTGAAAATGGAGACATGGCAACTTCAAGACAGTCAGATGCAAACAAAATTTTTAATCAATCTATATAGCTAGTGGTGAAGAATTGGAATCCAAAGGAATTCAGAACTATATTGATGCCACAATAAGGCCTCAACTATCATTGAAAAATGTACAAAGCTGGAACAAGCACATGAACTTTTGGTACAAGTTGCATTATTGACAAAGCAATTGCAAACAAATGTAGAACACTTCAAAAAGCTTGGTTTGCCAGTGGCTTTTGACCCATCATACTGATACATTGGAAAGGATGCTTTCAAAAAGAAGATGGAGGATAAAATGAACTTCGACAAGGACCAGTTTCCTCAAAATCTTGATGAGGCAATTTTTATGGATTCCATCCTACCATTGATAACCTTGAATGCAAATTTGAGTGATACATTCAAGTCAAGTAACAATATTAGTTATAAAATATTATCACAGTTAAAACTTAGTAACCATGGGTTAAGAAAAATTACACTTCCATCAGATGAAGAGTGGAGCACTCTACAAAAGCTGATAGAATGATTTAGTAACATGTGTTTCCAATGACATCAATACCAGAATGACTAGGCTGTTGGACTGTTGTTTCTGGTTTTTTGGCATCCATTCTTTTTGTTGTCTATCTGGACTGCCCTAGGGGCTACTTTGTAATGGGTTCAGCACCCTTGGCTTGCCACTTATCTAATCAAAAACATGTGTTTCCAAGTTCCAACAGAGCATTGTGCAGAGTTGGTTTTGAGCAAGTTATTATACATTATAAATGTAATACTTCAGTATTCAATGTATTCTAATTTCCTTCAGACCTTCAATGTTCATTTGAAAATCAATATAACACTGAAATCCTATTATGTGTTGAAATTGTCTATATTATTTGATTGCCCACTTCATATTAAATATTTGCTAATGGTGTATATTAATAATATAATATGCTACAACATTATTCATATATTTCAATCTAGAACTGATAAAATGCTCATGAAAAATCATGCAACATGCAAGAAACTGAAACTTACAACTCCAAAAATATGGCAAACTATCAAAATTATATTATATTTCACTGTTCAAAACTTCCCCAATCTTCCAACAACATTACAAGGTAGTACTTATATCTTATTTACTTCTCAAAATTTCCAAAATCTTCCAACAACACAAGAATGATTAACATAGTTCTTTATAGACCAAGAACATGTACTCAACATTGATTACATTATCATTTCAAATAGGTTCTGGATACAAAGCACCACCAACATGGCATTGAGAACATTAATTTCATTTGAGAGAAGAAAAGAGGAGTAGATGGACTTTGGGAGATGTGTAGCCACCTGAAGATCTACCTCATTAATGCTGGGGAAAAGGTGGTTGGCCTGTTCAAACATGCGACCCATACTTGTCCTTCCATTCACTGTATGTCTTTTCAAGTGGCCAAGGGAATGAGATAACCTCTGCGATCTTGCCATTATGACTGACATAGTTGGCATCCAAAATAGACTTTACATTCTTGCAGAATATATCAAAAGTAAATTCAACCAAATGTAGCTTGTCAAGTGATAAACCCAGCACCTGCATGGTTGGATTGCCTTCATCACAACAAGAGGGAATTAATTGATGACCATTATCTATTATTTCTCTCTTCCACTTGTCCAGGTCCTTAGCCTTCCCATCAGCCTCCAAAATATGTGGCAACCGTTTAGTGTCCATTGTTTCTATTTCCTGCATCTTTTCCCTCAAAACTGTATCCAATTTCAATTGAAAACTGGCCACATCCTCGAAATGTTTCAGTATATCTAACACCAAATTCAACTCAAGAGGTGCATTTGCATCAAATCTAGAACAACTAAGAAAATATTTGACCTCTAAAGTTCTTGATAGCCACTTAGCTTTCACATTTGATAGTCTTTGCTTATTAGATTCATGCTTCTCATAGGCTATCCTTAATTTTGAGTAAGTCCTCTAGGACTCCTCCACTCTGGCCAAGATTTTGGTCACTCTATTTTTTTATCAAATTGGTGACCATTTCCTTTACTTTGTTCTCATTTTCTTCTTTCAATTTTTTGGTATCCTCCTTCAATTCTCTAATTTCTAAAAGGAGAGACTGTGTGTCAATTGGAAGTGACTCTACAGTCTAAATGATAGGGGACTTTGAGATGGACCAGTCTCTAATTGTGGTTTCCCTTCATATTTGTTCAACCTGGCCATGGCCACTGCATATTTCTTCGATAATTCATTATAGTCTTTCTGCAGTTTAATTGTCGTTGCCTCAGAAAATTATGTAGTTTACACATTTAGACTAGCAACTTGAGGGGCAGGGGTGTTTGACACCCTTCTAATTATGCCATTGCCAGTCAATTCCTCCAAACCAACTTTTGGTTTCTTATCACTGGGGGCCAATGCCCAAATTGCCAAGGTTTCAAACCTTGGGTCAAATGTAGCACCCTGCAAAGCTTTGCTGACTTGTTCCTCTGTCATATCAGAGTCATCCCTTGTTATGGTATCAAATGCAATTGCATCTGATAGAGTCCAATGTGGTAGTAGTAGGATGTTGCTTCTGGCTTCAAGAGCCCTGCCCTCCTATGGGATTATTGCACTTATATCCTTATTAACCTCACTCAAAACTCTTTGAGTAATAGTATCATACTCAGAGGGGTCAGCACCACTCCTTGCTTCCTCAATTCTCCTTTGAAATTCTTCATTCTTTGTCCTCAGCACGAATAGCCTAAATTTAGGTATGCTGACAAATGCATCATCTGTAATAAATTGGTTACATGCTAGTACTCTCATATCTTCTATATCAACTTCATTGTTAATTGTTGACCTTGTCAACATATTATCTGGTGAAGAGTATGGCCTTATCCTTAGTGGGGAACTCACCTAATGAGAAGGCTCCTGAATTTGTTCTTCTGTTGCTTCTTCCATCTATTCCACAACTTCTGTCTCCACCTCTGCCTCAAGGTCAATGATTTTTTCCCTCTTTGGAATAGGGGAATCAGGGGATTCTTCCTCTCTTACATACTTACCCCTAGAACTACTTGGTTAGTAAGATGGCCTCTCCTCACCTGTAGGTGCACTAGCTATCAGTTTGTCTACCTTGGCAAAGATCATCTCAATTCTCCTTATGGGATCTTGCACTTCAGCAAAAGCCCCAGGGTATGCAAGATTGACATTTCTCTTCATCCTCTCTCCCTCAATCACTGCATTCCATTTATTTCTCAAAAGATATATCTCTTGTATTGACTAGCAATTTCTTACTATATCTTCATTGAAGATGACTCGGTGGGGGTAACTAGGCCAACTGACCTTCAACCTTGTTTTGTGAATAAAACCCTCAGGGTCAAATGTTCTCACTTGCTCCGTATCCATCCTATAACACTAAAGCATGGAGCCAATCTGATCTAATCCATTCTTATCAATTGTTATAAAATCACTAAGCTTCGATGAAGTAGGGATGAGCGACCCCTTCTTGTGCTTTTTTAAATGCTCCTTGTCAGCTTTATTTAATTGCCTTATGATTTCCATGAAGGCAAACCTCTTGGGCACAAACTTAGGTAGAGTGTAAGGTGGAGCCTCACACCCATAAATCCTAATGCAAGTAGTATTTGCATGTAGAAACCAATCTCCCCAGTTGTGTTCTATGTTCAAGTGTGGGGCTCTTTCCAAAGGTCTCAAGAAATCCTTAACTTCTTTAGGTATTCTGTCCCCCTCAGGTTTCAAGAAACCTAAGACCTTCCTTACAAAATTCTCCTCAAGAACAACATAACTAGCATCCTTAAACTACATGTCAAGCATGCAAGTCCACATTTGCACTAGCATTATGTTGCTTTGTTCATCTATCATCCTCACATGTAAATCCTTATACCACTGGCAGTGGCCTGACAGAGAGAATAGGATCATGTGGCACATCAAAGGATACCATGTGAATTCCACATGGGGACCTACAATATACAAGTTGTTTTTTATTGTCACCATCTGCTTATGCATTTTCTCAGCCAAGTAACCGCATAGTCATATGGATGTCGGGTTCCAAGATCTTGAATGCAACCTGCCATCATCATCAAGGATACTGGCATTCTGTCAGCTGCATCCCTCCCAAGCACATGGCATAAAATATGGTAAGTTCTGACAAAATATTCCATGAACAAGTTACAATGGAAGGGCTCCTCTTCTCTATCAGAAATTTTTACCAGGCCTCCATCAACTCCCCTTGGTCTATGCTTGGCCAGTTTGAATGATCTATAGGCATATCTGACAATCTTATACTTTTCTTTGAAGGCATTCAGGTCAATGGGCATACTGGCAGTAGGGTCTAAATTGAACACAGTTGAAATATAGGCTTTTGTGAATTTAATTATAATAGAACCATTTCCAAACATAACAGACCTAGTTTTGGGGTCATATCTACTTGCAATTGCTCTGACTAGGTTTGAATTGACAAAGATGTTGGGGCAAATCAGCTTGGCCAAATCAAGCTTCCAGGCATGGCAAATAGGAGATCTATAGTCTTCTTTGTTATGCCAATGCTCAAATAGGCTCCACGTTGATACATGTATCCTATCATCTCTACAATTCACACACAAGTCATAGATTTTATCATTTTTTCCTACTTGTCCTAGCCCTGTTGCAACTTTCCTCAATGACCCAGGACATTGGATCATGAGGTCTTTGTGTAGACTGCATTTTGAGGTAGAAGGTTGACTAGATTGACTCATCCTTCTAAATTGTGTTTATGTAATTAACTTAGGGCTTCTGCAACTATAAATTACTTCTTAACACTTTGAAATGAACGGATAGATGAATTGATGAGACATAGAGGAACAGAAGCCACTTACTAATTTTTGATGCTAACAGAGGCCTGGAATCACATCAACTTGTTCATTTTAAAGCTCCTTTCGCTGGGAATGCAACTATGCTCTTGAAAATGATAGACAATGCCCTAAATTATGCCCTTATAATGCTAGATTTCTTGCCATTTGCAATACTAATGGTGGCGGTGACAACCATTACTCAGTTCATGCCATGGACAGTTGAAAAATCCTCATTCATAGGAAACTTGAAATGGGGCTATTGATTCTACAATTGACGACTGAGATCACGTGACTAGATTTGAAAATCTTCGTCACCACCTTTGAAAAGACCTTGACCAATCAGAATAAGCTAAATCGTTGTACCCTCTCCGTAGATCACATCACCTTTTTGTCCAGACTAGACACGTGGTGCCTTTCTTTTCAATTATTTAATAGAGGAGTGCCGTATGTTGCCATCTCATGATAGCACAATGAATATTCCCCTCAGAGAGATACCTCTGCGATGGAGCACAGTCGTTGGATCAAAAGTTCTTCCGTGGACCACTATCATATCAGTTGACAGATGGTAGTCATTTCGTATCATCGTGGGGAGGGCGTGACGTCATGAAAAAGGCGTTACGAAGCTACGAAATGTGCTTTATAAAGCTTTAACCTAAGACTTAAGGCTTTGATTTTTATGAGCAATAGCAGGTAAGGCTAGGCTTAGGGGCCAGTCAACTCATGGGTGTGAAGACATTAAGTTGTGACTTAAGCGATCGGTAACCTTCGACAGACAGTCAACAGAGGGAAAGAAGAAAAAGTGCAGGAAGCACAAAGCATAAACACTTATAATTTTAGGGATTCAAAATTCAAATAGATGAAACCAAGTGAACCAAAAGCCCTAAATCCTAAGGAAGCACCACCAGGATGTTCTGTTGGACATCGTGGAACAATCTGCTGGGGTCTGCTATTTTAAAATTGATAAAATGCTATGACCGAGGAACCTAAATTTAGTGTTTGAATATTTATCTTAATAGTTATACTTAGAGTAAATTTAATTCTTTAAGAAGATATTGAGTGTTCTGAGTGATTACAAGGATTCTTAAGTAGAGTTGTTTTAGGAACTGATCAAAGTATGGTAATGCAACGCGTTATTCTATAGTTTACAAGAGCTGGAGCCTGGGAATTTTAAAAAACCATCACAATGCAATAAAGGAAAATAAATGAAACACTATTATGGTTATAGAGAAGAAAAATTACTTCACATTTAGTTGAATGCTTGTAAAAATTATCAGAATCACACAATAATAAATGAAAATATTAATTTTTTTGATTGAAAATAAAAAATGTACATCACAGATAGACAAATTGAAATAAAATGCCATCAACAACATTTTGGAGTTTGGAATATGTAATACAATATAAATACCTAGTAGCTTCTAAATCCCTTCAAATTGCCAAATCATCTTGTCATTTAGATTCTCCCAATCCTCCCTATGACCATGATATCTAGAATCATCCTGATCATGTTCTTCAGTTTCTTCTATCTCCATATCTCCACTTAAGAGCATCTCATCATCACCACTACCACTACATGTGGCACTGGTATTCATTGTGTCACTGTCCTGCATGCTATTATTGTTTGAAGTGTTGCACGACCCTCTTCTTTCACATGAGGACCTCCAGATTGCGAGTGCCCTATCAAAAGGAAAACTCTAAATATCATGTCTAGTTGTATACATCCTCAAGCAATTTTCCAAATTCTTGTCAAGTTTATTTCTTATCTTTGATTTCAAGAACCCTAATGCACTGAAAACTCTCTCATCCTCCACCAACCCCAATATCATGGTTTGACATAAATCAGCAAGTTTGAAAATTTTTTATAATGCATCATGCAATATTTCGCTTTGACTTAAGGTTTCCCAAAGCTTTGTTATCGATCCATGTTGGTGGGGAGCCTCCATGATTTTAAACTGTTCACTCATTGAAATTACAAATCGACTTGATTGATCACTGAGCTTAGTTTGATTTAAAATTCCTTCAATTACTTGTCCATTGAATTCTATACATTTGCAAAAATGATTTGTTAAGGTCTTTATCTTGTTGTGAAAATCAATTGGCTCACAGTTGACCTAATATTGAGGATACCCTATAGACATGGCTTCAAGTAGTTCATCATGAGGGAATCAATCTCTAATATCTGAGGAAAGAGATCTCGCAATACTCTTTAAAGTAGTACTTACAGAATTGATAATCTTGTCAAAAACTTCCCTTGAAACAGGTTCTTCTCTGATAGTGCACTTGACCTTGTTTAAATAGTACATTGATATCTCAAATCCATTTATAGAGACACATAACTCCCCACTACCATTAAACAGTAAAAAATTAGCATTATTGGTCACATTTGTTATCAAATGCTAGCTGCTAAATTTTGGACTTATGAAGGACTAGCTTGATAGATATAGATTATCGAGGGTCATGCATATCATTCTATGTAGTCTAGTATATTTAGAAATATACATAGTCCTTTCTTGGGCTTTTTTCACAAGCATGTTTATTTCCTCCAGCATGGAAAGAATACCAGCTAAAGCGAGGAGTGTCTCTATGTCACTTAACCTATGTAAGAGGTCAAGAGCCCTGTCAATTGTGAAGTGATGTTCGTACATTAAACCAATCAAGGATTGATATTTTGCAAAAACTCTTTTAGCTGGTCCAAGCAAGGAGATCCATCTGGTATCAACATCCTTAAGAAGCTTGTTTCCTATAGCTATTCCCTTAGCAAAATATTGAAATTCCAAAAACCTTTTGGGACTTCGGTAGAAGTATGAGTAGAGCTCGCGGACTAGATCTTCAACTTTTGATACTGCAGGAAACATGCTCACAATTTTAAATGCTAAATTCATTCTGTGGGCCATGCAATGAATGCCAATCATGTATGGTGAAATAAAAGTTTGTAGCTTCACACACATACCATTCCTATGACCTTGCATTACTGAAGCTCCATCCGCCCCTACACACACCAACTTTCTCACAATTGTGCAGTCATCCATACCTCCAATTTCATTCAAAGATTTCTTAACTATCTCAAATAGATTTTGTGATGTTGCATTCTCCTTCATTCTATAAACAGAGAGTAGATGAGGTTGGCAGACATGATTTGCCACAATATACACATGCATACATACCTAG
Source organism: Cunninghamia lanceolata (assembly GCA_027924645.1). Classification (NCBI taxonomy): domain Eukaryota; kingdom Viridiplantae; phylum Streptophyta; class Pinopsida; order Cupressales; family Cupressaceae; genus Cunninghamia; species Cunninghamia lanceolata. The sequence goes on along the minus strand of BSBN01000562.1, from coordinate 5,587,133 downwards.
GAAGTATTATCTATTGTTGTAACTTCATTTAGAGATAATGCAATAAAAGTTGACTCTTTTATTTTTTCCTGTAAATCACATTTTTCCACCTCAGCAGGAGAACTTGCCCATTCCCATCCACTGTTTATTGACCAGTGTGTGTTGGGAAAATTAGGAACACCCATAAAAGATAATAAACTATTATATTCAGGGTAGTCTGTCATAGGATGCCCTCTACTCAAAATATGAAAAATAACACCCAGCTAAATAGTTTTTGCCATTTGTAATTCACCTTGAGTCCCTTCACCACCCTCAAACAACTTCTTCTTCCTTGACATCTCTCACAAATTAAAAGCTATAGAAATAATGTCATTTTGTTCAAGATGTAATCATAGATGATAGAATATAAATCCCTGGGTCCTAGACTCCTAGATTAAGATATCTCCCTAGTCCTAATTCCTACTCAATCAATATCATCTGTAACAAAGACACAAATAATCAACATGAATCTTATATTATTACACAGTAAACTTGTAAAGAAATGATCACTTACCTTTTAGTGACTCACCAATGCCTGTAGCTGTAACTTCTCTATGATTCGAAATGAATCAAGGATTCGAGAGATGAGATGAACAAAATGTGTAAACTTAAAGGATTAATTAGAGTTTCAAATGCATTTATATCAATGCATATTTGCTGAATAACACAGGATTTTCAAATGCTATTATAATAATATGGCGATTCCCGCATACTATTAGTTATAAGTGTTAGGCAAAATGGACCTCCATCAAACACATATATAGTAATTTTCTAGGTGAATATGGCCCTATAATTAGCATGGATTTATAATGGTATTGGCGAAGTTGGTCCTTATACATGTGAACCGTTTAATTATACTGGCGAAATTGGTCCTCGTACATGTTAACCATTTAATAATATTGGTGAATTGGGTCCTCATGTGTGTCAACCGTTTAATGATATTGGTGAATAAGTCGGTGAATTAAAACATTCCTTCAAAATTCCAGGTGAATCACCATTAGAACCGCGTAGTATACCGTGGCGAAAATACTAACTATAAATGCTTCAAAAATTAATAGGGTGGCGAATTGAAACACATTTGATCAAAAATCCATAAAAACCAGATGAATTGGCCCCCCGCTAGTGGTAATGTATTCGCCAATTCCTCATTCACAAAAATGAACTATTCACCAATTGGGGAAGATTCTTCACTAAAAAAATCCCTGCTCTTCAGAGGAACTATAACTTGGTATGCATGAGAAGTGAGTGTTGTAGAGGGGAGCCGGTGCTACCAAGTTACTAGTTGTTCGCCTTTATGCAAGTGGCTGGGGTAAACCCAAGTTGGAACTCATCAAATATTGTCCTTGCCAACCTTAGGATTGTGCTTGCTTTTGGTCAAAATTTTGTAAAAATAACATGGAATCTTCTTGTTTGATGTGTTTCCTTTGAACTAATTGATACAAAATCATCAGTAAAAATACTAGATTTGCTTCAACAAACATTTTGAAAACAAGCCAAGATCAAAAACCTGAAACACAAAGGTAAACCTTCTACGGATCTCAAAAAACAAAGAGCACTTCCACACATTTTGAGGAGAAAAGAAATTCATTTTAGGATACCCATTATTGCATATACCTTGTTTGTGATCTCAGGAAAACCATACAAATCAGTTTCGCATCCATTTTCCAAACCATTTCCATTTGCCATATCATCCATAGCAAAAACATCAAACAAAGCAAACCAAGTTTCCTACTAAGGTGTCATTAAGATCTTCCAAAATTCAAAACAAAAATCTAGTTAGTTTCATAACAGGATATATCATCCTACATCTTGGAACTACACTAGTGTAATCTTGATAAAAGAAGTAGTCTATATCAATAGTGGTGATCAACTCTCCCTACTTTGACTACCTTTTAGCTAAGAGCACATTTATTTGAACAACAGTAGATCAAAATCTAAAAATTAGGAAATATCTTGTCATCTTAACCACACCAAAAATGTCCATTTATGTTCACAAGCATTTTCATCCAACCTCTACCCACATTAAACAGTTTTTATGGTTGCAACTAGATCAAAATCCAAAGAAAAACAAGATATGGATCCTTTGAACAAAGACATACCATCTCCATCCCACAATGATGGAGAGGAAGAAATCTCATATGAGGACGTAATTGATGCTATACAAGACTCAAAATTTCAAAAGATGATGGACAAGGTCCTAAACATGTATCCTCAAAAGTATTTCCTTATGCTAGCACAGCAAGGGACCAAACTTCCGTCATATTTTGACACCTCCACCTTAAAAGACACCACCTCTATGAATGACATGGAAACTCCCAAGATCACACAAGAGGCTCCCAAAAATAAGAAAGCTAAGAATGTGACAAATCCATTAGAATCACTTATGCAACAAATCCGAGCTTTACAACAACAAGTTGGGGATTTACAAACTGGATCTTCCACAAAATGATATTCATTAAAGGACATATCCCCTTATCCATTTGATAAAAGCTTGGTTATGATACCTTTCCCCTCTAGACACCAAGATCATGCATCCTTAACCCGTCTTAATAATACTATTGACAAGGGAAATACCACCTTAAGTTTAGAATCATATACCCCTCCATCTACTAGTCCTCCATCACCATCCCCTAGAATGCATATCCCAAAGCATACTAGTCCTACACCAACACTGCCATCAAGTTCCCCAAGATCTAATCCACCAACCAAAGAATCCTCGAATGATCTTCTCCATAGACTTTTTCCAAAATATTACAGCAAAAGAAAAGCTATGGAGACATCAAAATCCACTCATCCAATGTCATCCCCATCCAACACAAGCAATCCTAACCTTAATCATAGGCCTACACCTTCTACCATTATTCTCCATCTGTTATGTTGCCCATCCACCCATACACTCATGAAGGATGTGATCCAATGGCTATTAGCAAGGAACCAACCATCTCCATGTCATAAAAAACCTACCCAAGAGGCTATCAAAGAGCCTTCAAACACATCCATTGCTTCAACCCCATCATATAGTCCACAACCCCTTGAGCCTATTGAAAAATCCCCACCAATGAATCCAAGTCAAGATCCATCATCCCCTCATGTTGATAACCCTCAAGAACCTGTCAAGCCTATCCAAGATCCTATCACTTCTATTCAACTAACCCAAGAGGTATGTCAAGAACCTAATCCTAAGCATGTGAAAACATCAAGTCCTAGTCCTAATCAAGATCAAATTACTTTCATTCCACCCATCCATAACGTTTATCTTTTCCATGATCAAGATATTTCCTATGAAGAAGATATCCATGAACAACTTGATCCTATACACATACATGAGAAAGAAACCCAAATCCAACCCATCCATAACCTATATCTTTTCTATGATCAAGATATTATCATTGATGAAGAACCTATACATGAGCAAATTGATCCCATCCATATCACACTTAATCCTATCTATGATCAAGTTCCTATTTATGATCATGATCCTGTCTATGATCAAGGTCCTATCTATGATCAAGCGAACCATGACGATCCTCTTAGCCAAATTTATGCATTCCATGGTCATGAGCTTATTATCCAATCTATCCATAACCCCATAACCATCCATGTGCAAGAAACCTCCATTACTCCTATCCATCCTCCACATAGTCCTATCCATGATCCAACAACACACACTTTCCTTGATGAGATACTTTCCTCCCAAGTGCACATAGATGATCAAACCAATAACTTAGATCTTAGTGAGCATACCGATAATCAAGATCCTAATGATCCTCCACCATCCATTATTGACCATGTTGCAAATCCGTTATCCTATCCCCTTGGTCTCACTACCTTCATCCATGAATGTTCTTCCTTAGGAGAGCAACAACCATTATCTATCACTTCACCTTCCCCATCAAATATTAAGATCACATCTAGTGTCCAAATCACACATAATCCCATTGTCCACCGCATACTCCAAAATATGAACTATCAAGGTAAAGGCTTAGGCCTTCATGAACAAGGTATTTTGGAGCCTGTCCATGTCGAAGTCCCTCCACCCTCTTATGGTCTTGGTTATACTCCCCAAGAAAAATAATCTCATGATGTTGGTACTTCCTCCATGCCTTCTAAATCCACCACTTCCCATCGCAAACCCTATAATATTCCCAAAACATATGTCACCATTCCACCTCCATCATCCTACAAATGCCAAAAGCATGTGACCATACACCTTCCACCATCCACTTTACCTCCACTACTTCCAACTCCTAACATCCCTCCATCCATTTTACAATCACTTCTCCCAACGCCAAATTCATCCATCTACACATTTCCTTACATTTTGAATCATGACCGACAAATGCACATATTGTCTAAACATGAAGCTTCCACTCATTCCACCAAACCTATGGGATTCAAAAATAAACATTGGGATGCTTCCTTTCATAAAGTCAAAAATCCTAAGGGTCCTAATAGCTTAGGAAATCATTCCAAAAAATCAAAGAAAAACCCATCTCAAAAGTTGCATACACCCACACACCTCAAAGCAAAAATGACAAAGGTGTGGGTCCCCAAACAACAAGTATTAACCTCAGAAGCTACACAAAAGCTACATATACCCAAGCCCATACCTTCACAAGTAAAGTCTGGAAGAAAAAGGGTTTGGGTACCTAAGAAAAAAGCCATCAAGTTAAATGAGGCATCCACCTCTCAAGAATCCCAACCATCCACTTTCTCCTTTTCCATCCAAAAGTCTCAAATCCTTCCATCCCACATGACAAGCAAAAATCAGAAAAATACTAAGTCTATGTGGGTCCCTAAATGCCTAATCACTCATCCACTAAGCAAACATCTCCATTGCTTCCTACACCAACTTCCCATCATAAGATTCAATGTTTATCATGGTATGTGAAACAGTTGGTCCTGGTTCCCTTCCATCCCACAACACTTCCACATACCTCCATCTCCCCTTCCTTCCACTATTATCCTACGCACCTTCCCCATCCTATTCCTATTGTCCATGCTTTTGCATAAGCCTTCCCTCCATCCTTACATAAGTCTTACATAATTTGCATCGTAATCCACTATCGCACCTTCCATAATCCACTATCTACCTACTCTGTCTTCCTTTCATACAATCCTTACCAACATCTATGAGAATAGAGACATTTGACATGATCCATGCGATGACATGCATCTCTAACAGGACACTATCACCTTCATGGAACCAGGCACTTGAGTCCCTCTTATCCGTATTCCACCTATCCTATCCAAATATTCAAAAAAAAAGAAAAATAAAAATCAAAAAAGTAAAGAAAAATTCTTTCATCCAATGGTGAAAACCTAGAAAATAGGTGCCTTGGATAAGTACCATGATGAAAACCTGGAAAATAGGCATTATGTGTAGGTTGATTTTCTATGACACTTACACTTGGGGGCACATTGTCTCATCCAACCTATCATCATCCAACCTATCATTTACATCCTATTGTATCCATCCTTATCCATTACGTACATATTCTTATCCCTTTGGTCCACTTCGTCCTCCATTCATTCTATTGATCTTGATAGAGATAGGGGCAAAATGTTGAAACAAAGCTTTGGACAACTCTTGATGTATCTAATACTTCTAAACATATCCTACCATCATATCCTTGCAAGCATTGTCACGATATATCCTGAGTCTAATATCTTGAATATGACATGTTATTCCTATGCGACATAGTCCTTGGAGATCATATCCTAAATTCTCCTACCCATCTCTCCTTCGTGCATTTCTGATCCATTATATCCTATTGTCCATTCTTCTACCTGCCCATCCATTATCCACTATCACCCATCCATTTACCTATCCATGATGTTCCCTTGTCATCGGTATCTAGCATTTAGGCTATCCAAATTGCCATCCAAATATCCCACAAACATCAAAACATTAGAAAAATATAGAAAATCCCAAAAACATCAAATCGTCTGCAACCCCATCATTGAACCATTGTCGAACTATGTCACCTCTGAGCTATCACATAGGCAAGGCCATCATCGATGAACCCCCAAGGCTTCCCATCCATTTCATTCCTTATCACCCATCATTTTGTCCATCCAGATCCACACCATTTCCCATCACCTAGGTCTTATGTCCACATGGCCCACGCCATGAACTACGTTGCCTCTGCGTTGTCATGTAGGCAAGGCCATTTATCAATGAGCCCCTGAGGCACTAGGTTAGTCCCTTAGGGCCCATTTCTTCATGTCTATTTGTCAGTTCATTCGCAATAAGTCAATTGGAGGCATTATCCTCGACCTAGTTGGAGAGTTGGATTTTTGAATGCTACAACTCAAAGGATAACAAACTAGATCATGATTTTATCACTAGACAACAAGCAATACAACAAAGCAAGCTTTTAAACATCATCTTGGCAAGAAGACATTTAAACTACACCAGACAAATCCCAACCTGCCTAAAACATCAAACATGATTCTATCAAGTTATTGCAAGAAAACATAAAAACATATAACTATGGCAAGAAAATTTGTGCTTATTAACAAGGTTTAAGTCGCAGAGTCTTGATTTTTGTTATTATGTCTTTCTATGCTACTCAAGGATGTCAAAAACTAGAGGAGCTAGGACAGGGGCATAATTATCTTATTTGTTTGTTGTTTGTGGATCAATCTTTAGTAATGTGACGACTTTGTCTAACGACATGATCGGCAAAAGATCATCGAGGATGTTCTAGGTCTAAACATGAAATAGGGCAATCCTTGTCTGTTGACATGCAAGGCGTACTCAGGTCATCTAGATTCAATTTTGACTAGATGCTTGTATTAGCTTGTTATATCAAAATCCATGTAAGTAATACTCAGGTCATCATGGTTTAATTATATCTAGATGCTTGTATTTTCTTACAACATAATAAAAGCTCAATGATGAAACAAAGTACTTCAAATACTTGCATATATGAAGATGACAACCTGCACATCCATACATACCAAATTTGCATTTCACCTCATTTATAAGCATTCCATAAATACCATTTATCCAATTGTCTTAAGATCCAAAGTCTTTTTCTTTCATTTGTCCAGGTTTATTCTTCTAATCAATTCTTCCATCAATTCGCTCAAACCCTTATCCAATTAATCCAAGCAATGAACCAAATGCAAGTCCATCCTTAATCTATACCAATCGAGTAAAGTCAATCTTGTCAAATTATCCAATCGCAATCAGTGGTCTTGATCCTAATCTTGTCATAAACCAAGTCAATCAATCATAATTATCAGTGGGATATATCTTTCCTGCGTCTTTGTGTTGATCTAGGGATATATCATTCCCTGCAATGAAAAACACTATCATCGATCATTATCGATTAATCATTGGTTTACAGCTGGACAGGGGTAATACCTTGTTTGTTCTTGTATCATTTGTGCATACTTGCTTGCTTGCTTCTATGTGTTATCATTTTATCTTGCATAGTGTGTCATTCAGCTCTTTCATCCTGTTAGTGCTCAATCCGACTAGATGTTTCCCAGTTATCCCTACAAGGTAGCCATCATTGATCAATAGGATTTCTGGGCCAGGGGCCAACAGTATAGGAGATAGACTCTATAAATATCTCCTCTTCTTCTTTAGGCTCTGCAGAACCAAGGGGGGTATTCCCTATTCAACATCTATAACATATGCTAGTGAACTTACTCAGATGTTGATACAAAGCAGATAAATCCTCTCTTATGCATACCAAAACTGTAAAATAAGTGCAAAGGGGCTAGCTTTGGGCCTATGCTCAGTTGTGAATCAGAGGATTTTGGTCCTAAAACTACTTCTAAAAGCCTTAAAAGGTTTATTTAAAGTTTGAGTTTGATTTTTGGTATTTGGATGTAAAACTAGGACCTTGGTTGTAACCTCAATACAAGACTAGATCGGTGCCTATTTCAGGGCTCGGAGTCAATAGACATACATATGTGAATGATCACCATAAACTCAAATCAATAACTGGGTTTCAAGTGGGTTTTGTAGTGTCTGCCTTACAGATACTTCCCAAAATTTAGTATTCAGTTATCTCTGCTTACAGACATCCTCATTGCAATATATTCTTCCCAAAACTTAACCCAAAAATATTTAATCTACTCCTTGAACAGAAGTAAAAAACTAAGCATTCAACATAGTGAACCCATGTCCTAGAATCTTAAACACCCCTTAGCTGTTTAGATTCAGAAGAAGAAAACATTCAATTTGGAGACAAATAACCGAATACACGCAATGAAGCATTACTCATATAAAGCAACATGAAACCAGTAAATTTATGCATAAAACATATAACATATGATTCATAAACTCACAAGACACCCAAAATAGAGCCACCAACGAAGTTGTATTTTATTATAGCACCAAAATTTGTTTATTTTTCAACAACCCAAATAAGTAACACAGTTTGCATTTTATAGCAAGACTGTGTACTCAGCAATAACTACAAAACATTTCAAAATTCCTGCCATAATACAATGCACCAAGAATAGCACCCAAATCAATCAATGCAATATGGAGACAAAGAGGAAAGAGCAGGTGAACTAGGGACATGTGCAGCCATTTGAATATTTTCCTTACAAATCTGGTAGGTTGTTGTCAATCGTCAACCCATACCTCTGTGATTTCACCATTAATGGCCAAACCTACTACGGCCCCTTGGAAATGCAGCAGCTACATGCCTGTGAAGTTTTTCTGCTCAAAAAAATAGTTGCAGAAACAAAGGAAATCCATCGCTGAAAATCTTTGAAACAGAACCATCGATTTCCCCCATCGCTGAAATCCATGGCCTCAAAATACTTTGAAAAGTTGGCAGCCAATGAAATTGTGCCACATAGCACCCTGTGCTTCTATCGTTGACTTTGAACCGCCATCTACCTTGCCCTCAAAATCCTTGCATATGCAGCTGAAAATGAGATTGTCTATACATACAATCCTTTGCATACAAGGCAGACCCCAAGACATCATGAAACAAATTTAAATCTGCATTCGGGTCTGGGCCTTGCATGTATCTCCCTTTGCACATCGGCATATACAACACACTTTACATACAAGCAACGGACTTCAAACTATGATGAAGCATATCACAATCACTTTGAAGTCCAACTTGTATCCTAACCTTTTGCATCTTCACTTTGTATGCTACATATACAAACACAATATACATTCTGCGGATCTCAAATGACTATGAAGCACTCGAAAATTCAAATCAAGTCCGGCTTGTACCTCCTTACTTGTATATTTCCTTGCACATCGCATTATACAAATGCAATATATATTCTATGGACCCAAGCCATTTTATCAACCAGATTGGAGAAATATGAAATCTGGGCCTTGTATCTTTTCATTGCATATCGGCTTGCATATCAGCACATACAAGCACCTAATATACATGCTGCGGACCCCAAACCATTATCCACCACAGTACATTTTCCTCTTCGCGTCCGGGTTGCATGTTCTTCCTTTATACATGACCAATGTATGTCGCATATATAATGCGAACATACAAGAAGATTATACATACAAACAATGGACTTCAACTTTTATCAACTGGAATGCATGCTAACTTCAGATCCGGCTTGTACATTAGGAATGTATATTTGATTGTATGTGCAAACATACAATCACAAATATACAAGCGGTGGGCCCCAGCTTTAAATCACTTTCCTTTGCATGTAGCGAATGTATATTGCATATACATTCCACATTGTATGTGAGGCAGACCCCACCAAATGTATCTCCTGCTTTGTATGTTGGCGAACATACAAGACCCCTTGTATCTTTTTTCAATGTATATGTATTAGCTGTCAGGCAAACTTTTGAGTTGACTGCTGATGCACTTTGTCTTGGCGATGAACCTTTGCACTGTAGCAAATGCATGTTAGCCCTTTGCATATTTGCATTGTACATTCCCAATGTATGTCAGACATACATTCACTTTTGTATATGTTTCCTTTGTATATTTTCTTGTATGTGCCTAATGTATCTAGCCATTGTATGTCTAAACATACAATGCGATATACATGCAATCCCTTAGATATAAACGCAACATATTCTAGGGATCTGCGAAAGATGCCTCAATGCATATACAAACCCGATATGCATTTAAAAGATGCATACAATCAATTTTTTCACTTCTTTGAAAGTCGATCGAATATTTTTGGGCCCGTCAATATACCTTTGGACTTGTACCTACAAAGACACAAACATGCGACAGATTTCACCGCCGCACAAAATAATTTTGGACTCAACATCTATTTTTTAAGCACAACGGGAAAAGGCGGTAAAGCAATGCATAGGGGCTAGTCAACCTATGAGCGCTACGGCATGAAGATGTAACTTAAACAATCGGGAACCTATTACAGGAGGTCAACAGCAAAATAGAAAATACAATGCAGCAGGCTAAGGAAAAATAAACCTAAGGCACCAAGGGCTTGAAAGAATAAAAATATAGGCTTGTAAAATCGATTCAAAACCCTAACCCTAGGTGAGAACCACCACATCCCATCCCTTATCTTACGTCAACCAATTTCTTCACCCTAACCTGTCGTTCACCCTATCTCGTCATGAGATTGTCTATCATCTTGTTGTCACATTCTTCCCGTCCAATCTCCCGAGAGGGCATCCTATCGTCATTAACCTGTACCAAGGGGAAACTAGGGCATGTATCAAATCACATAAAACTTTTAATTCTTTGAAACAACATGATAAAACATATTACATCAAAGAGGGGCAAATGTATACACCTAAAAATGGCTAAGTTGAATTAAATAAATATTTTAATACTTATTTTAATTCTTATTCTTCTATCAATTAAGTAAATATCCTAATTTATTTAAGTGATTCACATCCCTCTAATAATTAAATAAAATTAATTTATTTAATTAAATTCCCTAATTCTTCTAATGTCTCACATAATTAAATAATTCTAAATTATTTAATTAATCCCAAATTTCTCTATCCCTAAGTCCTAATTTCATAAATCCATATCACCTTTCCACCTCACCTTGTTGCACATGTAATTAAATATTTTAATTTTTAATTAGCTAATATTCCCTCACCCACATGTCCTATTTATCCTCTAGTCTAATTAGTTAACTCATCAATCAAATCTGTTAACTAATGAGTTATTTGAGTTCACTGGTCAATCTATTTTGTTGACTCCCCAATCAACCCAATTAACTGATCAATCATCTCAGTTAACTCCTCAATCTATTATGTTATCTCCCATAACTCATGAAGAAGGCTTGGACACTTGTCCTCTTCTGATTCGCGCACATTCCCTCAAGCTTTCTCAACCGCACACCTCACAGGTAATTCCTCCAGTCATGGACCTATTGACACTTGGATTTGGTCTTCCCTTAGCCTATATAAGCAAGGTCTTCACACCCATTTGCATCCATCTAAGCGTAAGCAAACTTACTCTGCAGGAATCATATCAGCATGTCTTTGGCAAAGTCATCATCCACTTGCATTCACACAACCTCATTATCATAATCATCATCCAATCATGTCTCCGTCAATCCATCTCCATTATAGTTACATTGTAGTTTAGTCTCCATTGCACATTCCATATCACAGCCGTTCTGTTCTTGTCATCTTCAAACAACAAGGAAGTGCACACTTCTGAGAGCTCCATTACAATCAAGATCAAGAGAAGATAGGTGAACAATGGAAGCACAGAGGTAAAACGGTCTTTGAAGATATATTCTTTGATTATTTGTATTTACATCACTTTCCATTGAGTTATTGGATGATTAGTTGTTTAATGCTATTGTTCACATTTTCTGATACTACGTTGAAACTCCCTCTTTTTTTTATGAGTTTCACCATCCAATCTCTCTTTTCTTCTCAACTTGTGTGAAGAAGTGTATGTATTAGCATGTTTTATTTTGCTCTTACCACTTCTACCTTTGACTTTTCTACCTGTTTGGCTATCTCTACGAGCAACTTCTATAACTCTTCCTTCTTTACCCTCCTCCTCACATGACGCTTTTCACAGTATGGAGGAGGGCTTTGATTACGAGGCTACACTTAAGGTGGGAGACCATGAAACAACTCATAAGATAGATCGCAACTTGGCTATCTTTCAAGAACATATTTCTGCTAATGAAAACACTCATTGCACTATAGACCCTCTTGTTGATGACATGCACATAATCCTTCTTAACTAGCATAAGGGCTTGGATTTCTTATGAGCGTTGGGCTATATTGTGCACCAACATGCTCTATTTTAGTTTCTTTACCTAGTCCAAAAACCCATCTACCCAACAATGCTTAATATTCTGTAGGGAACATCTCTATTTAATGTTTTGTTGTTTCTCCTTCTTGGTGTTTCGTACTGGTCATGGTTCCTATTGTTTTGTTTCTTCTACCCATTAATAGGGTTGTTGTTTTTTGAATGCAACTAAATTATCGTATGTATGTTGTCTTATTATTTTTATGTTCTTGATTGTTAGGGAGGAGCCCCTTTCAAAGCCTCTATTTTACTTTTAATTGAAAACTATTGTTTTATATACAATATAAAAATCTCATATTCAAATAAAAGATACACGTATCTAAATCTAAAGATGAAAACATGTGTACTTCATGGTTCACAACTAAATGCATAATATTAGACATATCTAAATTTTAGAATAGCATGATGTCATAAAATATTATCCAATAATCCTTAAGACCTTTACTTTCCTTTTTGAAGTCGAACTCCTCCTCCTCCAACGGGAGATCTTAGCCCCAAATTTAGAGATAATATTCGCCCTTCACATAACAAGCCAACGAACCAACCTCCATTAATATCTTAAAAAATACAGAATGCTTTGTATTAGATCCATTCATACAAAGAGAAGTATCCAAGAGAATCATATCATTCGGTGGAGATGGCTCATATATTTTAAGATTGCCTTGTCATTCGATTTGTCGGTGCTTTGATGCATATTATTACTTTTTGAAAACATATATTAATCCATGGATGGCGACAATTGTATCATATGACGATGAAATCCTCTACTGTAATTGGAGACCAATTACGTAAGCCATGGGAGGATTGAGTTTCATATGGTGGTTGAAGTTAAAAGAATTTTACCTACGACTTTTATGTGTCTTTCAATGATTTAATTGTTTGGTCTACGCTTCATGGGCTATTTTATATACTTATTGTTTATAAGAACATAGTATTGTGTAAGGTTTTAATTACTCCGTTCGTATAACCTATGGCCATTTGAGCTTCCTTTACTCGTGTAGTGGTTGAAGTTAAGAATTTGAACTTGTGACCTTTATAATTGTTCGGTCTACATCCCATGGCCTACTTTGTATACTTATTATTTGTCTACACCTAAAAATGGCTTGAATCAAATTATTTAATAAATATTTTAATATTTATTTTATTCCTATTCTTCTATCAATAAATAAACATCCTAATTTATATATCTGATTCACATTCATCTTAATCTTCCAAAAATTAAATAAAAATTAATTTATTTAATTAAATGCCCTAATTCCTTTAATGTCTCATCTAATTAAATAATCCTAAATTATTTAATTAATCACAAATTCCTCTATTCCAAAGTCCTAAATTCTATAATTCCACATCATTTCATCCATGTCATTCTTCCACCTCACCTTACACCTCACCATGTTGCACACATAATTAATATTTAATTAGCTAATTATCCTCACCCACATATGTCCTATTATTTTCTCAATCACCTTTAGGCTCAAAGACACTTGTCTTTCTAATTCTAGTTCATCTCTCACATTCCAACAGATCAAGAGTTCTTCTTCCACAATCTCCTCAAAAGTCTTCCACTTTTAACTCATAGGTCATTTGTGAGCACAATGGCATGTGGCTCATGGATCCACATATTCCTCTACCTTGTAAACGTAGTAGGAACATTTCCCATGATTATCTCCCTTAACTCCATCTCAACCATACATGTCACAGATAGTTCCCCCAATCATGGATCTTATGACACTTGGAATTGCCCCATACTTAGCCTATAAAGCAAGGTTCTCACACCTATTTTACACCACTCAAGTTTTTAGTAATCTTATTCTGTAGAAATTCCACCATAGCTCCCAAGCATGCCTTTGGCTCCATTGCATTTGCATCTAGCTTTTATTATCCTCATCTCATTATCATTACCATGGCTGCATATCATTATCCCCATCCATCATCTTAGTTATTGCATTGTAGTCTCATTGCATAATCCTCCACATAGCCATTCTATCTTTGTCATCTTAACAACAAGGAAGTACAACTTCTGAGAGCTCTATAATCACACAAGATCAAAGAAAGATAGGCAACAATGGAAGACACGTGAGGTAGATCGGTTCAACAAGGTATATCTTTGTTTTATTGCATTTGTCTAATTTTCATTGAAGTTATTGAATATTTAGGTAGTTTCTACTCTAGTTCAGAAATTCAATCACATTATTTATAAAACATAGTATTGTTTATATTATAGAAATAAAATTTTGTACATCATTTTTTACAATTTTTTGTTCAATGTCGCACAATAGTATTTTTGTCCCAGGGTTGTTTGGCTAGTTTGACAAGATGGATTCTTTGGGCACATCTTGAGAATGGTGTTTACTTTGACCATCATTGTTCTAAATTTTTTATAGGTGATATTGAACTTTTATGAAATGGGCTTGATAAGAGCTTATATTTTGAAATTGGTGTTGTTCTTATTCATTGAAATAAAATATTATTAAATTAAAGTCATGATTTGTAGCTATTGTTTTTTCTTAGTTATTGTAATTAAAGAACAAAATATAAATTCTTGACAAGAAGGTCAAATATTTTATTTGTTATTTTTTTTATTATTGATTGTCCACCTATTTAATATAAACAATGTAATAGTTAAGTTTTGATTTTTTCTTTAAAATAAGGATAAATAAGATATTGAAACAAAGATTTTGAATTGTTATATGAGTGATCATGCAATGAAATTTACATACCTGTATTTTCTATAAAAAGACTAATTGTAGGTAAGCCTCTTCTTTCTTTTTGATAATAATGTAGGAATTTTATTTCATTTTGGAGTAGCGGGCAAAAAAGAATTTAGGTTCTATACAAAGGTCTTTTATGGATTTAACTCTAGAAATAGTAGTAAATGTTAGACCTTGTCTTTTAAGTTTACCAATAGTGGTTGTGGCTTTATTTAGTATATGGTCTTGTGATTAAGTATGTGCATGGAAATGGGAGGTGAAAGGGGGTGGCCAATTTTTTTCCAAAATCAACAAAAACTGATCTTGGACAAGAAATTCAAGATATTCACTCTCAAGATTTCAACATGTGACAAAAACAAGATTAATAGTGCTTAGAATCTAATTTCTAAACTACTTTTTTTTAAATGGTGGAGATTAATAGGACAAGCACACAAAATGGTCTTATTTTTGTCAGAAAAATATAAAATAGTGTCGCATGTGCTCTCCCTAAAATATTGACATTTTTTATAGTATTTCACAAATCCCTTCAGTAGAAAGTTAGCTAGCATCATGTAGTTTATTTCAAATTTTTTAGATGCTAATTTTTAAATGAATATATGATTTTTTTACTAATTTTCAAAGTGGACACATCCTAAAAAATGTAAAATCGAGCATGCTCCCCCCTTAATTTTGAGAAAACTAATCAAATATTATTATTTTTAAATGTATATAGAATGGAATCTAGAATGTAAAAATGTAATTTATTTCAAATTTCGATTCAAGTAGATAAAAAATGACACCAAAAAGGCTATACATAGGTTTTGGCAAAAAATGAAGACAATAGAAAAAGAAATTCAAGATCAAAACCTTAATGTATTCAAAATGTAGAAAAAATTACATGGTTAGTGTAGACACCTAAAATTGACGTGTTCCTAAATCAAGCATTCATCTACATCAATCAAATAATTCTTAATTATTTGATTGTGTTCATCTATCGATTATTATCCATTTTATCCTCCATATTAATTAAATAATCCTGATTATTTAATTAAATCAATTAATCCTCCATATATGATTAAATAATTCTAATTATTTAATTAAATCAATTTCCCTCCAATTTAAATATGTAAATTCAAATTATTTATTTAATTAGTCTTTTTCCTCCAAAATGAATTAAATTTAATATTTAATTTATTTATCACATGTGCATAAAATTAAATAATTAATTAATTTAATTTCCCATTTATCCTCTCATCCATAATTCACTCTCAATCAATTTAGATAACTAATCAATCAAATTAGTTAACTAAATCAATCAAATCAATTAACAGGTTAGTCAATCTAGTTAACTAGTCAATCAATTCAGTTGACTAGTCAATCAATTAAGTTCACTGAGCAATCAATCCAGTTAACTCTCCAATTAGATCTGTTAATTCCCCTGATGCATGAGAGGGCAAAGACACTTGTCCCTCTCTCATTCATGCACATCCTCTCAACCATTCTATAGTGCCCCTCTATTCTCACCTTGGATGAATAGGGGGTCGGGATAAGGAGCACAAAGACGAAGGTAAAATACTCAGAATACTTAAGGTATATTAGACATGTTGATGATAGGTTACTCATTTATGCTTAGTTATGCTTATCATGGATTATGGATTAGAGTTATCATGTTTATGCGATCATTTGATATCATGATATCTGATTATTAGTTAGAAATGTATATATTATCTGTGATGCTTTCGGTGAAGGGACAGTGTAGTATTACTCATTATGAGCACCCTACTATGCTATGATTCCCTATCACATTGTGTTTGATAATATATATGTATATGCTTGTACACAAACCCTTGGTTTGATGCATGTTGTAGGTACCAGGCACCGGCTCCACCTGAATTAGCAGGTCTGAGCGTGCTTTTACACCAATGGATAATGTGGATGGGAGATAACATGGGGTTCCCTCTATCATCCAATGTCTCCAGTTTGTCGTCATCCGTGTATTTCCTATCATGGGTGTAGTTGTTGTTCTATTGGAGCCTGCATTCAAAT
Organism: Cunninghamia lanceolata; assembly: GCA_027924645.1. Classification (NCBI taxonomy): domain Eukaryota; kingdom Viridiplantae; phylum Streptophyta; class Pinopsida; order Cupressales; family Cupressaceae; genus Cunninghamia; species Cunninghamia lanceolata. The sequence continues at coordinate 5,570,146 of BSBN01000562.1, read as the reverse complement.
GTTGATTAGCTTGTGGTATGTGATTGTCGTTATTGTTGCTTATGTGATTTTGAGTTGTTGATTATAGTCGTTTAGTTCATTTTATAGTATATGTGATCTATGTGTGAATATGGGTGGATATTTGATCACGTAATTGTTATAGAAATAATACTAATAAGTATATATATATATCAATACCAGTTATTTAATTAATTTAGAAAATAGAGAATATTAATTAGTTGATTTTTATTAATTAAATCAGTAGCTTTGAAAATTAATAATAATAATGATGTTGTTAATATTTAATACTATTTAGTATTTTATTAATTTTATCTGTCACATGAGATTTTATTTTTATTTTGTATTAATGGATTATTGAGTGGGTTGTCAGAGATTTGAATTGTTCCAATTAGTGGTGTTTTGAATGCAATTAAATTTGGGGTTGTGGGTATCTGTAACAGAGAAAATGGTGATAATGGGAAATAATGGGTTTTGCCTATTCTGGTTCTTGGAAAGATTATTTGAGGGGAACACAGAAAATTTTAGAAAAAAAGATACACAAAAGGATTGGGAAGAGGAAGAAATCAGGGAAGAAGACTCAGAAGTTCGAATTTAATCTAGGTATGTCTATTGTTAAATGGAAACTCTCTCTCTCTCTCTTTCAATTGTTGCCTGTCTGGAATCCATGGTTGCATGTTTGTTAGTTAAGAAAATAACTTTAAATCTGCCTTACTCTGACCCTCCTGTCACCTTATGTTTTGAGATAATCTTGCACATCAGTTTTTTCCCACCATTGTCTTTACATTGGCAATTCGACAATAGTACTCTAGCAATGTTCACTCTTATTGAAATCAACTTTCTTCTATCAACGGCTTCATGCCAATCAATGCCTGTTGAATAATTTTATTTTATATATGTAATTCTCCTTTCATGGACATCTATTCTAGAGGGTGAATATTTCTATTTGCCTCTACAAAAACTTCTCAGCAGATGGTCATCAGTGTGAACCTAGTTCCTTCTTCCCATCTATCGATTTGTACTTTCAATAAAACCATTTCATCTAATTTTTCATGCCATTTATTAGAGACCTGTGAGTGTCTGCAATGATGTGACCAAGTAAGATAATTTTTTATCTAAACTCTCAATCTTCTATTATGCTTGGCTGTAATTGTATGACTTCCTTATGCACTGATTAATGCCTAGAAACACATTTCAAACTTAGCATATTTGATATTATGAAGGTAGGATGAAACATCTTAGAGATTCAGTTGATTTTCTTTAAAACCCCTTGCAGATCCCTCTTCCCCAGGCGTCGATGTACGGCCTCCTTATGCTGGGTTAATGTCTGAAATGGCATTCAAAACCTTGTATTTCTAATGCTATGAAATTAGTAATAAGAATTTAGATTTATTCTTTTTAAATTTTTATACTTTCTTCTTAGGTAATCTCCTCCCCTCAGGCATGCCGTACGGCTGTACAGTGCTAAGGGGAGGGCTCCTTTTTGCAAATCTTTCCTTTGCCTAAAACCTCAACCTTGCTTATGAATTTAAGTTGAGATCTATGCATTTTTTTACCAAGAAATTTTCACCTGACAATTTATTTTATGTTGAGTTCTTCCATCCTCTTGACAGTTGTACAGCTCTAAAAAGACTTCTCAATTTTTGCCTGTAAAAATTATTAATTGTTGCAAGAAATTTTAGGGGAATCAAGGAATTTCAAATTTAGATTTTAGTGATATAAACAATGAAATTATTTTACCTATTTATAGCTCTTTGATATTCTTCATCTATCCTGGATCACCGTACAGCTGGGGCTTCCTTATGGCAATAGCTTGAAACATAAACCATTACTGAAGCAACTTGTAGGTAGATTCACTAGGAAACAATGCAATTTCAAAACCTTGATCAAAGCATTTTTTTTTTTACCTAATATGAAATTCTTCTGAACCCTTGTCTTTCCATGGCCATCAGCCAGAGCTCCACATAAAATTTTTATGATATTAAAATATATCTCTTGCCTAATTTATCTTATATAAATGAGCTCATTGGTAAAATTAGCAACTTTCTAAAATCAATATTATCTCTAATTAAATTGGCAGATTTTCTTAGTTGTATAATTGAAAAAAAAAGAAGAAGAAGGAAATAATGTGTTGTGGTAGAAATAGAATATTTCTTTTAGTTAGATAAATATTAATTTTTATTATCCATTTGTAAAATTATGTAGTTTATTTAGTATTATATTCTCATATTAGTATTGGTTTAGGAGATGTTATATTAGTATTTAGTTTTATAGTAATTGTATGGTTAAGAGCATAATGATAGTTTTAATTTGAGTATAATAGAGGTATTAGAGTAAAAAAAAAATAAAGTTAATAACATTCTAGGTTAGACAATGTGGTTAGTAGATGAACTCTTATAGACGACTTCTTTTAATTAGATTTAAAATTTAGTTTTATTGAAGAAATTGCTTTGTCGATAATGTTAATGTGTATGTTAATGTCATGTCTTTGAAATTATTATACTTTGTAATAGTAGCTAGCTTAGACAATATTACTAGTTAGTTATCTTGTTAAATAAATATAATTATTTGGATCATTGTAAAATTTGGGTTTTGATGGTGAATAGTAGAAATATAAATTATTGTTTTAATTTGAGTTTATATTTTTTATTTTGAAGATGTGATGTCAACTCCCTATTTAACAGGAAGAATAGTTTTATGGATGTGTTTCATTTTTAAAGTATTTTTTTATATAAAAATTAAATCCCTATTATTTAGGGATGTGTTATATCTAAGTGTTATTTTATTTATGAGAAATCAAATCCCTATTATTTAGGGATGTGTTATATCTAAGTGTTATTTTATTTATGAGAAATCAAATCCCTATTATTTAGAGATGTGTTATATTTAAGTGTTATTTTATTTATGAGAAATCAAATCCCTATTATTGAGGGATGTGTTATATTTAAGTATTACTTTATTTCATCCCTCTATTTAGGGATATGTTATATTTAAGCATTACTTTATAAATAAAAAGTCAAATCTTTTTAAAATAATTTATTGATTTATTATTTTATCTTGTATATTTAAGAATATTAGTAGTTTTATCTATTGTAAGAAAGTAGGATATAGATAATAAATAAGGCTTTTAAATATATATTTGTCTTAGTCAAATTGATGTAAATTATCATATTATAAATATTGAATTGTTATTTTAGATCTAGTTATAAAGTGTGTATGATGATCTTAGTTAAGTCTTTAATTTAGTATGAATTAGAATATTTTTTGTAGTGTGCATAGAGTTAGTCTATGAATTTAATTTATGTTTGTTATATGTTTAGATATCTTTGATATTTTTTGTTGATGGAAGATAACATTTAGTTTAGAATTAGTAAGACTTGTTAAGTATATATATATATATATATATATATATATTCTTCCTCTTCACCTTAAAGAACTTTGTGGTCATATAATGGAGTCTAATCTTATTTATGGCTTATATTAAAGATTGTGCTTAGTTAGGAAATTAGGTGAGTAAGTGGGGGTTAGGTTTGATATGATATAAAATGTTTAGCATTTAACTCATATACTTTCTAAAGATTTAAATGGATGATTAGTTTTAATCTACTTTATGATCCTTTATGTTTTGCTTATACAATTATTTTGAATAGAAATAACAAAGTTGTTTAGAATTTTAATAAGATCCACATTAGTGTAGAAATTGATTTAGTCTAATAACGAGTAGTATCTTATTTGACTGAAGTTTCTGTTATAGAATAATTGGTACCCTTTCAAGTTATTATTGTTCTGCATTGTTGGGATAGAGTTACCTTATGTTGTTAGATGATTGATCATGCTTGGAATAATGTTACATTCTTTAAGATCATTATTAGTGCATTAGATCATATGTTACATCTGTGGTTTTGTTATTGAAGTATTGATGAGGGATTTTGGTTTATGATGTGTTTTGGAAGTGATTGTGATGTGTGACCATTGCATTTTAATGGTGTCATGTGTTGTGTTATTTGGGGAAAGAGGTTTCTAGAGGCCTAAGAGGGTGTGATTGTGTGGGGGTTGGCTATGTGTGCACCTTGTGAGTTGAATGAAATGTATTCTTAAAATATAGTTTCTTATTCATGTTGGAATGTTACATGTGCAAGATGGTTGTGCCTTGCTCAGTGTACCTATACATCTGATTATATTGGTTATGCAAGAAGGTAAATACCTTGCATTGTATTTGAGAACTTGTAGTTAAGCTGGTAAAAGTCTTGCTTAATGGATAGGGTTGTCTAGATGCAGATAGGGAAGTGGCTTTCGATGTGGGGGCGGTGCCCAAAGTCGCTACAAGGATAACCCATTGGAAGTTGGTAATCAAGTGATAACCTATTTAATAAATTTAGGAGTTGGGTAGTTAATCACATTAAGCAAGATAATGTATGCCTCACTCATGGCTCAAGTGCTCGTTTAAGCTTGAGATGAGATGAGAAAGCCTGGAATGGCAAATCAACTGCCTTGTCCTCATGAAAGGTATGTTGGTTCCACATGAGTTTTTATGGGGGCCGGTGGTTGGGAGAGGCTGCCAGGATAACCCAAGATGGGGGCCGGTGCCTAGGAAGACCTGCCAAGATAACCCATGACAAGCTATGTGATGACACTCCTCCCTATTGCAGTCTAGCACTCCCAAGTTGTATTTTCCTCCTTTGGTTGTGTGAGTGCCTCTGGAATTGCATGTTAAGTGTGTAAGTGTGGTTTGAGTTGCTTGTGATGTTCATATTGACCAAGGTTGTATTAGAGTCACATGTAGTCCTTGCATCTATTAGTCTTTTATCTTTTGACGGTTGTCTTTGTGGGACCTCATTGTTATCTCCTAGCATAGGGGTGGACCTCAGGGTTCCACATGGTCAGGTGGTTGTGCTTTATTCCATTGGTTTTTTTTGGCATCATGGCTCGTGTGTAAAGAAGATGTATCTCTCTTGATTCCAGTTTTGCACCTATATCGAAGATGGATATTTGTACTATTTGCATTTAGATCTTTTGTATCAGAAGAAATCCTTATGTAATTGATGTATCCAGAAAGAGAGCTTTTGTATCATTGAAATTATGTAATTATTCTTGTAAGATAAACTATTCTGCACTTGTAATCTTGGTTGCAAAAATGTTGATATATTCATATGATGTTGTAACCTAAAATGTTTATTCAATTCATTTGATCGATCAAATCATGTATGTTGTTGATTATTGTTAAGTTGCAATAATGTAACTATGTAATCCCTAGAGATGATAGTTTAACTTGATGCTATTAGTCTATGTTATGTTTTGTTATCATTTCTTCTTTAATTTTTTTTTTTGCCTTTTTATTGCTTTAGTTGAACTTATCTCTAGGGTTGCATGGCGGGGCATTACACATTCTTAGCCATTGATCTCTCAGATCATCCACAACCATTGATCTTCATCCCTGGAAGTCTATAAATTGAACCTCATTCTTCATGTTAATCCTCTCTGATCTTGATACAACATTATGCTACATAAATCTCTCTAGATCCTATCATCCTCATCACAATGTTATGTTGACGAAAAGAGAAATCCATATCTCAAAGTAGCAAAGAGCAATCGATTGAAGTGGGGCACACTTCAATACGCTCGAACAGTGAAGTCAGATTTGTTTATGCATTGGGGAGGTAAATTGTGTTTGATTTGATTATCCTTCATTTATTCTTTGCATGCAAATTTTGCCTATCACATTTTGGCACGCCCAGTACTCCCACTCTCGTCATTAGCTTGTTTATGCATTCCCTTGTTTGTGCATTTTCATTTATTGATCTAACATCATTTTTGTCAAATGTTGTGGCTCAAGTTTCACAGGTCACCTCCTACATGAAAACCGACCCCAGTATTGAGTCTCGGAGGTCTCGCAGGTGAACATTGACATATATCACTTCATATTTCTGTAACTATAAATTTTTTAATTTTTACCCTACACAGGTCATGCTGTACGGATCCATACGGCTGCCTGCGCAAGGACAAGAGGCCATCAGACTGTTGGGAATGTCATATAAATTTTATTTGGAAACTTGTGTTGGTGGTTCATAAAACATTCAATATTAAATCTTGCAAGCAAAACACATCACAAATCAAACTATGCAAAACATTTTATTCGTCATTTTGTTGGGGGATTTCCATTATTTTTTATGTTTCTGGTAAACACCACTGTAGTAGCCCTATCCCCTGCTGTACCTGTACACTCCTTACCAACCCTGTGCACACCTAGATCCCTCCAACTCTCCACTCCCCACACCCCCGATCTCCCTTCTACTCCCCCTCCCCACCTGATCCCCTTATCCCTCCACCTACAGACATCCCCACCACCAATTCTTTGCGCTCCCTGCTCAACTCCCATCCTTTGCCACTACTACTCCCTTTATCCCCTACCAGCCTTCACTTTTGCTCCTCTCTACACACCCCGCCCATTTTCCCCCACTCCCCGTTCTCCCTTCTGCTCCCTCGATCCACTCCCTGCACAACCACTTACCACTTGACACTCCCTCCACCAAACCACCCTCTGACTGCTCCCTCCACCACTCCTAGATCCCTCCCCCCTACACAACCCTCGATGAACTCCCTCCTCTGCCCCTATGCACTGCCAGTCTGTACACCGCCACCAACCCTCCACTTCATCCCTGCATGTGACCAAACCCTAACTGCAACATAAAAAAACTAGTCACAGTTACGGTTAGCTCACGACTGCTTAAAACAAATAAAAAACACATAAAACTAAAACACAATCTTTAAAACCATGCAGCCAATGCAAAACAAAACCTAACAAAACAAAAAAAATCACAAAGAACTTAATTTTTAACTTTACTTTTTATTTTTTCATTTTAAATCTTATTATTATTATTATTATTATTATAAAAGCCAAAAAAAATTCAGACCGTTAGCCCCTGGTCACATGGGTGACCAGGGGCCTCTTTAGCCCTTAACATCAAAACTTAATTGCCTGAGACAAACTGTCCATGTGACCAACACAAACAGTGATTGTTAGTTGTTCGTTAACCCCCAGGCTGCTTCTCTTGCCCTCTACATGCCAAAATAGGGCCTTTTTTCTTTTTTGCACAACTTGGGAAAATTGTATCAGAATCATGCAAAAGTACAGTCATTGGAAAGCTGATTTGACATACTTTTCAGTGGTACAACTTTCATCAGCTAATTTTATCAAATTTCTCAGGTATACTTAGTCAAAGTCAACCCTTATTTGCAAACTTCAAACGATCATAACTAATGCAAAACTTATCCGATTTTAGTGATTTTTTTAAAAACAGCATAGAATTTCATGTAGAATCTAATCATCATATTCATTTTTCTGTCACTAATCATCTTTATCAGAAATTTTCTAAATTGCTAATTTTTCCCTAACAAGGTGGATTGCAAGTTTCTTTGTGCTTCTTTATTTTGGTGGAATCTACAAGGACATAAGGCACTACACAACATTTGCATCAGCTTTAGCATCAAATCCAAGTGCACACAATCCAAATTTTGTCTTTTCATTTATCAAAAAACCTTGTTTGGAATCACACTTTGATTTGGACTTAAAACAAAGCATTGTTTGCAATCACACATCAAAACTGGGCTTAAAACGAACTTGTGTCTTCTTCTCACATTTGGATTTGGGTTTAAAAAGAACGGGTGTTTTCATTGTTTGGTGGATTTGAGTGTGATTCAGGGTGTGTATGCTCTTCTCATGCACTTTGTGTGATCTTGAGAATCAAAAGCATCCCTTAATCCATTCATTTTCACACGCACATTTCCATTTCTAAGGGTCAATTAACATTTGCGAGTGTAAGTCAAGTGTGTGAATTCAAATGCACCACTTGATTTGCTATTGTCACCTATCTTAGGAGGCCTGCTTGGAGACACACCACTCCAAAGGATAACCTCAACTCTTGTGTTCTGCTGAAGTATAAATAGTGAGGTGTGAATCGAAAGACACCCTCGTGGAAGTTGAAATCTTGTCACTCTTGGCTAAGCCCCCAATAACTTTATACCTTTGGGAAGTGAAGGTGAAGGGTGGGTTACCTTCTTCTCCTAGTTGTGTGGCATTATTTCACTTTCATTTCATGAAATTGGGCCCCAGGTAGCCTGTGTATATTGGGGACATCCCTAGACCACTTGTGTATCCTAGACTAAGACCTCTTTGACCATACCCACTTGATTAATATTAGGCTTGTTGACGTGTATTCAAGTGTCTACATAATCATATCAATCAATCTTGAAATACAAACTTTCTATTGTGTCTTGTGTGTGTGATTCATGCATGTACATGTCAAATCTTTTGATTGAATATTACCAAAGTCAAGCCTTCAACATATTTTATCAATTAAATAATAAAAAATTATTTAATTAATTTGGAAGGCTGATGGAGATAATTGGTCAAACAAATAGGATTTATTCAATTAATTATAGGGGAAATGATGACCAATGTCTTGATTATGACTGAAATGGTGATGAGACGATTTCAAGTGTCTACAAAAAAAATAAAAAGGGAAAAAGGAAAATGGAAGATTTTATTTACTTCACTTCTTATTTTTGCATTTTTCTTACTCAAACCTTCTATCTTCCCTCTATTGAAAAAAAATGATTTGGGGAGAAAGAATTGATGTAATTATTTAAAGTTAGATTTGAATTGCTTGTGCTTGAAGTGGGAATTCTTGCAAGTGGATAAGAGTTGCATGGGTGTGTGGGTGTGTTTGTGCAAGAGAGAGATTTCCTCCATTGTTGTAAACTTGGAAAGAGGTAATCTTCTTGTTTAATGTGTGTTTTAAATGAAAACTCTTTCATTTTTTATGCCCACATTAGGTGGAGGCATGTGGCCTTGTTATTAGAATAATAATTTAGCTTCTATTTGTAGGTTAAATTTTGTATTTTATTTTTTTTAAATATGCATTTTGTAGCCAAGTTATGGAAAAAAATTCAAAATCCATGTTTTATGAAACTTAGAAAATTTTATTGGAAAAGTATGTTGTTGTGCATTTTTGGAGTGAAAGGGCACTCTTGATTTTTTAAAATTTATTGTAATTTAGAAGATAAAAAATTATCAGTTTTACCCAAGTTCATTAATGGTGAATTTAGGGCTTTTATTGTTTTTTCTCAATTTTTAGAAATAGAAAATTAAATTTTAAATCTTAAATAAATGTTTTATTTTGTGAGAAGATTTGTCTCCATAATGTATTAGAATTCTATATATTTTGACAATGTGTCATAATTTGTTGCATTGATTGAACAATGACATGCCCAAATTGTAAATTTAGAGTGTTGGACTTTTAGGATTGAGGAATAGAGTAGGAGAGGAGTGGGCTCTTACCAATTGTCGTGATCTAGAGTGATACATGAAGATTGAGTAGGGAGTGTTTTAATTAAGTGATAACACAATAGGCATTGGGTTAATAAAATGACGAACAAAGATATATGTGTCATGATTGAATTTCTTAGATGGATTCAGTCTTGGTTGAGAAGGACATGTTACAACTCTTGGAAGTTTGTGAATTTCACTGAGTAGCTTCATATGAGGAAGTTCTACTCCCAAATATATGTGTGGTCATTATGTTGTTGTGATAACACTCCTTGTCTTATATCCTATATCTTAATCCTTTCCTTCAATTAGATTTGTATTCGACATGATTTGTAATTAGTTATATATGCTTTGATTGGTGTGTGTGCTGCATGTTGTTTAATATGCATTTGATTGGTATGTGTGTTGCCATATCTCCTTGTTTTGTGTGTGTGATTATACCCAATTTGACCGTCTCCTAGGATAGTGGGGTGGGTCTAAGGGTACCACATGGTTGGGTGGTGTTAAACCATTATTGAGGATAGGTGAACTTAGAGTATGCTCATTAGAGAGATTGCTCAACTTCTTAGTATATTATGCATTTGTATTTGTATTTGTGATAGTCATGTAATCATTGTAAATAGGGTCCTTGAGACCATTGTAACAAGATTATTGTTGTTCTTTGATATAATTTCATGTGTGAGTTATGATCAATTCATATTTGTTATTAGACCCTTTAATTGTAATGATTTTTTGGTATCATTTTGTATATATACACACCTTGTCTTGTGAGGGTGTTAGCATGTTGGTTACATTGAAATCATAATATTCTAGCATGTTTGGGTTAGACTATATAATGATGTATTTAAGTTTATGGATGCCTTAATATTGCATTACATTCCACCCATATAGGTGGTGATGATCTTATCTTTTCTTTTGGCATGTGTCGATGGTGGCGAACGTGCATAGAATTTTATGAATCTTTTGTCATATTTTGCAAGTACACTTTTTAAATGCGTGTTCTTTCAAAATAGTTCTTTCAAAATAGTTCTTTCTCTTAATCATTAGGAATCATTCCCTCTGGGAGGTCCTCAAGTGGCCAAGTTGGAGCCCACAATCCCTTTAACATTTTGTCCAAACCATTTTCCAACAGCACAAAAATAGAGGAAATTATGCCTCATAGAGTGAGAAAATGAACCTTGTTTTCTATGCCTTAGCTACTTTTTGACTCTCTATTTTTCAAATTGGGTTTGCAGTCTGAAATTCAATTGCAAGCTAGGTTTACTAATCTAAACTACAAGTTGCAATTGACTTCCAAAAACTAAAGTGAAGGAAGTCCAGAGTTCAAAGACTTGTCACGCATTGCATATTACAAGTTGCAATTGGTTTTTGAAGTCTAAAGTTGCTGGAGGTCTAAGATTCAGAGTTCCTTTGCATTTTGCATACATGCAACTGTAAATGGTTTTCCAAATCTGAAGTCAATTTGAGACTAGGAATTAAAGTTTCTTCACACCTTGTAGAAAGGTAAACTGTAGTTATTTTTTGAAGTCTGAGCAGGTGTAAATTGCAATTACAACCCAAAGGCCAAAGCCAAAGAAAGCATAGGTTGTAAGTTCAAACCTAGTGTTAAAGTTTAAGGTGTTAGTTAGTGGTGTAGTTGCAACTTAGGAAAGAAACCTGAATGGCAATTTTTTACAAGACTGAGTTGCAAGGCCAAATAGGAAGTCCAAGCCTGTGTAAGTCCTTCCCTAAAGTCCAAACCTTTAATAGTTTTGACCCTATGTTTCCTGTATCTTTGAGATATCAAAGGGGTGGCTTAATAGGTGTTAGAAATGAAAGCAACACTACTTCAATGGAAATCTGATTCGGATAAATTTCAGCAATCTTTTAAGTGTGCATTAACAATGGAGATTGTAATCAAAACATAAACCCACGATACAGAAATATACCAAAAGCAGAATGAAGCACATAACATAAGTGTTTAACGTGGAGAAAACCCTTGTGGGTAAAAAACTCCACCAAGAAAAGAGGCCAAGTTGTATTATCTTCACAAAAGGAGATTACAAATACATTCACTTCCTCTGTCCTTCAACCTTCACTCTGACAGAACCTGTGTACCTATAAACTGTTATATCCATCTCATCTACTATGCTATGGTTTATATAGAATTTACACAACCTCAAGACATTAAATGACTTCTTACAAGCCCATAACACTTGTCAAGAGTCAACAATACAACCTTGGGTGTCCATAGCCAAGAATAGGCTCTTACGAGGTCATAAATGCTATCATACATGCATCCTACACTTGGGAAAATGTGCCCATGCAAGCTTAAACACCTTGGGGCCAAAAATAGCCACTTACAACATCGTATGATGCATCATATGCTATTATTAGTGTCATAGATTCTTGTGACAACTTATAGTTGCCATAGAATCTCTTACACCCTCTTACAACATCTATGGCGTGCATCATAACACTAAAAATAGATTATTCCTCCACATGTGCACCCCACTTTGACCAATTACCATTTACCATAGTAAATAACATCCCATAACTACCGCCAATAACTTCGGGACTTACCATGCAGTAATTTCGTAATTATCGTGGATAGTAAATAATTTTTTACCACTACCGGGGACACTTGTACATCCCTTATGGGTAATTATAAATAATAAATGGAATAATACAATATTGGAATTTACAAGGTTAATGGCACCTTATCCCAACATTTTATACATTGTAAATCAACCCATAGGAAATCAAATGAAAAATAATCAGGCACTAGAAACAAGGCCCATGACCTCTCTGCACCACACGAACTTCTTTGTGCTCACAAGCTTGGTCAATGAATCTGCAACATTCTCCTGAGTGTCTATCTTCTTTAGCTCAATCTCTCCATTTGCAACCAACTCTTGAAGAAAGTGATACTGAACATCAACATGCTTAGTCCGAGCATGATACATGGGATTCTTGGCCAAATAGATAGCACTCTGGCTATCACAACCAATCTGAATGATCCTGCAATCAAAACCAATACTTGTACACAGTCTCCTCAACCAAACTGCCTCCTTAGAGACATGAGTAGTAGCCATATACTCTGCTTCTGTAGTGGAAAAAGCAACTGTGGGCTGCCTCTTACTCATCCAACTCACTGCACCTTAAAATAGAGTAAACACATAGCCACTAGTGGACCTTCAACTATCCAAGTCACCTACCCAATCTACATCGACAAAACCCTGTATGTCCAAAGAATTATCAGCACTATCAGTACCAGAATAAACCAAACAATGATCAGGATTACCTGCAAGATATTTAAACACCCTCTTTGCATAGTTCTAATGTTGTCTACCAGGGTTAGACATAAATCTGCTCAAAACTCTCATTGCTTGGGCAATATCTGGTCTAGTGCAAACCATTGCATACATGAAAATCCCTATAGCACTAGCACATGGCACATTAGACATATCCTCAAGATCGTCCTCAATCTTTGGACACATATCTAATGAAAGCTTAGTACCAATGGGTAAAGGAACTCTAACTGGGTTACAATCCTACAAACTAAACCTCTGCGCAATAGTATTCACACACTTACTTTGTGACAACCAAAGCTTTCTGTTAACTCTGTCCCTCCTAATCTCCATTCCCAAAATATACCTTGCAGCACCAAGATCCTTCATCTCAAATGCACCTGAAACTTGGGCTTTAAGCTCACTGACCATACCCTTAGTATTGCTAAAAAGCATGTCATCAACATACAAAGCAATAACCAGTATAGAATCATCAACACAATGAATGTAAACACAATGATCCTCCTTGCTTCTAACAAAACCCAATTTCAAAACAAATGAATCAAACTTTTGATACCACATTCTGGGGGATTGTTTCAGACCATAAAGAGACCTCTTTAACCTACAAACCTAATGTTCCTTTCCTTTTACCTCAAAACTTGTAGGTTGTTGCATATAAATTTCTTCTTCAAGATCTCCATGCAAGAATACGGTCTTAACATCCATTTTCTCAATCTCACAATCATAAGTTACAACAATGGATAAGAGAAATCTAATAGAAGTCAATTTAGCAACAGGAGAGAATATCTCACCAAAATCAACTCCCTCTCTCTGGGAGTAGCCCTTGGCTACTAGTCTAGCCTTGTACTTCTCCATTGACCCGTTTGCTCCAAACTTCTTCTTGAAGATCCACTTACATCCTATGGCCTTTCTTCCTTTGGGCAAACAAACAAGATTCTAGGTGTTACAAGAGTCTAAAGCCATCATCTCCTCTTTCATGGCTAGCTACCAGGACTCACTTCATCTGCAGAAATAGCTTCCCTGTAGGATCTAGGTTCATCATTAGTACTTAATAAAGCATATACACAACATAAATCTGGTGGGCTATACCTGTCAACTGGATTCTGTTGTCTTGTGGATCTTCTCAAGGGTGGAGTAAGAGACTCCACTCATTCTTCTGCATGATCATCTACAACAACTTCTTCTGTAACAACAGACTCATCTTCATCAAAACTACTCGAATCTTCTTCTTCACCCCCCAATCCATCATTTTGTTCTTCCTGAGGTGCATCTTGCTGCTCTATATCAAAGTGCACCTTCTTTACTTTTTCATCTTTTTTCTTTTGGCTACTCAGGTTTAGAAATAACTCTAAGTTCCCTAAAAATAACATCTCTAGAAAAGATAATCTTGCGGGTTAGTGGATTCCAAAGCTTATAACCTTTGACATTGTCACCATATCCAATGAATGTACACTTTTCAGCCTTTGGATCCAACTTAGATCGCTTTTCCTTAGGCACATGAACAAAAGCCTCACAGCCAAAAACCCTTAAATGTGAAATAGAAGGTTTCTCACCTGTCCACACTTCATAAGGTGTCGAATCAAGAGCCTTACAAGGAGATTTGTTTATTAAGTAGCAAGCAGTACACACAGCCTCTACCCAAAAAAAATTATCCAACTGTGCATCACTAAGCATACTTCAGGTCCTTTCCATAATTGTTCGGTTCATCCTTTTTGCAACACCATTCTGTTGTGGTGTATACAGAGTTGTCTTTTGTCTGATTATACCTGCATGCTTGCAAAACTCATCAAATTCCTTAGAACAATATTCCACTCCATTTTCAAATCTTAATATTTTTATCTTTAAACCTGATTGGTTCTCTACTAAGACTTTGAATTGCTTAAACTTAGTGAAAACTTCATATTTATGCTTCATAAAATAAATCCATGTAAATCTGGATACATCATCAATGAAGGTTACAAAATAACGAGATTTTCTGATATATTCATTATCCACAGGTCCAAACACATCCATATGAATAATTTCTAACTTCTCTTTTGCTCTATTACTTCCTGAAGGAAATGATTTTCTATTTTGTTTACCAAACACACAATGCTCACAGAAATCAAAGTGCTCATCAGAATAGGAGAAACCATCCAACAAATTTTTATTCTTAATAGTTTTTAATACATTATTGCTTGTGTGGCCCAATCTACGGTGCCACAACATACATACATTTTCAGTATTAGCCTCAGATACATAAGAGGCATTATAAACTGTAGTGGCTTCAAGCTTGAATAGGCTTCTGAATTTCTCCCCCTTTGCTACCACTAAGTTCTCTCTCACTAATCTGCAGCCATGCTTGTCAAATGTCACATGCATTCCCAAATCATTCAATTTCGAAATTGAAATCAGATTTCTAGCTAATCTAGGAACATGCAAAACACCATGGAGGGTTTTAATCCTCCCATCACTGAAACACAATAATACATTTCCTTTCCCGACAATTGGATATGAAGAATTATCACCAAGGTAGATATTACCTCCATCATATTCTTCATATGTGGAGAACCATTCCTTATGCGGGGTCATATGAAACGAGCATCCTGAGTCAACCAACCAGTTTTCATCAGAAACAACATTACATGCAGAAAGTAAAACATCTTCACCTGCATTCGAGGACTTATCTAAAGTACTCTCCCATTGTTTCTTGGGGTTTCTACACTCCTTCACATGTCCCCTTTTACCGCAGTTCCAACACTTAACTCTGTTCTTTTTACCAGGAGTCTTAGACCGACCCTTGGACTTGTCCTTAGCCCCTTTCTGATCTCCTTTAGGTCCTCTTTCGTTAGACCTTCCCCTGACACTGAGAGCATCCCCTGAACTATCTGAACTCTTCTTCCTCAATTTCTGTGACAGTAGCACTGAATCAAGAGCATCCAACTTCGGATCTGCAAGGTTAGCAATGATAGTAAGGATAACATTCTCTCAAGACTCAGGTAAAGAACAAAGAAGTAAGATACATTTATCTTCCTCACTAACCTCAACATCTACTGAATCAAGCTGACTCACTAACAAATTAAAAGAATTTAAATGCTCTGCAACTAATTCACCTTCTCACATTTTCATGGAAAACAATTTTCTTTTTAAATAAAGTTTATTTACCATACTCTTGGCTTGATAGATCTCACCCAACCATTTCCACAACTTGTATGCAGTCTCTTCCTTTGTGACATTCAACAGAACAAAGTCTGAAAGACACAACTGGATGGTTCCCCATGCCTTCTTATCCAGTCTATCCCACTCATCTTGAGAGACATCATCAGGTTTCTTCTCTTTTTGAATAGCCATCCATTGGTTTCTTTCTTCCAACAAATCTTCCATTTTCAGCTTCCACAACTCATACCCTGTTCTGTTGAACTTCTCAATGTCCATTCAAGAGGTTGATGCAATGGTGGATGTACCCATAATAATAACATGAGATCTACAAAATAAACACAACCAAATCTCCCACTACAGCTATAGCTTCCACACTACCACCCAAGAGTTAAAGCTGGCCAGGCTCTAATACCAAATGTTAGAAATGAAAGCAACACTACTTCAATGGAAATCTGATTCGAATAAATTTCAGCAATCTTTTAAGTGTGCATTAACAATGGAGATTGTAATCAAAACATAAACCCACAGTACATAAATATACCAGAAGCAGAATGAAGCACATAACACAAGTGTTTAACGTGGAGAAAACCCTTGTGGGTAAAAAACTCCACCAAGAAAAGAGGCCAAGTTGTATTATCTCCACAAAAGGAGATTACAAATACATTCACTTCCTCTGTCCTTCAACCTTCACTTTGGCAGAACTTGGGTACATGTAAACTATTATATCCATCTCATCTACTATGCTATGGTTTATATAGAATTTACGCAACCTCAAGACATTAAATGACTTCTTACAAGCCCATAACACTTGTCAAGAGTCAACAATACAACCTTGGGCGTCCATAGCCAAGAATAGGCTCTTACGGGGTCATAAATGCTGTCATACATGCATCCTACACTTGGGAAAATGTGCCCATGCAAGCTTGAATGCCTTGGGTCCAAAAATAGCCACTTACAACATCTTATGATGCGTCATATGCTATTATTAGTGTCATAGATTCTTATGACAATTTATAGTTGTCATATAATCTCTTACACCCTCTTACAACATCTATGACATGTGTCATAACACTAAAAATAGATTATTCCTCCACATGTGCACCCCACTTTGACCAATTACCATTTACCATAGTAAATAACATCCCATAACTACTACCAGTAACTCCGAGACTTACCATGCAGTAACTCCATAATTACCGTGGACAGTAAATAATTTTTTACCACTGTTGGTGAAACTTGTACATCCCTTATGGGTAATTACAAATAATAAATGGAATAATACAATATTGGGATTTACAAGGTTAATGGCACCTTATCCCAACAATATGAATGTTGTAGGGATTTTTCAATGGCTTTAGAAATCCCAACTCTCCTTGTCTCATTTTTGGTGCCAACCATGCTGTTTTTAAGTCTTCCACTTGTAACACCTTGCATCGTGCATTGGTGTACATGCCAAGTGTGTCATTACATGATGTTATGACACCTTAGGCATGTAGAAGTTTTGTGTGGCTTTCTTAATGTCACTTTTGTATTGCAAAAAAATTGTTCGTTTAGTTTTTGTTCATTAATGTCTTCGGTGAAAACCTAGGGCATTACACTAATACCACTTGTAATGAAATAAATTTTAGAAGAGAAGAATATAATAGAAAATATATTGTAAATACTTGATAATACTTGAAAATAATAAGTCACTTTGAGGGTGAAAAACTCCAAATATCTCCAATAAAAATACAATTTGCATTATGATGATTATAAACTAACTAGCTCTTATATATACTCTACTTATATCTTGGATGCCACCCAAACTAACTAAAATATCTATATAAGACTATATTAATGATCATATAACTTAATTAAGAGCTAAGTTAGCCAAAATCCAACTACCAATAACCCTATGCACACTAAAGGATTAAAAGCATAGTAATATATACGTATATAGACATGCCTACATATAGATTTATGTGCATACATAATATATCCATACATCCATTTGTGTATGTATGTCATACAAACATACATATATGTATACATTACAATATATACATACACTATAATATATACATATATGTACGTATATATGTAGATACATAAGTTATATATACAATGTGTATATATATGTGTGTGTATAGTATATGTATACAATATATATACATACATATGTATATATAGTGTATATATGTATGTAAATATATAGTATATATACATTTATGCATGTATATATATATACATACATTGTATATATGTGCAATCTATATGTACATAAATATACTATATATAGCATATATATATACATTGTATATATGTGCAATCTATATGTACATAAATATACTATATATAGCATATATGTATATATGTATGTCTGTATGTATATTATGTGCATACATGCATGTATGTAATGTATGTATACATACATACATATATGTATATTATAATATATATGTAACATCATATATATACATGTATGTAGATATATCTATACACATATACATACATATATGTATATATGTGTGTTGTGTGTGTGTACTTATTTAGACATACTACATATATGTATTTCTGTAGTATGTATGTATATACGTACATATATAGTTATATGTATATGTACTGCATATACATATATAGTTATATGTATATGTAATGTATACATAACTACATATGTACATATGTACATATATACATAACTACATATCTACATATGTAGATATATATGCTATATGTACGTATGTGTGTGTATATATATAATTGCCTACATATAACATATATATGTACTACATACGTGTGTGTTATATATACATAGATATATAATATACATATTTATGTATGTATATATATACACATACATATATAGATATATGTATGTAGATGTATATTTGTATACAATAAAGAATAAACCCAAGAAACAAGCTAAAATCATATTAACCTATTTCTTCCAAATTCTAATGTAACCTCATGATTGAGAAAATAATGAATGCATACAAAGAAAGGACACTAAAACATATTAGATACCATGCAAACCTTGCTACTTTGGTGTGCTCTTGATGTTTTTGATGTGTAGATGGATCCTCAAATGGACAACATAACTTTGCATCTCATGGAGTCTTGAAAATGGCTGGGATGGTTGACTATTTATAGATTTTTTGGACATTGGATGAAGGGCTAGGATTGATTGGAGAGATCAATGGATGAGGTTGATTCAGAGGCTTGGAGAAATGAGAGCTTACCAAGTTACAAGCTTTGTTTGGAGGATGAGAGATGTCCTTGGATCAAGGACAAATCAAGAGTAGAAAAGTGGTCTTGGAAGAAGGGGATGGTCAAGATCAAAAGAGGACAAAAAGAACCTTTGTACAAAGGACTTGTCTATGCTTTTGTAAGAGACCCATGTGGTCTTGTACAAAGGACCATACCTTTGTACACATGGGAGGTCTTGATGGTTTGAATAGGGTTTAATTAGGGGTTAGGAATGTTCAAGTGGAGGATTAGGTAGTTAATTAGGTTTAGTCCACTTAATGGAATGTGGACAAAATAGGGGAACGAAATAAATATGAAAATATTTATTTAAAGACAGATGACAATAGGGTATTATATAAATAGAAATATTTATCTAATGTTAGACTATAGAAAACGGTTGATTAATTAATCATTTATGCTAGGGATAGGCACGGATGTAGGTACATATGAATAGTTAAAAGTATGTGAATATTGATTTTGATCATAAAATATTGTTTAATCACAGTTTGAAGGGGATTTGGATAGTTAATTGAATAAATGGGAATTTATCCAATTAAGGGGTTAAATAATGGCTTGAATAGGGTTGAATAGTGTCAAGATGAAGAGGGGTTGATTTTAGGTGTCTACATTTTTCCCCTCTTTGATGAAGCAGTATAATTTCAAAGATAAAACATAGTGCAAGGTTGGATAGAAGAAGATAGTAGGATTAGGGATGACGATGCCCCAACCACTCAAAGCAAGAGTGACAAGGAGGGATGATGGTAGGGATGATTGGGGAGGATAGGATAGGATGGATGTAGGGGTTTGAGGAAAGGGGTGATGGTCGATAAGGATTGGATGAAAGGATGAGAGGGAGAGTAGATAGAGGGATGCAAAGGGATGGGAGGATGGAAATTTGTTATGTTGTATTATATTGTGAGCCATCTAATTTGATATGGCATGAAACGTTATGCACCAAGGTATAAGGAAGTAGGGTGACAAGGTGTCCCATGTGAAAAAGGATGCCCCAGCACATCACAAGGCATTTGATGACCTTGCGAGGTATTGTGATGAGACAACTGATAAGCTCACAAGCAACCCTATGCCAGATAGCACCATGATATGGAAGATCATGATACTGCTGTGGCAAGTAAGTTACAAGGACTGATACTAATACAAGATAAAAGATAATGCACACACACAAGCAAGAATGCATGCACAAAATGATTCAAAGACAAACATGATGTTTCCCCTAGTGAAGCTAAAAAGCCAAAGATTCATGGATTGATGATGTTGGATTGTGTTGTTGATGATAAGAACAACACATGGATTGGGAATGATATATCCCAATGATGATGATGGATGTTTTGGATCAAAGGCTTGCAACAAGGTTAGGAACAAGACCATGGATTTGATTGGATGATTGTGCGTAGATAGCTAGCTTTAGATGCGGATTGATTAGGATCTTTTAAAGTTTGAATTTTTGGGAGATTTGGATATTTGGGGGATTTGGATTGTTGGGGGGATTGCATTGGTTTGCAGGTAGGTAGCCATTAGCTAGATACTAATGACAAGGGAAAGCCATGTCTATCAACAAGGGATTTGTGTGATGATTGGAATGAAGTGATAAGGGGATAATGGATAGTGGATGGGAGGAAAGGATGAGTGTAGGATATATGATAGATAGAGGATAGAGGTTTTAGGATAGATGGACAGAGGAGGATTGGAAGTGATCTCCAAGGGCTATGTCACATAGGAAGTGGATGCGCCACTTTGGGTATGTGTCACTAGTAGGATATGCTTTGAAAGTGGGTGGATGCCAAGAGGTGTCCAAAGCATGTAGATATTTTTTCTTGGCCTTATCAAGATCACAAGCGGGGATGAGGAATATGGGATGATGAGGGGATAAATGGGAGGATATGGATGGGTAGATGGAATGACCAGATGGATAACATTTTGGTGGTGTGAATTGTTAGACATAATAAAACCATGAGTGGATCCAGGGAATGATAGGGTGGTAGACAAGAAGGGAGACATTAGGTGTCAATAGGGAGATAGTGGATGAGGAGACAATGGGATAGATAGGCTAGGCAAGATTTACTCCCAAGTGTAGGGTGAAAATGGATGGGGTATTATGCATGACGCACATGAGGGGTTTTCATCATGGAACTTACCCAAGGCACCACAAGGAGTGGTTTTCACCATTGGACTTGAATTTTTTATCTTTACTATTTTGATTTTTTTTCTTTTTTTATTTTTCTATATTTTTTTGGATTTTTTTCTTTTGTGATTTTGAGATATTTGGATGGGATGGGTGGATATTGGAGGATGGGGACTCAAGCATTTGTGTCCATAGGAGGTGATAATGTCCCATTTTTTGGATGGATGTGGTGCATGGACCATGTCAAGTGTGATGATACACATGTATTTTGGTATATGGGAGGAGATGGAATGGATAGTGTGGGGGGAATGGATGGAGGATGAATGGATGAAGGATGGATGGATTATGCGAAAGCATGGACCATAGGGATGTGATGGGGGAGATAAGTGGGATAGGGGATATAGGATGGAGGGATGGGGGTATGCAAAAATTTCATGGGGTCGAGGGGTACCAAGACCAACGTTTACACACATCATGGTAGATTTTGAAGCTTATGTTTGTGATAGGGAGTGGGGAGTAATGGTGATTTGGGATTCATGAGGGATTTGCGGGATCATGATGGTGGAATTTGAGAGTGTCAATTTGGGGGTTTAGGGACCCAAATGGACTTAGGATTTTGAGGATTCTTTGATGGGGAGCAAGATTTTTGGGATTTGGGGATGGAGTGGAATTTGGATGCTCCACTTAGATTTAATACCTTTTTCTTAGGAACCCACACCATTTTTTTTTCTTTTGGAGGTGTGGTCTTTTGTATCCTTTTGGATTTTTTATTTTTCTTAGATGTTGTGTATCGATGCCCTACGACATGATAATATTGAGTCTTTTTGGACTTTTCATTTTATGAGGGGAGGCATCCAAATCATTATTTTTGAATCTCATGGGTTTGGTGGTAGCTTCATGTTTAGCCAATGTGTGCATTTGTTGGTCATAATTAGGGATTTTAGGGGATGAGGATTTAGGGGGATAGGATTTATGGACGGGGGTATTGAGGAAGAGGGGATGAGGGGATTCAAGGATGGGGATATTAGGAGTTGGGAGGAGTGGAGAAGGGTGGATTTAGGGATGAGAGGATGTTTGGATTTATGGATGGGATAATATGAGGGATGTATGGTCACAAGATTTTGAGATGTGTATGACAATGGAGGCGGATGGTAGCAAATGATTTGTGGGTGCGATGAGATGCATCAGGTTTAGGATTGGAAGAAGTAGATTTAGGAGGCACATAGTTGGTACCAACATTTTTTGATGGTTTACCTTGGGATGTATAGACAAGTCCATGCATGTGTGGATGGATTTTGACATAGATGGGCTCTAATATTCCTTGTTTGTGAAGGCCTAAGCCTTTGCCTTGATAATGCATGCATTAGAGCATGCAATGTGTGATGGGATGTTTGTTGTTTTGGAAACAAGATGTGAGTCCATTATTAGATGGGGGAGGATGGGTGGTGGATAGAAGTTGTTCCTCTCCTATGAGAGAGCCACCATGAATGAAGTAGCGGGACCAAGGGAATAGGATGATGGATTTGGGATGGGGTCGATAAGCAATGGTGAAGGATCAATGGGAGATCATGAAGGAGAAAAAGGAGATGATGGGGGATAAATAAATGATGGTGTGGGATCAGGAGAGGGATGAGTTGGTATGTTTGGGACTTGATTACTATGGGGGTTGGATGTTTCCACATGCTTTGGACTAGGCTCTTGACATATCTAGATTTGCATGGACGATGTGATGGGAGGGGAGCATTTTACTTAATGTTTTGTTTGTATAGGCTCCTCTAATGGGGTAGATGGAGAAATGAGCAATGTTTTGAATAGGACTTTGGATAGGAAGGAGGAAGAGGATGATTTGGTTTTGATGGGTGCTAGGTGGGTGATGGGGTCATCAATGACACATCTGGATGATTTCAGATGAGTTGGGTGGCATGACTCCACAAG
The DNA here is from genome assembly GCA_027924645.1 of Cunninghamia lanceolata. Classification (NCBI taxonomy): domain Eukaryota; kingdom Viridiplantae; phylum Streptophyta; class Pinopsida; order Cupressales; family Cupressaceae; genus Cunninghamia; species Cunninghamia lanceolata. Next base: position 5,547,096 of record BSBN01000562.1, on the reverse strand, counting down.
TTTGGTTGTATGGTTTTGCTCGATATCCTTAGCTAGGAGTCCTTAGAGAAAACTTGAACACGACGATTTGGATTTAGTAGGAGAATTGGATAATGGATAAGATGGTGAAGTGGATGGTTGGGTTGGTTGGAAATGAGATGGTAGATTTGGATAGGTGGTATAAGGATATGAAGGATGTGATGGATGAGGGGGTGAAGGATTTGGTTGATAAGAAGTGGAGGTGATGGGGACCTCGTATGATAATGGATGTTTGGGGATGGATAGGGAATAGAATAGATTTCCTTTATCAAGGATAGCATAAGGATGACTATAGGATATGTAATTAGGTGTGGGGGCATATATTGTGCTAGCCAATGCATGATCAATGGATGCTTGCATGTTTGTAGATGGGTGAGGGTGGTTTATAGCAAGCTTGCTTGCAATGATGTCATCAAGATTTTGGATTTCATCTTGGTCAGCAAAACTATCATCATCATCGAAATGAGATGGATTCATGATTGGATTTGGATTTGGAATGATGTGATATAGGATGATATGATGAGTTTGATTTTGATTTTGGATTAGAGGGGGGTTGATTTTGATTTGGATTGATCAAGGTCAATGATATATGACACTTGATGCTAGGATGGATTTGATTTGATTAGATTAGACCTAAGGCCCTATGGTGATTGGATTGTATTGAATTTGATTAGGCCAAGGGTCCTTTGGATGTTGATTTGGATGATAATTTGGAGGAATATGATTAGGGATTTGAATGAAATTGGTTGGGATTGAAGGAGGTTAAGCCCTTAACCAATTTTTTATTTTCAGAAGGATGGTTTTGGATTACGGATGAAGGATTGGATTATTTTTGAGATAGATGGAGGAATAATAGATGATTAATTTTGGATGAGGGGTAATTGGATTGGATGAGGGTTAGAATGATGGGGGAAGCGATTAGGATGGTTGTGAATGGGATTTGATGAATGAAGGGGATTAGATTAGTATGATGGTAATGGATGTGATTGGGATAATAGGTTTTGTTTAAGGGGGTGGATTAGATAGATTAGAGATGAATGAAATTGGATTAGGGCTGGTAATAGACCAATGGATAAGTGGATGAGATAATTAGGATGAGGTGATGAAATGATTAGGATTTGGGATGGTGGATTATGGGTGAACAAGGATGAAGGAATAAGCTCAATAATGAGATTATGATTAGGTTTGATTAATGGATGTGATGATTAGGGATTAGTGATAATTGGATTAAGATAAGGATAGGATGAGATGATGAAGGTAATGGATTGGATTAGGATGGTGATGGAGAATTGGATTAGGGAAAGTAGGTTAGGATAATGGATTATGATGTGGATTATGGATGAATGGTTAATGGATAAGATTAGGGATAGTGGATTAGGGGGAGTTGATTAGGATAATTGATTAGGATAATATATTAGGAAGTGATTAGATGATGGTGGATAGATTAAGCTCAAAGATTGGGGTTGATTAGGAAAATGAAGGTGAATAGGAAGTAGATTAGATGGATAAGATGGATTGGGATTAGGACCTTGATTGGATTTAGTAACTTGATTTGGATTAGGGTCCAAACTTGATGATGGATTATGGATGGGATTAGGATGGATTATGGGTGAAAGAAAGGAGTTGGGTCCACGAAGAGGGGAAGTTTCAGCCCCAAAAAAATCGTAAGAAACACGTACACGTTATTGAAAAAATGCATACGCGTTACTTAAAAAATGCATGCGCGCTTAGCTATGGGTACCTAAGGCTAAATCAAAATGGGTATATGTTATGGTTTGCATATGTGACAAAAAATGTGTACGCGTTATAAAACACGTACCCATTATAATGCGTACGCATTTTTGAAAAGTATTTAATTTTTTAAATAAACAACTATCATTTCATTTTTCCCAGGGAGCTTGTAGGAGAGGAACAACGACAGAGCAATTTGGGTATGCATTTTTTAGGCCCTTTACCTGCACAAATTTTGTTGCCACCTCCTCCCGTCGACACAACTGAGCTCCGCGACCTCCAGGTTGGTTAAATTCTGCATTTTTTGGTCTTATATGTTACATTTTTTACTTGTAATTGTAGTTTACTGTTTGTTATTTTTGTTTGTAATTAGTTTGTTTAATTTATAGTTTTTAAATTGTATTTGCAAACAAAATCATCACACAAACGAGAAACTATAAATTCAAAATTGAAATCCACAAAACCTAGATTGAAATTCAAAATTTAACTAATTTAATCAGTTAAATCACACAAAACCTAGAGTTACAAATCAAAACCCTAAACCCTAGGTTCCAAAAAACTTAGACCTAAAAACTAAAACCCTTAACGCTTAACCTTTGGACCTAAACTCTAAAACCTAAACCTAAAACCCTAAACCCTAAAACCTAAACCTAAAACCCTGAACCGTAAACCCTAAAACTTAAACCATAAAACCTAAAACTAAAACCCTAAACCACAAAATTCATGCTTAGTTGTTTCACTAAATGATGAATATAATTAACAAGGGTCTTTGATGTGTTGATGTTTAGCTTTGAGAAATGTCATCTAATAGTCTAATTTAAAGGCTATTTGTTAAATGTCTACTAAATATATTCTAATAGAGAACAAATTCATAGGTAGGTATAGAATCAAAACTAATCAAACTAACTTCCTACTTTCACAAACTTATTCCTATGCTCAAAACTATAGAATCAAAGTTATATGAAGTAACTATCAACATGCCAAATCCCAATAAAGACCAAGAACAGACCAATAAGTGGTGAACAGAAATCCAACCACCAACAAGGTTGACCATAAGTGTTCAAATATTTGAAAATAACCCATGAACTTGAAACATAGGACCATGGTAGGTGAGATGAGTACTATATAGAAGGGTAGGTAAATATTCAAAAGTTATTTGAATAATAACCATCCACATGGACAATAAGAGCATCAACAACCAACGCACGTGCCATAAATATGCCAAACACACTAATATGATGAGAAAATACCTTGGAAAGATAAAACAAACTTGTTGTAGAAAGGAAAGATCACCACAAAGGGAGAAACAAGGTTGGAAAGCATTATAAAGTTCTTATAAAATTAGCTTATAGGAAAAACAAGTGATGAGTGGTTCCAACACAAAATGGGGAGGAATGATGTTGCAAATAAGGTACTCCACAATAGGAGGAAGAGGCAAGGACCACAAAGCAATATCAAAAAACACCATAAAAGGAAGACAACACAATTATTTGACTTTTGGCATTCAACCAAGATAAAATAAGTCCTAGAACATACAACTAAGTCAACATAGAGATAACATATCAAGTAGAAGCAATGGAATCAGTCAAAGATTTAGGAGTAGGCCCATAGAACTCAATTGGACAAAGGATAGGTCTAGGATGGAATACAAATCACAAAATAAATCAATGCACTTGTTATCATTTTACCTAGATAACAATTAGGAATGCAATACAAAGGAAACATAAACGTATGACAAAAATGAAACCAATTCACCCTCTTTCCTCCATTGTTGCGTTTTCCTTGACAAGAGAGAAAAGATGATCATGTTAAAATTATTGCATATTCCTATGCTCAAACTAACTTCTACCCTTCTACTTGCCTGATCCAAATTGCTCTGCTATGCTCCTTCTATTAGCTAGGGGACAACCGATATTTATAATTATATTTACTAGGTTGTTGTATGATTAAAGCCATGAGGACACTTTTCCTTAACTAACCCTCTAATAGAAAACAAGATTGAAGACAATGAATAAGTCCTAGGTAAAGGGGGGTTCACTTGGCTAAATTTGAATTTCTAAATTTGATGTTGGGTGGAACAATGTTATGCTTGTGAGGTCAACCTTGTGAGCATGGACCCAAACTATGATAAAAGACAAGCTAGATCATAATAGACAATGATAACCTAGGAATTAGTGTATGGACGGACATGATAATCATTCAAATAGGTTGAATGTTTTGTGATAATCATGTATTAAACTTTATAAAATGTTTACTTGACATGTTCAATATCTAGGTTCCAGTTCTAACACTTTGGATTGATATAAATGCTCGATATAGAAAAATGTGTGTTTTAATTTTCATCCAAGACATTTTGAAAGTGATTAGAAAATAATATGGGATGAAGGGGAGGCTCAAATTGTTTATATTTTCTATGACATAAATTAGTCTAAATTTTCATTAGATGCATTTTTTAATGTTTTAAATTTAATGTGTCTTCAAATGACATGTATTTTGAATTTGTCCATGTTTAATGTGATTTTTAGTTCAAATTGTGTACATTATTTAATTAGTTTGTTGATATATATGTTTTTATTGTTTAACATGCAGTTGCCCTTTCATCACATGGATCCAAATATAGTTGTAGCCGATGAGTTTTCCATAGAGGATTTCATACATATTGACCATCCCAAAAACCCCTTACATGGACCATCACCTCCACATAATCTATCACCACCACATAACCCCACACCTCCACCCTCTCCACCTCCTAACCCCCCACGTCCTCAAATTGATCAAAATCAGTTAAGAGAGAGAATAAATACAAACCTAAATGTCATTCAAGAAAATATAAATTTGATAAAAAATGAGCCCAACCTTCCCCCCATGTAGCATGATTTGCATCTTCGATGCAAACTGTTGTTGACTCTATTTGATCCATCGATGCGGACCTATTTAGTTTCCATCAATGGAGAGAAGAGAGAAGACAATTTTATGCAGATGGGTTATCTTATAAACAAATCCATGACCTTCATATTACCAAAGAAGCAATTTGTGCACATTTCTTTAACCCCAATACAAAGGAACCAATTCCATCCACTAAAAAATGACTTTCAATTAAATGGTGTAGGCATGAACAGATAGCTGCACATTTTTGAGACAGATGGTGGATGGTCTTTGATACTCCACCACATGGCAATTGTGAGGTGCCCCTTTATTTTTTGAGAAAGTTATGGGTTGATTTTGAGTTGGGTCAAAAACCCAACTATTTTGATATGAGGTCATTTCAGGGAGTTGGTCATGGTATGCCCCAAAATAGATTAGGAGTACATGTCGATCCTCAGAGACGTGCTCTGATTCCACCAATTGTTGCTCCTCTAGCTCCTAGTATTCCTACTACATATCAGCAGCAGACGATATTGTCCACATTAGGAGCATTGAGTTCTCTCTCGGGAGATCTCATTCATCAAACTACCCACGTGGAAACTGAAGTGGGTGATAGAGAGCATGGAGGTTCATCCTATGGGCATACTCAGGCATCCACTGCAGGTCCACCTGTATCTATGATAGAATCATTTATGGACTTACTATATGCTGACAATCATTTGACATAGGTATGTACATCTTTTGAAAGGCATGTATTTTAATTTGTTTGAAATGTGCAAAATTCATGTAAATAATATTAAATTAAATTATATATATAATATAACATTAATTTTCAAGAAATGTTCGGTGTAGATGCATGATTAGAGGAGGCCAACTTCTCAATATGATCGTGTTTTTTTTCGAGAGTTGTAGAAATGGGCACACCTTACAGTGAGATAAACCAATATATATTTTAATTTATGTCCATATCTAATTTAATTTGAATTTGTACACATGTGTGAAATTATGATATATTGTATCTATGCAGGGAGGTCATGCGATACCCATGACTAACCAACCACAAGGTGTCGTGAGCATTCCTGAGTCATCATCAGCTTTTATGCATGGGCCATCTCAGGTGCGTGCTTTCAAAATTTATTTAAGTTTGAAATTTACATGTGCTTTAAAAACTCACTACATGTACTATGATTATTTTTATGTAGGATGATAGCAGTATCCCTATAGGTGGTAGGCAGGCTTCTGATCATGGTCATGACCATGAGTCCATCTCATTCGAGGTCCTAAACTATACTAAATCTCCTATACAATTTTTAGGTCTTTTAAATATATATTTAAATTTAATTAAAATCATTTTTTATCACTAATATTTTCTAACCTATTTTTGCTTTATTTGAATATCCAGGAATTAGCAGCTCAATTTGGTCCTCAATCAATAGTTATACCACCTGTTGAACAAAACGTGCCAGTAATTTCACATGATCATATGGTAATTTATGCATTTATGCTTAAAATCATGTTTACTATATTTACTATATTTAATTAAAATCAAATTTTTATCAAGTTAATATAAATTCTAATCTATATTGTTTGCTTTATTTGACTATCTTCAATTAAAATCATTTTTTATCATATAATAGGTTCTAACCTATTGTTTTCTTTATTTGAATATCCAGGAATTAGCATCTCAATCAGTTGGTCCTGATAGACTTGATTGGACCAATCGTCCTGATAGACTTGATTTGACCAATCGTCTTGATGGACTTTAGATAGTTTTATTTATATGTGTGCCACTTGACATATATACATTTTGAACATGTTATTTCATAGACCATTTCACATACATTATATATACATTATGATCATGTTTGTGTTTATGAATGTGTTCACATACATACATGTTATGTTCATTTTCAAGTAATATGCACTATAAATTCTTATCTAGAATCAAATTGCATATATATTTACATGTCATTGTTGAATGAAGTTCATATGTCTTAATTTAATACTTTAGATAACTTATGCACTATAAATATTTAGATGTCTTATGCACTATTAATATTTTATCTAATTTTCAAGTAATATGCACTATAAATTCTTGTCTAGAATCAAATTGCATATATATTTACATGTCATTGTTGAATGAAGTTTAGATGTCTTAATTTAATACTTTAGATAACTTTTTAGATAACTTATGCACTATAAATATTTAGATGTCTTATGTACTATTAATATTTTATCTAATTTTCAAGTAATATGCACTATAAATTCTTATCTAGAATCAAATTGCATATATATTTTAAACATGCCATTGTTGAATGAAGTTTCGATGTCTTAAAATGATTAAATTTCAAATTTCAATAAAATCACAAGGTTAGGTGACAACTTAATACATTCCTTATAGTTTAGATCATATTCATAATAAAGTAAGGGCAAGTAATTTTAACTATTAATCACTAAACAAAAATCTATGTAATTTCAACAATCATTAAATGTATCCAAAATATGCATTCATTAACAAGGTTCTACAAACCATATAATAGGCCCTTAAGAAAATTCTTAGTCTTGCAGACACTATAACATCATATATTTCAATTGCAAAAGAACCTTAAAAGGAACAAGGAGTTTATAACAGGACAAACATTTTATCCGTTCAATCCAATAATGAAGCATATGAGTCTTGATAGCTAAATCATTTTTCATCATATTGAACCTATTCTCCAATTAAGCTAAACACTTTATCAAGTAATATAAAGTAAGGGCAAGTAATTTTAACTATTAATCACTAAACAAAAATCTATGTAATTTCAACAATCATTAAATGTTTCCAAAAGATGCATTCATTAACAAGGTTCTACAAACCATATAATAGGCCCTTAAGCAAATTCTTAGTCTTGCAGACACTATAACATCATATATTTCAATTGCAAAAGAACCTTAAAAGGAACAAGGAGTTTATAACACCAATCATTTACAATTCTTCGACTCAAGATATTAATTATATAAGACTTAGAGATCTACACTTTCTTATGAAATAATCTAGACTAGATGACTTTGCAAAAGTACTTTAAGCTAAATTATCCTAACACTAGTAATGACCATAACTTATCCATGACATGTATTTAAAATATATAAGATACAATTGAACAATTTTATAAAATGTGGTTTATAAGAGACAATTTGTATAAGATAAAATTGGAATAAGATATAAAAAGTGATTTATAGGTTCATTGAAGTTCATACATCGAACAAACATATATAATGTTTATTGATGTTTAATACAACTATATTGATGTTGAAACATATGTGCATATAAATCCAATTCAAGCTTATCCACTTTTAGCTCAAGACCACAAATTGATATTTACATAATTTATATGATGAATTTTTTTTATAGTGACAATCATGGTAGATCAACTTGATGAGAACCTCCAAAAATAATTAATGTAAGTAAAGAAACTATATTTTATGATTCATGCAACTAGATAATTCATACAAGAAAAGAACAATACATACTAAACCTAAATATCCTAGATATAGATTATATGAGTCATGCATCTTGTGAACCCTACAAATCTTAGAAATCCTAAATATAGATTAGTTATTCTAAGAGGATGGCTTAAGGGGAGTTAAGAAATGTACCCTAAACCCTTAACCCATAAAGATTTGTTATTCTTTGCATCTCATGAATCCTACGACCTAAAGCCTAGGAGATGCAAGATGATAGATTAAGGGGTTTAGATAAGAGGATATGGCTTAAGGGGTCCTAAAAGGATGGCTTAAGAGGAGTTAAGAGATGAACCCTAAACCCTTAACCCATAATATATTTTCTATTCTAACCATCTTGTGAACCTTATAAACCCTTAACCCATAATATATTTTCTATTCTAACCATCTTGTGAACCTTATAAACCCTTAACCCTTAAGATCATATAAACTTAAAGCCTAGGATATGAACCCTTAACCCTTAACCTATAATAGATTCAAGTTATTCTAATCATCTCATGAACCCTAGAAATCCTTAACCCTTAACCATAGGACCTAAAGCCTAGGATATGAGGAGGGATTAAGGGTAGATAGGAGGATAAGGCTTAAGGGGTCCTAAGAGGATGGCTTAAGGGGAAAATTAAGAGAGTGACTTAAGGGGATGCAAGACGATAGATTAAGGGTAGATACAAGGATATGGCTTCCGGGGTCCTAAGAGGATGGCTTAAGGGGTCCTAAGAGAATAGATTAAGGGGATATGAAATCAATTATAAACTTTTTATAAAATAACAATGAATTATTTAGTTTTATATTTTGACTATCAATTAAATGTATCTAGAACTATATATAGTTACTTGTATCTAGATTCAAATTCCATTGTAATATATATGCATGGGCCCTCTCTTTTTTGTAATGCATCTAGTTTTGGGAGATCTAAAACAAAAAATGATTTAAAACTATAATTAGTGAATGACTAAAGACTAACATTTTTATATAGACATGTATATGCGATAAATTTTTAACTATATATATACAACTATATACTTACCTGTATTTATTTACTCCATTGTACCATCTGCATCCTCTCTTTTTTTTAATGCACCTATGCTTGTCTCATGATCATCCATTGAAAGTATCCATAACACTTTATTAGCAGGCCTCCCTTTATATCTAACTATTTTTATATTGGTTGCCAAAATCAAATGAGTAATGTATAATCTTCTTGTGTCTTTCATAGTCTTCAAATGCAGGCAAGCCATTCTTTCTTATTAGATATTTTCGAAGCCATGTGCCAAAAACAACCACAGAACCAGTTGGACACTCAAAGTTATCATCATCCACTCTAGGATGTACCAACTTATGTTTTCTCTCAACACATCTAGCCAACCAATACTCTGTCTCCTCTTCATTCCCCTCAGGTGCAACAATAGCATACACATGTCCTACAGAAAAAAAATTAATTCAATAAAGAGTGACATATGTTTAATTCACATATAAAAATACATACATATATAATTGAATTCAATATTTAATGTACCTTCTTGTACAAGGTCTGAAACACGATCATAATCATCTGATGCAAATAGTTGATTATCTCCAATTGTCGTTCCATGTTGATCATGTGTCGATGTAAGTGTTAAGGCTCTTTGTTGCCATTCTTCAACCCATTCTGTATTTTCACACGCCTCCCAATCACCTACAATACAAAACTGACAAAAATATGCAAGCTCCCTCGCCCATATTGTCCATGTGTTTGCATTGGAACTATTAAACGAATGCCATTTTGTAGATCCATTAATTGTTTCACAATCTTGTCGAGTAAGAATATCATTTGAACTGTCACTTGTTCTTGTAGATAATTTTGCATTGCACCAATCTACAATTGCACTTGCATCTCTGAACTTTGCTGCATCCTCAAATTTTAGTTGCTCTCTAGCAAGAGCTCTTTTCACACATGCACCTGCTCCATCATGTTCTCCTTTACCATGTCCAGCTTCAAAAAAACTCCATATGTGCTGGATATTATTTTCCTTATGAACTCTACATAACCAATAAAATATTCTAGCATTCTTGAATTGACCCGTGCAATTATCCGACCATATGAGATGTTCTCTCATTTGAATTCCTCTCTCTTTTAATTTTTTATAAAATGTATCAAAAACATATTGAACAAACTCAGGTGAATGCAATCAATTATCACTCACATAAAAATAGTACTCTCTCAAAAAATTTCTATTGTCTTCTCTACTATCATCTGCATGTCTATATACAATATGAACAAATATGGCTACTTGCACTGAATAATAATATTGCGATTGAATTTCTTCTTGTGGACTAAGAGTATAATTTTCAGCAAAATCAACAACTGGCAATATAGTTCCACCTAGGAATGTATTTTTACATGTACGAAATTGACGATCAAGCCAATGAGCATTTTGAGAGTGTTTTACATATTTAGGTACAATTTTATCTTTAAATTCTTTAATAAATGCATGCACACTAATTTTTTCCATAATTAGCTCACAACGTTTTCCAATTTTTCCATCTTTTAAAGAATATTCAACATTTTTAAATTTTTTAACATCCACTAATTGTTGTCCAAATTCATGTAAACTACTTTCATGTATACATTCTCCTAACAATGAAAAATTACCACATCTATCGCATTGTCTAGAAATACATGCATTTAAATAAAATAAGTTTCCATTAAGAGGTTCTCAAAACAAACCTGCTATAAAATCTTTGATTGTTTCAGGGGGCATATTAATACCACAAATGTTCTGCATAATTTGGTTAGCATGCAAAGTACAACGTATATAACAAAAAATATCATAATAATAATGAAATTGTACATGAGTTTTACAACAACAAAAGATTCGTTGTTTGATAATTCAAACATACCAAGGTTTACATTTTTCAAATGATCTTTGAATTATGCTAATATTTGGTAAGATTGAATCATCTAAATTTTTTTTATATAATTTAGTTTGAGTCATATCTAATAGATGTTTTGGATGAGGGTCACTTTTTTTTATCCCACCCTTAATTTTAAAACATCTCTAGTATTAGGTGATACTCTTGCATTATCATGCCAAAATTTTTCGATTAAAGATTTGATTTCATTAGTTAATTTCATTTCTGACCTTGGGAGTCTACCACTAATACTCCAACATTGATTAATTGGATCTTTTTCAATACTTTCTCTTCTTTTAGCCTCTCTTATCAAAGTTTTAGGATTTACTTTTATATATTTACTAATCTTACTTAACATTCTTTTATTTGAAGTTGATTTATTAACTAAAGCAGTTGTTATTGCACGATGAGATGCATTCTTATCTTTAGATCGACTTTTCTTTCCTATAGAATCAATAGCATTGGCAACACTAGATATGACTTGTTCTACTGAATCATCTTTCTTTTTTTGGTTTTACAAAAATACCTAATTTTTTCATCACTTTTCGCATTTTCCACATTTTCATCAATTGCATCATGAGTTGACATTGGAATCCTAATTTCTTTCTATAAAAAAATATTTTATATAATCTATTTCCATGAGTTCTCATTTGTCTCTAAGAAACTTTACCAACAAGGTTATCTAACAATCTCTTTCAATTGTAAAAAAAATGTTTTCATTTTCATTCATACAAGTGGTTTCATTTTCATTGAACATGCAAGGGCTTTCATTTTCATTGTTCAACATGCAAGGGGTTTCATTTTCATTTTCAAACATACAAGGGATTTCATTCTCATTTTCATCAATATGAGGGATTTCATCATTATTTTATTTTTGCATTGTTTCAAAACTAGAATTATTAATACCATCAATGGTGTATCCAGCTTCAACTAAATAACTAAGTGATATATTATCAAGACTTGAGTTTGAAGACATACCCGCATAAATTGTTTCAATACGTGCATTTTCCATATCATTGGGAGGTGGATTTGAAGACATACATTAAGTTGTTTGCATAGGTGCTATTTCCGTATCATTCAAAGTTGAAGTTGAAGGCATAGTTGGGTTTGTCTCCATAATTGCATTTTCTTCTATATTCACCATCTCCACATTTGCAGCATCTACATTCATCTCACCCTTCATGTTTTCCTCTTCAACATTCATGGAACTAGATGCTTCCAAATTTTGCATTTGGCGGATTCTTTCTCTTCTATCCCTTTGTATTTTTGCCTCCATTTCTCTATTTGCTTCAATTTCTTCGGGTGTCATTAACTTTCTACATCTTTTTATTTATCTTTACTTTGATCTCATTATTAGAAAACCCTCTTGACAAAAACACAAATGAATCTTAACAGGTATTTTCCAATTACCACCTCCTTCAAATATTCAAATAAAATATATAATATGGAGATCCTTTGTTCTATAAACTTTTAAGTACAAAAACATCATCAATACATTCAAAATCTCTCTTTTTCCATATCTTCTTGTAAAAAATCCTTGTATTTTCAATTCCACTTCAGAAAATTTAATTTGCAATTGTCTCTTCCAAAAAATTGAATAGAATATGACCTATTAAGAGATTGTACAAGACAAAAATGTAATAAAATATGTAGAAACTGGCATTGTCGGTCTGTACTGCAAAAAGAGAATGTTGCAGGGAAAGAGTGCTCAGTTGTTTTTTTCCAAATCAGGGAATAACGACTCTATTAGAAACACGTATGCGTTTCATAACATGTACACGTTTTTAAAAATTTAAATTCCCATACCACATGTAGCCTCAGTTTTAGGCTTGGGAAAGGCTTGGCAACCTGACCCTTAGCCTTTGACCTGCAATTAAAAAATGAAGGCAAGTTTAAAAGAAATGTCGAACTTTGACAATATAGTTGATGGACCTTTTTTATGATTTAATCTACGAAATTAAAACCCATTATAGAACACGATGTCTAGTTTCCAAATATATAATTTTTGTTAAGATTGGTTTATGTTTGATATTTTTTAGTTAATTTCAAAGCAAACTGGTCCATAAACTTGAAATATCAGGTTTTTTTAGTTTTTTAATAACTTTTTTTTGGTTGATTTTTTTGTAAAAAAATTATATGACATCAATCTTCAAACAATTCTCTACACAATGAAAAAAAAATTCAAAAAATATTTAGTTTAGGTCCAATTATGTTGTTCGTATACGTTGATTTCTAAAAATAGCAATTAGGGCCAATAAAAATTCAATAAAAAAATATATTCAGAAAAAAATTACAAACAAAAATCCTCATCAATCTTCATGTTGTTAGGTATCTTTTCCCAAAAGGAATTAGAAAAATACTTTCATTTAGGTCAAAAAGTGGTGTTCGTACACATGTATGGTATGGTAAAAAAATTAACTTTTAAAAAGTGGTTTTTATAAATACCTATCAAAATTAAATTTCTGTCATCTGGGTTTTTGAAAACATTACATATTTGGAAACTAGATTCAAAATTCAAAATTTCATTTTACTGACTTTTTACAAGATTCATTGTGTAAGTGCTTCAAATTTTTAGTCAAAGTGTGACAAATTCTAAAAAACAACAAAAACACTTCCACTTTTTGAACTTTTTGTGAACCCAACTTCTTGCATCAGCCCTTACAATGATTAGGATAATGGCTAGAGGATAATGGATGAATGATTAAGAGGAAATTGGATTAAGAGAAATTTGGATTTGGATGACTTGGATTAGGAAGGGATGGATGATTAGGATTTGGATTAAGATGGTTGATTAGAAGGTGATTAGGGATGGCTTGATGGATGCTTGACCTTAGGTAAATTTGCAATAAAATTTCACACACAATCATGCACAAATTTGCAAAGGATGAGGATTTTGGATTAAGGAAGTGCACAGGTTTTGATGGTGAAGACACACCAAGCACATTAACACCCTAGATTAATCAAGGAGTGACTCCTAGTGTAGACCCACAAATGGAGATTAGTACATTAATACTATCTACTTGTGAGGGATAGATAGGAATAGTTGTGTCCACAAGAAAATATTGCTTACCAAGGAGTGCCAAAGGTTTCACCAAGGTTAGTTCTATCTCAACACATGGAAGTACATTATGAGTAACTTTAGGGGGCAATTCACGTCCCTTACACCACACTAAAAGATGGTTGAAAGGTCTTAAACTAGGATGAACTAGGTGTCTAGGGGTAGCCTCGATACACTTAAGGTGTGTGAGGCCTATGTCCATGAAATGAGGGGTATGTCTAATGGCGCGGTGCAAGAGGGTAACCCACTCTCCTTCACTTTGCAAGGTATAAAGTTATTGCAAGCTTCACCCAAACAAAGAATGTCCCCTAATGGGAGAGTCTTTCGATTCTCTCTCCAATTTGTATACCCCACTAGAACACAAGGGTTGAGTTCATCCCCTTAGTGATGAAATACAAGGCAAGCCCCCTAGAGGAAAGAATCCCAAGTGGTTTTGATCTCCAAGATCGCACAAAGCACAAGGAGAGAGCATACACACCTAAGACCTTGGGATAGAACAAAGATAACAAGATAGATCAAGCCAATGTTTTTTATCCCACAGATCACCAAATGGAACAAGGGGAGATCATACACCTTGGACTTGACCTCAAACAAAGCATAAAATGTTCATTAACCTTAGAAATTGAAATGTTCATAGATAAGTAGAAAAAGATGGATCTTTCGACAAGCATGCTACAACACACAAGTTAGAAGTTAATATTTTGTTTTGGACCAATATGAGCTACACAAGAATATGTTAGACACCTAGGAACATGCATGTGATTATCAGATTCAAGGCTTAGATTGCACAAATCCCAAGAAAAATAAAGAAAACTACCTACTAAGAAAAACTACCCAAACATAGAGCAGGGCCACTGAAGCATAGTCAGAAATGCTAAAGCAAAGATAGGTGATGAAAATGTTGCAAGTATGAGCCTAACCGGTGTTGTCATTGATGTCAACATACTCCTATTTCATTGATGATAAGGATTGGATGAGCTGTGTGCTGAGGATATTGAGAAAATTAGTCCTAATCAGAAACAGAGAAGAACAATAAAGACAGTGAGGTAAAGGTCCTAGTTAAGATGAAGATTAGAGGGTGTGCTTCAAAGGGTTTGTATATGTGTGTCTTAAGATGATTCAATAAAGATCTCAGAGGTCCATATAAAGATCTAAAGAAATTATGGACACTTAAGTAAAACCAGTTTTGGTAGATGTTCAGAGGTGACAAAGTAATATAGAGAGGTCCGGTGAGATCCGAAAATGCAATATCCTATTCTGCGGATTTGGTGGAGTGTTTAAGAAGTCAATGTGAAGTGACAGCTCAATTGGTTCATGGTCTAGAGGTCCACAAGCATCTATTCCAATATGACAGTGATGAAAGACTATGTTTTTGAGGTTCCGGATGAAGGAGAGAATGATTTCAGTAAGTAGAAGTAGTGTGGATGTTCTTGATGTCTCAAGCAAGCTTGTGGAGGTCTTTGGATTGTGTCCAGTTCGTGTTGATGGTCCACATTGAAGATTGAGCTTGTAGTTAAAGATTTACTTCTAGATGATGATGTTCTTCTTAAGTCTGGCTGACCGGATGAGTTACACATCTTGCGGATGATCTGGAAGGTGTCTTGTGAAGAATGGTGTGTTCCCAAAGAAAGATTGAAGTCTCAAATCTATGTAGCCAACAGTGTGTTGATCCACGTGAAGTCTTTTTGTAATAAGTCATGTTGTATTTATGTACTTGCTCTATAATGTATGCTGACTTGGATGATAATTCCTAAGTCGATGTCTTGTATAAATAAGGAGTTGTAAAGTTATTTCAGAGTGTCTTATGGAGATGAGAATGTGGTAGAGGGAAGGAAAGTGAAAGGAAGAGCAGAAGTATTGGGCTTAAATGGAACTGACTCAAGCATGGTGAAGATGTTATTCTTCAATTCAAGTATGTAATACTTATTATTCTGTAGACAATGTGTCTCCTGTAGGCAGTGGGCCTCTTGTGAGCAGTGTGCTCGGGCAGTGAGCCCTAATTGGCATGTGCCATTTTGTTCTTTCTATTCTTCTAACAGAGAATACAATCTTGGGTTAGTCACCTCGTGGTTTTTCCCTTAACCGAGTTTTCCACATCAAAATCTTGGTGTCATTTGTGTTAATGTGTTTTCGCTCTTGAATTGTTGCATTACATTTCCATGATTGATTTATTATTATGTGGCTGGATTAAGAAAAGAATTTAAGTGATTAATTAGAAGAAAGTTTTAGACAACTGATTCACCCCCCCTCTCAGTTGTCTATCTTAAATCTAACAATTGGTATCAGAGCCAAGTTTATCTAAAAGAGCTTAACCACTTGAGGAGATCCAGAATGTCGTCCTACAAGAAGGATAGTCCGAGGTTTGATGGAACCAATTTCACTCTTTAGAAAAGTTGCATGGAATGTCTCTTACAATTTATGGGAATGCAGTATTGGATCATGGCTTCAAAGAAGTATACTCTTCCACAGAATGGTCCAAAATATGTAGATGAAATCAGAGATGCTGAAAACAATCTATGGACTAAAGAAGCTCTTCTAAGTGCCTTGTCTGATTCAGAGCTGACAAATGTTGTTAATCTACAAACTACTTTTGAGATTTGGGAAAAATTGGAACTTCTGCATGAAGGAGACAAGTATGTTAAATGTGCCAAGCTATGAAGTCTGAAAGGAAAATTCAAAAATCTGAAGATGAGAGAAGATGAAAATATCACTACTTTTATGCCAAGAGTAAATGAGCTTGTTTGTGGTATTAGATGTGCTGGTGGAGTCTTGGATGAAGATGAGATTGTTGGCAAAGTTCTCAGGTCCCTTCCTAATTCTTACAAGTACAAGGTTGCTGCTATTGAGGAATTCAGATCTATTTTAGGTATCACAAGAGATCAATTGGTTGGTAAATTGGCTACATTTGAATTGACTGAGTTTGGAGATGCCCCCCCAAAGACTGAATCTGCATTCAAAGCTAGTGACTTTGTTAAAGGAAAACAAAAGTTTGATCTGGGAGAGAACTCTTCAAAGAAACTATCATGGTATGAGAAAGAAAGAAAAGACCTGGAAGAAGATGAAGCAGAAGCTGCTCAACTTGAAGCACTTATTGCAAAAAGACTGCCAAGAGGATCTGATAAGTATGAAGGGAAATTACCTTTTAAGTGTTTTAACTGCAATAAGATTGGTCATTTTACCTCAAGGTGTCCGGAAAGATTTTCAAGGTCAAATCCTAATAGATCAAGGTTCCAAAAGAAATGTTACTATGTTCATGAAGATGATGATGATGAAGGAGTAACAGATGATAAATCAGAAACAGGAAACAAATCCAGAAGTGACTAGGTGTTTATTGCCATCAAGGAAGAAGATCCAATACCCTCTGAATCTGCTAATCATAAAATTGTAGAAAGAGCTCTGGTTGCCCAAGTTGAAGAAAAGGATGATTGGGTCATTGACAATGGATGCTCTCACCATATGATAGGTGACAAAATAAATTCATAGATTTGAAAGGTATGAAGGAGGAGTGGTAAAATTTGGTGATAATTCGGCTGGTAGAATCAAGGGTAGAGGAACTATTTCTTTTGATGGAAAGAACAAAACTAGTAATGTACTATATGTTGAAGGCTTGAAGCACAATCTTCTCAGTGTTGGACAGTTGGTGGACAAAGGCTATGATCTTCGATTCAAAAATAGAAAATGCAAGATCTTTGAAAGTTTCAGAACAAAGATTGCATCTGGTACTCAAACTAAAGTTAATATCTTCCACTTGGTTGGTATTGGTAAAAGTTGCTTATTTGTTCAAATTGATCAAAGCTGGTTGTGGCATAGGAGAATGTGTCATGTGAATTTTGATAATATCATCAAGATAAGCAACACTCAGGCTGTAAGAGATCTTCCAAGATTGGTAAAACCTACCAATAGTTTGTGCAAAGAATGTCAGTTGGGTAAACAAAGCAGAATCTCATTCAAAATCAAGGAACAATCTTCTATCGGATTATTGGATTTAGTTCATACTGATCTATGTGGTCCAGCAAGAATTAGGAGTGTGCAAGGTGATAGGTACTTCATATTATTAATTGATGACCATTCCCAGATGATGTGGGTGACTTTTCTGAAAGAACAATCAGAAGCTCTTGAGAAATTCAAAATATTCAAGGCTATGGTAGAGAACAAAACCAGATTAAAATTAAAATGTCTGAGCTCTGATAGAGGTGGAGAATTCACATCCAGTGAGTTCATAGAATTCTGTGAGAAACATGGAATAAAAAGATAGTTGTCTGCTCCTAGGACTCCACAGCAAAATGGAGTAGTAGAGAGAAAGAACCGGACCATCCGGGAAGCATCTAGAACCATGATGATGGAAGCAAATGTTCCTCAGATCTATTGGAGAGAAGCTTTAAGCACTGTAGTCTATACTCTCAATCGAGTACAAATCAGAAGCAATACCGGTAAGACTCCCTATGAACTTTGGTTTGGCATCACTCCCACTGTGAGGTACTTTAGAGTCTTTGGTAGAAAATGTTACATTAAAAGAGATTAAGACCTAGGAAAATTTGATACTAGAAGTGATGAAGGAATATTCTTGGGTTATTCTACTCAAAGCAAAGCATACCAGTGTTATAACAAGAGATTAAGGAAGATTGTTGAAAGTACAAATGTGAAGGTTGATGAAGGTGTTGAAAAACCCTTAAGGTTTTATGAATATGATGAAGATGATCAAAATGATGTTTTTGTTCAAGAAGTCCAAGCTCCCTCTAAAATTTAGATTTAGACCGATCCGGTAAATCAGGAAGAAGAGATAAGTTTGAATGAACCTGTTCAAGAATCAAAAGTGCAAGAAACTCCCAAAGTTCCCAGGTATGTAAAACTAAATCACTCTGAAGACTAGATCATAGGTGATAAAAGCAAAGGTGTTCAAACAAGAAGAAGGATTGCTCAAGATTCAGAAGAGTATTGTCTGATTTCAAAGGTTGAACCTAAGACAGTGAATGAAGCTTGCAATGATGAAAACTGGACTAAAGCAATGGAAGAAGAGCTGATGCAAATTGAGAAAAATCACACTTGGGATCTTGTTCCCAGACCGAAAAACAAGAATGTGATTGGAACCAAATGGATCTTCCGGAATAAACTGAATGAAGATGGTGAAGTAGTTAGAAACAAAGCCAGATTGGTCTGCAAAGGTTACTCTCAAGTAGAAGGAGTTGATTTTGAAGAGACTTTTGCTCCGGTGGCAAGAATTGAAGCAGTCAGATTATTTCTTGCTTTTATTGCCTTTAAGGCTTTCAAAGTATATCAGATGGATGTCAAGTCTGCTTTCCTGAATGGTGACTTGGAAGAAGTTTACATTGAGCAACCGGATGGATTTCAATTGTCTGATCATGGTGATATGGTCTACAAGTTGAAGAAAGCACTATATGGACTCAAGCAAGCTCCAAGAGCCTGGTATAAAAGATTGGATAAGCATCTTTTGAAGATTGGTTTCAACAAAGGTACTACTGACAGTAATTTATATTTCAAAATTGATCATGAAAATATCTTGATTGTTGAAGTATTTGTTGATGACATCATTTTTGGGGGAAGAGATAGTATGTGCAAAACCTTAGCAAATCAAATGAAAAGTGAATTTGAGATGTCCATGTTTGAGGAAATGAATTTCTTCTTGGGTCTACAAATCACTCAAACAAAGAAAGGAATCTTCATTTCTCAGACCAAATATGTGAAAGAATTATTGAAGAAATTTGGGATGGAAAACTTAAAACCAATGAATACTCACATGGCAACCAGATGCAAATTGAGCAAAAATGATGACTCTCCTAAGGCTGATCAAAAAAAGTATAGGTCAATGATTGGAGGATTATTGTATCTCACTCAAACTAGACCTGACATTATGAATGTTGTTGGTCATGTTGCTAGATTCTAAGCTGATCCTAGAGAATCTCATGTCATGGCAATCAAGAGGATTTTTAGATATCTAAAAGGAACAGTTGAGTATGGTTTGTGGTACCCTAGAGATCATGATTTCTCTCTTCATGCATATACAGATGCGGATTGGGCAGGAGATGTGGATGACTGGAAGAGTACCAGTGGTGGAGCATTCTTTTTAGGGAAGAGATTGGTTTCTTAGTGTAGCAAGAAACAAGAGGCAATATCTCTATCCACTGCAGAAGTAGAATTTATTGCAGCAGTAGGTAGTTGCACTCAAGTATTGTGGATGAAGCAAATGCTAAGAGATATCAGAGTGGAATATGAAGAACCTATCATAATCTTCTGTGATAACTCAAGTGCAATCAACATATCAAAGAATCCGGTATTGCATTCAAAAACTAAACATATATCCATCAAGTTTCACTTTTTGAGAGAGCAAGTGAACAAGAATGAAGTTAGATTGGAGTTTGTGCCTTCCAAGGATCAGATTGTAGATATTTTTACTAAACCTCTACCTAAGGACTCTTTTGAGTATCTCAGGGAGAAGTTAGGGGTTATTGCCCCTCCGGTTCTAAATTAAGGTGCACTGATGTGCATCAGTCCGGTGGATATCACAGTCATATCTTGTGGTCTGGATTGATGTTTGGGAAGCTACTACTCAGGGGGAGTAGCTGATATGTTTATGAAGTAATGCAAGTATGTGTCGTTTTCCATTGATGTCAAAGGGGGAGAGAAGACATGTGAAAAACAAGTGGTTACTGATCAAAAGGGGAGTAGTAAAGGAAGAGAAGGCATGTGAGTGGTTGTTGTTGATAGGGGGAGTTGTGACAATATGGAGAAGTTCTTGTCTTGATGGTTAAAATAGTTTTTCACATCATATGTTGCCAGCAATGACAAAGGGGGAGATTGTTGCAAGTATGAGCCTAACTGGTGTTGTCATTGATGTCAACATACTCCTATTGCATTGATGATAAGGATTGGATGAGCTGTGTGCTAAGGATATTAAGAAAATTAGTCCTAATCAGAAACAAAGAAGAATAGTAAAGACAGTGAGGTAAAGATTCTAGTTAAGATGAAGATCAGAGGGTGCGCTTCAAAGGGTTTGTATATATGTGTCTTAAGATGATTCAGTAAAGATCTCAGAGGTCCGCATAGAGATCTAAAGGAATTATGGCCACTTAAGTAAAACCGGTTCTGGCAGATGTTTAGAGGTGATAGAGTGATATAGATAGGTCTAGTGAGATCCGTAAATGCAATATCCTGTTCTGCGGATTTTGTGGAGTGTTTAGGAAGTCAATGTGAAGTGACAACTCAATTGTTTTGTGGTCTGGAGGTCTGCAAGCATCTATTCCAATATGACAGTGATGACAGACTGTGTTCTTGAGGTTCTGAATGAAGGAGAGAATGATTTCAGTAAGTAGAAGTAGTGTGGATGTTCTTGATGTCTCAGGTAAGCTTGTGGAGGTCTTTGGATTGTGTCCAGTTCATGTTGATGGTCCGCATTGAAGATTGAGTTCGTAATTAAAGATTTACTTTCGGATGATGATGTTCTTCATAAGTCTGGCCGACCGGATGAGTTACACATCCTGCGGATGATCTGGAAGGTGTCCTGTGAAGAATGGCGTGTTCCCAAAGAAAGATTGAAGTCTCAAATCTATGTAGCCAACAATGTGTTGATCTGCGTGAAGTCTTTTTGTAATAAGTCATGTATTTATGTACTTGCTCTGTAATGTATGCCGACTTGGATGATATTTCTTAAGTCGATGTCTTGTATAAATAAGGAGTTGTAAAGTCATTTCAGAGTGTGTCTTATGGAGATGAGAGTGTGGTAGAGGGAAGGAAAGCGAAAGGCAGAGCATAAGTATTGGGCTTAAATGGAATTGACTCAAGCATGGTGAAGATGCTATTCTTTAGTTTAATTATGTAATACTTATTATTCTGTAGACAGTGTGCCTCCTGTAGGCAGTGGGCCTCTTGTGAGCAGTGTGCTCAGGCAGTGAGTCCTGATTGGCATGTGCCATTTTGTTCTTTCTATTCTTCTAATAGAGAATACAATCTTGGGTTAGTCACCCCGTGGTTTTTCCCATAACCGGGTTTTCCATGTCAAAATCTTGGTGTCATTTGTGTTAATGTGTTTTCACTCTTGAATTGTTGCATTACATTTCCATGATTGATTTATTATTATGCAGCTGGATTAAGAAAAGAATTTAAGTGATTAATTAGAAGAAATTTTTAGACAACTGATTCCCCCCCTCAGTTGTCTGTCCTAAATCTAACAGAAAATGATTAGCAGACAATCCTATAGATCTACTAAAATAGGTAACAGAGTTGTTGATCTAGAATAGGCATGCTGAAAAAGGTTCATGAGCTTGAAAATGATTGTTTCTAAAAGGAAATGGTTAGTTTTTTGCACAAAAATAGGTGGTTAGAGAAAAATGAGCAGAATATCCCCTTTAAAAATGATCCCCTATCTGAAAATAGAATGCTAAAGAAGATGGAAAATGATGAAAACAAGTTTGGGAAGTGTGAAAGTGAAATGTCAGTCTAGAAAATAGAATCACTAAAATATGGTGCAAAACCAACCAAAAATCACAAAACTACTAAAGTAGTGTTAGAGGTTGGAGATGGAATTAGGACTAAAGTGGAACTACCCCAATAGGGTGCAAAACCACCCAAGTACGGGAAGACCTGGTAAACTGGGTTAGAAATGCTAAACCGGAGTCTGCAACTTGAAACTGAGCTTGACACAAGAAAAGATGGTTAGATTAGGACCTTAGGGCTCCCACCGGGCATGCCAAAATATGTACAATAGAAAATAAACCCAAGAAACAAGCTAAAATCATATTAACCTATTTCATCTAAATTCTAATGTAACTATTATCACATGGAATTGCACCCTACCTAAACTGGGTTCAGGCATTCCAATGACACAATGAGATTGATCTCAAGGTTTACGACCTTGCAAATGAGATTAAACCTCCAGAGAAGGCTAGTTCCTCTTTTTGGACTTAAGGTCTAGAGAAAATAACTAAATCTAATGCTACTTATCATAGGAAAAAGGGGAAGAAGGAAAACTGAAAGGGAAAGGGGGTGATACACTAGATTTAGGTTGTTTAACTACAACCAACATAGCACAATAATGATCTCAAACATTGAAGGGAACTCACATAGACTCATGTAGGTTCAAATAGAGGTTAAGGCAGAAAGATAAAACTATGAAAGGGACCATTGTACCCACAATACACAGCTTGCATCTATCAAATAAACAAAGTCTAAGAACAATGAGAGAAGCAAAAACATTAGTTTATATTGATCATAGAGGTTGAATAACCATTACAAAGAAAGAAAAGATTCATTAAATATGTGAAATAGACACAAAATGATAGACTTTCCTTCATTGTTGAACTAGTATAGAGACATAAAAGGCTTGCAAGACAACACAACTAATCAAATCAGCCTAGTTCTAGAAAAGACCACAAGGTCTGAACCTATAAACCAATCTTTCTATCTGAATAATGACCTAGAAAAGTAAACCAACCCCTTAAAATACATCTTTACATGCTTATATAACTTCTTTCATTTCACTGTACAACCCTGGGCACTAGGAAAAGTGGTCAACAAGAAACCTTAGGGAACCCATGCTGCATTAAATTACACCTAATGGCTCATGTTAGAGAATCTATAGATTTTGAGGATGACCATGCCATGTGGGTTGATTTTGACCTTGGAAGGACCTGCAAAAGCATGGGTCACAAGGGTACTTCATCTACTCCATTCATTTCTAGTACCTGTGCATTGAAGATTTGCACTATTTCAACCACCTCTGCCCGATCTGCAACAATGACATCATTTATGGAGGCATGATTTTAGGGAACCTAGAAAATTACACCCTTTTATGAAGCTTTTACAACACTTTAAAAGTGTTTATTCAATTTCCATCCCTGCACTTTTGGTGCCCTTTAATATTCTGATTTTCACTTCATTATTCCCACTTTTATCAGCAGGTTTACCCATTGACGAGCCTACCAATTGGTGAACCACTTTGTTCACTAACTTTCTTTCCTTATCTACTTGCTTGTTGAAAACTCTTCCTTTCATGAACCATCTTTCAATCTCTTTCTTCTTTTCCTGTCAGCCTATTCACCTATTGGTGAACTCCTCATTCAATGAAACATCAAGTTTGCAAACCACTCTTCTTAGCTGATTTATTTCCTCCTTCCTTTGCCTTCTTTATTTTTCTTTTCATTGGCGGGCTCTCCAATCAATGAACTTGCTGATCGAAAAACCAAGAGGTTCGTGAACTGCTTGCCTCACCAATAAACACTTTGTTTGCCTTCTTTCCTTGTTGATGACTTTACCAACTAGTGAACCTCTCAGTCGGTGAACTTTTCCATTTGTGAACCCTTAAGTTCACCGATGAGCACTTAATATTTCTTCCTCCCCTTTGTCGGCAAGTTCACCTATCGATGAACCTAGCGATCAAAAAACTCACAAGACCAAGAACTGACCACTTTTCTGACATCTTTACCTTTTGCACTTTGTTCTTCCCTTGGAAAATTCATGAACTTTGCTTGTGGGTCAACTTGCCTATCGACAAACCAGCTCGTCAGTGAACCAAGATATTCATGAACCATCTTTTTCGCCGACACCACCTCTTTCCTTCGCCCATTGGTGACTTCTATTGTTGACAAACCAGCAGGTTCATGACCTGCTCAATTCATTGATAAGAAAAAATGTGCTAAGGAAAAAACACTTGGGATATTTTAGGATTTTGGGGGGGCAATTTTCTTCCATTTAGGGTATCTCAGATCGGATATATTTGATAGAAGTGTAGGATTTTAGGTAGACCATTTTAAGTCTAGAGGACTAAAATAGGTCAACATTTTGGTGACTTTGTAGGGGTGTTTACCTACTAAACACAAGGATTTAGTGGCCTTATGAGTTGAAGGGGACTGCAACAATTGAAATAGGGGTTGGTCTAACCAACATAAAACTAAACATGCCTTGAGAAAAAAAAAAACACAAAACAAACAAGGCAAACAACCTCCTAATGAGGATGCAGCTTGTGCAAGAACACTTGGAGGAAAGGAAAACTACACAAAACAAACCTATCCTAAACCTAAACTAACCAACCATAAAAGGGTTTAAACAAAGCCATTAACTGGTTCTTCAAAATAATTCCCATTTCTCAACAATTTACAATGTTTTCCCAGCTTATGGATAGTTAAGATGAGGTGGAAAAAGAGTGGGCATGCAACAAATTGATGAAATGCCACTCTAAAAATAGAATCAAGATCACCTACCCACATGAACTTATTGTTGATGTGACTATCCCAAAGTGGATAGGTGAGCTAATCTTTCTCATCTGAATGCTCAACTTCATGCTCAGGATTGAGAATGACAAGTGGTGACTCTTCTCTATCTGTCTCCAGTTGGGTTAGATGTCTGATAGGATATCCCCTTAAAACAGATCTTGAATAATCAATTACTTCACATTTTTTCTCTAATTCTTGATCAATTTGTTGATGGTCTGAATGCTCTAGCTAATACACATGATTTGGAAATATAGTTGCCTCCACCTTATGAATAAGATGCTCATGATGTTCTAAATTAGGCTCAAAAAATGAGCCTTGCACATGCTCAATGGTAAAATCTCCTTCACCAAGGAGTTGATATCCCTACTAGATAATCAAGAACAAATCTTCAATTTGTTCTTGCTCGTGCTCAATCCCCACATCATTATCTTCAATAAAAGATGGGGGCTCCTCAAATAGGTCTGTATCACCTCATTATTTCCTAGCACATGGTCGCCTATTTGCTCCTCTTCATGAGTTGAAACCTCACAATCATGTTTGTCCCCACATTTCAACAATTTGTCATCATTTTCATTGTCTTTATGCTACTTCAGAACTACTAGTATTTTCCTACCCTCTTCATCTTCAATGTGATTGGGTAGTTCATGAAATAGGGTGGTATCAGCAACCGCTTTTGGAGCAATTTCCTTTGCAACCTCTTCCACAATGCCTTCATCATTTGACTGCAACTCCACTAGATTTTGCTTGTGTTGCTTCTGTGACTGTAGATTTTTGCCATGCAACCTTTGCATTTCCTTCTTATTCATTTCATTAAAAGCATGGGAAAATTTTTCAAAAGAACCAAAATCCAAAGGATTCAACCTTTCTTTGAATTAACATTACTCATAGGTGTAAGAGGTTCCAACAATTTCACCTCTGTGAGCCTAGGAACAATAGACTATTCCTCATTAAATTCTTTCTCTTCCACCTCCACCTTCAGTCATCCAACCAGCTAGCCTAGTAAACAAGTCCACCTTTGAAAATTGAAATAGTGTCAGGGTAAAAGGGTTTTTGTACAGGATGCAACTCCTTAAAGCTAGGGATATTGAACTAAGGAGACTGTCGTGGGCCTTCAGGAGGATTCCCCTTCCTAAATCTTGGGACCTTGAAATTGGAAGTCCTCTCTATGACAGGTGGATTTGTAGCTGTAGGAGGGGGTTTCTTGAAATTGGGAATGGAGGGTGTTGATTGGGATTTCATTCTTTAGACTTTGGCAAGTAGTTGCCTCATCTGTTCTTTAGATTTAATCTACAAAGCTAGGTTCTCTTGATAAGCTCTTTCTTGTGCCTCTATCTATTGTTGGTGAAGGAAGGCATGATGAACAAGCTCATCTTGTTGTTGATTATACATTTTCTCCCTCTTGATGTCATCAAACTCCCTTTGAAAATTCAACATGATATCTTTGAAACTCATATTGTTGACATCTTGAGGTTGCTTGATAGGGTAGATATGTTGATTAGGGACAAAGTGGTCTTCTTGGAGTTGATAATATGCATGATTAGGCTGCCAAGAAGACTAACTAGGGGTGGGAGGGAGGAAAGCATAATGAGGATGTTGATAACCTTCTAAAACAGGGCTATATAGCATAAAACTAGAGGTATATTGGGCCTGATATGGATGATATGGAGGCATATAATTTGTATTTTAGCTAGGCAAAGGGGAATACCCATAACTTCCATAATAGTTTGACATATTGGGGCATTAGAAATCAAAAATAATTAAAATATTCTTGAAATAAGAGCAAATAGATATGACCTTCTAAGAAATCATGAGCTCATACCAAGGAGTCGCTAGGTGATTTGATAACCCTGAAGGCTAGAAAAGACCAAGAGCATCATTAAACTCTGATCTTTGATTTGAACTGGCTACACTAGTAGATTTGTTCAACAAAGTCACCATGGTGTTGGAGATACTACCCTAAATGGAAAGATGCACTGAAGAGTACACTAAAACTCTTTAATGGATGATAAGGATCATCAAACTGGTCCCATCAGGCTTGCCAGAAGCTGTTATCACCTAGAATTGCACCTTGCATGAACTAGGTTTAGGCATTCCAATGACACAATGGGATTGATCTCAAGGTATGGGATCTTATAGATGTGATCAAACCTCTAGAAAAGGTTGGTTCCTCTTTTTGGACTTAAGGTCTAGAGAAAATAACTAAATCTAATGGTATTTATCATAGGAAAAAGGAGAAGGAAAACTAAAAGGGAAAGGGGGTGATATACTAGATGTAGGGTGTTTAACTGCAACTGACATAGCACAATAATGATCTCAAATACTTAAGGGAACTCACACAGACTCATGCAGGTTCAAATAGAGGTTAAGGCATAAAGATAAAACTATGAAAGGGACCATTTTTACCCACAATACACAACTTGCATCTATAAAAAAATCACAATCTAAGAATAATGAGAGAGGCAAAGATATCAATTTATATTGATCATAGAGGTCAAATAGCCATTACACAGAAAAAAAAGATTCATTACAAATGTGAAATGGACAAAAAATGATAGACTTTCCATCATTGTTGAACTGGTACAGAGACATAGAAGGCTTGGAAGACAACACAACGCATCAAATCCACCCAGTTATGGAAAACACCACAAGGTCTAAACCTACAAATCAACCTTTATGTCTGCGTAATGACCTAGAACAGCTAACCAACCCTTTAAAAATGCATCTTTACATGCTTATATAACTTCTTTCATTTCACTATGCATCCCTGGGCACTAGGAAAAGTGGTCAACAAGAAACTTCAGGGTGCCCTTGCTATATTAAATTAGACCCAATGGCCCATGTTAGAGAACCTATAGATTTTGAGGATGCCCATGCCCTGTGGGTTGATTTTGACCTTGGAAGTACCTGCAAAAGCATGGGTTGCAGGGGTACTTCATCTACTCCATTCATTTTGGTACCTATGCATTGAAGATTTGCACCATTTCAACCATCTTTGACTAATCTGCAACAATGGTGTCATTTGTGGAGGTGTGATTTTAGGTAACCTAGAAAATCATGCCCTTTTATGAAGATTTTACAACACTTTAAAAGTATTTATTTAATTTTCATCCCTGCACTTTTGGCGCCTTTTAATATTTTGATTTTCACTTCAGTATTCCCACTTTTATTAGTAGGTTTGCTTAATGGAAAACCTACCAATCAGAGAACCACTTTGTTCACTAACTTTCTTTCTTTATCTACTTTCTTGTCGATAAACTCTTCCCTTCATGAACCATATTTTGATCTTTTTCTTCTTTTCTTGTCAACCTATTCACCCATCGCCAAACTCCTTAGTTAATGAACCATCAAGTTTGTGAAGTACTCTTCTTAGCTGATTTTTTTTCCCTCCTTT
This sequence comes from Cunninghamia lanceolata, assembly GCA_027924645.1. Taxonomy (NCBI): domain Eukaryota; kingdom Viridiplantae; phylum Streptophyta; class Pinopsida; order Cupressales; family Cupressaceae; genus Cunninghamia; species Cunninghamia lanceolata. Next base: position 5,518,415 of record BSBN01000562.1, on the reverse strand, counting down.
TCCCTTCTTGCCTTTTTTTTTGATCGGTGGGTTCACCAATCGGTGAACTTGCTAATCAACCAACTTGTCGATTGGTGAACCTATTAGGAATTTGCGGGTTCATTAAACTAATTCCACATAACCAAAAAGGAGAATATGATGCATACAAGTAACCATAATGCAAAGATCAAATGACAAACACAAGATAACACAAGATATACCCTGGGAAAACCCTCATGAGGGAAAAGCCTAGATTCCAAAAGCATCCACACTCAAATGTATTATTCAACAATAAACATTACAATACATTCTCATGAGTCTCCATGAACACTTATGAAACATTAAACTCCTCCAATGCATCCTCCATGTGCCCAAGCATGAATCCACACATCCCATGCCATGCTTCACACAATGCACTCATAGGAGAGAACTCAATACAACAACAACCTCTCACACAATCTCCCGTACAACCAAGATAATCAATCAGCCAACCAAAACACAACTAATGACCATGTGCTTCCTTTTATAAATCAAGCTCACACAAATACAAGAAGTAGTATTGGGTAAAACCATGTGTTCCAAAACCATGGATACACAAAACCATTGACCCCCACATTTAATTATTGGTACTAAGTTTTCTAATCATTAAATAATTACAAATAAATAATTAATTACCCTATGTGTCCCACACACTTGAAATAATTAACCCAATGTTACATACAACTTATACAAGTGGCACCCAAATAAATATTTAAAATGGCTAAACACATCAATTAAGATGTACCACAAATAAATATTTATTTCACATGAATAAAATAATCTAATGTTATGCAAGGTGTACAACACCTATTTCCCAACATTCTCCCACTTGTTGTATACATTGTATAAGGGTCAATCAATGAAAGACATCATCATAGGCAAACATGAAACCACATGAATCTCCAACATGCTCCCATGCTCCATCAAGATACCTACAATAAAATCAAAGTAACCACCATCTCAAGCAATAACTTCTCTCATCCTCCAACATGCCACCTATGAAAGAAAAGGAACATGCCATGGTGAAGATGCACCAATCCAAAGAACACAAGCATCAAATCCAAGTGATAAAAAAGGCTCCAAGCTCTTGTCAAAGGTAAAAACCCACATGATTGGAAATAGTACCCACAACATATGCTAATACATCCAACCATCTATGCCTCATAGGTACCAACAGTTCATACGTAAACTCGTACTAACAACATATCCAACCCATATACCACAATCACAAGCTCCATGTATAAAACCTATCAATGAAGAACACATACATCTAGGAACTCCCACTGCATAGGTAAAGTCAAATCTAAAAATAGATCAAAGGCATACCAAGTCTACCAATAAACCCTCAAACTAAGGTGTGATTAATCAAGAACAATCACAATGATCTACAATATAAAATGTTGCATACTCTCTCACAACATGTCATCATAATTCAACCCAAGTCTAACCATATTAACATGATCCTCTAGGAAGTAGCCATAAGACAAAGAGAGAAAACCTGTAAATCATAATGTCCTACAAAAACCTCAAGGTGCTAAGCTATGTCAAGTATGATCTCCTATACAACCCCAAATGAAAAGCCTCAACAACACCCAATCATTCAATCTCATAGATCAGATGAACATAAAACTATCTTGGAGGAATGCCTGGCTTCAGGCACCAAATTCTAACACAAATAGAAAAATATGATCACCAAACCTATACCATTGCGTAGTTCTCAGAGAGATATTTTTTATGCCTATAACAATTTGAAAATCTAACACTGTGGGTGAAAGTTATGCCTCCCAAAAAAAAAGCCCTCTACAGGCTAGAAGAGAACCCTTGGTAGGACCCTATCCATACTGTTGACATGATGTTGACATCATCAATACATCAACAGATGATGCGGTGTTGATGCAAGCACTGAATGGGCAAGGTGGGGTCCACTATGTTGACGTAGGTTGGGTCGGCCAACGATTTGGCCCAACCTACTAGATTGGCCACTAGGAGCCCAGATCGAAGGCTGAAAGGCCTATTGGCTTAGTCACCTACTGGTCAATGGCTGGCAGGGTCCTGACAGTTGGCCCTACCGATGTTGGCCCTGTTCAGACTGCAGGGTATGGGGGGTCTGTGGACCCCCCTAAATTTCAATCTTTTTTAAATCCTTTTAAAATTTTCTATATTTTCAAATTTTTATTAATTTAATTTCCAAACTATAGAAAATAAAACATTACACAAGAAAAAAAAATTAATTTTTACCAGCATACCTCTACAAATCCATATGGTCCAATAGGGCAAGGGGAAAAAAGTTTTTGACCTCAAGTTATAGTTGCCAAAATAGGGCAAATGATATGTTTTCTTTGCCTCTCAGGCCTCCTGAATCCAATGGCGAGATTCATTTTTGCATAGGAGGTCATCTGTGAAAACTCCCTCCTCAAAACCCTCATTGAAGCCATCCAAGAAACTTTTTTCTACAACCAATTTTTAACACATAGATCTGCAATATTTTCCACAAATCTGCAACACCCAAAACCCTCAATCTACAAAGCACAACCCGCACAAAATTCTCATATCATGTATTGTTTCAAATCCTTTCCTACATTGTCATGGCATCAACTTTGCACCAGAACTACACAGATGGGTTATACAAATTAGGGAGCTCACACATCCCACAACCATAAACATGGCTTTGATACCAAATGTTAAGAATTTGTAGGTTCATTAAACCAATTCCACATAACCCAAAAGGAGAATATGATGCATACAAGTAACCATAATGAAAAGATCAAATGGCAAACACAAGATAACACAAGATATACCATGCGAAAACCCTCATGAGGGAAAAACCTAGCCTCCAAAAGCATCCACTCTCAAATGCATTATTCAACAATAAACATTACAATACATTCTCATGAGTCTCCATGATCACCTCTAAAACATCAAGCTCCTCCAATGCATCCTCCATGTGCCCAAGCATGAATCCACACATCTCATGCCATGCTTCACACAATACACTCACACGAGATAATTCAATACAAAAATAACCTCTCACACAACCTCTTGTACAATCAAGATAATCAATCAGCCAACCAAAACACAACTAATGACCATGTGCTTACTTTTATAAATCAAGCTCACACAAATACAAGAAGTAATATTGGGTAAAACCATGTGTTCCAAAACCATGGATACACAAAACCATTGACCCCCACATTTAATTATTGGTACTAAGTTTCCCCAATAATTAAATAATTACAAATAAATAATTATTTTCTCTGTGTCCTACACATAAAATAATTAACCCAATATTACATACAACTTATACAAGTGGCACCCAAATAAATATCTAAGGTGGCTAAACACATCAATTGAGATGCACCACAAATAAATATTTATTTTACATGAATAAAATAATCCAATATTATGCAAGGTGTACAACACCTATTTTCCAATAGAACCAAGAGGCTCGCGAACTGCTTGTCTCATTGATAGACACTTTGTTTGCCTTCTTTCCTTGTCGGTGACTTGACCAATCGGTGAACCTCTCGGTCAGTGAACTTTTTCAACTCGTGAACCACTAAGTTCACCGACAAGAACTTAATTTTTCTTCCTCCCCTTTGTCAGCGAGTTTGCCTATCAGCGGGCATGGCAATCAGTAAACTGGTAGGCTCACGAACCAACCACTTTGCCGACATCTTTACCTTTTGCACTTTATTATTTCGTTGGAAAATTCATACACTTTTCTTGTGGGGCTACTTTCCTGTTGGTGAACCATCCCATCAAAAAACCAAGAGGTTTGTGAACCATTTTTTTCACTAACACCTTCTCTTTCCTTTGCCCATCGGTGACTTTTACCGTCGGCGAACCAACAAGTTCGCAAACTGCTCAATTCACCAATAAGACAAAATGCGCTAAGGCAAAAACATTTATGATATTTTAGAATTTTGGGGGCAAATTTTCTTTCATTTAGGATATCTTAGATTAGATATATTTGATGGAAGTAGTGCAAGATTTTCAGGTAGACCATTTTAAGTCTAGAGGACTAAAATAGGTCAACAGTAACCTCATGATTGAGCAAATAAGAAATGCACACAAAGAAAGGACACTAAAACATATTAGCTACCATGAAAACTTTGCTATTTTGATGTTCTCTTGATGTTGTTGATGTATAGATGGCTCCTCAAAAGGATAGCATAACTTTGCAATTCATGGAGTCTTGAAAATGGCTAGGATGGTTGGTTATTTATAGATTTATTAGATAATGGATGAAGGGCTAGGATTGACTGGAGAGATCAATGGATGAAGTTGATTGAGAGGCTTGGAGAGATGAGAGATTGCCAAGTGGAAAGATTTGGTTGGAGGATAAGGGATGTCCTTGGATCAAGGCCAAATCAAGGGTAGAAAACTAGTATTGGAAGAAGGGGATAGTCAAGATCAAAAAATGACAAAAATCACCTTTGTACAATGGACTTGTTCATGTTTTTGTAAGAGGCCCATGTGGTCTTGTACAAAGTACCATACCTCTATACACATGGGAGGTTGTGAGGATTTGACTAGGGTTTAATTAGGGATTAGGAATGTACAAGTGGGGGATTAGGTAGTTAAGTTTAGTCCACTTAATGAAAAGTGGACAAAATAGGGGAATTAAATAATTATGAAAATATTTATTTTTAATTTTGGATGAGGATAGGGTATTAGATAAATAGAAATATTTATCTAATGTTAGACTATATGAAAGGGTTGTTAAATTATTAATTAATCATTTATGCTAGGGATTGGCATGGATGCATGTACAAATGAATAGTGAAAAGTATGTGAATAGTGATTTTGATAATAAAATATTATTTAATCATGGTTTGAAGGGGATTTGTATAGCAAATTGAATAAATGGGAATTTATCCAATTAAAGGGTTAAATGATGACCTAATTGGGGTTGAATAGCTTCAAGATGAAGAGGGGTTGATTTTAAGTGTACAATATGTACATACATATTTAGATTGTATATAGTGTGTATATATGTAAATACATACATACATATATGTGTGTGTTATATGTACCTAGATATATAATATACATATATATATGTATGTATATATACATGTACATATATACATATATGTATGTAGTGTGTATATATGTATCTACACACATAGATAGATATATATACTCATTCAATATTTACTCAATGAGACTAATCAATATATAGTAGGTAGTAAATTGAATCACTAAGACAAATCAATCAAGGACAAAATTGACTAATAGGACTAAACTGGACAACCACATCAAGCAACCATTAATAAATATATATGTATGTATGTGTATGTACATACATACATATATATTTTCACATACATATATGTACATATATTCATTCAATATTTACTCAAGGAGACTAATTAATGTATAGAAAATAGTAAATTAAATCACTAAGACAAGTCAATCAAGGACAAAATTGATTGAGAGGATTGAATTGGACAACCACAACAAGCAATCATCAATAAATACAACCTGATTCAAGGATGATATAGACTAGAAAGGCTAAACACATTGACTATGACATTGTGTTGTTGATGACTATTTTTCCACCTAGTTCACTAATGAATAACATCTCTAGTAAGAAGTCTCTTTTTTTCATCTACAAGAGAAGAAACCAATCTATAATTAACTTCATACAATGATTTGATATTAAATAAGAATTTGAATGTAAGCTCATAAAGTTGAACAACAAAACATGTAATAGTTGAGATCCAAAGACTTGCAATATAAGTGCTATAAGTAATGTCAATGATAAATTAATATGGAATATTCAAATCACTATACTTATCCAATCAAAGAGTTTAGTAAAGTCTAACAAGGGAAGCCCATGGGAAGGAACTCTCCTAAACATGGGTAATAATGGTAAGGAGATATGCAGAAATGACTGGCTCCATTCTTCTCTTTACATGATTCCTACTTCAGGGATAAGGAAGACGCATTTGAAAGATTTTGGTTGCTTTGACATTGCTTATTTATCCCTCATTCTCAGCATGGGAGGAGACCCCATCAAAACTGAACCCACAAACTGTGAGAAGGTAAAAAGCAATTGGGAGATTTGGGACATTCTACAGAGGGGTAACCTCACTTCTTACTTTGAAGCCATGACCGGTTTTGATACCATCCTCTCTAGAGAGTTTGCCATCTCATGGAAAGTGGGGACTATTTATGTGATAGGGATTTCTTTTCAAGTTACTGAGGAGCTTATCATCGTAGTCATAGGGCTTCACATGGAGGGGGAATGCCTCCCTAAGAAAGTAAAGGGTACTTACTAGGAGGCCATAAAGTGGTTTATGAATAGGAGAAATGATTGAAAGATTGTAGAATGGCTTCAGTAGAGACCTCCCTGGTGTCTGGAAGAGGGTGGCGGAAGCCTTGATTCGCTACATCACCCTAGAGGGTAGATATAAGAGGTTCTATTCTTACCTTTTTCCAATGCTCAATTACCTTAGGCATGGTATTAGATTGAATTTTGCGTATTGGATTTACTCTTCTCTTGAGGATTCAGTCATGAAAGTGCTTATAGGTGATAAGAACCTCCCACTTCACCAAGGGCTCATTTATTGCTTATACTGGTTTCATCTAGCCCACACCCTAGTCCCTCCTTTCTGTCCGTAGATTTATAACCCCTCTCTAGTCCAACACCACTCTATTGAGGGCCCTGTTGCTAAAAAGCCCAAAATTGACAACCCTCCCCTTAAGGTGAAAACCCTTAATCCTTTGGTTGCTTCCAAGCCCACCCCTAATGAGGAACTCCCTCCTCTAGACAAGAGCAATAATAAAACAAGGTTACCTTTTGTATTCCGCCTATTGATGTCATTGAGTCAAATTCTCCCTTCCCTAAAAGAAGCTTTAACCCTCTGGAGTGGACCCTAACTGACCCCGGTGTCCCCAAGATTCACATTTCTCACTCTAGCATCCACCCTCATTATAGAGGTAAGCTTAAGAAGAATGCTAGACCTTCGGGCCCTCCCCAAGATGACACTCCTCATTCTAGGAAAGCCCATGACAATGTTGTCTTCCCTGCTTCCCCTAATTTGAATCATGCTAAGTTCCCCCTTTCTATTGGGCCCTCTTCTGTTCATGGTGATCCGGAGGTGTCAACCCCAAGCTTACATATGGAAACCCTTCGCTGTCAATATAAGTAGAGGAACCCCAATTGTAGTTCCTACAACTAGCTGGAATAAAAAGTTAACAATCTACAAAAGGGTATGAACCTTCAAAATAATATCCTGAAATGGCAATTGACCCAACTGCATACTACTAAGAAGAAAAATCAACACCTAGAAATTGTTTCTCATTATGAAACCTCAGATTAGAATAATGAATAGGTGGAGGATGACATATGGGATGAAGTTGAAAAATACTCTTACCATGTTTGAAAAATGGGAAACCTTAGAGCAGAAGGTTGAAGTTATCAAGAAGAACCAGGATACTATTAAGAAGAATATGGCTGAAATTATATCTTTTAGTAAGGAAACTATGCAAAATTTAGCTACTACTCTCTATGTGTTTTAGTCTGAGCTTGAGAAAAGGAAAGACAAACAATAAGAAATCAAGAACACTACTCCCCAGGTTGGCCCCGACAATAGGACCCATGCAAAGAGTCATGAAGCTAAAGGCAAAGCCAGTGTGGTGGTTAACAATCCTAAGGAGGTCACCTTTGAAGACAAGATTGAGCTTCTCAATCACAAGTGGCAATCCATTAGTGGCCTAAAGCAACATGTGGATATGTAATTGTTCCTAGTATGGTTTATGGTTGTTTTTGTACTAGTCTTGTAATCTTTTTCTATTTGGTCTATTGTTTTGTTTTATTTTGGCTTTTGTCTCTGTAAAGGGTGGAATTTGGATAATTGGTTTTTGATAGTTTAGTGTATATCCTCCTTTCACCCTTTACATTCAAGGACTTTGGGTTGAGTTATAATGTACTATCATACCCTAGGTCACTATAAGATGTAGGGAAGCTTGGATTTTTATGATTTGATTACCAATTATCTTCTCTTATGCTCAATTATACATCAAAACCCTAATTATGCAAATACGACAACAAATGGATGAATATTAGAAAATGTTGTTACAAAAAGATGTAAAATAACAAATAACTGTGCACCTGTTTTTGAGGTTCAGAAGTGAAACAGTTGAGAACTGTGCCCAAGTCCAATGCCCTGCTTTTTGTCAGGATTTGCACACAAGATTTGCAACCTGTTCCTGTTGTACCAAAGGTTTTCCCGTCACAAAACTTCAAGGACTAATGAGCAGGTGCCCTAGTCTAGGGAGCTATTTTCTTCTCTGATCTACAATTCTGACACTCTGAGATACCCTCCTGCAACTTCACTTTTCCTATATCCTCGACCTGTAACATGAAATCATGAAAACTTTGGGAGGGGGTTGTGGTGTTTAGAAGCTTGCCTTAGTCAAGCCCCGGAGAGACATTCAAGTCTTTCAAACATCGTTGTCAGATAGAGTGTGTGTGCCCTTGGAGGAAGAGGCAAAAACCAAATGATAAATGCTCAAAAACACAAATGATGTCACCTTGTAGTGAAGATCTCATGGGAGGAAGAAGCTCTTCATGCCATGAGGAGATGATTGCTCAAATCTGCAAATACAAACACATAGACAACACAAATCTGCTCTTGCTACATAATGAAAGCCTTGAATCACCTTTAGAATGCATAAAGTTCACAACCACAATCTAGTTTACAAATGAATCCCTAAACATGCTTTTATATGCAACTACAAACACTCCCGCCAAGAATTTTGTAATTCAAACTTACTGTGTTGGCATAGGACCTAAGTAACAGTCATAAGTCGACACCAAAAATTTGGGACTAACCCAAAATAGGGTATGACTAGGGCGCGGGCGCCCAAGTCCTCCCCCCTATTTTGGTCAAGGTTAAGTTCAAGGGATCCCCCTAGGTCCCATTTGTCATGAAACTTAGGGCTCATCTCATCAGGATGTCAAATTATGATGTAAGATGTCCTAAATGCATATAAAAGACCTGGGAGCTAAACCTTATGAGGGAAAAGCCCCAAGAGGACATTTTCTGACGTTACATTTAGCCCCCACTTTAATGTATGTATAAACACAAGGCCAATACATGCATTAAAGTACGGTTAACAAACACAGCAAACACGCCAAGCATGGAGAAGACACGCCAGACACATTGAAGACAATGACAGGCACACAAAACATGGAAAAGATAGTTACAGTCACACAAAACACAGAGAATACAGTAGATGCATAGAAGATAGTTAATACATAGAAGACAAGAATGATTTCTTTTCTTTTCTTTTTTCTCATATATATGAAATGTAGATGCAAGTACAAGGAAAGTAAACACACCTCTCATAATGTAGGAAGCACTAATTGTGCTGGTCTTTAAATTGTATATGGGGCAACAGACATGCCAAACAAAGAAAGCATGGCAAACACACACACTTTAAAGACACAAAGAAAACACAACAAACAAGCGATGGAGTGTTCCTATTTCTAGGCTCATCACCATCTCAGGCACATTACAGGCACACACCGATGATTGGGCTTCGCCACAACAATCGCCAAAGACACACTTAAGGGTTGAGTTAGTCATAGAACCACTCCTTGCCTTCACAGAGGACTTTTGAAAATGACAGGATGGGCATTCTCTGCAAGAGATACACCACCCCTGCCTCCGCAGAGGGCTTAAAATGATTGATTGATTGATTGATTAATTGATTGCAAAAAAACTCAAAGTGTAGGAGGGACTCATTGCCATTAGTCTTTAGACTGCACTTGAGGACAAGCACATTGCTAACATCTACAATAGATAGCTTACCTTATATATGCCCCCACCTTAAGGTGGTTGATATCAGGTATCAATATCAAGAATGTTAAGGTAGGAAGAAAACACACAAGGGAACATGGACTTTCACAAAGCCCATGCCCCCCAGAGGTGACGTGTGCTTTACGATCACCAAATGTTACCACAAACACATCCCTGCAAGAAAAATGTTAGTGTCTACATAATCATGATAATGCATATGAAATTTGAGGCATGCAAGATTCAAGATAGACAAAGTGCACGGAGCAGCAGTATTGTTATGATTTGTAAATGAGATAGAACACCATCAAAATCACTACGTAGAAAGCACGAGTGCTTCTACTAGCCAAGCATCGGATAATTTATTACAACCCCATCATCATATTAGGACCTATGTCTAATTTTTTATTTCTCGCTAAAGGGATGCTAGGTTTGCATCAGTATAAATATTTTTTCGTCATCCGCCCACTAGATAGAAACACTAGAGGAAGGGAAACAATAAATAAGAGAGGAGAAACAAGTGTCTTAGGGACAATCATGTAGGAGGGTGCCCCTAAGTCACCAAATGCAATGCTATGTTCGTAAAACATAACACACAACAATGAAATCAGAGAGAGGCAATATAGAAGAATGATGATACAAATAGAAGAAGGTCACAACAGAGGTGGTCTCCTGGTATCCTGGACCTTACAAGAGAATCAAGGATCATCCCAGGAGGCCTAAACAATAGATAACACATCACAGGGGAAACACATCATGAGAGAGATAAAGGGTTAGAAATATTTACCTGTAGGGTCTTTGTGCTAGAGGCCATCATCAAGGAGGTCATCATCCTCCTAAATTTGAATGCTAGAAAGAGGTGCAAGTTGTTCCATTTGTCTATCTAATCTATTTTGATCAATTCTTGATCCCTGAAGGGATAAAGAAGGATGGATCTCAACATAAATATCATCTCTTAGTGGACTAGGTGGGTTATGAAACTGTTCTTTATCCACATCAATCACACCAAATAGGTCAAGATAGTCAAAACAGTGTTGCGTTGTTGGGATGTCATCCATTAATGCTACACTTTGGCTAGGAGGATTATTCAAATTACTAGAGCTAACCTTAGTCTTCTCATCTAAGTTATCTGAATGTTTAGTTGTAGGAGTAGGGTAGCTTGTGAATTCCTTCTCACTCTCATAATCATTATCAATATCATCTCCATATGTATTAGCTATTAATTCCAAACTATTATGAGTGTCATGCTCTTCATTCAAAGTGTGTTTTATCAGTTCTTCTACTACCCAAGGGTATGTATTGATGAGAGATAGTTGTTAATATCAAATACATAGTTAAGGATTTTGAAGGAAGATTACACAAATATATCTTTGTGATACATAGTTTGTATATAGGTAACGACACGAGAATGCATACTATGAAATTTGTAAAGATTTTAAAATTTTGTGATATATGCATGTAAATATTCCAAAGAGCACTAAGAGGATGAGTCCATGAGTGCCAAATAAGATATTAAAAGTTTTCCAAAAGTATGCCAAAGACAAGTGCAAAACTATATGCAAAAATGACCTAAAATGCTTGATTTTTTGTACTTTTTCAATGCAAATATATGAAAGAAAAGGTGTTGTAAGGAATTTGATCAGGGTCAAAAAATAATATGTTTGATATCAGTCCAGTACAGCAATAATATCCTTCACAACACACTCTTGATGCAAATCTAAGATGATAACTAGTCCAAATCTAGTGAAAATACACTAAAATGTGTGATTTTTTCACCAAATCTTAATGCAAAAGAGCATGACAAAGGGTGTTGTGAAGAAAATAATAATTGAAAGCAAATAATATCAGTAATAAAAGCCACCTAATTCCAAAATATCTATCACAACACATTTATAGTGCCACTCAAGGTCAAACCCTAGTGAAAATATAGGAAAAATAGGCAATATTTCACAATTTTTCGATTCCAAGACCTAGAAAAATGGGTGTTGTAAAGAATTTTAGGAGGTACACCAAGTAATAGAAATTATATCAGTCACCTCAATCCATAAAATTTGTCACAACATGCTTGGAGTGCAATCTAGGCCAAACCCTAAGGCAAAAATAGCAAAAATGTGTAATTTTCACCAAATTTTCAATACAAGAGGCCAATAGAAAAGTGTTGTAAAGAATTTTAAGAGAGGAAGTAGATAATAACCCTAATATTATCCAATTAGTGCAAAAATATTCTTTACAACATGCCTATAGTGCAAATTTAGAGAGTCGATAAGGTCAAATCTAGTGAAAATCAATGTTTTTCAAGCCCTAGGTTTGAGATCTTGATGTAAAATGCTATATGAATGTTTTGCAAGTTGATGTATGATAAAAATTAAATTCTCTCAGATCTGAAAATGATTTCTAATCCCTAACATGCAAAATGCAAGTGCAAATCTAGTGAAAAATCAATGAAAATGCTAGTTTTTTGTTGAAATTTTCTATGTAAAAATGCAAATTTTTGAAATCTAAATACAAATTTACACTAAAATGCAACACTACAGCCAAATGAAAATTTGAATGAGTGTCTTAGATTAGTATAAAAATCTGAAACAATATTTTACCTACAAACCCTAGATTTTGGAATTACTAGGTTATATGCAAAATTCACAATTTAAAACAAACCCTAGAAATTTTATGATAAAAATGCAATGCAAGATATTGAATTTTTGTAATTTTATACAATTTAGCTCAGATCTAATGTAAAAATTATAAATTTTATGAAATTCAAATTAATTAATGCAACATGGAAGCCTTAGAATGCAATTTTTTTCTATTTTTTCCAATTTTTCAATTTTTTTTAATTTTTCTAATGCAATAAGATGAATGATAATATGAATAAATAAAAATCAATGCAAATCTGAAGCAAAACACTCATCAAGGTGCAAACAAGTCCAATAACACAAGTTCACCAAAATGTAAAGGGTGGAATTTGGATAATTGGTTTTTGATAGTTTAGTGTATATCCTCCTTTCACCCTTTACATTCAAGGACTTTGGGTCGAGTTGCAATGTACTATCATACCCTAGGTCACTATGAGATGTAGGGAAGCTTGGATTTTTATTATTTTATTACCAATTATCTTCTATTATGCTCAATTATACAACAAAACCCTAATTATGCAAATACAACAACAAACAGACGAATATCAGAAAATGTTGTTACAAAAAGATGTAAAATAACAAATAACTGTGCACCTTTTTTCAAGGTTCAAAATTGGAATAGTTGGGGACTAATAAGTGGGCACCCAATTCCAATGACTTACTTTTTGTCAGGATCTACAAACAAGATCTGCAACCTGTTCCCGTTGTACAAAGGTTTTCCAGTCATGGAACTTTGAGGACTAATGAGCGAGTGCCCTAGTCCAGGGAGCTATTTTCTTCTCTGATATGCAATTATGACACTCTGAGATACCCTCCTTCAACTTCACTTTTCCTATATCCTTGACCTGTAACTTACAATCATGAAAACTTTGGGAGGGGGTTGTGGTGTTTAGAGGCTTGCCTCAGTCAATCCCTAGAGAGACATTCAAGTCTTCTGAACACCGTTGTCAGATAGAGAGTGCATGCCCTTGGAGGAAGAGGCAAAAAACAAATGATAAATGCTCAAAAACACAAATGATGTCACCTTGTAGTGAAGATCTCATGGGAGGAATAAGCTCTTCATGCCATGAGGAGATGATTGCTCAAATCTGCAAATACAAACACATAGACAACACAAATCTACTCTTGCTACACAATGAAAGCCTTGAATCACCTTTAGAATGCATAAAGTTCACAACCACAATCTAGTTTACAAATGAATGCCTAAACATGCTTTTATATGAAACTACAAACACTCCTGCCAAGAATTTCATAATTTAAATTTACCGTGTCGGCATAGGACCTAAGTAACGGTCACAAGTTGACACCCAAACTTTGGGACTGACCCAAAATAGGGCAGGGCTAGGGCACGAGCGCCCAAGTCCTCCCCCCTATTTTGGTTAGGATTATGTTCAAGGGATCCCCCTAGGTCCCATTTGTCATTGAACTTAGGGCTCATCTCATCGGGATGTCAAATTATGATGCTAGATGTCCTAAATGCAGATATAGTCTTAGTGTTTTAGTCTCACTCCTTGTGAGATTCCTCTTGTTAGCCTTTGTAGCAGAATTTTGTAATGGGTATGGGCCCTTCCCGTGTTTTATCTTAATAAAAACAAGGGAGGCCCATGACACCCAATTGCAAATTATAACCACTTGTTTATCAAAATAGCACAAGAAGGTGTGGTCTAACCAACCATGACATTTTACCACTCAATCTAGCTAGAAACAAGTGGCAAAGATGGCTTAAGGTTCCACACCCACCCAATAAGTTAGAGCATTTATGAGAAAAAGTGACATGTTTAAGTAGAATTAAGAGCTTGGGATCTCTAAACCTCTATCATTCCAAACAAGCTAAAATGTGATGGGAGAAGTGTTGAAAGCAATGATCTCTAGATATACACTTGTGTAATGTCAAAAATTGCATACCCTTGCAATTTCATGCTACATTTCACAACCACCTTACTGTTTGCACCTTCCCTCTATATACAGGCTAAGGTTTGCTTGATTTTGGTTTGTTTCTCTCATTTTATTCAATTTTTGTTTTGTTACTTAGATACTCACATGATCCAAGGTGTCAGGTGTATGACTAGGAGCTAGTTTTACCTGGACCCAAGCACTCCGCACGGATGTTGAAGCGTCGCGCTAGCGTCCCGCATCTATTTGTTGATAGGTATTCATTCCTGGGTGTTACCACATACCTTCAGTGATTATGATGATTCTTCGTAATGCCCTCTAGGGTCACAGAACATCTCTTGACTGTCTATTTTGAGATTTTACCCTCTTCTTGGCTATTTGGAAGGATTTTTAAACACATTCTCACTCTCTCTCATTTTGGTAATTCACTTTGGAAAGTTTACAATTCTTGGATATACTTTGCATTTTTCTGTTGCAAACTGGATCTCTATAGCAGCTACTTGTGACTTTGGTGCTTCATTGTGGTGTGGTATCATTTTCATTGGCTCTTAGAGGTTTTGGTTCTACTAGGTGCTCATTGAGGAGGCTTTCTCTTTTGTTGGGTTTGAAGTTGTGTGTTTCCTTTGAACTCTTGAGAGTTTTCTAGCCTTCCCTCTTTCACATATATTGGTAAGATTGTTCTATTTTGATATTCAATGTTTCTTCATTCAAATATGTTCTACATTGCATTTTGCATTATGTTATTGGGTGTAGACCACCTGTTTATTGCATTAGTTGCATGTTGAAGGTTTCTTTCCCATAGACCAGGAAAGTAAATCTTGTTTTGTCATTACTCTTACCTTCCTAGACACACTTAGGATAGGAGTGCACACACTTATATTTCCTTGCTATTTCATTCTCTTCAACAATTGTTTCTCGTGGAGGTAGAAATATTGAAATCGAGACTTGATTGAGGCAAGTCCCTAAGCATAACCCTCCTTCTTTGTCCTTTTGCGGATTTTCTTGAAGTGAAGCCTAGTCAATCGCATGGAGGTTTTGCTTTCCTTTCTTTCTTTCTTATTATATTTCATTCTCTTAGCACAACTGATTTCATTTCCAGTCCTGTGTTACCTAGAAACTACTGGAGGTATTTTGTGTTGAAATTTATGTTGTGTAAATGATTTAGGTTCGTACTAACCTAAAAAAATTTATTTTTGGCATGTTTGGACTCTAGTGCCTAGCTCATATGTCCTCATGCAATGCTATCGTATGTGGCAGTGAGCTTCCCCTCTTGCCTACAGGTTCCATTTTTCTATACCTTTTCACCTCTACTATCAATTTCTCTCAATTCCATTTACAGTTATTTCAATTCTACATTTTTTTGTTTTCCCTTAATTGCCAATCACCTAATCAAGTTGCATTGCTTTGATTGGGATGCATAGTGGTTCTGTCATATCCTAGTGTAGGATCTTGTATATCTAATACCTTAGATCACATAACCTAAGTGTAGTTTTTAATGGAAAATTCACTTGATTGAAGGTATTCAATTGAGAGGTAATTTTTCCTACCCTACATTTTGGTGAACTCAACATTCTATCATTTAAACTCTTATTCTTCTTGGTTGTGGTTCACCATACATTTTGGTGAACCAAACATGTTTCTCACTTAAACTCTTTCTTCTTTCTCATAGTTCCCACTACATTTTGGTGAACCCAAAGTTCTATCATTTAAACTTTTATTCTTATTGGTTGTGGTTCACCCTACATTTTGGTGAACCCACTATCCTAAAACAAAACAACATTTTCCTTTCATCACTTAGCACTACAAGTCATGAAGCCTAAACATAGTTTATGAACTTTATGACCCAATCTTCCAATTCTAGAAATGTGGTTCATAGGAGTGTGAGGAACTTGAGGAATTTGACCACTATGGAATTTTCTTCTAACCCTACCACACCTATTTACTCAACTCCTAATTTCACTTATCTTTCTTCTAAACAAATTAATATCTCTCTTTGATCTCCTTCTTCTTATTGCTTTATACCAATGACTACCTTTCATGATGCGGAGCCAGCTTTCAATCATGATGCAACACTTGAATATGTCCCACAAGAAATATTAATGTTTTAGATTGCCTGCTAGTTGATTTTCAAAACTTCTTGACTCATGAGGACATATGTCATTCCGTTGTCCCTTTGGTCGATGCTCTTCACGTTATGCTAACTAATCATCCTCGGGGGCATTAATTTTCTTCAACGTATTTCTCACGTACTACATAGTGAAGCCCCATTGCTGGTGAGTTGTATTCCAAGTGCTCAGAACTCTCAGTCTCACACTTTTGGCAATCAACTCTTTCTACCTCTACATACCATAGGTATTTCAAAATTTTACTTCTCTACATATGACTAGTAGTTATGCTCACTATGGTAGTGTAGGATTTGTCTTGTCTGGTGGTGTGAAAAATCCTATTAGTCAATATGGATTCATTTCACCCTCAAGGCCTTTACAGTTCACCTTTTCTCTCAGTGCCCCTGGAGTTTTCCAGTAGCTTTCACAACCCCTAGCTTCTACTCCACTTCCCCCACCCACACATACTATTGACCCTGTCATAAACCAACTTTTGTAGAACTTTGGCTCATTGCAATGGCATCTTGCTACACTTTCTGCATCATCCTCACAATCACATGTCCCTGCATATTATAGGTGTAGACCACTCTCCTTGGCTATCCTCACTAATCCATTTTCACAATACTTTCAGGCACCAAGATTCAAAAAGTACACTGGTAAAAGCAATCCACAGACGCACATCTCTACATTCATTGTTTTATGCAGTGATTGATGAGGGTCATAGTAGTGTTTATTAATGCATCATCATTTAATTTTATCAATCTGGAGGTGTTTGGAGCAATCTGCAATAAGACTCTTTGGTATTGGGGGTTTGGTTGAATGGTTCATGGATGAGATTTGGTTTGTCAATCTTGCAGAAATGAAAGGTCATACAGAAATAGAAATCTATCTATTTGCTTTGGAAATAAACACACATGTAATGAAAGAACCTATTCTAGCTTGTTGGAAAATAAACACACTTTGCTACAAATAAACACACTTGCAGTGAAAGAAACTATTCTAACTTGCTGGAAATAAACACACTTGCAGTGAAGGAAACTATTCTAGCTTGCTGGAAAATAAACACACTTGCAGTGAAAGAAACTATTCTATATTGCTAGAAAAGTAAATAAAAATAAACTACCTCCACTTGTTAATCTACAGCAATGAAACACTCTGAATATGACAGTACTGTTAAATAACAAGTCTATTTTAGAACTTATAAAATGATCCTACAGCTAACAATTAACTAACAATCACACAGAAGCAAAACACACATCACATGTACAACAAGTGTAAAGCTAACTTAAACAGAAGACATAACAAAATTGAACAAACATGAAAATACCGAGAGATCTCCAAAATGGGGAAGTGGGCCCTACTTTCCCAGTTGGAGATGATCCTCTTTGCTCCACTAATTCTTTCAGAAGAATTCCCCCTTCATTTGCATTCAATCATTGTCTAAAGAATGGACAAAAGTACATGCCTAAAAACAAGGAGTTTTCCTACTGCTAGAAACACAATCTAGTGAACAACTGTCTATGAAAAACTGGAACTAACTTAGAGAGATGATTTTCTCCTATTTATACATTCGAGCTTTATTGAAAGGAAATAACTAATAGCAATTCTAACTACAATGAATTGGACTTGAAACTAGTTGCTTATTTATTACATTAATGATTCCACTGCGGGTTATTGAAGATCAAGGATTTGTATCAACTTGGTTGTTGGTGAACTTGAATGATTCCCTGAAATGGTGTGGCATTTGGTGGTAGTGACTTCAGTTAGAACTAACACTAATTAGCAGCTACTTCGGTTAGTCACTAAAATGGAGTGACATGGAGATTTATATTATAACAACTGCCTTAATTGAGGAGTGAGTCATGTTTGGATTGTTGGACCTTTTGGGTGACCTTAGGATCGGTCAGTAACAATCATCAACTTGAGGGGAGGATGACTCTATTGGAGGCTAATGGCATATGGATCCATCTAGAGTTTAGGTTCTTCATAGAAAAAAGGGGGATCCTGAGGGATTCGAAGACCACTGGAAGTCTTACTAGTGTAATCCTCATGCAAACACAAACCACTTGTACCACAATTCATAAGATATACATTTTGAAAATGTAATTCAAGTAAATAAGTTAAGAGATTTCATCAAAGGAAATGCAAACCAAACATGTGCATAATCCATCCAAAAGACAAACCTAATTATAAAAATATGTAAATATATATGCCATAGTGTTTTGTTAAAGTCTCTCAGAATAGGAAATATAATGAAATAGATGAGTCATATATTTGACTCATCATTCTCCCCCAACTCAGTGTATGCTATGTCCTTATGGTTGTGCCCCATCTGCTTCATCTAGTATATTCTTGCCTTCAATGATTGTACTATAGTTGTAGTCCTCATCTTTGTATTGGAACAGCTTCCTCCCTTTTCATTGGAACCCATCATTCTCATGTACCCTATTGAACCATGTATTGAATTTTCCTTCTCTCATTGCTTGTCCTTGAGGGTGACTTAGGTGAGGAGTTGGCATCAGAATTAGTGGTGGTCTGAACCTCATCCCAATCTAGTTTTGTTGCCTTTGCTAGATCAGGGGTATTATTTTTCTTACCTTATCTGTCATCCACCTTACAGTTGCAGGAAACACTAGCTCTCTTCTTTTGAAAATATGAGGGAGTTCCTCAAATTTTGATATGCATCTTGAGACTACTGCATTAGGAAGATAATCTACAATTGCAAAGAAAGTAGAAATACAAGAATTCAAATTTCTCACATATTGGTCTGTGATGCCCTACCTGTAAGAATTTGCTTTGAAAGTGTTGGAAAACCATGTAGTTTTAGGGCACTCATGTCTTAGTAGTAGCCCTATGGATCCTATTGCAACATCATATTCTTCCATTCTTTCTTCCCATAATTTGTTATTCCAGAGAAGAGATAGATAGCTCTGGATTTGGAGTTCCCCCATATATAGATTTAGCATTGAGGTATTTACATGCCCCATAATGTGGCCATGTTGGAAGAATTCACATAGAAGATTTTGTTGATCTTTTGGATTTTGCATGTAACATTCAAGAAAATCTTTACCATTGTCAAAATCGAATGGAAGATTGTAGCTTATCTTGAGTAATTTTCATCTTAAAAATTGTTCTCAGAGGAACAAGGCATACACACCTGATGGCGACCACTGTGCTAATAGGGTTTCTCCCGTTTCATAGGCTAAAGCTAGGTTGTTCTTTACCACCACCTTCTCCTGTTTCAGGGTCTCAAGATCTTTTCAAAGTTGTATAATCTCTCCTCGAAGTTGTCTATTAGCCAGTGTAAGTTGTAGTTTCGACTCATAGATATTCAATGAGGTGGGTGTGGGGGCTTGTTGAGCAGCTTGTTATCTGAGTCAAGTTATTTGAATGTCCCTTTGAGCTACCATGGCCTTGTGGTTAGCTACCTCTACCTTGAAAACATAAATTTCCTTTTCTTTTTCTTCCTTCTCTTTTTCAGACTTTGCCTTTTGCTTTTCTAGGTCTTCATCTTTGGCCTTCAATTGTTGAGCCATGGCCTCCAATTGTACCCTACATTGCTTCAATTCAAATTCATCTCTGGATAGAGCTGGGGCATGTCAAGTTTCTTGTGTTGTGGTGTCCTCAGAGCTTTCCTCAAGGGTTTCTTTTCCTTTCCTGGGACTGTGTTGCAAGGTATCCTCCCCTATTTCTTCGAGGGTGCTCTCTTCGCCAACTTCCTCAGGAATCTCACCACCACCAACTTCCTCAGCTCCCCTCTCCTCATGAGTCTCTTCTCCAGGATGTGCAGCAGGGGATGATTGTTTTCCTAAGAGAGTGGTAGGGTTTTGTTCTACTCCTCCTCAGTCTTCTTCATTTGAAGAGATAACTAACCAATGGTGGCGTATTTTGGTAGAGGTGGATGCTATGGCTTCACCTGCTTGACTGCTTTTCTATGTTCTTCTCTGGAGTCATTGGAACCAGATTTCAGGGGACACGAAGAAAACTACAATAGGGTCTCCTGAAACGGAGACAGTGGAAGTATGATGTTTCACCTTTTTCCTTCTGGGTTGTAGGGTGAGAAAGTCTTCCCATTTCTGTTGACCATCCTCCTGTTGTAGGAAGTGGTGCTTAATAATCAAATGTATCAAACCTAGGTGGCTAATCTATTCTTCTTTGCCCTTTCTTTTGGTCATCATGGTGACAAGATTTGCATGCAGAAAAGTAGGAACATTTATCAAATATTGGGGGTTATTGGCTTCATACCTCAAGTGGGTAATTAGTCGCATCCCAGGGCCCAAAATTGTATCAAATTGGCCATCACATGTAAAGAACTTCATGATCCACAGGACCACAGTCTTCCATGGGTTCGGAAGACTTGTCCTTTCAATGCCTTTAGTTGCTCCCCTACTTACAATATATCGGGGTAAGGGCTCCAGAGCAACATGAAAATTTTGAACTAATTCTTCATATGATGGTTTATTTGCAAACAAATCAACACCTACTGTAGGTATACCAGAAAGTTGACTAATTATGGTAGGGTTGATTTGTATTCTTACCCCTTTCACAGTGGTGAAGGTTCTGTGGAAGTTTGTAACAAACTCCTCAACCAAGTCAGCTTCAAATCCTTCAATTTTTTGCACAAATGCCAACCATCCAGCATGCTAGAAAATCTGTGCACTAGCATCATCAAAAATTGCATTCTCAGGTTTGGCTTTCTTTTTGTTACCCATTTGATTAGTTGATTTTGTATGAGTCTATAGAAAAATGTCACAATAGAGCTCTGGTTTTTTTTCTGCCTTCTATCTCCGGTTTCAAAAAGGAAGGAACTGTAAACTTTGAGTTGTCAATTACAAATTTGTGCGAAGGAATAATTGCATGTGAGATGGACCAGATGGCAGTTCCCCTTCCCATCTTTTTAGTAATCGTGTTGGGTACTTCGAAGTTTTGAACCAGAGTGGCCACGTGTAAAGTGTAATTTCTCAACTACCACCTTAACTGCAATTCCATACGCATCCAGAGTTGATGCCAACAATCCTAGTGCTCATGTCTTTTCAAATGTACTTCCTTTAAATGGTCATAAATACCGATCATTATTGTTTCTCAATCCAGTGCTTATTTTTGTTTATGGCATTTATTTGAAATGTTGTTGTCATGATGACCAAGTACTTATATTTCATTGTGAAGCATGCAAGATCTGCGGACAATTGTGGCTGCCACCTGTCGGATTGCAATCATTTATGCAACTATTGTGGTGTGTAAAAAATGAGGGCTGCATGCGGGTAACTTTGGGGAACACGTAGCATACATAGACATATTAAAATAATTATATAAGTTTTAAGGAAGGAATATACCTTGTAAAGTACCCATCCCTTTGATTATTTCACCTTAACATTTTTTATCAAATCACTTTTTTGCAATGCAACGTGACCTAGCACCCGACGATGCTTTGGAAAGAAAGCATCCGCCAATGTTCATCTGGAGCAATCCGTAGTCATCTGGAGCTATCACTATCTATCTAGAGCTCTTCAAAAAATTTCAACACAAAAACCTGCAGAACTGCAAAAAGGAATTTTATTGAAGGAAATGGGGAATTCAAAGGAAAGATTGTCATTGCAAGTTTTCAATCTTCCCTCTAGGCAAAGCTACCATTGCTAGTTTTCAACTTTTGCCTAACTTTTTTTTGGTAGAAAAGGCTGCCATTTTTGGTTTTCAACCTTTACTACTTTATTTATTCTAGAGTCATCACTTAGAACATGAGTCCCGTGGAAGAGAGATCTTCCTGGGTGAAATGCTCTATCCGAGACTAGATTTCTGTAGAAAACTCCTCTTTGGAAGATGGTTTGTGGTACAACTTCAATCTATGTCCATTTACTGGAAGACCTCTATGCTCTCCATCAATGGGAACTAGCTGAACAACCCCATTGCTAAAGGTTTCTTGAATTTTATAGGGCCCCAACCATTGGGTGTGCAGTTTCCCTTTTAGATCTTGATATTTGGAGTCATACAACAGGGCCCAATCTCCTTGCTTGAACTGCTTATTGATATTGTGCTTGTCGTACCATTCTTTTCTCTATTGTTGGATAAACTCTATGTGCTGAAGTACCTCCTTCCGCATCTCTTCCAATCTGTTGAGTTGCATCATTCTATGTTATTGTGCTTCAGTTATGTCTATGCCCACTTTGAGTGTTGTTCTCAATGTTTCCACCTCATATTCTATGGGCAACACTAGGTGTTTTCCATAGACTAATTCATATGGTGAAATTAGTGGTGGTTCTCCATGTGGTGTTGTAAGCCCAAATAGCTTATGTTAGTCTTTTGGCCCAATCTATTCTTTTACCTAAAATTGTTTTTGTAAGGATGTTATCCAGATCTATGTTTGTTACTTCTACTTGACCATTGCTTTGAGGATGATATGGAGATGACTTCCTGTTATAGATTTGATATCTTTCCAAGAATGCTTTGATCATAGTAGACATGAACTATGGTCCTTGATCAGAAACAAGGACTTGAGGTGCTCCAAACCTTTGCAAAATGTGCTTATACAGAAAATCTGTAACCTTTGCCTCCTTTGCTGTTGGTAGTGCTTTTGCTTGGACCCATTTAGTGGCATAGTCAATGCAAACCAAAATGTAGTGATTTCCTCTAGAAGGAGGATCTATTGGCCCCACAAAATCTATTCCCCATTTTTTAAATGGTTCAAGAACTACTTGAGGATGGAGCGACATCTCTATGGTAGGAGTTGGACATCCCATTCAATAACATTGATCACAATGATTGACATAATGTTGAATATTCGTGGTCATTATTGGCCAAAATACCCTACTCCCAAAATTTTATGTCTCGTCCGGAGGGCTGAAAAATGTCCACTAGAAGGTTCATCATGGCATGTTTGGATTATGTCATACACTTCGGTTTCCTGCACACAGCAACACAATACATGGTTAGGACAATTTTTAAACAAGAGTCCATTTATCCATTTGTATCTAGAGCTCTCTCAAACCAGTCGTTTGATTTCCTTTGAATTGAAATGTTGTGGGCATTTTTGTGAAACCAAATAGTTTACTAAATCTGCAAACCACGGAGATTGTATGGAAATGGAAAATAGATGTTCATCTGGGAATGCATCATCCACTGGTTCATTATTTCCATGCACAGTCAATCTAGATAAAAGGTCAACAACAACATTATCTTTCCCTGGTTTATCAACAATGGTTATATCGAATTCCTGCAATAATAACAACCATCTGATAATTCTACCTCCTACTACCACTTTATTCATCAAATATCTTATAGCTGCATGATCAATATGTATGAAAAATTTATAGCCTGTGATGTAGTGGCGTAATTTATTGATAGCATTAACTACTACCATAAATTCTTTTTCACTTGTGCTATAATTTTTCTCTACAGGGTTTAAATTTTTGCTAATGTAATATATTGCATGCATACCTCCAGATTTATTTAGTTGTCCTAACATTGCTCCAATGGCCTGATTAGAAGCATCCATGTGAATGTGGAATGGCTCATTCTAGTTTGGTCCTTTGATCACTAGGGCTATCATGAGGGCACTTTTGATGGCTTCGAATGACTATTGGTGTTGTGGTGTCCATTTGAATTTAGAATCTTTTTTAAGCAAGGTGAACGAAGGGTCAGCTTTTCAACTAAAATTTTCAATGAACCTTTGATAATATCCAGCATGTCCCAAAACGCTTCTTACTTCTATTTGAGTTTGAGGAGGGGGAATTTGAATAATAGTTTCAACCTTTTTTGGATCTATTTTCATTCCCTCCTATGATATGTGGTGACCAAGTACAATTCCCTCAGTCATCATAAGAAAGCATTTCTCATGATTTAGGGATAGCTGATGTTCTTTGCATCTTTCAAGTACCTTGTTCAGACCATTCAAGGCTTCATCAAAAGTTTTCTCATGCATTGTAAAATCATCCATATAAACCTCCACGCATGTATTTGCTAGATTTGCAAAAATTGCCAGCACAACACGTTGAAACGTGGCTAGTGCGTTGCATAATCCGAATGGCAAAACTTTGTAAGTAAATGTCCCCCATGGACATGTGAAGGTAGTCTTATCATGATCTTCCGAAGCCACCTAGATCTGATTGTAGCCGCTAAATGCATCTAGGAAGAAAAATAGTGACTACCAGTCAGGTTATCCAGCACCTGGTTAATGAAGGGAAGTGGGAAATAGTCTTTCTTAGTGGCTTTGTTCAATTCTCTATAGTTAATGCATACTTTCCACTTGCCATTTTTCTTTGGTACTATAACCAATGGTGATACCCACTGGCTATCAGAAATGGGGTAGATGAATCCTACCTGCAATAGTTTCTCTATTTCTTCCTTCACTATATCTCTTGAGGCTGGATTGATTCTCCATTGTGGTTGTCTAATAGGATAGACATCTTCCATGTAAATATGGTGTGTACATACACTGGGGTGGATCCCTTTCATGTCTTTGTATTCCCATGCAAAAGCCTGGGTATGATTTTGCAAAAGTTTTGTCAACCGAATTTCTTCTGCCTCTATTAACCAACTACTAATAGAGAGTTGTTTGTTGGTTTGGATAGTGATTTGCTTTTGCCATTATGAACAGAAAGAAGGTCTTTCTAAGGACTTAACAGAGTATTTAACGGACAAAGGTGAGGCACAATCTAGTGTAACATTTTTGCTTGTTCATAACTTAAGTGGGAGGCAATTTGTTCATAATAGGGACAGTGGAATGCCTTGAAAGATCCTCTTAGATCTCTCCAGAGCCATCCAGAGACCTCCCACTAGGTGACACTGTATAAAGAGGTTTCACTATTTGATTCCAACTCTTTATATTCATCATTACACTCTTCGAAATGTTCTGTGATTGTTACCATTGCCAGTGAGAAGGCATCTTCTTCACCAGAATCTATCAGGTCATCTATCCATGGTTTATTTTCACATTGTAAGAATGTTGTGGCAGGGGGATAGATGGAAATTTCCTTTAGCTTCTTCCCATTTGAAATAGTCATGTTTCCTAATTGACAGTTAATAAGGGCTGCTGCGGTAGCTAGCCAAGGTATACCCAGTATTATTGGGTACCCTGAGCGTTTCTTTCTGGTTTGAAGGATGAGGAAATCAACTGAGTAATCTCAGGTATCGATAGTAACTATGATATCCTCCAGAATTTCTTCTAGTTTTGTGAAAGATAGGTCTGCCAGTTGTAACATAGTTGATGTTGGTTGAACATGTGTTAGTGCCAATGCTTCTATAGTATCTGATGTCATTACATTAATGGCAGCTCCTAGATCAATCAGAACATTTGAAACTAAAATCCCTTTTATGTCCACTATAATGACAGGGCTCCCAGGATCTCCATATTTTTTAAGAATTAACTTGCCTGATAGGACATCAGCAAGTTTCCCATCTACTTGAATGGTATTGGGTAATTTTCATTTTCTACCTGGAAGTTTGAGACACAAACTCTTAATTGTCTAGTTTATCTCAGGAATATCTTTTATTGCCTGTAACAAAGGAACTTTGATGTGTATCTTTTTGAGTTCCTTAATTAATTGGGAGTCATCATGTGAGAGTTGGATTTCTTTAGATTTTGGAGGGACCTATTTTAATCGTTATGGGAATGGAATAGAGGTCTCCTTTAGAATTTCTTCTAAATCCCTTGCTTCAGCCTTCTCATTTTGTTGTTGTGTATCAACTTTGGGGATTACTTCTTCTTCTTCAGTGGCTTCCTTAGTAGGAATGGTTATAGGAATGCTCCTAGATCGAAGTTGGATGTCATTAATCTCCACTACATTTAGGGTGGCTATATTTGGGTCAGCATTGTACACCTATTGTTGTGGCCTATTATTCTTGGGATTCAGAACTGGCTGAGCGGGCATCGATGGTTGGTTTACCTGTTCATTGGAGTTTAAATTTGTAGGTTGTGAGGGTCTAGGGAGTAAGGCTTAGGGTTGGTTTCCAAATCTCCTCATTCCTTGGTTATATTGAGGTGCCCACTATTGTGGATATTATTTCTGATTTGACCATTGAGGGCTGGTCCAAGATTGATTTGTCCAATCTTGCTAAGGCCATGTTGGTCCCCATTGCATCGGCATTTGCATTGGGCCTCCCCAAGGTCCATTATAAGAGTTTGTACCCCAATTCGATGGACGTCTTGGAGCATATTAGTTTTGAAACTGATTAAATCCGTAATTAGGTTGTTTCTGGCCAATAAAATTTTGCTCTTCCTCATCTATCGAAACCTTTTTCAATCTGTTTTTAATTTCAGGAAGCAGGCCACACTCATTTGTAGTGTGATTTTTCTCTCATATCTTACACAACTCAGTTCAATTTAAGGGACATTCCCTAAGTGGATGTTTTTCTCTACAATGAAGGCAGTAAATAGCTAAGGGTGCAGGGTTCTTTTTACTAGCTTGCATGCCATCCAAAGTGGTATTCAAATGAAGTAGGATGTTAGTTTTGAGGTTTTCTAGTTCTTCCATTACTTGTGTAACATCATTGGTACTACCCCTTTTTAGTATTCTTTTACATGCCCTAGTGCGAGAATAGTTTCTACAGACTTCCACAATTTCTACAAAAGTTTGTTTGTTAATATCTCCCTTACCCATCAAGTTTAAGGCTTCCCTGATCTCATTGTCAATTCCTCTTCAAATTTTCATCTTCCATTTGTTTCATATGGAAGAGTTCATCTTTTCGATCCCTAACTCTACAGTAATCCTGATATTTGTCAAGAAAAACGGTCTCCATTTCATTCCAAGTAGTGATAGAGTCTGCAGTCAAACTCATGAACCATCATAATGTTGACTCCTTAAGAGTGGAAGGAAACAATTTTAATTTTTGTTTATCTATGGCATAATCATAAGTTTGGTAGAGGATCTTGAATTCAAATAGGAATTGGTCTAGATCTTCAAAAAAATTTCCCCTAAAGGTGTGTAGAAATGCAGGAGATATATTTTTCATAGGAGGTTCATTTCTCTTAGGAATGATGGAGATTGGATAAGAGAATGTTCTATTATTAGTTGGTTCCTCATGGTTACCACCATTGTCACCCATTGTTGAAGATGTAGCAGATGAATTGGGAGACTCTGATAGTATAGGCGATCCTTGATTGATCAGATGATCTAGAGGTTCTTCTAAACGAGATTCCAGAGATGTATTTTCTATAGTTTTCTTGATGAATCGACCTAAGGTGTCCCTAGGTCTTCTCATAAACTAATGGATCGAAAGTCTTATCAACACCTTAAACCTACAACGATTTGTAGATGTCCTCGGTAATGGCACGAAAAATGATAAGGGTCATAGAAGTGTTTGTTAATGCATCATCATTTAATTTTATCAATCTGGAGGTGTCTGGAGCAATTTGCGATAAGACTCTTCGATATGGAGGATTTGGTTGAATGGTTTGTAGAGTGTCAAAACTCAATATTTTGTTTCAATCACGGTTTAGTCCGCAGGTTTCAGATGTTGCTGTGTGGGTCTTATTTTGGTTGTTGTGTGAGTTTCTAATGCTTTGTGTGGAATCCACCAAGTGTCAAAGCCATAGTCAAAGCCATAATATTGTTTCAAATATTAAGTTTTATGCAGAGCGCGCCACGTAGCAGAAAGTTTCAAAGGTTTTATTTTGTTTCAGAAATACTACGGGTGTCACCATGTGTCACTTGCGGAGGCAGTCTCAAAAGTTTCTATGTTTTGTGTGGAGGGCGCTATGTGTCTTTTTATTTTGTTGCGGGTGATGCCGCATGTTTCTTTCTATATCATGTTGATGCTAGTAAGAAGAATGGTGGGCCACAGTAATGTTTCAAGTTTCATGCACGCGGAGGATGCCACGTGGTGATCGCAGAGAAGGGTTGCTTTATTTATGACTCTTTTAGTGAGAAACTTTTTGCTTCTAAAGTTTTGTGCGGATTTTGACAAGTTTCAGCTTCCGTGGTGAAGTTTTAATGGTTTACAATGTTTCAGCAGTATTGCGGAAGTCGCCACGTGTTAGCTGGCGTGCGCGCAGGGGCTGCCATCTATCCTAGTTTTATCCCTTTAAGGGTAGTGAGGGCTGAGGTTGTGGGTCCCATCATTTATTGTGTCTCATTGTATGAGTAATGCAGGTTGCGACAGATGTCATTAAAGGAGGACACCCGAGCATAAAGACACAGGTTTTAAAGGGTCCTGCGGGAGAAGACACGTATCGGGTTTTGAAGGCTGCAGAATGCGACAAGTGTCATTTTCCTATTCATTTTGAAAAGTAAAAGGAGTTTCTAGGTTTGACGCGGACGCTGCCATCTGTCATATTTTGTTTTAGTTATAAGTGCGCAGGTCTCACCATGTGTCTGTGTCTCAGTGAAGGAGTCGTGCCACATATATTTGCCCCAGCCAATGAGTGTTAAGGAGGGAGGACCATTGCAGATTCAGAGGATCGTAACCATTAGGAACTTCTAGTTATCTTCAATTTTGTTGGGTTGTTGAGGATTCGGTTGTTACAGGCAATCTTGAGTCAGATCTATAATTATAAATATGCAATATTTGTAATAGATCGAGACACATAGACATAGATATACAGAGATATAGATTTAAGCATCTTTGATACTTTTGTCACAAATTTTAAAAGAGAAGTCATAGACTTTGTTGTGACTAGTTTATATCATTTTCCCTCTATTTTGTTGTTCTTGATAAGAAAGTTAATGTATCTGTGCCTTTTATGTTGCTGGAATATTAATGAGAAGAACTCTGTTCTGTGCCTTGGTTGATATTATCTGTGTCATTGCAAAGTGTCTAGTTGTGAGCCTTTGATTATATTCATTCTATCTATTTATATTAATCATGCAGTATCTACTCTTTAATATAATTGTATCTTGAGGATAGTTTCACTGTACTTAAATAGAAGGGGATACTTTTACTCAGGCGCATCGCTATAGTTAGATTTGCTTAATTGTATCTGTAATCCTGTTAATTTCTTACCCTTTGCTCAAAATCTAATTGAAATGGAGAAGAGCCAGCTTCTTTAAAATCTAGAGGTTGTTTCAAGTAGCAAGTTCCACATTCTTGAAACTTCCCATGTTGGTTTTAGAACCTGCGCAATTTTATACATCAACAGTTTTTGGCACGCCCGGTGGGACCTTTCTTGAAGTTTCTGTCAAGATCATATGAGCTAGAGAGTAACAAGGAGCCAGAGCTGTGGACCTACAACAAGAGCTCAGTCTACTACTAATCCAGGCATTCTTTTACCACCATTATTAGCTACTCCAAGGAGAAGAGTGAATCAGGTTGTAGTTCCACAAAGAATAAATATGGGAGCACCTATACCTCCAAGGAACTATGCAAATTGGAAATTGGTAGCCCTCTCATCCTCCCAGTACCACCAACAACTTGGGATGCTATTCCAACCAATGCTCTGAAGGCTCTACTTAAGTTCAGTGGAGAAGATTTCAAGACACCTAGGGAGCATCTGCAAGATGTATCTGATGTTTGTGCAGTACATGTTATTACTTAATAGAATGTGGCCATAAGACTACTAGCAGCTTCTTTCAAAGGAAAGGCTCTGCATTGGTATAGATCTCTCACTCCAAATACAATATCTACATGGGATCAGCTTAGAGACGCTTTCTTTGCAAGATTTAAAGAGAAAGGTGATAAATCTTCCTTGCTGCAACAATTGATCACTATCAAAAGGGCCCCACAAGAAGCTATGACCGATTTCAACTCAAGATTTCAAAAGACCTGGGATAGAATCCCTGCTACAACAAGACCATTATCAGGTATGGCTATTATGTTTTACCTCAAAGCTTTAAACTCTGATATATCAGTAATGATTCAGTCTCTTGGAGGTCAGACACTACCAGAAGCATATGAGTTGGCAATCAAGGCTAAAAATAGTTTGATAGATGCTGAAAAATTGCCCCTAAGGCCTCCTATGCCCATGTTCCCAGAAATTACCCTACCTTTGCCACAAGAAGCTCCTAATCTTATAGCTCCACCTGTGTTTATGTATTCATTTCCAATGCCTCAACAACCTACTAGGGCAACCACCTCTACTCAGCCATCTGAAATGGATGATGTCAAGAACATTCTAAGGACCTTCTCAAATGAGATAATTAATCTAAAGAGGCAACAAAATCCCTATCCAAAGCCCCTTATCAAGGTTTCCAAGGAAATAGACCTCCCTTTCAGCCAAATCAATATCAAGGCCCTCAAAGGCAAAATAATTCTTAGCTTTCAAACCAGTTGGTTTCTGTCCCTACACCTCTACAAACTGTTCCTCATAATCCCAACAGGGAAATAGTTCCAAGGCAAAATAACTTAGCAAATGACACAAATGCTTGGTGCTTTCCTTGTAACAATGCCCATATGCCCAGAGACTATCCCAGAGGTAATTTGCAGGAAAAGATAACGGAACAAAGATGGTTAGAAGGACAATTCTCAACTTCTAACACTCCACCATATCAGTCCCCTGGTGTTCAAAATGTATTAATGGTGGCCTAGATACAAGGGATGTCCATACAACAAGAAGAGGAAATAGCCCCCGAACATGCCTTATTTTCATGGATTGAAGAGGAAGATTCAGTGTTCTTGAATGAGGCATCTACGTCAACGAAACCATTGGTGCAGTTAGACTATTATACCAGATCAAAGAGGAGAATGATGGAGTAGCCTGAAGTCACTAATAATGAGATCATGGGAACTCCTCCATTTCAAAATCATCAAAACACAGTCTCTAGGCAAGACATACCTCAGCCTGTGCAGAATCAAGTAGCCTTGGGATAGGTTCTAGAAAAGACAAACTACCCTTATTATTCAAAGACCCAAGCATTAGGACCTATGAATGTGGTGGACCAGTTGAAAAGAACTCCAGCACATGTATCAATCTAGGATATGTTAGTTATTCCCGAGCAGAAGACACTATTACAGGAAGCTCTACAAGATCAAGAAGCCTCTAAACACACTGGTGCCAAGGGAGGAGCTTTGGATAAAGGGAAACTTCAGCCCAAAGATACTATACCTCTACAAACAATAGCTCTGTTGAACAATGCACCTGAGGTAGGTAAATCTAAACCAGATCCCTTTTATTTGACTCTAATAGTTGGGAAAAAACTGTTACATAATGCAATGATAGATTTTGGGGCCAGTACTACATAATGCCAAAGCAGATAGCAGATGCTTTAAAGATAAAATATGAACCACTTACAAGAGGGGTCATGCAGTTGGATGGGAAATCTATCCAAACAATAGGAAAAATCAAACAACTTCCATTACAACTATATACTTGCCCCAATATAATTGTCAATCAGGATGTGGTAGTCATAGATATTCCCCATGTATTTGGTTTATGCTTATCCAGAGATTTCACAACCAAAATAGGAGGTTACATGTCACTAGATTGGTCACAGCTCATCCTAAGAACCAAATATGGGACAAAGATGAAAATATTGTCTGAGCCATTATCCAAAGATCATATCACAAATGAACCAACCTCAAAATTAGAAGCATCCCATGCCATGCTGAATAAAGAGGAGAGAAACTTTGTTGAAGAATTAGGTGACTGGACTGAACATGACCAACAGGAGGAAGAGAACAATCAACTATTGACCATGATGCAGAGTGATCCCTATGGAAACTATGACTCTACTGTTCTAGGCACTTATGTCATTTTTGAAGAAGACCAAGAAATCCCTAATATTATAAAGTAAGAAATATCAGAAAGTGGAGAGACTGAAAGAAAATTAGAAATTTGGACCCTCAATTTTGATGGGGCTAGGAGTAAAAATGGTGCTGGAGCAGGAATTTGCCTTACTGCCCCAAATGGTGAGAAAATTCTAAGAGCCATTCACTTTCAGTCTGCTTGTACCAATAATGATGTTGAATATGAATCTTTGGTGCGTGGACTCATGTTGGCAAAGAAAAAGGAAATAAAGAATCTGATAGTAAGAGGAGATTCAGAAGTGGTGGTAAAACAAATCAGAGAGAAAGCAGTAGCCAAAAATGTAAGAATGAGATCCTATTGACACAGGATTTGGGACTTGATAGATGGTTTTGAGGCTTTCAATATTGAGGTAGTTCCTAGAGCCCAAAATTCTTAAGTAGATAGAATGGCACAGATTGGTTCACAGTTTGACCCAACAAGTGATCTATTAGTTAACAATGAGTCAGTCAAGGTTATAGTAAGACCAACAATTCCAACAATGATCAAAACTGGCAAGTTTTTGACAATGACCTTCAAGTACTTGCATTCTTACAACAATCAAGTGAATTTGCTATCAATTACATCCCAAAATTGAGGAAGCATATGGTGACCAAATTATCCAGCTAAAATCAAATAAACTCCCTAAAGGGCTAATTACTCTAGAAAATCTATTTGATCCAGAAGATGCAAGCCTAAAGAAGAGGAGGTTTCAGGCAAATAAGGAAGATTATTCTGAGATCCAAGTTAGTGAAGGAAGAAAGTTGAAAATAGGTAATTCTACTACCCAAGAGGAAAAGGAAAGGTTGATTACTTTATGTGATAAATATGATAGGGTGATTGCTTGGACCTATGAAGACCTCCATGGCTATAATAGAGATATCATCCAACACACCATAGAGCTTACTGAAGGATCTAAACCAGTCCAACAGAAGCAAAGGCCAGTAAATCTTAGAATTAAACCTTTAATGGTGGATGAACTGCAAAAGCTCCTGGAATCAAAGATTATTTTTCTAATTAAGCATTCAACTTGGGTATCAAACCTAGTGCTTGTAAGAAAGAAGAATGGTGGCATAAGACTTTGTGTAGATTTCAGGGATCTGAATAGAGCATCTTTGAAAGATCATTATCCCCTACCCTCTATGGAACAGATTTTATAGACTATGGCAAGGTTAGAAAGATTTTTCTTGCTAGATGGTTTCTCAAGATACAATCAGATTTGGTTAGCAGATGAAGATCAGCATAAGACTGCATTCACTACAAAGTGGGGAACATTTGCATATGTGAAAATGCCTTTTGGCCTTTCAAATGTTGGGGCTACTTTTCATCGTGCAATGGATGTAGCATTCAAAGGACTTATAAATAAGATTATTCTAATCTATCTAGATGACCTCACTATCTTTTCTAAGAATGCCAAAGATCACTTTGACCATTTAGAGGCTATTTTCAAGAAATGTCAAGAGTTTGGAATATCTCTGAATCCCAAGAAATGCATCTTTGTTTTACCTTAGGGTAAACTTCTAGGGCATATAGTGTCAAAGGAAGGGGTCTCCATTGATCCAGAAAGGGTCATAGCCATAATAAATTTATCTCTACTAGTCAACAAGAAAGCAGTTCAATCCTTCTTGGGAAAAATCAACTTTGTTAGCCGATTCATATCTGATTTTGCAGGTCTAATTAGACCAATGACACTGTTGTTTAAGAAAGATCTGGTTTTCAAATGGACCACAGAAGGAAGACAGGCTTTTGAAGAAGTCAAGAGAGTCATTTCAATAGCCCCAGTACTCAGAAACCCAGATTTTTCTAAAGATTTTATAATGTATGTGTATGGGGGGGAATTCAGTGTTGATGTTGTTCTAACTCAGAAAGATGATCAACAGGAAGGAGAGCATCCAATAGCTTTTTTCTCTAGAATTCTCAGGGAATATGAGTCTAGATATAATTTTGTGGAGAAGTAAGCATATGCCATGGTGAAAACCCTTAAAAAGTTCAGACATTTGGTAGTAGGAAATAAGATTATGATATTAGTGGCCCACCCCAGTGTAAGAGAATATATTATGGAGGGTGAGATCACTGAGAAAAGAGCCAATTGGATAACAAAGATTCTAGAATATGATGTAGAAGTAAGACCCACCAAGTTAGTTAGACGCAAAGGATTGTGCCAATATATGACCCAAGACATGGAGAGAACAGTGGCTGAAGAAACAGAAAGTGAAAATGTATTGAAACTCCAAGAGGTTGACCAAGACTCTTGGGTCAAAAATAGGATACAATTTATGAAGTATGGTATTTTCCCAAATGATCTCTCCCATGACAAGAAAAGGTACTATAGGTAGCAAGGGGCCCATTTTGTAATAATTGATCATATTCTATTCAGAAGGAATGTTGATGGTATACTCTTGAGATGTATAGAAAAGGATGAAGCTCAAAGAATACTACATGACTTACACCATGGAGTTTCATGTGGACATTTTTCAGCAAGGACCACTGCAATCAAAGTAACACAAGTAGGATATTTCTAGCCCACTCTGTTTACAGATTGCCATCAATTGGTTAAAGAATGCCAGGCTTGTCAGTTTTATACAGGCATAAGGAGAAATACAGTAATGCCTCTAAGTCCCATAGTTATGGATGAACCCTTTGCTCAATGGGGACTGGATTTTATTGGTATGATAAATCTAGTGTCAAGTATGGGACACAAATGGATTCTCACAGCAACTGATTACTTTACCAGATGGAGTGAAGTAGTACCACTCAAAGAGGCAACAGAAAAGGTCATATTAGAGTTTCTAGAAGGCATAACTGCTCGGTTTGGCCCTCCTCGTACCATTATATCAGATAATGCTAAAGCACTTTTGGGAGCAAAATCATCTAAGTTTGCATTAAGGAATGGGATTTATTTGAAGACTTCTTCAAATTATTACCCTCAAGGTAATGGTCTGGCAGAGTCCACTAACAAGAACCTTATCAGACTCATAAAAAGGGTAGGGACCAATTATCACAGAGAGTGGCATAAGTTACTTAATAAAGCACTGTGGGATGATAGGATCACACCAAAGCAAGTGACTAAAATGTCTCCCTATGAATTAGTTTATGGTAAACCTGTAGTAATGCCACTAAGCTTAGAGATCCCTGCTTTGCAATTGTTAAAATAGATAGAAATTGAAGAGAATGGCCCCATGCAAGTCAGACTTGCTGAACTATTGGAAGTTCAAGAGAAAAGAGAAAAGGCACATGAGTCACTAATGAAACATCAAAAAATGGTTAAGGATTGGTTTGATAAGAAGACTTCAAATCCCATTTTTGAGGTTGGCTCTCTGGTACTAAAATGGGATGAAAGAGCTGCTAAGCCAGGTCGACATAGCAAATTCAAATCATTATGGATGGGTCCTTCTAAATTTGTTCCTGTAAGCAACAAAATTCATTTGAGCTGGAGACCATGGACGGAGAACTTGAAGAGATTCTGGTAAATGGGATCTTTCTAAAACACTTCAATTAAGGAGGGGCTCATCATGTATCATAGTTAGTTAGTTTTGTTTCCTTTTCTCGCTTTCCTGTTTTCCCGCTTTCCTTTTCAAATAAGTGTTCGGTGAACACGTGTCAGCAGCACAAATCCCCTTCTCTTTTGGTCTAGCATTTATTAAGGTTGTTCGTCAATCCCTAAAATTCCCTGGAAGTACAAGCTTTTTCAGAAAGATAGCCACTCCCGTAACATATCTGACACTCTGTTCCATGTGGATTTCAAAAAGATACACTAGCTATTTCTCGGCATTAATGCCATTAATAAGATAAGATGTGTCATTTATTATCTCCATAAACCCTAATGAGTTAGTGTTAAGTTGTAAGGGTAGCCATCATTTGCTTCTATCTTTCTACTTTGAATCACTATTGCATCTGAATTCCGTCCATAGCGAGTGCCTTTCAGCTAAGTATCACTCTAGTTAAATAGTTTCATTCTTTTATGTGTCAAAGCTTCCCGCATTCTCCTCGCAAAGATACATATATATCTAAGACACAGTCATCACAAGAGGGACTTGGAATTTATGAGTCAATAGATAAACTGTTGACTAGCAAATCATATGCTTCGGCACCCGCGCAACCAAGGAAAACTTATCCAAGAACAAGGGTTCCTGAAGTGGGGTTTTCTGTCAACCCAGAACAGGTGAAAGATTATGCAGATGGCATATACGACACACCCCTTCAAAAGAACACCAAGAGTCTCTGGGAGGGGGCACATCAAAGGTGCATTCTCTGAGCAAACATCGGGCAATCTGAGACTTTTGGTATGAGGATTTGGACCTTGCAATTGACACAGTTCTTGGTCCCAAATGTCCACCTATGCCTTGAGTTAATCAAGTTATGTACAGAACTATTTCACACACCATCAAATACCATCCAACAGGGCCCTTTCATAGTGCATATTATGCCCAAGGCCATAAGAGACATGATGGCCTTGTAGCATGATAGAACAACCACATTTCCAACTGTTGCCAAAATGCAAAACACATGGGCAAATATAATTAACAAAGTGAAGTTCTTGTATTTAGAGATGCAGTTGGGAGAAGATAATACTCATATGCCCACACCACCCACTGGGTGGGCACAATTTAGTCAAAATGTTCAGGAGGCACTTTCAATGATAGCTTTCATTTTTGGAATGAGGGAGGATAACACAGTCCATGACTGGCAATTGGCAATCATTTTTAGATTGAAAACTATGGATAAATCACAAGAGTACCAGTTGGATTTTTTGGAACAAATTGCTAACGCCATGATTGATCAGCTCACAAATTTCAAGACAAAGCTAGTTTTTAGGTATTCTGCTTTCTTGTTTCATCTTATGTTGTATCCGAACTATAGTCTTTTTACATAGCATATGCATTCAAATATGTATGATCCAGATTTTGGTCATAATAAAACCATCCCTGTGTCCGCATGGACACATGTGTTATCTAAATTCTCCAACCCTTATGAGTTTTGGGAACATTTTGTCACCCCTACTTTTTGCCAGCTAAGCCTTGAGCTAGTAGAACATAGAATGACACAGAGTATAAGGGGTTTTATAACCAATTACCCAATTCCCTTTGATTATTTCTTTGGGGCACATAATACAATAATCAGAGTCCAAGGTTTCAATGGGGAACCTATGTTGTTACCTAAAGTTTTGACACCTAGGGTCGTATTCTTAGAGGTGACCTAACAAGTATATGTGGTTGATAATGACTTTGGCCATAAGAAGAGAAAGAAGAAGGTGTATGATATCCCATGGGCCAGGAAAAACATGACACTTGAAGTCATAGGTGCATAGAACCTCTTGTTAAGAAAGTTAGTTGCCCTGGGTTGCATCATCATAGAGGATAAATGAAAATATGACCCAGATAGTTTTCTAGCTTCCTGGATCATAAATAATAAGGTCTGTGCTAAAATGGTGCATGAGGGTCATCCTTTCTAGGAGGACAAGAGGAATCTGAAAGAAGATAAACTAGACCTGTATGTTGAATTAACTGATTTGCCCTATGAGGGGACTAGGCCATGGGAAAACTTTTATGTCAAAGAGAGGGAATATGACCCTAAGATGAAAATGACTATTGATCTGAGGAAAGCATTAAAATCCCAAGAATGGAGAGTAGAAAAGATTGAAGCCTATTGGAAATATAGGCAAGAAATTTTAGAGTTCACACATTCATTTGGGAATGTTGAGAGTGATGAGAAATGGGAATCAATCTGGGATGAGTGGCATCCCTCCCCAGTCTCAAGTCCAGACACAAATAGAATTCAGAGGAAGGGTGAGGAAACAGAGGAGGAAACAGAGTCAGCCTAAATTATGCAGGAAACAGGACAGGCCTCATCTGCTGCTCCTGCATCTTCATGGCCCCAATCCCTCAGCACCTTAGAGAAGCAAAAAGGTGTGGTGTCATCACCAACTCTAAGGACTCAAATAGCTTCAGCATCTGGGGGTTCCAAAATTGTTCCTTTGCAACCACCAATGGTGGTAAATGTTGAAGAGAAAGAAACAGAGGAAACAGGTGAGAGGCCTAGGAAACATAGGAAATTGCACCTGCAAGAAGAAGAGGAGGAAGAAACAAAACCACAGGAGCAACAACTACCAGTCACCTCTTATGTCACTCAAGTAAGTGTTTCTTCTCCCTTTTCTCCTGTATCTCTTTCATCTACTATAGGAGTGGCAATCTCAATTAGCCAGGCATTTATTACCCCTGCCACTTCTGTTGTGCTTACATCAACCCTTGCCACAACTGCTAGTTCACAAGCCATGTCTTCACAGGCCATTTCATTACCATTATTTTCTCCATCTCTGCCTAAAAGGACCCCTCCTCAAGTTTCTCCTCACTAGCAATTATTGGCTATTCCCTATGGCCTGCCTCAAGGTCACCCCTTTGTTGGAGATTACATTGCATCCCCTCCTACATTCTAAGCTCAAGAAGACACAACAAAAAAGGCTAGAGAGGCTAGAATGGACAAAAAGAGGAAAAAGGAAAACAAGAGCCCTATTGTGGCACATATGAGGTCACTT
This sequence comes from Cunninghamia lanceolata, assembly GCA_027924645.1. Lineage (NCBI taxonomy): Eukaryota > Viridiplantae > Streptophyta > Pinopsida > Cupressales > Cupressaceae > Cunninghamia > Cunninghamia lanceolata. Next base: position 5,479,773 of record BSBN01000562.1, on the reverse strand, counting down.
TATGACCCCATTCAACAATCATTGACAGTTACACATTAAACCTAATGAACAAATGCGGTGAAACCTAATGAACAAATGCAGCCCCAGGATTATGCTATGAATGCTGTGGTTATGGATATGTCTCTTTTCAGGCCACAGGACAGGGTTGAGCTACTAAATGAAACTGCATCTGCTGTAGCAACTGACTATTTGAAAGTGTCCCAGAAGCTGCAAAAAGCAGAAAATGATTTGGCTCAAGAGAAAGTGAATAGTAGCAACCTTGTTGGGGAGATTCAATCCAAGAAGAATGAGATTGATAGTCTGAACAAATAGTTGCAAAATATTGTTTCTTTGCAGATACATCAGGCTGTACAGGCCTAAAATGCTTCTCTTAAGTCTAAGCTAGCACAAGAAAAAGTTGCAGTGACTATTTTGAGACAGGAGAAAGCCACTTTGGAGAAGAAATATCAAGATAAGTTGCAACAAGCCACACACTTACAACAAAAGTTATTGAATGAGCAAAATGCTAATGGTGCAATTCAGGCACAACTCCTGGCTGAGCAACAAAGAACAAAGCAGCTAACAATTGAGTTGGCTAATAGGCCGCAAAATGCTAGAGTTTTTAATTTGGTAAAAGAGCTATATGTTTCAATATGGAAGAGAATCTCTGAGGAGATTATACAGCTAAGGACATCTTTAACATTTCTATTAAATGCTCAGTAGCTATGTGAGAAAGTTGAAACTTCAGTGCAGGCCACCTTGTCTACTGTTTCATTGAGGGTTTCTGACTCTCAACTTTTATTGAAGAAGTTGTATGACATAATAGATGAGACATTATCAGCAGCAGGTATCAATGACAGAATGGTTGCTGCTAAGAAGGTTAATGAGGTTTTGAGTTGTAACTTTGCGGCCACAAATTGTCAAGAGCTACTGGATACAGTGAAAGGAGGAGTAAAAAATATGAAGAAACATATAGAAGATTTGGTGCAACTAGGGCTTCCTTCACCCTTCCCAGATAGTAACATAGTGTTGATGATTGATGATATCAAGGCCCTTCTCTTGACTAAGCAAAATGATCAAACAATTTTCCAAGGGTTAAGTGATTCATCATCAGTCAAGGAAGTTGAAACTGTGTTGATACCTATGGCCCAGCTAGAATTTTAATTAAAGGCTGTGGTACAAATTTTGCAAACTTTTTCTCATAAGGATATAATTAATCTTGATTTTGCTTTTTAAGATTTACAGAGTAGACAGGGGCTTTCTGATTCAGAATGGTCTATTTATTAGACTGCTTTGCAAAATTTATGATTCTAAGTTGTATTTTCAATACATATCTTTTTGCCAGTTTTGGGTTCTTTCAGAGCAAGCTCAGAAGTCCTGATGGTCGCCAAGAACTATAGAGTGTCAAAACTCTACATTTTGTTTCAATCGCGGTTTAGTCCGCAGGTTTCAAATGTTGTTGTGCGGGTCTTATTTTGGTTGTTGTGTGAGTTTCTAATGCTTTGTGCAGAATCCTCCAAGTGTCAAAGCCAGAGTCAAAGCCACAATATTGTTTCAAATATTAAGTTTTATGCGGAGTGTGCCACATAGCAGAAAGTTTCAAAGGTTTTATTTTGTTTCAGCAATACTATGGGTGTCGCCATGTGTCACTTGCGGAGGTAGTCTCAAAAGTTTCTATGTTTTGTGCGGAGGGCACCATGTGTCTTTTTATTTTGTTGCGGGTGATACCGCGTGCTTTTTTCGTATCATGTTGATTCTAGTAAGAAGAATGGTGGGCCATAGTAATGTTTCAAGTTTCATGCGCACGAAGGATGCCATGTGGTGGTCGCGGAGAAGGGTTGCTTTATTTATGACTCTTTCAGCGAGAAACTTTTTGCTTCTAAAGTTTTGTATAGGTTTCGACAAGTGTCAACTTCCGCGGTGAAGTTTTAATGGTGTACAATGTTTTAGCAGTGTTGCGGAAGTCGCCACGTGTTAGCTGGAGTGTGCGCAGGGGCTGCCATCTGTCCCAGTTTTATCCCTTTAAGGGTAGTGAGCGTCGAGGTTATGGGTCCCATCATTTATTGTGTCTCATTTTATGAGTAATGCGGGTTACAAAAGATGTCATTAAAGGAGGACACCTGAGCATAAAGACACAGGTTTTAAAGGGTCCTGCAGGAGAAGACATGTATCAGGTTTTGAATGCTGCAGAATGCGACAAGTGTCATTTTCCTATTCATTTCTGAAAAGTAAAAGGAGTTTCTGGGTTTGACGCGGACGCTGCCATCTGTCATATTTTGTTTCAGTTATAAGTGTGCGGGTCTCACCATGTGTCTGTGTCTCAGTGAAGGAGTCGTACCACATATATTTTGCCCCAACCAATGAGTGTTAAGGAGGGAGGACCGTTGCATATTCAAAGGATCGATACCATTGGGAACTTCTAGTTATCTTCAATTCTGTTGGGCCATTGAGAATTCGGTTGTTACAGGCAATCTTTAGTTAGATCTATGATTATAAATATGTAGTATTTGTAATAGATCGAGACACACAAACATAGATATACAGAGATATAGATTTAAGTATCTTTGATAATTTTGTCAGAAATTTTAAAAGAGAAGTCGAAGACTTTGCTGTGACCAGTTTATGTCATTTTGCCTTTATTTTGTTGTTCTTGATAAGAAAGTTAATGTATCTGTGCCTTTTAAGTTGCTGAAATATTAATGAGAAGAACTCTGTTCTGTGCCTTAGTTGATATTATTTGTGTCATTGCAAAGTGTCTGGTTGTGAGCCTTTGATTATATTCATTCTATCTGTTTATATTAATCATGTAGTATCTGCTCTTTAATATAACTGTATCTTGAGGATAGTTTCACTGTGCTTAAATAGAAGGGCATACTTTTACTCAGGTGCATCACCATAGTTAGATTTGCTTAATTGTATCTATAATCCTGTTAATTTCTTACCATTTGCTCAAAATCCAATTGAAATGGAGAAGGGCCAGCTTCTTTAAAATCTGGAGGTCGTTTCAATTAGCAAGTTCCACATTCTTGAAACTTCCCATGTTGTTGTTAGAACCTGCACAATTTTATACATCAACATGGTTCATGGATGGGATTTGGTTCGTCGATCTTGCAAAAATGAAAGGTCATACAAAAATAGAAATCTATCTATTTACTTTGGAAATAAACACACATGCAATAAAAGAAACTATTCTAGCTTGCTAGAAAATAAACACACTTTGCTGCAAATAAACACACTTGCAATGAAAGCAACTATTCTAACTTGCTGGAAATAAACACACTTGCAGTGAAAGAAACTATTCTAGCTTGTTGGAAAATAAACACACTTGTAGTGAAAGAAACTATTCTAGCTTGCTGGAAAAGTAAATAAAAATAAACTGCCTCCACTTGTTAAGCTACAGCAATGAAACACTCTAAATATGACAGTACAGTTAAATAACAAGTCTATTTTAGAACTTATAAAATGATCCTACAGCTAACAATTAACTAACAATCACACAGAAGCAAAATGCACATCACATGTACAACAAGTGTAAAGCTAACTTAAACAGAAGACATAACAAAATTGAACAAACATGAAAATACCGAGAGATCTCCAAAATGGGGAAGTGGGCCCTACTTTCCCAGTTGGAGATGATCCTCTTTGCTCCACTAATTCTTTCAGAAGAATTCCCCCTTCATTTGCATTCAATCATTGTCTAAAGAATGGACGAAAGTACATGCCTAAAAACAAGGAGTTTTCCTACTGCTAGAAACACAATCTAGTGAACAACTGTTTATGAAAAACTGGAACTAACTTAGAGAGATGATTTTCTCCTATTTATACATTTGAGCTTTATTGAAAGGAAATAACTAACAACAATTCTAACTACAGCGAACTGGACTTGAAACCAGTTGCTTATTTATTACATTGATGATTCCACTACGGATTACTGAGGATCAAGGATTTGTATCAACTTGGTTGTTGGTGAACTTGAATGATTTCCTAAAATGGCGTGGCGCTTGGTGGCAGTGGCTTCAGTTAGAACTGACACCAATTAGCAGCTATTTCAGTTAGTCACTAAAATTGAGTGACGTGGAGATTTAGATTACAATAGCTACCTTAATTGAGGCATGAGTCATGTTTGGATTGTTGGACCTTTTGGGTGACCTTAGGATCGGTCAGTAACAATCATCAACTTGAGGGGAGGATGACTCTATTGGAGGCTAATGGCATATGGATCCATCTAGAGTTTAGGTTCTTCATAGAAAAAAGGGGGATCCTGAGGGATTCGAAGACCACTGGAAGTCTTACTAGTGTAATCCTCATGCAAACACAAACCACTTGTACCACAATTCATAAGATATACATTTTGAAAATGTAATTCAAGTAAATAAGTTAAGAGATTTCATCAAAGGAAATGAAAACCAAACATGTGCATAATCCATCCAAAAGACAAACATAATTATAATAATATGAAAATATATATGCCATAGTGTTTTATTAAAGTCTCTCAGAACAGCAAATATAATGAAATAGATGAGTCATATATTTGACTCATCAGTGAGTTTCTCTTTTAGGACAATTTGTTAGTGAAACTTTTCCCACATTCCCTCAAGGATACTACATTTGATTGGTTTTTCTAGCGCCTTGACCATTCCATCCTCTCTTTTGATCAGATTGTTAATCAATTTTTGCAACACTTCCAAGTGAACATTGGACCACAAGTCACTTTTACAGACCTTGTCCATTGCAAGTAAGGAAGTGTGGAGAAGGTAATGAATTTCATTTATTGTTATCAGTCTCTTTTCTCTCATATTCCCTATGCTCTACTTGATTCTAACATGCAGAGGATTTTCATTGGAAACCTTCAGCCACAGATCCAAGATAGGATTCTTCTTATGAAATATTCTTCATTCACTCATTTATGCACTAGACACTATGTGATTATCAGCATATGCTTAGCCAGTTTGAGGCTTCTCCCTCACTAGCTCTTGATGTCCAATCCGGTGCTTCTTCATCATTTACAAACTATAAGAAAAATAAGAATTTTTATAAGAATAATGCATCAAATCTAGTTAGTAATGCATTGGCGAAGGCATCCTCCTAGGTTGCTTTAGCCCTCTCTGCTCCTAAGTCATCAAGAAATACAAAATTTACTCCTTTAATGGAGTCCCTCTACACCATTATGCAACAACTCCTTAACAACAATTTAGTGCAACTACCCCCTATCAAGCCTCTTGATACCAGTAAGCCCCTGCCACCTTCGTTTGACCTGAAGGCTTTCTCTTAGTTCCATAGAGTACCTGAACACGGCATTGAACAATGTTTGCACCTCAAGAACACTATTCAAGACCTTATCAATCAGAACTTGATCTTGGTCTCTAATGCGAATGATGGAAGAAACAAGTTAGTGGCTAGTGCCAACCAGCATTTGCAAATTTACATAGATCCTATGCCTTGCCATTCTTCAAACTTTGTTGACCTCGCTTCTCCTTCTATGGCAATAGAGGCAACTTCTGATGCTCCTTCTCTTTCCTCCTATTCAGAGATGATCTGTAGGGTGGATGTTCATTCTCATCCTATTTGAGAACATCCTATTCCTAGACCCATTACCTAATTTTCATCTTCTGAGATACCGCCTAACACATCGAAAGGACCTCTGTTCATTCCTGTAGACATCCATGGGAAACCTGTTAAGGGTGTCCTCATTAATCCTATCTATGTCTTCAATTTTATTATGGAGGCATTTATGTATGTACATGAATTGTATAAAGACATTTCTGAGAAATCTAATGTCTTTATACAATGTCATGACGGGTTGTCACATCCTACTTTGGGTTCAATCACACTTCTTGTCCAAGTGGGACCAAAAACTATGGATGATCTCTTTTCCATTATCCCTTCTTCTGACCATTTTCATGTGAAATTGGGTCAGCCATAGCTCACTTCTATGAGAGTAGTCTCTTCTATGGTTCATAGATGCCTGAAGTTTCCTTATGATGGCATGGTGCATACAATCCATCACAACAGATTTACACCACTTTCCATGCAAGGAAACTTCTCTCTGGACTACTTCTGATCAGACCCCACTGAGCCACTATGTCCTTGTAATGATTTTCTATTTATTTCATACCAAAAATCCAAAGTGAGTAGGATAGCCTAGTTGTCTACTGGCCCTTCTTCTTTGTCGTCTTCTTCGATTGTTCCCCATGTGGTGCCTCTGTCTTTAGAGGATGCTCATGTTCCTTCTTCTACCTCCCAGGTGGATAAAGGAAAGAAACCCATGCAGAGTACACCTCCTTTCTCCCGTGCTCCTGGCTTGTACTGCATAGTGTCGCCTTTGACCTCTCTTACAAGACCTACCATATAGCCTCATGCATTGTGTGTTCCTAGGACTTCTCAGTCTCCATTGGTTGGTTTCATTCCTCCTACCTCTTCGGTGGCATCAAGAAAACCACATCTACTGAGTACTCCCCCTCCTTCTTTGGTGTCTCCAAAACCTTTGGTGGTTTATTCTATTCGTCCTTCCCCTCCAGTGGCATGAGTAAAGTAGCCTATGTTGCGGGCACATTTTCGTTCTACCTCTCCTATGGTCTCCCTATTGTTAGTGGTTGTCTCTATTTCTCTATGTATCCCTATGATACTGGATGACATATAACCCATGATGGAAGACCTCTTGACTCTGTCAAAAAAAGCCTTGGCCTATACTAGGCAGAACCATCTTGCAAGAGATCGCAAGCGTCACTGCCATGCCATGACCCGAGTGTGTGATGTTGATGTGCAACCTCATCCCAAGGATCCTTCTCCCTCGTAGCCACTTGTTGATCCTGCTTCTACTTCTTTGCCTTCATCTCTTCCATCCTCGACCCACACTCCTACATTCAGTGATACTCCTCACATCACCTTGGCTAATCTGTACACACTGGCTTGACCCTCCACCTTCACCACTTGAATGTAAACCTAAGTGCTATCCCACTCCATCATCTCAGAGACTTAAGGACATCCTGTCATTGCCTACACAACTTCCTCCTCCTCCTTTTCTCTTATTAGAGGATGTTACTCCATCTGTGTCTCCTCGTGATAGCACTACAGAGCCACAAATTTTCTATATTTATAATAGTGACTCTTGTGATTCCCCTTTTGAGGAGCAAATCACTGAGTCCTCTGTGGATATACCTGAGTTGTCTACGATCTTCACTATACATTGACATTTGTTCCTAGTGCCCCGAAGGCTTCAACTATTACAGTTTCTCCTCCATGCCTAGAACCAGGTGAGTATCCTTTGACTACTCTTATTGTGGTTCCATTATCAGCTCTTCCATTGTCCCCTATATGTACCAAGATTGGGACCAGGATGATCTACTGATACCTGACCCATGAGGGCTTTACTTGTGTTTTGTGTGTTTTCCTGATTGAACGTGATGTTTCTCCTATGTTGTGACTTGATGTTTGTTAGTTTTGTGTGGATGACCCATAATGTCCTTGTAGACACATGGATATAGGAGGAACACATCTATTGTGACATTCTTATTTTTGTCCCTTAATTCTTCTATATGTTGTTTTTTATTGATTATTGTGACATTTTGGGGATGATGCAAAGCATTGGAAGATTTAGCTTCCTTCCATGTTGACCGAAGTTTTTTGTTTTATTTTTATTTTTGTTTGTCTCTTTGTGACCTTCTTCCTTTGTACTCATAGTTCTACGTGCTTGTGGAATGATGATGATTCATTTAGTTGTCCCCTGATGATTACCCTTCCCTATGCATACTAACTCCAAAGCACATAGATCCCTTAGTGTCTTTTGGGTGTTGATGCTTGTTTTTTATGACAGTGCTTAGCGTTGCTTGGTGTCATACCATGCTTACACAAGTTTTCGTGTATCATGTCTTTTATTGGGGTAACCCTCTTTTTCACTTTTGAAATGTAGCTCTGAGAACATATTTTCTCATATATGTTCCCTCGGGCTCTCTTACCCTTTTTATCCCTTAAAATTAATTACATACTGATACTTTATGCAATTATTTTAAGGTGGGAGCATAATTTCCTGCTTTACACCTTTTTGCACACACCATATCGATGGTTCACTCATGGCAACGTTGTGCTTTGTAAGCACCTTGTAGCTTGTGGTCCTAAGTAGATGCACTTGCTTGGCCTAACCACACTTTCAGCTGCTCATTTGGTACTTTTTGTGAGTCACCTAACAACGTAGTTTGTTAGTCCTAGTGGCCCACAAGATTTTGGTATGGTTCCTAGCTCTCGTAGTGTGATAGCCCTAGAACCATACTTGGCATCCTTCTAGATCTTGTAGTGTGCTAGAAATGTCTCTCTATTGTTTTCTTTTCTTTGTTTGCTTGTGTGTGTGTGTTTTGTTGTAGATTGTATACTAGATTATATGATTTGCTAAACATTGATGTTTGGGCAAACCATATTTAATCTAATCCTTTTAAAGATGTTTTTATATATGTATGATTCTGGCATTGCCTCTTGTGTAGGTTTATTGTCTAACACTATGATTTTGTAGGTTCTCAGCCTGAGGGCTTTGTACCTCAACTCAAAGAACCTTCTACATCCTTATAGTGATCCTTTATGGATGTATAATGTGTCATGTTATTTTATTTCTACTTTAGTTTACATATGCATGTAGTGTCTACACTCACTAAAGTGGGGGCAAAATGTAAAGTCAAAAATTGCATACCCTTGTAATTTCACACTACATTTTGCAACCACCTTAGTGTTTGTGCCTTCCCTCTACATATAGGCTAAGGTTTGCTCGATTTTGGTCTGTTTCTCTCATTTAATTCAAAATTTGTTTTGATGCTTATATACTCACATGATCCTAAGGTGTCAGGGGTGTGACTAGGAGTTGGTTTTACTTGGACCCGAGCACTCTTTTCGGACGTCAGCACATCACGTTAGTGTCCTATGTCTAATTCCTGACATGTGGATGTTCCTGGGTGTTACCACACACCTTTAGTGATTATGATGATTCTTTGTAATGCCCTTTGGGGTCACATAATATCACTTGACTATCTATTTTGGGGGTTTTCCCTCTTCTTGGCTATTTGGAAGGATTTTTGAACACATTCTCACTCTCTTTCTCATTTTGGTTGTTCACTTTGGCAACTTTACAATTCCTAGATATACTTTACATTTTTCTGTTGCAAACTAGATCTCTACAATAGGTACTTGAGACTTTGGTGCTTCATTATGGTGTGGTATCATTTTCATTAGCTCTTGGAGGTTTTGGTTCTACTAGGTGGTCATTGAGGAGGCTCTCTCTTTTGTTGGGTTTGAAGCTGTGTGTTGCCTTTGAACTCTTGAGAGGTTTGCAGCCTTCCCTCTTTCACATATATTGGTAAGATTGTTCCATTTTGATATTCAATGCTTCTTCATTCAAATCTATTCTACATTGCATAGATTATTGTTATGGTGTAGACTACCATTTTTGCATTGTGTTATTAGGTGTAGACCACATGTTTATTGCATTGGCTGCATGTTGAAGGTTTCTTTCCTGTAGACCAGGAAAGTAAATCTTGTTTTGTCATTGCTCCTACCTTCCTAGACACACTTAGGATAGGAGAGAACACATTTGTTTTTCCTTGCTATTTCATTCTCTTCAACAATTGCTTCTCGTGGAGGTAGAAATACCAAAATTAGGACTTGATTGAGGCAAGTCCCTAAGCATCCCAACCCTCCTCTGTCCTTTTGCAGGTTTTCTCAAAGTGAAGGCTAGTCGATCACACAGAGGTTTTTCTTGCCTTCTTCTCTTTCTTGTTTCTCTTAGCAAAAGTTATTTTATTTCTATTTCTATGTTACTTGGAAACTACTGGAGGTATTTTGTGTTGAAATCTGTGCTATGCATGTGATTTAGGTCCGCATTGACTTGAAAATTCTTATTTTTGGCACGTTTTGGACTCCAATGCCCAACACAGACATCCTCGTGGTGTGCTATCATCTATGGTAGTGAGCTTCCCCTCTCAGCTACAAGTTCTATTTTTCTATAAATTTTCACCTCTGCTATCAGTTTCTCTCAATTCCATTTATAGTTATTTCAATTCTACATTTTTCTTGTTTTCCCTTCATTGTCAATCAGGTTGCATTGCTTTGATTAGGACGCATAGTGGTTTTATCAAATCCTAGTGTAGCATCTTGTATATCTAATACCTTAGATTGCAAAACCCGAGTGTAGTTGTTAGTGGAAAATTCTCTTGATTGAAGGTATTCAATTGAGAGGTAATTTTTCCTACCCTACAACTTCTTGCTCAAAAATCATGATGCGATATAGTCTCTTCAGGACTTTGTTTGGACCTACACAAAGGTTAAACCATGGAAACCACATGTTTGATATGGGAGGTTTCCATTGAAAATAAAGGTTTGACAACCCCATATAAATTTTAAAATAATACCAGCCTTCATGCTTGCAAGCACACCAATGCATCAAAAAATTTCCTTCTTTATCCTCAAGAAAATCCACCTTACTAAAGTTTCTACAAATTAGCCAATTAAAAAGGGGCAAGTTGTCATCCAACCACCTCCATAACATTGTTCTTTTTGGGCCATCATTAGGTGCATAAACATTGATAATTCCAACAGCTCAATCATCAATGTGAAACATAATCCATGCAACCCAATGATTTGGCTCTTCCCCCAAAGTAATAATGGAAGAACTTAAATGCAGGGAAAGAAAAATCCATATGCCACCATGGCTATCCTCATGCAAAGTGATGAAATACAAAGCATGAAGTCAAACCATCCTCAAGGTTGCATGATGCAAAAAACTAATAACCTTAACTTCATATAAGAAAGTAAAATCAAATGGGCCTAGTTTTTGGCATGTAGACAAAACAAAAAAATGAAAGAAGTTTTTGTAAGGCCACAAAATTATTTTCATATTGAGTGATACTCCATGGAGATCTCCAGTAGGCTATCCTCATCTATCAAAATCACAAACTTACTACCCAAGAGTACATTGGTTTGGAAGTAGCTAATCACCAAGTGAATTAAAGTGGTGTTTGTCCCCATAGTCTCCCCTTGGTGAGTCATCATTCCTTAGTGACAAACTACAAGACTACCTTGAGGATTGAGCATTCATGGTGTGGGTCTTAAAGAATGGTCGACAACCTTGGGTTGGCAATACGAGTTCTTTGGCTAGAAATAGTCCCCTTAGTAAGAGGAATTAGGTCAAAATTATGAACATATTGTTGGATTGTTGCAATATCCAACTTGCTATATAGAAGTTTTAAGATTAAGGCTTTTTCCCTCCCACAATATTCCAACCCTCATCTTTAGCCATTGGTGTTGTGGTTTCAGTTGAAGGCTTAGGGGTCAAGCAAGGCTTAAGAGGACAGTCTTGATTTTGCAATAAGGGAATAAGCATCTATATCAGGTATTTGGGAGATTAATGTATGTCATGATAAAAGTGAAGGGTCTCACCTTTAATCTATAAATCTTCCTTGAGGTTTGAGGTGAGGTCCACCTTAACACAAACCCACTAGTGGGGACAAGCAAAATAGAACCTTTCTAGTTCATAACAAATAAAATACCTTGTAGGCTAGATAATTTCCTCCAAGAATGCCCAGAGAAGAATTAGGAACCTTGGAAACTCACCCCAAATGGGGACCTCAAGTGAGGCTTGCTCAAAAACATAAAAGTCATGGGTTCAATAAGGCAATGCCAAAAGGGTGTTTCACATGGACCAATAGTTAGAGTGGTTTAGAAGCATGTGCACTTGTTGGTGGCCTTTTAAAGAAAATAGAAAAAACTTGTAGTAAGGTTATAGACCTCACTGAGATTGATGCCATGGGGTTCCCAAGTTTGCTTAACCCAAGTAGTTAGAAACTACTCCAAGGGAATACAAGCAATGTTATAAGAAATTAAGCTATAGTTCTCATACCACTAGCATATAGAATCAACATCTATAAAAAGAAAAACATTTATAGGGGTTTCAATATCATTATCTTGTCCGACGGCCCTCCATTATCATCGGGAGTATGATGATCACCGCAAGGATGGGTATCCCATATCACCTAAGGAATGGTATTACTTACTGGCTGGGAATGGTATTATTGAACAAAGGCCAATCGAGTCGATCATCATCGACTGATCATCTCCGGGAAGGACAAGCGGAATTGCCCAACAACAATTCCCTCACCACCCTAGGTGAACTAAAATGGGCATTTGACCTATCAATAGGGAGAGGAGAGAAAGTGAGACCCGGGCAAAAGATAGGAAAGCTAAGCTTCACTCACTCCAATATGCTTCGCTTCGCTACCGTTCACTTCACCCACTCAACCCCAAGGCAAGGAATCTCTACTTTGCTCACTTGGTGATAGCTACTAACCCCAAGGTAGGAACGACCTCGACTTATCGGCAGCAACATAGACCTTTGGTACAATTTTTATGCTCTTTGGTGCCATATCCTCCACCACTTGCAACAAAAGTTGTAGAAGATGGGGCAAGAGCCATATTAATAGACTTAATCTACCCTAAGGGCAAGATTAAATGTGATATTAATGTGGAAACCCCTATATTATCTCATGCAAATGATATGAAGAAATGAGAATCATCAAACAATAAACCCTATGTCATACCAAAGACAAACTACTAATTGTACACAAGCCAAACCAAATCTCTCTTGTATAAGGTCTTTTATTTTAATTAAAACTTGTTTACTTCTCTTCTGAGTTTGTAATGTAGGTTCTATATTATTTTTTAACTTTTCATAATTAAATGATTATTGCCTATTTAATAAAGGTTTTTTGAATTTCTAAAGAGGTATTCACTTGTGCAACTTATAGCTTGCGTTGGAAAATATTTTTATGTTAATTTAGAGTTAGATTTAACAACTTCAAAGCCTCTCACTTTCTACCTATGGCCTCTAAATCTTTCTTACTCATCCATTCAAAATGTTGTTACTTAGCTATTCATAAGCTATAAATCCTTCTAAGGTACCCAAACAACATTGTTGTGCTAATTTTTTATCTTGTATCTCAAAACCATTTTCCTTAGTGCATGGATCTTTATCTATAAATCTTCTCTCAAGCACACAAGAACCCCTATAAACTATTCACCAAACTAATGATCAAATAATCTATAAAAAAAACTGCTCACGTACAAAGTCCTAAGACTTTATAGTCCTTTTAATTGGCCAAGAAGATTAATACACAAATTTAGCCTAAAGCCTTTTATAGGCTAATGATTTTGTTTATGGCTACAAACTTTTAAGGAGGAATGCAACAAATATTTTGAACATAATGGTAGTAGTTTTTTTTAGATTCCTCTTTGGTTTTAAGCTTTTCCTTTCTCAAGTTCACTCTAGTGGCAAAGCCTAATAACATTTTCCCTTAGAGAAGGATGACCTGGCACTAGATATCCTTTCCTAGTTGTTCTTTCATGTGAGTACAAGTTCTATTTTTATTTTTTAAGCAAGGAAGATTTAAATTTTTTTATTTAAATTAAACCTTGTTTACTTTTATAATTTTTTGATGGAAGTTTTATATTGTCTTCTTATGCACTTATAAGCTTTTTTTAATAATTTCAAACAAGACTTATTTAAGGGTTTTAAAAAAAATAAAACCTTATTTACATCCTTTTTAAGTTCTAAATATGTATTCTACACTATCTTTCAAAATTTAAAAGTTTATCAAGTTTTGTAAAGATATTGACTTATGCAACCGTAATGTAGAAAATTGCATACCCTTGTAATTTCACATTATATTTTAAACTTATTTTATTGTCCATTCCCTTAGCATGTTTTAGGAATCATTTTAGCCTATCCTTAGCCTTTTCCTTCACTAGATTGCCAAAAATTTTCATCACATTCTGATTCTTCTCATTATCCTGGTATTACCTACTAAATTTTGAGTGATTTCTTTAGGACACTAGCACAATGAGTAGACGTCTGAGTAGTGTGCTAGTGTCTCACGAGTTTCCAAAAATTTAAATGTTGGTTTCCTTCCCATCTACCTAGTGTCACCTACTATAACACGTATCTAATAGAAAAATATCTTTAGCATCCAAATTTGACCCTTCATCTTCTAAGAAACCCTTTCAGAAACCTATCTTTAATTAGCTTCTTGTCCAACCACAAGAAATCTATCTTTGGCTCTCTTCTCTTTGTTATTCTTGATTGCACACTCCATTATTGAGACTTGTTCAGGTTGCATGCTACTGGATTTTCATTAACAACTCCAAAGAGCTCGTCTCTTTCCTTCTACATCATGTGCTAATAATATTGTTCTTGCTTTTATTTTGAGTAATACCACTACACTCTTTCTATTGCACTTCTATTCTCTATTGACAAATCTCTTAGTGTCCATCACCACCCTTTTATCCTATCACACACACTATGGTATTCTTCCTCATAGACTAGGGCTTAATACTTATAGATTCATTTTGTTGTTGTTGTTCTTAGTTCCTAGATGCAATTAAGCCTAAGAGCACACACTATTTCCATTATTTTTATCATTGGCTATTCTTCGTGGAGCTCAAAAGACCAACATAGGGGATTGATCACTCTTGGCAAACTCCTAAATAGCCTCAAACATTTTTTGTCCTCAACTATAAGTATTTTGGAAGGCATTCAACCACACAAAGGTTTTCTAGTGTCTTCCTCTTTGCTTGTCATCCCTATTTTCTATTTAAAATACATAGATCTTGTCATTTCCTTTCATTTTTGTATAATCTCTTGGCACCTAGAATATTACTTTTGTTTTCATTATTCCTTGTTGTGCAGCTGAGTTTAAAATCTAGTAAGAACTTTATATTTTATAACTTTCTGGGACAACAATGTGAGACTAGGATGACCGTGCATTATTTGGACTGCAACACATTACACAAGTGTCTGTGTGTTGCGCTAACATTCAAGATAGTGAACTCAATCTTTTGGTACCATATTCTTTATTTTTTGCACTTTTCATTTCTATTTCCAATTTATCATTTTAGCATTTATTTCAACCTCATTCATTCATTGTTTCATTAATCCGATGTAATGTGAAAGTTAAGAGTAGCTTAATTTCTTCATTATAACAACACATAGCTTGCATTGAAAAAGCATATCAATCCATTGATTTAAGTTAGATCTATGGACTCCAAAGCCTCTCACTCCCTTTCTTTGGCCTCTCAATATTTATAATTCCTTTACCACCCAAAAAGATTGTTTTAGTATTGATCTAACCTTTAATCTAAGAGTTCAAAAACCTTTTTTACTACCTAGCTATCTATAAAAGCTATAATCCTCTATCTAAGGTGTCCAGGCAAGCTTGTTGATTAATTTTTTTGATCTAGCATCTTAAAATAATTTGTTACCATATGGGCATCAAGTTATAACTCTTCTCACAAGTGCATGAACATTGTTGATCAAGATCTAATGATCTAGAAATCTATAAGATTTTTCACTCATGTGCAAAGACCTAAGGTTTTTATAGTCATTGTGGCCACTACAAAGCTTATTACACAAGTTTAGATTGAAGTTTTTTCTCAAATTAATGATTTTCTTTGTAGTAACAAAATTTGAGGAAGGAATGCAACAAGAAGATTGAACATCTAGAAGCAATTTCTTCATTTCTATTTGGTTGGCTTTTCCTTTCTTAATTTCACACTAGTGGCAAAGCTAAATAAGTTTTTTACCCAAAAAAGACTTAACTAATATCATCTATCCTTTCCTACCTATTCTTTCACAAGCCTAGAGTCTTTTTTTCCTTTTTCCAATCCTAGGTCACTTCCCCACTTCACAAGAATTTCCACTCTTATACAAATGCTAAATATGTTTACCTAAAAAATATATAATTCTTATTCTAAATACATAGATACAAATCAAAATAAAATACATACCTACATGGCCTAGCCACTAAATGGCTCTTGTCTCTTTATGTATCAGATCATTTTCAAACAAAAGAAGTGGTGTCAAATATACTTAGCAATTGGCACCATCCTTAAATCAAAAGTTGCTTATGGTATATGAGATTATTTTGTGAATTTGGTTTAGATTATGAGATGGATATGACTTATTTTGCAAGTTTGAATTTATGGACATATTGTATTTGCAATATTTTATAAATAAAATAAGTAGTGTTAAAGGGATAAGAGAAATAATTGTTGTGTAAAAATGCAGTTTGGATGAAACCTTCATATGGCGCTTTCTCAAACTTAATTTTGATGGAGCATCTCGGGGTAACCCTAGTCCAACTAAGGCTATAGGATGGTGATTTAGAAATCAAATGGTTAATTTGTTCATGGTGGCTCCTTTTTATTAAGTATTATATCTAACAATGAGATGGAATGGGAAGTTGTTCTTTCAAGTATTGATTTCTTCCTCCCTTGGTTGTAAAAGGTTGGTTGTGTAAAGAGATTTTATGAATGTTATCTACGGTTTTCATAAGGGATTTTACCCCAACTAGAAGAATTGTTATTTCTTGGATGAGATGTTGACTTTAAGTACATATTTCAATAACATTTTGTTTTTATATTGTTTTCCAGAATTTAACATTGTGGACTTTCTAACCAATGTAGTGTTGCAAGTACGTGCCTAATCAGTGTTGTCATTGATGTCAACATATTTGTGTTGTCATTTGTGTTAACTGTGCTCTTATTTTGTTGCTTGATTCTAATAAGTGAGATGCTTTGTATTTACTTATGTAAGTGATCTTGATGTTGAGGATATTGAGAAAATTAGCTTCTCCGGTAGAAAATGTGAGTTGCAGTGGAAACATTATATTGCATATAGAAGAACAGTTTAGAAGATGGGTTCGCATTTCTTGAAGATTGAATATCTTTGCCTGTGGATTAGAAGTTATTTAGAAGTCTATCTGAAGAGCTTATATTCCAAGTTTGAGCCTTCGGTATGAAGATTTGAGTGAGTTATGTTCACCAGAATGAAAACTATTTTTCCTATATGTTTGGTGGTGACAGGGAGAAAGTCTTATGCTCCGCATTAAAGTATTTTGGTCTGCGGTTCTAGAGTTAAGTCTAATTTGGTGTTATGTTCCCTCAATTCTGATGGATTGTGATCTGGTGGTCCACAAGCTATCCTTTCCTTATGACAGTGGCCGACAATGTTGTTCTTGTGCTTCGGTTTGAAGAATCTTCTTGACAGAGTGGTTGGAGATCATGCTGTTGTTCCTAGTGGTTACAATGTGCTTGTGGATGTCTCTTGATCGTGTTCTTACCTTTGGATTGGTCCACAAAGAGAAAATAGGATCGTGGATGAAGAATGTTCTTAGCAGACCCAGTGTCCTCCCTAGTCTTGGCCGACTTGGTTGATTTCACTAATTGCGGAGAAGCCTTGAAGATTGTGGAAGCATGTCGTGGCATGAAGAATTGCATTTGAGTCTCAACTAAGGCGTGGCGTGATCTACATACATCTTTACATCTTTTCCTTAGCTAAATTTGTATTTGGTCCAAACCTATTTTATGTATAATTATAATGTCAACCTTGGAGATTGTTCCAATGGTTGATGAATGTAATGTTGACCTTGATGTACATTCCAAGGTTGATGAATTGTATAAAAGCATGTAATATAGTTGCAAAAAAGTGTGGGAGTGCGAAAATGAAGAGATAAGTGCAAAGGTGTGAAGGAGCAGAGTAGAGAAGTTATATTGTGCTTCAAAGGAACTGAACCCAAGCATGGAGTAGATGCTACTTGATCAGTTCACCGCTTTGGCAGTGAGCCACCCTTTGGCAATGAACCGTTCTTTGCAGTGAGCAATTTGGGCAGTGAGCCTCTATTTTTTAGTATTGTTATAACTCATATATTTTGTGGACTAACACCCACTGTGGTTTTTCCCATTTAGGGGTTTTCCATGTAAAAATCTGGTGTCTACTGTTGAATGTGTGATTGTGATTAAGTCTATGGTTTCATGCTTTCATGTTTAAATCTGATTATCAGTAATTAAGTAGTTGATGGTTTATGAAGTTCAATTTTTGTGACAACTGATTCACCCCTCTCCCTTTCAGTTGTCCTATATATTTCAACAATTGGTATTAGAGCAAGTTCCTTAGAAGAAAGCCTAACAACTTGAGGAAGATCTAGGATGTTTGTTAAAAAGGAAGCACCACAATTTGATGGGACAAATTATGCTCTATGGAAGGTACAAATGAAAAGCCATCTCCTTTGTCTTGGTTATAGAGTATGGCAAGCTGTAGAATTAAAATATACCATGCCTCAAAATAGTTTGACAACTGAAGATGAAATCAAAGAATATGAGTTGAATATAAAAGTGAGAGATGCTCTGTTGAGTGTTTTGATTGATACTGAATTGATAAAAGTCATGGACCAAGAAACTGTACATGAGGTTTGGGAAAAGTTGAATAAACCGTATGAAGGAGATGATTCTCTAAAAGAAGCCAAATTATAAGGCTTGAAAGAAAAATATGAGAGCTTAAAGATGAATGAAGATGAAAACATTACTACCTTCATGCAAAGGGTTGATGAACTTGTTAATGGAATAAAAGGAATGGGAGGAACCATTGGTGATAAGGAAGTTGTGATGAAAATTCTTAGATCTCTACCAAAGTCCTATAGTCACAAGGTATCAATTGAAGAAATAATGGCTATGAAATCTATTGACAGGGATCAATTACTTGGAAATCTTACAGCCTTTGAGATGAAAGAGTTTGGTGATGCTTTTCCAAAAGTTGAAACTGCTTTCAAAGCTAGTACTTTAGAAAAGACCTCCAGAGCTAAGAAATATAAGATGGATCTTGATGATGACTTTGATGAAATTAAAGCTAACTTTGTTGACAGGTTGCAAAGAGGTTCCACTAAGTTCAAATGAAAAATACCTTTGAAATTTTTCTCATGTGGTAAAGTAGGTCATTATGCTTCCAGATGTCCTGAAAGAATTGAAAGAAAAAGGAAAAGATTTGAGAGCAAACGTAGAGCTCCAAAGAAATGATATTATGTTAGAGATTTTGATGATGAAGGTGTGACTGATGATGCTAGTACTAGTGCAAATGAATGCATGTTTATTGCTATTAAAGAAGATCCCGTGTCTACTAATTCTACTAGCTGTGTGAAGGAAGAAAAACCAGTGGAAGGAAGTACTTTGGTGTTCAGGTTGAGAAAGATAAGAATGAATGGATCATTGATAGTGGATGCTCACATCACATGACTGGTGACAAAAGTAAGTTTGTGAGTTTGGAAAAATATGATGGAGGACTAGTCAAGTTTGGAGATAATGCAGCTGGTAAGATTTGTAGAAAAGGATCTATTTCATTTGATGGAAAGCATAATACTGACAATGTCCTATATGTGAAGGGTTTGAAGCATAATCTTTTGAGTGTTGGTCAAATGTGTGTCACATCTCATTTTTATGGACAATTATAATAATCTAGATTAAAAAACAATTACTATGATTGACTTTTACTTGAAGTAATTTTATGTGTGAAGATAATTAGCATAGAATTAGATATGCCAAAATTGAAAAATTGATTTAAATGTTAAATATTATCGATGTGATTACAATGATATGCTTCATCTATGTTTTTGGAGACACTAACCTATTGACGACGAGCTGAGTGGGAATGAATGTAGGTACTCGTCAAAGATGAGAACATGGTTGAGGTAGAGGTGTTCTAGCCACTTGGCAAGAACTGATGGAATGGTTTACCCCGATGCAATCACACACTCTGATGCAGAGCATCCACCAAAACCCTAACATACATTTACAAATGTATGTCTATGCATTCTTTAATATGCATACATCCTTCATTATATGTTTATTTGCCTATCAGCTCAACAAAATGTTTCTATTCCGATCGCTTCCCTCACATCGATGCATACTCTGACCTTGTTGACCATCGACCGCACTTCCTCTGTCAGTGAATCCCTTACCACTTCTACCGATCGTTATCCTCTCACCGATCGATATTCGCCTTTGGTTGCCTATCAGCAATAGTTACACCGTCGGCCAAACTATCTTTATCAGTGAACACTTCAAATCTTTTGCCAATACCCAACCTTACACTGATACATTTGGTAACCATCACACCGATGCGCCGATGATAACTCTCATCGCCAAGACTCTCCCCATTGGTGAACCACTAAAGTTTCCTGCCGACACTTTTGTCACTCTGACATACTCCCATCGGCAACACTTACGATATTGGCCTAGCCGCGGAAGGTCTCCCTGATATCCTTCTCACGCCGATGACAAACTTCCCAACATCGGTGAGACATTAACCATCGGTTCTCCAAGTCTTCGTCAGCCCGATGACCCTCGTCACCCCGATGTGACCACAACTTCCTTCGTTGTGACTTCTCCCATCGACAAAGCATTCACTCCTTCTACCGATCGCCACTCTCATACCGACGGTGTGTTGAACAGTATGTCTTGACACACATACAATGCAACCTGCATATTCTCCAACCTATTTGCACACTAGCGATAGCCCGATCTACTTCTTAGATGCTTTCTCTGACGCAATTCAACCTGCACAGCCTAGCACAGCTAATGCTAGGGTTACTCAACACCTCTCAACCTTGATCCTGCAAACATGCATGCGAACAAACGGAAAATGCAAACTAAACCCTAAACTACTGTACATAGCCATTCCACCTATTCTGTAGGAGTCAACCAGTGGAATGGGAGGAAGAATCCATTCGGCCACCAAAACAGCAAATCAACTACACAGTGAATTCAAATGCAACAGGATCTTATTAGCTTTCAAAAGATGCGATTACAGTACTCTGTTTTCCAACAACATAATTCAACTAATTGATTTCAGCTACTACAAAACCTAGATGCCTTCATCCATCACATCCCAGGGTATTTATCTAGTTACCACTGGTAGTACAGACTTGCCTCCAAGTGCCTGGGAAATCTCTCCAAGCGGCTGGGAACTACAGCTGTTCAACAGACTCTAACTAACTCTAACCAATTGATCTAAAAATAGCATAGCTTGGTCAAATAGACCTTATTACATTTAATGTCCAATTAGGACCTTATTGAAAACATAAAACTAAGCATAAAACAACTAAATGCCTCATGTAGGCCACTGTAGGATAGGTGCTACTACACCACACTCACATAGTTGCATATGCATTTTCGAATGGCTTATTTATGCATTGATGTGTGGTTATTAATTGTGATTGATAATTAGAATTAGTGAGTTAAAAATTGTTTGCAAATGCATGATGAGATTACTTAAATTTAAATGTCCTTTCAAATTATATTTAAATGGTGTACTGTATTTTAAATAAGGAAATATATATGTTTGTATTTTATTTAAATAAATAATAAATATTGTTTTCTATTTACATGACTATAGATGTTTTGAAGACAATATGTAAAATAAATTGAATAATTATATTAAATTATAATAGATATATATGTATTATTATATTATTTTTACTTCTTGATTTATTAAAATAATGGTGTTTTAGTAAATATAGTTAAATTATATTAAAAATAGTTTTCTTATATTTAGAAAATGAATAAAAGAATTAAAGTTTATTTACTGTCATTCATGCGACAGTAAGCTAACAAAAATAACTATTATTTTATTTCAAATAGAATTTTTGTGAGTTTAATTGGTCAAATTTCATGAAAATCTGGATAGAAACTTCAGTTTTGAAAACCTATTTTCTCCATCCAAATATTAGGAGAGTTTTGGTTTTAATAAAAAGAGGAGACATCAAAAGACCAGATCATGCTTTTGTTTCTTTTTGAGCGACCAAGAAAGGCAAAAGGCACCATGTTCTGGCAGTGATAGGAGAAAGGAGAGGCAACGTCTGCAACAGAGAAGTTGACCTATGATAGGCAATTTATACTGGGTATTTTCCTTATGATATTGTATTGCAATTTTGGTAGAAAGACTATAGAAAACAATGAATAATTTAGACTTATAAATTTGACTTTTTCTGGCCTGTGTATGTGTTGTGTGGTTACACAACATGCCCCATTTTGACTTGGCAAAACAGGGACCCAACTTTTTGGCTTGTTTTGTGCTTTCTGGCGGTCTGGTAAAAGTAAGTCATGCAGATCATCATGCATGAAAGGCTGGGTAAGTCATCATCATGAGGTCAGTTTGTCAAATTTCATATTTTATTCTAGTGACCTCATATTTAGAAAGAGCATCAAATTTCATGCAGGTTTGCCTTTTGCATCACCCTGATATTCGTCAGGGAGTGAAAGTTATGAATGGTCAAATTTTGAGTCAAACCTGATATTCACAGGGGGAGGATCATATTTCTAAACATCAGTCATATTATAGAAGATCATCCTGATTTAATTTATCACCCGATAAATCATGTGGTCCAAATGTCCGGACATCAATTTTAGGTGATAGTGACTTGTATCCGTCAATAGCCTTATGCATTTTGTGAGGATCATATTTCTCAATGTAACCCGATATTTCTTAATATCCAATATTTCTTAATATCCTCCTGCCACGAAATATCCCCCTAAGCCAATATCCTGATGATGTCATTCAAGTATGATAAACAAAGAAATAAACATGACGATGACGTAATCATCATTTTACCTCTCGGGGGCATATTTCCTGGGCATGATCCTGCTCATATAACATGATGATGACATCATGATGCTTTGGCGATACAATGAGTGAATATCTAGATGATGTCATCCTGATATTCCGAGAGGCAGGTTATGGTTTATCTGGTCATCATCATTTTCAAAACATCACCCAATATATTGAAATATCCTCCTGATGTACTAAACATGACCAAAGGGTACATTCATTACCTGATCTTGTCGACGATAGTTTTTCTCTCGAGGAGGAGGACCATATTGCACTCAGGGTGATATTTGAAATTATCACCCGATATCCCAATACTTTCATATTTGCAAATATATCATGTCATATGGATATCACCCCGTTCCGTCACCGCCATTGACATTTAATGTGCGCAGAGGTGGTAGGTAGTTCCCGCCGACCACAAAACCCGATGAAACACCTGGCGAACTCCTGAGTTTTCGTATGAAAGATCAACGAATAAAATCTAATCTGTCAGGGTTTGCTCTAATTTTGCCCTAATTGCAAGGTTAAAAGGTAAATTCACTATCATTTCAAACTTACCTTGAGATAAAAATCATTTTTATAGAGCACTAGCTTCCAAACCCTCATACAGGCGACACTTGTACAAACAAGTCTACAGGCAAGAAGAAGCACGGGATTATCAGCAGAATTAAAAGCATTTCTAGAAATCCACTAGTATAAAGGGATCTGCATAACCAGGTAAGTAATTGGAACCCTCATCCTGTTACTTCTACATAGTCAGGTAGGATGTTGCTGGTTTGAAATTCTAGTTTATGCATCCCATGATAAGTTAATGTTGAATAAATACAGTAGGCATGATGTAAATAGAGATAAATGTTATCTGCATGCGTGTGAGTATCCATTGTAAGACAAATTGTGTTGATTGTAGATATCCATGGCTGACAACAGGTTAGCTAAGTGTGAGGCTGAGTTCAGCAAACTCATGTTTTCATCTCCTAGAGGAATCCTGTTTAAGTATGGTGCCATAACAGATACACATCAGGGGAATACTGATTTGGAAGCCTAGTCTGCCAAGATGAACGATGAAAAGAACAGAAGCACCCTGTTGGATGCAGTATTCATATCTGGAATGTGGAATGCGGCTGGTTTTCCGTACTCCATGGAGTCTCCAGAGCTGGTGATTGAATGTGCCCGGAATTACAATCCAGAAACTAGACAAGTGGTGAAGCATGGAAGAATATATGTAGACCTATCCATTAAGGGTCTTTCCCAGACATTTGGACTGCCATTGGGCAGGAAGGTTAACAGTGTGGACCTAAAGAAATCAGAAATTGAGTATGAAAATAATAAGAAGCAGGCCAGGAAGAACATGTATCAGTGGAGGGCCAAGAATAGCACATATCTTGCAGTTGCCAAACTTCCTGTGCACTTGTTTAAATATGATTTTGATGATGAGTATCAGTACATGATTGCATTGCTTAACAGGGTAACAGGCCAGCCTGATGCTGGTAGTTTTAAGGATTGGATGTACGATGTAATCATGATGTGCATGTATGCAAACATCAAGCCACTATGGGGCTACTTGATAAGTGATGCTCTACATGAGCAGCTAATGAACCTGGGAGGTTCAGATTGTTCCTTTTACATGACATCATACATTGTCTACTCCTGTGCTTACAAAGGCACATTTGATGCATTGACAATAGTTAGAAGGATTGGAGGAACCACTAATGATGCCCATATCTGGGATCATCATCCCCAACTGCAGAGAGCTAACTACCTCCAAGACTATAAATTGGTAAATGATGCATTCTCTATGCATCTGGTGAGAACCATGGAGGAGGACAGGACAAAGAGATTGAGCATGGAGGCTCAAGAAATAATCTACAGGCATGGAGCCTGGTATATTCAATTTTCAACATTTTCTTATATGAGAATTGAGGGTTTTGAAGGACATCCCCTCATGCTACCAAGATACCCCACTGGTGCAGTGATACTAATGGAATTCATAAGGCAGAGTTCCACAATGTTGAAAACATACAAGGATGCCCAGAAAATACCACCAATATTGTTTCCAATCACCATTGGCTGGTATATGTGCCGAGACTTAGAAAGTATCAAGAAGGTGATGGTTAGCTTGAATAAAATGCAGTTGCAGCCATTCCCACTGATAAGACCATATGATCCTTATGGGAGGATACAGAAAATAATAGGGAAGCCTATTCACAGGAGGCACCTAGAAGACTTTTGGGCTGATTGTGAAGATGAAGTAGAAGCCAGAAGAAGAAGATACCAAAGGTTAACACTGAATCAAATTAAAACCTTTGGTTGTATCCCCATTCCTCAACAGTTGAAGAAAGATGATGGCAGGATAATTGCAGATGAATATGAAGAAAAGAAAATATATAATGATACCATATCTGCACCTGACCTAACCCTACAAGAAGATATATCTTTGGATCCTTTCATTGCCAGGACCTTACAACTAACCCAAGCTTGGGTTGATGAACAAATTAAGGCATTAAAAAAGAAAGGTGTTGCCATTACTATGGACAACAAGAAGAAAGGACATGATTTTTCTGATGAGGAATATGATGATTTTATAAATGAAAAGAGAAAATCTAAGGGAGAAAGGCTACCTCCACAACAACAACAAAGCAAAAGACCCCCTAGGGGTAAGAAGATTGACAGTGAACCCAAAGGGGTGATCATTGAAAGGGCAGTGTTTACAGCTGAGGAGGCAGCAACATCAGGATCAGGATCAGCATCAGCATCACCTCCACGGACGAGTAAACAAAAGTCCAAGAAAGGTAAGACAGCAGAGGCAAAACTTACTGAGACCCAAGAAGAGGGTCAATCCTCATGAAAACCAATAGAAGAAGATATCCTTATGGAGGAAGAGCCTAAGGAAGAAGAGGCCCCCTTGCTGTTCAAAAGGAAGAGAAAAGCTCCACAGGTGGTGGTATCTACCCCACCTAAGAAATTAAGAACCTCCATGAGGGGTGAAATAAAGCAATCCCCTACACTATTGCAAGGGGCAGGTAGTGAAGTTGTGCACAAGGAACTTCAACACAATGTTCCACTTCCTACCATTGTGAAGTTTAAAACTGAACTTGCAGAAGAGCAGATGAAAGAAACCTCCAAGGTATTTGAAGAAGGTCATATCTCATTGGAGGAAACAATTAATTTATCTAATGATGAGGTTGTGAAGGAAGTAGCTTCACAAAAGATGGAAACCCTTACTGCAGATACACACATGACTCCTCAGAAGACTCCAGTAGTTCAAACAATACTGGAGGAGATAAAGCAAGTGGAAGCAGAAAAAGAAAAGAGCCCAGAGAAGATAGCTCAAGAAATAGGGCTGGATACATTAATTGCACAGGTGACAAGTCCTGCAGTGGTGGACTTGACAGGTAAACAAGATGTGAATCCTGAACATCCAGCAGGTACACCTGACAAAGGGCAACATATAGAAGAAGTGAAGATGGCAGAACCAGAGGGCCATGCTTTAGAAATGAGCCAACAAAGCCCACAAGACACATCAACGAAGCCTGCTATAGTAGAGGCTTAGGAAAAGAACGCTAATGACAAGGATGTAATAGAAGATCATGCTTCCAAAGTTCAGGAAGTAAATGGTGAAGGTGCAAAACAACTTGTGGTTGCAAAACAAACACCAGCACCTAAGGAGGATTCTGCAATATCCACTGCTGTAAATGTACCTCAACAAGAGGAAAAGTCAAAAGTGGATGAGGTAATAACGGAGAAGGATCATGATCATCATGATCATCATATGGACACATCACAAGATCCTCCACCTTAGGATGATGCTCCTCCGGAAAAGGAAGTGCCTCAATAGGAGGATGTACTACAAGATCAACCTCAGGGTGAGCATCATGAAGAAGAAACAAGAAAATCACCTTCTCCATCACATATGCTGACAGATACAAGAGATCAAGGTGAACGTCATGATGATGCGGGGAAACATGATCAGGTACCTCCATGGTTAGAAAAGGAAGTAAACACAAAGGTAAATTTTGTAATTCAAGAATTTGATGTATCTACCTTGTTTTCTGAGAACATAATAAAACCAAAGAGGAAGGCCAAAATGACTTTGGCCATTAAAAGAGACCCAACAACTGGAAGAAGGACTGCACAAATTGCCATCCCCACTATAGATAAAGAAAAAGGTAAAATTACTCTAGAAGAATTCCAGATTAATACAGTTGACCTGGGATTTGCAAATGAGGACCAGGAGGGTCAAGAGGGTAAAGATATCATAGATTCTTTAATTCAAAAGAATAAGAAGGAAAAAGAGAAAAATAAGCAATATAAAGAGTATATTGCTCAGTTGCATGCATACATAGGCAAGTTAACTAATCCTGAAAATAGTTCTACTGATCATGCAGTCCCATTGATTGCTATTTCCCAAGATGAGGTGTATAAGTTGTATCTCATGAAACATGAGTCATCCATTTTGAGGAAGTGGATGTGTGCCACATTTGATACTACAGAAGAAGTGGTAAAGGCCTCTTTGAAGAGGTGGAATACTCTCAGTGACTCCAGACAAAAGGTAGACAAGTTGCAGATGCAGGCAGGTAAAAGGTCTTTCCAATTGGAAAAGATATTAGATGTCTTGGGAGAAATAAGGAGGATAAATCCCCTACTGCTCATCAACAAAGGGGTACTGAATAATAAAACTTCCTTATTGGTTGATATATGGTATAAAGATATTCAATTTGAATGTGATGTTCTCAAAGATGTAACAATAAGCTGAGGGAGATCGGCATAAAACTACATGACATGATGTCTTTTGAGGCAGAAATTTTGGAAACCTTGGAAGGAAAAGTGGAGGGGAAGATAGATAATCAAGATGAAGAGTTTGCAATTCAAGCTCTACATAATAACTTCCAATTTGTTGCAGATGATCCACTAGGCCAGCTGATAGAAGAAATCATGGATAAACTGGTGAGGACCAAGATGAAAATAGAACATTATAATGAGATGCTGCACAACAAGAAAAATAAGTTTGACAACATTAGAAACAAATACCAGGCACATAAACATGCCATTGTCAAAGCAAAGACTCAGGATGGCGGAGAAGTAGATAAAATTATGCAGTTGTATGAACAGATCAGGATCAGCATGCAGCCTCATGTACAGGGTCATCATCATCAGGATGATGAAGGTTCAGGAAGTGATGCACATGATGATGAGGCACATGGGTCAAATAAGGTAGATGATGATGCATCATAAAGAAAATATCAGCATATGATACTTAGAAAAAATAAGTATTTTTAGATAGTTGCCAGCTGGCAACTTGTGCCATTTTGATAAGGTTGGCATAGTCAAAGGGAAATCTTGACGGTAGATATTCATAGACAAATCAAGATCGTTGATCTTTTTGTAATGGATTCCCCACCTTGTTCTATAAAAGGTGCTGGAATGCCTCTTTTCTAGCATTCGAAACTTAATTGAAATCCGTCTGCTGAAATATTCAGGGCTCATTTCAAAGCTTTTTGTATACATTTATATCTTTGCATACTTAGTGAATGAAAAGACTATTTTGGTTACAATTCATAGTAAATCTTGAGTAATCAGTGTGTGAATTCTAGATATATGTGGTGATTTGCTGCATCCCTTGGAGTGCATGTCTACTTGCATATGTTGTTTTCATACAATTCCTTTGAAGTTAGCACCAACTGTATCTAGCTGTGGAATGTCCTGGTGAACATATGGTTTGGTTTTCTTCTCTTCATGACTGTATCTGATGTACATGTGGTTCAATAGCTGAAGGTTCAACATTCATTTGAAGCATTTCTTTCAATTTCTTTAAATTTCAGAGCATTTCACAATCATAATTGTAAATAACTGAATATCTTAAGCAAACAATGCAAATATGTGGACATCTCGTAGATAAGTGAAAATATTTAGCATATTTGAAGCTTAAGCATGTATTATTGATGAATATCATGCAAATATTTGAGTATAATTGTACCATTTGATCAAACAACTGTATAAAATGACCTCTCTGTGAAGAATCTTTGCAGAAATAGTGTCATGATGATGAACTCAACGTAAGGCCCCAAAATGGAAACAACAACGCACATCAACCTCTAAGTAACGTCAGATGATTAAGACCTAATCACCGGAGACTTGGGATCATGAATTCTCTAAATTCATCACATCTTTCAAGATGAATAAAAGTTAATGTGTACTTTTATTCTATGCTTGTTTGTGACTAACATCATGACCAACAGTATGGTGTAAGCGGCCTATTTTGTTGACCTTTTCCGTGCTTATTTTTCCATCCCTGTCACCTACTATATTACCTCTATTGTACACTGAAATCGACCCTTTTTGAGCCATTGACCTATTCTAATTGCCCATGGCCTGTCCAAGTGAAGTCACTTTTTGGATCGACCTGCCTTTTATTTCACCCTAACGCCAATTCTTAGCATCTCTATTTCATGAATTTGGATCAACCTTTGTCTTAGTTTTGAACCCCAAATCAACGTATGGCCTATTGTTTGCATTGACAGCCTGACTGAGAGCAGCCTGGCTATGAGTGTGGCCTGTTGTATACTTAGACTTGATAATTCCTAATTGCAGATCCGTATTTGTTCTCTTCAGTATTAAATTAATATTATCTTACCTCTATAAAACTACAACCTTTGTTTGTAGAATTGTTAGCAAAACCCAGTCACCAATTTGTATTGCTATAATAGATCTATTCTTATCTCTGTGGACTGAGAAATCAGTCTCTGTAGCTTTCTTTTATGACTGTCAACATTGTAAGTTCCTGTAGCAGAATATACGATCTTCCTGTAGCAAGAATTTAAGGATCATGTGGCTAAATAAATTACTTCTGTAGCTCTGTTTAAACTCATTAAAACAGTATGATGGTTTAAACCAAAGGCAATAGACATTATTATTTTTATTATTATTATTATTCTATAAATGTTGATGTTGAAACCACTTATAATATTTTATCTATTTACTTAAATCAAAGAAGAGATAGATAGAAATAGAGAAACTAAACTATATGATGAAATAATGTGAAACTAGAAAACTGAATCAGATTATCAGTATTATAATCGTAATCATGACTGAATAAATAAATGAATGAATATGTTCTCTTTTTCTTATTGAAAGTGTATTTTCTTGATTGGTGTTTTGGGAAAGGGATTTTAAAGATTTATTGATGAACTTTGATCCTTTTATTTTATTATTTATTTACTCGCTTCTTGGGGAAAATAGATTTTTATCTAGGAATGTATTGGGTTACTTTCTAGGCTAGGATGTCGAATGTGGATTTTCAGAGATGGCTTTTCCTCTTTTCGGGAATTGAACTAGGTTACTATTTAAAGGATTAGATCTAATCAAGATGACATTGAAATAGATCTTTATTTTTTCTAGCAAAACTTATTTATATATATCTCTGCCACATCCTGTTGTGAGACAATCTACTTTTCATTATTTAGAATTGCACATTAAGACATAGGGTTGCATCAAGTGTTCTCTCCTGCCAGTTGTTTCCAGGTAGCTAGACATTTCATGCAGGGATGGGTTTCATTCGTTACATAAAGGGATCCAAGGAAGTGTAATTACTTCATGGTTGGGTGGAAAAAGCACCTGGCCCATGTTCCCATCTCTCAGATCACGGGTGGTGGACCACTTGGTTCGTACGATTAATGAACGTATTGATTTATTTATTCTTGTTGTACATGATTATTGTAACTTGAAATTGGATGTAATATGGCATGATTGCCCATCGATTTTGTATATTATTATAGTGCGTTTTACCTGGATTGAGCACACAATTTTGTAAGATTTAATGACATTTTGATTCATATTTATGAGATTGCTCATTTTACTTTTGATATTGTAATTAAGTGGATTAATCGCACCCATTTATCTTTTATATTGTAATTAAGTGGATTAATTACATCTTTTTACTTTGGATATTGTGATGTTGTATATAAGTGGATTATTTACTTCATTTACTTTTTATGATGAAATTGAGGGCTTTATATTTTGGTATCAGAGCTCTAGGTTGAACACTAGGGCCTCTATTTTCTTTTGGGACTATTGTGCTAAGTTGTGAACTTGATACAGATTATCCATCATGAATACTAGAAACACTGATTGAGGTGAAGGATCAGAAATTGGTCAAAGTAGAGGAAACCGTGGAAGTGCTCGTGGTGGTCGAAATGTTGGGGATCATGGAGATGCCAATAATGATCAAGATGGAAGATTAGACCGTATTCTTTCTCTCTTGACCCAACAGGACACAAGGATGAATGCTTGTGAGTAGGAGATCAGAGGAAATCCTAGAGAGCATAATGCTAATGAAAACCCAAGGGTTGAGGTACAAAATGAGAATCCAAGGATAGAAGTTCAAGTGCCTAAAGGTGGAGCTATTGCTGATAATCAAGCAAAGATAGCAGAAGAATTGGGGAAAGACCTCAAGAAAGTATCACCGCCAAAATTTGATGGAAAGACAATTGGAGATGGAGCTGAATCCTAGATAATAGAAATGAAGAAATACTTTGGACTCTGAAACCTTTCAGATCACACAAAGGCAATGTGGGGATCTTACTAGTTGACTGGAGAAGTAGCAACATTGTGGGATAATGAGAAGGTAGATAAGAAGTTGTTACTTGGTGAAATAACCTGGGAGATTTTTCTGCAACTGTTTAGGAAAAGATGGTTACCACAGTTATTCTTCGACAAGAAGATGATAAAGTTTCAGAATTTGATTCAAGGAGGTATGTCCGTAACTAGTTATTGGGAAAGATTTTCTCATCTACTTAAGTATGTTCCATAGTATCAGACAGATGAGAGATTTCAGATCAAGAAGTTTATTTTGGGATTAAAGCCCCAGATTGGATCTGAGATAGACATTCATAATCCACTCACTATGGATGTAGTTTTCAAGAAGGCAATTAAACAAGACCAGAAGTTGCAACAAGCAGCTAGTTACTGTAAGCAAAGAGATGCGAAGTTTGCTAATATGAAACCTTAGAATAACAACTAAGGTAATAACAGGCAGATCAAAAATCTGAAGAGAGGTAATAATTCTTAGGATGGAAATGGAGGAAACAAAAGAGGTAGCTATAACAATAGAAACAACAATCAGAGGGAAAGATCTGAAGGACCAAGAGCACCTAAGGGTGGATGTTATACTTGTGGAGGAGAGCATTATGCAAATGCTTGTCCACATAAAAGGGGAAATAAGAATCAACAAGGAGCACTTCAACATCAAATTCATGTTGTAGTGGACAATCGACAAGCAGATTTTCAAGCAACACCTATTCAGTTTCAAGGTAAGCTCTATGTACTACCTGTTTCCATTTTAATTGATACTCATGCCACATAATATTTTGTAGATCCTAAGAGTAGTATCTAAGTTATCTATTAGACCTAGTCATATGGAAAACTCTTGGATGGTACAATATGGCAATAGTGCAAAAAAGAGAGTAGACTCATGTCTAGCATGTAGTGAGTTAGAGCATCCTAGTTTTCAGATGCAAGTAAATCTGTATGTAGCACCTTTGGGCTCTTATGATGTAATTATGGGTATCAACTGGTTAACTAAACATAAGTCTTTAGTAAACTATGAAGACAAAGTGGTTAAATGTTTGGATGACCTAGGGAATCAAGTGGAAATTAATGGATCTAAGAGACCTTTAGAGCTTAGACAAATCTTGGCTATGCGATTGAAGAAAGCCAAGAGGAAAGGGTGTGCAATTTTTTTTGTCCAAGTAAAGGACCTTGACAAAGAAGAACCAATGTTCAATGACTACCCAATCCTTAGAGACTTCAGAGATGTATTCCCTGTAGAGTTGACAAAGTTATCACCAAAGAGAGAATTTGACTTCTCAATTGATTTGCTACCATGGATTGAGCCTCAATCTAAGGCACCCTATAGAATGACTACTACAAAATTGTATCAGCTTAAAGCACAATTGTAGGAGTTGCTAAATCAAGGATCCATTAGACCTAGTGTGTCACCATGGGGCGCACCGGTCATCTTTGTAAAGAAGAAGGATGGTACTTTGAGATTATGCATTGATTATAGGATGTTTAACAAAGCTACTATAAATAACAAATACCCACTTCCAAGAATAGATGAGCTCTTTGATTAGATGAAAGGAGCAACGATGTTCTCAAAGATAGACCTTAGATCTCGTTATCACCAATTGTCAATTAAGGATGAGGACATCTCTAAAACATCTTTTAGGACTCGATATGGTCACTACGAGTTCACAGTGATACCATTTGGGTTGACTAATGCTCCAGCAACTCTCATGAATTTGATGAATAGCATTTTTCAGAGATTGTTTAGATGATTTTGTGTTGATCTTCCTTAATGACATTTTGATATACTCTAAATCAATGGAAGAGCATGAAAGGCATTTGAGGATAGTTTTGTAGCGCTTGAGAAAGTGAATGCTTTATGGTAAATTATCTAAGTGTACATTCTTTCAAGATAAAGTAGACTATCTTGGTCATGTGATCTCAACAGAAGGGATTGCACTTAATCCTGAGAAGATAAAATCAATAATGGAATGGCCTATACCGTAGAGTGTGACAGAACTCAAAAGTTTTATGGGACTTGTAGGTTATTATAGAAAGTTTGTGGAAGGTTTCTCAACTATAGCAGCATCGATTACTTCCCTGCAAAAGAAAGGTAATAAGTTTGAATGGACCAAAAGGTGTGAGCAAGCTTTCCAAGTGCCAAAGGAAAAGCTCACAATTGCTCCTATGTTGACCATACTAGATCCTAATGGTCACTTTACAGTTATAACAGATGCTTCAGGAGGAGTGTTGATGCAAAATGAGAAAGTGGTTGCTTACGAGTCAAGATAGTTAAAGCAACATGAATTCAACTATGCACTGCATGATCTTGAGTTAGCTGCCATAGTTTATGCAATTCAGATGTGGAGGCATTACCTTCTAGGTAAGCCCTTTGAGTTGAAGACAAATCATTTAGGGCTCAAGTATATATTCACTCAACCTAACCTTAATGCACAACAGAGAAGGTGGTTAGAATTCCTTAGTGAGTATGACTTTGGAATTGAGTATATAAAAGGAAAAGAGAATAGGGTAGCAGATGCTCTTAGTAGAAGAAGACACCTAGCTGCCATGGTTACAATGAGATCCAATATGAAGCAGAAAGTAATTCAAAATCTTCAAGGGGATGTGATGAGGGTCACTGCAGTCCTCATAATTTAATTATAAATGTCAAACCAGAGTGGTGTCCATGGCAATATGCAAGAGGGAGAAGAAATCATTTACATGACATTCTTTTTCTACAAACAGAATAAACACACTTTGTTGGAAATAAACACACTCGCTAGAAATAAACACACTTGCAGTAAAGGAAATTATTCTAACTTGCTGAAGAATAAACACACTTGCAATGAAAAAAACTATTCTAACTTGATGAAAATAACCACACTTGCTAGAAAAGTAAAGAATAGGAAATTGAAAAATTGCTAAGAAATGAAACTACAAACAACTATTTATGCTAAAAGACTAAATTGTATTATTTCATAAAACTCTTCCCATTTGATTCCTTAATTACAATGAATTTATAGAATTCTTATTCTCAATCAATCTGCCAAGAATGTGGATCTAAGACCCTATTTTTGGGGAGAAAAACTAAATCTTCTTCCTTTGATTTCGTTGTCTTCTTTCACGATACTTTTATTTCAGTCAAATTCAGTCACAAACTGCATGGTTAATTTGACAAATCTCTTCAAACAGTTTCTGGGTTTTGTTCTTCTCATTCCCAGCTTTCTAAATTATTTTGAAATTCTGAATTTCATTGAGAAACAAGGGAGATATTACCATTTTACTGATACTATGTTTTTAATTTCCTCTTTTTGTGCTTCTTTTTAGGAAGTTTTATGGCATTCCAACTTGACAGAATTTATTCTTTAGTCTACTAATTTTTTATTACAATGTAAAACATGTAATAGCATTAATACATACAATGATGCTAATTGCACAAAAGACATGCTTTTATTTAGCTAATAGATGATACATTTTTTTGTTTCATTAAGATGAGCATTATGAAAGAGTAAAGAAAGCTTTGGAAGTAGGCCCCTTAGATCCCAGGTTTGATGGTTATGTTATTGAATCAGATGGACTTTTGAGATTTCATGGAAGGATTTATATTCCTAACTTAGGAGAGTTGAGGAAGTTAGTGCTTGAGGAGATCCACAATGCACCTTATTCAGGGCACCCTGGTGTGACCAAGATGGTTGAAGGTTTGAAACCTTTATACTTTTGGCCTAGACTTAAGAAGGATGTGATGGAATTTGTGGCTCAATGTTTGGAATGTCAACAAGTCAAGGTTGAGTATGTGCATCCAGCAGGATTGTTGTATTCGCACAGTATTCCTGAGCATAAGTGGCAAGTAATAAGTATGGATTTTATTCAGGAGTTACCCATGTCTAAGAACATACATGATGTCATCTTAGTGGTTGTGGACAAGTTCACTAAAGTAGCACATTTCATTCCGATGAATCTTTCAGATGGTTCTATGGTTTTAGCTAAAAAGTTTGTTTAAGAGATTTTTTGATTGCATGGAGTGCCTGAGACGATCATTTCAAATCAAGACACTTGCATGACATCTAGATTTTGGACAACTCTTAATGCAACTTTGGGTACAAAGTTGAATTTCAGTTCGGCCTATCATCCTCAAACGGACTGTCAAATAGAAAGAGTAAATCAGGGTGTAGAAGACCTTCTTAGAATGTATTGTATGGATCAGTAGTATAAATGAGAGGAATATCTTCCATTGGTAGAGTTTGCATACAACAATTCATACCATGCATCTTTGGGAATGGCACCGTTTGAAGCTCTTTATGGGTGTAGGTGCCAAACACCTATCAGTTGGGATAAGGTGGAGGACAGAATAGTGATTGGTCCTAAAATGTTAAGAGAAATGGATGATCAGATGAAGTTGATCAAGGAGAAGTTGAAGCAAGCTTCAGATCATCAAAAGAGTTATGTAGATAGAAATAGAACGCCTAGATAGTTCTTAGTGGGTGATAAAGTCTTTTTGAGGGTCAAACCTCATAAGAGTTTAGTTTCATTTGGCAAAGCATCCAAACTTGCTCCTCGTTTTGTAAGACCATTCGAAGTTCTGGAAGTGATTAATCCTGTAGCTTATAGACTTGTTCTACCGCCTACACTTGCCAGAATCTATAATGTTTTTCATGTGTCCTTACTTAAGCTTTATCATCCTGACACGTCACATATTCTTGATTGGCGTGCTTTATAGGTTCAGGATCTAGGAGTGGTGTTAGTGGAGCCCACTCAAATTTTGGAGAAGTGTAACATAAAGTTGTGTAGTAGAGATGTGGTACAATATAAGGTCCAATGGGATCAATAATCAGAGGACAGTACCACATGGGAGGATGCCGAGGAGATTGATAGATTTTTTCCTCATTTGAGGATATAGCATAGATTTCATATTCATGCATCGATTATGATACTTTGAGTTGGTTATTACTTTTGATACTTTGAGTTGATGTTATTGATTTATGATACTTTGATACTTTATTGGTGGTTGATTGATACCTTATTATTTTGATATGTAATAAGACATCGAGACGATGTCTCTTCCAAGTGGGGAAGGATGTCACATCTCATTTTTATGGACTATATTAATAATCTAGATTAGAGAACAATTACTGTGATTGACTTTTACTTAAAATAATTTTATGTGTGAAGATAATTAGTATAAAATTAGATATGCCAAAATTAGAAAATTAATTTAAATTTTAAATATTATCGATGTGATTACAATGATTTGTTTTGGCTATGTTTTTCGAAACACTAACCTATTGATGTCGAGTACGAATGAATGCAGGTACTTGTCGAAGACGAGAACATGGTTGAGGTAGAGGTGTTCTAGCCACTTGGCAAGAACTGATAGGATGGTTTACCTTGATGCAATCACACACTCACGTAGTTGCATATGCATTTTCAAATGGTTTATTTAATGTATTGATGTGTGGTTATTAATCGTGATTGATAATTAGAATTAGTGAGTTAAAAATTGTTTGCAAATGCATGATGAGATTACTTGAATTTAAATGTCCTTTCAAATTATATTTAAATGGTCTATTGTATTTTAAATAAGGAAATATATATATTTGTATTTTATTTAAATAAATAATAAATATTGTTTTCTATTTACATGACTATAGATGTTTTGAAGACAATATGTAAAATAAATTGAATAATTATATTAAATTATAATAGATATATATGTATTGTTGTATTATTTTTACTTCTTGATTTATTAAAATAATGGTGTTTTAATAAATATAGTTAAATTATATTAAAAATAGTTTTCTTATATTTAGAAAATGAATAAAAGAATTAAAGTTTACTTACTGTCATTCATGCGACAGTAAGCTAACAAAAATAACTATTATTTTATTTTAAATAGAATTTCTATGAGTTTTAATTGGTCAAATTTCATGCAAAACTGGATAGAAACTTCAATTTTGAAAACCTATTTTCTTCACACTAATATTAGGAGAGTTTTGGTTTTAATAAAAAGAGGAGACAACAAAAGACCAAATCATTCTTTTATTTCTTTCTATGCGACCAAGAAAGGTAGAAGGCACCACTTTCTGGCAGCGACAGGAGAAGGAGAGGCAACGTCTGCAGCAGAGAAGTCAACCTGTGGCAGGCAATTTATACCGAGTATTTTCCTTATGATATTGTATTGCAATTTTGGTAGAAAGGCTGTAGAAAACTATGAATCATTTAGACTTATAAATCTACCTTTTTCTAGCTTGCATATGGTGTAAGCATCCTGTTTTGTTGACCTTTGCTATGCTTATTTTTCCATTCCTGTCGCCTACTATATTACCTCCATTGTATGCTAAAATCGACCCTTTTTGAGTCGTTGACCTATTCTAATTGCCCATAGCCTACCCAAGTGAAGTCACTTTTTGGATTGACGTACCTTTTATTTCACCCTAACGCCAATTCTTAGCATCTCTATTTCATGAATTTGGATCAACCTTTGTCTTAGTTTTGAACCCCAGATCAATGTATGGCTTGCTGTTTGCATTGACGGCCTGACTGAGAGCGGCTTGGCTGTGAGTGCGGCTTGCTGTATACTTAGACTTGATAATTCCTCATTGCATATTCATATTTGTTCTCTTCAGTATTAAATCAGTATTATCTTACCTCTGTAAAACTGTAACCTTTGTTTGTAGAATTGTTAGCAAAACCCAGTCACCAATTTGTATTGCAATAATATATCTATTCTTATCTCCGTGGACTGAGAAATTAGTCTCTATAGCTTTCTTTTATGACTGTCAACATTGTAAGTTCATGTAGAAGAATATACGATCTTCTTGTAGCAAGAATTTAAATTACTTCTGCCGCTCTATTTAAAATTTGTTAAAATAGTATGATGGTTTAAACCAGAGGCAGTAGACATTATTATTATTATTTTATTATTATTCTATGAATGTTGATGCTGAAACCACTTATAATCTTTTATCTATTTACTTAAATCAAAGCAGAGATAGATAGAAGTAGAGAAACAAAACTATATGATGTAATAATGTGAAACTAGAAAACTGAATCAGATTATCACTATTATAATCGTAATCATGACTGAATAAATGAATGAATAAATATGTTTTCTTTTTCTTATTGAAAGTGTATTTTCTTGATTGGTGTTTTGGGAAAGGGATTTTAAAGATTTATTGATAAACTTTGATCCTTTTATTTTATTATTTATTTACTTGCTTCTTAGGGAAAGAAGTAGATTTTTATCTAGGAATGTATTGGGTTACTTTCTGGGCTAGGATGTCGAATGTGGATTTTCAGAGATGGCTTTTCCTCTTTTCAAGAATTGAACCAGGTTACTATTTAAAGGATTAGATCTAATCAAAATGACATTGAAATAGATGTTTATTTTTTCTAGCAAAACTTATTTATATATATCTCTACCACATCCTATTGTGAGACAATCTGCTCTTCATTATTTAGAATTGCACATTCAGACATCAAGGTTGCATCGGGTGTTCCCTCCTGCCAGTTGTTTCCAGGTAGTTAGACATTCTGTGCAGGGCTAGGTTTCCTTCATTTCATGAAGGGATTCAAGGAAGTGTAATTACTTCATGGTTGGGTGAAAAAAACACCTGGGCCATGTTCCCGTCTCTCGGATCACAGGTGGTGGACCACTTGGTTCGTGCGACTGATGAGTGTATTGATTTATTTATTCTTGTTGTACATGATTATTGTAATTTGAAATTGGATGTAATATGGCATGATCATTGATTGCCCATGGATTTTGTATATTATTATAGTGCTTTTTACCTGGATTGAGCACGTGATTTTATAATATTTAATGACATTTTGATTCATATTTATGAGATTATTTATTTTACTTGTGATATTGTAATTATGCGGATTAATTGCACCCATTTATCTTTTATATTGTAATTAAGTGGATTAATTACATCTTTTTACTTTAGATATTGTAATGTTGTATATAAGTGGATTATTTACTTCATATACTTTTTATGATGAAATTGAGGGCTTTACAATGTGTGACAAATGTTATGATCTGAGATTCAAAGACAATGGGTGCAAGATAATGGAAAGCTCCAGAACTGTGATTGCTACCAATAAGAAGACCAGAGGTAACATTTATCAATTAAGATGAACTAATGATTATTGTTTATTAGCTCAAAGGGATGAGAGTTGGTTGTGGCATAGAAGGATGTGTCATATAAACTTTGATAATCTGGTAAAGATAAGTTCATGTTAGACTGTGAGAGATTTACCAAAACTTGTGAAACCTTCAAACACCATTTGTAAGGAATGTCAGTTGGGAAAGCAGACAAGAACCAATTTCAAGAGCAAAGAACAATTTTCTACCGGATTGTTGGATCTAGTGCATACAGATCTCTGTAGTCTTACAAGAGTGAGAAGTCTACAAGGTGACATGTACTTCATGTTGCTTATTGATGATTATTCTAGAATGACTTGAGTTACTTTTCTAAGAGACAAATTAGAAGCCCTAGAGAACTTCAAATCTTTCAAGGCAATGGTTGAGAATGAAATAGAATTGAAAATCAAATGCTTGAGGTTTGTTAGAGGAGGTGAGTTCACATCAAATGAATTGAACATTTTCTGTGAAGAACAAGGAATAAGAAGACAATTGTCTGCACCTAGAACTCCTCAGCAGAATGGAGTTGTGGAAAGAAAGAACAGGACAGTTCAAGAGGCTGCTAGGACAATGATGAAGGAAGTAGATCTGTCGGATCTCTTTTGGAAAGAAGCTATACATATTGTTGTCTACATCCAAAACAGAGTTCAAGTGAAAGGTAATGGTACTAAAACTCCCTATGAATTGTGGTATGGAAGAATTCCTATAGTAAAATATTTCAAAGTCTTTGGAAGCAAATGCTATATTAGAAGAGATGAAGATCTAGGAAAGTTTGATGCAAGATGTGATGAAGGAATCTTCCTAGGATACTCTACCAAGAGTAAGGCCTATCGGTGTTACAACAAAAGGCTCAAAAACATTGTTGAGAGTGCAAATGTGAAAGTGGATGAAGGCAATGAAAGAATATTAGACCCAATTTGGTATGAACCTGATGAACCTATGACTATAATGAATGAAAAAAAATTGAGAAAGAAGACAGTGAGGTTGAAGAAGAGGCTCCAAAAAGTTTTAAGACTCCTAGGTATGTAAGGATTAATCATTCTGAAGATTAAATTATAGGTGATAAAAACAAAGGTGTGCTAACAAGGAAGAGAGCTGCAGAAGAACAAATGAATTACTATTTGCTTTCAAAGTTTGAACCAAAAACTGTGAATGAAGCTTGCAATGATGAAAAGTAGATAAAAGCCATGGAGGAAGAACTAATGCAGATAGAAAAGAATGAAACTTGGGAATTAGTTCCTAGACCTGTTGATAAAAATGTAATTGGAACCAAATGGGTTTTCAGGAATAAGCTGAAAGAAAATGGAGAAGTTATAAGGAACAAAGCAAAGCTTGTGTGCAAAGAATATTCTCAAATTGAAGGAATAGATTTTGAAGAGACTTTTGCTCTAGTAGCTCAGATTGGAGCAATTAGAATGTTTCTGGCATTTGCAGCCCACAAAGCCTTCAAAGTGTTTCAGATGGATGTGAAGTCTACATTTCTGAATGATGAGTTGCAAGAGGAAGTCTACATTGAGCAATCGGAAGGATTCCAACTAGCAGATCAAGGTAATATGATATGCAGGTTTAAGAAAGCATTGTATGGACTCAATCAAGCCCCTAGAGCCTGGTATGCAAGGTTGGATAAGTACTTACTAAAGTTAGGGTTCAATTAAGGTACTACTAACAATAATCTCTATTTCAAGATTAATGATGATCAAATCCTGATTGTTGAAGTATTTGTTGATGATATCATCTTTGGAGGAAATGAAGGTATGTGTATGAAATTTGCCGATGAAATGCAGAAAGAGTTTGAGATGTCTATGTTTGGTGAGATGAATTTCTTTCTGGGTCTGCAAATCAATCAATCAGATAAATGAATCTTCATATCTCAATCTAAGTATGTGAAAGAGTTATTGAAGAAGTTTGGGATGAAAGACTCTAAACTGGTATGTACTCCCATGGTGACTGGCTGCAAATTGAGCAAAACTAATAAATCACCTAAGACTGATCAGAAAAAGTACAAATCCATGATTGGAGAATTACTTTATTTAACTCAAACCAGACCTGATATTATGCATGTGCAGTTTGTCTTGTTGCAAGATTTCAAGTTGATCCAAGAGAATCACATGTGATGGTAGTTAAGAGAATCCTGAGGTATTTAAAAGGCACTCCAGATCATGACTTATGGTATCCAGAGGATAATGATTTCACTTGTAGTGCTTATACAAATGTTGATTGGGCTGGAAATGTTGATGACAGGAAGAGTACAAGTGGAGGCACTTTCTTTTTGGGCAATAGATTGGTTTCATGGATAAGTAAAAAATAAGACTCAATCTCTTTATCAACAACAGAAACAAAATATGTTGTAACAACATGTTGTTGTACTCAAGTGTTATGGATGAAGTAGACTTTGAAGGACATAAGAGTTGTGTATGAAGATCCAGTTCCAATCTTCTGTGACAATACAAATGCTATAAATATTTCAAAGAATCTAGTGATGCATTCAAGTACAAAGCATATATCTATAAGGTATCACTTTCTGAGAGAAAAGGTGACAGAATGAAGTAAAGTTGGAATATGTGCCCACAAAGGATCAGATTGCAGATATCTTCACCAAGCCTCTGCCTAAGAATACTTTTGAGTATCTTAGAGAAAAGTTAGGGGTCATTACTCCTGCTCTAAACTAAGATGCATTGGAATGCATCAGTCTAGTTGTACCCAAAGTCTCACATCTTGATCTGGATTTATGTTTTGAGAGCTACCTCTCAGGGGGAGCAGCTAGATATGTTCATAACAGTTCAGTTGAATCAGAGAAGCAGAATGCAAGTATGTGCCCTTTGCCATTGATGTCAAAGGGGGAGAGAAATCATGTGAAAAATCAGGGGAGAAAGAATGCAAATATGTAAAGAGAAAGGGGGAGAATCTTGTCTTGATGGTCTATTCAATTTTTCACATCATATGTTGCCATCAATGACAAAGGGGGAGATTGTTGCAAGTATGTGCCTAATCGGTGTTGTCATTGATGTCAACATATTTGTGTTGTCATTTGTGTCAACTGTACTCTTATTTTGTTTCTTGATTGTAATAAGTGAGATGTTTTGTATTTACTTATGTAAGTGATCTTGATGTTGAGGATATTGAGAAAATCAGCTTCTCCGGTAGAAACTGTGAGTTGCAGTGAAAACAATGTATTGCATACAGAAGAACAGTTCAAAAGATTGCTCTGCATTTCTTGTAGATTGAATATCTTTGCCTGTGGATTAGAATTTATTTAGAAGTCTGCCTGAAGAGGTTATATTCCAAGTTTGAGCCTCTGGTATGAAGATTTGAGTGAGTTATGTTCACTAGAATGAAAAATACTTTTCCTGTATGTTTGGTGGTGATAGAGAGAAAGTGTTATGCTCTGCATTCCTCTGCGTTAAAGTATTTTGGTTTGTGATTCTAGAGTTAAGTCTAATTTGGTGTTATGTCCCCTCAACTTTGATGGATTGTGATTTGGTGGTCCGCAAGCTACCCTTTCCTTATGACAGTGGATGATAGTGTTGTTCTTGTGCTTCGGTTTGAAGAATCTTCTTGACAGAGTGGTTGGAGATCGTGTGGTTGTTCCCGATGGTTACAATGTGCTTGTGGATGTCTCCTAATCGTGTTCATACCTTTGGATTGGTCCACAAAGAGAAAATAAGATCATGGATGAAGAATGTTCTTAGCAAACCCAGTGTCCTCACTAGTCTTGGCCGACTTGGTTGATTTCACTAATTGTGGAGAAGCCTTGAAGATTGTGGAAGCATGTCATAGCGTGAAGAATTGCATTTGAGTCCCAGCTAAGGTGTGGTGTGATCCACATACATCTTTACATCTTTTCCTTAGCTAAATTTATATTAGGTCTAGACCTATTTTATGTATAATTGTAATGCTGACCTTGGAGAATGTTCCAATTGTTGATGAATGTAATGCCGACCTTGATGTACATTCCAAGGTTGATGAATTGTATAAAAGCATGTAATGTAGTTGCGAAAAAGTGTGGGAGTGTGAAAATGAAGAGATAAGTGTGAAAGTGTGAAGGAGTAGAGTAGAGAAGTTATATTGTGCTTCAAAGGAACTGAACCCAGGCATGGAGTAGATGCTACTTGATCAATTCACCCCTTTGGTAGCGAGCCACCCTTTGGCAGTGAGTCATTCTTTACAGTGAGCAATTTGGGCAGTGAGCCTCTATTTTTTGGTATTGTTATAACTCATATATTTTGTGGGCTAACACCCACCATGGTTTTTCCCTTTTAGGGGTTTTCCATGTAAAAATCTGGTGTCTACTATGTTGAATGTGTGATTGTGATTAAGTCTATGGTTTCATGCTTTCATGTTTAAATCTAATTATCAGTAATTAAGTAGTTGATGGTTTATGAAGTTTAGTTTTTGTGACAACTGATTCACCCCCCCTCTTAGTTGTTCTATATATTTCAACATGTAGGTGTCGATCATGTACCTTTCTCAACTATTTTCAACAAGCATGTTTTTTCTTGGCCAGAACTTGAAAAAGTGGTATCTTTTAAGCCCACATTATTGTTGTAGGTGGCCCTTCACCTTTATGCCACTCTTGGCATATTTGCACTCACATATTCACATATCTCAATGCTAATCCTAAGTCTATCTTGACTTTGGATTACAGGGGGTGTTGTTGGATATAT
Organism: Cunninghamia lanceolata; assembly: GCA_027924645.1. NCBI lineage: Eukaryota > Viridiplantae > Streptophyta > Pinopsida > Cupressales > Cupressaceae > Cunninghamia > Cunninghamia lanceolata. The sequence goes on along the minus strand of BSBN01000562.1, from coordinate 5,435,966 downwards.
GTTCACTTTAGTTTATTTTCTATCCCTATGTATTTTCCTCCTATGTTTTATGTCTCAGATTTGTTATAGTTAATCACACCCAATTAAGGGGTGGTTATTGGGTGTGTGATAGGTAAAAAATTAGGTTAATAAGATCAAGCATAGCCATGAAAACCTAACCCTACCATCATCAAATAATCTAATCTAAATGAAACCAAAAGTAATGCAATTCAAGCACAATATCACCTAGATTGTATGATTCCTTGTTTATGATGTGGATTGCTTCTTCAACAATGAACAATTATGAAGATAAAAGCTGTCATGATGGATGGATGATAATGATAAGCTCAATGGATGCTATGGATACTCAAGTGCTCAATATGCTCATGATGATAATGTAGATGCTATATGAAAAATGTTGGATAGATAGTATGGAATGAGAGGGTGTTTATATATAACTCAACCAAAATCAATCAATGGTGAAGATTCGGTGGCTATGTGAATGGCTAAGATTGAAAGATAGACATAGGTGAGTGTGAAGATGACAAGTGGAGAGAAGATAGGGCTTATGTGTGCTTGTGTACATAAAAAGTACTACATGTGAAAGATATTAAATAAAAGGATGTAGTATCACTTATCTTTTTTAAATGAAAGAGGCACACATGTCAGCTCATGAGATAAATAATAAGATAAATTAAATTTATTTAATTAATTGAAAAGTGGGTTTATGAAAGGAATCTATAAGATTTATTTAATTAAAAATAGATAGAATGAAGATAATTAAATAATTAAAGATTGTTTAATTATAGCTTAGAAGAAATAGTTAATGAATTAATTAAATAAATATAAATTTATTTAATTAATAGAAGAAATAGATGTGTTAGGGATATTGCTCAAGTGTGTTAGACAAATACAGATGTGTAATGCGATGTTTGAATGCTAATGATAATGAGTCAATTTTAGGTGTCTACATTTTGCCCCTCTTTGATACAATATTCGATAGAGCGTTGTGTCAAAGAAGATATGATGTGCCTTCGCTAAACAAGGTTATGCCCCAGTGTAACTAGCAGGTGATGCCCCCTCGAGAGGTAAGCCAGGCTAACCAGAAAGGGCTGGGTTGGCTCGTGATAGAAGAAAAGCTACTCGCGATAGAAGAAAAGCTAGGACATAAGGTTGACACGAAGAAAATAGGGGTTGGGAGGGAACAAATGGGATGATGTAGATGAAAATAGCCTTTGGCATAAAAGAATTAGGGTTTGGATAGGGCTATAAATAGGTTCTACAAGGGCAAATAGGCTCAGTTGTGCTCAGTTGTGCTCATAAAACTATAAAGATCTAAAGCTCTTTAGAGTTGGTGTGTGACAAGAGTTGGAGAGCTATCAGGATGGTGATTCCACGCAGAGATCATCGTGCCGAGTGAGTGAGGACACATGGGTGACCAGAGGGATCAGATGTATTGGTATGTATTAAAAATTTTGCTGAAAGCATGATTTTGATAGGCTAGAAGCATCATAAATGCACACACATCACCATAAGTGACTAGGTCTTAGGATAGGCAGTTCAGGTTGCTTGTGTAGGAAAACAAGTCACTTACAGTAGTTAGGTTCGCTTTTAGATGCAGCTTGGTCACATATAGAAAGAATAGGTCACTTTTAGTTATCTAGGCAAATGTATAGGTAAAATGCACATATAGATAGGGGGGCAGGTGCAGGACCCACTGGTGGCGGTCAGAGCGAGGGAGCTACCAGTAGTCACTAGGGCTACCTTGTTTATGTATATTATGTTGTATCATGATGAGGCCTAGAGCCACTTGTACATACATTCTTTATGGCTCAACTTGTATATGTAGACACTTGTATATTGACACGTATATATATATATGGAGTATTGGTGATCTATATGATGGTGTATACGGATGCACTGTTGGTATTATGATAGTTATGCATGTTATATGTGTATTTTCATGGATTATGTATGGATGTTTATGCAAATGATATGAATGGAAATGTGAGTTCTAATTAGGTTATGATATGGATGGACGTATGCATATAGATAGATGGTAATGAGATGATATATGATGGAATTATGTATGTCTAACACACTTGTTTTAAAGGATAAGAAATGTGGGTGAAGGACGATGGAAATGATTGAGCTTGGCTGAGGACTATATAGGTGAAGTAATAGGATGAATAGATGGGATGATGGGCAGCTTTTTAAGTAATCGCTCAGAATGAAAAGAAATGCAATCCTTATGTTTGAAATAGCATGTGGATGTTATGCACTAGGGTATAGAAGGCCAAGGTGTTGAGATATCCAATGTGCAACTAGCATGCTACAATCTTGTCTGAATGCATGAGGTCAAGATGTTGAGCCAACATGTACAATATATGAATAATAGCTAATGTTTCAAGATGGACTTTGACGATACAAGCAATGGTTTGAGCTTATCTCCACTACACATAGTGATAGCTTGTTGGTTATATGTATGGAGCTAGTCTTGACATAGAATAGTCTCAAGTGTATAAGAGACTGTTTAGCTTCTCAGATGCTAGAGATATTGATATGTAAGATGCTAATCCCAACACGTACAAGATACCAATATGCTTAGGAAGAGAATAAGATCATCCCGCAAACACGGCATACGAAAGCAATATGACCATGCCCCATTCCTTACTTCATCGCAACATACCAAGATATAGATAGATCAAGGCAGTCTTGATTAGGCATAGAAAAGGGACAAAAGATAAATCAAAAGATAAAACAAAAGATATTGTCATCACGTTCTCTTGCCAAATGTAGGTGCTCTTAGATATATTTAAGTTGGCGCCTTGTTGAGAGGAAAGCTGCATCCTGTTGAAGGCTAAAGATGTTGATAAATTGCTATAGAAAATGTTGGCTTAAGGCATGTGGACAAATAGCTTCTAGCTTACTCTTGATGGGCTAAAGTGCTTGAGCTTTCAGTATACATATAGTTTGCTTCCTACTTGAGCTGATCAAAGAGAAGAAGATGAAAGATGAAAGAAGATGAAGAAGATGGGGGTGGATCATCTGTGCTTGAGTACTGGAAAATTCCTTCGTATTCTAGACTACCTACATACCCTGTATCCACGGGATCAAAGCACATTTACGATGAAGATGAGACATGATGAATATGTAGTTCTGGGTTTTATTGATGATATGTGTGATGAAATATAGAAGAATATGAGATAAAAGATTAGAGGATGATTAGAAGAAAGATGAAAGATGAATGATGAAAGAAGGGGCTATCGTCTTAGCCTGAATCAGAGTGCTTCCTTTGCATCTCAGATTGCCTACATACCCTGTATCCACGGGATCAAGGCTTTAATGATAGAGCTGGGATGTAGTTTTTGTTTATTTCGCTAGATGGATGATGTTGAAAAACTAACGTGATTGCTTGAATGTTTGCATTGGCGATGTCTTATGAGTTTTGGATGTCAGATGAGCGCGAATTGATTGCAAAGATATGAATCCTGGTTGCAAAATGTTTTGCCACGCTTGTTGTTGGATGAACGCTATGGTTGAAGTTGAAAGTTTGTTGTGCTGTGAGCTAAAGTGTTTGATGTGTTATGAGCTAGAGATAGCGGTATCCACTTCCAAATAAGACTCAACAAATGCCCCCAGTGCGGGATGAGGTTTATTATGAAGAAGCAATGATAGGGATGGTGTGTGGTCAAGATGCTAAGCTACCAAAAGAGATAGTTATCGCAACAATGTCTCAAGTATGATAGCTAGCATTGACAGAGGCGAAGATGGAAAGGTTATTTATTGCGATAAAATGTGGATTATGATGTGGACTATATGGGATAGGATGGCGAAATATGGTAGGAAGAGTGATGATCAAACAAACCAAGCAGATGATGGAAGTTGGTCGCTACACATAGCGTCTGTTTGCCAGGTTTTCACTATGGTACTTATCCAAGGTGCTTGTTTACCAGGTTTTCACCAGAGGATGGATTATTTATCTTAGACTATTATATTTTTGCTATCCAAAGTGCCACAAAGTGGTTTTCACTGTTAGATGGATTTTTTTTTTTTTTGGATAGCTGATTACACATGGCACCTGTTTGCCAGGTTTTCACTAAGGTAATAGATAGGAGAGACTCAAGTGTCTAGTTTGATGGATGTTGGTAGTCCGATTAGAGATGGATGTTAGTGCATGGACCACGTCGTTATGTTCATTGATGTTGATAAGGGATTGCGTGGATGGGAGATGGATTAGGTGGATAATGGATTAGGATAAGGATGACTGAAGGTTCACACAAGGATAGATGGAAGGCTCATGCAAGAATAGATGAATGGGCTAGTGGATTATGGGAAGGCTTATACAAAAGCATGGACCATAGGAAGGTGATAGGGGAGATATGTAGGATAATGGATGAAGGACGGAGGTGTGTGAAAATGTGGGATGGAATGAAACTATGACCAACTGTTGCACACACTGTGATAAAAATTGAATCTTTTGATGGAAAGGTGGTACAGGAAGCAATGGGGATGTTTGCTTAGGGGATGGGTGATGGAGTGATTTAGGGACCCACAGATACTTAGTATTTTTATGATTTTTGCGTTTCTTGTAGAATTGGGGGATGGAATGGAAGAAAATGGTTGGGATTCTTGAAGGATGGATAAGGATGCCTCAATCAACTTGCTTGTTTACTTAGGAACCCAGACCATTTTGGTCATAGGCTCTTCTTGTGGAGTTATAGGCTCAGCTAGCTTTTTAGATATGCTAGATTGTGATTCTTTTCTTTGATGCCCTAAGGCATGAGAATCTTTAGGATTTTTAGTAGGATTTTTAGCTTTAGAGGGAGAGGCATCCAAATTTTTATTTTTGAATCCCATGGATTTGATGGAGGAGAGGTTGGAAGAATGAGTGGAAGCTTTATGTTTAGACGGTGTGTGCATTTGTTGGTCACGATTAGGAATGTAATGGTGCTGATGGATAAGGGGATAATTAGGCGTTGGTAGTAATGGAGGTGAGGAAAATGGAGGAATATTAGGAGTTGGAAGTAGCGGAGGTAAATTAGATGGCGGAAGATGTATGATCACATGCTTTTGCAAGTTATAGGACGGTGGAAGTGGAGGATATGGAAATAAAGTTGATGGTGGGAATTTAGGAGTTGGAAGAAGTAGAGGTAAATTAGATGACGAAAGATGTACAGTCACATGCTTATGGGGTTTATGATGGAGTTTTTGATAGGAAATGGTGGGCTTAGGATGAATGGAGGAATTACCAACATCTTTAGCTTAGGGAGGCCGGCATTTGATACTAGGACTAGGATTGCTTGGAGAACTAGACTTAAGTTCCTCATTAGATAGAGATGAAGGGGTTGCAGAAAGCATGAAGATGGAGGATTCCAGAAAAAGGTTGGTGATATGAAAGGAGGAGTCATCAACGGTATCAGAGTTAGAAGTCTCTCTTACCAAAGAAGATCTAGTTTCTGTATCAGAAATGGATGTGGATGAAGATTCTTGCAATGTGTATTCACCTGGACCATTTTTAGTATACTCAATACGAAGATTAGAAGCGGCTTTGCTAGATGATGGATTAAGTAGGTTGGATGGGTCTATATAGGATGAAGATGGATATGCCTTGGTGTTGATAGGAATGCGGTTCAGACTCTGATATTTAGCTTGAAAGGCATGACAAAATCCAAATGGATTGGGATCAGCTTGGATAGTAATCTCAACACCATTGTGTGGAAATTTAAGACATTGATGGTATGTAGAGGGAACTGCCTTGAGGGCATGTATCCATGGATGACCAAGGATGATGTTATAGAGAAGATCACTATCAAGAACTTGACAACGGGTTTCTGTGGTAACCGACCCAACTTGGATAGGCAAGAAAACAATCCCTTCAGTATCTCACTCGGCATCATCATATGCTCTGATAGTAATAACCTTGGAGGTGTCAACATCTTTCTCAGAATATCCTAGTTGCTTGATCAATTTCAAAGAACATATATTAAGACCAGCTCCACCATCTACCAAGATTCGTTTGATACGGTGTTGTTTAACAAACACTTCAATGTGGAGGGCTTCATTGTGGGAAGGATGAATGGAAGGCTGAAGATCTTTGTCAAAAAAGGTTAAATGACAAGGGGCTGCAATGCTATTGACCATAGGTTGGAATTGTGTGATATCAATATCATTGGGCACCGAAGATTCTTGTAAGGCTTTATCAAGGATAGCTTTGTGAGCAGGAGATATGCGAAGAAACTCAAGAATGGATATGTGCGCGGGTGTTTTGCCAAGGTGATCCAAGATATTATAGTTAGAGAATAGTCGAGGAGGATGAACAGGTGCTCCTTGAATGGTGACTCGACCTCTTCGAGCAGTTACAACGCAATCAGGTGCTTTGCCTTGGCTAGTAATGGTAGAAATGTGAGCATGGTCAATGCGGCCAATAGTAGATGATTCATAGTTGTACTGAATGGCATTCCCATCATGAGGGTTACTTGTCTTGTCATGAGATGGGAGTGGATTCTTGAAATCTTCTAGATCATAGTTCAATGTTGATTGTTGTGCAGATTGAGTTGTTGGAGGAGTAATTTTGATTAAACCTTGATCGATGCAATCTTGGATGACATGTTTTAAGCACATACAACCATTTGTTTTGTATCCTTTAACTCTATGGAAATCGCAATACTCATTTTCTTTGTACCAAGGAGCTTTGAAGAGTGGTTCACCATTGGGTGGTGCATCCGGTAAGATAATATCGCTTGCTTGGAGAAGCTTTCGAAAGACAACCTCCATAGGTTCCGCTAATGGTGTAAATTGTCGACGCGGATTGGAAGTTTGTCATTGTCGCATTTATTGAAAAGGTTGTGTTGTTGTAGAAGCAGCTTGGATGTTGATGGGAGCTTTCATAGTTTGTATGTTCTTTGCGTCCACAACACCATTATTGACAACATTCTTATTTTTGTTCCAAAAGTGAGACTTATCATTAGAGTTTTGAGGATAGTCTTTGTTATCGCGAAAGATCTTGATAGTTCCTTTAGCAATTAAAGCTCGTTCAATGATGGTTCCTTTGAAAACAAGTTCATCAAAGGTGCTAGCACTTTACAATTGTAATTGGAATGACAGCTCATGATGAAGATTTTGAACAAAGATATCGAGCTGTTGTTTCTCAGGAATTTCCCATGATAGTTTGCTAGCCATATTATGCCATCATTGAGTAAATGAAGAAAAAGCTTCACCATTGCGTTGTTTATTATTGACAAGGTCATTCATGTTTACCTCATTGTCAATGTTAAAAGCGAAGTGTGATCAAAACTTATTGGCTAACTCCGAAAAAGACTTAATTCCCAGAGGTAAATAAGAGAACCATTCAAGAGCTTGTCCTGCTAAGCTTCGAGGGAATAGTTTCAAAAGATATGTATCGTCATAAGCAACATCGAGACATGCCACAAAGAATGCTCTAAGATGGTCTTCCAGATTTCCTTTTCCTTTGTACTTGTCAAATTGTGAAATTTCAAAGTGTGGTGGAAAAGGTGTCATATGAAGAGACTTGTCAAATGGATAAGCGCATATGTTTTCTAAAGAAAATGTCTTCTTGCCTTGTCCTATTGCTTGGTTAATCATTTGTTGAACTTCCGTTGAAGATAATTGTTGTTGTTGCAAAGGGGGTGAAACATGGTATGATGTATATTGAGGTTGTTGTTGTGGGATATATGAAGCCATGACCATTTGTTGAGGTTGCGTGCTCACAATGTATGTCAAAGGATTGGGATGTGACACATATGTGGTTGAGGATTGCTGTCCTTGAGGCACACGCGGTCGTTGGGTATATTGTGACGAATGGGCACCAAGATTTTAAATCACATGCGAAGTGGAAGATGGATTGACACTAGTTAATGGTTGGGAAGTTGGAGTTGGATTTGTGGCATGGTAAGTGATGGAAGGATTGGTAGATGCGAAGGAAGGATGGACACTTGAGTTTGTATTTTGGACAACATGGGGATTGATATGTGTCATGTGTTGGGTGATAATAGGCAAGCCTTGGGTAGCATAAGATGGATTGATGGTGTGTGAAGGATTGGAAGAATATGATGGAATGGATGTAAATTGCTTAACATAAGTGACCATAGAGCTAGGATTGGCTTGAAAAACGATAGGAGGGTCACTCATATCAATAAGACTAACATTGGGATTATATGGTGTAATGAAGGGATTAGTGGAGATGGTGGAAAGCATATTAGTAGTTGGTATATGAGATATGGTATTCATATGAGATATGGCAAATTGTGATGGTCGTGAAGCTTGGACTATTGGTGTTGTTGGGATAGTTTGGGAGGCTTGCACACTATGGGCTATGGGGATAGCTTGTGATGTTTGGAGCATTTGCGTTTGGGCCACATGAACAGCTTGTGTTACTTGGGGCATGGAAACGGTCATGGTAGGAGGAGAAGTATGTTGAGGAACATGGAAAGGTGGAATGTTCAAGTTTTGTGACATGAGAGGGAGCACATTGGTTGGCATTATCAAAGGTTCTAGAGTGTGCTCCAAGCATGGTGGATCAAATGAAGTAACAATAGGCAATGAAAGAGATGTGGTGGAAGATAGAGCTTGTGATATGGTAGGGGATGGTGTGACTATTGTTATCACCTAGATTTGCACTCTTCATTGGAGTTGTGAAACTTCAGCAATCTGGAGTAACATGGGATTGATCTCAAAGTGTGGGACCTTGCGAAATGAGATTAGACCTCCAAAAAAGGCCGGCTTCCTCTCTCTAAGCCTAATGCTCAAACAAATTCATCTAAACCTAGTGCTAATGCTTGCTGGGAAAAGGGTTAGAAGGAATGCTAAAACGAAATGCTAAAATAAACTAAGTGATACACTAGATTTAAATGTGTTTGGTTGCAACTGAATAGACACAGTAATAATCTCACAGCTGGAAATACTTACACAGACTCATATTAGTTCGAACAGAGGTCAAGATGGAATAATGGACGAATGAAAGGGATCGCTTTGTCCACAATACATAGCCTACCAATCCAAAGAGCAGACACAGTGCTTAAAAAAATAACAAAAGAGAGGCAAAAATACCAGTTTATATCTATTATAGAGGCCAAATAGCCATTTAAAAGAATAGCCCAGAAGGACAACCAACAACCATATACATCTGTTTTTCATGTATATATAGCATTTCATTTTGACCTCAGTTGGTTACAAACAAATCGCCCATGGGCGCTATCAGGAAAAATATCTTCGCTGAAGGGACGTCCATCTGCCCTGAGTTTATGGCGTAAAAGATCTGAAAACAGAGCAGATGAAAGATATTTTTCATCTTTAATGTGGTCTGTAGAGTCATTGATTTGTAGCAATGAATGCAACAAACATCTTCAGCTGAATATGCAACTGTCGCTGCTGAAATGTCACGTTGGCCAAGCATGCAATGCCAGATCTAAAAACTGAAAGTGAGAAAAAACCACTGAAAAGCTTGCCAAATGAAAGAGGAGACAAAAACAAGCATATTTGCCTTTTGAAGCATGTCAAAATTCGCAAAAATGAAGGAGATACAAGCAGTCAAAGTTGCAGTCAACTGTGTGTATATATCACTTTGCATCTATGCCTGCATATCACTGTATCTCGCCATTGTATATACAATGGCAACTATACTTTATCTCTACTTGGTGCAACCGCGCCTTTTCCCCTTTGCATATTCAAATTGACTCTTTGTATCTTGTCTTTGTATATGGCATTGTATATGCGAAATATACAATCCAGATATACATGCAATGCTCCTTGTATGTGGACTTTGCATCCTTTAGATGTATCTTGCCCTTGAAAACCCCTTGCATGTGTGCCTTGCATCTTTTCCTTGTATATCGCATTATATATGTGAATATACAATGGGGATATACATACAACTGCTTGTGCCTTTACCTTGTTTCCTCTTGTATATACTATTGCTAATGTATGTCGGCACATGCAATTGCCTACATACATACAATGCGGACTCCAGCAGATTATCGGCCACTTTTGAACTTTAAAACAGGTCCGGGTTGTATGTCGTCATTGCACTTTGCCTTGTATATCGCAATTACAATGCGCATATACAAGGTGCGGACTCCAAACTATTATGAAACATATTGCAAACACCGTCGGGTCCAAGCCATGCATGTTCCTCTTTGTATATAACCAATGTATGTCGCATATACAATGCGAACATACAAACAAACTATACATACAAACTGCGAAATTCTGCCCTTTATCAACTGGAATGTATGCTCCTTTCAGATCCGTCTTGTATACTAGGAATGCATATTTGATTGTATGTTTGATTGTATGTGCAAACATACAATCGCAAATATACAAGCAGTGGGCCCCAGCTTGTATGTTGCCCTTGTATCTCGACGCTCGCATGTTGACTTGTATATCGGATATACATTCACTCTTGTACATTGCATTGTACACTTTGCCTTGCACATTCCTTTTGTATGTAGCCCTTGTACATTGCACTTTTGTATGTTTCCTTTGTATATGCATCGGGCCCTTGTATCTTTTGGTTGTATGTTGCGAATGTATGTCCCCTTTGTATATTTTCTATTTTATATGGACATTGCATATTGCGAATGTATATTTGAACATACAAATAGAATATACATGAAATCCTTTACACACATCTGCGGACCCGACCACCATTTAGCCTGATCTGAATCTTTTTGACGTTCGTCGTTTGTATAAACCTGTTGTATATCCGAATATACAACATACAAACCCCTACATACAAGCGGGAATCTTTGATGGAATATACCTGCAATGTATAACCCGATATGCATACAATTGTCTTTTGCGCCTTTTGAAGCCGATTTAACTCTTTTTTGGGGCCCACCAATATATCTACTTGTTGTATGTCAAACATACAACACAATATACATGCAAACATTTTTTTACATCCGCTAAATATTCTGAGAATCTTCAATGTATATTTCACCTTTGTATGTCCAAAATGCATATACAAGCCTGATACATCCTTGCATCCTTTTTTTTTTCCCTTGTATGTAGCCCTTGCACATTTCCACTTGTATGTTTCTTCCTTGTATCTTTGTCAACATAGAAACGCAAATGTATATGCAAATATACATTGGAAAATGCATACACAAGTACACAACATGAAGCTGAGAAATCCCTGTGATTGAAAATACTTGAAGCTAAAAGATTTTTGGGTTTTTCTGGGTTTTCAACAAAGATTCTCAAGCTGAGATTTTTGGGACTTTTTGCAAGGCACAACATGAATAATTTGAAGGATTCAAGCCTTTTGGGGTGATTTCTAAAGGATTTTCAAGGAAAATATAAGGTGAACTATTTAACTCTGCACAAAGGAAAATGGGTCAACAATTTGGCAACTTCTATGGGATGTTTGCCTGCTAAACATAAGATTAGTAGCCTTATGCATCCATTGGGCATGGAGTCAAGTCTAAAACATGCTGGAAAACTAGAACCTGCCTCCAAAATACAAAAAAGGGAAAAGGCCTACATTCTCCTAAAGACAATGCAGCCATGTGCAGAAGCACTTAGGAAAAGGGAAAACTAAAGCAGAAATGAAACCTGCTCTAATCCTAAACTAACCAATCAGACATGATTTTAAACAAAGCCATTAACTGGTTCTTGAAAATAACTGCCCTTCCTTAACAATTTACAATGTTTCCCATTCATGTGGGCAGTTAAAAAGAGGTAAGGGGGAAATGTACATATGACAAATTGATAAAACACCCCCCTCAAAGTGGAGATAAACTCACCTATCCACCTGGACTGATTGCTGATGTTGCTAACTTGTGGTGAATAAATGGGCTGATCCCACTCATTTTGATGCTCAACTTCATGCTTAGAGGTAAGCATGACAAGTGGTGACTCCTCTTGATGTGTCTCCAGCTGGGCTAGGTGACTGATTGGGCATCCCCTTGAAGTGACATGCAACTTAACATGCTTGATCTCATGTCTCTGCTCTTATTCTTTCTCTTCCTACTGGTCTGAATACTTTAGCCCCTGTGATTCTACTACAAATATGGCTGCCTCCACCTTATGAACAAGATGTTCATAATTTTCTAACTTAGGCTTAGCAAATGAGCCATGCACAAACTCAAAAGAGAAGACCTCCCCACTAAGAAGCTGATATCCCTGTTGGATAATAAAGAACAAATCTTCAATTTGCTCTTGCCTATATTCAGTCTCCTCATTTGATACGATAGTGACCTCCACCTTTCTCTCATGTTGCTCTTGTGTGCGAAACAATTGAGTTGGAAACTCATGGTTTTCTCCTTTTTCCTTCAAAGAAACCAAGAAGGTTGATATAATGTCATCATGGTTGCATTCTTCCTCTTCTGCCTTTTGTTCATGGCTATCCTGTTTCATGGCAACCTCTTCCAAGAAATTTTCATTTGTTGTAACAGCCTCAAACTCCTCTGTGCCACGGAAAGGAAGCTTCTCCAACCAGCTGAGATCTTGCAAATCAGCTTCATCAGCCTCTGCATTATCTAACATAGAGTAACATGCTTGCCCCTCCTTATGGTTTGGAAACTCATTATCAGGCTCAGCCTCAACCTGCAACAACTTGTCATTATTTTCAGTGTTTTCTTATTGCTGTATATCCACAACCAGCTGCTCATTTTCTTCATCTTCAACATAATCAGGTAGCTCATGATGTAGGGCAGCATCATCCATTTCTAAAGTGACCTTAGCGACTTGTTTCCCTATGCCTCCATCCTTTGACTGTAGCTCTTCTGGATTTTGGTTAAGTTGTCTCTACAGCTGAAGGCTTTCTCCATGCACTCTTTGCATTATCTTATTTGCTTGATTGGATGCATGAAAAAAGGCTTCAAAAGAACTAAAGTCTAGAGGACTCAATCCCTTATTTGGGTTAACATTACTCCTAGGTGCAGTAGGTTCAAATAATTTTATCTTTGTGAGTGTAGGAACAAATTGCTCCTCATTAGTTTTATCTTCTTCCACCTCCTCTTTTGGCTCATCTTGCCAACTATCTTGGTATATAACAGGTCCACCCTTGAGGATTGAAATATCATCAGGGAAAGAGGCCTGGAAATCTTCCTGAATTTCTTAGAGGGGAGAGGGTTCTGGACACATTTGTTTCTGGGGAGTGATAATTTGAGTTTGCACAGGAGCCAGGACTTGTGAAGGGATATAGGCTTTGAAGCCTGGGAACTTATGGAGTCTAGGTTGCTCCTCTATAGGCTCATGTGCAGAAAAAGGGGGTGCTTGAAAGGTGGGATTGTAAACACATGCTCCTTCAACTTAGCAATTTCATCATAGCTATCCATGGTGGGTCCATTTGATAAGGGAAATTGAAAGGGCTGCCTAAAGCTTGGAATTTTAAAATTTGGGACTTCTTCAGCAACAGGTGTCACCCTTATAGCAAGGTTTTCATGAAAAACCCCTCCTTGCATTTCTTGTTGCTGGCTACATTTTAACATTTCTATAAATTCATCAGCCTCCCTATTCAGATCTAGAGATAGCTTCTTGAGACCATACATGCTTATGATGCTGAGATCATAAAACCGCTGAGGCCGACTGTACCCTACTGCTCCTTTGGCTTTATCTAAATTTCTATCAAGCTTTAGAAAACCACTCATGAGCTCATTGAAAGCATCAATATTCTCAGGGGCAACATTAGGGATGGAAGAAAGGTAAGCATCATGAGGACGCTGATACTCTGCAGCGGCAGTGCTGTATGGCATAAAATTAGAGGCATTTGGGCCCTGGTATTGCTGATATAGGGGCCAATAGCGTGTATTTGGATTAGGGGTAGGGGAATAGCCATGATTCACGTAAAATTCTGACATTTTATAGCATCTTAATGCTGGATAATCATGAAAATGTCAGAATAAGAGCAAAATAGGTCTGTAACCAAAAAGATAACTAGATACATACCAGAAAGGGAGTTGTCAGGTGATTGAAATGCTTCTGGAAGCTGAATAGACCAGGAAAATCACCAAATCCTGATCTTTGATGAAGTTTTAGGTACTTGGGCTGCTGAAACCAGCTGATTTGTTCAGTAGAGTCGCCATGGTGTTGAAGAAATTGCCTTGAAGGCTAGTAATACTAGGAGAAACACCAAATCTCTTAGTACTTTGATGAGAAGTTCATCAAACTTGTCCCACCGGGCGTGCCAGAACTGTTATCACCTAAATTTGCACCCTTCACTGGAGTTGTGAAACTTCAGCAATCTGGAGTAACATGGGAATGATCTCGAAGTGTGGGACCTTGCTAAATGAGATTAGATCTCCAGAGAGAGCCGGCTTCCTCTCTCTAAGCCTAATGCTCAGAGAAATTCATCTAAACCTAGTGCTAATGCTTGCTGGGAAAAAAGTTAAAAGAAATGCTGAAATAAACTAAGTGATACACCAGATTTAAATGTGTTTGGCTGCAACTGAATAGACACAATAATAATCTCACAGCTGTAAATACTTACACAGACTTATATTAGTTCTAACAGAGGTCAAGACGGAATAATGGAGGAATGAAAGGGACCGCTTTGTCCACAATACACAGCCTACCAATCCAAAGAGCAAACACAGTGCTAAAAAATAACAAAAGAGAGGCAAAAATACCAGTTTATATTGATTATAGAGGCCAAATAGCCATTACAAAGAATAGCCTAGAAGGACAACCAACAACCATATACATTTGTTTTTCATGTATATATAGCATTTCATTTTGACCTCGGTTACAAACAAATCGCCCATGGGCGCTGTCAGGAAAAATATCTCCGTTGAAGGGACGTCCATCTGCCCTGAGTTTATGGTGTAAAAGATCTAAAAACAGAGCAGATGAAAGATATTTTTCATCTTTAATGTGTTCTATAGAGTCATTGATTTGTAGCAATGAATGCAACAAATATCTTCAGCTGAATATGCAACTATCGCTGCTGAAACGTCACGTTGGCCAAGCATGCAACGCCAGATTTAAAAATTGAAAGTGAAAAAACCACCAAAAAGCCCGCCAAATGAAAGAGGAGACAAAAACAAACATATTTGCCTTTTGAAGCATGTCAAAATTCACAAAAATGGAGGAGATACAGGCGGTCAAAGTTACAGTCAATTGTGTGTATATATCATTTTGCCTCTGTGCCTGCATATCGCTGTATCTCGCCATTGTATATATAATGGCAATTGCACTTTATCTCTACTTGGTGCAACCGCGCCTTTTCCCCTTTGCATATTCAAACTGACTCTTTGTATCTTGTGTTTGTATATGGCATTGTATATGCGAAATATACAATCTAGATATACATGCAATGCTCCTTGTATGTGGACTTTGCATCCTTTAGATGTATCTTTCCCTTGAAAACCCCTTGCATGTGTGTCTTGCATCTTTTCCTTGTATATCGCATTGTATATGCGAATATACAATGGCGATATACATACAACTGCCTGTGCCTTTACCTTGTTTCCTCTTGTATATACTATTGCCAATGTATGTCGACACATGCAATTGCCTACATACATACAATGCAGACTCCAGCAGATTATCGGCCACTTTTGAACTTTAAAACAGGTCCGGGTTGTATGTTGTCGTTGCACTTTACCTTGTATATCGCATATACAATGCGCATATACAAGGTGCGGACTCTAAACCATTATGAAACATATTGCAAACGCCGTCGGGTTCGAGCCATGCATGTTCCTCTTTGTATATAACCAATGTATGTCGCATATACAATGCGAACATGCAAGCAAGCTATACAAACTGCGGAATTCTGCCCTTTATCAACTGGAATGTATGCTCCTTTAAGATCCGGCTTGTATATTAGGAATGCATATTTGATTGTATGTGCAAACATACAATCGCAAATATACAAGCGGTGGGCCCTAACTTGTATGTTGCCTTTGTATCTCGACGCTCGCATGTTGACTTGTATATCGGAGATACATTCACCCTTGTACATTGCACTGTACACTCTGCCTTGCACATTCCCTTTGTATGTAGCCCTTGTACATTGCACTTGTATCTTCTAACATATAATCTGCCTTGTATGTTTCCTTTGTATATGCATCGGGCCCTTGTATCTTTTCGTTGTATGTTGCGAATGTATGTCCTCGTTGTATATTTTCTATTGTATATGGACATTGCATATTGCGAATGTATATTCGAACATACAAATAGAATACACATGCAATCCTTTGCACACATTTGCAGACCCAACCACCATTTAGCCCGATCTAAATCTTTTTGACGTCCATTGTTTGTATAAACCTGTTGTATATCCGAATATACAACATACAAACCCCTACATGCAATCGGGAATCTTTGATGGAATATACCTACAATGTATAACCCGATATGCATACAAAATGCATATAATTGCCTTTTGCACCTTTTGAAGCTGATTTAACTCTTTTTTCGGGCCCGCCAATGTATCTACTTATTGTATGTCAACTATACAACACAATATACATGCAAACATTTTGATACATCCGCAAAATATTCCGAGAATCTTCAATGTATATTTCACCTTTTTATGTCCAGAATGCATATACAAGCCTGATACATCCTTGCATCCTTTTTTTTTCCCCTTGTATGTAGCCCTTGCACATTTCCACTTGTATGTTTCTTCCTTGTATCTTTGTTAACATACAAAGGCAAATGTATATGCGAATATACATTGAAAAATGCATACACAAGTACACAGCATGAAACTGAGAAATCCCTGCGATTGAAAATACTTGAAGCTAAAAGATTTATGAGTTTTTCTGGGTTTTTAGCAAAGATTCTCAAAGTGAGATTTTTGGGACTTTTTGCAAGGCACAACATGAATAATTTGAAGGATTCAAGCCTTTTGGGGTGATTTCTAAAGGATTTTCAAGGAAAATATAAGGTGAACTATTTAACTCTGCACAGAGGAAAATGGGTCAACAACTATAGTGGATGGTCCCTTTGCAACAACGGGAGTGTTTGGATCATGCTCTCGAATAGTGGATATGTCAAAATCTTTTCGTAATTTAGCGCCCATGCGAGCAAGTTGCAAGAAGTAGTGATTAGGCTCAAATAAAACAAGTCTCTCAACTTGATCCCACACATGGGTGTCCTGAAACTCCGATAAGTCTTCTTGGGATTGTTGTTCAAAAGTCTCGAAAAATGTTTGGGGTTGCACTTGTTGTGAAGACTCTCCAATGGTATACCCATGAGGCGTAAACATATGAGGAGGCATACCAGTTGTGAC
Source organism: Cunninghamia lanceolata (assembly GCA_027924645.1). Taxonomy (NCBI): domain Eukaryota; kingdom Viridiplantae; phylum Streptophyta; class Pinopsida; order Cupressales; family Cupressaceae; genus Cunninghamia; species Cunninghamia lanceolata. Next base: position 5,418,784 of record BSBN01000562.1, on the reverse strand, counting down.
TTGAGTTGTGTCTTTAAGAAGTGTTGATCTAGATTGTTGCATTTTAGTTCCCATCTAAGCTTGCAATTTAGCTTCCATTTCAACTCGCAATTTGGCTTCCATTTCAGCTCTATATTGACTCCTAGTTTGAGGCATGATGTTGATATTGAAAAATGAAGTTTAGCTTGTCAAAGTTTTGAGACCCAAAAGAAAGGTGATAGTTTGCTGGTTGGTTGGTTGCTTGCTTTGTTGTTTTGCTTGGTTGCTGATTTGCTTTGGTTGGTTCGTTGTTGGCTGGTTTTCCCTAGAGAATAGCTCACACACTCAAGGGAAAAGTTGTTTGCTAAAGGTTGCTATGTTGCTGAGGCTAAAGCTAATGTTTTGTTGATTGATCGAAATGATTGGTTTGATGTTTGGGTTTGCTGGTTTTGGATCTCAAAAAGATGAAAAGCTCATGAAATGCAATTGATTGGTAAGCTCAAAATAGGAGACAAAGTCCAGGTATCTGCTAATGATCAGAGACAGGTCTGAAAACTAATGCTGAAGCTGAGCAAGCTAGATTTGTGGCTAATTCGACTGAGTCACTAACATTTGCTGGTATTAGACCACATGCGACAAGTGATAGCTCATATGCGACTTAGAAAAGGCTAAAGGTGACTGGTGATAGCTCAAATGCGGACTAGTTTAGGTTCTGACAGTAGGTTACAGTGTTAACCAGAGGCGATCTGATTTTTCATAGGCAATAATTGTTGGCTCAAAAGTGATTTACTACTGATTAGAAGTGACGCAGGTTAGGCCAAAGGCGACAGACTGTTGTTGAAAGGTGAACTGATTTAGATAGAAAGCGGCTGACTGTTGTTTAAAAGCGATTCTGTTTAGGCAAAAAGTGGCTAACTGGTGTTTAAAAGCAATTCGGTTTAAGCTAAAAGAGGCTAACTGCGGTCTAAAAAGGATTCTATTATTTGTATGCGAGCAATTTAGGCTTAAAAGTGACTGTGTTTGTCAGGAAAGATGTTTGATTTGTGATTTTTGACAAGAAACAATAATTACAGTCAATCACACTCACAACAATCACAAACTTGTACAACCTAGGCTAAGAAAGGACTGTATTTTTTGAATCCCCTGGCCATGCTTATTCAAAGTGGATAGCTTCAGGATTTTGGTAGCACTGGCTCCCCTCCACGGCACACACTTCTCACGCATACCAAGATCTGGGTTTCTTATAAGGTCTGTCCCTCACCAAACCTTAGGATTGTCCCTGCTATCTCTTCTAAGAACCACATGAATCAAGGCGGCTTCAAAAGTCCCACCTTTTGCATCAACAAATAGAGAGTTTTTGGCTACTACACAAAGTTGCTAATAAGGGCATCCATTCGGGTGGCTATACATGCGGCAACGCTACTCTCCGTTGTGGAGTCTCTTAGCCTTCAAGGGTTACGCCTTGGAGGGTTTTGGGGGAGGTTGGTTGTTGGTATTGTAGACACCCAAATTTGTCCCAACTTTGTTTATGTCTAGCAACACCATTTTAAATCATTATTCATTAGGCCAATTAATTAAATAAATTTTATTTATTTAATTAAAATCCCATCCTCATCCTACTTAGCCAATTAATTAAATAAATTTTATTTAATTAATTAATTCCACATCATATCCCAATCATATCCTATCCTCATCCCAATTAATTAAATAAATTTTATTTATTTAATTAATTTCTACATCATATCTTATCCCATCCTATTTATTTATCTTATTAATTAAATAAATTTATTTTATTTAATTAATATCCAACTCATATCCCAACTAATTCAAATATTTTATTTGAATTAAACACTCATCTTTTATCATATTCCAACACTTGTCCAGTCAATCATGTGTTGTAAGACAACTTTCATTCATATCCTTCACATGCACAACTAATGGAACCTAAATTTAGTAGCTTTCAATCCTAGCCATTCACATAGCCTCTGAATCTCCACCGTCGATTGATCTTGGTTGAGTCTTATATAAACACCCTCTCATTCCATATGAGAGAATCCAGCAATCATATAGCACCTACATTATCATCCTGAGCATCTGAGCATTCATTGAGCTTTTATCATCCATCATGGCAGCTTTCAGCATTGCAATTGTTCATTGTTGAAGAAGCAATCCACATCTCTCAAACAAGGAATCGCACGGTCTAGGTGATGTTATGCTTGAATTGCATTATGCTTTGATTTCATTTAGATTAGATTTCTTGATGATGGTAAGGTTAGGGTTTCATGACTATGTCTGATCTGCTAAACCTGACTTTTCACCTATCACAGGTATAACGTAAAAACACCCGTTGTTTGTGGCTTTCGACACAAACACTTTTCTTATATAGCGGTTCGGAAGGACTTGGCTTTAGCCCTCTTACCGCTTGGGTCGTATCCCTTCTCACATCGGAAAGGCAGGCCCTCTAAAGATAATAACAAGTTCTCATACACCTAAGATCCATTTGATAAGCAAGGGGAGAGGATACTTTTGTCATTAAATTTGGGTTACAAACAATCACATGCAAGTAATCAGAAAAGATAAATCAAGCACAGAGCAAGCAATGATTCATTTTAAGCACCAAGCCCAAATGTTCCTAATTTAATGAAAAACCACAAGTCTTGGACCGATCGGAGCTGCAACAGATATGTTAGTAGTTTGATAACCTCCTTTTCTTGGACAATCGATAAGATGCTGCACAAATACCCAATTAGTAGCCAAGAAAAACAAACTGCAAATGATACAGAATAAAAGCAACACAGTTTACTAGAGGCGATCCATTGTCAGTCAAAAGCGATCTCTATTTTGTCACAGGCGAAATCTTACAAGTCATAACCGATGCTAAGAGCGCCAGACGCGAATTGTTAAAGCTCAAAAGCGATGTGGAAAAAGCATGATGCGGTTGGTTATGACTCATAAGCGACCGGGGTCTGCAAAAGAAATAATATGCCACAAAAACCTTAGATCTGCAATAAGCGACGTGGTTAGCTAAAAGCAATCACTGTCGGATCAAAAGCGATTCAATTAAATGCAAGAGTGACCACTGTTAGTATAAAAGTGATGTAGAACAAACAAAAAGTGACCACTGTTAGTATAAAAGTGATGCAGAACAAACAAAAAGTGACCACTGTTAGTATAAAAGTGATCCAAAAAATGCTATAGGTGGCAGATTTCAGCTCAGAGGTGATGCAGGTATGCAGACAGTGACGTTTTTTGCTCAGAAGTGACTGGAACTTGCCGTAAGTGCTCAGAAAATCTGATCTTCATAAAAACAACTTCAATCAACAAAGTTAATCAAGGACATAGGTCCCACCGGGCGTGCCAAAATGTGATAGGCAAAAAATCAGGTTAATAAGATCAAGCATAGCCATGAAAACCTAACCCTACCATCATCTAATAATCTAATCTAAATGAAACCAAAAGTAATGTAATTCAAGCACAATATCACATAGATTGTATGATTTATTGTTTATGATGTAGATTGCTTCTTCAACAATGAACAATTATGAAGATAAAAGTTGCCATGATGGATGTATGATAATGATAAGCTCAATGGATGCTATGGATACTCAAGTGCTCAATATGCTCAGGATGATAATGTAGACGCTATATGAAAAATGCTAGATAGATAGTATGGAATGAGAGGGTGTTTATATAGAACTCAACTAAAATCAATCAATGGTGGGGATTCAGTGGTTATGTGAATGGCTAAGATTGAAAGATAGACATAGGTGAGTGTGAAGATAACAAGTGGAGAGAAGATAGGGCTTATGTGTGCTTGTGTACATAAAAAGTACTACATGTGAAATATATTAAATAAAAGGATGTAGTACCACTTATCTTTTTTAAATGAAAGAGGCACACATGTCGGCTCATGAGATAAATGATAAGATAAATTAATTAAATAAATTAAATTTATTTAATTAATTAGAAAGTGGGTTTATGAAAGGAATCTTTAATTAAATAAATAAAATTTATTTAATTAAAAATAGATAGAATGAAAATAATTAAATAATTAAATATTGTTTAATTATAGTTTAGAAGACATATACCGAAGGATGTTGATTTTTTGCTCTGCATGTCGAGCTAGGGCTTTCGTGCCCTAGCCCGATCCTCTGGTTTTTTCTTGTTCGTGCGAAGTGTGGGGAGTGCATGCATTTTGGGGAGGTCTGGGGTTGTGTTTTTTATCAGTGCAAAGTTTTTTCAGCGGCATCGGTCTCTTTCTCCCTGAGCGTGCGGGGGTTTTGTGCCTGGTTGGAGGCCGTGGGTGGGGTTTTTGTGCCTAGTTGGTTTGGGTCTGCAGTTCGAAGGTAGTGCTGGGTGGTGGAACGATTAAACCCTAGTGGTGGTTCTTTTTTCTTGGGGGCCTGCTTGCCCACCTTGGATCTTATTTAGTTTCAATGCCGATCGGGGAGTCTTCAGGGGCTAGTCCCAAGATGGATTTTCGCTCAGCAGCGGTTGGTGCAAATTCTCCTTCGCACGCTTCGAAGGTTTTTAATAATAACTTGTTCTCACCAAATCCAGGGTTGGTTGGTTCGGGTTTGTCTGGGGGTACTCGGATTACAAAGATCAATGGATGTCTTGAACGTTGTGAGGAGAGGCCAAAATTGGTTATCCCGCTGGAGATGATTGCGGAAGATATTGATTATTATTCGAAGCATGCATTGCTGTGCAAGTTTATGGGGATGCGGGTTTCTTTACAATTTCTTGAATCATGGGCCCAACGGACTTGGATGCCAGAGGGAGAAATGGAGGTTATGCTTTTAGCAAATAACTTTTTCATGGTTTCATTCAATTGCTTGGCAGATCGCAATAAGGCCTTTGAAGGAGGCCCCTATTTTCATAATCAGATTGGGTTATTCATTAAACCTTGGCATGCCGGATTCAATCCTGCTAAAGAGCTTCCGAACTGGGTTCCAGTGTGGGTTCAGCTTCCAAGGTTTCCTGTGGAATGTTGGCGGGATGATGTTTTACACTTGTTAGCTTCAATGCTAGGAAAACCAGTTGGTGCTTCACAGCAGACTCAAGTTAAAAAGGTGATGACTTTTGCTCGTATATGTGTTGAGATTGATTTAAGTAAACCCTTGCCAGATTCGGTGGATATGTGTGCGGGTCCTTACTCTTGGGTGCAGCAGTTGGACTATGAGACTCTTCCTTTTCGGTGCCATCTCTGTCATGAATATGGACATTTACAGAGGAGATGCCCTAAGGCTAGGCCTGTGGACTCCCAGCCTTCTCAGCCTCCCCGCAATCCCCCTAGAGTTGAAAAGGGGAAGGAACCCATTCCTGGTGATGTGGATGGGGCTAATGGTTTCATTCCTGTCAAGGCTCGAAATAGGAATCGAGGTCAAAAAAGGACTTTGAAGGAAAGGCAGGATGAAGATTCTTTCAACAGATTTGAAGTTTTAGATGATCTCAGCCAGTAGGAAGTGAATCCAGGATTGGTGAATATGGATCAGGGTGCTTCAGGTACAGGACAGGAGGGCCTTCTTTCTGAAGCTACTCAGGTTTTGTAGGATAATAGGGCTTTGCAAATGGACACAGATGTTCAAATGGAAGTCCAGGTGGAATCGGTTCCTATTATAATAGGGAAGAAGGGTGGTGAGGATGGATCTCCTCTTGTTTCAAATGTAGGTACTGAGGGGGTGAAGATTAATAAGTCTTCTTCTTCTCATTTGGGTCTTCATCAAAAGGATCCAAAAAAAGGGGCTGGGGAGAAGTCTTCCAAGCTTGGTAGAAAAAAAGATTTGGATAAGATTAAATTAACAGGGGAAACTTTGGTAGAGTCAGGGTCTGTTAAGACTCTGGATTCTCATTTTTCGAGCCCCTTGAAATGATTGTTCTATCCTGGAATGTAAGGGGCTTGAACAGTGGCCCTCGACAAAAAGCTGTTCGTGATTTGGTTAGAAGTCAATCTCCTGATGTTCTTTTCCTGCAGGAGACTAAGTTATCAGTGGAGTGTATGTTTGGTTTAGTGCCTAAGTTGTGGGGGAGTGGAGAGTGCCAGTGTATTGGTGCTCAAGGGTCAGCTGGAGGAGTGGCTTGTTTATGGAATCCTCAGAAGATCCGCCCTCTTTGGGGGTTGTCCTTTCAGTCTTCTATCTCTATGATTGCTTCTTGTTTTGAGACAGGGGAGTCTGTTCTCTTCTCCAATATCTATGCGCCTACTGAACTTCAGGGTAAACAACTGTTGTGGTCCCATATCCGGTTTGTCCGAAGCATGGTTCCTTTCCATCCGTGGATTATGGCTGGAGACTTCAATGCTATTTCTGAGTTGGCTGAGAAGAGGGGTGGTATTGCGAGGCTTGAGCCTTCTGCACTGCTACTTCAGGATAACATTTCAGCTTTAAATCTGGTGGATATCAAGCCCATTAATGGCCAGTTTACTTGGAATAATCGGAGGATTGGGAATAACTGCATTGCGGAATGACTTGACCGCTTTCTGGTTTCTTGCTACTGGGTTGGTGGGTTGTGGTCTTCTAGCTCTGAAATTTTGGATTGGAGGGGATCAGATCATTAGCCTATCAAGCTGGCTATTTCTTCAGCTCGTGTGCCTCGGTCTCCTTCTTTCAAGTTCCAGCTTATGTGGTTGCGTGACTCCTCTCTCCATGACTATATTATTGAGTGGTGGAGGTATGGTAGACCTGCTTATGGTACAGCAATGTATACTTTTGCTAAGTTACTTCAATTTGTCAAGTATCAGCTTAAACGTTGGAATCGGCAGTGCTTTGGAAACATTTTCCATGCTAAGACTGCTGCCCAGGCTGAGTTGGATGGTATTACGAGGTTGATCAGGGAGGATGGAGTGACTGAGGACCTGCTTCGGGAAGAGACTAGGGCTTTGAAAGCATTGGAAGAGTGAGCTACGAGAGGAAGTTTTTTGGAAACAAAAGGCTCGGATTGAGTGGCTTCAGGAAGGGGATAAAATACCGCTTTTTTCTTCAACTCCGTGAAAGCCAGGAGACATGGCAATTCTATTTCTACTCTGGTGAATGATAGGGGTGAAACTCTTTCTTCTTTGCAGGACATCACATGTGAAGCTATGCAATATTTTGCTTCTTTATTTAGGGAGGACTCGCAGGGGGGTTTTGATGAGGAAGCTCAGGTCCTTTCTTGTATCCCTTCTTTGGTTTCTAGGGAGATGAATGAGCATCTTATGAGTGATATTTCGATTGAGGAGCTAGAGGGGATCGTGTTTCAAATGAAGAGGGGGAAAGCTCCTGGCCTTGATGGTTTCCCGATTGAGTTCTTTCAAGAATTCTGGGAGATTATCAAGTTGGACTTGTTGGCAGTTGTTCAGGAGTCTCATAAGAATAAACAGATGTTACGGGCTTTGAATTCTACCTTCCTTGCTCTCATCCCAAAGTGTGATGGGGCGGATAGGTTAAGTCAATTTCGTCCTATCTCTCTTTGCAATGTGATTTATAAAATTATCTCTAAATTGATTGCTGATAGGTTGAAAAAGTGGCTTAAAGTGCTGATTTCTAAGGAACAGAGTGGTTTTGTGGCGGGACGTCAGATTCTGGATGGGGTTGTTATTGCAACTGAAACCATTCACTCTATGGCTAATTCCAAAGATAAGGCAATGTTCATCAAGCTTGATATGGCTAAGGCTTATGACCGTGTTCGATGGTCCTTCCTTCGGAAGGTTCTTGGTGCTTTTGGTTTTGGGGATGCGTGGATTTATTGGGTTATGAGTTGTGTTACTTCAGTCTCCTTCTCTGTGTTAATAAATGGTGAGCACTCTGAGCTTTTTGGCGCCTCTCGGGGTTTGCGGCAGGGTGACCCCCTCTCTCCTTACTTGTTTCTTCTTCTTGTTGAGGGTCTGGGACGCTTGATAAGAAGGAATGTGGAGTTAGGTTTCATTCAGGGCTGGGGGTGGGGAGGTGGTTTACCTCCACAATCTCACTTGCAGTTTGTTGATGACACTGCTTTGATGGGTGTGGCTACAATTAGGGAAGCTTTGAATTTGTGCAAGGTGTTGGATGTTTATCTTCTAGCTTCGGGCCAATTGATCAATGAAGATAAGTCTTCCATCTTTTTCTTCAATACTCCAGGTTCCATTCAGAGGCGAATTGCTCATATCTTGAGATTTCAGACTGGGGTTTTCCCTTTGACCTATCTTGGTATTCCCATCTCTATTGGAAGACTTCCCAAGGAGTCTTGGCAGAATATTCTGGATAAATTTCGTGTGAAAGTTAATCACTGGACCCATCGCTAGTTGTCCTTTGCGGGTCGTGTTCAGTTGCTCAAGTCTGTGGTGCAGGCCCTCCCCATTTATAGATGTATGATTCAGGTGGCCCCTTTGGGTTTTGTTAGGGAATTGGATTCCTTAGCAAGACAGTTTTTATGGGCTGGTAGCTTATTGTCCTCTAAATGGAGCCTTGTTAGATGGGATATTGTTTGTAGCCCGAAGCAGTTTGGCGGCCTCGGGTTAAGGCAGTCGTCGTTGTCAGGGATGGCGTTGGCTGCTAAATTGTATTGGCGGTGGTGTGTGGAGCAAGATGGGATCTGGGCCAGGATATTAACTCAAAAATACTTCCCAGGGATCCCTCAAATTGATATTCCTCGGTATCCACTAGTGGGGAAAGGCTCGGTGATTTGGAGTATGCTCAAGAAAGGGGCTACTCTAGTCAAGGATGGTTTATTTTGGATTTGTAAAAGAGGGACAAAAGCTCATTTTTGGTCTGATTCTTGGGATGGTTTTCCTCCCATTGTTTCTCAGTTTCCTAATTTGGTGACTCTGTGCCAAAGGTTCTGTGAAGTTGGTTGGTCAAGGGTGAGTGACTTCAAGTCCTTTTCTTCTCATGGGTAGTTGGTGGTGGCAAGATGGAAGAATCCTGATGAGTGGCCTGTCGTTGGTATGGAGGAGTGTGCTGAGCTTCATAGTATCCTTTCTCATAGACGTTGTAGCTCCCTCCAGGAAGGGGATGTTCTTTCTTGGTCTCCTAATCCTAAGGGTGTCTATACTGTTGCTTCTGGATATCAGGTGTTGTTATCTAACCAGCTGGAGGGGGTGGAGGTTCACTGGTGGAAGAAAGTGTGGAATAAGCTTTCTTGGCCGAAGTGTAACTGCTTTATTTGGACTTTGGCTTGGAATAGGCGCTTGACTTGGAATAATATTCAGAAGCGGGGTTTTCAAGGTCCTTCTATGTGTGTTATGTGTGGATGTGGAGAGGAGGACTCCTCTCACTTGTTTTTCCGTTGTCCCTTGACTTTGTAGCTTTGGCATTTTTGGTGGGAAGTTTGGAAAAGCCCCTGTGTTCATGCTTCATCCCTGGTGGATTTTTGGAGTAGTCTGGGTAGACCTCCTTCTATGGCCTCTTTCTTGCAAGATGTGTGGTATGCTGGGCCTTCATACTATGGCAGATTTGGTTGGAACGGAATCGCAGAATATTTCGAGGTGAGAAGTTGTTGATTCAACAAGTTTGGCACAAAATTATGAGTATGATTCGGGAGACGGTGGAATCTAAGTGTGATGTGGTGTTCCCTTTGGAGAAAGGAGATGCTGAGTTGGTGGATAGATTGGGTATTCAGGGGTTGTCTCCAGCTTCTGCTTGTGTTAGGAAAGGAAGGCGAGTGAAAAAGAAAGTGCAAAGGGTGGGAAGATGGCTTCCCCCTCCGTCTGGCATTCTGAAGCTCAATACTGATGGTTCTTCAAGGGGCAATCCTGGGCCTGCTGGGATTGGTGGGACTGGTAGGGATTTTTCAGGATCGGTGGTTTTTTTCTACTCTGTTCATGAAGGATGGCAAACTATCAACCTTATGGAAGGTTTGGCGATCCTCTATGCTTTGGAGAGGGCTTATGCTTTGGGATGGCGCAAGGTTATCTGTGAGTCTGATTCACAGGTTTTGATTGATTTGTTGAATACACAGAAGGTTTCTGATGTTAGTTGGCAGTTGGCTATGATGGTGCAACAAATTCTGCAGATAAGTTCTTTGATGGAGATGGTGTCTTTTGTCCATATTCCAAGGGAGTGGAATAGGGCAGCAGATTGTTTGGCTAAGTGGGCTTCTGAGCATTTAGATGGTTGGAAGATTGATGAATGGGAGCAGGTTCCTCATGAGCTCCGATATGACTTGGAGAAGATTCTTGCTGAGGATGGGAATGGTATTGGTGAAGGATGATGTTGTTTCATGCTTTGTATGGCTGTTTCTTATGGATTACTAGGGCCTTGGCCCTTTGATGCTTTGTAATGTTCTTTTCTGAATTTCAATAAAGTTTTTACCCCTTAAAAAAAAAAAAAAATTATAGTTTAGAAGAAATAGCTAATGAATTAATTAAATAAATATAAATTTATTTAATTAATAGAAGAAATAGATGTGTTAGGGATATTGCTCAAATGTGTTAGACAAATACAGATGTGTAATGCGATGTTTGAATACTAATGATAATGAATCAATTTTGGGAGTCTACAGGGTGCTTGAAAGATGGTTACACCACCTATTTGTATTTATATGTACTATTGTACATTGGTTTAATATAATAGAGAAGTATGAAGTTTGTCGCATAACTATATGTTAGTTTCAAGACAGACAATTGAGGGGGGGTGAATCAGTTGTCCAAAACTTTTCTTTTATTAACCACTTAAATCATTCTTGTAATTTAGCAGCATAAAAATGAATCAATCATAGAAACACAGTGCAACAATTCAAGAGCAGAAACACATTAACACATATGACACCAAGATTTTAATGTGGAAAACCCAGTTAAGGAAAAAACTACGGGGTGACTAACCCAAGATTGTATTCTTTGTTAAAAGAATAAGAAGAACAAATGGCACATGCCAATTAGGGCTCACTGCCCAAGCACACTGCTCACAAGAGGCCCACTGCCTACAGGAGACACACTGTCTACAAAATAATAAATATTACATACTTAAACTAAAGAATAGCATCTTCACCATGCTTGAGTCAGTTCCATTTAAGCTCAACACTTCTGCTCTGTCTTTCGCTCTTCTCCTCTCTACCACACTCTCATCTCCGCCAAGATGATTTTGAAATGACTTCACAAATCTTATTTATACAAGACATCGACTTTGGTATAATCATCAAAGTCGGCATACTTTACAGAGCAAATAAACAAATACAACTTGACTTATTACAAAAGACTTCATGCGAATCACCACATTGTCGGTCATACAGATCTGGGACTTAAATCTTCTTTGAGGAACATGCCATGCTTCGTAGAACATCTTCAAGATCATCTGCAAGATGTGTAAATCATCCGGTTGGCCAAGTTTAGGAAGAACATCATCATTCGGAAGTAATTCTTCAATTACGAGCTCCATCTTCAATGCGGACCAACAACACAAACTAGACACAATCCAAAGACCCCCACAAGCTTGCCTGAATCACCAAGAACATCCACACTACTTCTGCTTACTGAAATCATTCTCTTTTTCATTTGAAACCTCAAGAACACAGTCTGTCATCTCTGTCATATTGGAATAGATGCTTGCGGACCTCTAGACCACGAACCAATTGAGTTTTCAATTAAAATTGACTTCCTAAACACTCCACCAAATCCGCAGAACAAGATATTGCATTTCCAGATCTCACCGAACCTATTTGTGTCACTCTGTCACCTCTGAACATCTGCCAGAACCAGTTTTACCCATATGGCCATAACTTCTTCAAATCTTCATACGGACCTCTCAAAGCTTTACTGGATCACCTTTAGACACATATCTACAAACCCTTTGATGCGCATCTTCTGATCTTCACCTTAACTGAGATTTTCACTTCATTGTTTTCGCTGTTCTTCTATGTTTCTGATAGGACTAATTTTCTCAATATCCTCAACACACAACTCATCCAATCCTTGACATCAATGCAACAGGAATATGTTGGATCACCTTTAGACACATATCTACAAACCCTTTGATGCCCAAGGTGTGGTCCTTGGTCTCCTTGTTCAGCACTGCACTGCGGTGGTTTGTGACAAGGGCTTAACCGTCTCCCGTGCTTATTAAGTCAAGTGGTTGTATCAGGCATTAATAGGTTATCTTTTGGTGCAATGACAACTAACAATTGGTATCAGAGCCGACGTCACGGGTTCAAACCCCACGCTTGCGCTGGGGGGGATTGTTGCAAGGTGTGGCCCTTGGTCTCCTTGTTCAGCGTTGCACTGCGGTGCTTTGCGACAAGGGCTTAACCGCCTCTCGTGCTTGTTAAGTCAAGTGGCTGTATTGGACATTAATAGGTCGATCTTTTGGCGCAACGACAACTAACACTATATCTATTATCCTTCTTTTCCCCATTGTGGATCTTTTAATGTGCTTTGCTTCCATTCGGTATTAGAATTGTTGAGAGGTCATGTGAAACATTGAAGATCAGTGTAGATCAGTGTAGCCTTGTTTGTGTTGAGAGAAACAACTGCATCAAAGACACAGAGTTAAAGAGAAACGTTTGCAGAAAAGAGAGAAGTGCCTATGAAACAAGTAGAAAGAGCATGTGAAAAGATGCAAAGAAAATTCAGTGTATTTAGTGTTTGTAGTGGAGTAAGGTGCGGGCTCATCCAACTTGTGAGTGCATTGTGCAATATATAGTCTTGCCTTTGAGGAGTAAGGATGTGATGGCCTTACTGTTTATTTTTTGTTACGTAAAAATATTGCTTCCATTTCTGTCATTCCATTGTGTGAGATTTCTTTGGTGAGGCAGTGGAAAAATTAAAAAAGGAGTCTACAATAAGCACATGAAAAATTTAGGAAGCCGACTCAGATTTGAAGAAAGGAAATATCTACCTAAATTAACTTTTTGTTGTTTTTTGATGATGCATTAAAACTAAGAGCAATAGGCATTTGGTAGGTAGTTGCATTTCATACATTAGGATTTTTTTAAACACGAGTGGTTGGATATGCAAAATTGAATTTTAAGTGAAGATTTTTTTGGTTTTGTTTTAGAGAAGCAAGGGTATGAAAATTTTGTATATATGATGTATGTGGAGTGATAAGAGTGTGTGTGTGTGTGTGTGTGTAAGAAGATAGGAAAGGTTATTTTGTAAAAGGGTGTAATTTTGGAGTGATAAGACGTATTAATAAGGTGTTGTATTTAAAGGTAGAAATGTTTTTTTTAAAGATAAATAAGGGTATTCAAAGTAATAAGAATGTATGGAGTTATAAGGTGTCAATTGTGAAGATTAAAATTTGATTGATTTGTTTTTTTTTTTTTTGGTTTTGAGCATTTTCAATGGAACCTGACTCAAACGCATGTGCACACGCATTTGTGTGTTTACAATCATGTCCACATTATACTCATATTATCCCTACAAATTACTATAAGCACAAAGAATGAGCAGGGTCGATCTCAAAATGTTGACAACAATACAACCATTTTTCATAAAATTTTGCAAACAATACACGTTATTGAGAAAAGAGATTAATCGGTTACAAAATCAGTTAGATGAGACATAAATATGTAGCAATGCAAAACAAAAAAAAGTTGGTAAAAAAGATGTATTTTCTTCTAGCTCTTCCCCCATACATGTGTCACAAAGGAAAAATAAAAATGTTCTCTAAACCTATGGCCTCGGAAATGTGGTCTCCAAATGCCAACTAGTATCACCAAAGAAGAAACCCATTGTGTCTAAGTCTATTACTTCCCTAAAACCCATTGCACGGGTCTAGGAGTCTTTCAAAATTAATCAAGGTAGATGTGGTTTAGGGTACAAAGGTTTTGTAGAGTCATATGTTCCTGATTATTTCAAATCTATCCATTTTGTTTCTGGTGGAGCCCTGAATCCAAGTCTTGTCAATTCTTCACTTGTGAACGTGAGTGGAGTCAAATTGATTCAACCCAGACTATGTTCCTATTGTGGTCATTGTGGTCATAAGTCAGTTTCTTGTTTTGACCTAGACCCATGTTCTTCTATGGTCATCATACTCATGGTTCTTCTCATAATTTTCAGAAGAAAGTGTCCAAACCTATGTTATGTGTTACGAATCCTTTGTTTGAGCCAGTTATTGGGGAGACATCACATGCTTCTTTGGGTACTCCAATTGTGACACCTTTTTCCAAAGATTGTGCCAGATGCTACAAATAAGACTGGGTTGAGTGTTGTTGATGCTCCTGCGTCCGATGTCAATGATCTTCTTCAGAGTGCTATGGATTTAGTATGTGTTCAAGATTTATTGATGATTTGATTTTTTATGATTTGTTTTGATGCTTATGCAATTGTCCCAAAGGATTGTTTCCTGCCATTTTGTACTCGTTGCTTTAGTGTACTTCCCTTTCAAGGGGGACCCTTGTTGGTATTCTCCTCTCTTATCTACCAAGGGGGAATTTTGTGCAGATTTGAGTGGAGACTTCACAAAGATTATTAATGTATGCTTCAAATGTTTTGCATATTTGTTGTTTGTGTGGCATTGTTAATCTATTTTAGAGATTTGCCCAAGTTGTTTCTTTGGACATTGTTTGGTCCTAATTATTGCAAAGTTGAGGATGGTTCATGTGACAAGTCCCAGGATTATAGATATCCAGTTTGATTGAGATTTGAATTATAGAGTTTTGGACATTGCAGATAGAAATGAGTTATTTTTCAATGATTATGCATGGTCATGATTTGGAGTGAGCACTAGTGATGAGAGTGACTCACCGATGGTCAACTGTATATTGATCATCTTTGATTGGAGTGACTGCATCGATAATTGGAGAATGCAGATTCACCATTTTTTGGACATACGCAGTGAGAGGAGTTGAGTCATCATATTTGGATAGACATTTTTTTTCTATTAGAGGAGCATTTTTTTGGAGTGTCGACATGTGCCTTTATTGAGTTCAAGAGCTTTATGGACTAGAATGGGTTCACATTTTTAGATCGTGTTGTAGCACAATTTTGGTGTTTTCTGGATTGAGTTATCTAGTTTTTGCTCTCTTTGGCACATGATTAATTAGGACACACTATGAGTGAGTGTGATTCCTTATTGAGTTGGAGATGCATCACATGCAATGATATCATCATGATTTTGCGGTTTTGCAAAGACAAGTGACTCATTGGAGACTTCAAACTAAAGGGGGATTCTTGGCATAGTTGCATTCACATGTTCACATGTCTCAATGCTAATCCTCAATCTATCTTGACTTTGAATTATGGGGGGGTTGTTGGATATATGCTCACTTAATTTTTCTCTATCCCTTCATATTTTCCTCCTATATTTTATATCTCATATTTGTTATAGTTAATCACACCCAATTGAGGGGTGGTTACTTGGGTTGTTGAAAGATGGCTACACTACCTCTTTGTATTTATATATACTATTGTACATTGATTTAATATAATGGAGAACTATGCAGTTTTGTATTTATTCTTCTTCTTCCTTTCTCCATTGTGAATCTTTTAAGGAACTTAAAGCCTTTTGTCTAGACCTATGTCTGGTGGTGGATAATCTTATGGTAACTCACTCTCAGGGCTGCCTTGAGATTCAGGTGCTTTCACCTTGTCTCCGTGAGTGGAAAGTAAGCTGCAGAGGGTGAAAAAGCAAATAGCAGTATTTCGCAAGGTGAAGTTCCCTGCCCTAGATTATGTCTGTGTGGATGTTTCTCCTGCAGGTGATGGGCCCATATATATATATAAACGAGTACAATACAATGAACAAAATTTTAAAGACAATCTATACCAAGCTAAAATTAGAAAGTATAAAGAAATTTAAAATGTAAATAAATACACATAAATTTATATGATATATATTCTTCAATTTTCCATTCCCCTAGTATGAATGTCTTGCTATGTAAGTGGTAATGTTCAATAGAAAACAATCAGAAAATAAATCCCTGACGGTCAGGGTGGGCCATCAAATTTCACCTATTGAACTTTTCAATTTGAACGTAGGCTGCTTCCTCACTCACACGGATCTTCACCACATCTCACAGAACAAACATTAATTAAAAGTGCCTCTTGTAATTTGTCAAGAAGTTAGTAGTGGAAATCCACAAATTGTCCTTTTATTGGCAAACCAATTGAACCCCAAACTGTTTGCTTTTATCTCCAAGAATCTCGATTGGTTATTTCTGTAGTGAAAATAGGCCATACTTGGATGCACTTTCTAATATCATATCTTTCACCTTTTCATCTCCCCAGTTGTCCAAATATCTCCCCTCACCCTGAAACATTGAAAACCGAATTATATTTTTAGTTTCAGAATACTGCATATTTAATTAAATGAGACAGTAAGGATTCGTCAGACATACATTAAATGTGATTGTATAGAGGATGTTTTGATCAGAGCAGCAGATGTTTGAATTTATGATGTGCAGTGGAAGAGATTCTATGGCCCTTATGAGATTCACTAATATGCCAGCCTCTCTCTTACTGCATATTCGAACATGATAGACTGCTTCCCCAGCCTTGCAAATGTCCAGCTGAATTCAATGGCAACAAAAAAATTGATTGTTTCATAGACAGCAAGACAAATGTGTCTAGATTCCTTTTTATATTGATTGGAGTGTGATTTGAATCATTATCTAATGATTATTTATGCAGAAAATTAACAACAATAACAATTTCAATGAAATATTTTGCAAACATTAGGATGTATATTTGATGATACAGTTTGACAGGTCCTACAGACCAATTTGGTCTACAGTCAGTTAAGATTCTTCATCATCATCGAACAAGTAAAGTGAAAACAAAAAAAAGATCATGAACACCTGGAACAATTAAGGAAGATTTTTTGTTTTTTAAACTACAATAATGTGGACTCTTCACATCACAGATGAAGGCAGCACTATGGGCAATTAGTAATTTTTTCTGGAACATCATGTTTATCGTATAAAAAGAACAATGGCTATTTTACTCCTTAAAAGTACTGATGTTCACATATGGCCAAGAATGACCAATGGAACTGAAGACAAGTACAGGTCCACCTAGTGTCTGTAAGTCTTTATTTTTACATCTAGATTAACTGCAAATTTTGTTCTAACCTCAAGGTGACTTCCAGCCTGTTCTGCATCAGTAGTTTAAACCAGACATCGGGCAGATTTCACCAATGGGTTTATCTTATGACAAATTGTGCAGTGATTCAAGATTGGAAACAACATCACTTATGTTTGAAGTCTGATGGTTTCAATCTTTTTTAACTAGCAGCCTGGAGGTAGCTTTTCCCTTTAAAATGCTTAAAGGATAAGCAGCCCTTGCTGTGGCCTTTGAGCCAATGCCTGATCTGATGGGGCAAACCCTTTTGGTGGGTATGCAGAGGTGGACCGTTATGGTTTGCATGGCTGGGGTTATACTCCTGTGAGTTGGATTACTCTCCAGATTACCTGTGATGGTTAGGAACATTGTAAGGATTCCCAACCAGAGAGAGAGCCTGGTAAGTCTCTCTAGAAACCAGGGTAATGACCTGGACAAGTGTAACAAACCTATGGCATGCATTTGAGTGTAATATCCCAATTGGATAACTCTAAGAAACGGATGGTTTACCAAACATGTGCAAGCTGGGATAATGAATAAATGCTAAATGTGGGTGTCAACCCTATTTATATTATGCTGGTCATCAATATGTGTTAATCTGAAACAAATACTGGATTCCAAATCAACAATGTAATTCTGTCCAACTGTCAAACGACTGAATCTGCAAATCAGACCTTCATAATACTGATATAACTCATTACAGTCATCATAAACAACAACTCCAACCTCCAGAAATAATTTACATTAGTCTGCTTACATCCAAATTAGTTAACTGTGCTGATATAAATTTGAAACCTCAACCAAATCCCCTCAATAAACTACGGAATATAATCAGTAGCAATATAAATATGCAAGAACTCTCAGCAGTCCCTGTAATGGTGCGGACATCCAAACAGCACAGACAATTACTCTAAAGCTGCGATTCAATATTCCAATTCCTTTGTTTTGCATGCCCAGCTATCCCTACACGGGGGTCGTTAGATTTGCTAAGAAAGTAAATGATTGATATTCACTTCACCAATGGTAGACCAGCAATCTGCACACTCAGCAAAATATTCTGCGACAACTCCCCCATATGAAATAACTCCTTTTCTAAAGCTGCGCTGGGTTAATAATGGAGCGGTAGGAAAGATGAAAAGGGGACGGCAGCTTAGAAAGCATACAAGGGATGGGATTTACTAAACAAAATATATGTTTAGCAGACAACAAAGAGAATGCGGCAGACATATACTTGAATACTTCCAAAGTTAACAAATAACATCAGTCAGCTGGGAAAATATCACACCACCCCTCAATGAACAACAAATTAAAATAAATTACCAAATAATATGACCACCCAGAAATATCAATCGCCCATATTCAACATTGTTCGGCTAGAATATTTGAGTGGCTAGTATCCTCATTAATATTAGCTCAGATTTGCATAATAATAAGACTTCAAACAACTGCGACTTCATACATATTCAAATATTGAACCAATAAGAAGATCGATAGGGTTTCCCTTTCAAATAATCAACATTCTTCAAATCTGAAAATCTATTTAAATCCCAAAATCTAGAAATACCACAGAACGACAGAGCTGAACAGCAACACAATGAGGTCCAAAACCAGCATCACCAATGAATATATCAATTGGTTTATACAATACTGAAATCGGTGAATTTACAAACTTGAAAATCATCAAACCCTAGCGGAAAATCTGCAACCTTCAACAAACTATTGATATGAAAATTTGCTTGCAAATCCAAATCGTTCTGCTCAATTGCGATTTCTGAGTGAAACCACCTCCAATGAGCAAACTCTTAGCAAATCTAATGACCCCCAAGCAAGCTTTGACCAGCAAGCTATACATGATGAGAGAACAAACACTTAACTGTAACTAAGAATGGCTAAAGACACAGGTTAATGCCACTGAAAGATAGGGATGATCAAGTATGTAGCAATGCCAGGATATGTTTGGTAGATGGAAGGAAGTTTTTGGATGGACTAAGGCATGAGAATGTTTGTTTTGCATTGATTCCCAAGGCATGCAGTGTCGCAAATGAGGGGAGCACCACTGCAAGTGATGAGGAAACACCACTAGAAATCTCAAAATTGCTGGAAGAATACATGGATATCATATTCAACAATATGCCAGAAGAGTTGCCATCAGTAAGGAATATTAGTCATCACATGGATCTGATTCTAGAAGCCAGGTTACCGAATAAAGTGCCACATAGAATGACACCAACAAAGATTTTGAAATTTTGGGGATGGCCCAAGGCGTCTCCACATCCCCAAAACATTCTAGAAATGGGGACGCCCCAAAAAATGTTGGGGACGCATCCCCGGGTATCCTTGGGAAAAGCACCAGGAATAAGCAATATGAGGAGTATTTGGTGAAATGGAGAGGAATGTCGAAAGAAGATTCAAGATGGATTTCCAAGGATGAGGTAAACCGACTAGGTTTCCCTCTAGTCACTAGAAAGTGAGGGATTCACTTTTCAATTTACCTATGGTGTCTAATGCAAGAGCATCCTTTGGGAACAGAGCAATCCTACATCACAGCATTTACTTGGTTTGTTCATTTGCAGTATTGGATTACTAGTCAGTTTTAGAAGAAGCCACCGCATTTTGCCTCATTTTGTATTCAAGTCTTGCAATTTTAATATCACATTTTAGGGGAGTACTTGGAGGTCATATCCACATTTGAGGAGAATTGGATTCATGTAACAACTTATTTGGGTTTGTGAACCTGTATCAGACTAGAAGACTGTCACAATTGCAGAGTTTCTTTTGGCGCCAAAGAATTTGAAGTTTGCGACAATCAAGGAAAACCTATGAAGACTTATTGGACCCATGGGAGCAAACATTGGGCACCATTGATTCTCATTCTTCGCCTTATAGTGACCCTTCCTTAGTGGATCCCATGGATTGTTTTATGCACCATGATGATGTACCACTTTTTGATGGAGACCCTCCTTTGGATCCTTGTATGCTTTCTTATAATGTATCTTTGAGTGATTGTGGAATACATTCTTATACACTTTCTTATTAAACAAAAACTTGGTTTATATATACATAAGGATGCACCTTACAATGATCGTCATGCCCAAATCAAACCAAAGACATTTAGAGAATTCACTACTAGTTAAGCTTGCACATATGTTATTAAAACAGCTTTTAAAACACAATGTCATTACCTTGCCTCTTGTTAAACCAATGGATAATTCTAAGTTTGCATCACACAAGGCTAAATATTTTTGTGCTTATCATCATACATATGGACATTTTGTAAATAGATGCATTGCATTTAAACATAGAGTTCAAAAACTTAGAGGCAAAGTGAAGATAAACATTGAGCATACTCATGAGCTCACAACTCCCTCACTTGATGAGGTTAATTATATGAAAACAAATGACGTATGTCAAGAGATTGCTCTTATTCACTATAACACACTCTATGTTGAGGTTATATAGAAAATAAAAGAGAAACCACTTGATACAACATCTCTGCTGGCTTTTTTAGAGCATACATCACACTTGGTGTTCTTATATCCCACTCTTGTTCATGCGGGTTCCCTCCATGTACATGGATAGACCCACGAGGGGCATTGGTTTTGGCAATGACACATCTTCTGAGTATATTATAGACACACATGATGGGGGATGACTTCATTGCTATCCCCATCTATCCTTCTTAAAACTTGCCACATTTTTGTGCTTTTGCTTTCCTTTCTTGGCTTGATGTTTCCATATTCCTAGTTAGCATGTAGATGAAACAAAAACACATTTAGTGGTGCATGTTGACACAAGTGACTTTGAACATGTATTGCTTTGTTCATGTCATTTATTCCTTGTGTTTTGTTATCATTTCCACTTTGGCCTTTTGCTTATGCCATGTATGTTGTGATTCTCATTGCTTATTTGTCTGTTTACCTTGTGTGCTCTTACACTTCAACCTCTTGTTTATGCCATGTTTCTTTGAGTTCTCACCTATTCTCATTTCACCTATATTCAGATCTATGCTTTTGCTTCCCCACTTGGGGGCATCTTCATTATCATATTTTCATGTTTAGCACCTATACTTCCTCATATGTCATGTTTTAGTTTTTTACACTAACTAATGTTTCCTTGTTTGCTTCAACATGGTTCCATGTTCCCACTTTGGGTGCTCACTTGTTTCTTGTTTACACATTGTCATGACCTATGTGACACGCCTACGATGTCATCTATATGCTATGACTAGGATGTTTTTATGCTATCTTTATCATGACCTACATTTACTTATCCTTATCATGTCTACCTACTTATGATTTTATGACACAATTATCTTTTGATTTGAATATATATGCTTACACAATCCTTATCTAGCCTTTAGGGCCACCTTTGTTTTATCACTTGCCTATATTGGGGGCACCTTTAAGCCTTGATGCTTATTGCCAATTTATGATCTTACATGCTTGTTATATGATGATACATCTTTACATGCTATATGTGCTTACATGCTTACATCTTACTCGATTACCTTGCTGTTTTTTTTTTTTTCCTTATCATTATCATGTATTGTTTTCCCCTCTCCTCCAATTCCTTGCATACTTTGTATGCAATCAATTGGAAGAGTGGGCATATATTGTCACTAATGATTTTCATGGTTGAGATTTCAAATAGTGACTTGTGCTACACAAAGACTCGTCATTGTATCCAGATGAAGCTTGATCGCACTACATGATTGCATCGCGTAGACATCTGTTGCATTGCCACATCATGTGAAGATTCATCTCATTACATGCTTGCATCACACAAAGATCTATCGCGTTGCCACATTGCATGGAGATTCATCGCATTACATGCCCGCATCACATGGACATTTATTGCATTTGCCATATCACATAGAGCTTTGATCACCTTGCACGAAGACTTGTCATGTTGCCACATAACATGGAGTTCTATTGCATGGACATATTGCATGTATCCATATCGCATTACCACATCACACGGAGTTTTTCATATCACTTTTTGTATAGTTGGAATTCTCTATCCCTCATCTCTTACTCATTTTTTGTAGACAATTGAAACAACGTGCAATTTGTGTTTATTTTGATTATGAGGCAGGAGCTACTCATTGTATATCTTTTCATTGTTTTGTAGGTTTTGATGGAGCGCTCATACCAAGGAGAATGCAAGAACAATTATTGCATCCTTTTTTAGAGACAATGCTGTTTTATGAGTGTCTGTATATTTACTTTTTATGCCAGCTGAGAATGTCCACATACTTTGAAATGCATGCTCATATTTGGCCTCGCACAATATCAGGGGACTGTATTGTCTCCTCAGCTTATAAAGTACTTAACCAATCCCAATAAAAAATCCGGTCCAAACTCTGGTATATGAATGCCTAGCCCAAAACTAGAATCTTCTAGTGGCTTGTACAACATGAGAAATCACTCAAACTCAACAATCTTCAAAAGAGAGTTTGAAAGGGACCAAAAAGATGCCCTAACTGCTGCAGAGGCAATGAATTAATTCATAATCGGTTCATTGAATGTGCCTTCACTTAACAAATCCAGCAGCATATGGCAGAATCTATGTATTATATACCTAACTCCACAGTTGAATGGAAAAATGTAATTGAAGACCGGGCTAGACCGAGGACACAAATGGATTAAAAAGAGCTCTTGCTACAAATACACAAAGCCATTCCCTGATATTTGTTGGTTCTTATAGAAGACCAAGAATCAATGAACCTTTGACAATCACATCCAAAACATGAAGAGTTGCATCGGGCCTATTAAATCATGTGCTAAGACAACAACACTGGTGCTTTCAAGGCATCAGCCTTATTTAATCATGTGCTAGGACAGCAGCACTAGTGCCCACTCAGCCTCCATGATAGATTTGGCTCTGACTTGGGATTGGAAAGCCCCGATTCACTATGCTCTACCATATTCCATATTACTGTCCCAGTAAACAGGGAACTGTCTCCAATAGGTTACTAAAAACTCATTTTTTATGGGGCCTCATGGGAAAATTAAGCAAAGCTTCCACTAGAGGATTTATGTGAACCTGCACAGGTCTCCTTTCGTTAGCCATTTCCAGCTAATAGGTACAAACACCAATAACTATGCAGAAATGTTTTCCCTTATGACTAGATTACAAATTGCAAATAAGTATAAACTGCCCAATCTGATCGACAATGGTGACTCACTTCTAACGATTACTAAACTCAAAAATTCCCTTGGCTATGGAAGCTACATATCAAGGTCTACATCTCCAACCACAGATGTTAACAGGAAACTGGAAAACATTTGGGATTTCATTATTCAGCTGATCAGAATTCATTGCTACAAGGATCTTCACATTAACCATGTGAGAAGACACAAGAACCAGCTAGCAGATGTGCTAACCAACTATGCCTTCTCTTGGAAGAGACCATGGAGATCCATATCTTTAATGGATACCAAAACCTTCTGCAGATAATAGCTACTAATAGAAACGGATCAGAGGACTGCTTCTAAACCCCACTAAGAATATATAAATATATGATAAGCAACTACTTCTACAAGAAAGCTTGTGACTACTCAATGTCAAGTTATCCAATTTCTTTGGTTGAGTTACTATTTGCAATTCCTATGAACTAGACAAGTTATTCCCTTATTTGCTTCACTATCTCTGTTATGAATTTAAGTTATTCCTTGTGGTCATTGACATTTTACCCCTTTCTAGAATTGTCCCTTCCCATCATATTCTTAGCAAAACACCTTATTAAAACCCATCCCAGCTATTTTGTGCTCACTAGCTTCTCACATTGCTATTATTGTGGGTCTCACTCTAACCTTCAACATTTCCAACACTTGGTGCCCTACCCTCATTGTCTGGTTTTCCTTTATCCGACTCTACAATCTCACATGCCTGCATCTAGTCCTCAGACCCTACTGTTGAGTGAAAAAGAGCAGTACAGACCAAACAGAAAAATATTAAATCGAATGCATAAGCAAAACACACAGAACAGATGCAGAAGACAGAGAAAGTTTTTTAACGTGGTTCACCAATTGGCTACGTCCACACTGAGCAGGGGATTGCTCTCTGTTATTATCACAGAATAAAACTCTCATTCAATTACATATGCAGCTCATAATCCATAATATAAACTCTGCTGTTCCTACAGCAATACATTCGTTCCATACTCTACTCACTCACTATCAATAGACATATAAAATTAATTAACAACCAAGCATGATAACATGCAGAGGTCGAGGCAACAAAGTGGAGAAGTGGAGCTGACTTAACCGTTACTCCATGAAGAGAATGAAGCAACGTTACTGCCACGTAGAAAGATTGGGCGGCAAACATGAGTGTTACACCAACAATCTCCCACTTGAAGTTCAATCCGTGCAGGAGAGCTGCGCAGAGAAATCCCCTACTCCAGGGTTATTGTCAGAACTTGACAATGCCAAGAGGAGTTCGACAAAACTTGAACTTCTCCCTTGGAACAATCTTCGTGAAAGCATCCGCTGGGTTCACTTTTGTGTCAATCTTCTTTAAAGAAAATTTTCCAAGTATCTAGAGAAAATTTAACATTACACCCACTTAAGCTGGCTAACGGATATTAAATTTCGTTTCAACATGGGAACATATCTCACATCCGTCAAGATCCATTTATCTCCATTTTTCAAATGCAATGTTACATCACCCTTACCTAGAATTTCACATTCCTTATTATCACCAAGAAAAACTTTACCGAATGTACCTTCTTGGAAATTTGAGAAAGCTTCCGGGCATGAAGTAGCATGGAAAGAGGCACCAAAATCGAGAACCCACGAATCTGTAGTCGTGTTACTTGCTGATAAGACCAAAACACCATCACATTGAGTGTTTACTTCATCATTATTACTCACTTTTTCTTGGGCCTTCTTGTAGTTCCAACAATTTTTCATTGTGTGACCAAGTTTTCCACAAAACCAACAAGCACCGTTTCTGCCCCTAGACTTCAATCTTGGAGTAGATTTAGATCTTCTTCGGTTATTATATCTTCCTCTTTCTTGACTTCTTCCCCTATTGCCAGTACTTATAGCTTTTAAAGCATCACCAGAGGAGGGTTCTTGATTCTTCCTCATGTCTTCACTAAGAAGTGTGGCTGCAACATCATCAAAATTTAGTTTACTTTTGGCAGCCACCGAAGTGCTAACTGCCATCACCACTCCTTCCCAGCTATTGGGTAGAGAACATAATAACAGGATTGCTTTGATTTCATCATCTAACTTTATACCTACCAAAGTTAATTGGGTGACCAAGGTATTGAATTCATTGAGATGATTCGACATAATCCCTCCTCCTCTCATTTTCAAATTATTTAACTTTTTCATGATGAATACCTTGTTCGATGCCGATGCCATCTCGTACATTGAAGAAAGTTTATCCCACAGCTCTTGCGTTGTCTTCTCAGCCGAAACATTGAATAACACGTTGCTGGACAGTGAAAGAAAAATAGTTGCCCTAGCTTTCATATTCATTTTCTCCCAATCTTCATCCGACATTGAACCTTTTCCCTTGGTTTTTCCAAGCAATGCAGGGGAGAGATCCTGCTTGATCAAGAGCGATTCCATCTAAACCTTCCACAGTCCGAAGTTCTAGCCTGCGAACTTCTCAATCCTCCATTTGTCTGCGTTGTCCATGGCTCTAGAAATTCTTCACCGATTTCCAAAGAACCGTTTCAGCACTAAGCTTCTCCACCAAGCTCTGATACTAACTGTTGAGTGAAAAAGAGCAGTACAGACCAAACAGAAAAATATTAAATCAGATGCAGAAGACAAAGAAAGTTTTTTAACGTGGTTCACTAATTGGCTATGTCCACACTGAGCAGGGGATTGCTCTCTGTTATTATCACAGAATAAAACTCTCATTCAATTACATATACAGCTCCTAATCCATAATATAAACTCTGCTGTTCCTACAGCAATACATTCGTTCCATACTCTACTCACTCACTATCAATAGACATAAAATTAATTAACAACCAAGCATGATAACATGCAGAGGTCGAGGCAACAAAGTGGAGAAGTGGAGCTGACTTAACCGTTACTCCATGAAGAGAATGAAGCAGCGTTACTGCCACGTAGAAGGATTGGGCGGCAAACATGAGCGTTACACCAACACCTATTTGTCTATTTAACCTGGAGAATCAGTATAGTGATTGTCACACTCATCTTGCTAGTAAATACAACTTTACTTGGATGGTACTATTTCCTAGTAAATTGTTAATAATCTCCTATTCACCTTTGCAGTCTGCTGGTTTTAAAAGTTTCCGATCTTGAGTCAAGGCAACTGCTTCCCTGTTAACCATGCATCAAATGATCCATATGTGTAGGAATTCTTCCTCAGTAGCCAATTTCCAAAGCGGGACAAAAAGCATAAAATATTTGATATTTCGCTCCTTGCAATATTAACTCTTTGCATTCACGTTTCATCCAAATCCACTCATGGCGCCAAGATCAACAATCTAGATGGTGTGACCAAGGGTCGAAGGAGCAACCATCAACCACTTAGCCAATCGAAGTACACATATCAAAGCATAATCATGAGCACATCAAAAATGGAAAATATGACATTATTCACTAATTTCTAAGATAAGTCAATACATAAATTACTTGAAAGACATACATAATCCCACGCCATTGTCAAACTCAAATTACAATCAAACACTCTAAACCTCTCTTGAATTGTGGACTTTCTAGAAATCTCTCTTGCATGTTGCATTCACTCCCTTCCTTGCAGGCTTCCATCCTGACTTTTCCAAAATCCATCCCAAAGTCTAATTACAAGCAAACACTACACTTTTCGTGACTTCTGGACTTTCTGGAAATCTCTCTTGCAAGTTACACTCACTTCCTTGCAAGCTTCCAACCTAACTCTTCCAAATTCCAAAAGCCCCTATTCCTAATTTAGACTAAGTATTTATCTTCATAATTATTGACCGTTACAAGAGGGAAGAATAGTTAGTGGGGAAGATGAAACAATTACAAGATCTAGAGCGCTGGGATGAAACATGCCAAGATATGTAAGTACTATGGATGACATGAGAAAATGTCTAAATTGGCAACTTGACATGTGTCCAAGCATCCTGTGACATGTGGCACACCTCTAAAGCTGGAAAGTAACTTGCCTAAGTGTTCATGAAATGGCTCTCAAGAAAGCTCAATTGGTGAATAACAAATGACATGATTATCACCTTGACATGTGTTGCCCTCCTCACACCTAGGCATTCAACATGGTATCACCACCACAATACCCAACTTAGTCATTCTATTGACCATATCATGTCTTCCAAGTTGAGGCATAATTTGAGCCCTGCAAAGTACAATTATATTTTTTTACCATAAAGTGACTCACATGGTGTCGCCTCTGCAACACCACAATTTCTGCATAAATATGTCACTGTAGTGATACCTCAAACTTATGTTCTCAAACATCTACAATACCACCAAAACAACTCCCAAGAGTTGTCATTCAAGCATTACCATATACAAGGAATTAATCCATCATTGCATCCCTCTTGAAAAAATGCATGAAATTAAAAAAATGGCGCTTGATTTGGAGTCCTTGTGAAGATGTTATAGTCTCTACAAGGTATCATTGCCATGATACCATACTGTCTGCTTCAATTAGGGTATCGCATAGATGATACCTCCCCTAATATCAATTCTGCTGGAATATTTGGGTTCCTCGGGAAAAATTATGTGATGTCAAGAAAAGTGGCACTTAATTCCAAGTCCATATGAAAAAGTAATACTCTGTATGCTTCAATCATGGCATCCCCTAGGTGATATGTCATGTCCCCTTTTTCTGATTGAAATAATTAATAATATTATTTAAGTTAGTTCCATATATTCAAATTTTAAGGACAATTTAATAATATATTATAATTAAAACAAAATATGTTTTTGAAACACTAGTACTAAATTAAAAGTATTTTTAAATACTTATAATAAAAATAAAAATAAATATATATTTTTAAAAAAGTAATTATTGAGAGAAATTTAGGACCCAAGAGGAGTTCCAAAAGGTATATCAAGAAGCCCCCTATCTTCATTTGAACATCCAATTTTCATTTTGACAACTCTTAGAGTTTGTCCATACATTCAAGGAGGAAACCCCTTGACTGCAATTCTGATTCAAGAGGTTAGGACAAAAACCCTAGCCTCACTTGTCAACTCTACAAAAGGATTGCCAGTTGAACTAATTCCAAGATCTTGTTTGAATTACAGGTTGGTGCTGGAGAATTTGTGAGCAAAAAT
Source organism: Cunninghamia lanceolata (assembly GCA_027924645.1). Taxonomy (NCBI): domain Eukaryota; kingdom Viridiplantae; phylum Streptophyta; class Pinopsida; order Cupressales; family Cupressaceae; genus Cunninghamia; species Cunninghamia lanceolata. Next base: position 5,390,608 of record BSBN01000562.1, on the reverse strand, counting down.
CTCAATCGTTGGAATTCAGAGCTGTGAGGATATACCTAGCCATTATTTCCTAGTGCACCATCTTGGAAAGGACTTCATATTGATTCGCTAGGCTGGAGATTGCCAGGGGCAGATCTTTCGTTTGGATCGATTCACAATTAGCGCACAGCAACTTATTTATCCGCCTGAGGGAGGTTCAAATTTCAGTGGTCATTTACTACTCGCAGTTCCCAACAATCCCTAGAGGATTCGCACTCATCCTGGAGCACATTTGCACATCAAATCTCCAATCGCATCTTTATCCTACTATCAAGGGGTCACGGCTGATAATAAGGAATAGCGCCTGGATTAATATAGACCTGTGAGGGCTTCTAAACCTGTGACAACCCATTCCATCTTGGCGCCAATCACAACAGATAAAACGTGGTTTACTGGAGTTGCCTGCACCTTCCAACAAGGATTCACATATCAGTTTGTCATCCATTCAACCCCTTAAGGCAACCTCACGACCAGTTGAGAGTGAAAGATTGAATCGACTGGAGTTGCACCTGGATAGGGAGTTCAATATTAGTTGCAGACCTGCATAATTCGCTGCAGCAGTGTCCAGATCTAGTCGCCCTATATCATATAGGCTATGGGGTTCTGGAGGCGTCTGGGGCTGTTTCATACTCTATTATTCCAACTCATCAGGTCTGCTGTGCAGTGCTAAATCTGAGTATGCCATTCTTTAAACATAAGATTCCTACAGTGTAATCAATTCAAAGTTATTGATAAATAAATATTTCTGTTGGTCAACATAATGCAACTGTACATTTGAGAGTTACTATACAGTTTGGATTCCCTTGAAGGATGATGCAATAAAAGTGATGAATGAAATCTCAGTTTGTAACCAGCAATATTGTTTGTCTCAGTTGCTGTTTGTTTGTATATTTTGGATTTAATAACACGAAAAATACACCAAACCGAAAATCCGGAGAATTCCATAAGTGGGGACATTACATGATACCTATATCGATTTCAATTCTAGTGGCAAATTTGGATTCCTCTTGGAAAATTATATGATCTCAAAAAAAATGGTACCCAATTCTGAGTGCATAAGAGAAAATTCTAAACTTTGCAAGTATCGAGTCTTTCACCAAAAAAATTACCTCTAATATGGTCATCTCAATTCATTTTCAAACATGGTCCTCTCAAATTGCAACAAAATGGTCTTAACAGAGATGTTGCCTCTACAAGACAATAGAATGGTCCCAAACAAATTGACCTCTAAAATGGTCATCTCAACTCGTTTTCAAACATGGTCCTCTCAAATTGCAACAAAATGGTCTTAACACATATGTTGCCTCTACAAGACAATAGAATGGTCCGAAACATGCACAATCACATCATTTTCCAAGCAGCTCCAGAATTCTGATCAAATCTCCAGTTATGAATGCTACCCCTAGTGGGCCAAGAATCAATCCTTATTTTTTCAAGGCTTTAATTCCTTAGAATAGACCAAAGCCCAACCATCATTCCACAGCTATAAGAAGGAGCCTTAAGCTATTCTCAAAAAGCAAATCCAATGCTATTGCTGGCCATTGCAGTTCCGGAGCTTCTCGAAGCCACTGTCTATCTACAAATGTCGTTTTGCCCTAGCAATTGTGTTACAAACTTGAACAATACAAAAGAAAACATTTAATTGATATAAGGATAAGGTACAAATAAATAGGAAGGAAAATGCAAAGAGATATTTATATGGCCACATAACTTCTGTTGGGTCCAAGTAAGGCTGTGGAACTTAACCCCACCAAATTCATGTTTCCCAAGCATGGGCTTAGGTAAAGCCAACCCTCACTGCTCAGCAATTGCAGTTTTTTAATGGTCCTAATCCAAGTCCCATTCACAGCAAATTTAGCATGCCCCATCCTTAACATAAAGCACACACAAGTTAATTCTATTGAGGAGCTCAGCTCTCTCCCTACCACCGTTAGATCCTTCATATCCCACCACCATTCCCCTTGTGGGCCCTTATCACTGGCTCTTCCTCTGTTCCCCACTGTCATTCATAACTAACACCCACAGAAAACTTTCCTCCAGCTTGGGTTATTGGCTTAAAGCACCTAGATCTCACTCCCAAGGGTCATCCAGCTGCTTCAAAAGTGGGGATCGGCCACTTCTCATTGCACATCTCCAGCCACTATGAGTGTGACAATCTTAGCTACCTTCTTTCCCTCCATAAATGACTAAATGCCACTATGAAAGATCTCACTACGCTAGAAAAGAATGTCATCTCCTTGGAAAAGAATATGGCTGAGTTGGTTAACGTCACAATATGTCTTTTTACAAGAAGTCACAATATGTCTTTTTACAAGAAACTACTTGGTATCCAATACACAACAACAAACAGAGCCCCATCGATCTCTTTCCCTGCCAGGGGACACTCTTAAAGCCTCAACCTTGCCTGGATCTGGCTCAGATTAGAGATGAAAACCCACTGCCCGCAGAATGTTCAGATCCAAGCCCCTGCCCAGTCAGAATCCTCAGAGACTGCCAACCCCACAGAACCACAGCAATTGATCCTTATAATCAGGCCAGTCCCAAATTATGGTACAGCCCAGGAGAAGAAACTCTCTGGAGAAGAACTGGAAGAGGGAGAGATCAAGAGGAATGTCAGAGCCAAAAAGAAGGCCAAGCTCTGACAAGGAGATCTCTTTCTCTTGGAGGAAATTTGTTTTCAATGTGTTAATTATAGCCTTCTTTCTTTCTTCTACTATTAAGAGATACAGACTCTCTCAGTGCTGTCACAATTCTTTCAATAAGAGCTTTTTGATACTCCCCTGTCTGGAAGAGACACTCGTACTCCTGTTGTTCTGGTTAGTTTAATTAGTGATTTTTTTATGTTGGAGTTGTTGAAAGTGTGTTTTATCCTATGATGGTTCTGCACACTCCTACCGATTTGCTGATATCTCTAGGGTTGTAAATTTATCCATCTTTTAAGAGAATTGAATGTTATCCACCCATTCCCCGTTCCTTCTCCACCAAAAACACTTCATTGAAAAAAGACTGAATGATCCAGACCTAAGAATTCACCGTCTAAGTTCAATCATTTTATGGACAAACATTTCTCATCTTAACATTGAATGATCTTGAAGCAATGGTGAGAAGCTTTAACAATTAGTGGTATCTCCCCTGAAACTCACAGTAAATAGAGAATAAGCAACAAAAATAAAAAATTCCATGTACACCTCGGCCCCCAAGGGTTTGAAACCTTTAAGCCCCTGAAATGCCATTTTACACAGCACACAAGAATTATGAATGCAAAAAAATCTTATTTGATAATTCAGGTCAGAGAAAAATAAATAGCTACTTATGATCTGAATGTGGTTGGGTGGTTGATACTAACCCCTAAGATTTTTGCACCTTGCAATATGGTGGGTGTTTGCAGGATCGTTTCCTCCGATTTGGTCGACTGTATTTCCAACAGATTAATCTTAGTTACAATGGTATTTGCATCAGTAATTTTATGACACAATTTCCCATTAATTTCACTCTCAATATCTCCTACTTTCTTCTGCAACTCCATTAAATAGCTGATTGCATCGCCTATGATCGACTGTTTGTCCATCTGTAAAAAATTTTAGTAACAACAATTCAGTTAACTCTCTAAGTCAATAAATTTTTCGTTTCTAAAACTTAAACATATCCAATTCATTGTCCTTTATATAAGTAAGGAGAAATCTATTAAAGACATCAGATTTCCAGTCCATAATATTGTGCAAGAGTTTCTGGATTTAACTGTGTAAGAATTTTGTTAGCATCTACAACAGCTACTAATAGATTTAGACATAGTACATACCTTACTGATTTTGGGAACAACAGAGCGCAATTTATAAAGGGAATCATTCAATTTCTTTCTTCTCTTTCTCTCAGTATGTAAATTTTTGGATGTCTGTTGCAACTTCACTTGACCATGATCACTTTTATACAAATCTTCGATATCTGTCCATATCTGCTTACTTGCATAAGCAGGATAATGATGAAAAATCTCTTCTTCTTCAAGCATCTGGGGGTCCATTCCATCAATTATCACACTACTTGTTGCTGTTTCCATGGTGGGATTTTCTGAATCAGTATAAGACTCTTCGTCTCTTTTCTGTTGAGAGCAATTATATGAAATGGGCATACTGGGCTTTTGTCCATAAAGAAGAACTGAAGCTTGGTTGATGTTGCAGCAATTCATTCCATAAAAATTTCTCAAATTATCTGAGCCTGCAACTTCCATTGACCAATTCATTTCATTCTCCAGAAATAATTTGCTTTGGCATCATTCAATACATCAAAATCAACAAGTTTTGTTGATATTCCCTCATTTCATTTTCATTCGTGCAAAGTTTTTAGATAACAATATGCTACCCATTGCCTACCTACTTCATCTGGGATCGGCCCAATTTAGTTGCAGGGTCAAATTAATTGATGGCTTTACAGCCAATCTCTCCACAGCAATGGCCTAACTTTACCATTGTAAGATTCTACATGGGCCTTTACTATGGAAAACCTTAGTCCGTATAACAATATTAATTTCGCCGAACTGTTACCTTTAATTATTATTTAATATTAATGGAACACTTTTCAAAAAAAAAGTCCCCGATCTACATGACAACAGGAGCATGTTTATTATTCTTTGAACATTGTTTGGAGAGTCGATAGGGTGGTGGGTCATTTTCATATAAAGTTGCCTACCTATCTCACACATATTAAGATGCCAATTAACCATTGCATCACCATCCAAAGGAATCATATATTTTTTTATTAGAAATTATTTTGTTTTTTCTTAGAATAACTTAGGTGTTTAGAAATTGGTTTGATACAATTATGTAGATGAAAAGTTTGTAAGGGTGAAAAGTTACTCTGATGTAATGATTAAGTATATAGGTTCCCCTACGGTTACCTTGTTACGATTTCCTTCTAGTCGAAAACCCCACTGTGGTATGCATCAATAGGATTAAACCCAACTATCCAACTATCAGTTGTAGGAATTAATAAGAGTTTTAATTAAATTTGAATTTATATATTTTAAGGATCTAGCTATGATTTGTAGATTTTATACTCTTTGATCTGAGTTGAATTTGTAAGTATGGTTCTAAACTTGGTTTAGAATTGCAATTATAGTTTTGACCCTTAAACATTCAAATTCACATTTAATTATAGCCCCAACTGACCCCCTTCCAACTAGTTATTACTTATAGAAATAAGTGCTTTTGGATTAAATTGTGTATATATTAAACTAGTTATTATATATTATTTATTATACACAGTATTAATTTATTACACATATTATATGATTTGGTGTGATACATATTGTATTAATTTAATTTTATTGCTTTCTTATTTGTGGTTTTTTCAATTGTTAGGTCTTATGGCTTATTTTTGGCATTTCCTCTGTATGACTTGTTTATTGGTTTTTTGTTTTAATTCATGTTCTTTATTTATTGGTTTTTCCTTACACCTCACCAACCCTAATCCCCCTTCTCTTCATCCTTTTTATAGGGAAAATCTGCAATCCATTTTCACTTTTATCCTCTTCCTGATGATGGATCACTGAGTGTGATCCGAAACGTCGATTCAAAGAAATATATACAGTTTAATCCAAAAGCACTTATTTCTATATTCTATGGACTGTGGCAAACTCATGCCTACTATAGTTATTACTTGCTGACTTCAACATGAAATGTTTAGTTTCTAGCACTAGGGTGTCGTATAAAAGGACAAACCCTAATTCACTTTTAAGCATCCAAGATCCATCATCTCTTATTAAACTAGTACATTACCACTTAGAGAGTACCAAATCATCGAAGCATTGACTAGCATCAACATCTACTTTAATAATGACAAATTAGGCATCTTGAATAATTAGTTGACTTAGCTTTGAACTTGTTCAAATTGTTAAATTGATTCCAAGGGTTTGACTAAGGTGAAACTCCTAGCACATCAAACTCCAATGATGTCTCTAGATACCACCAAATTTAGATAGCAAAGGCAAACAAGTTTTTGTAGGTTATCAAACTCCAATGATGCATTTTTGTCATTATCATAGAGTTAATGGACATGATATGTATAACATTGAATGGTATTAAAACATAAGATTCAATATATGATTGATAACAATATGATTCATGTGGAAGGTGTTAATGATGCAATAGATGTAATAGATTCTTTCATATAACTAGTGGTTACTCTTTACAAATAGAGTTTTTTTTCTATACTTTTGATAAACTGTGAGGATGGGACCATGGTTCCATAATTACAAAAAAAATCTTTGGTATACTTGTATACCTCATATGTTCATTATGCTCTTTATACTATAATGTATTTGTGTTGGGAACTAGGGTTCCATTTGGGCATGATTAGTTATGGATATTAGAAATAATTATCTTGATCCAATCATAAACAAATATTTAGTATGATGGTCTTGGCTAGGACTAGAATAAGGGTTTCAAATGTTTCTTGTGACCCTAATTTGGATAAAGGTGAATCCAACAATGATAGAAGTAGTAATTGTTCCATGAACAATAAGGAACTATATGGAAAAGTAGGCCTACCTTGTAGCAACTCTTGAATGAATTGTGTGAACAACTTGAGGTAAATAATAAAAATTGAGGCAAAACACACAAGGGAACAATTGGTCTAGTCAGGATTAACTTTACTAAATTTAAGAGAACACGAATCTTACTAGGTGTCATTATGGTAGGAAACATAAAGAGCTATTGCAAGACACTGGTCAAGAAATATAATAAATGTTCTTATTGTTAGTTGAGAGAATGTTTGAGTTGAGCAATAATTCAACTAAGGAAAAATAAAGTGGATTAGCATAATAGATTTTTGAAGACACAACCACCTAAATTAGAATGCAAAAACCTTGGGCTAATATTAGCTAAGACGATAAGCTAATTTTTGGAGGATAATTATATACTAGATTTTGTTTAGTAGTAGTCCCCTTAATCTTCAGGAGAAAAATGGTGAAATGCAAATTTTAAACATTCCTTAATCCTTAGGTTTCCTAGGAGTAATATGTTAGGGAAAGACCAATAGATGAATCAATCAAGGAAGGTTGTAAGGTTGGTGAAAAACACTAAAGTGAGCCACGATGGAATTTTGTGAACTCAAAAATGACTAAGAGGGATGAACATGATTTTGAGAATGCTATTATAAAATTTATAAGAAGAGAAGAATACCATCATTTTTTGTGAGTTCTTAGGAAAGAGGACTTAAACACTATTTCAATATTGTTGGATGGTTTTATTTATCATACTTCCATGAGATGAAGAGATGGGTTAACGTGTGCTATCAACTTTAAAAGTTGTACCTTAGGAAGAGGAAGAAGTGAAATATTGAAAGTGTTAAAAGCAACCTTTTCAATATCTTGACTAAATTAAAAAATCTTTGGGAGATGTGGAATCTTGGTCTTAATGACAATTATATATTTATAACTAAGATTTCCCTTTGGAAGTGAGCATAGGAAAGTAAGGGGGATGATGTATTGGAAATTACCCTATAAAGTATTATTCGACTCTAAAAAAGATAGTTTTTATTGAGCCCTTTTCATGTTTGGGTATGATTAAGTCATGAGGGCTTGTGAATGTGGCCATGATGGTACATTGCTATGTAGGTATGTGTATAAGCCTAAGGTAGTTTAGCAATATAAAATGTTTGCATAAACCTTGTGTTTGGGTGTTCTTGGGTTATTCACTAGCTTGTGGATAAATTTATTTGTGACAAAGTAGCTATGAAGGCCTCTTTGTGGTAGTATGATTGCATATTATGATATTGTATTAGATGGGAGTGGAGATTCTAGTGAAATATAATTGGAGGATCCTTTTTGGGAGGAATTACTAGAGATGGGTTAACAAGTTTTATCATGTACTATTCTTAAAGATAGAAACAAGTTGAATTTATTTGAATAGTTTTTTGCCTAGGATGATGGAGAATGAGTGAATGAGGATTTAGTTTGAGAATAACCTTGGATTGTGGATGTTTTACTATTCAGTGATGTAAGGTTGTTAGTTGTAAACATGGTTTAGACTTTGAAACCTTTGGAGAATTTAAGTATTAGAGAGACTTAAGTTGAGATAATATATATATTCTCTTGCTAGTGGATAAATATTTAGAAATGTTCTAAGAGAGTAGTAATCTTTTGAGTTGAGAGGTTCACATGACATTGAGTTGAGATATTTGAGGTATGCTTCATAAAAAGGAACATCATCCTCAAGAAAAATAGTTTTGAAAATAAATATCCTTGTGATGACAAATAATGGAGTTGAGAGCCAAATTGAGTTACAAATTTGAAAGTAAGTGTGGATATCTCAAGAGGAATGGAACAACCATAGTACATATAAGTACAACTTTTGAGGAACAAATATTATTTCAAGAAGACAAAAGATTCATGATATGAACAATTAAGAACAATTTTTAATGTATGAAATAATGGATACAAATTATATAGAATTTGGAATAATAAGATGAAATGACCAAATAATGGATAATAAGAGATTTGAGCGAAGGTGATAAGAATGCATGTATAATGGGATGCATGATATCCTACCTTGAGATTCGTGGGATAATTAAGATATATATTATTGAAAAAGCATACCATCATTGTATGGGATATGTTTAGTGTTCATTTGGTAGGTGTTGTATAGTCTTATGGAATTTAGAGTTAACTATCCTTGTTTGGTTATAAGAGAAATTCAAGTTTTGAATGGTGGTTAGGATGGCATGCTTTGATAGATGGTCATTTCCTACTTGATGAAAGAATTGTAAGGAAATTTTTTTAATTACATTTAGATTTTGGATACACTTTATCTAATGGTGGATGAGTAAACTATAATTAATTGAAATTTGTATTGTTGAGGGTGTTTGATTTGTAGCATAGTCTAGATGGGTGGAGTGTTGATCTTTTATAGCTTGTATGTAATAACTACCAATCAAATTGTGAATAAAAACCTTTGAATGTTTTTGAGTAACCAAATTCACTACTTTAAGTCATTAGGGTAACTTAGAAGGTAGAGTCAAGGCATACTAAGAGAAATAAAAGAGCAAAAAAATTGTTTTAACAAATGCATGTGAGGATCATCAAAGGAGATATACTCTTGATGTATAACTATTGTGGTAAAGGTTATCTTAATTATTAAAATCACAGGAGACTTTCATTTTGAGAAGGATAGTTGGCATTGTGGTTTGTAGCATATGTTGATGTATTGGTGGGATTTATCTCCAATCTTGAGACATATATTAGATGTCTAAAAAATAATAATGTTTTTGATTTCCATGTTTATAGTACCTTGTATAAGGTTGGCAAGTTGGAAAGTCGTTAAGGATATTGGAACACTAAAAAACTGCAATTTCATAACAAAGTGTAGAACAATGTGTGGTCCTTTGGAACAAAGCTAGTCTAGTTAGTGATACGTGAGAGGGTAGTGCTAAAATGTAGCATTTACTTCCTCATATATTTTGATTATGGATTTGGGCTTGTGATATTTATTTTAGAACTTATTTATTTAATGTTGCATCAAGATGTTATTTTAAGGAGGGAGGATGTAAGGCCTACCTTAGATGATGTGTTAATACCTTAGAATTGATTAATTAAAAATAAAATAAGTATCAATTAGTTTTTCAAATAAATATAATAGTCAAATGGTGTGACTAGAAAAGCCTAAGATTTGAATTATTATGCAAATACTTTTTATGGATAAATAAAAGTGTTTAAAATAAAGGAATCATGATATTTTAATATTGAAGCAAAAGTAAAAGCTAGACTTAAGTTATTTTAAAGATAATTGCTAGAAAATGAATAAGAATTATTTAAATATTAGAATGCTTTTGTTTGTAGGTAGTGCATGAATTAAATCATATTATTTTAAAATTAAATTTATTTTTTGTTATCTAAAAGAAAACTCTTAAGTTTTTAATAAATTTAGGATTTTTTTTTATTATGATTAGATTAGATTTAATTCTTATATATGCATAGAAAGTAGTAGAGAATTAACACTTGCAATTGAACTCTAAAAAATATCATAATTTGACACATTACAAAAAATATCACCTACTTGCTACAAGGAACATAGGTTATTGGGAGAGGAGTGCTTTGGAGTGAATAGAAGGGTTTCATTACAAATATCAAAGGAGATTTTTGAAGAATAGGATTTACAATAGTACCAAAGTATTGATTTCAAATTTACATCATCTTCCTCAAGTGTTGGAGGTAGGGATTACCTTTTCTTTCAATTTCTAAACTAGTGTAAACTTTAATATGTTAGTAAAAATCTTTACTATATTTGGTATTAAAATTACAACTCATGGGTTACATATTTTACCTTAAAAGGAATTTGATAAATGTAATAGAGAAATCAAATTTTACTTTAAACATTAACCATAACCTTACAAAAACCTCCATTTTCTTCGTTCTTGTAAATATTACTAGTATAGATATCTTAAATAAATCTATCTATAAAATGTTGAGAGATATCAATATGAGGTTATTTTATTTACTTTAAGGGTAAATGCAAGGAGATGGGGGACCAAAAAATCACCACCATCTTCAAAAATAAAGAAAAACGTGAGCACGTTATAATGCACTCACATTTTGCTTTCAATAAAAGCAAAAAAAAAACTCTGTTTTGCCCATTTGGCCACGAGCATTCCTTTGATAGCAACAAAGAAGAAAAGGAGAAACACGAGCGCGTTGGAGAAAAGCCTATTCAATCAAGTTTGATAGAGAAAACAACAAATTCACAATGCCATGTCACTGCCAAAGACATCGTCGTGCAAATTTGGAGGCTCCAGCACAGGAAGAAGGTAGGGTTTGACTGATTTTGTTAGTTTGAGAACAATTTTTTAGTTTTGCAATGTTTGATTTGCTTTTATATTGCATTTATAGCTATTAGAGAAGGAGAAAACCTAAATCTAGTCGAGGAGGGTGAAAACAACCCCCAAAACCCTCCAAACCCTCCAAACCCTCAAAACCCACCTTCACCTCCTTTTCATGTAACATATGATCAAGAACATTACCTAGGGATAATAGAAGAAAACAAGAAACATCTTGAAACTATTATTCAAACCCTAAACAATCCAAGTGGAACCACTAAACATAGGAGGGCACTTGCAAAATCACTACAGGAGATTGTTTCCCACACAGATTTGGTGACAAAACAAATCACCGAATTCCAAGACTATAGGGAGAGGAGTCGGCAATATTATGCCGACAAGTCATATGAGCAAGTCAAGAAGGAAAAAATTACAAAATCTCAATTATGTGCAAAATTTATTAATCCCAAAACCGGCCAAAGATTAGAAGAAAGTTGCAAACGGTTTCCTATACATTGGTGTAGGAATGAAGACATATCCCGAAACTTTTGGGATAGATGGTACATGGTCTTCAATGAGCGGCCATGCAAAAATGATGAGGTACCACAATATTTCTTGAGGAAACTCTATTGCGAGTTCGTCCTCAACAAGATTCTGAATTATTTTGACATTCGTGAGTTCTAGGCTAGAGGTGGTGGCTCTACCCAAGATAGACCTGAGGCTCAGCGAGATTAAGACCATGTGCCTATACCTTGAGCAAGGCCAGAACGTAGGTCACTCCCTTTGGCTTTGAAGGAGAGTGTTGAGCTAGAGACTTTACATTCATTGACTACTCTCACCCAAACTCTATCACAACATGCCGATGATTTTAGCCAGGCCAATGAGGGTGAGAGTAGTAGGCGTCATGTGTCCCCACATTTATGCAGTACATGTGGGAACCTATGTGATTATGGGATGCAGGAGGCACGATAGGACTCTACGACACAGGGGCAACATGCTGCGACATAGGGGCAGCATGATGTGACACAGGGGCAGGACATATTGGATGATCTTGTTCTTAGTGACGATCTCTTACAACATACATTTGGTATTGACTCTCAGGTAATTTGTTACAAGTTTCATCTTGATTTTGAATATTGTTATTTGAAATTTGTAATTAATTTTATATGATTATCTATATTATAAGTAAAAAATAACGTATGTAATTATTTGCACAATAAAATTCCAGGGTCAGAGTCTTCATCTTGCCTCCATTAGCCATCCATTGGCAAGTTATGAGAGGAGGTCAAGTCAGCAGGTATGTAATTTATCACATAATCGTAATTATTGTAGATATGTCAATGGTAATATTATTTTGTGACAATTTGATGATTTCAACAGTCACCAGCACCTCCATGGTTTCCTTGGTCCCCTGGACACCAAACCACCACTTTTACGGAGGTAAATTTAACCATTTCTAATCATTATGCATTTTTAAAATAATGTTATGTATTTATTTTGTTTGAATAATCTTGAACTTGATTTTCAGATGCTGAATACAGTGGAAACTCCTCATCTACGTGAGTCAGTGCAGATAGGCATTGATGCAGCCATGATGTCTACAAATCCTTTGACAATAATATGAAAATATCATAATTTTGTATTTCTTTTTTTATCTCATGTCATTTGATGTACAAAAATTATATTTATGTTTAGTCAATTTTGCTTCTTGATGCTTCTCATAGGAGGTCACAACTCTAGTCCGTCCAACTATGAACGAAGAGAGAGACAAGATGATGGAGAGTGATCATCGGTTGGCGGTAAGTGATCCATTACATATGTGATGTTATATATTTCATACATTTTCTATACTAATGTGCATATATTAATAGGTGTAGCTGGATGAAGAAGAGGTCTACTTGACGGCAGAGAAAGGATGTGTCACTGACTGGCTCTCCATCTTCACAGTCAAAGAAGGGCTGCCGATTATTTCTTAAAAGTCCATAGGAAACTAGTTTTTGGGAACTTTTTTGTATTCCTAGATGGCTTTGTATACATACTTTTGTATGTTAATCCAATGTATATTTTTGTATATTTGCCTGTATGGCTTTGTTTGGACATGCCTATATGGCTTTTTATATAAACTAGATGTTATGTTCATGACATTATGTATATGACAGTTTATATTAAATATTTAATATGATAATCAATTATTGTTGCAGGAATTTGGTTTTACAAGTGCTAATAGCATTTGCTTGAAATTTTATAAATCGTTTTCAAATAATCCATTTTGTGCATATCTTGCAATCATTGAATTTTGTGGGATTATGCATTTCTTTGAGGCATCATTTCAAATAGTTCACATGCCTTGTCTATGCTTCCATACTTTCCATACATGTCTACAAGGGCAACTTTGCAAATACAATACATGTGACAAAATTCCTATATCATTTATGCTTTGATGGTTGTCCACACCATGTTCTCTAGATCCCATTATAGCATAGGCAAGGAGGAAGTTGGTTAAGGTTGTGCAATTTGGTTTTAGATGTGTCAAAATTTGCGTAAATGGTTGAAATTTATTTTTGTGCATTTTCTTGAGAGTTTTTAAAGCCTTATGAAAAATCCATTTCATGCATATCTTGCAATCATTGCATTCCATGAGACAACATTTCTTTGAGTCATCGTGTCAAACAGTTCATGTTCGTTATATATGCTTCCACACAAGTTGCATACATGTCTTACAGGGTACTTACAACTACGAAATTTGACAAAATTCCCATATCCTTTATTCTTTGATGGATGTCTATACCGTGCTCCAAACATATCATTTGTAAGGTTTTGGAATTTGGCTTTACACTTGCCAATTGCATTTTCTTGGAACTTTCTAAAGGCTTATCAGTAATTCCATTTTGTTCATATCTTGCAATCATTGTATTCCATGAGGCAACATTTCTTTGAGGCGTCATGCCAAATAGTTCACGTGCCTTGTCTATGCTTCCACACTTTGCATACACATCTCTGAGGGCAGTTGCAACTACAACATCTAACAAAATTCCCATATGTTTTATCCTTTTGACGGATGCCCATTTTGGCATAGGCAAGGAGGATACTACTAAGGTTGTGGAATTTTTCTTTACACCCACCAATCGCATTTGCTTGAAAGTTTCTAATGCCTTATCAAAAAATCCATTTTGTTCATATCTTGTAATCATTGCATTCAATGAGGTGACATTTCTTTGGGGCATCATGCCAAACAGTTCACGTGCCTTGTCTATGCTTCCACACCTTGCATACATGTCTACAAGGGTGATGTAGTAGGTAAGGAGGATGACTCAACACCATGGAAACATATTTCACAACAATGGGCTAAGACCCCAAACCCTTTTTCAACTAGACATGAACTCAATCAAGACTACAAACCCAGCACTTGGTTCAAAACCTCAATCTCTGCAAACCAACTCATGAAACACCCTTGAAATGATGAATGTGACATAAAAAGACCATTCATGGTCACCAAGAACATAAACTTTGCATATAGGTTATTCTTCCTCATAAACTACCCTTACAAGCTAGTAGCCCTCCAAAAAACTAATTTTTGGAACATAACTTACTGATCCATGACCTCTGACATAAAGGAGGACAGATTAGGATACCCATTTGAATGTTTTACAATATATCTCAAATGCACCATGTGTTGTTTTGGAACATTCCCTTCAAAAATGGACTGGTAATTTGTATATGAGGCCTAATTAGCCTACTTTTACAAAGCATCAACTACTATTCTTGACCCCTAAACTAAAAATTGAACTCCAGATGTTGAGTTAGGTCCTATACAGACTGAATCACTCATTAGCATAATTATTCAAGACCCTTTAACCATTTTTCAAAACTCTCATCACTGCACTGTCAAATAGACCAAAAACACACAGGCTGCCTGCCTAGGGCATCATTAATTTAATTGAAAACGACCTTGGTCACTCCTGCAAGGCCTTATTACATCAAAATGGATGCAAAAACACTATTTTAAACAACTATGGCAACTATTAGCCATTTGGTTGCAAGAAAAGTTGCTTGACAACTTTTGCAACCTATGACCTCCTAAACTCCAATGACCCTTATTACACCAGGAGTGGTCTAGTATGACCTCATTACAATTCCAAAATGACTCAACACATCAAAATTCATCATTTGATTATGTTCATGAAATAGGCTAGGTGCCCCTGCACTAAAGGGCAGCTGCAATTACATCATGCGACAAATTTCCTATATCCTTTATGCTTTGATGGATGTTGATAAGTTGTTCCAAACATTCTATATTGGTGTACATATAGGGAGGATGTTGGAAAAGGTTGTGGAATTTGGCTTTACACGTGCCAACTACATTTACTTGTAAGTTTCTAAAGTCTTTTCAACAAATCCATTTTGTGCATATCTTGCAATCATTGCATTCCATGAGAACATTTCTTTGAGGCATCATGTCAAACAGTTCATGTTCATCAAGTATATGCTTCCACACTTTACATACATGTCTTGCAGAGTACTTACAACTACAATATTTGACCAATTCCTATATGCTTTATGCTTTGATGGATGTCTATACCGTGTTCCAAAGATACAATTTCGAAGGTTTTGGAATTTGGATTTACACCCGCCAATTTGGTGCATGGGCACCAAATTCATGTTTTTTGCAAGTTTAGTCAAATGAGGTCTAATGATAGGTTTTTTTTCGATGTTTTTAGTTTATTTGGTCTAATAAGGTTATAATAGACCATGTGCAAGGTCAATAGAGTCATTTTGAGTTCATTTTACAAAAGTTATCAACATGTATACAATGGATATACCTACACATGCATGGATACAATGGTCAATGATGATAGAAAAATGTTAAAACTAAAAATAGATGATCACATGGATCTTTTGCCTGATTTCTTAGCTTTATATGTTACTGCTACATCATTTTCAAGGTCTTGGTTGGCTGGATTAGTAAGAGGAAACCATGGAAAGGCCTTGAAAACATTTGAGTGATGCAAGAAATAGAAGCTATGATGTAGAATAATGGATGTACAAATCTCTCCCAACTCAAGATCAGCCTTGTTACAACATCATATTATTGTTTTATACATGAGGAAGGATAAAATGGGTGTAGCCCTTAAGATCCCTAAGATAGAAAAACTACCAAACTTCGATAGAGGTTTTCTCAGAATTTGTAGTAGCTGGGAACATTCTATTTGGACCTGTAGGTGCACGTGGGGTCTGTCCACAATAACCTCTCTCAGTTTCATTCAACTCCATTCTATTTGACTGTGCCAAAATCAAACACATTCTTGCAAAATGCTTCAGTTTCATGCAGTGGAAAGGTGCTAGGAGTGACATTTTGCATTCCATATCTCGTGGGGCCGAACAAACTTCGACAACACATTGGGTTGGGTGGGTAAATGCCAAGGGAGATCTCGTTTCATGTGCCAAGCGTCGCAGTCATTCGGGGTAGCAAGCTACTAGCAAAGTCCCTTAAGATCCCTAAGATGAAAAAATGCCAAACTTTGACAAAGCAGTTCTTAGAATTCATGGCAGCTAGGAATGTTCTGTTTGGACCTATAAGTGCACGTGGGGTCTGTCCAAAATAACCTCTCTCGGTTTTATTCAACTCTAGTATATTTGACCGTGTCAGAATCAAACACATTCTTGCAAAATGCTTCAGTTTTATGTAGTGGAAAGGTGCTAGGAGTGACATTTTGTATTCCAACGCGTCGGGGTGGGTTGGTAAATGCCAAGGGAGGTCTTGTTTCATGTGCCAAGCACCCAAATCATTTGGGGTAGCAGGCTACCGGTAAAGTCCCTTAAGATCCCTAAGATGAAAAAACTACCAAACTTTGACAAAGCTGTTCTTGAAATTCATGGCAGTTGGGAACGTTTTGTTTGGACCTACAGGTGCATGTGGGGTTCGTCTACAATAACCTCTCTCCATTTCTGTCAACTCCAGTCTGTTTGACCGTGCTAGAATCAAGCACATTCTTCCAAAATGCTTCAATTTCATGCAATGGAAAGGTTGCCATGGGCCATATTTTTTGTTCTGCTCATCGTGCGGCTGAACAAACTATGCCAACATGTCGGGGTGGGTGGGTAAATGGTAGGGAAGGTCTCATTTCGTGTGCCAAGTGTCCCAGTCATTTGGGATTGTAAGCTACCGACAAAGTAGAAAGTTGCTAACACTAAAATTTTGCATTCCATAAGCCTTGGGGGGAAAACAACTACACCAACACATCTAGGTGGGTGGGTAAATGCTAGGGGAGGTCTCATTTCATGCGCCAAGTGTGTCAGTCGTTCTGAGCTGCAAGCTATCAGTAAACTCAAAAGGTGCTAAGAGTGACATTTTGCATTCCATAGCTTGTGGGGCTGAACGGATTTCTCCAACACATCGGGGTGGGTAGGTAAATGCCAAGGGAGGTCTCATTTTGTGTGCCAAGGGCCACAGTCGTTCGGGGCAATAGGCTACCAACAAAGTCCCTTAAGATCCCTAAGATGAAAAAATGCCAAACTTTAACGAGGAAGTTCTCAGAATTCATGGTAGATGGGAACGTTCCGTTTGGACCTACAAGTGCATGTGGGATCCATCTACAATAATCTCTCTCAGTTTCATTCAACTCCTGTCTGTTTGACTGTGCCAGAATCAAATGCATTCTTGCAAAATGCTTCAGTTTCATGCAGTGGAAATGTTTCCAGTGCCATATTTTTTGATCTGCTCATCGTGGGGGTGAACTGATTGCGCCAACACGTCAGGGTGGGTGGGTAAATGCTAGGGGAGGTCTTATTTCGTGTGCCAAGTGTCTCAGTCATTCCGGGCTACAAGCTATCGGCAAACTCGAACGGTGCTAGGAGTGACATTTTGCATTCCATAGCTTGTGGGGCTGAACGAACTTCGCCAACATGTTGGGGTGGGTGAGTAAATGCCAAGGGAGTTCTCATTTTGTGTTCCAAGCACTGCATTCGTTCAGGGCAGCAGGCTACCGGTAAAGTCCCTTAAGATCTCTAAGATGAAAAAATTGCCAAACTTTGACAGGGCAGTTCTCAGAATTTGTGGTAGCTAGGAACATTCCGTTTGGACCTACAGGTGTATGTGGGATCCGTCTACAATAAGCTCTCTCACTTTCATTCAACTCCTGTCTGTTTGACTATGCCAGAATCAAACGCATTCTTGCAAAATGCTTCAGTTTCATGCAGTGGAAATGTTGTTAGGTGCCATATTTTTTGATATGCTCATCGTGGGGGCAAACTAAATATGCCAACACATCAGGGTGGGTGGGTAAATGCTAGGGGAGGTCTCATTTCATGCGCCAAGTGTCTCAGTCATTCCAGGCTGCAAGCTACCGACAAACTCGAAAGGTGCTAGGTGTCGGTAGCTTGCAGGCTAGAATGACTGGGATGCTTGGCACATGAAACTAGACCTTCCCTACCATTTACCCACCCACCCCGATGTGTTGGTGCAGTCTGTTCAGCCTCACGATGAGAAGAATAAAAAATATGGCACCTGACAACCTTTCCATTGCATGAAATTGAAGCATTTTGCAAGAATGCATTTGATTCTAGCATGGTCAAACAGACTGGAGTTGACTGAAACGGAGAGAGGTTATTGTGGATGGACCCCACATGCACCTATAGGTCCAAATAAAATGTTCCCAGCTATCACAAATTTTGAGAACAGTTCTGTCAAAGTTTGGCAATTTTTTCGTCTTAAGGATCTTAAGGGACTTTACCGGTAGCATGCTGCCCCGAATGACTGGGATGCTTGACACACAAAACAAGACCTCCCTTGGCATTTACCCACCCATCCCAACGCATTGGTAGAGTCCATTCAGCCCCACGAGCTATGGAATGCAAAATGTCACTCCTAGCACCTTTCCACTGTATGAAATTGAAGCATTTTACAAGAATGTGTTTGATTTCAACATGGTCAAACGGACTGGAGTTGACCAAAATTGAGAGATGTTATTGTGGACGGACTCCACATGCACCTATAGGTCTAAACAAAATGTTCCCAGATGCCACGAATTCCAAGAACTACTCCATCAAAGTTTGGTAGTTTTTCATCTTAGGGATCTTAAGGGACTTTGCCGGTAGCCTGCTGCCCCGAATGACTGGGGTGCTTGGCACATGAAATGAGACCTCCCTTGGCATTTACCTGCCCAACCTGATGCATTGGTGAAGTCCGTTCAGCCCCACGAGCTATGGAATGCAAGATGTCACTCCTAGCACCTTTCCATTGCATGAAACCAAAGCATTTTGCAAGAATGCATTTGATTCGGCACGGTCAAATGGACTAGAGTTGAACGAAATTGAGAGAGGTTATTGTGGATAGACCCCATGTGCACCTACAAGTCCAAACAGGTTTTTTGGAATACTACATTACAAAGTTTAAGATAACATTAGGTATTTCAAAGTTTAAGTTTAAGTCAACATTACAAAAATACTATAAAGTTTAAGATAACATTAGGAATTTCGAATTTAACTATGCAAGTAGATATATTACCTGGTTGCATTAGATCTAATATGTGGTCAAAGTCAACTAATAATTCCATCTCTGTTAATTCTAGTGCCGTCAGGGGTCGATACGTGTCAAGTGGGCTAAGACAACTGAACTGCCATTCGTCAACCCACTCCTATGACTCGCACTCATTCTAGGCTTGAATTGTACATGGAGAACAAAAGAACGCCATCTTTCACATATGTATACTCCATGAACCTGCAATTGAGGTTCTGATAGAGTGTAGCTCACTTGATCCTGTCAGTGTACAACAATCCTCATATGGTGCAATGTTAGTATCATCTATCAACCAAAAAAATCTACGAACTAAAGACTTACCTTCATTACCTGGACCCATCGAAGCATTACACCACTCGATAATTGATTTTGCATCTATCAACTTTGCATTGTCTTTATACTTTAACTCTTCTAGTGCTATGGCTCTTTTGATACACGCTCCTGCACCATTATGCTCCCCCTTTCCATGCCTGGCCTCACAAAATTTCCACATATGCTGAACACCTGTAATATTATGCCTCCTGATTATCCAATAGAAATTCTGTGAGTTCTTGAATTGTGATGCAAATTTATCCGACCATATGATATGTTGACTAAATGATATGCCCCTTCTAGCCAAATCATTGTAGAACACCTGAAAACAACCTTGCACGAACTCTACAGAATGCGTGCGATCATCGCTTATATAAAAATGATACTCCCTTATGATCTTTCTGTCATCCTCTGTACTATCATTCACATGAATGAATGCAATGTGCACAAATACCTGTGTCGAGTTATAATATTGGGATTGCACCTCACACTGTGGCTGTAGACTATAGTTCTCTATAAAGTCAATGACTGAAACAATGCTACCAACTGGAAATGTGTCCTTGCATAACTTGAATTGCAAGTCCAACCATCAAGCTCTATGGGCATGTCTTACATACTCATACACTATGTTGTCATGAAATATAGGCATAAACTGATACACTAGAATCTTCTAAATAACATATTCACACCTCTTTTCTTCTTTACCATCTCTTGTATTGTATGCCACTGTTTTATAATTTTTGAACTCTACTAGTTCGTTTCCAACCACGTGTTCTTTCTACATGTTCACATATTGGCATACGTTGCAAGCCACTGGAATGTTGACATGTGCCATCCAAGCATAATTTCTTGTAGAATATTTGACCTTCTTCTCTATCACATAAAATTATTGATATGAAGTCACTCGAGGTAGTTGGTGGGGCACATATGCCACAATCCTGCAAAACATTGTTAGTATGCAAATCTAAACATATAAACCAATAAACATCAAAATGGTTAGAAAATTCAATATGTAATCTACAATAAGTAGTGCGTGTGTGATTTATTTTGACAAAGAAAGGTTTTAGCATTTCAAAATATCTTTGAGAAATTTTAATTTGAGGATACTTCTCTAGAAATTTACCAAAAAACTGTGTTTGAGTCATATCCAAAAAATGCTTTGGATGTGGCTCACGGTTTCAACTACCAATTCTCCTTCTTACCACATCCCTTTGATTCATAGATACCCTTGTGTAATTCTTCCAAAAGTCTTTAATTAGTGATCTCAAAGCTTTGACAACAACTTTATCTTTCTGTGGGAGTCTCCCAGAGAATGCCCACAATTCATTAGTGTTTAGATCCTCAACTCTTTGACTACTTCCAATGGCTCTCATTAGAGTTTTTCTATTTATTTTCAATGCTTAACTTGTCTTTCTAATGAGGCGAGCTTTTTTTGTTTGTTGGCTTACAATTGTCGATGTAATGACACATCATGTGACATTACTATCCTTGGTGCGTGAAGTGGAACCCACACTCTCATTAGCACTCATTAGATTCTTGACAATTGATTTTTCACTTGAGGCATTTGTTGTTCTTAGGCCAAGAATCTTCATAGTGGGCCTAAATTTCATATTTCTCATTAGTTCAACAAAGAGTTGACATCTTCTGGTTTCATTTAAATTCTTAAAGAATAATTTCCATATCTTATTCGCATATCTTTGGCAAGTGCACATGGGAATCTTATCTTGCATGGGCTCCAATACATTCTCATCAATATAAATTAGAAACTTAGGCCTCCTATGCAAGATTCTAGGAGGCATTTTATTTGGTAAAGTAGACTGAACATTAGGAATTTCTTCAATATTTACTTGAGATGGGATAGATGACGTACCTTTGATTGGAGGTGAAAAGGTTGAAAATGACGTATGCTCAACTTGAGGTGTGAATGATGGTGTGTCACCAACTTGAGAAGAAAATGCAGATGTGCCTTCTACTTCACTTGTGAAAGATGGAGTGTCTCCAATTCAAGAAGATAATGATGGTGTTCCTTCAACTTGACCTGTGGATGATGGAGTGCCTCCAACTTGGAGATTCACTTTCCTCATTGCATGGAGGTTTTGCATTCATTTCCTTTGTGCCACCAATTTCATCTCTTAGCTTCGTTAGACGTGTCACGTTCCTCTTCAATTGGCAATGGTGGATTGTCTTCTTGTATGGTTGACAATTTCCTACTTTCCTGAATTCGCCTCATTCTTTCTCTTTTCCTCTCATTCGCAGCTTCACGCTCTTCTGGTGTTATAGTCTTTGCTCATTTTCTCGGCATGATGATGATTTCTACAAGCATGAAGAATAAGACAATGATAATTAGAAATTTTATAATGACAATGAATAACACAGTTAGAATGAATAACAAGGTTTTACAAACTTCTGAATAAGACACTTCATATCAAGATAACTTGAACATACATAAGTCATGGAGTATGCATTTGAGCACACATATAAGTCATGTAGTATACACTTGAACATACAAAGTCATAAATGATGCACAAACAACACTTTTAGTCTTAGATTTGATGAACTTCCAATTGCTGCCCCAACACTGTCATGAACAATCATTTAGGACAGTCATCACACTTTGTCATATAGGTTCTTCACACCTTTTTACCAATCACAAAACGCACCAAGTATACAATGGAATACACAAAGTCATGGAGTATACACTTGAACATACATAATCATGGACTATACACTCAAATACGTGCAAAGTCATAAATGATGCAAAGGAAGGGTGGAGTTCATGAAAACAGACCCAAAAGTGATGCAATGTAGGGTTTCAACACAATTCAAAGGAGGCATATTTCACAACAATGGGCTCATGACTAGCTCCATGACTCAATGGCAACATGGAAAACATACCATCAAATGAAGAACCAACAACTTATTGCTTTGTTTATCACTTGGCAGACCTTTTCCAAGTTAATGTAGACTAATTCAATGTATCAACACCCCTCATGCAACTTAAATGCTTCTACCATAGGCCCTTCTTTCTTTGACTATCCTAATGCTAGTAGCCCTCCAAAATAGACTGTCAGAACTTTTCTCTCAGGATAGACACTGAAACCCAAAACTATTGACATTTTTGGATACCCTTTAAGCTCATCTAAAATATATCCTAAAATAGGTATAGGTCATTTTGCAACACAAGCCCCAAAAACTGACTGTTATGTTTCCTAGAAAGGGGTAATTAACCTTGTTTTCCAAAGCAACTCCACAAAATCCTTCTACCAAACTTCCAAACTAAATTGCAATGTTCAATACAGACCTCAAATGGTCAAATCCACCACTTTTGTCCATGGAAAACACTACAAAACCCCAAAACTACAAAACCCTTGTTAATGCCAATTCCATGCTTGTATCATGAGGGTTTATAGAAAGTCTATGTTTCCAAGCTTATTTTTCTTTGTTGATGCCTCAAACACATTCAATTATGTCTGCACATGCTTAATCAATCACTTGGAATGATCCTCTAACTATTTTTCCATCAAACCCTATCTCTATACCTCCAATTTGCTCAAAACAATAGCTCTGCCAGCCTAGGGTATCATCACACATACAACAAATTCACATCCCTATAATCTACAAAATTTTAAACAAGAAATACATCCTTTCTAAATCCAATCCACAAATTGTCAAGTGTTCACATTGGTGGAAAAGAGTCACAAACTACTTTCTTGCATTTAAACCACATTGCAATATTTTAACAACTTTTACAATACTTGAAAAATGAACCTCAAATAACCTCCTAGGACCTAAAACATGTTCAAAATGGTCTCTTAGACCTTATTATAACATCGAAACATGCCTTGACACTTCAAAACACAACTTGACACATATTTACAAGACCTAGACAAACTCAAATTGACAAATTGACAAATTGTTCTTGCATGTTCTCCATTGTTTGGGATGCTTTCAAAAACCTCAATATAGATTTGGGAGCCTATTTCAAACATTCTAAAGGTGATTCCAATAGGTATTAAACACCTAGACTCAAAAGCAAACCCTAACTTTCTTGGGTGCCAACACTTACTCAATGATTGTAAAACTAGTCCTCTTGGGACAGTCATAATAAAACTTGTCTAACCCTTGAAGAATGCTCTAAAATCCTTTATTCAGGTCTATAGGACCTTCTAAGACCCCTTCACAACAAGGAATATGCATGACCAACACTTTTAGACTTAGATTTGATGAACTTCCAATTGCTGCCCCAACATTGTCATGCACAATCATTTAGGACAACCATCACACTTTGTCAAATAATGGCCAAGAAAGCTTCAAAAATCCTTGAGTAGGTCTAAAAGACCTTCATATAGATTCTTCACATCTTTTTCCCAATCAAAAAATGCACCAAGTATACAATGGAATACACAAAGTCATGGAGTATACACTCGAATACATAGTCATGATATACACTTGAATACGGGTCATAGAGTATACACTCGAATACAAATACAAAGCCATATCTAGTATACACTTGAATAACAAATCATGAAGTATACACCTAAATGGAAAGAGGATATTTAGGGTAGAAATTTAATACACTTGAATTATGGACTATGAATCTTATGAAGGAGAAAGTTGGGAAGGTTTCCAAAAGACTCTAATACTATGATAGTCATAGTGAACTGATGTACATAAATAGTTTTGTTCCTTCAAGACTATCATGAGTATTTCCATAAAGGAAAATAGGGCTGCCAAGAGACTTCAAAACTATTTGAAACCATAAGGTTTTGAGAGATCACTATGTAAAGGTATATCTCTAATACTAAGCCTCCCTTTGACCCTATCAACTCTTAAGAACATCACCTTGACTGCTCTTGACTATCTTGCCCCTTGAAGGCCATTGTTTGGACTTTAATATGAGTATTAAATCATTATTTTAGGTTTAGAAATCATGAATTGTATGGTTAATTTTTTACATATATGAGTTGTATGGAGGTGATTTTGAAGGATGACAAAATGAATGCCATCGAAGGGGACTGTAATCAACATAAATTGACCATCCTAATAGTCTTAAACTAGTCCAAAAACTTTGTGATAGTCAAAAGAACATTAACTGTTGAAGATAACCTTCTGGATACTTGTGGCAAAAGATCAAAGATATCTTAAGTAATGCATAGATTAAAAACAACTTCATGATGGTCATGACTATGATAGTGGACTGTTATATAGACTTGTGACTATCCTACACTCATGAAAACCTCTTTTTTAGTGTTTTATCTACTTGTAACTCACTTTGTATCATCTTGTGTCATGATGCTTGTATGTCTGTATATTTGTATATAACCCTCTTCTCTAAAATTTTGTTATGTTGATGAAGTAAATACATAATCTCCATCATATTTTTTATGGATTGAGTGGTATCAAAGTGAGTTGTAACAATTTGTCAAATAGGTCGTGGTGCTCATTTCCTCCATTTTTGTAAGAAAACTATCATTTCATGCATGGTTCTATTAAATGAATTGAATTATGCATGTATTAAGGAATAAAGCCTTCTATATCATCCTAGGGCAAAAATTAAGAATCTTCCAAAATCAATTTTGGCTCCATGTATACACTCGAATATGAGTATGACAAACAATTGTTCACTAAAATTATTTTATGAAGTATTTGATAATGTTTTTCTCTTGTATAGCTAAAAATAGGTGAAATGAAGGCATGGAGGGCCGAAACAAGGTGGAAACATGAGGAATTTGGAGTCTCTTTGACTGAACTAATTGATATACCTAGACACACACACACACACACACACACACACACACACACACACACACACACACACACACACACACACATATTAGAACATAAAAAACATAAAAAACATAAAGACATAAAGAACATAAGAACATATATATGTGAATTAAAATAGACATAAATTGAACATACCTTAGAATTTGATATTGCAGTTGACCAATTCTTCAAAATCCTCAAATTCTTGTTTTTTGCAAGTTTGATTATGAATTCTATATAATTCTAGGATAGGATTACTAAAATTTATGGAAAAAATAGACATATATCATCAAATTCAATCTATATATCAATGGTAATTAGCTTTGAAACAAAATCACACATGAAACATGAAACTTTCAGTTTGAATAATCAATTTTTCTCCAAAAACATGAAAAATCACTTCTTCTACGTTGAAAAAACAAAAAAAGGTAGTGAATTGATATAAAAATGATTGTCAATTAGTCAAACAACATGAAAAACATTTTTTTGTCTGATATACTCATGAAAAGCAGGAATAAAAGTCATGTGGGGTCTAAAACACGGATCCCACATGCTTTTTTACCATTTTTCATGCTTCCCAAAATGCGATCACATTATAACACGATCACGTTATGGGAAGCATGATAACATAAAGGTAACCTTGTATCTACATGGGAGAGTCTCTCTCTCTCTCTCTCTTCATTTCTCTATCCTATATATAGAGAGGGATCGAGAGATATGGAGAGATACAGAGGGACATGGAGATAGAGAGGATAGGTGAGATAGAGACAGGGAGAGGGAGAGATGGGGATTGAGATAGAGAAAGGGGTCTATACAGGGAGAAAGATAGAGATACATATATATAGAGAGGGGAGATATAGGGAGATAGATCTAGCAAGGGAGAGATAGATAGGGAAATATAGAGAGAGACGTAGAGAGGGGTATATTAAGAGACGGGTTATGAGGATAGATAGCTCGATAGGGAAAGAGATCAAGAAATGTCTAGAGACATAGGGAGAGAGATTTCAAGAGGTAGAGGGATGGGGAGAGATAAAGAGGAGGAGAGAGAGGTAGTGAGGGATAGATTAAGAGATAGGGATCCCTATTCTCCCCTCTACCTAAACCACAAACGTAAACCTCTAAACCTTAAACCCTAAACCCTAACCCCTAACCCCTAACCCCTAAACCCTAAAATCAAGAAACCCTAAACCCCTAAACCCCTAAACCCTAAACCCTAAAACCTAAACTCAAGCAACCCTAAACCCCTCCCGTAAACCCTAAACCCTAAAATTGAGCATCCCTAAATCCCTAAAGCCTAAATAATTCCCCTAAACCCTTACCCAAAACCCTAAACCCTATTTACTTGAGCAACCCTAAACTCATGTAAACCTCAAATAGTGAGGGAGGGAGGGAAAGAAAGGTAGAGTTAGAGAGAGGGGATTGAAAGAGATCTAGCAAGATAGAGAGATAAGGAGATAGAGAGATAGAGAGGTAGGTATAGTTAGAGAGAGGGATATAGGAGACAGAGACATCTCTCCCAGGATCAGTCTCCTTTGTGTCTCCCTATTCACCTCTCTACCTAAACCATAAACCTAAACCTTTAAACCTTAACCCCTAACCCCTAAACCATAAATAATGCCCCTAAACCCTAACCCCTAACCCCTAAACCCTAAAAATGAGCATCCCTAAACCCCTAAACCACAAACCTCTAAATCATAAAACTTGGAAGCAACCCTAAACCTCTATCTCCCTATCTCTCCCAATCTCTATAATGTGAAAACATGAAAACATTAAGCTTTCATTCCAACCAAATTCATTCCTAATCAATCCCAAATCATCCCTAATCCATTCAATTTCATCTCTAATCATCCCTAAACCACTTCTAATCAGCCCTAAACCACTTCACACCATCCCAAATCACATCCAAATCAATTTAACTTCATCCCTAATCTTTTTCAAATCAACCTAGATTTCATCTCAAATACCATCCCTAAACTATTCCTAAATCATTCGAATTATTCCCTAATCAGCACTAAACCACTTCAAACCATCCCTAAAACCATTCTAATTGTATACGCCTAAAAATGACATGACTCTACCTAAATAAATATTCTTAATATTTATTTCATCTTAATATTCCTCTACTAATAAATAAATAAATCAATTTATTTATTTGGTTCATTTTCCTCCCAAAAATTAAATAAAATCACTTATTTAATTAGTTTCATCAAATTCTTCCAAATCCTCTTATCTACAATTAAACAATTCTTAATTATTTAATTAAAGTCAATTGTTCCTCCAAATTTAAATAAATCAATCAAATTTATTTAAATTTTCTCAATCTCTAAAAATAAAATATAATCAAATATTTTATTTATTCTTCTAATTGTGCACAAACAATCAAATAAATTTATTTATTTAATTTGCTTTCTTATCTTCTAGTTCCTAAAAATCTTTGAAATCTTCTAAAAATAAATCTTGTTCATCATGCACATGAAATTAAATAATTTATTATTTAATTTCCCTCAAATCATGCAAAAAGCAAATTACAAGTTGAGTTAATTAATTTAATCAATCTTGTTTTTATCAACAACTCTTAAATTAGAAAAAAAATTCTAATTTATGAAATCAAATCTTATCTTTATCAAGAAAGCAGTTAACTCAAACAAGACAGTTTTTTGTGTGACACTTGTCCTCTTTCTATTCGTGCACATCCTCTCAAGTTTCCTCAATGTTTGATCTTCTTATTCATTCTATACCATTGATCTTCTCTCTCACAAGTCTATAAATACAACCCCTATTCTTCTATTTCAAGAATCCAAGCTTTCAATAAACTTACTCTGCAGGAATCACAACGCGCATTTGGCACCAAACCATATCCATAGCTTGTGATCACCATTATCATTGTATTGAAGATACTCTTCATTGCAAGAACTATCATAGCCGTTCTCTATTGTCATCTTGAAGAAAAAGCAAGGAAGTACACCTTCTGAGGGCTACATTCATACAATGAGATCAATTGAGATAAGCAACCAATGGAAGTTGTGAAGTAACAAGATTTGTAAGGTAGTGTTCTTTGTGTTTTGAATCTTGATTATTTCTATTTCATTGAGTTATTGGGCTATTATCGATATATTGATATTGCTCCACATTTTCCCGTAACATCTTTGGCACCCACCGTGGTGCATTGCCCTCAATTTAACCTCAAAATTGAATTTTTGTGCGTAAGGTTCCATACACAGGAAGTTTCTGTGCATCTATTCACTTGTAACATGCATCTATTCTCTGTAGTGATGCATTTGCTTAATCAACACATATACTCATTGAATCAGCGCATCTATTCTCTAAATCAATGCATATATCCGACCTACACTTTTATTTCATGTTTCGACACTTTTATCTGTAACTGCGCATATATCTTTGCACATCTATGCTCTGTATCTGCGCATATATCCTCTATAACTACACATTTATGCTGACAGGGTTCTTGAGATATTTCTTGTAATTTTTCTAATGCTAACATCTCTCGAAGGAATATTCTCGGATCTGATTTGCAGGTTAGGGGCTGGTTAGACATTTAGTTGCATTGTTAACTCATGTAATAGATCTAATTAGCAAGGAAAGTAATTGGATTATTCATGCAAATCTTATCTAGATCTAAATAGGAAGGCTATAATTTGAACTTGTTGCACCAACAACTCAAACATAGTCCCAACTAGGAGGATCTAAAATTGAACCATTGCTTTCTATTTGCTTCTTTCAAAGTTAACAAATCTTGTGTGTGCCCAAGTAGAGTAACTCATTTAGTCTTTTTATTTTTAACTAGGGGAAAAGAACCATTGTTTATCATGATTTTGGAATGATAATAGGACTATGCTCTCCCCTTAACTGGGTGACCAAAATGCCAGAATGATCATTTCACATGTTTTTCCTTTAGAGAGGTTTACCCTTGGATATCCTTCCGTCCAAGTGGGAACGACCTTAAGTGGTAATGAGCTAACGCTAAGCTCTTCTGATCCACTATAAATAAATTGTGTTTGAGGCGAAAGATTCAAGAAACGAGTGCTGATTAGTTATATCGACAACCAGCCTCCCCCAAAACCCTCCAAGGCACAACCCTTGAAGGCTGGGAGACTCCATAATGGAGAGTAGCACTTCCGTACGTATAACCACTCGAGTGATTGCCCTTACTACTTATCCATTGTTTTAGAAGCCAAAATCCCCTGTAAATTGGTGCTGAAAAGAGCGATTATCATCTTCCTAAGATGACTCACATTCTTATGATTCAATAGTAGAGATAACAAGGAAATCCTAAGGTTTGCGAGCCTTGGGAACCTGAAACTTGGTGTATTGGAGAAGTTTGTGGAATTGTAAGGGGGAGCCCATGTCCCAAGTTCCTAAGTTCTCCGCTTTGAATAGCGTAGCTAGTGTAAAAACCAAGTGAGAATTTGGTTTATATTGCCCTTGCCATCCTAGGATTTGTACTTGTTTTTTTAAAAAAGTTGAAATCTAAAAAAAAAATCAAAATCATGAAAATATTTTATGTGTGTTGTGTCTTTCTTGCCATAGTTGAAAAATCAAATCAAAGAGACCAACTTTCAGCCAAAGAAAACCAAAAACATTGAAAAATCAGTCAAAAACAACCAAAAAAGACAGAGCTGTGCATTTGTTCCTTTCTACTATGCATCTTCTCTTCACTGTGCATCTGCTCATTCCTACTGTGCATCTATCCTGTTCCACTGCACATTTATTCTTTACCAAACTTGTGCATATATTATCTATTCCTGCGCTTTTACATTTCACCAGATCTATGCATTTACTCTCTTCTGCTGCGCGTTTACCCTCTATTCCTACGCATCAGTCATAGTGAGCTATTCTGTACATTTGCTGGGAAAAACATTTATCTTTTCGAGCACCCATTTCAATCTTGTTTCAGTTTCCCAGATCAGATTAATTGTGCAAGTCACTTATCCCATCCATTTCCACAACGTAGCCACTTTTCCAACACTCGCCTCGTTCAAAAACTTTCCAAAACTTCCCAAAACTGAATCAAAGTAGCAAAACTAGGTTACAACAAGGCAATTTTAGATCATATCAAACTCAAACATCCCTAGTAAGTCTTCACTATCAGGATCTATCATCCTTCTCTCTCAGAACTTCACTAGTGTGTTTGATGCAAAACTAGTCTCTATCAAGTAATCAGATTACTCACCATCCTTACTTGTAGCTACCGTTTTGTATCGACTAGTTTGTTTCAAAGCCATAGATCAAAGAAAGCCCTTGTCAAAATCTTATCACCACAAGTATCCCCTTCATTGCAACCTCCAAACCTTGTCAAAGCTTCCAATCTCACACCCCCCCATCCCAAGTCACATTGCATTGTCCTAACTAGATCCCAAAAACAAAAATAACTTGAAATGGTGGGCACATCCAATAGAATTGTATCCACTCATGATAGTGATGAGGAAATATCCCATGAGGACTTACAAGAAGCTCTACAAGACTGAAATTTCCAACGCATGATGGACAAAGTGCTCAACCAAGACCCTAGCAAATTCTTTCTCCACCTAGTAAACCAAGGAGTCAAGCTCCCTAAAGACTTTAACATCACGACATTGAAGGAAATAGAAGAAGAAAGAATCCATGAGGATAGCACACATGAGGAAAGAACCATAGACAAAGGCAAGAAATCCATTGACTCTACCACGCCTCTAGACACATTGACCAAACAAATTCAAAACCTACAACAACAAATAGTGGACCTCCAAATAGGGACATCCACTAAACACTATTCGTTGGAGGATATATCACCATACCTCTTTGATAAGAGCTTGAACACGGTCCCCTTTCCCTTTAGATTTGAAGTGCCAAAATTTGACAAATATAGAGGAAAGGGTGACCCTAGAGACCACATCAGAGAATTCAACGCTACATGTTTAGAGGTGGCCCACAATGAAAATTTTCTCATGAGACTCTTCCCTAGATCTCTCGGTGGACAAGCCATGGAATGGTTCTCTTGACTTCCCCTGGGTATTTGTACTTTTGATGAGTTAGTGAATAAATTTGTAACGAATTTCTCGTATAATATCGAACATGAGGTATCCATGCTTGACCTTTTCAACACAAAACAAAAAAGTGGTGAATCTTTCGTTGCTTTCTTACAAAGGTGGAGGCAACTCACCAGCAAATGTCCTCATCATATACCAGAAAAACAAATGCTTGAAATGTTTGTCTATAATCTTAATCCCAATCTTAGCTATCAAATTT
The DNA here is from genome assembly GCA_027924645.1 of Cunninghamia lanceolata. NCBI lineage: Eukaryota > Viridiplantae > Streptophyta > Pinopsida > Cupressales > Cupressaceae > Cunninghamia > Cunninghamia lanceolata. The sequence continues at coordinate 5,358,948 of BSBN01000562.1, read as the reverse complement.
AGATCCAATGCCCTACCACATTTGTGAAAGTCATTGAGATGGGGTTATTTATCGAGAAAGCTATGATTGAAAAAGGACAAATCAAATTGTTCAAAGACACTCCTAACTCAAACTATACCACAAATAAATTGAAATTCTGGACTAAAAACAAGAACATAGTCAATGATGGTGTGGTTGATGCAAAAAAAGTGACTTCTAGACAACCGATCTTAAACCTCAAAGGAGCATCGAACACTGCTACGCAAAGCAAACCTTCATCAAACGAACCAAGGCAACTGTACAGGTACAACTTTCAAAATAGACAAAAATTTACACTACTAGGGGAGTGATTAGAGTCTGCTTTGAGAAAGTTATTGGCAAACAATGAGATCACCCTTCCCTTCATAAGTGACTATGAACCTCAAGTCAAACCTCCTTGGTGGAAAGACACTAATTTCTGTGAGTATCATAGGGGAAAAGGACATAAAACCAATGAGTGTATTCGTCTGAAAAATATCATACAAGACTTGTTAGACCAAAATCGTGTCGGCATAAAAGACCACCCATCTAATGAATCATATGTGGTGTACAAGGATCCGCTCCTTAACCACAACAGGCAGAATAATCCAAACAATAACAACAACAACAACAACAATCAACATAATCGTAATAACAGAAACAATGATGCAAATTACACAAATGTACCATTCAAGTACACCATTAATTGCATAACAGAGCACATCCCACAAATCAATATGCTCACATTTAACAAACAATTAGATCCCAATGCAAAATCTGATTGCAACATGACTACCTGTAGCAGAAAAGTCACCTTGCACACACTCCCTCCAAGGTCGTCATCCTCACCATCTACCCCCCACCAATACAACATCATAGACCAACTATGGAAGACTCCATCCCACATATCCATAATAGAGTTGTTGCATCTATCACCATCCCACAAAGAGATTCTCGACAAAGCCCTAGTGGAAACCACAGTGCCCACCAACTTGGCCCAAGAGAAGTTTCAAGCCACAGTAGGTCATCTTACCTCACCCAACATCCTCTCATTCACGGAGTAGGATGATCTATCTATATCGCAACCCCATAATGCAACACTACATATTGAGGCCTTCATAAATCGCCATCGCATCAAAAGGGTTCTCATTGATGGAGGAGCAGGTTTGAATATTTGCATGCTTAAATTAGTCCTTAAATTGGGGCTCTCAGAAAATGCAATGGATCCAAGGAAAAAGATCATAATTAAATCCTATGTTGAAGAAGAACGAATAACCAAGGGAATGGTGGTGTTACCGTTAAGAATTGGACCAGTAGTGACAAAAGTTGTTTGCCAAGTCCTTGACAGAGAGCTCGCCTATAATATCCTCCTAGGTAGACCTTGGATACATGCCATGAAAGCAGTGCCTTCCACATACCATCAATACATCAAGTTCCCTCACAATGGTCAGGAAATCACCATCCAGGGGGACCCTGATCCTTTTCAACACTGCAACACTATCCAATCCAAACCTAAAACCATCATACCTAATAATCGAGCTTCCACTTCTTCTTCCTCCCAGCAAGATCCTAGCTCCCAAGCTTCCACATCAAAGGCCAAAGTGCAGAAAGTCAAGATTATAGAAACAGGGGTAGGAGAGTATTCCATTGAGCATTCCTTTTGTGTAGCCAATATTCCTTTATCTCTGAAATCCTTTGGGCAACCTACACCTTTTCCAAAACCATCTACTCCTCTTGAACCTCCCAAAGCTCCCTTTGTCAAATGGGGCACCTTATCAGATGAAAGCAATGAAAGAGATGTTTTGCAATGACTCTACATAGATGAAGATGACACACCACAAGACAAACAACCAAAGCTCCCAACAAAAATCTATGGGCGTGGTCAATCTATCTTACATAGAATGGGTTATGAAGGACAAGGTCCCAACAGTCTAAGAAAAGAGGGAATAACATAACCTATTCAACCCTCTTCATCTTCATCAGCTCAAGACATAAGAGGGCTAGGATACCAAGACAAAGCTAAAAGGTTACCACTTTTTTTGTGGAACAAATCCATAATCTCCAAGAAGCTAGTGACACAGATTCTAATGAATATGAATGGGATGAACTTACAGAACATTCCTATGAGGACAAAGGAATCGATAATGTTTGCACCTATAGCCCCTACCGTGAGGGACAAATACTGAGGCCTAGACCATTAGAGTGTGATTTGCCTATTCTAGAGAGCACAACTTACAAGGAAGGTTAGAGTTCACATGAGATAAACAATCTTGAAGAAAGTACCATCACAAACCTTGTTCCTATCACTCCCCATCCTGACCAAGTATCTATTCTTACCATCACACCCACTGAATCAGATCAACCCATCGACCCCCTCCCCCTAGTACATCTTGAACTAATCGATTGGGATCTATGAGGAACCCCACAACTAGACATGTTCCAAAATGATGATGCCTACATTGACTACATGGAACTAAGAGACCACCTACCTGCGGGAGATCATAAAGCTAGTTTCACCATAGAACTCAACACTGTGGCTTATTTTGGAGAGGGTGCCAAGCCTTTCAGTCACAAAAATATAAAAATCAAACATGGATATGATGGTGAAAACCACTTTGCGGTAGTGTCAGATCCCAAAAAAGTAAAAAAAAAGGACACATTGAATGGTGAAAAACTCTCCGAGGCGCCAGACGATGGAAGGCTTGACACTCTCCCCAATGACATGTATCAGGAGAAGTCTCAAATTGTGGTAGAACCTATAGAACCTATTGACATTGGTACCAAAGGAAATCCCAAGATCATACACTTTGCCAAGTCTCTATCTCCACCAGAAAAGACAAAATTTGTACCCTTCTTCAAAAAGAAATAGGTCAACTTCACTTGGTCTTATGCAGATATGCCCAGGTTAGATCTAGACTTGATCTTGCATCATCTACCACTCGATCTTGGAGTTAAACCTGTTAAGCAAAAACTCAGGAAAATGCATCCACATGTAGCATTGGTAGTCAAAGAGGAACTCAAGAAATTACTAGATGTAGGGTTCATCAGAGTAATCAATTATCCAGAGTGGGTATCCAACATTGTACTAGTATCAAAACCTGATGGTAGAGTTAGATTGTGTAATGATTTCTAAGATCTCAACAAAGCTTGTCACAAAGATGATTTCCCATTGCCTAACATTGACATCATCGTAGACTTGACAGCTGGACACACTATGCTCTCTCTTATGGATGGCTTTTTCGGATACAACCAAATCAAAATAGCGCCAAAAGATCAACATAAGACCGCATTCACTTGTCCATGGGGTACCTTCTGTTGGAACGTCATGCTATTTGGGTTAAAGAATGCAGGTGCTACATACAAACATGCAATGACTACTATCTTCTATGACATGATGCACGTCACCATGGAAGACTATGTGGATGACATCCTGGCCAAGTCTCTTACAAGGGAATCTCACTTAGATGTCCTAGAGAAAGTCTTTTAGCGGTTAGAATAGTTCAAGGCCCAATTGAATCCAAAAAAGTGTGTGTTTGGGGTAACTTCCAGAAAACTCTTGGGTTTCCTAGTGTCAGCAAATGGAATTGAGGTAGATCCTGCGAAGGTCAAAGCTATCATGGAGATGCCACCACCAAGGAACACCACCCAACTACGGTCATTACAAGGTAAGTTACAGGAAATCCGTCAGTTTATCTCACAACTGGTGGACAAGTGTCAACCTTTCACTCATCTCTTGCATAAGAACATTCCATTTAGATGGGATGAGAAGTGTGAAGAAGGATTTCACAAATTGAAAGAGTATCTCATGAATCCACCTATCCTGATGCCACCTATCCAAGGCAAGCTGCTATATCTCTATATATCTGCTACCACAATAGCTCTTGGAGCCCTCTTAGCACAACATGACTATGAAGGCAAGGAAAGGGCTATCTACTACATTAGTCGCACATTAGTGGGGTATGAATTGCAATATTGTCCAATCGAAAGATCTTGTCTTGCTGTGATTTTTGCTTCCTAGAAAGTACACCATTACATGCTTGCACATTCCACCAAACTCATTGCAAAGATAGATCCACTCAAGTACTTGTTAAGCAAATTAGCTCTCACAGGCCGCCTAGCTAAATGGGTAATGTTACTAAGTGAGTATGACATAGAATATGTGGAAAGGAAAGCTATCAAAGGTCAGATTATTACAGATTAGTTGGCAGAGGCACCATTGCAAGATACCACTCCAATGACATTCAAGTTTCCTGATGAATCAATTGTCAGTATCACAACACATTCATGGAAGCTATACTCTGATGGCTCTTATACAAACCATGGATTGCAGGCAAGAATCTTATTGGTCACTCCGCAAGCTGACACAATACCTAAGTCTTATCACCTACTTTTTCCTTGCACAAACAATATTGCAAAGTATGAGGCCTTAGTCATTAGTCTTAAGATGGTAGCAAAATGGAAAGTGAAAGAGCTACATGTCTATGGTGATTCTCAACTCGTCATCAACTAGGTAAATGATGACTATCAGACGAAAGATGACAAGCTCATACCATACAAGCGTATGGTGGATGACTTTAAGGGGTACTTTGTGATAATATCCTTTGAGAAGATTCCTCGCATTAAGAACAAAGTAGCAGATGCCATGGCAACCATCACATCGCTTCTCGACATACCAGAGAATGAGTCACAATTTGAGTTCTTGGTGGAACCAATCATGCAACCAGCTTATGATGTCCCTGAAACCCAATCCATTTGCCTCCTAGTGGGATCTGATTCACCCTTGTATGGTAAAATTTACACCTACCTCAAGGATAACACCTTACCACCTGGCTTATCCAACAATCAATGCCGAACCTTTATTCGCCAAACATCCCGTTATACCATTATCGCTGACACCCTCTATTGCTGAGGTCTTGATGGTACTCTATTTAGATGTCTTGAACGTGAAGAATCTCAAACCACCTTACGAGAAGTACATGACAGAATTTGCGGATCACACTCTAGTGGTCCTACTTTACCTAAGAAACTCATATGTTTGGGATACTATTGGCCGAACATGGAGACAGACTCATATCATTATGTCAAGAAATGCAAGTAGTGTCAGATTCATGGTAACCTCATCCATGCACCAGCTCAGGAACTACGACCTTTAATGGCACCTTGGCCCTTTTGTCAGTGGGGACTCAACCTTGTGGGCAAAATTCACCCTCCCTCATCTAATGGCCACAAGTTCATCATAATTGCCACTGAGTATTTCACCAAGTGGATTGAAGCCGTTCCACTCACCAATGTCACAAGCAAGCAAATTGCTTCCTTCATCCTAAATTACCTCATTTGTCAATACATAATTCCCTCATCCATAGTCATGGATAATGGAAGACCCTTCAAAAACTAGGATGTTCAAGAGCTCTATGACAAGTTCCAAATCCAACACCGCTTCTCCACCCCATACTACCCCCAAGGCAATGGTCAAGCAGAGGCATCCAACAAAACCATATTAAAAATCCTCAAGAAAACTATCAACAATGTCGACCGTGATTGGCACATGCAACTTAATCCTGCTATGTGGGCCCATCGAATCAACATACACACTCCCATAGGTGCCACTCCATACGCCCTAGTCTATGATTTTGAAGCCATTTTGCCCATCGAGGTCGAGTTACCATCTTTAAGGGTGTCATTAAAAGGTCTTATAACTGATGAAGACTATAGAGTTTCTAGACTGCAAGAGTTACAACTATTGGAGGAGAAACAACAAAATGACTTCAACCATCTCAAAGCCTACCAACAAAGAGTGTCACGAAGCTATAACCATAGAGTCCATCCAAGGGTGTTCAATGTTGGTGATCTAGTGCTTAAGAAAAATCCCCACAATCAACAGGATTGGGAGAAGAAAGGAAGGTTTGAACCCAATTGGCTTGGTCCTTATGTAATCATTGTAGCCTATGGATCAGGAGCATACCAATTAGCTACATTAGAGGGTAAGTTGTTCAATGACCCAATCAATAGTATGCATCTTTGCCAGTTCTATACCTAGAGAACCCCAATGTAAGGGGGGGCATAAACGTCAAAAAATAAAAAAAAATCAAAAAAGTCAAAATATAAAAAAAATTTAAAAAATGAAAAAATAGCAAAAAATAAAATTAAAAAAATAGAAAAACAACAAAAAAAATCATCCTCTGGTGAAAACCTGGCAAACAGGCATCATGTGTATTTCAATAAACGTCACAATAAAAGCAAAGAAGTGAAAACCTGGAAAATAGGTGCTCTTTGTGATGAAAACTGCTTCCTCCATCTTTGGGAAACCATCACCTTGCATCTATTCTTCCTACCATTATCCATCATCCAATTGTATCCATCTCACAAAAACCCACTTAACGATAACCTATCATGGCTTGGTACTCTATCATTTTTGTCGCCTTACAACCTAAGGTTTTATCTAGTATCCTATCCATAGCATCAGCCTATCATAACATTCATCGTTTAGTATCTCATCACCCCGAACTACATTGCCTCTGCGTCGTCACATAGGCAAGGCCATCATTGTTGGGCCCCTGAGGTTTCCCATCCATTCCATACCTTTTCACCCATCCTCTGGTCCATCCACATCTGCATCGTTACCTATTGCCTAGGTCTTAGGTCCATCAGGGTTCACGTCGAACTATGTTGCCTCTGCGTCATCACATAGGCAAGGCCATTTATCAATGAGCCCTCGAGGCACTAGGTTAGTCCCTTAGGGCCCGTTTCTTTGTATCCATTGTTAGTTCATCCACAATAAGTTAAACCTTCACTTGATTGGGGGCACGTCCTTGACCTGGTGATAGGGTTGTATTCTGCAATGCCGCATGTTCTAAGAGGAAACCAATAAGGATTGTGATACCTTTCACTAGACACACACACACAACAAAGAATGCTTCCAAGTAGAAATTTTGACGCGAGACATCAACCTATCCAAAGTAAAACAAACAAGTACCTAAACACTCAAAAGGATTTTATCTAAATTATGGCAAGAAGACACATCTAATGCAAGAATGTTTTGTGTTTATGAGCAGGTTAAGTTACAGAGTCTTGATTTTTGTTATCATGTCTTTCTATGCTACTCAAGGATGTCAAAAAGTAGAGATGCTATGATGGGGCATGATTATTTTTCTTTGTTTGTTGCTTGTGGGTTTATCTTTAGTAATGTGAAGCTTTTTCTAAAGACATGATCAAACATAATGATCATCAAGGACATCAGAGGTCTAACATGAAACATGTGTAATCCTTGTCTATTGATATGTAAGAAATACTTAGGTCATCTTGGTTCAATTATACTTAGATGCTTGTATTAACTTGATTTATCAAAATCCATGTAAGCAATACTCAGGTCATCCTAGTTTAATTATACCTAGATGCTTGTATTTTCTTACAACATTTTAAAACACAAAAATAATAAAAAAATGCCCAATGATGAAACAAACACTTCAAAATACTTGCAATATCAAGATGACAAATATCCACATCCATCAGTATCAAATTGCATTCCATATACCATCCATCAATAAATATTTTGTTCACAGTGTCAGAGTTTACAAAAGCTTGTGAGTCCTTCAGTTGAGTCATTCTTCTGTCAAAGTTAATTTTCTATCACTTGTGTCTTTCAACAAGTCTCATCTGTATTGATTGAGTACACTTGGACATATCAAAAACATATAATCATTTTGCATTAAGTGAAATAGTCATTAATTTGATTAGATCATTTGCATTCATGTAAGTGCATTAAGCCATCCATGTATAATCATTTTTACATATCATATTAGGTGAGTTAATCATTAACTTGGTTTGATCATTTGCATACATATAGTTGCATAAAGTCAAACATAACATTGCATTAACCAAATAGATATAAAAAAACATAGCCATAATCATATTGTCTACATTAGATCATCATAGAATGTGACCACATAGGTGCATTTAAATCATCCATATACATTTGTGTCATCATAACATAGATGCATGCATAGTATCCCATCAGAAAAATATCAAAAACATAGCATATAAGCATAACAAGTAAACTGCATCCATGATCTTCGCATAAACATCATACCTATAGGCCATAGTAACTACATATAAAGTGTCATAAACATGTACATCGCATATAAACATAACAAATAAAATGCATCCATGATCATAGCATAAGCAACATACATGTAGGTCATAAGTTGCATCATCATATAAACAATAAAAGTATCCAAGTGTACAATACCAATCTGTCGACCATGAGTCGCATCACATAAGGTGTATACATACATCACAAAAATAATGATACATGTCTCGGTCGCTATATTAAATAACAATGATATATACATATAGCAGGCTATCCATGAGCCATCAAAAATGTGTGTACAAATTCAAAAATGTATGCAAGGTAACAACTAGCCCTGCTATCATGGGATGCTACTCCTGGCACTGTCCCCTCCTCCTCCACCACCACGGCCTAACCCAGACTGTTGTGGGCCCATAATTGATGCTCCTGAGCATGAGTCACCTGCCCTCTGCACAGACACTCCCACTAACTAGCTCCTGTAGCTAGGTGCCCTCTGATCAGCTGGCACCATCCCGTGATACAAACCTCTGTAATATTAGGTCTATGCATAAGCCCTAGCCAACTCCCAATGCCTGTGTCAATTGTGCATGTACTTGTGTCGCCTGTGCCTGTGCCTATGTCAACTATGTGACAAGCATGATTGTAGCTACATCCATGCCCAAGGCAACTATCACCACATCCCTCTCTACTGTGAGAGCCTATACATTGGCAAGGGTTGCATCCCTCTCTGCGGTGATACCAGTGATCACCCCCGTGTCACCCTATACCCGAGCCTCTGCGGCTCTCAACTAAGCTCTAACCTATCGTAGCTGTCCTCGAAGCATGCCAACTATGTCCCCCTATCCCTACTGCTGTGGGGCAGGCTGAACCTGAACCTACGGTCCCTGTGGGGCCGCTACTTGTGGAACCTGTACCTACTGTTGTACCACCTACTGAGGTGGAACCTGCTACTATACCTCCTGCTGGGGTGGAGCCTACCCCACTCTTTGCCGCTATCTCAGCTGGCCCTCACCTCCATCATCTCCTCCATCTCCTCGGCCACCTGCCCCGCCGTCTCCTCAACCTCTGCCATCTCCACTACTCCTCCTCCTCCGCCTCCTTCTCCACCTACCTCCACCCTCCTCCTCCTCTGACTCGGCCTCCTCCAGCCAAGGATACAACTCTCCCAGTCCCGAATATCTAGGAAATAGGTGTGCTACAAACCAGTCCTCATAGTCCTATGTCATGCCTACATCTACTATCTCTCTCCTCATTGGCCATGCCTGATAAGGTATCTACAAGAAGTCTATCTTGGCCTCCTCATAGGAAGCTACAAGTCCCCATCACCTCCTCTCTGCCCAAGTCCTCACAAAAAGAGCTTGTCCCTGTGGCATACCCTGTACCCTCCCAAACTGCCGCATGATACGAGTGACAATGTGTCTCTCCAAGATATGTGGAGTCCACCCAATCAACCACTACATCTAAAAAATGTAGGGCAACTCATTGTCCTCGTCATCCCAGACCTCACAATCTATGTAAGGTCGCCAAACCACTGTGTCCACATTATCCAACTGATGTCACCAGTACTCCAACTTCCCCAGCCTATGCTGAGAAAGTACACCTGCATACCCATATGAGTAAGGCTCATCCCTCTGTTGGCAAGAGACACTATATGGATTCATGGTTGTTGTCATTGATGGCAACAAAGGTCATCCCACATATCCGCAAGTCATGATGTGTCTCTACCGGAAGTCAGAATAAAGAATGTTGTGGTCCGGTGAAGAAGAACAGAGCATGTGGCAAGGTCCGACAGATTGGTCCGGATCTCTCAGAGGAAGTGTCTTGGTGCAGTGCGGATTTGGGGAAGTCAAGAGGACTACCTTGAGTGGTATATTCCAAGGATTTAGCCTCCGGTGATGGACAAGGAAAAAGATATGAATGGTTGAGTACCGGATTCCTGAGAGACAGTGAAAACAGAGGAAGAACTGACTGACAGAGTATCAGACTGCTTTCCGGATGTGTTACTGTTGATGACAGAGGTTGTGAAGGCATGAATCATGTTTGGCCGACATGATTAATGATATCTACAAGTATATGCTTGATCCGCATTGCTTGGTGAGGAAGGATTCAGCCGACAGAACAAGAGTTTGTAAGAAACTAGACTGTTCCGGATGCCGACTAGAAAGGTGATGAAATTACTTATGCGGATATATATAGAGGATGGATTTAGTTGTGAAGGGTGTGATGATGTGGAGATATATGCGAATAAGTCCAGATAAGAGCAGAGGTAGTAAAAAGGATCCGGTATGTGAAAGATAGCAGTATAAAGAACAGAGGAAAGATGAAGTGCAGCAGATCAGTGTACTGAGCCTAACCGGAACTGAACTCCAGCATATGCAGATGCTTCCAATCAGTTCAAGACTGTGATTCTCATCACTTTGTAGACAGTGTGTCTTCTTGTAGGCAGTGGGCCTCTTGTGAGCAGTGTGCTCGGGCAGTGAGCCCTAATTGGCAAGTGCCATTTTTGTAATTTCCTATTCTTCTAACAGAGAATAATTTTTGGGTTAATCACCCCGTGGTTTTCTCCCTTAACAGGGTTTCCACGTCAAAAATACTGTGTCATGTGTTTCTTATTTCATGATTAATGTTTTTGTGTTCGATTCTATGCTGCATCAATTAAAAAGAAACTTCAATAAGGGAAATAATTAGGATAACTGATTCACCCCCCCTCTCAGTTATCAACAATTGGTATCAGAGCTAAGTTCCTCCTAATAGAGCCTAACAGCTTAAGGAAGATCTGGGATTTCAAATGGATGCATATGGTTTAAGGGAGCAACTCAAGACTGCTCTTGAGGATCTTGAACAGTCAAATTCTGAAGTCAGTGAATTAAAGGAAAGACTCAAACAGGCTGATGAATTCATGAGAGAATTAAAAGACAAATTAAGTCTCTCTATGAAAAAGAGAAAGGAGCTGCTTCAACAGTTGGCAAGACAAAGTGAAGAAAGCAATACAAATGAAGAATTGACTGAGCAAACCAAGTTATGTGAAAAGTTATCAAAACAAGTCATTATGTTAAGACATGAAATGGAATCAGGAACTATAAAGTTTACTCAAGAGATTGAAGAAAAAAGAAAGGCTGAAGACAATCTAAGACAATCTCTTAAAGAAAAATCAGAAGAATGCCACCAGATGGACAGGATTATCAGACATCTTGAATCTGATCTTGAAGATGCCAAAGATAATGAAGGAAAACTTGAGGATCAAATTGCCTCTCTCAAAAGAGACCTTCAAACAACAAATGAATATAAAGAGAAATTCAAGATAAGTTCTGCTCAATTTGAAGTTCTTCTTGGAAGTCAAAAGAGGACAGATGACAAGTATGGTTTGGGATATGAGAAAGGAGAAAGCTCCGGATCCGGTCAGAAGAATCTTGGATCAGAAAATCCAAGGAGTAGGCCTAGAAGACCTCCGGTAAGACAGCCAAATGCTCAAAGATATCCATCCTTCAATGGATACTGCCACAGCTGCAACCACTTTGGTCACAAAGCTAATCAGTGCAGAATGAGAATGAATCAGATTAATTCATCCTTCTCTGGACAGTGTTTCAACTGCAAAAGGTATGGACACAAATCCCATGAATGCAGAATTATGCAAGTAAACAAATCATTCAAAGGTAGATGCTTCACATGCAATAGAGTAGGTCATATGGCTAATCAATGCAGATCAAGAGGATATCAGTCAAATATGCAAAGAAATGTTATTTGCCAAATCTGCAATAGGTCCGGTCATAATGCTAAAGTCTGCAGAAACAAGAATCAGGACAAAAGAGGTCCGGTGTATAATCAGAATCAAGACAAGGGTAAACAAAAGATGAATGCGGATGAGGTTAGGAATCAGATGAGCAAGATTTGGGTGAAGAAAAGTTCAGAGAATGTAGAGGTTGGATCCGCACCAGACTCTGGTGCTGATATTTCTTTCGGAAATTAAAAAGTGAGCTCAGGCTCAGGGGGAGACTCAAAGAAAATCTTGTTCCCCCAGCCAAACAAGTGGTGCCGGATGTGGCACAAGATGCGGATCAAAGGGTTTGTAGACATGAGTCTTGAGATACTTCAGTCAAGTTTTCAGAGGTCCGCATGGAGTTATGAAGAAGCTGTGATCGATCAAATAAGACCTGTTTAGGGAGATGCTCCGGTATGATAAAGGATTACAAAAAGGTCCGGAAAGATCCGGAAATGCACTATCTTGTTCTGCGGATTGGACAGAGTGTTTGGGATGTTCTTGTAATATGTTACCTCGATTTATTCATGATTGAAAGATCTGGATGATATCCACAGATCAGGACTAATCCGGGATACTCCAAGCTATCCAGACAAGGCAAACCGGAATGATGTAGGTGAAGCATTTATTGCAGACAGATATTAGGGTTCGCGGAGCAATTTAAGGGATTTCTCAAAGATCATTTGCCCATTCTGCACTCGAGAAGAAGCGAAAAGTGGAGCTCTGCAACAAGGTTCATCAAGCACACCAAGGATCTCCTGCTGAAGTTATTGCATAAAGAAATCAATCCAACCACTCCGTGCAAACCGAAGGCGCATAAGGTATTCTCTGTTTTTCATTACCTCACTGCAAATCTTTGAAGAATGGCTACTCCAAACATAGTTAAGATCTCTGATAGACCTCGCCCCTCATTCAAGAAACATCCCTACAAATCATTGGAGGTAGATCCACTAGGAGCCTTCTCTAGTGTTCCTCACGGAGTTTTACATACCGAAGACATTAGGGTTTACATACATGCAAGCATTGAAGAATTTGGGGAATTCAAATTAAGAGACCTCTATCACAAGCAACTGATAGACAATGCTTTTGAGCTTAAACCAGAGTATAAGGATATCCAGAAGAAACAATTTGAGCAATTTATTCATTTCCCCTGCTTTGAAGAAGATGAATGGGTCCGGTATGTACTGAGCAGGATGCATGACAACTTTCTATGGCTAGATAGACCCTACAAGATCACAAAAGAGGCAATTAGGGCAGTAACTGGTCTATACTCTTCCAGAGGGGTACCTATCCTCAAATCTGTCAAGAACAACATTGTAACTGAGGCCACCGGATCAAAATTTGATAAGAGGGCAATGACCATTGAAGATATTTCAGATCCGGATATCAAATATGCATCAATGATAATAGGATACAAGATCTATCACTCCAGCAGGGAGAACTCTGTATCCGGAACTGCAGTATACACTGCCTATGAAATGCTAAGAAAGAATGCAGAATATGATCTCTGCGAACTACTGCTAAGCCAATTAATGGAAAATATATAGAAAATCAAGAAGGATAAGAAGAATTCCTTTAAGTATGGTACTCTTATTGTATGTCTATTCTTCTACTTCATGAATGAGCTACCTGGAACAAGTGGATGGGTATGGCAGAATGACAAACCTGTTGCAGTCCAGATAAGAGACTATTTGCATGGACTTGGGGATGCAAAAGCGAGAAATACAGCTCTATGGGGATACTTCAAAAACTTTCAGAGCATGATGCAAGCAAGAGAGAGAATTCCCCAGTCTCTTGTTGAAAAATACAAAGACTCAGTGTGCTTTATGGTTGACACTGATCAGTGCCTAATGGAGGCAGTGGAGCCAAGGACTGTCTGGATCATGCCCATGGGGTATGAAGTGAATGAACAGATAGTGGAGCTGCATGTTCAACACATGCTAAGTCAGCCTAAAGATCCTAAGGCAGAAAGGTTTGGAACCTTTAAGGAGCTGAGTGTAAAAATACATGTAGAACTCAGGGAACCTGAGATTAAAAGAAAAGTAAGAAAAGAAGTAGAGCACATTGCTCAAGGCCTAGGCATCTCAAAAGAGGCACTTGATGCCAGCCGGGAAAAGAGGAGGAAGGCTGAGGAAGAAGAGAAAAGTAAAGAAAGTGCTCCGGTTGAAGCTCCCACCCGGACCAGATCATCAAAGAGATCTGCACCTCCCACAACCAAAAGTTCAAAACCGGAAGTCTAGGCATCCGGTAAGAGATCCAAGACAAAAGCCACAAGGGATTATGGAAGCCAAAAGGATGAAGAGGAAACAGAGTCAGATGAGGGAATAAAAGAAATAAAGAAACAGAAGAAGAAAGGATCCGGTAAGCCCTCCACAGGCCAAGACAAGGATGAAATGGCAGAGGTAACTGTTGAAAAGCCCACTCTGTCTCTAGAGAGCATAATCAAGTCGGTCACGGTGGATGGAAACCTTCAACCAATGACTGAATCCTATGATGACTTCAGTGAGGCTGACCAAAAGACTCTGCAGGAAGCCACAGTTAAATATCTGAACATATATAATAAGGCTTTCATTGAGATCATATCTCTCATTCCTAAAAGCCTAGAAAAGGAATTGGAAGTAAGAAAGAATAATGCTCATGCTAAAGATCTTGAGATCCGGGAGCAGATAGCTATTCAGCTATATCCTCAAATTGATCCCAAGACAATGAACATTATCTTCAAGGACTGCAAAGATGAGTTCAGAAGCAAAGCCAGGATGAATCAACTCATGCTTGGTGAGACTAACAAAGTGGCCCAAGAAATAGAAGAGATCCTCCGGAAGGCCTTCAAAAGGTTCAATCTTCCTGTTGTAGAGGACTTAGGTGCAGAAACAGCTGCTGATTTGGAATCTTCTGTTCCGAAAGAAGTGAGCCCTGAGCAGACAAATATCTCTCCTCCGGTTTCCCCTACAGTCTCCGGATCCAAAGAAGAAGAGCAATTACAGGAGAAGGAAGCAGTGGTGAAAGACAAAGAGGTTGACAGTTCTAAGACTGCAGAAGAAAAGAAACATCTGTCTCCGGCAAGAGACACTGCACAAACTGTTCAACAATTTTTGAGCAAAGAAACTTTAGAGATTGATGAACCGGAGCTTCTAAAAGGCCCATTTGATTTTGACTCTCTCTCTCCGGTACAAACAATGAAGATAGCTTCATTTGCAAATGCCAAGGCAAATGAAAAGCTCCTGAAGTCTCATATGGAAGACTGTGAGTTAATAGAGGCTGCTTCCGGAGTACTTGTAAAGATCATGCCATCAATCCAGATAGATCCGACAGCCTCCTCTTCCGGTAATCTAAAAACCTTAGTCAGCAGTGTTGATACACATTTTGATTCTCTAGAAAAATCAGCTGAAGAAAAGGTCCGGAAGGAATTTTTGGATAAGAGATTTTCAGAAATATTAGAATTAATCTCTAAAGATAGGAAGATTGTAAGCATTGGAATAAAGAGCTTAGAGAATGCTCTTAAGGATGGCGGTGACATCTATAAGTTTTGTATATCCTGGTCAAAGGCAACAGCAGCATTTGACAAGAAAATAAAAGAGGAATAGGATAAGCTACAAAGCTTATCTCAAAGTTTTGATCCTCTCTCTTCCTCTATAATAAATCAAGAATGTCAGACTATTGCAGTCTTGAATGAAATAAAGAATCTTGAGAAGGAAAGAAAGAACATCACTAACCGGATGGGAGAACTTAGAAGGATTATAATCCCTAAGTTGGAAACTATGCATGAGGCCATCAGTGATGCTCAGACCACCGCCCAAACAAAAGATCCGACAGATCTCAAGCGGGCAGAAGCGTTTGCATTTTTGTTGAGTGGTCACATTTCAATTTTGGATAGAATGAAGCAAAGCTGGGCTACAGAAATGATCCAATTGCAGACATCCTTTGTAGACATTCTTCAGTATATGTGAGTATGAAAATATGCGGCTATGTATAGAAAATTTTTGAAAATTTTGATGTGCGGACCCCACCCTTTGCCATTGATGTCAAAGGGGGAGTGAGGAGCAGTGAAAAATGAGGAATCCAACTAAGGGGGAGTTCCGGAAATTGTATATAAAGACAGAGCATCAGCAAAGGGGGAGCATAGTGTAAACACTTAGTCATTTTTCACTAAGTGTTGCCATCAATGCCAAAGGGGGAGATTGTTGGCAAGAGACACTATATGGATTCATGGTTGTTGTCATTGATGGCAACAAAGGTCATCCCACATATCCGCAAGTCATGATGTGTCTCTACCGGAAGTCAGAATAAAGAATGTTGTGGTCCGGTGAAGAAGAACAGAGCATGTGGCAAGGTCCGACAGATTGGTCCGGATCTCTCAGAGGAAGTGTCTTGGTGCAGTGCGGATTTGGGGAAGTCAAGAGGACTACCTTGAGTGGTATATTCCAAGGATTTAGCCTCTGGTGATGGACAAGGAAAAAGATATGAATGGTTGAGTACCGGATTCCTGAGAGACAGTGAAAACAGAGGAAGAACTGACTGACAGAGTATCAGACTGCTTTCCGGATGTGTTACTGTTGATGACAGAGGTTGTGAAGGCATGAATCATGTTTGGCTGACATGATTAATGATATCTACAAGTATATGCTTGATCCGCATTGCTTGGTGAGGAAGGATTCAGCCGACAGAACAAGAGTTTGTAAGAAACTAGACTGTTCCGGATGCCGACTAGAAAGGTGATGAAATTACTTATGCGGATATATATAGAGGATGGATTTAGTTGTGAAGGGTGTGATGATGTGGAGATATATGCGAATAAGTCCAGATAAGAGCAGAGGTAGTAAAAAGGATCCGGTATGTGAAAGATAGCAGTATAAAGAACAGAGGAAAGATGAAGTGCAGCAGATCAGTGTACTGAGCCTAACCGGAACTGAACTCTAGCATATGCAGATGCTTCCAATCAGTTCAAGACTGTGATTCTCATCACTTTGTAGACAGTGTGTCTTCTTGTAGGCAGTGGGCCTCTTGTGAGCAGTGTGCTCGGGCAGTGAGCCCTAATTGGCAAGTGCCATTTTTGTAATTTCCTATTCTTCTAACAGAGAATAATTTTTGGGTTAATCACCCCGTGGTTTTCTCCCTTAACAGGGTTTCCACGTCAAAAATATTGTGTCATGTGTTTCTTATTTCATGATTAATGTTTTTGTGTTCGATTCTATGCTGCATCAATTAAAAAGAAACTTCAATAAGGGAAATAATTAGGATAACTGATTCACCCCCCCTTTCAGTTATCAACACCCTCTGTCTGTGAAACATGCAAATGGGCCATGTCATTGCGATATGCTCCCAAGCCCAGAACTGAAGCAAAGACACACCTACAGATAGACTAGCTGCTCCACGGTATACCACCCAATGCATGTCATGGTAGAGGTGCACAAGAATGCAAACACCCCAAGCAAAGGGGGTGCCCTTAGTGAGCATCCTCTCTAGAGTTTGACCCCAACCAATTGGAAAACCATGAGATCTCCGAACGGGGCATACAACAGCCTTGATCAAACTAGCCACAATCCCTAGAAAGTAGTCATATAAATCATACATATCCTGCCAGTTGATAACTACTCCCACTATGCCTGGATCGTCAAAAACCCTCCTGCACTCAACTAACCTGGCGTCATGCTGAGGGTCGTACTCTACCTACTCCCCTACTATGGGAAGATGCAAGATCTTGTAGACATCCTCCAAAGTAATTGTGATCTCACTAGTGGGGAGGTGGAACGTCCCATCCTCACTGTGGAAGTGCTCCACCACAGTAGTCAGCAGACTGAGATTCGCGTGAACCTCGAGTATAAAGAACACATAGTCCAAACCAAGCGCACCAAGCACTATCCAATCTACCTCTATCAACATATATCGCCGCAACATCGTCACAGGGAACTGCTCCCACGACATAAGCATATCTAAAATATCCTCCTGCAATCAACAGCGCAAAGTGTCAACCAGAACCATATCAATGCAAACCTACTCAACTATCAACCCTATCAAATTCATGTACTTAACATATCAAATTGATCAACATAACACATGTGGTCTCTTGTCTAGACTCTATCAATCTCAGAGATCGCTTGTCGATTGTCGCATCGATCAAGATGCTAATCGAGTCAATTTTGCTAAGTAAACTAAGTGTCCTAGGCAAATGTGCCATTTTAGGTGGCATTTGCATAGTATCAAAGCAAATACGCAAAACCTAGTAGATGCACAGCCAAAGTAGGCAAATATGTAGCCAAAGCAGGCAAATGCACAGTTTCTGAGCATATGCGTAGCTTTGCGCCACAGATGCACAGAGCTTTCATATGCATTGCAAGAAAGAATACATGTGCCGAACTATAACACATGTGCATAAAGACTTAGCGTATGCACAGAAGTAACATATGCATCAAAACATGACCTAAATGCGCTTATCGATAATAGATGCGCAGTTTCAGGTAGTGAATGTGTCGAAATGCAAATTGGCGCATATACTCCCCCTGCTTTGCCTAGCATTTATTACACCCATAAATGCCCCTAGCCTAGAAATTTTGAAGTACGTACCAGGGGTCCTGCTTTTCCTAGCTGTCTAAATTGTCGGACCCTCCCATACCGGTGCTCCTCGTGTGGAATATCCATATCTTTGCTGACTGCTCTAGCTCCTATGCTCTACAAAGCTCCTAAGATCTCTCTCAAAATGACAAGTGTACAAATGACTAGGATTGTGGATCCAACTTCTATTTATAGACATGCAACCCTAACTAGCTTTGTGGCAACTGTGCCTACTATCTGAGTCCTTTCTCTGTCATCTTTCCCAAGACATAGCTCGTTTCTCTCCGCCGCTTCATGCATTCCCTAACCTTTTTCATCATGAGATTGTCCATCTCACGCCCTCTTATTTTTCTTCCCTTCCAATCTCCCGAGGGGGCATCCTACCGTCGTTAAACCTGTACCAGGGGAAAACTGGGGCATGTATCATTATCAGGATATCTATTCTTTGAGGCAACACTGTAAATTGCATTGCATCAAAGAGGGGCAAAATGTATACGCCTAAAAATGACACGACTCTACCTAAATAAATATTCTTAATATTTATTTCATCTTAATATTCCTCTACCAATAAATAAATAAATCAATTTATTTATTTGGTTCATATTCCTCCCAAAAATTAAATAAAATCACTTATTTAATTAGTTTCATCAAATTCTTCCAAATCCTCTTATCTACAATTAAATAATTCTTAATTATTTAATTAAAGTCAATTGTTCCTCCAAATTTAAATAAATAAATCAAATTTATTTATATTCTCTCAATCTCTAAAAATAAAATACAATCAAATATTTTATTTATTCTTCTAATCGTGCACAAACAATTAAATAAATTTATTTATTTAATTTGCTTTCTTATCTTCTAATTCCTCAAAAATCTTCCAAATCTTCTAAAAATAAATCTTGTTCATCATGCACATGAAATTAAATAATTTATTATTTAATTTCCCTCAAATCATGCAAAAAGCAAATTACAAGTTGAGTTAATTGATTTAATCAATCTTGTTTTTATCAACAACTCTTAAATTAGAAAAAAACATTCTAATTTATGAAATCAAATCTTATCTTTATCATGAAAGCAGTTAACTCAAACAAGACAACTTTTTGTGTGACACTTATCCTCTTTCTGTTCGTGCACATCCTCTCAATTTTCTTCAATCATTGATCTTCTTATTCATTCTATATCATTGGTCTTCTCTCTCACAAGTCTATAAATACAACCCCTATTCTTCCATTTCAAGAATCTAAGCTTTCAGTAAACTTACTCTGCAGGAATCACAGTGCGCCTTTGGCACCAAACCATATCCATAGCTTGCGATCACCATTATCATTGTATTGAAGATCCTCTTCATTGCAAGAACTATCATAGCCGTTCTCTATTGTCATCTTGAAGAAAAAGCAAGGAAGTACACCTTCTGAGGGCTACATTCATACAATGAGATCAATTGAGATAGGCGGCTGCGAAGTAACAAGGTTTGTAAGGTATTGTTCTTTGTGTTTTGAATCTTGATTATTTCCATTTCATTGAGTTATTGGGATATTATCGATATATTGATATTTCTCCACATTTTCTCGTAACACGAATCATTCCCAAATTGTTCCTAATCTAGTCCTTTTCACCTCTCATCATCCCTAAACCAATCCATTTCATCCCAACTCCATCCCAAATCAATCTAAGCTCCATCTCAAATTATCCCAAAAATAATCTTAATCAAACAAATACCTCACCAAGAGCCATTAGAAGATCATAATGCCAATCTGTTAGTCATTTGCACCATTTTGTATATCGTATGTGCCAATATGCTCCTTAGTAGCACCTACCTATCAATCACAAACATCATTCTACACCTAGCTGGTCACATGTGTCATTCTACCCTCTGCCAGCCACAGGAGCCATCAGAACATCATAAGCACCAATATGTTAGTCATTTACACCATTCTATACATCATATATACCAACCATAAACCGTAAACCCAATCAACCCTAAACCATTATCTCCTTGTCTCTATCATCCCTCTACCTCTCAATCTCTCTGCCTATGTCTTTGGCCATGTCCATCATCCTCTATCTCCCTATCTCTCCCTCTCTAAACTCCTAACCCCTAAACTCTAAACCCGATCAACCCTAAACCCCTATCTCCTTGTCTCTATCATCTCTCTACCTCTCAATCTCTCTAGCTATGTCTCTGGCCATGTCCCTCACCCTCTATCTTTATATCTCTCCCTCTCTAAACTCCTAACCCCTAAACCCTAAACCTGATCAACCCTCAACCCTAAACCCCATCTCCTTGTCTCTATCATCCCTCTACCTCCCTATGTCTCCCCTCGGTCTCCTCTATATCTCCCTATCGGTCCTCTCTCTCTAAACCCTAACCTAAACCTCTAAACCTTAACCCCTAACCCCTAAAACATAAACCTTAAGTTACCCTAAATAATGCCCCTAAACCCTAAAATTGAGCAACCCTAAACCCCAAACCTCTAAACCATAAACCCTGGAAGCAAATCTAAACCTCTATCTCCCTATCTCTCCCAATATCTATCGATCCCCTCACTCTCTCTCTCTCTCTAAACCCTAACCCCTAAACCCTAAACCCAAGCAACCCTAAATCCGTAACCCCTAAACCCTAAACCATAAACCTGAGAAACCATAAACC
This sequence comes from Cunninghamia lanceolata, assembly GCA_027924645.1. Taxonomy (NCBI): domain Eukaryota; kingdom Viridiplantae; phylum Streptophyta; class Pinopsida; order Cupressales; family Cupressaceae; genus Cunninghamia; species Cunninghamia lanceolata. The sequence continues at coordinate 5,337,909 of BSBN01000562.1, read as the reverse complement.
CCTAAACCCTAAATAATTCCCCTAAATCCTAACCCAAAACCCTAAACTCTAAACTTGAGCAACCCTAAACTCATAAACCATAAATAATGCCCCTAAAGGTCTAAGCAACCCTAAGCTCATAAACCTTAAATATAAACCTCTCTCTCTCTCTCCCCAAACCCCTAAACCCTAAATAATGCTCTCTCTCTCTCTCCCTAAACCCCTAAACCCTAAATAATGCCCTTAAATCCTAACCCTTAAACCATAAACCATAAACCTAAGTAGCCCTAAACCCCTAAACTCTAAATAATTCCCATAAACCCTAAACTCAAGCAATCCTAAACTCAAACTTGACCCACCCCCTCTCTCTCTCTCTCCAAAAAAAGAAAACTAGGACTCTCTATCTCTCTCTCTCTCTCTCTCTCTCTCGCTATCACCAGGTATCTCTCCCCTTTCTCTCCCCTCCATCTCAATTCTCTGTCCCTTTTCCTCCCTCTCGCTCTCCCTTGTCAACAAAGAACATGGAAAAAAGAAAAATAGAACATGTAAAGATGGATGAGGATATAAATTGGGATGATGAAAAGGAAAAAAAATAATTTATGAAATTTTATTGGATGGGAAGAATGAGGAGGAGAGGTAGAGAGGGGAGGGAAGTAGAGAGTGAGAGAGAGGATTGGAGGTAGAGATAGGAGGGAAGTAGAGAGTAGGAGAGGACCATAGGAGGTAGACAAGGGAAGGAAGAAGAGAGAGAGGGTAGGAGGTAGACAGGGGAGGGAAGTAGAAAGTGAGAGAAAGGGTAAGAGGTAGAGAGGGAGGGGGGAGAAGAGAGTGAGAGAGAAGGTAGGAGGTAGAGAGGCGATGGAAGAAAAGACTCAGAAAGAGGGTAGGAGGTAGATAGGGGTGGGAAGTAGAGAGTGAGGGAGAGGGTAGAAGGTAGATAGGGGAGGGAAGAAGAGAGTGAGAGAGAAGGTGGGAGGTAGAGAGGGAAGGGAAGCAGAGACTTAGAGAAAGGGTAGGATGTAGAGAGGGGAGAGAAATAGAGTGAGAGAGATGATAGGAAGTGCAACTGCCATTGTAGACATGTATGTAAAGTGTGGAAGCATAGACAAGGCATGTCAATTGTATGATGTAACACCTCAAAGAGATGTTCTATAATGGAATGCAATGATTGCAAGATATGCAAAAAATGGATTTGTTGAAAAGGCTTTAGAAACTTTCAAGCAAATGCAATTGGCATGTGTATTGCTAGTTATGATCATCATAACGTGATTGCATTATTGATTTCACATAACACGAGTGTGTTATAATGTGCTCGCGTTATGCTTAGCTTTGTTTGAAGTATTTTTATCAGTTTTTAACAAAATCTGGAGATAATCTGGAGCGTGCTCCCCATCAGGATGGCACTTTTTTCAATGAAAACTCAAAAAAATACCACCATAATCTTAAGCTCTCTGTTAGCTATCTAGCCATATAATTTTTTTCACATTTTGAGTACATTTAGTGTTTCATCTTGAATTTCTTTTGTTAGTGTTTCTCATTTTTGTCAAAAACCAATGTCTAGTATTTTTGACTTTTTTTTAAACCGTTCATCGAAAATTGAAATAAGTTATATTTTTAGAAACTAGACTCCATTCTACACGAATTCAAAAAAAATAATTCAATTTTTGATTAGTTTTCAAACATTTTAGGGGGGAGCACGCTCAAATTTCTATTTTTCAAGATGTGTCCACTTTAAAAATTACTAAAAAATCAATTATTCATTAATTTTTTTTTAGAAAAATCAGGGATAAACTACATGGTGTTACCTAATTTCTCACTGGAGCGATTATTGAAATACTAAAAAAAAGTTAACATTTTAGGGGGGGCACACTAGACGCTATGTTATGTTTTTTTGAGAAAAACAGGACCAATTTGTGTGTTCCCCCTTTTTGAACCCCTTAATCTCAACCATTGTTGGAAAAAATTAGTAGTTTAGAAACTAGGTTCGAAGCACTACAACTCTTGTTTTCATTCCATCTTCAAATTTTGAGTGTAACTATCTTCAATTTCTCATCCAACATCAATGTTTCCCGATTTCAGAAAAAAAAGTGGCAACTTAAGACCCCATTTTGGTCCCTCATCTTTGTGTACTTACCCTTAAGCTGTTTTGTTTTACATTAGAACTATATAGATGGAGACATATTTTATTGTATCTACATTTTGTATTTTGTGTATTGAAATATGCTAAAAAATATCTTAAATACATCTATGTAAAGAAATGCCGATAGATATCAATTTGAAGTTATTTTATTAACTTCACATTAGAACCATTTTATTTACTACATACATAATTTTGGTTAATTATTTAATTATTTAATGTTTATATCTTTCCCATCAAATTAATTAACAAATCAAATTTAAACTTTTTATTGACTAAATTGCACTGCCTTTTTCTTTCATTTAATAATACAAAGTAATGTTTTATTTTCTTACATTTTTTTAGAAAATTACAGCCCTTTTCTTTCATTTAATATATACAAAGTACTATCTTTCTTTTACCTCCTTTTTTTGGAAATATTATGTTTATTACTAAATATTAATATTAAATGTCAAGAGATATTAATTTGAAGTTGTTTTATTTATTTAAATTATTTTATTATATTTTTTTCACTCAACCCTATGTCCATCAATTTCTCAACTATAATTAACAAATTAAAAAAATCTTAAATTAACAAATCAAAATATTTTCTTTCTTAACCCATAATTTAAAAAAAAATTGATTTCATTTAATAATATTTGATTTTCTAACATTTTTCTTGAGTTTTATTTTATTTCCTTTCTACACTTTGAAAATGAGAAGAATGATGATTATCCAAAGTTGTCTATACTAAATATTAATAATTTGACATGTAAATGGCTGTCAATTTTAAGGTAAAAGGTAATAGTTTTTTTAACACATTCACACCATTACACTCCAACCCGTGTTGCCATTGTAGAATGCCTCTCGACATTAATAAGGAGTTCCATACGAGTTAGTTAACATAGTAATTAGGGTTTGCCTCTACAACATAGTTTAGGGCTCTATAAACCTTCCTTGAGAAAACTATTCATGAATTCATAGTGCCTAGACAAGGATAAACTTAATGCAAATAGATGAAATGGGAACACATTAGCTAGATAAATAAATAAATGTTTATAATCACCTTATGAGTATAACTAATGTATGATGTATTTACTTTTACTTCTTAATCTCTAAAGTTGAAACCAAGGTTTGATTAAAAGGATTAATTATGACTTCATAAAGATTAGGGTGGATAAACCTTAAGTGATTAGCAATTCAAAGTGAAAATAAATATTTTTGATCGAACATAGAGTAACAGAAAACCTAGTAAACCTAGGTTAGTTGTATGATAAGATTAATTAAACATCTTTGTGCTTATAGTATGCATAGAATGCATCACTTTAATTTAATATGTGTTGCTCATATGTTACCATTATGTCAGAAAATGTCTCCCTAGGACTTTTCCCTCCTAAGTTTAGCTCTTAGGTCCTTTTAGTGTAATCATGCATGTTCATTTTAACTCCCAATGGAAATCCCTGAAAACCCATGTCAAAATGGACCTAGGGGACTCTTGTTAGCTTAACCCTAACCAAAATAGGGGCAAAGGACTTGGGTGTCCACACCCTTGTCTTGCCCTATGTAGCGGGGTTCCAAATTTTAAATGTCGGTTATGTGACTGTTAGAAGTGTCCGTTGCCAACATCTCAAGTTTGAATTACAAAATTAAAGTGGGAATGTGTTTAGTTGCATATAAAAGCATGTTTAGGGGTTCATTTGTAAACTAGGATGATTATGAACTTTTGGTGCACTTATGATATGAGAGCATTCAAAGTATTCATTGTTGCAAAGTAGACTTGTCTTGTTATTGTATTTGTTATGTAGATTTGGCTTCATCTTCTCATGATGTGAAGGATTTTCATCTACATGTGAGCTACACCTCCGAGGTGATATTTATTGGTGTTTTCAATCATTTATCAATTGGTATTTGCCTCTATCCTGTAGGGATACACACTCTCTATCTGACAATGGTGTTTGGAAGACTTGAATGTCCTTTCAGGGCTTGACTGAGGAAAGCTCCTAGACACCACAACCCCCAACCCCCTTTTCTGTGATTGCAGGTTACAGGTGCAGAAGAAGAAGAAGCAGAGTTGTAGGGAGGCATAATAGAGTGCCATAATTACAGATCTGAGAAGAAATGAAGGACCTAGACTCGAACACCCACACCATTGTCCTCTGGATCTCGAGACATAAAAATCTTCAGAACAACATAAACAAGTTACAGACAACTTTCAAAGATCCCGACAGAAAGTAGCACCTTGGATTTGGGCACCTGCTCATTAGTCCCTGACTTTCATGCATCTAGAATCTCAAAGTTTGGTATGTATTTACTTTGAATATTATATCTTTGTTTGTGAGCATTTATCGTGATTCATCCATTTATTTACAATCCTATGAAATTAGGTTTAAGCATAATTGAGATTTAATTAATCAAATAATCAGCAAATTCCAAGTTTCCTCTTCGTTCCAAGTGACACTAAATCTGTAGCAGAGCCCTCTTGCAAAGATTGTGGCTTGACTTGATTTATGTCCTTGAATGTAAGGTGTGAAAGGAGGATTTAACCTACACATTCATTGAAATTGAAAACCCCTCTTTTTACGCTAAATAGTTACAATGAAAATGATGTATCTCTAATATTCTAGTAAAGTTGAAGATTATCTGTATGAAGTATATAAAGTACCTATGATTCAAATATTGTTGTATTCCTTGCTACAAAGTAAATGGAAGACTTATAGGTAAATAGAATAAAAGTGTAGTTTTTATATGATCTATATGAAGCATAAGTGATTTGTTTTTCCTTGAACTATAGTTGTATTTGTTGATAAACAAAGTAAATGACACAATGAAAATATTACCCAAATAGTGATTTAATAATAAAGAATATGATTAAGCCAATAAAATTAACGTGCCAACGAAGAAGTAAACATAACAAATATAAAGTATATGAAAACTAAATTTACTAAAATTAACGTTCCAACAAATAAGTAAACGTAAAAATTTAAACTATATGAAAACCATATTTACATGGAGAAACCTTTGTGGGAAAAACTCCACCACCAAAGAGGCCCAAGCTTGTATTAATTTCAACAAAGAGTATACACCAATACAATCAAGTTTATGCCTTTAACAATAAAATGGTGGCATAAGAGTACCTACAAAAGAACCTTATTGACCTCTTTCTCATGCCTCCAATATATAGAAAAGTAAAAAATTAGAAACCACCAAGTGGTATCTAAAACTATGTGTCAAAACCATGATCCATAACAATAATCCAATACCCACATAGTCCTAGTTAAGAAAGTTGGAATAGTAGGTATCTCTCTTACACCTCTTATACCACTTACACCTCTCTTATGCATCACAAATTCCATCATAATGGTTAAATTGACCACTTTCCCAAATCTAGGTGCTCCATGAGGGAATTCAATGTTTGTGTCATAACCACCAAATTAGGAAGATGCTCTATAACTACCAATTTTGACCTTTTAAATATAACCTTTCTATTCAATGCCTCCTTACACAATACCTAAAGTATTTTGGAGAATAAATAATTTTTCTAGCCTCACATGGGCATCCCATTTCATCCACACCATGATGTTTGGAGATCATACATTATTTATCATCTACATAATTAAATACAATTTACAAGACTTATGATTTGCAAGGTGAACGACACACCTAATCCTAACATTCTTCCACTTGAAATTTACATTGCAAAGACATAAATGGAAACTAAAAATAAATCAAGTGCTAGAAGAGGCAAAAATAAATCAAGTGCTAGAAGAGGCAAGGCCCATGCCCTCTCTACACCAACCAAGTTTCTTTGTGCTCATTAGCTTAGCGAGATTAACCAAAGTGTTAGCCTTTTATATCATGACTCTATCACTCTCTACCATCTTATAGAGTTGTAAGTGATATTGAACATCAATATGCTTCATATGAGCATGGTATATTGGTTTCTTCACCAAACAGATAAAACTCTAATGGTCACATCCAATCTTTGAGCTATCTGTACTCGAAGCTAATACTTGAACACAATCTCTATAACCACACTACCTCCTTACAAGAAAGTTTTATCTATAGCCGTGTACTCTACTTATATAGTGGACAATGCAACTATAGGTTGTTGCTTACTCATCCAATTAGAAACTCCTCTAAATAAATAAACACATAACTACTTGTGGACATCCCATTGTCCAAATCATCAATTCAATTTGAATCAATAAGTCATTGTATATCAAGTAACTTACCCACATCTATGAGGCCCACCCTTGTGTAACAGGATTAGTTGCACTATTAGACCTAATTCTATTGCTTCACCCAGACATAGGATATGGTATATGGTATTATGACCCAGTTCAATAGGCGATAGGGTGTTGTTATGGATCTAATTATAAGGTAGTTGTGTATGATTTAAGTATGTGTAGAATATGTACCCTCTTTTTGGATTGATTGTATATCACTCGATTGTGCTTGGAAATGATCCATAGTGAATTGTTGTGAGGCCACCTTGATTAGAATCCTTGATTCAACTTGATAGACTTATTATCTATGTATTTCTATGTTTGACATTGGATTTTATTGTAGGATTTTTTGGTTCTATTCATTAGACATTTGATGGATATTATGATGTGATTAGAGTAGAAAGATATGCTTGTTACATTGATGATGATTTATTTATACTTGATTAGGTTATATTCTGCACTATAAAATAAGTGAATGTCTTGAATTACATGATGAAATTGAATTTGAAAAAAGAGTTATTTTGAGTAATTGGATTAGTATATTGAATTACGATTTGCATGATTAGGAATATGTTGACTTGAAAGAGAATTGGTTTGAAAATATAGTAAATTATACCCTGTCTTATGGACTTAATCTAATTGAAATATATGTACTTGTGCAACTTTGTGTGTGTGTAATTTGAGTTGCTTCAGGTATGTTACACATTGGACCTATTGATGTGTGTGTGTAAGTGTGCAGGTTAGTTCTATGGCCAATAGAAATCAAAGGTCTCACAAGTAACCTTAGTTAATAATCCTTATGATCCCTACCTAGTCCCTAAGATGGACTAAGGTTTTATGTTGTTTTAGAATGATGCTATTGTGTCAATGATTTGTTTTGTTTTATTTGAGTATGGACTAAGGTTGACTTAGGATGAGGTGGATGATGAGTGTCATCCAAGTGTCCATTTTTGTTCATGGGTTTTAGGGGTTACTTAAATGAAGATTTTTGAGTTTTATTATGTTTATTTCATGTGTTTTAGGGCCCCAGGTCAAGTGCCTATGAGTTAGGTACCATTTAGACCCCAAATCATGAGCTTTAACTCATATTTAACCACTCTATTTGACCATGGGAGTTAAGTGACAAATTAGGGGTTTGGGATGAGGGATGGGTGACTTGTCACATCCCAATCCCACTGCCCTAGGTTCATGTATGGGCTTGGGGGAATCCCAATGGTGTCACATGTTAGATTTAGGATAGAGAACTGAGAGGGGGGTGAATCAGTTGTCCAAAAATTTCTTGCAATTCACCACTTAAATCCTTTTCTTAAATCAATAGTTTAATAATAAATCAATCATGGAAACTTAATGCAACAATTCAAGAGTAGAAACACATTAACACATATGACACCAAGATTTTTAATGTGGAAAACCTAGTTAAGGGAAAAACCATGGGGTGACTAACTCAAGATTGTATTCTCTGTTAGAAGAATAGAAAGAACAAAATGGTACATGCCAATTAGGGCTCACTACCTAAGCACACTACTCACAAGAGACCCACTGCCTACAAGAGACACACTGTCTACAAAATAATAAGTATTACATACTTGAACTGAAGAATAGCATCTTCACCATGCTCGAGTCAGTTCCATTTAAGCCCAATACTTTTGCTCTACTTTTTGCTCTCCTCCTCTCTACCACTCTCTCATTCTCCACAAGATACCTTTGAAATGACTTTACAATTCCTTATTTATACAAGACATCGACTCAGGAATAATCATCTAAGTCGGCAAACATTACAGAGCAAATACATAAATACATCATGACTAATCACAAAAGACTTCACACGGATCAACACACTGTCGGCCACATAGATCTGAGACTTCAATATTCTTCTAGGAACACACCAATCTTCACATAACATCTTCAAGATCATCCGTAGGATGTGGAACTCATCCGGTTGGCCTGACTTGAGAAGAACACCATCATCTGAAAGTAATTCTTCAATTACGAGCTCAAACTTTAATGTGGACCACCAACATGAACTGGACATGATCCAAAGACCTCCACAAGCTTGCCTGAATCACCAAGAACATCCACACTACATTTGCTTACTGAATTTATTCTCTCCTTCATCCAGAACCTCAAGAACATAGTCTGTCATCACTGTCATAATGGAATAGATGCTTGCAGACCTCTAGACCACGAACCAATTAAGTTTTCAATTCGCATTGACCTACTAAACACTCCACAAAATCCACAGAGTAAGATGTTGTATTTCTGGAGCTCACCGGACCTTTCTGTAACACTCTGTCACCTCTGAACTTCTACCAGAACCGGTTTCACTTAAGTGACCATAACTTCTTCAGATCTTCATGCGGACCTCTAAAATCTTTACTGGATCATCTTAAGACACATATCTACAAACCCTTTTAAGTGCATGCTCTGATCTTCATCTTATCTTGGATCTTTACCTCACTGTCTTCACTATTCTTCTATGTTCCTGATATGACTAATTTTCTCAATATCCTTAACATACAGCTCATCCAATCCTTTTCATTAATGCAACAGGAGTATGTTGACATCAATGACAACACCGGTTAGGCCCATACTTTCAACAATATCCCCCTTTGTCATTGATGGCAACATATGATGTGAAAAACTATTTTAAACATCAAGACAAGAACTTTTCTTTACTGACACAACTCCCCCTATCAATAACAACCATTCACATGTCTTCACTTCCTTTACTGCTCCCCCTTTGATCAGCAACCACTTGTTTTTCACATGTCTTCTCTCCCCCTTTGACATCAATGGCAAAGGGCACATACTTGCAACTCCAACACTTTAGAGTCATACCAGTTGCTCCCCCTGAGTAGCAGCTCCCCATCATCAATCCGAACCATAAGATATGACTGTGATATCCACAGGACTGATGCACATTAGTGCACTTAGTTCATCACCGGAGGGGTAATAACCCCTAACTTCTCCCTGAGATACTCAAAAGAGTCCTTAGGTAGAGGTTTAGTAAAGATATTTGCAATCTGATCCTTGGAAGGCACAAACTCCAATATGACCTCATTCTTGTTCACTTGCTCTCTCAAAAAGTGAAACTTGATGGATATATGTTTAGTCTTTGAATGCAACACCAGATTTTTTGATATATTTATTGCACTTGAATTATCATACTCCACTTTGATATCTCTTAGCATCTACTTCATCCACAAAACTTGAGTGCAACTACCTGCTGCTGCAATATATTCTGCGTCGGTTGTGGATAGAGATATTGCCTCTTGTTTCTTGCTTAGCCAAGAAACCAATCTCCTCCCCAAAAAGAATGCTCCACCACTTGTACTCTTCCGATCATCCACATCTCCTACCCAATCTGCATTTGTATATGCATAAAGAGAGAAATCATGATCTCGAGGATACCATAGACCATACTCAACTATCCCTTTTAGCTATCTAAAAATCCTCTTGATTTCCATGGCATGAGATTCTATAGGATCAAGTTGGAATCTAGCAACAAGACCAACAACTTTCATAATGTCAGTCTAGTTTGAGTGAGATACAACAATCCTCCAATCATTGACCTGTACTTTTTCTGATCATCCTTGGGAGAATCATCATCTTTGCTCAACTTACATCCGGTTGCCATGGGAGTACTCATTGGCTTTGAGTCTTCCATCCCAAATTTCTTCAACAATTCTTTCACATATTTGGTCTGAGAAATGAAGATTCCTTTCTTTGTTTGAATGATTTGCAGACCCAAGAAGAAATTTAATTCCCCAAGCATGGACATCTCAAATTCACTTTTCATTTGATTTGCAAAAGTTTTGCACATACTATCTCTTCCTCCAAAAATGATATCATCAACAAACACTTCAACAATGAAGATGTTTTCATGATCAATTTTGATATACAAATTACTATCAGCAGTACCTTTGTTGAAACCAATCTTCAAAAGATGCTTATCTAGTCTTTCATACCAGGCTCTTGGGGCTTACTTGAGTCCATACAGTGCTTTCTTCAACTTGTAGACCATATCACCATGATCAGACAATTGAAATCCATCTGGTTACTCAATGCATACTTCTTCCAAGTCTCCATTCAGGAAGGTAGACTTGACATCCATCTGATATACTTTGAAATCCTTGAAGGCAGCAAAAGCAAGAAATAATCTGACTACTTCAATTCTTGCCACCGGAGCAAAAGTTTCTTCAAAATCAACTCCTTCTACTTGGGAGTAACCCTTGTAGACCAATCTAGCTTTGTTTCTGACTACTTCACCATCTTCATTTAGTTTGTTCCGAAAGACCCATTTGGTTCCAATCACATTCTTGTTTTTAGGTCTAGGAACAAGATCCCAAGTGTAATTTTTCTCAATTTGCATCAGCTCTTCCTCCATTGCTTTAGTCCAGTTTTTATCATTGCAAGCTTCATTCATTGTCTTAGGTTCAATCTTTGAAATCAGACAATACTCTTCTGAATCTTGAGAAATCCTTCTTCTTGTTTGCACACCTTTGCTTTTATCACCTATGATATGATCTTCAGAGTGATTCAGTCTTACATACCTAGGAACTTTGGGAGTTTCTTGTAGTTTTGATTCCTGAACAGGTTCATTCAAACTTATCTCTTCTTCTTGATTTACCAGATCAGTCTGAATCTAAATTTTAGAAGGGGCTTGGATTCCTTGAATCAGAACATCATTCTAATCATCTTCATTATATTCATAAAACCTTGAGGGTTTTTCAATTCCTTCATCAACCTTCACATTTGTACTTTCTATAATCTTTCTCAGTCTCTTGTTATAACACTGGTATGCTTTGCTTTGAGTAGAATAACCCAAGAATATTCCTTCATCACTTCTACCATCAAATTTTCCTAGATCTTCATCTCTTTTAATGTAACATTTGCTACCAAAGACTCTGAAATACTTCACAGTAGGAGTGATGCCAAACTAGAGTTCATAAGGAGTCTTATCGGTATTGCTTCTGATTTGAACTCGATTGAGAGTGTAGATTGCAGTGGTCACAGCTTCTCTCCATTAGATCTGAGGAACATTTGCTTCCATCATCATGGTTCTAGATGCTTCTTGGATGGTCCGGTTCTTTCTTTCCACTACTCCATTCTGCTGTGGAGTCTTAGGAGCAGACAATTATCTTCTTATTCCATGCTTCTCATAGAATTCTATGAACTCACTGGATGTGAATTCTCCACCTCTATCAGACCTTAGACATTTTATGTTCAATCCGGTTTCATTCTCCACCATAGCCTTGAATATTTTGAATTTCTCAAGAGCCTCTTATTTCTCCTTTAGAAAAGTTACCCACATCATCTGGGAGCAGTCATCAATTAATAGCATGAAGTATCTATCACCTTGCACACTTCTGATTCTTGCCAGACCACATAAATCAGTATGAAATAAGTCCAATAATTCAGTAGAAGACTATCCCTTACTTCTGAATGTGACTTTTCTTTGCTTACCCAACTGACATTCTTTACACAAACTATTAGTAGGTTTCACTAGTTTTGGAAGATCTCTCACAGCCTGGGTGTTGCTTATTTTAATGATATTATCAAAATTCACATGACACATTCTTCTATACCACAACCAACTCTAATCAATTTGAACAAATAAACAACTGTTACCAGTACCAACCAAGTGGAAGATATTACCTTTAGTTTGGGTACCGGATGCAATCTCTATTCTGGAGCTTTCAAAGATCTTGCATTTTCCATTTTTGAATCAAAGATCATAGCCTTTATCCACCAATTGTCCAACACTGAGAAGATTGTGTTTCAAACCTTCAACATATAGTACATTACTAGTTTTGTTCTTTCCATCAAAAGAAATAGTTCCTCTACCTCTGATTCTACCAGCAAAATTATCACCAAATTTTACCACTCCTCCTTCAAACCTTTCCAAATCTATAAACTTGTTTTTGTCACCTGTCATATGTGGAAGCATCCACTGTCAATGACCCAATCATCCTTTTCTTCAACTTGGGCAGCCAGAGCTTTTTCCACAATTTTATGATTGACAGATTCAGAGGGCATTAAATCTTCTTCCTTGATGGCAATAAACACCCAGTCACTTCTAGATTTATTTCCTGTCTCTGATTCATCATCTATTATTCCTTCATCATCAACATCTTCATGAACATAGTAGCATTTCTTTTCGAACCTTGATCTAGTAGGGTTTGGCCTTGAGAATCTTTCCAGACACCTTGAGGCAAAATGACCAATCTTATTGTAGTTAAAACACTTAAAAGGCAATTTCCCTTCATACTTACTAGATCCTCTTGGCAGTCTTTTTGCAATAAGAGCTTCAAGTTGAGCAGTTTTTGCTTCATGTTCTTCCAGATCTTTTCTTGCTTTTTCATACCATGATTGCTTCCTTGAAGAGTTCTCTTCTGGATCAAACCTTTGTTTACCTTTTACAGAGGCACTAGCTTTGAATGCAGATTCAGTCTTGGGGGGGCATCTCTAAACTCGGTCAATTCAAATGCAGCCAATTTACCAACCAATTGATCTCTTATGACACCTGAATGGGCTCTGAATTCTTCAATGGAAACAACCTTGTATTTGTAAGAATCAAGAAGGGATCTGAGAACTTTGCCAACAATCTCATCTTCATCCAAGACTCCACCAGCACATCTAATGCCACACACAAGCTCATTTACTCTAGGCATACATGTAGTGATAGTTTCATCTTCTCTCATCTCCAGGTTTTCAAATTTTCCTTTCAGACTTTGTAGCTTGGCACATTTCCCATACTTGTCTCTTTTATGCAGAAGTTCCATTTTTTGCCAAATCTCATATGCAATTTTTAGATCAACAACATTTGTCAGTTCTGAATCAGATAAGGCACTCAGAAGAGCTTCTTTAGCCCGCAGATTGTTTTTAGCATCTCTCATTTCATCTACGGTGCGCGGACCATTCTGTGGGGGATCATACTTCTTTGAAGCCATAATCCAATACTGCATTCCCATACATTGCAGGTGGCATTCCATGCGACTTTTCCAAAGAGTATAATTGGTTCCATCAAACCTTGGACTATCCTTCTTGTATGATGACATCCTGGATCTCCTCAAGCGGTTAAGCTCTTTGAGAGGAACTTAGCTCTGATACCAATTGTTAGATTTAGGACAGACAACTGAGAGGGGGGGTAAATTAGTTGTCCAAAAATTTCTTGCAATTCACCACTTAAATCATTTTCTTAAATCAATAATTTAATAATAAATCATTCATTGAAACTTAATGCAACAATTCAAGAGTAGAAACACATTAACACATATGACACCAAGATTTTTAACGTGGAAAACCTGGTTAAGGGAAAAACCACGGGGTGACTAACCCAAGATTGTATTCTCTGTTAGAAGAATAGAAAGAATAAAATGTGCCAATTAGGGCTCATTTCCTAAGCACATTGCTCACAAGAGGCCCACTGCCTATAGGAGACACACTGTCTACAAAATAATAAGTATTACATACTTGAACTAAAGAATAGCATCTTCACACCATGCTTGAGTCAGTTCCATTTAAGCCCAATACTTATGCTCTACTTTTCGCTCTCCTCCTCTCTACCACTCTCTCATTCTCCATAAGTTACCTTTGAAATGACTTTACACTTCCTTATTTATACAAGACATCGACTTAGGAATAATCATCTAAGTCGGCAAACATTACATAGCAAATACATAAATACATCATGACTAATCACAAAAGACTTCATGCAGATCAACACACTATCGGCCACACAGATCTGAGACTTCAATATTCTTCTAGGAACACGCCAATCTTCACATAACATCTTCAAGATCATCCGCAGGATGTCTAACTCATCCGATCGGCCTGACTTGAGAAGAACACCATCATTTGGAAGTAATTCTTCAATTGCGAGCTCAAACTTTAATGTGGACCACCAACATGAACTAGACACGATCCAAAGACCTCCAAAATCTTGCCTGAATCACCAAGAACATCCACACTACATCTGCTTATTGAATTCATTCTCTCCTTCATTCAGAACCTCAAGAACATAGTCTGTCATCACTGTCATAATGGAATAGATGCTTGTGGACCTCTAGACCACGAACCAATTGAGTTGTCAATTCACATTGACCTACTAAACACTCCACAAAATCTGCAGAGTAAGATGTTGTATTTCTGGAGCTCACTGGACCTTTCTGTAACACTCTGTCACCTCTAAACTTCTGCCAGAATTGGTTTCACTTAAGTGACTATAACTTCTTCAGATCTTCATACGGACCTCTAAAATCTTTACTGGATCATCTTAAGACACATATCTACAAACCCTTTTATGCACATCCTCTGATCTTCATCTTATCTTGGATCTTTACCTCACTGTCTTCACTGTTCTTCTCTATTCCTAATATGACTAATTTTCTCAATATCCTCAGCATTCAGCTCATCCAATCCTTTTCATTAATGCAACAGGAATATGTTGACATCAATGACAACACCGGTTAGGCCCATACTTGCAACATCACATGTGTGAGAACACATTGTAAGAGCCTTTGGGAAGAGAACCCCAAGTTCTCCCCTTTCCCTAATGTCTCACACGTGTGTGAGGACATTGGTGGGGAGGTGTGCTCTTGAGGAGGAATGAGAGGATGACAAGTGTCACCTCCCTACTCCTCAATTGTGGGGAGGTGTGCTTGAGAGAGTGAATGAGAAGGTGACAAGTGTCACCTCTTCATTCATTGGGATGTTTTTTGAGACCTATTTATCTCCCTCTTGTTGAGGTGAGAAGGGTTCTTTTTATTTTTTCTTTGATTTATCTTTGGAGGGATTTAGGCTTGGAGAGAAGGTTTGAGCAAAGTAGATCTTGGAGTGAGCTCTTGTGAGGCTACTTCAACCATCTTCAACACTTGAAGCTTGAGAGGTAGGCTCTCAAGACTTCAAGGCTCTTTGATAGTTTGTATTGCTTATTTCCATATATGTTTAAGTATGGACATGCTGTGTTATTATATTTTGTGTATTTGGGTATGGGTTGTTTGGCATAAGCTCTCCATGTGTGGGAGTTTTCCTTGAATGGGGTTTGAGAGAGGAGTGAACCTCCTCAGGGAAAGACCACTCCTTATTAGGAGTTGGAAGGCATTGGCCTTGTTCTTGGTGGTTTTGGTGTAAGATTTGGTAGGCAAGAGTGCCTTGTTACTTTGATATTTTGATTATCATTTGGTAGGCAAGAGTGCCTTGTATACATTCGAGTTATAAGTGGTTGAAATAACAAGAGGCTATGTTGTTCTTGAGAAATGAGTCTTCATTGCTATGGTTATTTTATGGTCTTTCCCCTTGAGTGAATTTAATGTCCACTCTCTCTCCCTTTGGAATCCATATTTATGGATTTGGTTAGGTCAAGACCCCTTGGGTTGGGTGTTATTGTGTTTTTTTGTGTGTGTGTTTGAATCCCCTTGTGTTTGAGCATGAAACCAGGTTACTTGTAGGCCTCCTAACTCAGGGGTGGCTTGCAATCAAGCCTAAGGTTGGGTGGTGAGCCCTCCTTTGGCCATGGTAGTATGTTGTGTCTATTTGTAAGGTTTGTGGATAAGAATAAAGGAAAGGAGTAGAGTCTTCTTGTATTAATCTAATCTTGTTTTAGAGCTTTAGTATTGATGTAAAGGCTATGTGAAAAGCCTAAGCTATTGAGCTTTGTAAATGGGAAGAGTTAGAGTGTGGATTTAATCCTCCCCTTTGAGTCTCCCATGTATGTTTATTCTATTCTTGTAAATATTTAATGACTCCTAAAAATAAATAGAAATAAAGTTTTCTCTATGTTGAGATGGTGATTTTACAATATTGAAATGTTGAGGAAAAATGAAAGAAATAATTATTGCCTTTATGCTTGGAAAGAAATCCATTTGTGCTCTCTCTCTCTCTCTCTCTCTCTCTCTCTCTCTCTCTCTCTCTCTCTCTCTCTCTCTCTCTCCTTTAATGCATATCTACTTTGGCAAAAGATTAGCAAGACATTGTTGTTTCAAGAAAAAGAGGTTAATTGTTTGGATAAAAGAAATATATATATCTCATATAGTTCTTATTTGATTTAATATATGCTGAATAAAAAAAATTATTTTCTTTAAATGCTATGAGTTGTTTTATGTCTATAGATATAACTTTCTTATAGTTGGATAAGGGCAATTATCCTACGAAATTAATTGTGTTATATATATATATTAGTTAGTAAAATTAAAGTTGTTATTTAATTGGTTATTTTCAAGTCTCTCTGTTTACACAGAGAAAGTTGAGAATATATATATATATATATATATATATATATATATAATTGAATATAAATTAAGTTTAAACATTTAATAAAGTAAAGTATTATAATCTTTAAGTATTAGGTTAAAGTTTGGTTGTTTGAAGAACCAAAAAAATGTTCGTGCATGACATTGTGGAGGGTGGGGGCTCCACAGCCTCGCCACAAGCTGCAAGCCATATGGCCTGCAAACTACACAGGTTCACAACCCTGTGCCCTATTTAGGGTTTCAACCCCTTCAACGCCTTCATGGTGTTGAAAAGTGCAATACAAATGAGAGGGGGGGTGAATAAGTTGTAATCAATATTTCAAAACCATTAACAAATCAACCAATTAACACTGAATTTGTATCTTAACCATGAAAGCATGAAAACAAAAACTTAAACACATTCACACATTCATCACAAGAGACACCAAATTTTTTACGTGGAAAACCCCATAGGGGAAAAACCATGGTGAGTGTTAGCTCACAATATAACATGTTATAAAAATACCAAAAATCAGAGGCTCACTACCTTAGGGCTCACTGCCCAAAATGCTCACTGTAAATGAAGAGGCTCACTGCCAATGGGGTGGTTCACTATTGGTGGGTGGCTCATTGCCAAATTGGTGAGTTGATATAGTAGCATCTATACTATGCCAAGGTTCAGTTCCATTGAAGCACAATAGGTATCCTCTACTCTGCTCTGCTTTAACACTTCACACTTATCTCTTCATTTTTGCACCTTATTAGAAATTCATGACTTCATTTCATGTTTTTATACAATTCATTAACCTTGGAATTTACATCAAGGTCGGCATTACAATCATCAACCATTGGAACAATCTCCAAGGTCGGTAAAAACATACATGCATTAGAATATTCTAATTGGGTTTGGACTTAAACCGATTAGGGGAGAAGAGAAATGAATGCGGACCATGCCAAGCCTTAGCTAGGACTCAAATGCAATCTTCCATGCAAAAACACACTTCCACAATCTTTGAATCATAATTGCAAGAGTGAGAACAACCGAGTCAGCTAGAACTATTGTTAACACTAAGATGTTTGAGAACACACTTCATGCACAATCTAGATTACACTTTGCGAACCAATCAAAAGGTAGGAACATGATCTAGATACTCCCACAAGCACATTACAATCACCAAGAACATATACACAAGCTCTGAACACTTTATCCATAAGATTCTTCAAACCGGAGCACTTGAACATTACTGTCGGCCACTGACATAAAGGAAAGATCACTTGTAGAACACCAAATCATGAACCATTTGAACTAAAGGCACATATCATCATCATAAACTTAATTCCAGAACTGCAGACTGTAATACTTCAATGCAGAGGAATGCGGAGCAAAATACATTCTCCCTGTCACTACTAAATACACAGAAAATAGTTTATACTCTAGTGAACAGAACTCGCTCAAATCTTCACACCGAAGGCTGAAACTTGAAACATAGCATATTTAGACATCTCTTAACATTACTTGCAATCTGTAGACAAATATATTCAATTGACAAACAATGCGGAGCAAAACATGATAATGTTCTAGCAGATAAAACTGTTAGACAATAGTACTCACTTTTCAACCAATTCCTTTGATGCTTACCTTAGGTGTTGACATCAATTACAACACTTACTGGTCATACTTGCAACAATCTCCCCCTTTGTCATTGATGGCAACACATGATGTGAAAAACCATCAAGACATATAATCTTGCTTTGCTTCTTTGTAATAAGAAGTAAAATGCTTGATTGATGTTATTTGATGAACTATACAAGCATTTATACAAGAGAAATACAATTAATAAAACTGTAACTATATACCCGGTAGTTGTAACTACATAACCACTATCTAAACTAAGCGGTTGGTTACTTATTAAACAATGTAATATGAAATGTAATGCTAACATTCCCTCCTTATTACATTGTTCCTGCAAAAGTACTAGGGGACCCCCCTGAATGCTAACATATTCAACAAAGCTGATTACATAATATGAATACATATTTTATAGAAGATCTTCTCCCAAAGAACAAATCCTGAACCAAGTGGGGCTCCATCATGTTGTCTCATCTACCCTCAGAAAGGCATACCTTCGAGCTGTGTTCTTGAGCTCTTCAGTCCTGAACTCTCAAATCACAAAGTCTTGAATTATTTGACAACAATCCCTAAGAGATACGACAGATCTCTATCATTGTCTAGTGACCGTGAAAGGGTATAATTCTTGATCATAACTCTGAAGCTCGTTGGGAAACAATCCATATTGAGCTCAACACCAAATCCCAAACCTGTCTCCAAAACAAAATCTTCACAAAACATACATTCTTTAAATCTGTCAGCATCAACAAAGAAAAGCAAAACAACCAAATTCAAAAATGCTTCTCATGCAAAGCATCATCTCAAAGCAAGAAGCTAACTTGAGATGATGGAAAATCCTCCATCCTCCAATGCTGCTTGCCTCCAATATGACCCTATTACACTTTAACCAATTGGTGTCTTGGATGAGTCTTTGGAGGCCTCATCAAGAATAGAAAAGATGGCCCTGAAAGCATAAGATATCTTTGACATATGTGCATTCATGATGATAATGTCAATTTGAGCCAATCAAAGACCCATACACTAATCAACCTTATATCTCAAAGATATTCTAAAAATATAAAAACTCTAGAATTTCACAACCACCTTTGTTTTCCTACAGTTTTTCTATAACCTTCTCATGGTAGATAGATATTTTCAAATACATTCAGCATCTGCATTAAATAATAATTTCAACAATCTAACCTGCACCTTGTCAAACCCTTGGTGACTTAAACTCCATGCTTTTGCGGCCTCTTTTACTTCAGATCTAGACTTCCTCTTGCTGACGATTCCAATTAAGTGATTTTGTCTTCAATCTGTGACTCACATGATGTACAGGCGGTTCCCAAAAATAACGATCTCCTTGGACTTTCAATTGCGTCTTCAGTGATTAATTCCTTCAATTTCTACTATTGACAGTGGCCTTTTGCTTATTTTCTTCCCCTTGGCAGACTTCAATATTGCCTTCAACTAGTGATTCACATTACTCACCCTGTTACTTTAGTTTCCTTGCACAACATCTCACACATATGCTTGATAAAACTGAATTTAACGACCACTTTTTGTAGAAGATTATCACAAGTGAATAATGAATTCTCTCATGACTTCCACAAACTCACAGAATTTAATATGAAATGTTTTCTTTCTGTTAACTGAAAAAAGAATAGTGTCATTCTTGGTCCCCATTATCAGCCATATTTAGTACCCAACAAAAAGATGTAGTACTCAAAAACCAAAAAACAATTCTTTGAATGCAAGTTTTACCACCAATATCAATGCCTCTCACAAGTCTACGCAACTTGAATCAGATTTCAACAACATTCAACAAATTTCAACGGATTTATTCCTGCAATGATTCAATGAAAGATTTTTGGCAATGCTGTCACTTCCCACGCATGAAAACTAGTGCCATACTTCCCACACACAGCAATGCACATGCATTCCTCACAGAAACATGGAGAACTAAATTGCACAAAAAGATTAGGTATCTAACAATGCCATTTCATAGGCACAAAAATGATTTTCTCCTCTGCAATATGGCATGTTCTTCCAACGCAAGCTTCCAAAAGCCTCACATTGCACAAGATTAGTTAGATGCTCTGATACCAATTAATAAGAAGTAAAATGCTTGATAGATGTTATTTGATGAGCTATACAAGCATTTATACAAGAGAAATACAGTTAATAAAATTGTAACTGTATACCCGGTAGTTGTAATTACATTACCACTGTCTATACTAAGCGGTTGGTTACTTATTAAACAATGTAATATGTAATGTAATGCTAACACTTTGCTCCCCCTCACTTGATGCTTTCTCTGTCTGCAACTTTCTTCTTATGTTTTTCACATGAACTCTTCCCCTTTGACATCAATGGAAAAGGGTGCCAGACTTTTTCATTCACTTTACTGCACAATTCCCTGTTTCATGAACACTGCAACACTTACTGCTCTTTATCAGGAACTCATATTAGCAACTTTTACCTACTCCCCCTAAGGAGTAGCTTTCAAAACATCAATCTAGATCAAAAGAATGAGAATTTAACTTTGAGCACAACTGGACTGATGCATTTCCTATGCATCTTAGTTAAGAGCAAGAGAGGTAATAACCCCTAACTTCTCCTTGAGATACTCAAAAGTATCCTTAGGCAGAGGCTTGGTGAAAATATCTACAATTTGGTCCTTTGTAGACACATACTCCATCTTAACTTCATTCTATGTTACCTTTTCTCTCAGAAAGTGATACCTTATTGATATATGCTTTGTCCTTGAGTGCATCACTGGATTCTTTGAAATGTTTATAGCACTTGTATTATCACAAATATTGAAATTGGTTCTTCATACACAACTCTTATATCCTTCAATGTTTGCATCATCCAAAGCACTTGAGTGCAACAACATGCTGCAACAATATATTCTACTTCTATAGTAGACAAAGAAATTAATTCTTGCTTCTTGCTCAACCATGAAACCAATCTATTACCCAAAAGGAAAGCACCTCCAATTGTACTTTTTCTGTCATCAACATCTCCAACCCAATCTGTGTCTATATAAGCATTGAGAGTGAAATCAATATCTTTGGGATACCACAATCCATAATTTGAAGTGACTTTTAAATATCTCATGATCCTTTTGACCGCCATTACATGTGACTCTTTGGGATCTTCTTGAAATCTTGCCACAAGATAGAGTGCATGTATTATGTCTAGTCTAGTATGTGTTAGATAGAGCAGTCCTCCAATCATAGACCTATACTTTTTTTGATCAGTCTTAGGTGATTCATCATTCTTGCTCAGCTTGCAGCTAGTTACCATGGGAGTGCATACTATCTTAGAGTCCTCCATTCCAAACTTCTTCAAAAATTCTTTCACATACTTGGACTGAGAAATGAAAATTCCTTTTTCTGATTGAGTATTCTACAATCCTAAAAAGAAATTCATTTCACCAAACATAGACATCTCAAATTATTTATGCATTTCTTCTGCAAATCTCTTACACATTCCTTCATTGCCTCCAAAGATGATATCATCAACAAAGACTACAACAATTAGAATTTGATCATCATTGATTTTGAAATAGAGATTGCTATTAGCAGTACCTTTATTGAACCCTAATTACATCAAATACTTGTTCAACCTTGCATACCAGGCTCTGGGAGCTTTCTTAGGTCCATACAGGGCTTTCTTCAATTTGCACACCAAGTCACCTTGGTCTGGTGACTGAAATCCTTCTGGTTGTTCAATGTACACCTCTTCTTCTAGTTCTCCATTCAAGAATACAAAATTCACATCCATCTGATACATTTTGAAATCTTTGTGAGCAACAAAAGCCAAAAGCATTCTTATTGCTTCAATCCTTGCCACAAGAGCAAAGGTCTCTTCAAAATCTATGCCTTCAATCTGAGCATATCCTTTGCATACTAGTCTTGCTTTGTTTCTTACTACTCCATTTTCATTCATCTTGTTTATGAAAAACCCATTTGGTTCCAATCAGATTCGTATCAACAGGTCTAGGGATGAATTCCTAAGCTTGATTCTTCTCTATTTGCAACACCTCTTCTTCCATAGCTTTGACGCAACTTTCATCTTTGTAGGCTTCACTTACAGTTTTAGGTTCAATTTGTGAAAGCAAACAGTAGTTCACCTGTTCCTCTACAACTCTTTTCCTTGGCAATACTCCTTTGCTTTTGTCACCAATGATTTGATCTTTAGACTGATTGATCCTTACATACCTGGAAGTCTTAATAGTACTTTCTGGAGCCTTTTCTTCTTCAACTTGACTGTCCTTTTGGTCCACCTTCTCTTTATGGATTGTAGCAACAAGTTCATCTAATTCATAGACACTTAGATATGATGTTATCTCCCTGTCTTCATCAACCTTCACATTAGCATCTCAATCATCTTTCTCAATATGTTATTGTAGCACTAGTATGCCTTGCTCTTAGTGGAGTATCGAAGGAAAATTCCTTCATCACACCTAGCATCAAACTTGCCTAACTCTTTATCTCTTCTGATATAACATTTGCTTCCATAAACTTTAAAATATTTCACTGTGGGAACTCTTCCATACCACAATTCATAATGAGTTTTAGTACCATTACCTTTGACTTGAACTTTGTTTTGAATGTAGACAACAGTATGTATAGCTTCTCTCCAATACACTTTTGGTAAGTTGGCCCCCATCATCATTGACCTAGTAGCCTCTTGAACTATCATGTTCTTTCTTTCAACAACTCCATTCTGCTCAAGAGTCCTAGGAGTAGACATCTGTCTCTTTATCACATGTTCTTCACAAAATATATTAAATTCATTTGATGTAAACTCACCACCTCTATTAGACTTTAAGCATTTAATCCTCGATTCCAATTCATTCTCAACCATTTCCTTGAAAACTTTGAACTTGTCTAGGGCTTCTGATTTGTCTTTTAGAAAGGTGGTCCAAGTCATTCTAGAATAATCATCAATAAGCAACATAGAGTACCTATCTCCTTGCAACACTAGTAGAATTTTGGCAAATAAATGACTAAGTATCTAAAAATTTTAGTCACAACAACTAAAAATGACTAAATTCTACTAATTTTTTGCAACTCAACTATAAATGAGTAAATAAATGACTAATTTGGTTGTTGACTAAAAAATTATTTAGTCACAGAAATAAAAATGAGTGAATAGTTTGTCACCAAATACAAATTAGACAAAATTTTAAAAAATGTTTTGGGGAAATTATTGGCAGGATGTATTGGTGTGATTCATTATTCACGTTCATTGCAGAATTCCTTCGTTAGTTGGGAAGAAGAACATCCCTGATATCAGTGGCACCAAGCTCATTGAGAAGATCATCGTTGTAAACAGCGGAGCTCACAATTATGAGCTGGCACCGGACGTCCGCCATCCAAAAGCCCACAAACCCACCTTAGCTATGGCCCATCAGCATCACACTCTTCACTTGCAGGCACTCTAACATGCCCTTCATTTACTCATCTTGGAATATCTCTGACCATTCAAAATTGCTTATGGTGGACTCACCGAAAAACAAAAGGTCAGGAATGTAGAGATCAAAGTACTTTCCCAGAGCTACTCTGCAATGAGGCATTTTGAATTATAGTAGCTACTTGCATGGACGATAAAGAGGAGAGGACTTGGAGACTTCTGAAAAGGCAAACAAGGAATTCAGAGTTTGTTGCAATGAATTTGAAGTCAGCGAGGCCCTCTGTAGTGAAGTTGAATTTGGTGACACCCTCTGCAGTGAATTCAAAGGTAATTTGAAAGCCTCATTACATTTATAAACACAAAATCTATAGTTTTATGATTGGCAACTTACAGTAGTTACAATCTACTGCTCTTAATAATGTTCTTTTACAATCTTGGCACTGTTCTGCTTCATAATGTGTTTGAGATAAATATAATGAAATTTGGGTATTAGTTCCAAAATAGAATTTCCTCAAACAATTTTGATACATTTTCACCGCAAGTGCAAACTATCCTTGTACAAAGTAAACATGTGCTAGATTTACCCACACATCAGGCATCTGAATAAAGATGTTTCCTGCTACAGCTTCTTGTACATATGTAAAAATTTCCTTTGTAATATCAAATTGACCCCTTTCAGCTAGCACAATGGCTGCTCCATTTTTAGCATAAACATTTCTTGGTCTCTGTGCCAACACTTTACAATACAGTTCTCTAGCCTTCTCAAGATGTTGTGCCTCCACCTTTGGATCCCTCCTCTCATTGCGAAAAGCTACAAAATAATTCCAATTTCCAAGTGAAATGTCAACATAAGAATTCTTTGCATCTGATTCACTTTGTGCAGATTTAATTGTTTCTTTTGATTTAAGCCAGTCATCTATTTTCAATTCCATTTTTCCAAGCATAGATAAAGCATTTCATGAGTTTTATCCACTTTAAGTGCATCCGCAATCAATTCTAGGCTTAGTTGGATCTCATTCCGAGCCTTAGCCATGTTTACAAGACATAGATATGCATCCACATAATCAAGAAACTTGAACAATATTAGCATGTATAAAAGATTTTATTTTTCAGTATCATGTAGTTGTTCAAACAGCCTAGAAAGATTAAATAGTGTTGTGACTTTATCCCATGGTAGCTCAAGTGAAACACCACCTTCTTCTAGTCGATGGAAGAATTCCATATCCTTAAAGAGCATAGGAAAAACTATAGAATTGGCATTGGGACTTTTATTTATGAATTCAACCCAAATGCCATTTCCTAATGCCTCCATAAAAGTTTGTTGAGCCAACTCTAGTTCATCACGCTCAAAATGAAGAACCCCAATGTTGTTTAACAATTGAATGGGTACTTCTTTTCTCTTCTTCAGAAGAGACTTTACTATCTTAAGAGAATCTAAGGCTGCACTAGGTCTGATGATATTAATAACTCACCCATCTTGATAAATGCATAGGCATCACGTGGATCTATGCGAGTTGCCTTTCTTAAAATTTCCAAAGCCTTCTCTGCCTACCCTTGCTGAGCATATATATGGCCTACAACTTTTAATCTCTCACAGTTCTCAGGGTGGACCTCCAGAACCTTTTCAAAATTTGAGAGAGAACTCTTAAGATCTCCTAGCTTCAATTGAACCTATCCACAAAATCCTGTGGCCTCTGTCTTTCCTTGACTAATGCCATGTAGTAGCGGCTAGTGGTGTCATAATCACCTTTACTATCATAAGATCGTGCAAGATTATAATATGAATGAGATTTCATGAAAGGGTGGCTAGTTGAAACAAGAGCTATCTCAGTCAACTGTTCCACAAGAAAATGCTACCCTATGAAGAAAAAATGGTTTGCTAAATGATTCAATGCCATTGTATAGTACGAGTATAATTCAAAGGCTCTACGCATCTTTTCCATTCCTTCATAAACACTACCTTTTTCACTAACTGTGAGAATCCTACAAGTAAAAAATGTACAAAACTAACCACATATATTTATGTAGAGGTAGAACATGATGCAGAGGAAGGACTCACACACAATAAACTTGACACATCCCAAATAAAGTTTTAATACACTTGATGCAAATCTGTACCCTTGTTCATTCTTGACAATTTGCTCCTAAGCCTAAAACATGGAAACAACACCCTAGTGACACTCAATCATTGAAGACAACATGGAATATGGGCAACTTGGTTTATTCAGACCTATTACATCTTCTAGGGGTTTCCAAACATACATGACCTAACCAAGTGATTAACACAATGATTTATACAATTTAGGTCTTGTTGCCACTAGGTGCATTCATGGTGATGACTCCAAACAAAGGTGAGAACACTTGTCATATGAATTCCTAGGCTTGTGCAGGCCCTAAAACATACCACTATTATTCTTCACCCCTCCATTGACATACAGTGCATAGATTATTCAAAGCAACAAAGAACCTAGGGTTTTAGGACTATCTCACAACAAATCTGCACACACAGTCAATCATATCTTCTTCACATGTGCTAGTCGTGAGTTGTCCTCTTGCAGGGATGTGGACAGGTATGGGATAGAGTTTTCCACCAATTTTTAGGATTTTTGGATGGTGGAAACTTTGCCCATGATCAAATTTTGCTCCCTGGAAACCCTAGGTAGGGTTTAGACCCGCACTCACCAAAAATGCAATATCTCACACAAAACTTGATGATATTCTACCAAACCAAATGCATTTGAAAGCTAGATTTTTGTTGCTAATATATGTTTGTTTCTATGTGTAGAACATTACAGATGGATCAACGTCGAAGGTTGACTATGGATCAATACCATGAATTTGATGAGAGAGTAGCCAATGAGAGAGACATGGACAAATATCCATGTCCATGTAAAGACTGTCTTGGTGGAAAGGTGAGAAATAGAAACCTGATTCTTTGACATATGATAAGATATAGGAATAGTGGTATAAGCCCTTGGGATTACAATTATTATGAAGATATGATAGAATTGTAGAGTCTGAGAGATGAAGAGGCAACAAACATAGATGAAGTGGTACCAAACATAGATGAAGAGGTAACGATGTTAGATGAAGGGTTTGAAGTTGATAGAATGTTGAATGAGGGTCTAGACGATGATTGGGCCAAGTCGATGTAGGATGCTTCAAAGCCTGTGTATGCTAATTGTAAGTTAAGTCATTTCACAACATTCCTTCAAATTCTTAACTTACAAGTGGTGCATGGTTGGACAAATGAGAGTGTACATCAGTTATTGGCATTATTAAGTTTTTTGTTACCACTTGACTCCACATTGCTAACAAAAAGAAGTTAATGTAAAAAGAAAATCACTAAGCTAGGCTTAGGGTATGCAAACATCCACACATGTGTGAATGGTTGTGTATTATTTCACAATAATCTTACAAGTGAGAGTGAATGTCTGCAATGTCATGAAGCAAGGTATAGACAAGGGTTGAAATCAACTGTGGTTCTTAGAAAGGTTCTTCACCACTTTCCAATAATCCCAAGATTACTCTGAATGTATAGGTGCAGAGATATTGCTAAACTTATGCAATGGCATGCCCAAAATAAGAGCACTGATGGAAAGCAATGACATGTGCCTGATTCTAAGACATGGATGTAATTTGATAACAGATGACCTAATTTTTCTCAAGATCCTCGTAATATAAGGTTGGGTTTGGCTCTAGATGGGGTGAACCCATTCTCATATCAAAGTACTAAATGGTCAACTTGGCCAGTGTTTTTAATAAATTATAACTTGCCTCCATGGTTAACAACTAAACTATTTTTCTTAATGGTATCATTGATTATACCAGGAAAGAAAAGTGTGACTTTAGATACAATCAATGTGTAACGTCCATAACCGAATTGACAAGAAAAACTAGGTTTTCACAAAGGTATTTTTTTTTTTAAACTAGATAATCAAATACAAAAGAACTTATCTACAACTCATTTCAACATTTTTCATTTTATCATAAACATGATCTCATTTTCAATAAAACTAAAAGAAATGATATACATAAAACATTTGGTTTTCTAACAATTTGAAATTTTCTTGAAACAAACAAATATTGGAAACATACCATTAACATGCATCTCGATTGTTGACCCATCCCATTCAAGACTCGGCAATCCTCAGTATTTGGAAGAGAAAGTATCTTCAAGGAGCTTAACCTCCAACCACAGACTGTCGGTCTCCCGCACTCCTTCCTAACCGGAAGTGGCCCTACCCTACTCAAGAGGATAGACTTAGATAACCATTGGTGTTTGCCATCTGAGCTCTGGTGTTGTAACTTACGTGTCTTGTTATCGTGCAGATCCCTAGATACCCTCTAGTCATGCACGACTCTCCACAAGAAACACCATCCAGTTATAGTGAACGTTTGATGCACTTGAGGATAGTACACCACCTTGGCCAAAGGATTTGTTTTTAAATAGCATTCTAAGAACGCATAAACTTAGTTCACCCACCCTACTCGACTTGAACTGATCGAAATCCTACAGTTTCCTATTTGTAAGGTTTGAACAATTGACGATCTTGATGACCTCAAGGGTTTAGGATTTTCTCCTGTAATAGCGCATGGCGCAACATTTACTCTAATCCTAAGTTCATAGTTTCATAATCCCATTTTCATGTAAAAACATTATATATAAGCGCCCACTCCTAAGTGGTTCATATTTGTTTACTTAGTTCCCATGTTTGTACAACATACTCAAGTATCTAAAACAATTTCCCATTATCCCGGAATTCAAGGGTTCTAGACTCATAAGGTCTACTAAACAGTACTAGAATCATCGCATGCAACGTAATCTAGATTCAAATGCGGGTTTTCCACTCTACTTGCTTATTTCAAAACCATGACAGTTTTCGACCAACATAAATACATTAACTCCCTATTCCCCTTTCCAAGTCAATTTATTTCGCATGAGTTAATGAGGTAAAAATCGTAAAATATAATAATAAAAGATTTGGAGTCTTTCTTACGACTTTAGAGATGACCAAACGCATGGTCAACCTCTAACTAAAGATATAGGACGAAAATGACTCTAGCTGGTTGCAACTACAACTTTGGCTATCAAACTCATTAAAGTTTACGTCAAACATGCTTTAAATCTGTGGTTTTTACTCTCCTACACAACACGCTCATGGAGCAAAGTGTTTTCTCACTATGGAGCTATTGTTTTAAGTGCTCCAAGGGCAGTTTTATGTTGATATCTCAGTCTTAAAGGAAACTCTTTATAATTTACGTCTTTACCGACTGTTTGAAGTTTCTAGTTCACATTTGCATCATGCAGTGATCATTCTTAGATGAATGCACATTGAGAACTATGCTCTATCATCATACGACATCAACCATGAGAGGTAATGATCTATTTTCTAAGTTCTCGAATACTAACAGATAGCAGCATTATTGTCTCTGAGGTTTCTTTTACCATAATACAGCAATAATACATTTATAATGATTAACTTCTCACAGAATCGCAGTAAAAGACATTATCATGATATCATATTCGTTGTAAGTATATTACCTTATCTTGGCAATGAAGAGCACAACAAATGCTGAAGACTCCCCTCAATCCTCACTGCCATTTTTCCTTATTTCTGTACAGGCGACAAAACTCCTCCCTATCTCTCCTCTTCTCTGCCGTGTCTAACTTGATTGCAAACAGCGATGCCCACTCAAAACTATCTCCTCCCTCTTATCTCCTACTCGACCACCACAGGTAAGATTCTGCCATCTTTCTCCTTTTTCCAAACCACGATAGTCTCCTCTCTATTTGTTCTCCCTCCCTCTCGATTTTCTCACTTCCCACCCTACTCGAACATAATGACATCTAACTTTCCAAGACCAACTAAAAGATGAATTGTGGAGTTAAGCTCGACAAGGCGGTGGTTAGGAAATGGCTAGAGCATCGTTTTGGTCGAAAAGGAAAAAGAGACAAAGACCATCTTATTAAGAAAACTCAAGGTTAGATTGACAACAACTCACGGTCAAAGCTAAAGGAAAAAGACCCATGCTAAACAACGACCAAAATAATTTATTACACGCTATGGCTTCAATTTCGACATTCGTCAATTTCCAGAAAGAATAATTCACAACACAAGTTCGACGTGTTTTACAACAATCACAATGGATTGATCGTAACGCAAACAAGTTTCCTACATCATTAGACACTCAAAACGACTTCTCGCATCCTTCGACTACGAGATGTGATCTGTAGTTTGCTACAAGAGGGTCTATTTAATTACTTATAAATGAGATAATAAACATCTATATAAGTCGACTTGCTTTGGTGGACTTATGACAACATCGTCGATTCCAAGATTCTATATGACGACTTACGAGAAGGGTGTTACACCTTATCTTCCGACGTCGACATCTAGTCTTAACTATCCCAGTCAAAATACAAGACTAAAATAATGGCTTCAAGGTTATCTACTTGTTTGGCATTCTCATTAACAAACACCCATGGTTAATTTCTAGTGTCTATACTCTCTCTCAAAGATACTTTCTCTTCTCTTTGACAATGGTCCACCTGTTCCTACAACGACAGTCTCACATACAATTTTGTGGTCAAAGCACCTATGTTCCAAATCAAAACATAATATATCCCAAGCATCATTTCACTTAACAAAAAGGACATTTAGTCTACAATATCACATTGATCATAATCAATAGATTCTATAATTTCATAGAACTAACTTTGTATAATAAATCATCAGTTTCCATGTTGTCCACAACATATTATATTACTGAAATTTTCAAGAAAGTAAATAGCATAATTGATTCCAAAAAGAGGGATGTAACACAATGCTTATCTAGAGCCATTATATGATGAGGTAATGGAATTGTGGAAAGGAATTGAAGCAATTCAATCTTTAAGGGATGGTCATTCAATCAAATTCACTTTAAGAGATTCCTTATTGGTTACGATTCATGATCTTTCTACATATGGCATATTGTCTGGTCTCAATGTTCATGGATACCATGGATGTCCTGCTTGTAGCTTTAAGGATTTTGTGAGGCACTCAAGAAGTTTGCGTAAGTGTATTTATTGTGGACATCGTGCTTACCTTAAAATGGATCATCCATATTGTCGACAAAAAACATGTTTCAATGGTCAAGAAGAGAATCATGAAGCACCATTGTTAATAACAAGTGATTACATTGTTGAGAATGGACAAAAAAGAATGTCATTTATTGAAAATGATGGGATTGTTGGTAGTAGATATGATCCATGTAGTGAAAGTAGTGTAAAAGAATTGTGCATATTCTATAAGTTGCCATACTTTAAGGATATAGCCATTAGGCATACTATTGACTTTATGCATACTAAGAAAAATATAGCCTATGCTATTATAGAAAATCTTTTTGGTGCTTTTGATACTGTTTCATCACGTGAAGACTTTTGACAACTAAAGATTTGTTGAAATCTTTGGGTTGAAAATGTGCTGATGAAAAATATAAAAACCTAGTGCTCCTTATGTTTGGACAAAGGAACAATGTACATAATTCTTATAGTTGTTGTCTCAAACTTGCTTTCCCACTGGATATGTAAGTAGTAGTATTAGAAGCCAAACTAACATTAATGGCTTGAGAGGCCTCAAGACCCATGACTATCATGTCATAATCGAGAATATTTTACCTATTGTGGTAAATATATCAATTTTGGCAAAGGGGCATTGATAGTTATAAGGTTGGGCCTAATATTAAAGAGAATGAGTTTACATGTATTAGATCCTTCGAACTTTTCTAGTTTGAGGGAGGAGGTTGTTGAAGTCCTTTGTCTATTGGAATGAGAATTTCCACCAACAATCTTTAACATTTCTATGCATCTTTTGATACTTCTAGGATATGAACTAGAGCATTGTGGCCCAGTAAGAATGAGATGGATGTATCCTATAGAACTATATATGAAGGTTTTGAAAAAAAATGTTTGTACTAGGCCAAAACTGAAAGGCAACATGTCTGAGGGATATTCAATGCAAGAGGCCATGGGATTTTGTACAAGATATATGAAGGATTTTAAAAATGTAAATCAACATGTATGGGATGATGACGAAGATGAAAGAGTTGCAGGTGAACTATTAGAAGGCAATAGATGTCACTTCAAGCTATCACATCAAGAAATAAGTGTGATACATGTCTATATTCTCCAAACACAACTTTGTTTGATAAGTGGCATAGGTAAAAAAAAATTGCACAATAATTTATTTACTCAATTGCATTTACACATTTATATTATTAATCTTACTATTTGTATGTTAATATTCTATGTAGAAAATATGAAGAAGAGAATCAAACTTGGATGCAACATCGACCTCAAAAGCGCAGACGTCATGATTTGATTGGAGGTGATTCTTTTCCAAAATTTGAAGAATGGATTGCTGATGCAATCAGTGATGCAAAAGAAGAAGGTCAAGATGTAAGAACAGAAAGTGAGCTTTCACAATCTCCACATATATGGGCTATGTGTTTTAGTGGAATGTGGGCCTATGGTAGTCATTTAAGAGTGGAAGGAAAAGACAAAGGAAAGACAAATTGTGATTGTGTTCTTAGTGCTGAATTTCTTCACGAAACTGAGAAGAAATTTTATGTTGGATTCATCCAAGAAATTATTCAAGTGGATTTTGGTGAAAATAATCCTATATTATTAAAATGTAAGTGGATCCGACCATCCACAATATGATTTGATGAGTATGGATTTGTACGCGCAAATATAGGGCAATTTTTATCAAAGATGGATGAGCCGTATGTTTCCCCTCTTCAAATTAACCAATCATTTCTAATTGATGATGTAAGAAGCCCAGGATGGTCATATGTCATTCAAACAGAGTCTTGTTCTAGATAAAAATTCATGGAAGTTGTCGATATAATGCATGATGGGCAATACGTTAATTTACAAGAAACATTCAAAGAAGTGGATGAAGACAATGATGGAGTGTTTGAAGAAGAGAATTTGATTACCAATGAAGAGATTGGGAGAGAGAATGAGCAGCATGTCATAGATGAGGATGAGGAAGAAAATCAAGTAGATATAGACACGAGTGATCAGGATTCTGATCTTGTTGGCAATGCAGATGATTATGATGATGTTTTGCCACCTTAGCTATCCTGTCACCTTAAGAGGTTAGCTTGTCACCTAAACTTTGGTTATATGTATGGTGTAATTTATTATTGAATGTAATAAAGATCTGATTATAGGTATGCTTATTCACTATTGTTTTACTAATACATTTATGAATGTAATCATCATTATTCTGCTGGTACATTGTGTACAAAACCTGAGATGTTCACTGCTGATTTGAAGTGCATTTAAAGTCAGGTTCAGTCATTCTTCTTAGTTTTCTTACTTTGGTTGAAATTAATTTTGTTTAGTTAGAATATAATTTCTTGTATGTTCTATATGTTTTCTAGATGCTAGACTTTTCTTGTATGTCCTAGATGATAGCTTTAGTTTGTAATACAGATTCTAGCCTACCATTGTATTGAATATGCTTGTGTGAAGGAAACAATAACGAACATCCGTGATTTAACAATACATATAGATATCTTAACATTAGGCAAACTAAGCCTCCTCATTACAAACAAAGAAATGATCTTGTAGATATCTTAACTAGAATTTGAGCACCAGATTAAATCTTCTTCTCCATTGATTGCTTCAAATAGATATTACAATATAACAGAAGTCTCCTCATATATGTTTCTATAAATACCTATGATGATGATATCAAAATTCAGTCTTGGTTTCTCTTTTATAAGAGAAGCAACAAGCTTCAAACCATTACAAAATATGGCATCTTTTCAAAATTCATGCCTCTTTGTATAAACTAAACATTAATTTTGCTTAAAACATAATTAAGAGAAAACTGATAAAGTAGACAATATTGATTGGAAGCCCACAACACTTGCAATACACTTGTAGTCCGTTAATCAACATAGGAGACCCGTGATCATCCCAATTTGGCAAACTCCCCCTCTCCATGATAGAGTGTTTGAAGGCTCGGTTCTTCCACTGCAACATCTTCAAGGCCCTATTCTTTTGAAAGAGCCAAATACTCTTGCTCCCATTAGTATAATGTGTAGTCATGAGGCCATGATGCTCGTTGCTCCCCTGCACATATAGCCTGTCTATTCATCAACTTGAAGATACTTCTCCTTCCATTGAAATAGAACATAATCACTAGACCACTTATAATCATAAATTTGGAGCAAGTTGGCCTGGTGACCCTTCCACCATTTGTCCAGCAATGCTTTGACATCAATTACAAACTTTGTATATCTAGCTTTCAAAGCAATTACTCTATCTAGAATGATTTTGAAGCTAAGAATATTGATATCTTCATCCCTTTTCAAACATTCCATGACCTTATAAACTGTATGACCAAATTCATCCTTCCACGCATCAAAATCATTGATCTTTTCATCCTCTGTTAGGATTGATGGAATGAATTGGTGTTTGAAAGTGGCAAATGAATCAATCTTTTCCTACATTCTTTGATTCTCACCATTCACATACTGATACTCATCCATTATCATCTTGATCATTTTATCTGTTGGCTTTAGAGCTATAGGAGCATCTTGATTCCATTGTAGAATTTTACACAAAGTGATCAGTGTGTGATGTGTTAACTACCATCTTTGATACAAGGGATCTAAAATAGAAAAAATTACTTTCAACCATTCCATGGCTTGAGACAAGGAAGAATAGCATTCATGCACATCTCTTAACTTGTCAACAACCACTTTCACTCTATATTCCAAAATTTTCTCAAACACTTCAAGAATTTTCAATTTTGCCTCATTCTTTGTTTTCTCATTTTGTCTTTTCAATTCCTCAATTTCTTTTTCCAACTTTAATTTCAATACATTGAATTGTTCAGTAGTCACTATGGTATCACCAGTCTCTTGTGGCATAGGTGTTTGAAATGGCACAATGGCATGAATATGAGAAGAACTCTCACCCTTCAGTTGTTCTTTCAACTTTACATTTTCAAGATACAATCTATTTACCTCATCATTCATCTTCATCTGAGTTCTCTCATAATCAAACAATCTTTGCTCTAGCTTTTTAACATGTTGTGTAAATATTGCAATATGCATAGTGAGGGTAGTTGCTTCAGTTACTGATGTGTCCTAGAATGTCTTGACCATAGATGTTCCCCTTATTTCTTGGACCACATCAAGTAATCTTGGTTTGCTGGTATTCTTTTGTGTTTCCCATATTGCCAAAGTCTCTGTTTTTGGATTGAAACCACAACCACTGACACCTTCCTCATAGTCAAATTCAGAAACTAGCATGGGGTTATTTTGATTCCTAACTTGGTCTAACAAAAATATTTTCTTCAACTCAAGCGCAAGAATGATTAGCATGTTGCTCCTTAATACCATTTGTCTAGCCTCATCAAGGCTGACATTTATTTCATCTATTTTCATATTCTTGAAAGTTTGTGAAACAATTTGCTCATGCTGAGATTCATCAGTACCCATTTTATTTATTTCCACTTGTTCTTGAAATTCTTTCATCTTCATCTTAATCCAAAAATCTGTGAATTCAGGAGAATTAATGAAATCATCATCCTCCATAAATCTCATAGAAGCCACAATTCTTTCATCTTCTTCTAATTTAGGCTCCCCTTGTGCCTGTTTAGCCATTCTGGCCTCTGGTTTGTGTGCTTCTATTTCTTGGCCAACAAGTGGCTGATCTATTTCTCCTTCAACTCCCATATTTCTCAGGATACTAGCTAGTTCATCAGTGTCCCCCCCTCCTTTGCTCAATTCATATGGAACTAGTGGAGAAATATCCTCAATCCTTTGCCTTTTGGTAGGTGGTGAATCAGGGACATGAGTTGGATCCTGTACTGACATTGCATCTGGTGCAGGCCCTTGAATCACAACTCCTAGTGGTCTTTTGAAACTAAGCTTGGTAGCCTTTGAAGGTTGCTTCTCAAACTTTCTATATATTCTTTCAAAATTGTCAATTATCAAATTTATTCTTCTCAAAGGGTCCCTCTCTTCAACAAAGAATCCAAGAAAATTAGGATTTTGTTTTCTCCTATCATCCTCAATCCTTTTCAAAATCTCCTATTTTCTTTTCCTATTATACACTTCTTCAAAGGTGACAAGATTTCTGATCACATCCTCATCAAAATTGATTTGATGGGATATTCCCATTCTTGTGAGGATGGTTTGTTTGACAAAGTTCATGTGACCCTCTCATCACAAACCCTCTCTACACCTGATGTCAAAGAATATTTAGCCTTCAAATAGGCTTGAAAATCCTCTAAAGTATCAGAACGAATGGAGCAATCACCAAACACTGTGGAATCGGGAAGAAATGTGCCTTTCTTCTATTTGTTCATTACATCCTTCTCCATCCACATCATTTTCCACATGAATTCAAGGAATGCAATTCTGTTTGACACAAATTTGGGCAACACATGGGGTGGCTGAGTACACCCATATACCTTGATTATAGTATGAACTGGCAAGAAAAACCAATCAGCATAGTTATGCTTATGACCCTGTTCTGGCCTATGGGCAAGAGGCCTCAACATTTCCCTGATCTCTTTTGTCAATCTAGGAGAAAAGCTACCAAGAGAATTCATTATTTTAAATAAGAATTCATCATGAAACACAATATAGTCACAATTCTTGCAATGGCTATCCCCATTTGTAACACTGACACTGTGTTGGCAATCTTTGTTCCTTTTCATCAATCATGCTTAGACCCATTCTACTAGGCCACTTCCTTCTATTTTGATACAAAATCAAATGACATAACAAAGAGTAGTATTTGAAATCCATGGGCTTTTTTTTTTCTCTTATTTTAAAAAATCCATCATGCAGTTTGTTTTCAATGAATGTTGCAAAATTATATTCAACATTAGCTTCTGGATTTTGAATTCTCATGGCCATCATCATTAGGCTGACAAGCATTCTACCTTGGGCATCAATACCCAACACTTGACACAAAGCAAAATATGTTCTTTCAAAATAGATAGAAAAATCTTCAATAGAGAAAGGTTCAATTGCAGTGGATGGGATTTCAATTCTTCTGTTATTTGCCCCTTTCCTCATGTGCATGGGTACCTCATCCCTTCTGTGTGTTTTTCTCAAACTATTGTACTCCTGCTCACTCTTCTATATATCTACTTGTGTGAGGGTTTGCTTGCTCAACATGAAGTAGTCTATGATTGCATTCCTATCCACAGCCACTAATGATGACCCATTTGGTAGTCTGACTATTTTGGTGGCTGAGTGATAGTGTTGTGCCAATGTTCTAATCAAATCCACATCAACAAATACATTTGGCACCACAAGATTTGCCAAATCCAAATTCCATGGGTTTCCAACTGGTCCCTGTCCATCTTTCTTTTCACAAAAATACCAAAAAGGGTTCCATCTAGAGATAGGGATTGCAGCATCCTGACATCCTTCTGCAACATCCTTGAACAATTTCTTAGACCCCTTGTCAACTAAATTTGGCAGGATGTCCAACAATGATTGTTGAAGTGATCATTTCTTGGGAGCAGGGGGTCAGTGCTCTTACTCATAGACTTAGATTTTTTAGGTGCCATATTTTACTGCCTCTACGAACTAGGGTTTTGATATTTTACTTGCTTTACCAGACTAGTTGAAAACATAGCACAAACCAAACACCAAATTTTATGCAAAGAGTGATGGGGCAGACTTACCCAATCAGAAAATGCCTAAGGAGAGCATACAAAGCTTGAATTCACCTTCTCCAGTCAACACTGAATTCACTGGAATGAATAAATACAAAGAAATCCCAAGTTTTATTGTGCCATGAAGCTGGTCATTTCGCCATTAACTCTAGTTCGTGCCATGAAATCAACAAATCTCAGCATTCAATTCTTTTCAAACATAGCCTATTGATTTGGTCCAAAGCAATGGCTAGGTGAGTATTTCAAGACTTGCAGTCCTTTCCTCAAAAACTAGAATCCCACAGGCATCAATGATAACCATTGCGGGGCAGCACTGAAGTCATTTTGACATTTAATTCCTTACCCCATCACCATAAGACCAACTTAGGGCAATCGCGGCACTGCGGGACCTCTTGGACAGTTACATTCATCTTCACCACTTACCGCCACTCCGCAAGCCTTATTGCACACCACCATGGGATGGTGGGATACATGTTATCCCTTATGTATTTTACTGTGCCACTGCCAAGCTTTGGCCTGACCATCATGGGGCCTTGGGAGCCTTTGGTCTCCCATTCGTTGTTTACCGCATTACCACCAGTCAAAGTTATCAGCATTGCGGGGCCGCGGTATGTAGCATTACTGGTCACTTGAACTCCTTATACCACAACACCATAGGCTTGACTTGAAACCATCATGAGGCCACAACAAACACTTTATCTCGACTCCTTCCTACCACATTGCCATCGGTCATCTCCTTACCTGCCATGGGGGCGCGGTAACATATTATGTGCCACTTGAGTTTATACCGCAACACTGCAACTAAATTTTTTGTAGCAGTAACTGTGTATTCACATCCTCTAATTCTCACACACCCACCAAGGCTATTTTCATGTACTACAGGGCTGTGGTAAGAGACAAAAACACATCAATGGTCAAAAATATAAATTTATTTCACATAGACCTGATATGAGATGCTCATAAATGACTCCTGGAACAATTCTAAAAGGAATATGAATCCCTAATTATTGATTTATGGAAGGAAAATGTATGAAACAGAGTGGGACTATGTGAAATTTTGAATGGTTCTAACACACCTCATGATGAACTAGACTATTTTTTTCCTTCATCCTGCTTGTGTTATATTTTTATGAGTTCTTTTCTTGTGAATATATCCCTAAAGAAAATTTGTTTGATACCTGTATTTGTAAACATCTTCTTAGGTTTTGACTACAAATTCTTTTTAATTTGTAAACTAAATTCTATTTTAAGTTTTCATTTGCAATTATCAGCAGATTGGAAAGTCAACAATTATGAAATTATGAACTCAATAAAGTTTTACTGATTCAAGTTGTTGATTTATACATTATTATTTATTTGGACTTCAGGAAATGAAGAGAAGGGCTGTAAGGCACAAATTAGATGATAGTGATCATAATGCTGAAACTTCACTAATAGATTATGAGTGCCTTCATAGAGAAAAAGTGGCCAAGAATAATGAATGTTTTTTGAGTCTTGGTTTGACAAAAAGACAAGTTGTAAATCCACTAAGTAGTATATTATTTGTTTAATAGTGTTTAATGAAATTTTATAGGCAAGAGCTTTATGTATATAAGACATAATATGATATTTTTTTTGTTTTATAGGCAACAAAAAGAGTGCAAAGAAAATGTGAAGAAAAAACAAAAGGAAAGAAAAGATACAGTGCCACCATCTCGTAGAAGTCACCACTTTTGTGAATCAAAAAATGTAGTTGGTGAAAACAATAGTTGCAGTGATGATCATGTGCAACCTGATATAGCAGATGTTTATGTGCAGCCTGATATAGCACATGGAGCTCATGTGTAACCTGATATAGCACATGGTGATGTGCAACATTGTGATGATCTCTTAGAACAAAGTCTAAGAGAGATTATTGAAAAACATTAGAGCATTAAAGGACTAGCAAGTCTGCAGATGATTTATTCAAGATTAAAGAATGTGTTTGAAGTGAAATCTATGAAGACTAGTACTCATGATCTACCTACTGATGCCACACCTGATGTGGCCAAGAAGCATGAAGGTCCAGTTAATGAAAGTCATGAAGAGAGACCACTTGCATCTGTTGTGCCTCAGAGTGCACCTGTTACATCTAGAACTTTTGATAGAACTAGTGGATCAGCCAGAAATACTGGTAATGGTTTAATAGAAGATGTGGATTCTTTTGTCAAAAGGAAAATATTGAGTCAAGATTTGTATAGATCTATAGAGAGGAATGCAAAAGTAAGAAAATTAGAAGGCAAGAAGCCATTCTTTCTTGAGGTATCAAGAGTTGGTGAACCCATTGGACCAAATGCTGCAAAGTGGGCCTCTGAGTTGGGTATAAGATGTAGGGCCCATTTGGATATTTGCAAATCAAGTTTTGTAGAGCAAGATCCACGATCTGTGGAAAATGTTATACAAAAAATGGAAAATTCTTTTGAGACTACTGGTGGACAAATCTGTAGAAAATATTACAAGCAAAAGATGAAAATTTTGATGAACAATTTTAGATACAATTGCAGAAAAACAATCATGGAGGGAAAAGAGAGGTTAGACTACACTCTATGTCCCAAACAGTGGGATCCATTGAAAGAAAGTATGCATTCTGAAGAATATTTGGCAAAGAGTAACAGAGGCAAGAGAGAAAGAGATAATGTGAGGGCTGGATATACATTTGACCAAGGCAGGTTGCAGGCCAAAATGGACAAATTTGGAGTAAGTGTATGGCTTTTTGGTTCAATTTACATTGTGTTATTTATTTCAATTTTTTATTGAACTGACTATATGTTGAAATTGACATTATATGTTAGGTGGAAAACAATAATAGAGAAGCAGGTGTAGAAGATATTGTCAATTATATGGTAGCACTAGATCCTAGTACAAATCTAAGAGTAGGATGAAGTGGAAATCTAGTTCATCAACAAAGATTTCATAGCCATCTATTACACGCCTAGTAGGATCAACCTCTCCAGATCATGTCAACTCAAATGAAGGGTACCAACATGTACTGAATTGCATATACGGTCTTAATCACCACGTTTCGCAGTTGGTTGCCTCTGTTAACCCTATAGTTTCTACATGGAATGAGCATAAATCCATAGATTTAGATGAGGTAAGAGGCTCTATTGATCTCATTTCTTCTTATTTGGCAATTCTATATACAAATGCCTCTTAATATGTAGATTATTGAAATCTAAGTGTAGGAGAATTCAACCTAGTTTCTTTATTGTTGGAGTGATCCAAAAAATGTTCTTTTGGACAAATTTATAGCTTGCATTCTTTACTTGACTATTGAATGCTTTGTATATTTTTTTGCATGATGGTTAAACCACATGTAGAGCAATTTTTTTCAAAGCAGTAGGAAAGAAAAAACACCTTCATGATGTCAACAGAGCTGCTAATATTGATAGTGATCATGATGAACTAGACAAGAATGTGCAACACAGTTATCATAGTTATGCTGAAGTTGAGGTAATATAATAGTTGTCAATTATCTATCCCAATGTTTTGTCATTCTTCATTCTTAAAATGTTCTTTTAGACAAAAAATAATAGCTTTTGCATTCTTTAAGTTGTAAGTTAATCTATCCTAATGTTTTGTCATTTATTCTTCATGCTTAAAATATTCTTTTGGACAAAAATTTATAGATTTTGTATTCTTTACTTGACTTATATTAATTTTTGCATGATGATCAAACCACATGCAGAGCAATTATATGAAAGCAAAATGAAAAGAAAAAGGCCCTGTCAATAGAGCTCTCTGCAAAACTGTACAACTTCATGTCAATGTTGATAGTGATAATTATGATGATGAACTCGATGGGCATGCACATACTATTCATAGCAGTAGTCATGTTGAACTCAAGGTGAGTGCTATGAAACCACATGCAGTAAGTACTATTCAAGTAAGTAATGGTTGTTTTATTATGTAAATAAGGGTAATCATTACCTATTTGATAGAAGCTGGTTAGAATAGTAGTGAAGTGTAATTAGCTAGTATACATAGATTATGGAAATAAGGGATAACATATAACTTACATATGGAAGCTTAGAGCTTAGTTGTAATAGAGTGCATACATAGATTTTGACTATGCATTAGTGCATTGTGTTTAGGGATGTCATGGCCCTCAGTTGGGGGGACTTCATTTCCAATCCATGTCTCTTTCTGGAGTACTCATACAATCTAGCACTATTGTAGTCTTGCCCTCCATTTGTTTATACCTTGCAATGGGTTAGTTTTGTTTTCATAGTAAAAAGTTGTTTCTTTGTTATTCAACAGAATAAAAAAAGCACATACAAAAATTGATTTTTTCCAAGACATAAGACATTACATACATCTATCAAAAATAATATAATGTGTGTTTTATATCTTAATATAATGTATTTTTTTAAATTTTTGTAGACATTTAATATTGATAAACTCCAAGAAGGGGATAAAGTTGGGGTGTTGGATCCGTTTGATGGTGCTACTGCGGGCATTGGGCAGATTCACTCACTATCTATGGTACATGGAGTCAAATTAAAAGGAACAAGAGATGCAAATGTAAATATTTTAAAGGTCACAAGTAACATACCCCTTGCTTATGAAGACAAAACACTAGTAGAAATATGGCAAATAAATGACCAGGTGACTAAAACTTTTAGTCACGTGACCAAACTTTTAGTCACGTGACTAAATTTTTTTTAACACAGCTATAAATGACTAAATAAATGACTAATTTGGTCATCGGCTGAAATGACTAAATAAATTACCAAATAAATGACTAATTTGGTGATCGGGCAAAAAACACAACTAAATAATTAGTCAAACAAATAAAAATTAGACAATATGATATTAAGTGGATAATTAAAAAAAATATTTCGGGGAGTGGGTTGTATTATAATATAATATAATATAATAATAATATATTATATTACAATACAATATAATTTAATATATTATAATATGATATATATATATATATTATTGTATAATATTATATTATTAATATTACAATATTATATTTATATTATATAATAATATAATATTATAATATATTTAATATTATAATAAATTTCTTACTCATCATGAGTATCTAGTCACCTAAAATTTAGAGACATTTAGTGGCATGGTTTAATGTTACTCTAGGTCTTTGAGAAAGAATTGGATGCCATTGTTCAAGCTATTAATTAGTGGCAACACTATATTTTGGGTAAGGAGCTGATCACCATTGTTCATTCAAATCATAAGCCACTTTAGTTTCTACACACATAGAGCAAGATAGAGAATCCATGCCACATGAAGTGGATGAAATACTTTCCATAGTTCCATTTGGTGATCAAGCATAAGAATGGAAAAGATGATAAGGCATTAGATTTCCCTAGTCAATTGGGTTCATGCACTCATCATAGTGTTGAACTCACATGACTAGAACTTTTCTAACTAGGGAACTTCTACTCAATATATTACAACTTGATACATACCTGCACTACAATCACACAAGGTAAATATGTTGGTGAATTGTATTTGCATGGCAAGCTTCTTTTCAAGCTTAGATATGTTTGTGTTCCAAAAGGTGTACCTTGCTTATGACTCATCTAGGGGGTGCACTACATCAAGATATTGGACACTTTATCATTACAAAGACCTTGGCAATGCTACAAAATTTCTATTGGCCTCACATGTGTTTCAACATCAAGCACTATATCAAGTCTTGCATTCCTTATCACATTGCCAAGCCCATGAACATGAAGATTAGGATTTATGCCTCTTAGAGTTTTGTAAAGACCTTAGGAATCTATTAGCATGAATTTAATTAGTGGATTCCTTATGAAAAAGCATCATAATAATTTAATATTTTGTTGTATTGGACATATTTTCAAAAATGGTCATCATAATTTCTTGTAAGAAAAGTATCACAATGCAAGAGACCATGCACCTTTTCTTCAATTGTGTTTGGGTACAATTTTGGCTACCCACATCTATTGTGAATGATTACAATCCAATATTTGTTAGCACATTTTTAAATCTTTGTGGGAGAGATTGGATACATAATTGAATTGGTCCACAATATTTCATTTCTAAATAGATAGTCAAATAGAGGTGGTTAATTGCACACTTCTGCACTTATTGTGCACCTTCAGATATGCACATATGTGTACTTTGGATGACAACCTACTATACATCTAGCATGCCTACAATAGAACTTTACATAGTTCTACAAGTATAGTCCTTTTTAGACATGTCCTAGGATTTAGTTTGCAACAAACCCTTGACATATCCTAATGCATGCCACCATATTTGGATTCACACACATGAGAATGAGAAGTAGATAAAGCATATAAATTTTTGCAACACATTCACAGAGTTCATCAATAGATTTAGAAGATTCTATCAAACTAGAAATAGAATTATAAAGAGTACCATGACACACATCACACACCTCACTCTTTGAATGTTGATGACAAACTTTAGTTACATATTTAGAAGAAACATTTCAAAGTTCCAAATAGGAAGATTAAGCCTCTATAATATGGTTCATAGACCATTTTTGTG
Organism: Cunninghamia lanceolata; assembly: GCA_027924645.1. NCBI lineage: Eukaryota > Viridiplantae > Streptophyta > Pinopsida > Cupressales > Cupressaceae > Cunninghamia > Cunninghamia lanceolata. The sequence goes on along the minus strand of BSBN01000562.1, from coordinate 5,294,080 downwards.
ATAATACATTTTTTCTCAATCTCACATAATACCTAGGATAACACCTAATATTCAATGTGGAACTCCTGAAACCATCATAGTTATAAATGACTAAATAATTAGTCACAGAAATAAAAATTAGACAATAGGATATTAAAGTGGGTATTTAAAAAAAATATGGGCACCTAAAATGAAACGGGCGCCAAAAGTGAGATTGATTTCTTTCACCAACACAACAATGTTCTTAGGGTTTATTTGTTGTTTTATTATTTGTCTGTGGGCAATGGAACAGACATTGCATTTCAAGAAGATTCCATCCTTAGATATGTCAATTCACATTCCTGCCTCAGATCCACAATGGACAGAATATGGATCTTAGCATTAGCCAGGCTTGCCTTTGTAGCTTTGATTGTGGATATTTGATCCGATGACATGGTGGCCCTAAATCCTGATACCATGGTCAGTAATTTTTTTTAATGTTTTTTTAAATGTAATGTTTTACTGTCTGATCCAATTTTTGGAGGCATGCCTCAGTTGGATTTTACTTCCACATTTTGCATACATGTCTACCAGAGCATTTCCAACTATAATATCTGACAAAAATCCCCCTTCCATTATGTTATGATGGATATCCATACCCTATTCCAAAAATCCCATTTTGGCACAAGCAGGGAGGATGCTGGCAAAGGTTATCAAATTTGGATTTACACCTGCTAATTGCATTTTATTGAAAGTTTCTAAAGCCTTTTCAAAAAATCCATTTGGTGCATCCAAATCAATTTGACATTTTCTCTTGGCGTTTATTTGTTAGAAGTGCTTTGTGCATCTGACCCTGTCATCTTAGTAGTTCGATATCACTTCCATTTCTCTATCTCTACTTTTTAGCTTTCCCATTAGTTTTCACCTCATTTAATATGGCAACGACTACAATCCTTGTGGAGACACGGTCTCATAAGAAATTTATTGTATCACCCTTTTATTTCAAAGAAATATTGACTTTGTTGTTTGACAATGTGGAAACATCCATTGTACTACATTATATAACGCATGGTCAGCTTACCGCAATCATCAAGCACTCTCCATGAGATGATATCTCTTTGAGGCATTCTACCAAATAGTTCACATGCCTTGTCAATGCTTCCACATTTACATCAAGCGCTCTCCTGCAGGCACTTCAAGTCATGCGTGTGGGAGAGTGGGTGATGCATTTCTTTGAGGCATTCTATCAAATATTTCATGTACCTTGTCTATGCTTTCCACATTTTGCATACATGTCTAATAGGGTAGTTGCAATTCAACTACAACATTTGACAAAATTCCTCTATCCTTTATGTTTTGATGGATGTCCATACCCTATTCCAAAGCTCCCATTTTGACACTATGGAACTAAAGTTCAAATCAGAAGGTAAAGACATAGTATTACAAGGCATTTCTAGTAGAGCGTCTAGAATTGTATCGGCAAAAATAATGGAAAGGTGTTCTAAGAATAGACAAGTAGCATTAGCCGCACAATATTTTACAAATACTACAAGTACTAAGTTCTTATGTAAACCATTTTTGATTGAGCTTCAGCTTGATCAATTTCTCCATGATCATATCAATTCAATTTGGGAAGGTGAGGAAATCCTTCAGCATCCAAATTTACAACTACTTGAGGACAAGCAATCTTGGGAAGAGCGGACTATAATGCCCCCTACCTTAGATAAAGAAACATGAATCACAAGTATAATCACCCAAAGAGCAGATCACAGAAGCTGCCTCTATCAACATAAATTAATTTCAAAACAAAAAGAAGAAATCCTAAGACAAGGGAAATCGCTAGTAGATAATTAATTATAGTCACAAGATGCCAAGGGTTATGAAGGAAACACCCAAAAGGGATAAATAATATTACACAAAACTGCATTAAATAAAGATTAAGTTGTTAAGAATGGTCAACATGCATATGAAGAGTTGTGTCTCTTGAAAGGACAAGGTATATAAGGAAGATAAATCAAGAGGAAGAAGATCAGGATTGAGAAGATAATTTATATATTTATTTATTCCTTGTATGAGCATGAAACTTGATTTAGAAATGTGAGGTTGAAACCCCTAATGATTATAAAATAAATGACAAAAGCCCTTAATTTCCATTGCTAAGTTAGGGATGAAAACCCCTGATTTAGGCATATCTAAAAACACTTTCAAAACAAACATACAAAGAGAAAATCATTGCAGTTTGGAGAAGATAAATAGTGGATATAATGATAATTTTATTTCTACAAAATAAATACATTCTAAATCTTAATTATGAATTATATTAAACTATTGTAATTACTATTTTCATATTGATTTCATGTTTATAATTTATTTTGTAATTATTATTGTAGGATAGGGTTATTATACTTTAAGAAATAAGGAAATCTAAGAATGGGATATTACAACTTGTAACCTTTAACATTAGCACCATAACACAACAAAAATACATTTGTTAGCCTTTAAATCAAACTTACACCATTTCTCTTTATGAAAATGAACGAAATCTTCATAGCAAAAGCTCTAATGTGTGAAATAGAGGGTTTCTTACCTTCTCACACTTAATACAGTGTTTTATCAACTAGAGTAACATATAAAGATCCATTAATCAAATAAAAAGTAGCACTTACAACCTTAGTCCAAAAACACTAATCCAAAGTTAAGCATTACTCAACATTATTCTAGCTCTTCTCATTAATATCACATTCATGCTCTTTGTGGTGCCATTTTATTGTGGCACATTAGGAGTTATTTCCTACCTCATAATATCTACATGTCTATATAAATCATCAAATTTTCTAGAAAAACATTGCCCTCCATTATCTAACCTTAATATTCTTATTTTTTGATCCATCAAATTTTCAACAAGAACTTTAAAATATGTAAACTTGCTAAAAATTTAGATTTATGCCTCAAAAAATAAATCAAAGTATAATGTGGGTAGTCATCAATAAAGGAAACATAATAATGAGATTTTTCAATTGAAGCAACATCCACAGGACCAAAAACATCATTATGAATAATCTCTAATAATCTATTTTCTCTAGTGGTACCAAAATTAAAATTTACTCTACTTTATTTTCCAAACATAGAGTGCTAATAAAAACCAAAATTCACAAAATAACAAGACAAACCATCCACCATATTTTTATTAACTAGGGTCTTAATTCTTTTTTCATCAATGTTTCTTAACCTATGGTAAAACAACATTCATGAGTCAAAGTTCTTAGTTACATATGCTAAGTCACAATGAGCAAATGCATCAAGATTAAATAGAGTACCACATTGGGATCCCTTAGATAGCACCAAATTACGTCTACCCAATGTACAATCACTCCTATCAAATATGACATACACTATAACATAATTCATTTTGAAAACTGAAAGTAAATTTTGTGCCAATCCTGGAATGCGTAACACATCTGTGAGAGATTTTAGAATCCCATCATTAAACACAAGTTTTACTTTCCCTTTGCCAATAATTTGATGTGAACTATTATTGCCAAGAAACACTTCAATGCCATCATATGCTATATATGAAGAGAACCACTCCCTATGGAGAGTTATTTGATACTAGGCACCTAAATCAATCAACAATGAGTCATCACTAGCAATGTTAACAAAATTAAATAAAACATCATTTTCATCATTAAAGGATTTATTATTAGACAAATCTTCAAAAAACTTCTTGTTTCTACATTCCTTCTTTATATGGCCTCACTTCCCACAATTCCAATATCTCACTCTACTCTTACTAGGGGTTTTAAAAAATCCTTTTAACTTAGACCTCTCCTTAAACCCCTTCTCTTACCATATTTTACCTTAGGTCCATCATGTACATGTAGTGCATTCTTGGAACCCTCGTCCTTGAATTTTCATTTCATTTTTTAAATTTTGAGAAAAGTAGCAATAAGGGCATCCATCTTAGGCTCTATAGTACCACCACTAATTGTAACTATTAGATTCTCCCAAGATTTAGGTAAAGAGAAAAGCAATAATATACATTTATCCTCTTTATCTTAACATCTATGCTTCCTAGTTGACTCAAAATAAGATTAAGCACAATTAAATGCTCAACACAAAGTCTCATTCCTTCATTTTTAATGAATATAGTTTCTATTTTAAACACAACTTTTTAACAAGACTCTTAGTTTGGTAGATTTCAACTATCCTTCTCCATAAACTATATGTCATAGTCTCCTTGGAGACATTTCAAAGGATAGAATTAGATAGACATAACCATATTATTTCTCGAGTCTTCTTGTCAAACTTCTTCTAGTATTCATTCAATAACCCATTAGGTTTTCCTTATTTATCATGGCCCTCCATTGATCTCTTTCCTACAAGAGATCCTCCATTTTTAGTTTCATGCCTTGTAGTTAGAGCCATTAAACTTCTCAATCTCCAAACAAGATGTTCCTACCATGGATTTTCTAACCACACTCAGATCTACAAAATCACTAAATAAAATACTCCAACTACAACCAAAAAATGTACAACATTGCAAGAAATGCCCCCTTATAAATCAAGTCATAGCTCTAATAGGAAATGTTGATAAACAAAGTAAATGTCATAATAACAATATTACCAAAATAGTGATTTAATTTGATAAATAATGTTATTAAGATAATAAAATTAATGTACCAATGAAGAAGAAAAAATAACAAATGCAAACCATATGAACACCAAATTTATGTGGAGAAACCCTTGTTGGAAAAATCCCCACCACCAAAGAAACCCAAGCTTGTATTAATCTCAACAAAGAGTATACACCAATACAATCACTTATCCCTATGATAGTAAACTGGTAGCATAAGAAAACCTACAAAAGAACCTTACTAACCTCTATCCCATGCTTCCAATATATATAAAAGTTAGAAACTAGAAACCACCAAGTGGTATCCAAAAATATGTGTTAAAACTGTGAGCCATAGCAAAAATCGAACACCCCATAATCATGGTCAAGAAACCTAGAATAGTAGTTCCCCTTACACCTCTCTTACACATCATAGATTCTGTCATAACAATCAAAGTGACCACTTTCCCAAATGTAGGCACTCCATGAGGACATTCAATATTTGTTTCATAACCACCAAATTAGGAAGATGCTATATAACTCCTAATTTTGACCTTTTCAATACAACCTCCATATCCAATGCCTTCTTGCATATTATTCCAAGTATTTTGAAGAATGAATAATAAATAAATAATGTCCCCACCCTCACATGGGCATCTTGATTTTCCCACTCTAAAATGTTTAGATATATCTTGATTTTTCTTTATGAATGCCATTTTTAATATCTATCTAAACAATGTTTACTTCACATCTAAATGATATTTATATTATATTTTATAATTTGCTTTTGTGGGATGGGGTTATTTTTTTTTTACTTAAGAGTTATTTTATAATTAGTTTATTTACTTGAGAGTTATTCTATTTTATTTTATTTACTTAATAGTTATTTTATATTTTTAGTTTATTTTTCAAATATATGTTAGTTGTGTTTTAGTTTTATTATTTTTGTATGTGGGCTCTTTAATAATTTTGTTCACATGCTCATGTCATTACACTCCACCCCTTGCTACCATTGTAGTTATGCCTCTCCACATATGAAAGTGATTATTACAATAAGGGAATAAGATAATGATTTGAGTAATCAACCCAAGGATGAGGGGCCCACTTCCATATCATTAGCAAATAGGAGATCCACACCACCTCTCCTGCCCCTTCCACTCATCATAGGCTTGTTAAGTCATAAAAAGGTAAGATTATTTCCAATATCATACTCCATGTTTGAGGGTATCTACAACATGTCCACAACTACCACTATTGCATCCTCTCCCATGTCATCAACCATAATTATAGCCATTTCAAACCCTTTCTCATCACCTCTCAACACTTCCCCACCCATCACCTCTAAACCCATATCCTCCACCATAGTATTCACATTCAAAATCTATGCAAAAACTCTACCCATGTTTTTTATGTCATTGTGACCAACACCTACACGACAACCTACATATTTAGGGGTGGGTCTAACCAATTGTATAAATTTTGGAAAACTTTCCCCCATGATTACTTCATGGAGAGAGATTCCATGGTACTTCCATTCTTTCAAATTATATCTAATAATCAAAACATGGTAAAATTTGATGGTTATATTATCATCTAGCCCTATTGTTGTGAGTTTGTTTAACAATTTACGAGGGAAATATCAATTAAATAATTTACATATATCATCTTCCCAACCTCCTAAGATATGGGGGATTGGAGAATTAAGGAATTAAGTTTTAGATTTTAAATCAAGAGATGGAGGAGAGGAAGAAAGGGGAAGGTATAAGAAGTTGGATGAGGAATGTCTCTCATTAAGTAGTGTAAAATCTTCTTATCCAACACCAACTTATAAAAATTTTAAAAATTTAGGGAGGGGGAGTTTAGCAATTTTTCACAAACTCTAGTTTCTTCTCTAGTGATCCTAGCCTACCATGCAAGTATATTAAATGTGATTCTTTGACTATTAGAATGGAGATACCAACAACCACAATGCCTTATTTTTCTCCTTTGGTTGGTTTGTAATAGAAGGAAACACAAAAGTTCATTAGATCCTCTAGAAACATAAATATAGTCCAAGAAGTCATTAAGCATCTAAAAATATAAGTATTTTTATGCAATATTAAATGTTAACTTCATAAAGAAAGTTTCTACCATAATAGGGTTCTCTTCATCCCCAAGGATGAATTTAAATTGTGCTCTTTAGGATAACCTTATTGGAATAATTAAAAATATTTATGCCTTTATGAAGACATCTTAAATTCTTCATTATGAGTTTCCCATCAAAAAGGATTTCTCAAGGTTGTATTGAGGGACTTTCCTTATTTGAAATCATTCAAGAAGAGCTTGACTCAAAGGACATATAGTAGACTAGATACAAAAATCTAATGCATAGTAGAGAGAATTGTTGTATTGCAAGGGGATTGTGTGTCAAGTTGTATCAAGGACATATCTTTAAAAAATTCATAACATTTTTCATCTTTAATGGTCAAATATGTCATGGCCTAAACCCAAGTGAGACTAGAATAATTCTAGTATGGGAGAGGACCTCCAAGAGGGCATTCACATCTAATAACTTTGCTAATCTTATCCCATCTTTGTCCTTGGTGATGGTGAAGGAAGTGAAAGTATCCAAGGCCATGATCATGTTGTCCAAAAGGTACTCAAGATCATTTGAAGCTATTTTAAAAAAAAATCCTATCAACCTTCTAGCTTCTTTTAGAACTTATCAAAATTTATATCAAGGTCTATATTTTCATCATTGCATTAACAATAACCTCTAAATCTCACTTTAATTTTTTTGAAATGATTCCTTTTTAATCTCTCCACAATATAAATTTATCTTCTCCATTATTAATTCCTTTTTAAAATATGGAATACCGCAATTAAAATTAAACTTCCTCTAACTTCACTAATAAGAAATACTACCACTATAACTCTAATATTCCCATTAAAAGATCCACACAAATTTAATTTTTTTTAGGTAAAAGGTACAAAGCACCTAAAATATATATTATATTATAGAAAAAGCATTACATAGTAGATTATAGATAGGCCAAATAACAAAATCCCTAGGCATATGAGATATGGCTATAGCCCAATTATAATAGACCAGTCACAACATATTGTCCATTACAAATAGAAGACCTTCACAACAAAATAGAGAGAAGAGAGATACCAAAAAGATGATAGTATTGTAATCCCTGACTGCATACATACATATAATTACATTATGAGCATAACCAAAAAACATAGATATATTAAGTGCTATACAAAGAGTAGAATTCATCTTTAATTTGCAGCATTCAAATCTTCAAACAGAAAACCTTGTTGCACGAGCTCAGCTGGCTGTTTGTTGACATCAACCACATGTGGCGGGGGATGGAAGTGCATAAGAAAGTGCAGAGCTTGCAACACCTCCCTCACAACATCCACTAGTTCATGGCCTAACTCGTCAGCATGACAACGAAGACTATTCTCAATGGACACTATACAATTGTTTTAGAGCCCGTGAAGCATAGAAGTGTAAACACAATAAATTGTAGGAGAGCAGTTGAGATCCTTGTGTGAAAAGAGCCCTCCAATTGGAGTTGTTCCCATATGAAGATCATAATCCTCTAGCACTGCATCAAATTTTTCTTCAGAAAAGTGAAGATCCTGCACAAAGAAACTCCCCAAATTTCTTACTATACCAGCATCCTGAATTAAGTCTAAAGCATAAGATAGGAAATGAGACACTGCATGGGAAGGGTAGATTGTTCTGGGGAATTGCAACATTTCTTGTCCACAAACTACTATGATGGCATTCTTTACCTCCTCATTGTAGACTTTAAACACCTCTGGCAGTAAATTCGGTCTGAGAAGGGCCAAAGAAGGCTTCTCCCAAATCTAAATAGGAAAGAAAATTCTCTTGTTCCTTTGAATCAAGCCCATGATCAACCTTCTCACAAAACGCTGAGAATAGAGAAGCTTGGGATGTAGAAGTAGAGAAATTGAAACAATGGATGATATCAAATGAAGGAAGTAGAATACTTGAAGGAGATTTCCATGCAGGGAGTGAATGTGATATCATTACCAAAGGCTATGAAAATCTAAACCCAAGTGAACACCACCACCAGAAATTAATGAGAAAAGTATGAAAAGTACTCAAAAATCTCCATTTACACAAGTCGCTAGCATCAATTGAAAAAAGCAATAATTAGTTGTTTAATCAATATTTCTACTAAGTTTGATACCTACCAAAACAAAAACAATCGTTAGTTAAAAATAACCATGCCTCTAGTGATAGAGACATGACATCACCCTCACTTTATCCGCTTACAAAGCCCCACCAAAATTCAAATCTCAACAACACTTTGTAGATAAAGATATCAATCTATACTGCCAATAAGACTGCTTGACAATCAACTTCACTTATTCAACCCAAGGGCTTCTCAGCAATTGATGATCCCACCACTATCTTTATGAGCTATACTGACAAGGTGAGGGAATTCCTTTAAGGATTCTTTATCAAGAATTTTACTATCCAACTTATAATCCAGAGCTATATTAGCCAACCCATCTATAAGAGAATTGGCCTCTCTATAACAATGCACAATCTCAAATTGCTCAAACAAATCCAAAACTTCCATTCTTCTTGTAGTAAATATTCCAGTTGCCAATTAAATCCTGTTTTCATCTTGAGAGCATTGACAATGATTAGGGAGTCCCCTTCCACACATAGATTATAGACACCCCACTTATGTGCTAACCTTAATCCTTCAACTACTGCATTGGCCTTAGCCTGACTATTTGCCCCTTCTTGAATACTAGCAGAAAGAGCAACTAAAACTTCACCCAGAGCATTTATTAGCACAACTCCAATGGCTGAAGGACCTAGATTCCCTCTAGATGCACCATCAAAATTGAGTTTAATTTGTGAACCAATAGGGGGTGACCAAACAATCACTCTTCTATCAACTTTCTTTAGGTTAGAAAAGCAAATTGAGGATGGGGGACTTAGATATTTCCATTTTTTAAGCATGAGAGAATCCTAGTTAGAAAATGGCAAATTTGTTGTGCCAGGGTTATTAAGGTGAGCCAAGATAGATTCACAAATAAACCTCTCAATTACAGAAAGAATATCCTCCAAGCTTTTGTATTCCTTTATGAAAATTCTTCGATTTCTCTCCAACCAAACAATCCAAATGACAATTGAAGGGATGACTAACTATAATGCAGAAAATGTTGATTCTTTATGTAAAATCGGCTAATTGTAGAAGAGTTTCTGCAGATTATCTAGGAATGGAGAGAACCAGTTTATCTTTTCACTAACCCAATACCAACAAGCTGCTGTAAAGGAGTAGGTGACTAGAAGATGATCTATACTCTCCTCTTCTAATCCACAAAAAAGGCACTGAAATGAAATAGAGATCCCCCTCTTAACCAATCTTATACTTGTTAGGATTTTATTGTTGAAATCTAACCATGCAAAAGATCCTGCTTTAGGTAAGCAAGCCTTATTCCGATAGAGATAAAAGGGCCAATTGGAATCCCTAGAGCTCCTAGCATGCATGAGAGAAAGATATCCATCCTTCACTGAATATACTCCTGACTTGGAAAAGGACCAAATAAGTTCATCATCTTTATTTGAGATCACAATTCTTCTTCTTTTTAATAAGGAGGAAAGAAGCTTTTTTTCCTCATTTGGAAAGGGATAATTACCAAAGTACTTCCAAATCCCTTTTGGAAAAGTTGAATCAAAATCATTTATAAAATAGTCTCTTACCTTAGAGCCCCAAGCATTAGAGAGAATTTCTTTAGCTTGATTTAAACCTCATTGAAGACTTAAAGGAGGATGACCATTCCAATAATCAAACCAGAATGAATCTTTATTCCCTTTGTGAATGACCCAAGAGAGATGTGGAAGGATTACCTTTCTACATTCCATAAGAAAATTCCATATCTTAGATCCTGAAGGAGGATTACTCACTATAAAAACTTTTTCTGGAAGAGAAGAGTCAAGATATTTGTATTTCATCAGTCTACACCACTTTGTTCTTTGTTTAGAAAACAAACTCCAAGCCATTTTAGCACCTAATGCCAAATTGTGTTTCTCTAGGTTATGGATTCCTGAACATACCCTTTCCCAAGCCATCAGTGCAATTTTTGTTTCGTTGATTTCATTTCCTTTCCAAAGAAAGTTTCTCAAAAAAATTTCAATTTCACTAATCACTCATTTAGGCATTTTCAAAAATGACATCATGTAAATGGGAATAGTTGCTAAAACTAATTTAATATGGGCAATTCTCCCAGCTAGAGTCAGCCATTTACCTTTCCAAGTAGCTGTCCTTTTCTGAATATGGTGCAGGAGCACCTAGAAAATCTTGTTTTGTTTTGTAATAAGGTCTATTTGACCAATGCATTTTCGTTTTTGTTTGTAAGTACCAAGTGACTTAGGTCACTTTTGTCATATTGTTAGTCTTAAGACGGTTGGTCTCCCAGCCACTTAGAATTAGTTGGTTTTTCTCCCAGCAGTTTGGAATCAGTTGGTTTTCCTCGAGGTGAGTTTATAAACCTAGAGGAATGAACCAAATAAGAGCAGAGAAAGAGAGAGAGAGGGAATCGAAGAGAAGAGATTAAATGTAATTGTGTATTGTGTTAAGGAGAAATAGAACTATTCTGTTTCGTCAATTTGATTTCCATTCCCTGTAATTACAAATTGTATAACTGTAGATTTCCATTCTTTCTGTGCTTTCCGTTGTTGTGATATGTCGATGTGAAGCATTCCACTGGTAAGATTTTTGTCAAAATTAGTGGAATGGCTTCGTTGTACAAATATCCATTTTTGTTTTCTATTTTCTTTCATTGTTTGGCAGCGTAGAGGATCCAGATAGTGCGTGTTGCACAGTAGGTTGACCTAGCATCTCCATGTGCTAGGGTTCGGGAGAAGGTAAACTATGCATCGGTGTATCGGTGAAGTAAACCCTAGTATGGCCAATAGTAATTGTCATGCCGACAAGAGAAGGTCAAAGGTGACATCGGAGTGATCGACATATCGGCAGCTCTGGAGTAAGTCCCACTGACAAAGCAAGTCTCGCCGAGGGTGTTGGTTCATCGATGCATCGGCCAAAGATTGCAAGTGTTCGCCGACAGAACAAGTCTCACCAAAGGTAAATGCCATCGGCGCATCGGGAGAGAAGTTGAGAGTTTCACCGATGGGAAGGGTCTCGCCGATAAGGTCATGTCCAACCCGTGTGGAAGCCGTCATGGTTGAGACGAGGTAGAATTTAACTATCATCGAGCATCGACAGAAGGATGAAAGACTTGGTTAATAGAAGTAAGTCTCGCTGAAGATAAAGTGAAGTTGAGCTATTAGGGTGAGTTTGGTCACGGAGAGACTTAAGAAAGTCTTTTTGACGATGGTTGTCTGACTCATGGAGATGTATCAATGGCTCATTTGTTAGTCTTACCGACTGTGAGAAAATTAGGGTCCATTTTGCATTTCTCGCTGTGCACTCCCCATCATATTGGTATCAGAGCCCGAAAAGATTTGGGCGGCAAGTCGAATTGAGGATTTGCAGGAGTGTCGGGTGTTGTCTATGAATAGTGTATGTCAGATAGAGAAAGTGAAGGAGAGGCTAGAAATATGCCTCCAAAGGGGATGACCACTAAAGTGGCCAAGAAATATAAGGAGATGGAAGAGATGATCAAGATTGGATTCAAGGAAGCACTCCAAGAAGAATTGAAGACACTGAAGATAGGAAAAAGGATAGAGGAAGGTTCAGATGAAGAAGAAGAGAAAGAGGAACAAGAAGAGGAACAAGAAGAGGCAGAAATACCAGCTGATCAAAAGCATTTCCTAGAAGCCATTAAGGCTATTGGCAAGGAATCTTCAGCAGCTTGGATAGATATCCCCATGTTCAGTGGAAAGATGAATGATGATGAAGTCATGGAGTGGATTGAGGCTCTAAATAACTATTATGAGTACAAAGAAGTTCCTGAAAGTAAGAGAGTTAAGTTTGCAAAAACTAAACTCAAAGATGCTACCCTTACATGGTGGAATTACACCCAAGGAGAGAGGGTAAAGAATGGGAAGAGTATGATCTCTTCATGGAGCAGAATGCTGGAGAAGATCAAGTCCCAGTTCCTTCCATCTGACTACGAGGTGCAAATTTACAGGAAAATGTAGAACCTTAAGCAAAAAGATATGGATGTGGCTACTTACACCAAGGAGTTTCACAAATACACTCTTCATTGTGGGTACGTGGAGGATGAAAAAGCCAAGGTAGCAAGGTATCTAAATGGTCTGAGGTTCAATATTCAAGATGAGATAAGTTTATTGACCCTTGAAACCATGGAAAAATGCTTTCAAGTAGCATTAAGAGTTGAAGAGAAGTTACAGAGGAAAGGTGAGAAGCAAGGTAGAGGAAGAGGTGGCAAAAATTTTAGAGGTAGAGGCAGTTTTGGAGGAAGAAGTCCTAACCAGAGGCCTAATGGTGAGTCTAGCCAAGGAGAACAAGTTGGGGACTCAAGTAGCAAAGGAGGCTATCGAGGAAGAAGGCCTAATGGAAGAGGTGGGACAAGTGGATCAGGTAGAGGATCCAAGTTCTCCAACATGAGATGTTATAACTGCAATCAGATAGGACACCCAACTTATAAGTGTCCAGAGAAGGCCTCAACTTCTCATGGTAATGAGAGAAGAACCACATTGACTCAAGAGGATGCAGGGAGTGTGACATCTCTTGAAGTGAATTTGACATCAAAGATGGGAGAAAATCTGATGATCAAGAGGGCGCTGCTCAAAGAACCAGTGCAGACTGAACCGTCACAAAGAAGAGCTTTGTTTAGAGTCAACTGCAAGATCCAAGGTAAGGTTTGTAAAGTTATTATTAACTCTGGTTCTACTGACAATATTATATCTTTAGAAGCAGTAGATAAATTAAAATTAAGAAAGATACCCCATAGCTGTCCATATAGGGTCAGTTGGTTAAACAAGGGACACCATATATTCATCAATGAACAGGCATGGGTAGAATTCAGTATTGGGGGTATAGAGACAAGATTTTGTGTGACATCCTTCTAATGGATGCTTGCCATCTTCTGTTGGGCAGACCATGGTAGTTTGACAAAAAGGCTCATCATGATGGAGAAAAAAAATGCTTACTCATTCCAAAAGGATGGTGTGACTTATAGGATACAGTCATTGGTAGAAGAGGATCCACAACATGTAGGGTCTAGTGTAATGCTAGTAGGAGAAAAGGAGTTCCTTGAAATAGTGGAAGAATCAGGTGGAGTAGGTTTTGCTCTAGTTGTGAAACCTAAGGAGAAGAAAAGAGAAAATATGAGAGAGATAGGACCTAGGGAGGTCAGAGAACTACTTGAGAGTTATAAGGAAGTAATTGCAGTAGATATACTAGACTCACTACCACCTATTAGAGATATCAGCCATCAGATTGATCTCATACCATGAGCTATACTTCCCAATAAGGCAACCTATAAGATGACCCCTTAGCAAAATGAGGAGATAACCAGGCAAGTTCAAGAACTTTTATAAAAGGGGTTAATAAGAAAGAGTTTGAGTCCTTGTGTAGTCCCCACTATTTTGGCACCAAAGAAAGATGGGAAATGGAGACTGTGTACTGATTCCATAGCAATAAATAGGATAACCATCAGATACAGGTTTCCTATTCCTAGAATTGAAGACCTAGTGGATTATTTGGGGGGTGCTACCTATTTCTCTAAGATAGACTTGAAGAGTGGGTACCATCAGATAAGGATAAGAGAAGGTGATGAATGGAAAACAACATTCAAAACTAATGAAGGGTTATATGAATGGCTTGTATAGCCTTTTGGTTTGTCTAATGCTCCTAGCACTTTCATGAGGCTAAAGAATGAAGTATTGCAGGATTTCATAGGTAAGTTTGTGGTAGTATACCTAGATGACATTTTCATATTCAGTAAAAGTAAAGAAGAGCATTTGAAACATATAGAGATAGTCTTGAAGAGGCTGAAAGACCAGAAGTTGTTGATAAACTTGGATAGATGTGATTTCATGAAACAAGAGTTGATCTACTTGGGTTTTGTCATTTCCAAAGGTGATCTGAAGATGGATACTTCAAAGGTGGAGGCTATTCTGAATTGACCCACACCTAAGACAGTAGGGGAGGTAAGGAGTTTCCATGGTTTGGCCACATTCTATAGGAAATTCATTAAGAACTACAGTGACATCTGTGCACCTATGTTGGAAACCATCAAGGGTGGTTGCAAGGTGAAGTTTGTGTGGATGAGAGAAGCAGATAGGAGCTTTGAGAGTCTGAAACAGAAAGTTGCTAAATTCCCTGTCTTAGTGTTACCTGATTTCAATAAGGTTTTCACAATTGAATGTGATACAAGTGGGCTGGCCATTAGAGTAGTGTTGAGCCAAGAAAGCAGACCAATAGCCTTCTTTAGTGAAAAGTTAAATGAAGCCAAGAGGAAATACTCCTCTTATGACTTAGAGTTGTATGCTATGGTACAAGCTCTAAAAAAATGGTGACATTACCTGCTTCCCAAGGAATTTATTGTGTATACAAATAACCATGCTCTCAGTTTTTTGAATGGGCAGGACAAACTCAGCCACATACATATGAAATGGGTGGAAAGTCTTCAAGAATACACTTTCACCATTAAGCATAAGAAAGGAGTCACAAACAAGGTGGCAGATGCTCTCAGCAGGAGGGTGTTGATAGTGCAAGAAGTGCAGTTGCAAAGCCTAGGTGTTGAGTCACTCAAGGAATTGTATGAAGAAGATCAGGATTTTAGAGAAATCTACAAGGTATGCAATGAATTTGCCAATACTTGTCATAGTGAGTTTTTAGATTTTACATTGTAGAATGGACTATTGTTCAAAGGATGTCAGTTGTGTATCCCTAAATGCTCAATGAGGGATAATATAGTGAAGGAAAAACATAGTGGTGGTTTAGAAGGACATTTTGGACTTAATAAGACCTTAGATCTTGTAAGAAGATTTTACTTTTGGCCAAGGATGCAATCTGATATCAGGAGGATTGTTGAGAGTTGTATGATTTGCTAGAGAGCAAAGGGAGTCTCAACCAATGTAGGACTATACCAACCTTTGCCCATACCAAATAGACCTTGGGAAGGTTTGAGTATGGATTTTGTGATGGGATTGCCAAGACAAGGACATGTTATGATAGTGTGTTTGTTGTGGTAGATAGGTTCAGGAAGATGGCTCACTTTATTCCTTGTAAAACCACCAATGATGCTAGTTACATTATAGGTTTGTTTTTTAAATAAATCGTCAGGATTCATGGATTGCCTTTGAGTATTGTATCTGATAGAGACAACAAATTTGTGGGACATTTCTGGAGAACCTTGTGGAAAAGATTGGGTACAAACTTGTCTTTTAGTTCAGCATATCATCCTCAGATTGATGGCCAAACTGAGGTTGTAAATAGGTCATTAGGCAATCTATTGAGATGTTTGACAAGAGAACATGGTAGTAGTTGGGATGTGGTACTCCCACAAGTAGAATATGCCTATAATGATTCTACAAACAAAAGTCCAGGTCTAAGTCCTTTTGAAGTTGTCTATGGTAGTCATCCTAGAGGAATTTTTGAATTGAGAGATGTTCAAGGGTTGGACAAAAGAAGTGGACATGCTGATACATTTGCAGAGGCTATGAAAGAGATCCATGAACAAGTCAGAGATACTCTACACCAGAACAGTCAGAAGATCAAGGCTAGAGTGGATCAAAGAAGAAGGGATGTGCAGTACAAAATAGGAGAAATGGTTATGGTTCATCTCAACAAGAATAGACTGCCCAAAGGGAAACACAAGTTGATGCTGAGAAAAATTGGACCTTGTCAGATTCTGGAGAAATATGGTCCTAATGCTTACAAAATTGAACTCTCTGATGATATTGCTATTTCACCTATATTCAATGTTGCTGATCTAACATTATATAGGAGTCCTGATACAGGTGAAGGTACAACAGATTCTATCCACGACAATGCAGAGTGGGTGCAACATTTACCACCTAAGGAACCACCGAAGATGGAGTGCATCTTGGATAGCTGGACAACCAAGAAGACAAGAAATTAGACCTATTTTGAGCACTTAGTCAAATGGCAAGGACTTCCAGACTCAGAAGCCACATGGATGCTAGAAGAAGACATCAAAAAGCAGGGTGGTGATTTGCAGTAGTTAGTCTCTAAGAGGACTTGAGACAACTTTCACCGGGGGAGTATGGTGCAGGAGCACCTAGAAAATCTTGTTTTCTTTTGTAATAAGGTCTATTTGACCAATGCATTTTCATTTATGTTTGTAAGTCCCAAGTGACTTAGGTCACTTTTGTCATATTGTTAATCTTAAGATGGTTGGTTTTTCTCCCAGCCATTTGGAATCGGTTGGTTTTCCTCGGGGTGAGTTTATAAACCCAGAGGAATGAACCAAATAAGAGTAGAGAAAGAGAGAGAGAGAGGGAATCGAAGAGAAGAGATTGAATGTAATTGTGTATTGTGTTAAGGAGAAATAGAACTATTCTATTTCATCAATTTGATTTCCATTCCTTGTAATTGCAAATTGTATAACTTTAGATTTCCATTCTTTCTGTGCTTTTCATTGTTGCGATATGGGTCATCCCACAATAATGGGTTACACTTTTTGGCCAAACTTGACATTGAAATCAATATTTTGAACTAAATCTTCACGTTTTGACACCTATAGCCGCTAAACCATTAGGAATTTGAAGATGATGTGAACTAGTGATTTGTGAGATTTTGTTTGTAGATTCTAAATATATTTAAAAAAAAAATTGGAGTTAAAGTGTAAATTTTTTTGTATCTCCTTTGGTAACTGGTTTTTAATAGTAAACAACATTTTTTAAAGTGATGTGTACTCCGTAGCACATAACTTTTTTTCTACAAAGGATAAAATTTTGATTCTTTTTAATTTAGATTGGTAACACTGATATATAGTGTATGCATTTGGTTTCATAGTGTTTTGTTGAATATATATTTTTTAATTGATTTTTGAAGTCAAACCAATTATAATTTAGACATAGGCGTATTTTGTAAAACATAACTTTTTCTGTATGTATCAAATTTCAATTTTTTTTCTTTTGTTGAAACAAGGACATCAATACCTAGTGCATAGATATTTTTTAGCGTTTTTTTTCAGTAATTTACTAATTTTCCATGTGTGTAGAATAGAGAACTTGATTTTCAGTGAAAAACATACATTCACAAGAAATAAAAAATAATTATAATAATCAAATTAAATATATTTAAAATTATATTTTTTGGAAAGCTTATAATAAGGACTACATACTTAAAAATCATAAATTTTAAATGAATTCATTTGATCCCTCAAAAGATACATCAAAATTAGTTTTTTATCAGCATTTTGATAGGTGTAGAGGAGACTCCATTATAGGTATGGTTTAAAACTAGCGGACTTCTATCCAAGGGGGTTTGAATCTAAAGGGGTTTGATCAAAGCCTCTTTAATTAAAATCCCTTAAATGGAACATTTCAAGGCTTATATCATTATATTTTCTAAAAATCTATGATTTCAGCAAAAATCAAGATGTACCAGAAAGTGTAACCCATTATTGTGGCAGCCCCCATATGTCAATGTGAAGCATTCCACTGGTAAGATTTCTGTCTAAATTAGTGGAATGACTTCATTGTACAAATATCTATTTTTGTTTTGTTTCATTATTTGGCAGCACAGAGGATCCAGACAGTGCGTGTTGCATAGTAGGTTGACCTAGCATCTCCATGTGCTAGGGTTCGGGAGAAGGTAAACTGTGCATCGGTGTATCAACGAAGTATACCCTAGTATGGCTGATAGTGATTGTCATGCCGACAAGAGAAGGTCAAAGGTGACATCAGAGTGATCGGCGCATCGGCAACTCTGGAGTAAGTCCCATCAGCAGAGCAAGTCTTGCTGAGGGTGTTGGTTCATCAGCGCATCGGCCAAAGATTGCAAGTGTTCACTGACAAAACAAGTCTCACCGAAGGTAAATGCCATCGGCGCATCGAGAGAGAAGTTGAGAGTTTCACCAAAGGGAAGGGTCTCACCGATAAGGTCACGTCCAACTGGTGTGGAAGCTGTCACGATTGAGACGAGGTGGAATTTAACCGTCATCGGGCATCGGCAGAAGGATGAAAGACTTGGCCGATAGAAGTAAGTCTCATCGAAGATAAAGTGAAGTTGAGCTACCGGGGTGAGTTTGGTCACAAAGAGACTTAAGAAAGTCTTTTCGATGATGGTTGTCTGACCGATGGAGATGTATCAATGGCTCATTTGTTAGTCTTGTTGACTGTGAGTAAATTAGGGCCCGTTCTGCGTTTCCCGCTGTGCACTCCCCATCAGAATACCCTAAATAACCTTTGACCAAAACTCATTCTTCTAAGCACCACAAAAGAGGGGGACACCCAAATACTTAGAAGGTAGTGACTCAATGTTATAACCAAGAAGAGATGCAATCCGAGTCTGAGTTGGGGGTTTAGTTTTGAAAAAGAGTACCTTTGACTTATTAGGATTAACCACTTGACCAGAGACATTACAGTAATGAGAGATGACTTTTTTAATACTTCTTGCTTCTAATAAAGAGGGAAAACTGAATAATAATGTATCATCTGCAAAAAGTGTATGGGTGAAGGAAAAGGGAACCCTAGGAATAGTTAAACCTCTCCATTTTCCTCTTCTATTCTAATTTGTAATGAACCTGCTCAAAGCTTCAACCATAAAAAAGACAAAAAAGGGGAAATTGGATCACCTTACCTGACACCTTGGCTTTCCTAGAAACATCCTGCTAGTGACCCATTAATCAAAACTAAAAATTGATCTCCTGAAATGCAAGAGTAAATCCACTTACACCATTTATAAGAAAAACCAAATTTAGCCAGTACCTTCATTAGAAAATTCCAGGAGGGCCTGAAGGTTATTGGATTGAATAGAATGAAGAATTTCATGAGCTACTATAGCACAATCAGATGTTTCTTTCCCTAGTACAAATCCTCCTTGTTCCTCTGAAATAATCTTTAGGATGATCAATGCAAGTTGGAGGGTGATTGCTTTTGTAAAAAAATTATAGATAGTGTTGCATAGAGAAATCGGTTTGTAGTCAACAAAAGAATTTGGGGAGCTACACTTTGAAATCAAGACAATGCAGGTAGCATTCATTGCCTTCAAAATTGACTTGTTTCTTCTAGCTTCTTCCAAAGCTAACCAAATATATTTCCCCAAGAAATCTCAACATTTCTGAAAGAAAATAGGTGCGAATCCATCTAGACCTGGGGCCTTATCTGGGTCTAGGGAGAAGACAACTCCTCTGACTTCCTCTAGAGTGAACTCTTTAAGTAAAAACTCATTATCCTCCTTTTGAGCCATTTCTGGGATGCATTCCAGAATCTTGTTGACTGATGAAGAATCCTGATTACTATTCTGATTAGTTAAAAGATTAGAAAAGAACTGCACTGCTTCATCTCTAATAAGAGATAAATTTGATAAGAGCTCACCTTCTGCTGATTTAATTGAAGTAATTAAATTCTGATGTCTTCTAACTTTCAAGGAGGCATGAAAAAATATTGAATTCCTATCACCTTCTCTAAGCCATGTTTCCCTAGATTTCTGTCTCCAATAAATTTCTTCTCTTGCTAAAATCTCTTCTAATTCTTTTTTAGCTTCCTTCTCCTTTTCAAATAACTCTTGGTTCATGCCACATTGGATTATCTCCAAGTTAATAGCTTCCAAATTGGAAATTAATTGGTTCTTTTGTGCAAAAATGTTTTGAAAATGCTCTATGTTCCAAGCCAAAATTTTAGTCTTCAACCAACTCAACTTCTTGCATAGTTGATACATTCTTGATCCTTCAATAAAGGGAGATGTAGTCCAACATTATTTTAAAAGAGGGAGAAAATTAATATCTCTTAGCCACATTGCCTCAAACTTAAAAGGTTTCATACCATCATTGAAAATTGAAGAGGGATTTACTTCCAAGACAATAGGATAATGGTTTGATCCAGATTGAGGTAAGATTGAAGAATGAAAACTATACTTATCCTATAACCAATCTATTTTTAGAAGAAATCTATCTAACCCTTCTTCTATGAGACAAAAATTCCTTCTTCTGTTAGTCCATGTAAATTTTCCATTGGAGGGGGAAGGATCCAAGAAATAGTTTCTAATAATAAAATGAGAAAAGTCATGGATGACCTTCAACGGAGGAATTATACTCCCACTTTTCTCTTCCAAGTCTTGAATTACATTAAAATCACCTCCAAAAATTACTTTCTCCTCTTTAAGATTAGTCAAAACCTCAGATAAGTTATCCCATAAAGCTTTCTTTTCCCATGTTGAAATAGGACCATATATATTAAAAAGCCAAAAGTTTAATTCCCCTTTATTAACTTTGACAAGCATCTAATTATGAGCTCCAAAATAGTCCCTTACTTCTATGTTTAAATTGTCCCACAAAATGGCTAATCCCCCTGAAGCTCCAACTGCTAGATAATGAAGGAAATCCCACTTAATCCATTTTGAAAAAATATCTTTCGCTTGAGAAGAAGAAAACTTTGTTTCTTGAAGAAGAACTAAGTTTGCTCCTGTATTCTCAATTTGACACTTAATTAAGTGTCTTTTGTTAGGGGCATTAATGCCCCTAACATTCTATGATATGATCTTCATTGCCTCCGAGGGGAGCGGCATGCTCTCCTCATGCGAAAAACCCTATCCAAATTTGATTGAATTCCTTCTTGAATTTCCTCTTCAGTCTCTTTTGCCTTAACTTTTTCTACCCCTTTTTGAAGGGGTTGAAGGGATCACTTCATCTTGAAATAGGGTCTAGGTAATTGAACTAATCACAGTGGAATCTAGAATAGGATCTTCTAACAACACTTCATCCGCTATCTCCTCAATGATATTTGAGCCCACTTTATACAAAATATCATCCACCAATTTCTCTGCATCCGTAAGAGGAAATGAATCTACGAAGTTTTCTATAACTTCATTATTATCTAAACTAGTATCCTTCACCAAGAGGGGAACATCTGAAATCTCATCTCCTGAATTTAAATCCTTTAACAAGTGAATTACTGGATTAGCTAGAGATTCTCTACCAATAGATATATTTAGGTTCAAACTGGGAGTATTAAAAGGAATATCAAATTCAAAACTTTTAGCTTCTGCATCAAAATTTGCCAAAACAATTTGACAAGGACCCTGATCAGAATTGCACACTGAATCCTTGTTCACAATTCCATCCAAAGACAATTCTTCCCTAAAAGTTTCCAAAACATTAGCAAAGTGGTTTGGAGAAGCAATCACCTCATTTACTTCAACCTGAGTAAAGAATGGAATTTCACCTTCTTCTAGACCATTCTCTACTTCTAGGTTTTCTACATCTTGTATATTATTAGATTTTTCTAGCTCTGCATCCTCCCCACTATCCATCACTTTCGAATAAATCTTTTCATTGACTAACATAGCCCAATCTTTATCTAGATTAACCCTAGTAGTTTCATTTAGAATAGAGGGAATGACTTCAAGACTATTTCCCAGTTCCTCACATGCCAATGAATCAAACATATTATCAAACTCACAAATAGTTTGTGGATCCTCAAAAACCAAACTTTGATTCCATGAGCTTTTAGAAGTTTTTAGCACCACCTTATTTGGAAGAGGAAAGGATGTATTCATAATCACACACATGGGAACCGACAAACGAGGGTTTTCAAATGTTAACAAATCATGGTTTGCAAAAAAACCTATTTTCTCTGCCATAAGTCTAATAACCCTCAAGTCCCTGTACTCCAAAGGGAGATTGTGAAGACTAACCATAAAGGAAAAAAATTCCTTTTATTTACCACAGGATCAAAATTAGGCACCCACTCTTGCAAGAAAATTCCTCTCCCATTGAAGAACCAAGATTTAATTTTCAAAATGTTACCTCTTGCCTCTTTAAATGAAAAAATTACTACAAAAAAGCCAGAACTCTTATCTAACATAAAAAGATTTGTGATTTCTGCCCAATTCTCCTTAGCCCATTGATCTAAAACATCCATATTTGGTGAAAAGTTCCATATCTTACCTAAAAGAGCAGTTTGGCTTAAATTTTTCACATGCGGTAAGATCAAGTCATCAGGAACTTTAATCTCAATTCCTTTAGAAGCCCAAGTTGAACCCTCCTTCTGCAACTCTTTCTTTCTCCAGTTCTGCTTGATTGGTGGCTTAAAACTCTTTGCATGTCGATTAGGTTTTCCAAACCTGTAAGATCTATCTCTGAATCCCTCTCTCCCTTGATTTGAATTTCTATGTAACCTGAATCTTGGGACCACTGTGTCAACAAAAGCCCTAGGTTGAGCATATGCAAAACTCTGTTTGCCATTATTCTTCTAGTTTGTTCTTTCAAATCAGAAAAAACCTTTTTGCACTCTAAGATACTCATTAAACAAACTTGCTTGAGATTGTAACAGTTTTCTCCTTCTTCGTACAAAAGTTCATGGTCGCCATATCAAAAACCAAACTCTGATTCCATGAGCTTTTAGAAGTTTTTAACACCACTAAAAGATACATATTTAAAAACACACAAATTTAATTTTATATATACTTTTTCCATAAATGAGAGCATAAAAATACATATTAACCTTTAACATCAATATTAAATAGTAACAAGTCTTGATAATGGTAAAGCTTGTAATGAGAAAATTATGAGAGAAACAAAAGGCCAAAGTTGGATGGGTTTCCTTAGACCATTAACTTGATTAAGATTAATTTTCATGGGACCTCTCAAGAATAATAAGTCGTACATGCTTCCTCCCTTAGAATAGGCATAGAAACTACTAATAAGGTAGATGAGAAAAATACTCTTTTGAAAGGTCTCTATGTCTTAGTAGTTCTCTAAACTTAAAGAAAAGTGAGGTGGAGGGTAATTGATGGTTATAACTAATACTATATGGTCTTTTAACAATTGAATCTAATAAAATCAATTCCTAAAGTAGTTCTAGAGGATTTGATCTATTATTATTTTTTATTGGGAGACTTGTCAATATTTTAAGACATCTTAGTTCATTTTGGGGTAATAATTTCCAAGAATCCTCTTCTTTATTCTTGAGGCTAAATGACATTATTATTGTTGAGGAGAATATTCAAATATTACTTGACAATTATCAGCTTGTTTCTAGTTAATTATTTTAAAAATTTCGTAAATTTTAGCGTCTTCTACACATATATGGTAAGGTACATCTCCTTAGAATATGGGACACTCAAGATACTAGCAACATGCATTGCCTTTGTTTCTCTTTCTTCACAACATTTTCTATTGACATGTTCATGAGTTTGTCATCTTTATGTTTGGGTGAGTTTGAGATCATCATGGATCAAATAGTGGCAATGGAAAAAAAATGCATTTATACTTCACCAAAATCACGAAATAGATATTTGACTTTTTTTAGGCTTAGATAGAAGTTTTAAAAAGTTTTGGTAATGCCAAATCAAAATGGATATCCATTCTAAATGAGTGTCCATTCTATAAAAATGGATATCATGTTTCATGCTTCCCCATTTAGTGACCACAAAGTTGTGACCAGTGGGTTGTTTTGCTCTCATCAATAGAAACATATATCAGTCATTTTGAATATTAATTTTGGCCAATCCTCTATGCTCACTTGTGCTAGAAAGTGTTCAATAATTCATAGAGGTATTTTTCTTATTTTTCTAAATTAAAATTGAATTCAAAATTAAATGAAAATTATTTATATTAGTTTAAGGTTTTTAATTTGATTGAATGTTAATTTCATATTTGTATTGCAACATGAATTTCATGTTTATGAATTTGATTGATTGTATGTTTTGTGCATTTTATTTTATTTTCATATAGTTTAGGGTTTTCAATTCAATTCCAAATGTAGTTTAGAGTTTAATTTTATTATGTTCTAAATGTTTAATTTAAATTGTATATTATTTAATAAAATGTTGTTCTAAATCCTAAATGTATATGTTTTAAATTCAAAATATGTAATATGGATGAGAAAACTCCAAACCCAAACTCTACCCCCACTAAACCCTCACAAATAATTCAAGAAGAAATTGAAAAATATTGATGAAATACATAAGATTATAGAAACATATCATCTCCACACTCGATTGTCCTCAATGACTTCCTCTTATAAGGAATTTTCAACCATGTCCATACCCTCATGAGCCAATATGATTCATTTTAGAAATGGAAAGAAGCCAAGAGAGTTGAATATTCTACTGGCTTATCATATGATGAAGTGAAAGAATTAGATATTACTAAAGCCATGTTGATGGCACATTTTGTCAATCCTAAAACTAGATTGTCTATTATTGTACTTAAGCCCAAATTTTCAATCAAGTGGTGCACACATTAGTGCATCATTGATAAATTTTAGGATCATTGGTGGATTCTTTTTGATAAACCACCCAACAACAATCCTCATGTATCTTTGTATTTCCTCACTAAACTATATGCAAAGTTTATATTAGGTTATCATGTGAACTATTTTGATTTTAGAGATTTTTATGGAGTAGGTAGAGGAATGCCTCAAGATAGATTTGGGGCAATATGACATACACAAGGTCCATTTGTTCCCCCTCCTCCTATCCCTTCTCCACCTCCTATTCAACACCCAAGAATGTGCACAAAGATGGGAGACCAAAGAGTGGCCAAAAAACTTTTTTGGTCCAAATAGGAAGTGTGTTATAACAGAAGTGTGTTATAACAGAAGTGTGTTATATCACAATTGTGTTATGGCACAAGTGTGTTATAACACAAGTGTGTTATAACACACTAACGTTATGGCTTGGTAGTGATGAACATAAGGTTCGGTCACTAACAAGCCAAAATATGCATGCATTATTGGAAATAAAAGCAAACAAATATAGACACAACCTCATTTCTTCCCACAACTTAAAAAATGTGAGAGGGGCTTTCTATGAGCATATTTTATGAAATCTAAAGCAAATTTGACACCATGACATTCATAAGCTCCACAAGGTCGGCAATCTCGAAAAGGTAATATTTTAGTGTTTTTTGTGATTTTGAATATGAAACATTTATTTTGCAATTGTTTTGGTTCATTTTTTAACTTTCAATAAATGAAACCTCTTAAATGTCCCCAAACCCTGATTCACTGAATAGAGTGCGTGATGAAATTCCAGTTGAAGAGGGGGCACAAACTAACCCTCCCCAAACTCTTCCATCAATTTTGTAACATCCTCATGAGACACAAACCAACATCTTAGGGAAAATCAAGGAAAATAAAAAAACAACTTGAAACATTGATTGAAACATTAGAAAATCCCAATGCAACCAACACACACCAGAGACCCCTTGCAATGCCCTTGGAATTAATAACTTCTCACATAGATTCTATTACTAGCCAAATTAATAAATGGTCAAATTATAGGGAGAATGCACGACAATTTTATTTTACAAAATTGTCATACAAATAAGTGAAAGATAAGAAAATATTGAAATCTAATTTATGTACCTTGTTTATTGATCCAAGAACCAATGAGCCATTACATGGGAGTTGCAAAATATTCCCCATTCATTGGTGCCGACACTAAGGAATAGAAAATAATTTTTTGGATAGGTGGTTGATAGTTTTTGATGATTTGTCATGCAATAATAATGAGGTGCCACAATATTTCTTGAGGGAACACTATTACGATTTTGGCCTCAATGATATTCTAAATTATTTTGACATGCGTGATTTCTAGGGTAAAGGAAAAGGATTTGCACAGGATAGGGATGAGGTACATCATGCCTAGAACCACCCAGTGAGACCCCTAGCCAAGCCATCTATTCAGCATGTCATAGCCCCTTCCACTGTGAAGGAGTGTTGAGGTGGAGACACTACAGTATGTTAGTTCCCTCACATAGACCTTACTATAGAATAGTAGGCCTCTTTTATAGGCTAGTGAGGGTGAGCCTAGTAGGAATCTATAGTCACCACACATTTATTATTTTTATGGAGCTCTTTGTGATTATGGTTCCAAGGATGTTGGTGATACACGTGTTGGAGAGGATGCTCACAACTTCAAGAGTATGCCACACAGGACTAGGACTAGGACACATCCATATTAGATAATATGGTAATAGTGGATGAGTTTTTGGATAGGACCTGTGGCATTAACAAACAGGTAATTTTTAATTAGGTTCTATAATTTATTATATTTCCTTATGAAATCTATAATTAACTATATTAATCTATTATAAATAAAAATTAATGTAAATAATTGTATGTATTATGAGATTCCATGGTCAAACTACTTATCCTCCATCTATCAATCATATAATGCAAGGTTATGAGGCAATATCGAGTCCACATGTATGTAATTTATAACAAAATAGTAAAATATATGATGAGGGTCACTACAGTCCTCATCATTTAATTATAAATGTCAAACTAGAGCGGTGTCCATAGCGATATGCAAGAGGGAGAAGAAATCATTTGCATGACATTCTTTTTCTACAAACAAAATTGAAAGGAAATGCATGAAATAAATTGCTACAACCAAATCTAATCTAGGAGCCTGTAAATGAAATTGCTAGAATCAAATCTATCCTAAGAAACTTGTGAAGGGAAATACTAGAAATGTAAATAATAGGGAATTGAAAGATTGTTGGAAAATAAACTATGAAATAAAAACTACAAACAACTACACTACTGCTGCCAAAAAAACTAAACTCTATTATTTCATAAAACTCTTCCCATTTGATTCCTTGATTACAATGCATTTATATAATTCTTATTCTCAATCAATCCACCAAGAATGTGGATCTGAGATCCTATTTTTTAGGAGAAAAACTACAATTTCTTCCTCTGATTTTGTTGTCTTCTTTCACACCACTTTTATTTCAGTCAAGTTTAGTCACAAACTGCTCACTTATTTTGATGAATCTCTTCAAATGGTTTCTAGGTTTTGTTCCACTCATTCCCAGCTTTTCAAATCATTTTGAAATTCTAAATTTCATTAAGAAATGAGGGAGATATCGTTGTTTTACTGCGACTACATTTTTAACTTCCTCTTTTCGTGCTTCTTTTAAGGAAGTTTTCTGGCACTTCAATTTGGCAAAATTTATTCTTTAATCTACTAATTATTTATTACAAAGGAAAACATGCAATATCATTAAACATTTAATGACACTAATTAAGAAAAATACATGTTTTTATTTAGATAATAGATGAGACATTTTTGTGTCTCATCATCTCCCCCACACCTAAAATGTTGCAGGTCCACCTGCAACTCATAGAGAGTTTTTGGAGCCAATCTCTTCACCCTTATTGCAATTACTTCTGGAGATGTACTAGAGATGCTCTGAATATATTCTAAGATACTCTGGAGTGATCCACAGTCTGCTATCTTTTTCTTCACAGTCGGTTCTGAGTTACTTTGGGCTATCCAGAGCTTATCCAGAGCTATCCAGAGCTAACTATGTTTTCTCCCTTAGCGGCTTTGGAGAGATCCAGAATGTTTGAATGATGGAAATAGAGCCCATGGATAGCTATGGAGAGATCCAAAATGTCTTCAAATACCAAAATAAATCTGCAAAAGCTCTTGGGGGCAACTTTTATGGAGAAATGCATGTTTTTGAGCTTTAGAGAAGAAGACATAGCATGTGCAAAGCACTTATTTGCAGAAAAGAAACCTACTCTATCCTACTCTACTTATTGATGTAGAGATAGGTTACACAGAACTATTAATTGGTTGTGGAAAATAACATCTTTTTCTCAAAGGATGGATCCATGCATTCAACTTTTTGAAAGAAGAGGAAAACCATGAGAAGATGACTGAATAGTTGAACTCTGATGCTTCACCTTCCTTTGAAATGGTATCCTTCTCCATAATATATGATTCAAGTAGATGCATGGGCTGATTGGAAAGATCATGCAATCCTTCCTCACATTCTATTGCATGCATGACTGTATGCAACTCCTTATCCTTCAAATATCTAATTGGGCAGCCCTCCTTGGACTTTGAAGGAGTCCAAACAATAATCTTTTTCTTGCTGGGGCTTGAAGTCATGGTCCTCCAGTTGAGGAGATTACACAAAAGCTTTCACCTTTTCATTCAAGAACCTCTTCCTTTGGATCTGTTGTTTTGGGGGGGAGTTTCTAAAATAATAAGCCTAAGAAAAAGACTTGCCAAACTAATTTTTCCTTTTGACCTGCTGTCACTAGATCAATAGCAACTCCCTAATGACACCTATCCCCAGCAATGGTGCCAAAAATGATGAGGGTTGCTATAGTCCTCATCATTTAATTATAAATGTCAAACCAGAGCAGTGTCCATGGCGATATGCAAGAGGGAGAAGACATCATTTGCATGACATTCTTTTTCTACAAACAGAATTGAAAGGAAATGCATGAAATAAATTGCTACAACCAAATCTAATATAGGAGCTTGTAAATGAAATTGCAGGAATCAAATTTATCCTAAGAAACTTGTGAAGGGAAATATTGGAAATATAAATAACAGGGAATTGAAAGATTGCTAGAAAATAAACTATGAAATAAAAACTACAAACAACTACACTATTGCTACTAAAAAAACTAAACTCTATTATTTCATAAAACTCTTCCCATTTGATTCCTTGATTACAATGCATTTATAGAATTTTTATTCTCAATCAATCCACTAAGAATATGGATCTGAGATCAAACTACAACTTATTCCTCTGATTTCACTGTCTTCTTTCACGCTACTTTTATTTTAGTCAACTTCAGTCACAAATTGTTCACTCATTTTGATGAATCTCTTCAAACGGTTTTTGGGTTTTTTTCCTTTCATTCCCATCTTTCTATATCATTTTGAAATTCCAAATTTCATTGAGAAATGAGGGAGATATCGCCATTTTACTGCAACTACATTTTTAACTTCCTCTTTTCATGCTTCTTTTTAGGAAGTTTTCTGGCACGTCAATTTGGTAGAATTTATTCTTCAATCTACTAATTATTTATTACAAGGAAAACATGCAATATCATTAAAACATTTAATGACACTAATTAAGAAAAATACATGTTTTTATTTAGCTAATAGATGAGACATTTTTTTGTCTCATCAATATACCACATGTAAATTTTTTTGTCATATATCAATGGTAGTTTTAAAATGACAATTTGATGATGAAAATGTGGATGTTGGACCTCCAACACCATGAGGATTTAGTGGGGGTATTCATATATCAAGTTTCATTGAGGTAAATTTTACTATTTTTAATCATCATGCATTTAAATAATGTTATGTAGATTTTGAACTCAAATAACATTGTTCTATTTTAGTTGATGACACTAATTCAGACTCCTCATACTATTTGTGACACAAAGGAGGTGGTAATTGTTGTAGATGTTGTCTTCAATGCCTTTCATCAAGGTATGAGCCAATATTGTAAATGCCATTATGTATTTTTTTTATCTCACGTCATTTAGTGTAAATAAATGATATTCATATTTAGTCTAATTTGCTTCTTCATGCTTCTCATAGGAGGTCGCAACTCTAGTTCATGCGCCTATGAATGAAGAGAGGCAATGGATGACTGAGAAGGATCATCAACTTGTGATAAGTGATTGATTACTTATGTCATGATATATTTCATATTTTCTATATTAATGTGTATATTGTTTGATTGTATTAATCAAGGTGGAACTCCAAAACATTTATGAGAGGAGGTCTAGTTGGTGGATTGGAGAGTAAGAGTCATTGATTGCTTTTCCATCTTCACAACAGAGCAAGGGTCATTGACTATTCCACAACACTCCATAGGAATTTATATGTTATGGCATTTTATTGTATGCCTATATGGATTTGCACATGTACATTTGTTTTATGGATGTATATCATTGTATGCTTATATGGCTTTGTTTATGCATTCATTGTATTTATGACATTATGTATACACTATATAGAATTTTCATGACATTATGTATATGAAATTTTACGTTATATATATGATGATCAATTATGATTATAGATGTTTTCATATTTATTATTTTTATATGATGCCATCAGATTTTAGACATAGATATGCAATGATATACCCTAAATCATGACTTGTGTTTTTGATTATATGGTAAAATAGGTTTTGAAGGGTGCCTGAAACCCTTTACAAAAAGTAGTAGTCCATAAACAGAAATCCAACCAAAAGCCTACCGATAGCCAAAAAACTAGATATAAGCATAGAAAACAGTAACAAAATAGAAAGCCTCAGAAACTACAATAGCTTCTTCGGTGTTTCAGATGCTTCTAACTCTTGTTCATAAAACTTTTCCTATAGTTTGGTAAAGTTAATCAGCTCCTTTTCATCTTCAAACTACTTTTTTCTACCCTTGGTACGAGTCGATGGTCCCCCTTTATCCTCTTGCACCACCTATTTACACTTTTCTTTGTTACCAACATTCTTATCAACCATAACAATTTCCTCCAACACCAGGATATCCTTAGTAGGAAGTTCCCTAACTTGGTCCTTTCTAAGCTTCTTGAGCTTGTCAGTGAGAAGCTTCATCCCCTACAGACTATTCTAAATAGTGAGCTTACTGATCTTCAAGATCTTCTCTAGGTTTTCATTAACACCAATCAGTTTCTCCTCCAAGTACTAAATCCTTGTCCCATACTCCTCTTTTGCCCTCAAGAGATTTTGTTCCATCTCCTTCATCCTTGGAAAAGCATCCCAGATCTGGAAAATCTATTTATCTTGATCCACAGTGGTTTCTCCTCCCCTATCCAAGTTGTCATGTAGAACCTTCAACTTGATATTGATTTGGTTGATCTCCACGAAGAACCACTTAGTCATCTTATGTTGACTATTGACCACTACTTTTACCAAGCCAAGGGCTTCCTCTAGGTCATCCCTATTCCCAACCCTCGCCACCAGACCTTCAAAGTCATTCGGGAGATTCTGAGAGGGGTTAGGGATCTCTGGGAAAGGAGTGCCAATGTTTAGCTCCTCAACAGGCAAGCCTATACCACCTCTACCATGATCAGTCATCACCGGATCCCTATCACCCAAATCTATCCCCTGTTCCGTGACCAAATTAGAAGCTTCCCCCATAAGTTTCTTTTTTCCTTTCTTCATAAACATGGGGCTTTTCCCTTTGACTGTAGGTTTCTTTTTCCCCATACTCCCCTTTTTGATCTAAAGGTTTGAATCCTCACCTATCTGGGACCCCTCAAACCAAGAGATTCGAACATCTCTCCTTTTCAGCCCCTTTCTATTTTTGACACCTCAACACTACCCTCCCGCTCATCTTCTTCCATCCACTCCTCATCCTCCGACTAGGTCTTTGAATCACTGGAGACCAAGAAAACCTTCTTCTTCGCAGAGCATTTACCATTCAGCCTACCCTTGAGGGTGTTATCTTTCATATAATCCATAATGAGAAGGACTAAACCTTCATGGAGGACCAGGAGATTAGGGTTTCTAGCATTCTCCTTAATAGAAAATTCCATAGAAGCTAGCAAGTAGAATAGGAAAGAAACCAACATTTGATGGAAAAAATGATTAAGAAAGTTAAAATGGTAACCATAAACAACAATAAAGCTACCATCGAGGGTAATATAATGCATAATGACCTTCGCCAGCTCGGGCCAAATAGGCTTAATAGACAAATGATTGTAGCCTCCCAATTGCAGCTTCACCAGTTTTCTCTGTTCATTGCCCTTAAATAAGTGATTCAAGGCCTCCTCACTGGTCTTTCGCTCCCTAAAAACTTCTTCCCATTAACAAAAAGACTAATAATCATGGCTATATCAAAGTCTTCAGTTATGGTAAGCTCCCACCCAAAAGCCACCACCTTCCGGTTCTTCCAATTCATGGCAAACATTAACATAGCAATGGGGTCAACACCATGCAAAGTCTCCATTTATGGATTCAAACCCCTCGCCTCCATAATCTTTCAGACTTTCCTGTTATTGCTTACCCCCTCATAGGAAGAGGGATCCACCCTATTTCTATCTTCACTCATCTTAAGATTCAGATCACAGAACCCCTCACAAACAAACTAGAAACAAATGACATGAAAATGAGGCCTTTTCGGTTTGAATGGGTCATTAACAATACCCACAATCTGTGTGTTCTAGTCCTTCATGATTACCCTGACATTTATACCATTAATTTCCATCATTAACACCTTAGTATCCATTGAGCCTGGTTCCACGTAGGCACTCATGTTTAATCAAAGTTTGAACTTCACTAGGAATCATGTCCATGACATCCCAATTGAGCATAGTCTGGCTAGTGACCCCAACGTTAGCAAACACATCAACCACTTTATTCCCTTCATGGAATATATGGGTTATAATAATCTTTTCAAAGGAACCCATAAGCTTGAGAGCTTCTTCTATGAAGGTAGCTATGGTCCAATTGAGACTTTGGAATTTCTTTAAATAATTAACAATGTTATTGGAGTCACCTTCAACCCATACCTTCTTAAATCCCTTGGAATGAGCTAATTTAATAGCATGGTAGGCCACCACATCTTCAACATAATGGTTTGTTTGGGTACCCAGAGGGAGTGCCATAGCAAATAAAAACCTACCAAAATCATCTCTCATCACTGCCCCACTACCAGCAACACCAGGATTCCCCTTAGCTACTCCGTCAAAATTAATTTTGATCCATCCCCTTGGAGGAAGTTTCCACACCACCTCACCTCTAGGTTGCTTCATTTTTTTAAAAGGGATAGAAATATCACCAGGGAGGTTCCAGTTCTTAGATATATCCAACTCCATTAGAGAGACCCTCAACTTGGTCCCTTGGGATAGTTGTTCTTTGATTTGAACAGAGAAAATTTCCTTGATACATCTAATCACCTTGTAAAGCAAGCCTTTCGAATCCACACAAACCTCCCTAAAAATTCTGATACTCCGCTCCTTCTAGAGATTCCAAGCAATATGAGGGATTAGTAAAGACCATAAAAATTTTAGGGACAAATTAGAAACATGGCACTTCCATTGAGCTAACAAATCCCTGAAAGAATTAGGGAAAATCCAACTAAGGTTCCATAAAGAAAGAATCTTTCCCCACACCTCCAAAGAGAAGGGGCAACTAAGAAGTAGGTGGAAAGATTTATTTGAATCCTTAAGGCATAAGGGGCATCTGTTGGGAATTGAGAATCCCCTTTTACAAAGATTAGCAATAGTTAGCACCATATTCTGAACAAGCATCCATAAGATGTTAATCTTGGGGATCATCTTAGAGTCCCAAAGATTGGCCTAGAAGGGAGGATCCCCCTGGGATAGAAGTAACCCTTTAAAGCTTGAAGAAACATAATATTCACTAGAAGAAGTGTCTTTTCAAATGAGTTGGTCCTCCTTAGGGAAGAAAGGGATATGAAACAAATTCAAGATCGCTTGAAAGTCACCCATCCACGGATCCACCTCCAGGAAGTTCTTCCACCTACCACGAACAAAATAATCAGCAACCCTCCTACCAACAATTCTAGAGCAAAACTCCTTGAATGGGATAGCCCAATCCTGCTGACTGAGAGGGGAACTGCCAAACCACAGATCCTCCCAAAAGTTGACCAACATCCCATTCCCAATCTTCCATATAGAGCCTTTCTTAATAATGCATCTCGACTAAGTTATGTTCCTCCATATTTTAGAACCATCCAACAAACCATTTCTCTCCAAGGCCTCCCTAAATTTTTTGTAGCCCTCAAGGTATTTATTCTTTAAGATATCTCTCCATTCTTTCTTATCATTCATGAGGCACCAAGCAATCCCAGCCAGGAGAGTAGAATTAAACTCTTTAAGCTTCCTTAAACCAAGGCCACCCATCATCTTAGGTTGGCACACTAGGTCCCAAGAAACTAGAGGGATTCTCTTCCTTTCCTTAGTCCCAGACCACATGAACCTTTTTTGGATTTGTTCAATTTTCTATCTAAACTTAGAGGGGATCTTAAACAAGGACATGGAATAGACAAACATATTTTGGAGAGTAGCCTTAATCAATTGGATTTTACCTATCTAAATTAAAACAATGCCTTTCCACCCTGCTAATTTGGACTGGAATCTATCCAACAAACCCAACCAAAAAGAATCTAGAATCCCTTTTTCAAAGAGAGGCATCCCCAAATAGACCAAAGGAAAGCTATCAACTTTACACTGAAGAATATGAGCAATCTTCTGCTATCTCACAACAGGCATATTAAGGAAGAAAATAAAACTTTTAGGAAGGCTAGTTTTTTTCCTAGAGGAAACCTCATAGTTAAGCAAAATAAGCTACAATGTTTTAGCTTCCTTAATAGAAGATTCCCCCAAAATGATGGTATCATCCATGAATTGTTGATGAGAGCAAGATGGGCCTAAGGAAGACGGGTGTAATCCCTTAAGCTGATCATTGACCAAAGATTTCTAGATTTTCCTCCCAAGCACCTCCACCATCACCACAAGGGGGAAGGGAGAGATAGGGTCTCCTTGCCTTAAACCCCTAGAGCTTTTCAAGAAACATGAGGGGGAGCTATTAATCAAAATCAAGAATTTAGGAGATGAGACAAGCTGCCAAATGAGATTGAGGACCTTCTTTTTGAAGCCAAACCTATCCAACACTTTAATTAAAAAGTTCTAATCCACCCTATCATAATCTTTCATGAGATCAAGATTAAGAAGAAAACCCTTATTCTTATTTGCACCCAAAGAGTGGATATTTTCCTACATAGAAATAATAGAATCAAGAATCTTTCTTCCTAGAATGAAACTACTTTACTGCACATAAATGATATCAGGAAGAAGCACCTAAAGCCTTAAAGCCAAGACCTTAGAAATAATCTTATAAAAGGAGTTATATAATCTGTTTGGTGTAAAATTCGCAAAAGACTTAGCCCCATTCTTCTTAGGAATGAGAACAAGAAAGGTCGAGTTTAACTCTTTTAGCAAATTTCTACTCCCAAAGAATTCCTTCATAGCATTACAAACATCTTTAGACACAATGTCCTAGAAAGTTTGGAAGAAGAAATGGGGAAAGCCGTCTAGGTCTGGGGCCTTGTTTCATTCAAAGGAGAAGACCGCCACTCTAATTTCTTCTTCTGAAGGGATATTAGTCATCATCTTATTATCCCCCTCATTCACCACTTTAGGGATAACCTCCAACATTTGATTTTCCATGGCCTGATTGAGAGGGTCCTCTGAGCTCAAAAAGTTAGAGAAAAACCACCACCTCATTTTGAATCTCCTCTTCCTTCAAGACAGACCGATTGTTAATGGAAATCTCCTTAATCTTGTTAACAATCTAATTTTTTGTAGTCATCAAATGAATGAATTTAGTGTTGTGGTCACCACATTTAAGCCACACGGCTCTCGATCTCTGCTTCCAAAAATCTTATTCTTTGGTGATGATCCCATGGAGAGCATCAAGAAGATCAATTTCTTTCTCCCTGGTATTTGGACACATACCCATTATATGAATCTTTCTTTAAATTTTATCCAGATTAGACTTAATAATATTCTTTTCCTTAAAGATTTGCCCAAAGGAGGATTTATTCCATGCACCTTGGACTTAACATTGTGAATCTTTTTCATCAGTTTGTACATGGCAGAGCCATCCACAGAGATGTCCCACCATTCTATAATTTTGTCCTTCAACTCTAGGTGGTGAGTCCGCATCTTTTCAAACCTGAAAGGGAACCTTTTTCACCTTCCTAAATTGTCAGTAGATAGAACAATGGGGAAGTGATCAGACCCAAGTATGGTAAGAGAAGAAAGAGAAAAAGAGTAGGCAGAGAACCAATCCATGGAAATGAGATCATGGTCCAATTTAACTTGAATAAGATTCTCCCCAGTTCTTTGGTTGGACCAAGTATACATGGCCCCCCTGTACCTCCAAGTCAAACAAAGCTTCATCATTCATGAAATCCATCAGATCAAATCTGCTATTTAAGGGAGCTTGAGATCCCCCTCTTTTCTCATCTTCCTTTAGAGTGGAATTAAAATTCCCCATGACCAACCACTTAATATCTTGGTGCATTCTTCTAAAGAACCTCAACTTGTTCCAAAGCTTATTCCTGGCATTCTTAACATTAAGAGCATAAATATTGGATATAATCGAGGAGGCGTCCTCCCTATTATGGGTAAACTTAGTAACCACCTGATTAGAGTCCTCCATAATGGGACTTCAGACACAGTTCGAGGGTCCAAAGAGTAGCCACCCTACCCGAAGCACCCTCATAATTACTACCATGAAGACCACAATCCATAATAGACATATTCTTGATTTTAATCAATCTATCCATCTGCATCTTGGTTTCCTAAATCAGCACAATATTTGGCTTATGATCCTAGATTAAATTTGACAAGAGGTCATGCTTATGATTATTATTTAACGCCCTGATATTCCAGGATAACACCTTCATGACTTTTTCAAGTTTGTGATCCTAGAGCACAGGTCCATGAGGGGTTTTTGCATCCCTCTTGTAATATCCTTCTTGCTATCCCTTTCCCTTGTAGCTAAGGTAGACAGTCTTCCAAGTCCTCTTTTACTAGACCCAATATCTGCCTTAGCAGATCTTCTAGTTGCCACCCCCCAAGCATGGGAGGGCTAAGTTGTGTTTTCTTTTTCTTGCCTTTTACCTCCACAAAGGGCATCTCATCTTGAGCCTTAGCAACTTCTTCTTCATCCACTGAAGATTACAGGGGGGTATGATGATCTTCTGATATCGCCTCATCACCCCCCTAAGACCCTAGGGTATCCTTTGATTCTCTCAATTTAACTTTTGTGTTGACCAATAGAGTAATTTCTTCCAGGTGGTCTCTGCCTCTAGAAGTCTATTCTTAGGGGATTCCAAAACCTTTAGTCCCACAAGGGTCTGATCATCATGTATCTCAATATTTTTTGCCTTTGCTGAACCAACTTCAAGTCTATCTCCTATCACCAGATTTTTGGTAACCCCCATTTCCTTAACCTTCTTCTCCTTCTAAATCTTCAAATTAGGCTTAGGCTTCTTGGATGGGAAATTTTTATCCCAGAGTCCCACCTTTCTACATAGGAAACACGCAAAGGGGATTGATTCAAACTCGATAGCTTGGTCCCACTCCCCAACTTTAGATTTAATCTTGATAGATGAATGTAGACTAGTTGATTGATTCACCATCACATAGATCCTGGAAAAAAACCAACCTTTTCTTGGACATAGTAATTGGGTCCACCATTAGTAGCTGATCAAAAGCACTGGCGAGACCCTTAAAAACTTCCTCATCCTAGAATTCCATTGGCAACCCAGAAAATCTGACCCAAATTGGGGCCACATTAAAAGAGGTCTTTGAAGAATCAAAGCCTGACTCCCATCTCCGTAGAGCTAAGGTCTAGTTTCTAGTAACCTAAGGCCCTCCTTCCAAAGAACTAGGTGATCTTCTTCACAAGAGAATGTGAAGGAGAAAAATCCCCTCTGTAGGGCAACAATATCCACCTTTCCTTTCAACACCTATTTCTGCCTAACCTGGGTTCTCACAACTTCAATATTGGGCCTAGGACCCAAGAATTTACCAACCAATGACAAATCCATACGGGATATACCTTTATCAACAACACAATCTAGGACAGACATAGAGAACTTACTAGAACCAGGCTCTAAAGAACAAAACAAAGGAGGAAGAGAACTCTTCCCTTTAGGATTTGAACCAAAAAGAGACACCAATGGATTCTTTTGAGCCAAGTTGGCCTTCAGGCTGTCACCCACATTATTCCTTCCCTTTAGGTCAATCAAGGGGATCTCCTCTCCTGATGTACCTCTGAGGTTAGGTGGTCTAAACTCAACTTTCGAAGAGACATGATAGGTATTGAAGGCTCTAGGAATCTCATCGTTAGCTAGGCCCTCCTTGGAACCTCCCCCTCAGTACAACTTCCCCAACATCCTACAAATTGTCAGCACCTCTGTCGTTCCCTGACATCAAACCTCCTTTTCTAGCTCCCTCTCCTTCACCTACCTGCAAACTACCTGCACCTTTGCCATTGCTAGAATTCAAACTTCCATTTCTTGCCATCACTCCCTCTCCACCGCTTGCCATATTACTTCTAGTTTTGTAGGTTAAACCATGACTTGTGCTATGTCATATTATCATTTCATTTATTATGAGCTTATTTGAGTGAATGTGAATTGTATTAACATGAGTAGGTTTGTCCCTTTTTTCAAAATAAGAGTGTATTGACTCATACCCATGAAGGGATGAACTTATCTAAGAAGGGTTTAATTCTACATAGGATAGATAATGTGTCATGTTTAAAAGTTTTGATATTGCCTACATGTTCTTCAATATTTCCACGAACCTCTCTTAAAAATGTACAAGTGTGTGGGTCCATGTTTAATCTCTCTTAGCAAGGAGAGGTGATACTTGAAAGCATCACAATGTTTGGGAGGTAACTATACCCCCATTGGCTTGGAGCTTGTACCTTTATCGAGATTGGACTTTTAGAAGAGATTGCTAATCTTCAATGTCCTTATTTTAATTTATGTTGAAAGTTGATGTACAAGTTGTAAAAGAAGATTGTTCCTTAACTACATTCGAATGTTGTCAAAAGGTATTGAATCGTGTATTCTATGGAATTATATATTTAGAATTTGTGAACTACTTCATGCTATTTAGTTTTGGAAGAAATAAATGCTAATGATTTTAGCTTATGAATGAGTGGTTGGAAGTGAAAAATTTTGTATTAATGAAGGCAAGTTCGTTGTGGAGAATGGTAACTTATGGAAGTGAAAAATTTTGTTCACTACAATGAATGTAGAATTGAAATGAATTAGGTTTTATCCTTAAAGATCTATCATTCTATAGATGTATATGTATTTCTCTCTTGATCCCTAGATAGCTCTTGGATGATTTGAAATAAATTAAGTTTTATCCTTAAATATGAAACCCTAGGACATAAGTTAACATAATTTTGTGCTTCAGTTGAATCATAATGGATAGTTTGAGGAAGTCAATAAGACCTATTTGTCAAGGGAGGTATATTCCTAAAAAGGGTGGATACCATTATTACATGGGTTAAAAACCCTAGGTGCTATAAATTATGACTTAAGATGAGAAGGCAAAGGATTTAGATACAAGCCCAGCCCATCAAATTTTCCATGAAATGTAATGAAGAAAAAAAAACATTTTTTTCTCTTAGGGGTCATAAGAAACTCTCTTGGTCTAATGTAGCCCGAAAGGATTGAGAGACCTAGGGAATGAAATGAGACCTCCACTAACATTCACCCATCCACCCTAATGTGTTAACATTATTGGTCTAGTTTGACAAGATGGAGAAGAATAAACATGGCTATTGACACCTTTACACTACTCTCAAATGAGACATTTTGTAAGAATGCATTCATTGTTTGCATGGTCAAATAGTCTAGAGTTGATAGAAATTAAGATAGGATATTATAAATGAACCCAACATCTATCTATAGGTGCAAATGAAACATTTCTAGGTGCCACAGATTCCAAGAATCATTATGTCAAAGTTTGAAACTTTTTTCTCTTACGGCTCTTAAGAGACTCAGTCCAATTTAGCTTGGAAGGATCAGAATACTTGGAAAACAAAATGAGGCATCCACTAACATTCATCCACCTGCCTTAATGTGTTGGCACTATTTGTTCGGTCCCATGAGGTGCGAAAGAAAAAATATGGCTATTGACACCTTTACACTGATCTTAAATGAACCATTTTGCAAGAATGCACTCCCTATCGACATGGTCAAATGGTTTGGAGTTGACAAAAAACTAAGATGGGCTATTCTAGATGGACACGACATCTACCTATAGGTGAAAACAAAATATTTCTAGGTGCCACAAATTCCAAGAATCATTGTGTATGTTAACATTCATATTTGTCACTTAACTCTATACTCTCATGCCCACACAAATGACAACTGCACTAACAATTGAGTTAGATTGCACTGATATTTGCAATGAATCTCTGCTTATTTTACAAGGTGCAACTACCTTCGAATGATATTAAATGAATGGAAACTGTGTTCTTCTGACCAAACAGTAGGAAAGGTGATGCTTTTAACCAGAAAGCAAATTAAGGCAATGAATCTCAATGAACAACTAAATAATTAAGAAGTACAAAGACTTCTGATAACCACAATCATAAACTTATATTTCACAACATAATCATCACTGCAAATCATTCATCAAAAGAAAAACTATCCACAATAATGAGCCTTAATAAAGATTTCCAATTACTTCAAAATAAAATTGCAATCCAAGAAGTTGATAAATATTCAACATAAGAAGAACATACATTCATCCACCATAACACAAAGTTTACAATCTTAGAATTCAACTTCTCAAGCTTTCATTCATATATTGTAAATAATTGAAATATAGAATAACACAAAATTGACCTATCAACAACACAAAGTTTACCAAATGATCCTAATGGCATCAACGAGCTTAGTATATAGCCTCGTCCCAAATAACTATCTTTAAAACAATAATGGCTTCTTGAAGACAACTGATTTAAAATATAATTAATAACAAGT
The DNA here is from genome assembly GCA_027924645.1 of Cunninghamia lanceolata. NCBI lineage: Eukaryota > Viridiplantae > Streptophyta > Pinopsida > Cupressales > Cupressaceae > Cunninghamia > Cunninghamia lanceolata. The sequence continues at coordinate 5,253,056 of BSBN01000562.1, read as the reverse complement.
CTTTAAATAACAATTTCAGAGCATGTTTAAAGAAATAACATAAACACATGAAAATCCATCACGTGGCAGCAATTTGGTCTTCGTCCTGAATCACTTTAGCTCCCTTGTCATGTTTGCCAGCACTTGTCGAGTCCACCTGTGCTCTAAGTCTTGCCTTATAGCTCATGTACCTAGAAATGATGGGAGTTAAAACTTTACCACTTGGACTAATGGTAATGTGTACCCGAAGTTTCCATCTGCTTATTGTCCGGCTCTCCATATCATCTAGTCTCTTATTGATATCATCAATCTCTATCTTGAAAGTTCTGAGGTAAATTTCAATATTCCTGAGCTTTCCTAGTGACTAACCATTAATAGTATCAGCACCAAAAATTTCTTCATTGAGTGTCTTTTTAAAGCCATGTTTACCTCTTTCACATCTAGCAACTTTTCTCCACTTTCATCCATGATATCCACTTCTAAAATGGTACAGTTTTTTGGATGTCTACAAGGTCAGCAAGGTACTAATTGAGAAGTCCCCTTATTGTACTATTATATTGTCCAAGCACAACCAACTTCCATTTGAGTGCATCCAACCATTAAACAGAGTCATTTTCTTTAGGGTCATTCAAAATCTTCTCAGCTACCAAGATATTTGTATCAATCTTTATAGTCTCCCACACCTTCTTGGAAACCATTAGTAAGCCTCTCATCCTTTTTCACATTTTGAAGTTCTGCCACTAACCCTTTCCTTTTATCAGATATAAGAGCATACAATCTCATAGCCCCTTCAATATATAGTAGACAATCAATAGTAAATTTTTCTATCCATTGTTTGATATCTTTTGATTTGTTGTAACATATTAGGGTCCTTTCCATCAATAGTAATGCTTAGAGTTGCATCAAAAAACTGAGAAGTAATATTTAAAATAGATTGAATGAAAGACATCAAAGTGTTCACCTGGGCTTGCAACTTTGCATTCTCTTGTTCAACTTTGAATCTCTTTGCTAGCATCCCTACAAAAAATTTGGCATGATATATGTCACCCTCAATTGGTGGAGGATCCATATCAATCTTGCTCATATTGAAGTCTTCTTCTATGACTTCATTCTCATTTTCCTCTCTAATTGGGTTTGCAATCTCCAAAATTTGATGCCTTGAGGAAGAATTAGTCACCATCCTAGACATCCTCTTAGCCTTCTTAGGCTTGGGTGTAGTTTGCAACAACTTAGCTACAATGTCAATGTTCATGTTTGTCATAGGAGTATACCTCCTCTTCTTCTCAACTACTTTATTTAACCATGAAGGAGATGGAAGTACATCACCATTATCACTAGTACCCAGAACAATATTATCTAGCTAGTTGGGAGTATGTTGTACATGAATTTTATTTAATCCAGGGGAAGCTGGAGTCTCAAACAAAGATCGAAAAACACTATCTTCACCAATTTGTTGAAAAACCAAAGAATCATTACTAGACACAGGGGAATTAGGAGAATCTATATGATCATCCTAAACCTACTGCAAGGCATCTAATTTCTTCTCTGCTCTTGATCTCATGGCTATAGGTTGGCCATCTTGCTCACATACATGCTTTAATCTTCTGTTATCTTCTAGTTCTTCTCCATCCCACCAGATTGTGAACCAAATTTATGTTGAGTTGTCTCCACATTAGCTAAAGTTCTTTGAGTTACAAGGGCCTGAGAGGTCCCTTGTTCTCTTGTTCCAATTTTTTTTTGTGCAGAAGATCCAACACACTCTCAAAATTTCCCCTTGAGCCACCTCTCGGTCTTGTCCAAAACAAAAGAAGACCAAACCTTGATATCAGCAACTTCTTTTTCAAACCATTGTATACAAGGCAAGGGTTTGGAGGCAAGATCATGGTACTTTGCATCAATTATATTAGAATTATCATCTGCACCACTAGGAATTTGTAGAGGCAAGTTAAAGGAACATATTTGGTCTAAAGTTAGCCTCATCCAATCTCTTCTTTGTACCTCTCTCATCAACATAATCTTCCCAATAGTCTTCCAAATGTGGCTGGTGTTCATAGAGATTACTGTTGTGTGGTTACACAACACGCCCCATTTTGCTTATCAAAACAGGGACCCAACTTTTGGCTTGGCTTGTGTTGTCTGCTTTCTGGCGGTTTGGTAAAAATGAGTCAGGTGCATCATCATCATGATATTCGGTGAGGTTGGTCATCATCATGAGGTCAGTTTGTCAAAGTTCATATTTTGTTTCTATGACCTCATATTTAGAAAGAGCTTGAAATTCCATGCAGGTTTGCCTTTTACATCACCTGAAAATTCGTCCATATGAGGAAGTTATGCACAGTCAAAGTTTTGGTCAAACCTGATAATCGCAAGAGGGTCATCATATTTTTATATCCTCAATCATGTTGTCAAGGTCATCATGATCTTGGTCTATCATCTGATAAAATCATGCAGTCCCAATATCCGGACGTCAATCTTAGGTGATAGTGTGTTTTACCCGTCAAATGACCTTAGGCGCATCGTGAGCATCATGTTTTGAGTGTAACCTGATATTATAATATCATGCTGATATTATAATATCACCCTACTTAGAAAATCCACTATCTGCATAATTTGCATGCGCATGACAAAATCCTATCGGAGGGTCATCATCCTGATCTTTCAAGGGAGGGTCATATTTGCTGATATTCGCTAATATGATGATGACGTCATCATATCCTCCTGATCTCCTTTTGCATGATCATGATGATCACCCTATCTTTTAAGGGAGGGTGATATTCCATTCCTTACCATGATCATATTTTAAATATCACCCTAGCGCTAACCTGATGATGACCTCAACTCATCCTCATGCTCCGAAGACGGAATATGATGGTTACGTCATCATGATATTCGATGAGGAGGATCATCATATTTTTATCCTGTCATGTTGTCAAGATCATCATGATCTTGTTTGTTCACCCGATATTTCGTAATGTCCTCCTGCCGAGAAATATGACCTTTTGCAAATATCCTGATGACGTCATCCCGACTTGATAAATGAAGAAGCAAATATCAAGATGACATCATCATCACATTTCCCTTCGGCAGGATATTTTCCAAAACATGATCTAGTTCGCGAATATGATGATGACGTCATGTTCCTTTAAGTTTAACAAAAGCCCCGGATATCCTGATCATCATCATCATCCTGATCTTTCGAGAGGGTTACCTTGGCCGCAAAGGGCTCATATTACATTCACCACCTGATCATCTTCCTTAGGTGACCCGATATTAATTTATCCCTTGATCTTAACTAAACATGACGGTGACGTCATCTTTTGCATTTTAATGAAGCCCGGATATGACGATGACGTCACCATCATATTCCTTTCCTCAGCAGCAGGATCATATTTCATATCCTCCTATTTTCCTTCGACATGATGATGATGATGATGTCATTCTTTTCCCCAATATACAGAAGCGAAACATGACGGTGACGTCATCTGGACATTCGGAAGGGGGAGCATCATATTTCCAAAATATCATGCAGACGAAAGTTTTAAGTCTTGCTATCGGCCTTATCTTGAGTTATCCTGCCGATAGAGCATGTCTTCCCGATGGATGGACATCATCATGATTTTTGGCGTCGGTATAAGTTTCACCGTCGGCCTAATGTAAAAATTGTCATCCAGACCGTGTGTAGTCACGCCGATACATACATGCATCATATACAGAGCTGGATTCGAAGGAAGGTTAAAGGTAGTTTTTTCCTTGTATATGTTGCGATGCATGATCATATTTGAACCCGATATACAAGAAAATGGGCGGGAAAACAGAGCGATAGAAATTTGAAAGCCCGATTGCCTGTAGCTGCACATTTTGGAGGCCTGGTTAATAAAACGTTTAAATTCTTGTTGTTTATCCACATGATGATGAACTTAATGTTTGTCTGTTTACTTGCAGGAAGTCATGATGCTGTTAGAGCTGAAGCTGATAATTACAAAGTTGCACATGGAGGCAACATGAACCAGAAATGAGGAGGATATTGTCAAATATGCTGTTTGCCAGCTGGAGACCGAATCAAATCAAAGATGCTGGAATATTCTGTGCCAGCTGTACATTTGCCAACTGGCGAAGCATGTGCTTTTCATCTGGACCGTTGATTATTATGAGAGGATCCTGATCCTTGGATCATTGTAACTGTTTTCTGGCATTTGTTCTATATAAGAGCCAGATCCTGAGCTGTAAAAGGGGGGAGATACACAGACATATCTAGCAATAAGGCTAATAGATAAAGAGGGGAACGAAATATAGATAGATATATCTGGCAATAAGGCTGATTGCTGTAGAATCAATTAGGAGATCGGATTACTGAGACTAATGAGGATAGAATTGTTGAAATGTCAAGGTTCTTTCTTCAGATCACTGTAAATGTACCTGTTCTTGAGCATACTGAATGGATATGAAGTTTCAGATTACATCCTGATTGTAAATTTTACGTAATCTTCATGTTGATTTCTGGATATGTATTGGTGAATGCTGTGTTCAACTAGAAGCGCTTTCATTTCATTACATGTTGTTGTCAACTTTTCCTTTGAAGATTTGCACTGGATCATGCAGATTTGTGGAATGTCCTGGTGAAGTATGATTCTAGTTTCCTTCTTTTCATTGCATGTATGGGAGCTTGTATGTGGATCAGTGATCTAAGTCAAGTAGTTTTGGGAATCTCATTCTTTAACCCTTTTCTTTTTTTTAATTTCATAAATTCATCATCATGACTGCAAATCATGATAAATAACAAGTAGAAATAGAGAAATATGCTGACATCCCATAGGTAACTGAAAATCATTAGCATATTTGAGTTAAATGCATGCAGTATTGAAAATATCATGCAAAGAATTGCAAATAATGGTAGAAATCATGCAAATATCAGCCTGTAGGCACATTATTTGAGTGAATTCACAGTGCAGAGGTAGAATTATTGGAGATTTATGTAGAGCAGACATACAGAGCAGGATATTTGGAGGAATAATGATGAACTTTGCAGAAATATGTAAGGCCCCTGAATGGAAAACAGCAACACACATCAACCACTGAGTAACGTCAGTAGATTAAGACCTAATCACCGAAGACTTGGGATCATGAATTCTCTGAATTCATCGTATCTTTCAAGATGAGTAAAGGTTGTTGTGTAACTTTTATTCTATGTTTGTGAATGACTAACATCATGATCAACAATTACCTCCATAGAAATTCCTTTTAACAAAGTTTTTTATATCAAAAAATGATCTCACAGCCAAGGGGCAAAAATTGCACTCTACCAGAATCCTTTCTATATTCATGGCATTGTTGTTAGTCTTGCAAGTGAAAAATAATAATGACATAGGGAAAGTATACCCCTTCTTCTTCATTCCATGATATTTGCTATTCATAGTCACCATTTGGTGACAGACTTCCAAAAGAATAAAATAATCACAAGCATACCTTGGTAATTTTAATGGGGCATTTTCATAACCCCCAACTCAAAGATAGGTGAATCTATCAAACTAAATATAAAAACTCCCATATCTCATCACCAACGAAGCAACTTTAGGAGATATTCTTATTTTAGGGTTTCCTTCAATCTTTCTTATAGAAAACATGAGAAAGAATCACTAACTTGGTGAAAATCCTTCATACCAATTTCTCTTTGTAATTGAGGGAAATATTCATACATATGTGTATCTGGCATCAAAGACCCTTAAGTCCTTAACCCTACCCAGACAACCTCTTTGCTAGCTAGAATGTAGAACAAATAAGAGCACATGTAAAAAGAGATTCCGATGGAAGTTGGCCAGTTGCTCATTGAATTGGTCACTGATCATCTTAGCCCAGTCGATATGTTGGCACTCATTACACACTACCAAATAAACTGGCACATGCACTTCTCAAACAAATTAGACTCTACATTTCCAATGATATGATGCAATAAAGTGATCATGTTTGAAATTTCTTCCTTGAAATGTGCTCTCTTCATATTGGCAGGAACTTGGGATTTTCCCTTCTTCTCCACCTTCAACCAATTCCTTGCAATGGAGTTTAAGCACCAATCTTTCTTCTCTAGAAAATAATTCCACCCCATGGTGATGGACATCTCCATGAATTCTTCTCTATCGAGCAACTTCAGAGCATGAGAAACAATTTTACCATCAATTTTTGTAATCATAGAGCCATCAAAGGCTCTTATTTCTTGTGATTTAGGGTAGTAATTCTTTGTGAAAGGAAGCTAGGTGTGCGGAAATTGCTTCCTACACTAATCTAATGAGAAGAGATGTATGCAAATTCAACTTTAATTCTTACAACTACAACAACATAGAACATCTAATAGAGATATTGTAGCAATACACATACACACAGAAAGTAGACAGAAGAGAGAGACAAGATATACGTGGGGAAAACCCTTACGGGTGAAAAACCCCACACTCCAAAACACAGCTCAAATGTATTACAGTAAACAATAACAGATTACAATATAGTTATAGAGCCAATGCTCTTTCAGGAGTCTTCAAATGTTGAATCTAGAGATATTCCAGCAGCATAACAGTACTTGTACCAAAGTTTTCTATCTCCCATCCAAGCACCTGTTTATATAGAGTTTACAAGGCAAATATGGAACCTTCTAGAGATGGGTGTCCATCTTGGACTCATGCCCCAAAACCCACGCCTAAGGACACTTGTCCAACATCCCATCCCAAAGTGGGTGCCTGGTCCCAAGATAGGTTATGACAGATGCTCTTACGCACCTTACAGCTGTCATAGAATCCATCATAACTGATAGCACTTATAGCTGTAAGAGAATCTATCATACACTGACTAAAAATATCATATTCCTCTCACAACATGTCATAACCTCCCTTGACTGCCCAAAGATGCCTTTCTCTCGTGCAAAGATACTCACCGACACTTGTCATTGATTAAAAGTCATTTGAGGTTTCAGGGGTGTTGCTCCCGAGCCCCCACGAGGGCGCTACCCCTTGATCCCGCCCTGTACCGTGACAGGGAGCATGCCAGGGGCGCTGCTCTTGGACCCCGCAAGGGATTACGCCACTTGACCCTGTCTTGGGGGCGCTGCCCTCAAACCCCCGTTAATTATTCAAGGGGAAAACCATGCTGCCAAAGTCACCAAAATTTACCTTGCTGCATATACACAAGGTGCTGACTATGCCAAATCAACATGGGATAAATAAATACAACATTAGGAACTTGCAAAGGTTGAGACACCTTAATTCCCAACACTTTGTACATATAATAACCAAGTCCGGACATGGCACAATAGGTGGAAAACCCCCAACACAAGTTAACTCGCTTGTTACAAGTTTCTCAGCTATAGGTGACTTGGGGTTTTGCTCCATTCGAACCCAAAAATCCCTAAAGTCTATATGTCCTAGCTCAGTATCTTTTACCTTAGCTAAACCATTCTCAATAGTTGAAGTGATAACAAAACCTTGATATGTATACCTCATCTTTACTTGTTAAAGGAACCAGTAAACAAAAGATTCTATTACTGCTAAGGGTGCCAAATAGATTTCTAGAAAATTTGGGGAAAATAAACAATCCAGACTCATGAAAGATAACTATTCTTCCTGCTAAGCTAACTCAAGAAATTCAAATTTATCATAGCAAGAAGTGAGTGAGAGAGAGTGCCAATTAGCTAACTTGGTTGTAAGATTCAATGTACATTAATTATAGAAAATGTAGTCTAGAGATTCTCCAAAGTATACCACCAACAATGTAGAATAAGATATCCATGAGGGTGACAACCCTTATAACATGTTTCAATATATCTCATTAATTTTAGTGGCATGTATGACTGTATAATTCATAAATGAGCCGCTTTAATGCCCCTTCAAAAAGTGTGTGATTGCACTTTTCAAAACATTCCTTATTTATTATGAAAGGACATGTGTCACTTCCACTGTGCATGTCAATAAATGGAAATTTGGCTCTCCAAGAAGTGGGTCGAGCTTTGAGTCGGAGAATCAACAATTTTTAAAACTTGCAAACCATTGGTTGGGAGCTTGGAAGTTCAAAGAACTCCTGACTCACTGGATGTGAAGGAATTAATACCTTAGACTAACACAAAGCCAATGAATAAGGCTTGACTTCAAACTTTGAAGAAGAGTCAGGAAATTGAAAAGTTTTGAAACTTAAGAACCCGCCGACTAAGGTTTTGAAAAACTTAAAATTGCAAATTGTGAAGGCAAAATAATTAAGTAAAAGGCCATGAATTAGTTGAAGGGGTAGAATAGTAAAGAATAAGAGAGGGAACACTTAAGCTAACACAAAGATGGCAAAATTATGAAAATTTGGTAACATCTTAAAAGTTTGATAACTTTTTTAGGGCTCTTAAGAGACTCTCTTGGTCCAATGTATCCTTGAAGGATTGGAAGACCTGGGGAATTAAATGAGGCCTCCACTAGCATTCACCTACCCACCTTGACATGTTAGCCTTGTAGATTTAGTCCCACATGGTGTGAAATAAAAAATATGACTCTTGGCACCATTACACTAAATGCCACTAAGGTATTTTGCAAGAATGCATTCATTGTTAACACAATCAAATGGCTTTGAGTTGAAAAAAATAAAGAGAGGTTATTGTAGAGGGACTTGACATCTAGTTGTAGGTATAAATAAATGATTCCTAGGTACCCCATACTTCGAGAACTATTCTGTCAAAGTTTGGTAGTTTTTGGTTCTTAGGTCTCTTAAGAGACTTTCCAAAATCATGTATCTCAGAGGGATTGGGACACTTGGGGAATGAAACATGGCCTCTTATAATATACACCCACTCACCTTGACATGTTGGCATAATCAGCTTGGTCCAATGAGGTAAAGAAAGTAAAATATGGCTCTTGGCACCATTATGCTGAATGAAAATGAACCATTTTGTAAGAATGCATCCATTGTTAGCACAATCAAATGATTCTGAGTTGAAAGAAATTGAGAGAGGTTATTGTGGAGGGACTTGACATATAGCTGTAAGTCAAAACAAATAATTCCTAGGTTCCACGGACTCTGAGAATCACTCCATCAAAGTTTGGTAATTTTTTGCTTTTAGGTCTCTTAAAAGACTTTTCTAAAACCTTATAGCTTGGATGAATTGGGACACTTGGGGAACAAAAAGGGGCCTCCAAGAGCATACATCCACTCACCACATTGTGTTGTAATAGTCATTTTGGTCTCATGAGGTGAAGAACATAAGATATGGCTCTTGGAATCATTATGCTAAATATAGTAAGGTATTTTGCAAGAATGCATCTGTTGTTGGCATGATAAAAAAGTTTTGAGTTTATTAAAACTAAGAGAGATTATTGTGGATGGACTCAACATCCAACTATAGGTCCAAACAAATCATTCCTATGTGCCGCGGACTTTGAGAACCATTCTATCAAAGTTTGATAGTTTTTTTCTCTTAGGTATCTTAAGAGACTTTGCTAGAACCGTGTAGCTCACACAGATTGGGAAACTTGGGGAACAAAAAAGAATTCTCTAACATACATCCACCCACCCTGATGTGTTGGTTTAGTTAGTTCAGTCCAAGGTGAAGAATGTAAAATATGGCTCTTGGCACCATTACACTAACTGCCACTAAGGTATTTTGCAAGAATGCCTCCAATTTTGGCACAATCAAATGGTTTTGAGTTGACAAAAATTGAGAGAGGTTATTATGGAGGGACCTAACATCCAAATATAGGTCTAAGTGGATCATTCCTAGGTGCCACCAACTACAATAACTGCTCCATCAAAGTTTGAAAGTTTTTTGCTCTTAGGTCTCTTAAGACACTTTGCCAGAACTATGTAGCTCAGATGGATTGGGACACTTGGGGAATGAATGAGGCCTCCTTTAGCATACAACCACCCATCCTGACATGTTGGAACTGTCAATTCAGTCTCACAAGGTGAAGAACATAAAATATGGCTCTTAGCACCATTATGTTGAATGCAAATGAGACATTTTACAAGAGTGCATCCTTTGTTGGCATTATCAAATAGTTTTGATTTGATGAAAGTTGAGAGAGGTTATTATTGAGGGACTTAAAATCTGATTTTAGTTCCTAATGAATCATTCCTAGGTTCCATAAACTTTGAGAACTGTTCCATCAAAGTTTGACAATTTTTTGCTCTTAGGTCTCATAAGAGACCTTGCCAAAACCATGTAGCTTAAACATATTAAAACACTTGGGGAATGGAATGGGCTCCCTATAGTATACACCCACCCACCCTAACATGTTGGAAAAGTTAGTTCTGTAGACACCTAAAATTGTCCATATCTTGCAACATCACCTTGTCGATACATTACTTGAGACATCTTACGATATTTTGTCCTACGACCCTCACATACCTTTTCATCACTTAATTAGTTAAATAAACCATTATTATTTAACTAATACCATTCTAATTCTCATTCTAATCACATTTTAATCCCTCTAGTCAATTAATTAAATAAATTATATTTATTTAATTAATTTCCACATCATCCCTCATCCAAATTAATTAAATAAATTAAAGATTTATTTAATTAATGTATTCCACATCATTTCTTTCCAAAATTAAATAATTTTATTATTTAATTCCACCTTTATCTCTATCTCCATATGGATAGAAGCTTCTAATCCTTATAAGGTGGAAGCCATTTGACTTTAATTCCTCTCATTCAACCCTCGTGAGACACTTGTGAAATGACTAGAACTCCTTGTATCATTTAATCCTAGCCATCCATTCCTAATTTAATCCTAGTCGTTCATTCATATCACTCATCTCCTATAAATCAAGCCTCACCCAAGCCATTTGAGACACTTTTGGGGGGGACATTTTCAAGTATCATTATGCTGTCCAAATCATTTCAGGTCCTCTTCTCTATCATTGTTATGCTGCAGATTTGAGCAATTGACATCCCATCCTATCAATCATCCATCAAAGAGAAAAAAATCTGGTAGATTTGGGTGCATCTACCACATTTTATCACATGTGGAGGACTTGGTTTGAAGGTAAAGGTATTGGTTATTTGCATTATCTTTCATATTATCCTTTAATCTATTTTTGTATCAATATTTCTTGCATGCTCGCAGCTTTAACCCTCACCTTTTGCAAGTTTATGCACTTAAATTTGCAAATCTAACATGTTTTGTCAAGATTTGGTGATCAACTTTTGCAAGTGATCTCATAGGCCAAATTTGACCTCACCATCATGTCTGGGAGGCATTGCAGATGAAGATCGACATAAAATTTGGTATGTTTTGCTCACAAGAAAAAATTTGATTTTTTTACTTGATAGATCTGTACAACACAGATCCATATGGATCCATACCATACAGATCCACTGTATGGTCTACATCAGTCTCTTTCTGTGGCAATTGTATGTGTTTTCTAGTTTTCATTTGGAGGCTATATTTTATACCCTGTCTGATATAATTTTTCTGCGACTTGCACATACCTTTTATTGTCAAACTTTTGCCAGATCTCAACTGACCACTTATTATCATATCGCCATCCCATGTCGACAAAACCCTAGCTGACTATATCAATTGATTGGATCAACTTGGTTTGATTTGGTCATAGATTTATTTGGTTGTTGTTACTTCACAGGTTTTGTTTGACTTTGGCTAATTGTGGATTTTCACCCTGCTAATTGTTTAACCCCTTTCTACAATCCCCCTCCACCTTCATCGCCAACCACCATATACCATTGAATCCCACCACTGTCGAGTCTCCATCTACTAATCTTTTCACCACCTATCACCCTTACTCCCATACACCTTGGTACCACCCCGTCACCTTCTGTCAAAACTTTGTCGACACTCCTCTACCACCTGTAACACAGATCACTCTAAAACTCTATTGACCATCTACCATCTCCACTGCATCCTTCCATCGACACTTACCCTAACACCCTTACCTCCTCACATTCAAATGCTTGGTTGCTACCCTTAAGAATTTTGTTGCTACTGATTTGAATCATTCTTTTTGCTGACATCACCACAGTGGTCGGCAATCATTCACATAGACCTCGATCGACAGTTCCATACCCCATCGCTACACCGCAGACTCTCCCCACCAATCCGCACATGTCGTTACCTATTCATCACTCCTCCCGTACATCCAGTCACTACTGCTAGTTTTAGTCACCACTACTGCATCACCCTACGCCTCTGTCGAACATCCCCACTGATTTCCCGATGGTCGACAAGCTTCATTGCTAGATCCGTTGAATCTATTTTCTTGCAGTTGATATCTTAGATCTAACATTAGTAGTATACATATATTTTAACTTTAGTTTTTGTTTTAATTTTTATTTCATGTTATTTAGATTTTAATATATATTTAAATTTTAATGTAACTTTTACCTTTAGCTTTTAATTTAATATTAAATTTCAGTTTTAGTATTAGATTTAGATGTTAATTTAAATTGAGATCTCGTTTAGATTTTTAATTTTTAATTTAGATCTTCATTTTAGTTTTAATCTAGTATTAATTTTAGGTTTAAATTTAGATTTAAATTTAAATTAGATTTTAATTTTAGTTTTTAATTGGATTTTAATTTTGATTTTCATTCCTAATTTAGTTTTTAATCTTAACTTAGTTTTTAATTTAGTTTTTAATATTAATTTAATTTTTAATCTAGGTCAATTAATTTTGTTCTAGTTGATATAGTGTTTTAGTCTTATTTTTTTAATTCTAATATAGTTCAAATCTAACATAGTTTATTTTTTTAATTTTTTAGTCAAATTTTTAGCTTAGCTAGGCTATTTTTTTTCCTAACATAGTCATTTTTTGCGTTATAGTCTTTTTTGTTTTTCTTGTCACTAACCCTTTCCTTATAGCCATCTCATTTGTCGAAGACAATTTTTATCAAACTACTCACAAGTGGGTTGTAAGTTCTCACTTATCAAAGACATCATTTGAAACCTTGTGTTTGGTTTGTCTTGTGGACTTGATTGTAGCTTGCAGTGTGTGCCTCGTTATCAAACTTGAAAACAAATTTCCAGGTGCACTCAACACAACTTTTACTTTTTTCCATTACGCCAAACAACTTGTTTGCAATCACACTTCAATTTGGGCTTTAAAACAAACAATTGTTGGCCATCACACTTTGAAATTGGGCTTAAAATTAACATGCGTCTTTATCATCACATTTAGAATTGGGCATAAAATGAACTTGTGCTTTCATTGTTTGGTGGATTTAAGTGCAATTGAGGGTGTGTATGCTCTTCTCATGCACTTCTTGTGATCTTGAGAATCAAAAACATCTTTCATCCATTCACTTTCACAACACACATTTCAATTTCTAAGGGGAAATAAACATTGCGAGTGTGAATCTAGTGTGTGTGTGTGTGTGTATGCTCTTTCCTTGCATCGCAAGGTGACCTTGGAGATCAAAAGCACGTACTCGATTTGCTTTTGTCACCCTTTCTAGGAGGCCTTCTTGGAGACACACCACTCTAAGGGATGACCTCAACTCTAGTGTTCCAGTGGAGTCTAAAAAGAGAATAGTGAATCAAAAGAGACACCTCTTGGAAGTTGAAATCTTGTCATTCAGGCTAAGCCCCCAAGAACTTTATACCTTGGGGAAGTGAAGGTGGAGGGTGGGTTACTCCTTCTCCTAGCCGTGTGGCATTATTTCACTTTCATTTCATAGAATTGGGCCCTCCATACCTTGTGTATTGGGGACATCCTTAGATCACTTGTGTATCCTAGCTTAAGACCTATTGGCCACACCCATTTGACTAATATTAGGCTTGTTGATGTGTCTTCATAATCACAACAATCAATCTTGAAAGTCAAATTTGATATGGTGTCTTGCGTGTGTGATTCATGCATGTACATGTGAAATATTTTGTTTGACATTTGCCAAAGTCAAGCTATCATCATAAACACATTCTACATGATTCTAAGTATCCTTATCATCACATCTATCCTAAGCCAAGTCATCCTCATCATTCTCAACAATCCTAATCATCCTACTTGTCATTTCTACATCACCATAATCATTATCCACCTCAATCTATTTTGAGAGTCTACCTATGTCTTTCATCCCTTCCTATCATCTTGAGGGGGCATCATTCCACTTCCAATCAATTTCATCCACCCCATATCCTAATCATATCCTAATCACTCCACATCATCATATCCTAGTTCTAATCCATCACTTGTCAAAATGGTTGTGATCATTAACAAGCCTAGGTCAGATCCAAAACCCAAATTCATACTCTGAGGAGTCCCTCCTTCTAGCTCCAATGATGAGAAAAAGCCAAGACCCAAACTCATACTTTGAGGAGTCCCTCCTATCTCCAATGATGAGGAAAATCCAAGACCCAAACTCATACTCCAAGGAGGCCCTCCTTCTATCTCTAGTGATGAGAAAAATCCAAGACCAAAACTCATACTTCAAGGAGGCCCTCCTCCTAGCTCCAATGATGATGAGAATCTTGTAGATTATGATGCATGTCTTGAACAACAAGCCAAAATACAAAGATGTCAACATATGTATAAATCCATCCTAACACAAGATTATCCAAGTTACCCATGGCACCAAGATCAAATGTCCTTAAATCCTCATGTTACCTTTGACAAGGGGGACAACACTCTAGCTTATGCATCATATGGGTACCCTCCATCACCATCTAATCAAATGTCTATTCTAAATCCTACTAGTCCTATACCAAAGTTACCATGTACTCATAATCCTAATTCATTGGTCCCTCCACCTTCTAATCCATTAAGCCCTTCATTATCCTCCCCACTATCTAATCCTCCATCAAATCCATGCCATAAATTAAAATCATACAAAAGAAAACATATGCGGTCATCCAAATCCACCCATCCTATGTCAATCCCATCTAGCACAAGCAATCCCAATACCAATTCATCCAATCCCTTTGACCCTCCATCCAATCAAAATCAAATCCTAAGTCTACAACATCTTCCACCCCTTTAATCCCTCCACCATGGGATCTATCCGCTCCTAATCCTAATATATCCAACACCCCTATTATTCATCCACCTAATCCCAATCATAAGCCTACACCATCCACCCTCATTATCCATCCATTATATTGTCCATCCGCATATACACTTATGAAGGATGTGATCCATTGGCTATTAGTAAGGAATCAACTATGTCATCCAACGCCTATCCTTGAGCATATCAAAGAGCCTTCAAACACCATGCCTATTATTCCAAATCGATCATATAGTCTACAACCCATCAAGCCTATTGAAGAGTCTCCCCCCATGAGTCTAAGTCAAGATCCATTGTACCCTCATGTGGGTGATTATCAAGAACATATCTAGCCTCTCCAAGAGTCTCCCACTTCCACTTCCATTAAACCACAAGAGCTATGTCAAGAGTCTAGTCCTAAGCATGTGGAAACATCAAGCCCTTATTCCAATCAAGATCAAACCCCTTCCATTCAACCCATCCATAACCTATACCTTCTTTATGATCAATTTATTATCTATGATGATGAGCCTATCCATGAGCAAAATGATCCCATCCATAGCACACTTAATCCTATTTATGATCAAGCTCCCATCTATGATCAAGATCCTATCTATGATCAAGAAAGCCATGATGATCCTAGTAGTCAACTTTATACATTCCATGGTCAAGATCTTATTACTCCATTTATCCATAATCCCACAAATATCCATGAGCAAGAAATTCAAATTTCTCCTATCCATCATCTATCTAGCGCTATCCATGATCCACCAACATCCACCTCTCTTGATGAGACACTTGCCTCCCAAGTAAACATAGATGATCAAACAAATACCTTGGATCTTAGTGAGCATAATGATACTCAAGATCCTAATGATCCTTCATCATCCACTATCGACCATATTACAAATCCACCAACATATCCTATTGGTCTTACCACCTTAATTCATGAGTTTTCCTCCTTAGGACAACAACAACCTCTATCCATTTTCCTCTCTCCATCAAATAATGAGCTCATGTCTAATGTTCAAAATACACATAGTCCCATTGTCCATCACATGATCCTAAAAATGAACTATCAAGGTAAAGGCTTAGGCCTTTATGAACAAGGTATTTTGGAGCTATCCATGTCAAAATCCCTCCATGCTCATATGGCCTTGGATATACACCCCATGGAAAACAATCTCAAGATATTGGTACTATCTCCATTCCTCCTAAATCCACCTTCTTCCATCCCAAATCCTGTGTATCCTATCATACCCCCAAAACCTAAATTTCCATTCCTCCTGAATCATCCTATAAATCCCAAAAGCATGTGACCATACACCTTCCACCATCCACTTTACCTCCAATACTTCCAACTCCTAATATCCCTTCATCCACTTTACCTCCACTACTTCCAACTCATAATATCCCACCATCCACTCTACCACCATTGCTCCCAATGCCTAATATCCCTTTCCTCCAATCCCCTCCTCCATTTCTCCATATATCCACTTTTAATCCTTCCTTCCATAAATCCTCTAAAATTCCTAATCATGATCAATCAATGCACACATTGTCTAAACATGAAGCTTCCACCATGTCCATGGGGTTCAAATATAAAAAATTGGATGCTTCTACCCATAAAGCTAAAAATCCTAATGATCCTTATGCCTTAGGGCACAAATACAAATAATTAAAGCCAAATCCATCCAAAAGGCTACACAAGCCTATACTTCCAAAAGAAAATACCAAAACTAAAATGGTTTGGGTACCTAAGAAAAAATAAATCAAGTCAAATGAAGCATCCACATCTCAAAAATCCCAACAATCCTCTTCCATCCAAAAATCCCAAAAATTCCATTCCATTCAAAAATCTCAAATTCATTCATACCACAAGAAAAACAAAAATCATAAAAATCCTAAGTCTGTGTAGGTACCTAAATCACTAAATTGACCATCCCATAAGAAAACATCCCCTTTGCTTCCTACACCTCCTCCAAATCAAAAGCTTCAATGTTTACCATGGTGTGTGTAATTGTTGGTCTTAGTTCCTTTCCATTCCACAATATTTCCACATACCTCCATCTCTCCACCCTTCACCCACTATCCTACATATCTCCCCCATCACTTCCTATGGTCCATGCTTTTGCATAATCCTTCCATCCATAATCCATTATCCTTCCATCCATAATCCACATCAAAATCCACCATCCATCCTTGCATGAACCTTTCATAATCCAGATCAAAATCTGTTATCTACTTTCTCCATCTCCCTCTTTCATACAATCCCTTACTAACATCTATGAGCATAATGACATTTGATATGGTCCATGCGATGAAATCCATCTCTAATGGGACTATCAACTTTCTGGAACAAGATGCTTGAGTCCCTCTCGTCCATATCCACCTATCCCATCCAAGTATTTCAAAAACAATAAATAAATACAAAAATTTTAAAAAAGATGAAAGAAAAAAAATTCAAAATAGTAAAGAGAAATCCCTTCGTCCAATGGTGAAAACCACCCTTGGTGGCACCTTGGATAAATACTATGATGAAAACTTGGCAAATAGATGTCATGTGTAGGTTGATTATCTATGTCACTTACACTTGGGGCACATTGTCTCATCCATACCACACTATCATTTCCATCCTAACATTTTCCATACCATCCTACCATCCTTATCCATTATACCCACATACTTATCCTATTGCATCCATCTACCCTTCCTCCTTTTGATCTTGATAAAGATATGGGGGCAAAATGTTGACAAATTTTTTGGATATCTCTTTATATACCTCATCCTTTCCAAATGATTCTATCATCATCCTATTGTCATAGGCTTTGTCATGTAAAATCCTAAGTATTACACCAAGAATGGGGCATCTTATTCTTATGTGACATAGTCTTTGGAGATCACATCCTTTCTCTCTTATGCATACATCGATTCCATCCATTTATCATGTGCTTTCCATTCCATGGCCTATCCTTTTTATCTATCCATATGTCATGAGTCTCCCATCCATTATAGCCTATCCTTTTATCCATCTATCTATCATGAGACTTCCATCCCATTTACTATCACCCATCCTTTTATCCATCCATCATACATTAACCCTTGCATCTAGACTTGGTTTTCCCTTGTCATTGGTGTCTAGTACAAAGGCTATCCAAATTGTCATCCAATGCCATCCTTGCAACAATTCAAAAAAAAGAAAAAAAAACACAAAAAATAATAATCACATATTCCCAAAAATACAAAAAAATTAAATATCCAACAAAAATCCAAGCAATAAAATCAATCAAAATCAATCAATCAAATCAACCCAAGAAATTATCCAAATGTAAGTCATCCTTAATCCATACCAGTCAAGTCAATCAATCTTGTGAAATTGTCTAGAATCACATCCTTGGTCTTGATCCTAGCCTAGTTGTAAACCCAATCAATCAATCAATTAATCAAATCCTGGTGTTGATTTGCATGGCCAACAACACTAGTATCATCAATCATCATCATCAATGGGATATGCCTTTCTTGCATCCTTGTGTTGATCTAGGGATATATAATTCCCCACAATGACAACACTGTCATCATCATCAAATCAATCAATCAATCAATCAATCTTTGGTTTACAGCTTGACAAGGGCAATACCTTGTTTGTTTTTGTATCATTTGTGCATGCTTGCTTCCTTGCTTGTGTGTGTTATCAATTTTATCTTGTATTTGTATCAAATTCATATCTTTCCAGCTAATATTCATATCTTGTGTATATTGGAATAGATTTTTACACTGTCCTTTGCATCTAAGGTCATATCATACCTTTTGTGCGTTAGGACTTTAATTCTCTAAGTTTTCTTCTTCATATGTCTAGACAAGGTTGTATTATGATAGGTGCACAAGACACATCATCACCCTGGTCCTTATACCTTGGTGCATAATGTCTAGTGCTTTATCAAACTATATGATTGCTCACTTCATGGAAGCATAACATATCATTCATCTCTTATCTTACATCCTCCATTTTCTTATCCATCCTTTATCATTTCATTTAATTTCAAGAGCATACCTATGTTCTTTCAACCCACCTATCCTCTTGAGGGGGCATCATTCTATCCTTGTATCATCATCATATCCCACACCCATTCCTCCTTGTCACTCTTTCAAGTGGTTGGGGCATCCTTTTTCTCTATCCACACTTTATCTTCTTTGAAATGATGTTACTTCTCTTAGTCGCAACATCATCTCAAAGAGGGGCAAAATGTAGAAACATAAAATTGTCCATGTCTTGCAACATCACCTTGTCAATACATTACTTGAGACATCTTACGACATTTTGTCCTAGGACCCTCACATACCCCTTTCATCACCTAAATAGTTGAATAAACCATATTTATTTAACAATCCCATTCTATTCCCATTCTAATCCCATTTTAATCTCTTTAGTCAATTAATTAAATAAATTATATTTATTTAATTAATTTCCACATTATCTCTCATCCAAATTAAATAAATAAATTAAATATTTTTTTAATTAATGTATTCCACATCATTCCTTTCCAAAATTAAATAATTTTATTAATTAATTCCACCTTTATCTCTATCTCCACATGGCTAGAAGATTCTAATCCTTGTAAGGTGGAAGCCATTTGACTTTAATTCCTCTCATTCAACCTTCATGAGACACTTGTCAAATGACTACAAATTCTTGTATCATTTAATCCTATCCACCCATTCCTAATTTAATCCTAGCCATTCATTCATATCACTCATCTCTTGTAAATCAAGCCTCACCCAAGCCATTTGGAACACTTTTGGGGGGGGCATTTTCAAGTATAATTATGTTGTCCAAATCATTCCAGTTCCTCCTATCTATCATTGTTATATTGTAGATTTGAGAAATCAACAACCCATCTTATCAATCATCCATCAAAGAGAACAAATCTGGTAGATTTGGGTGCATCTACCACGTTCTATCACGTGTGGAGGACTTAGTTTGAAGGTAAAGGTATTGGTTATTTGCATTATCTTTCATATTATCCTTTAATCCATTTTTTATTTCCACAAGTTCAATCCCACAAGTTGAAGAATGTAAAATATAACTCTTGGCACCATTACACTAAATGCCACTGAGGCATTTTGTAAGAATAAATCCATTGTTGGCATGGCCAAACAATTTTGAGTTGAGAAAAAATGAGAGAGGTTATTGTGGAGGGATCTGACATCTAGATATAGGTCCACATGGATAATTTCTAGGTGCTATAAACTCTGAGAATTGTTCCATCAAAGTTTAATAATTTTTTTCTCTTAAGCCTCTTAAGAGACTTTACCTGAACCGTGTAGCCTAGAAAGATTGAGACACTTGAGGAACAAAATGGGGCCTCCTTTAGCATTCACCCAACTACCCCAACATGTTGGCACTATCATTTTAGTCCCATGAGGTGTGGAAGAAACAATATGGCTATTGGCAACTTTGAAACATATCAACAACATTTTGGAAACATGTTGCAACTTACTAGAAACATGCAAATTGATACTTAAATTGAAATGGGATTGGGTGAATGGTCAAATAGACATTCTAAGAAGGCTAAATCATGTGTTTTCCCTCTAGCACACTTGATTTCATGAAAATGACAAAAGATGCATGGAAACATGAAAAGTTGTCACCCAGTCATCAAAACATGTGACTAAAACTCCATTATTTTCTAATTTTTAGATATGAATGTTTATTGTACTCATTATTATTGATTGAAAATGATGAGTTTATGAAGGATTTGATATTGGGTTTCTCTTGTGTAGGTGAAAATAGGTGAAATGAAGGCATGAAGGGCTGAAACAAGGTGAAATGAAGGCGTTGTTGGGACCCAAAATAATGGCAACACAAAACTCTAAAAAATTCCTAAATCACCTAGGCCAGGGACTGTTGTTAGGGTGATAGGAAGAGGTTTATCAACAAGTTTTGGACAATTTTGGCCAACTAATAGGAGTGGGTAGACTCCTCTGCACTTCAAGCTCAACTTAGACTCTAGAGGGATATTCCAAGGGGTATACCTAAACAGGTATTAAGTTCAAACAAGATGAAGAACTAAAAATATTGGACAGCCAAACCCAACTCCTCATCTTGACTCCAAAATTTGTCACTAAGCCAAGAATGATTCATTGTCACATAACCCCTATATAGCTGATTTCAACTGTGTGAATGTATATACATAGGATAGATTGTTTTTACCCTGAACCACAGATGAAATATTTTGTTTAATTTAAAAGAGTGTATGATCTTTCTCCAAAGTGGACTAGTGCCTAGTCTACTTGGCAACTGATTCATAAGAAATAAAGAGGGAAGAATAGATTTTAACCAACATCAATAGAATATCAAAATGTATTCACATACATTTCTCAGATTATCTTTCACATATTGGACATTCTTAATGATCCAGAACCAAACTACAAAGACCCATTTGCAACAAAGAGATGACTCAAAACAAATCTTATATTGAATTTAAATGTTGTCACACATTATAAAATCTCTATTACAATCACACCAGCAAATGTGGTGAAGGAAAACATACAACTGTAATTATACATTCCCCTGAATCTTTACAAATGGCCATGGAGACATACCAATGCATAAAATATGCTTTACAATACATTCCTATGCTGCATCAAAACACATTTCTCAATTTACTACCCAGACTAACTTGATTTGAAGCCCTTAAACTCTCCTGATGCGTTGCAGACTAGACAATTGGCTCAACAACCAAACCTTAACATAACTGAAAAGAATGCATATATAGCATTCAATTCAAAATTGACTGCAATCTCCTAGGCACCACATCCTAAGAAGGATTGCACCCATGTTGCATTGAAGTCCAATTCCAATCTGTTAGTTAATTTGTATGTTGGGATTGAGATCCATATCCTACTACCTCTACAATCAATCTATCAAAGATTGCTTATACTCCAAATGTACCCTGACCAATAAAGAGGGAAGCTTATAAACCTCTCCTTCCCACCCGCAACCTCTGACTTATTTGATTTTTCCTTTGTGCATTGAAGAATTTCACTATTTGAACAACCTGCACAATTCTGGCCTACATCTCATTAATGTTGAGTACAAAATTTGCACTTATGTATCCCTACAATCAAGGCATACATTCAGGGAATTATCTATTTCAGGTATCATCAACATTCCCAATTTGTCGTCCTCATTTTTTGTTTCGAGCCATCTGACCACTGACTGCACCTTTCTACATTTTCCCATTTTATCAGCTAATCTTCATCAATCTCTATATTTGCTAGTATCCTCATTCGATCATCCTTGTGCCCATGTCAAAAAATCATCACTTTCTGGAACTTGGCGGCCATCTACTTTTATTTGCCTTTATCAACAAATCTTTAATTTTCCAAACCATCTTCCTTTTATCTTCATCGAACTGGAGTTGATTTGCCTCTATCATAAAATTTTATATTTTCAGAACTGAGCTTCTCCACCCTGTAGTTGGTAATTCTTTTCTTTTCCTAACTTTGCCTCCTTTTATGTTTTATCGACAACTTTTCCTTTTGCCAAACCAACACCTTTATTACCTTGTCAGCAAAAGTGTCTCATTATGAACCATGGACTTTTCCCCCTTTTTAGCTCTTTGTATTGCCTTATTGATGAAATATGAGAAACATGAACTTATGAAAAGTTTGGTTTTTAACCGGTTTGCCGATATTCTATGCCTTGGTCATTTTTCCTCTTTATCGACAAAGTGGCCCCTTTTAGAACTAAGATCTTTAGGGCACCATTTCTCCTTTATCAAAAAAAATGCCATTTGCCTCCCTTTATCAGCAAAGTTGCACCCTTTTGAACCAAACACTTTGTCACCTGCTTATCTTCCTTCATTGTCGGTGAAAAAGCCTATCTACGAACTACCAAAAATTTGAACTACTTCATTGGTTCAGATTTCCACTGACTTCTTGACAAAGGGAAACTTTCCCTTACCATTTTATCACTTTAATTTGCCTTGTCAAAAAAATGAAACATTCTTGAACTTGGCCTTCATTCTTCAAGCTTTGCCTTTGTCGATGAAATGGCCGTCGAGAGAACTCGCTACTGGCGAACCATCGGGTTCTTGAACCTTTCCCTTCACTAATAGAAGAGACTTTTACCTTTTCTTCATTGTGCCACAACTCTCCCTTTACCCTCTGTCACCTTATTGATGAATTGGCTAAAAGCCAATTTGCTAAAAAATTTATGAAGTTCGGAAGAAGCCCGGTTTGCTGATAAAGGAAAAAACATGAAAAATATTCTAAGGGAAAGACCAATTTTTACTAAGGCAAAAATCACAAGAACCAAACTTTGAAGAAACATAACTTCTTCATATTAAAGAATTTTAACATGGTTCAAAAGGTCAAGTTGCTCATAAATGAAAAATATATCCAATCGTGACATCTACTAGCAATTTTGCACAGGACTTCTGGATGTTTTGGGGGCAAAATGGGCACAATGGGAACTAGTTTTTTTGGGCTCCAACAATGGCTCTGGTTGGGGATGTGTGACAAGAAGTGTCACAATGAGGATCCAAAATATCTCTGGGCAGGCCAAAAGCAAAAATGAGTAGGGGAAACAACCAAAACACAAACAAAAAACATATATACAAGAGAACATATAGTCAAAGACCGTATCAAAATTTTAGATCATTGTAGGCCAAACCTGCACAAAATTATTGCAACTACTTGCCCCTATCAAATGTAAGCTAAATGAAGGAGCTGATTTCCCTTGAACCAAATCTACATTTTTCACCCAGCTACAACAAATGAAAATTGCCCTTGGCATGCACTAATCTACAACATATGCTTATGGAACCAAGGTTAGCTTTATCAATGAAATTATACTGCAAGAGAACCATAAGCGATAGGTACCTAACCTATTCATATCTATATTATGCTTGTTCTAGGAAGCAAGGAGTGCAACACTAAAATTTAGGTCAGCAACAAAAGGAATAAATGAAGACAAATCTCCATTATCATGTGCTAGGCTATCATACCTACTGACCTCCTCATGCAAATTAAGAGAAAAAGAGAATACCTCCAATTCACATGGAAAAGAAAACTATGCTTGAGTGCATTGCTGATCCACAAAAGAAGACATATCTTCATGCAAATCAAAATGGAAAGAATTCATCACTAGTATACCTTCTACTAGTTGGGTTGCCATCTGTTCAAACTTAGGCTAAACATACCTTGCTACTTATTCACATCAACGTCCCATACAAAATACTCAATCTCTATTGCAACACCAACACATTCACGAGCTAACAAGTCTTTCACATCAAAATGAAAGCACTCATAATCATTTGTAACTCCATCAAGCTCTCGAACACAATTTTCATGTGTTGCTACACACTTCACATTCTGAATCATAAGCATGACTCAGGATGCAAATCAAAACATCAACACATAAATCAATATCATGAGACACTTCAAATGAAGAACCATGTTCTTCCAATTGTCTCTCTATTTTATTTTCATTTTGGCAACTTGCTGTGTCATATTCATTGCTACACACAGGCTGATGACACACTTCTTCTTCCACATTCATTTTTGTTTTATTTCCTTGTGGCTGAGATGAAGCACACTCTGCATGAGGAAGAGAACATGCCTTGCACCAAAGGAATAGGTTCTCATATGCATCCACATGATCACCATACTCAAAATCTAGGGAAAGCTCTTCAAACTAAAATTCAATGGCTGCCCCAACAACCATCTTTGATCAGGTATCCTCAAGTGAAGCCACCCTATGTCATCCTTGTGTAAGCAAACATTACTTGCTTCATCACATACAAGAACAAAGGAGGGAAATACATCAAACAAGAAAAAAATTTCTTTTTCATCCCATGTTTCATTCATCTATGCACAGATTTCATACTCAGACACAGAAGCTAATCCATCTAATTGTTCATCCATGTACACAACATCCTCATTATTCACTAAACCACATACCTCAACATTGGGCTGGAAGTTATTATCAGTTTCATTGTCGTTATTTTTCACTTGATGAATTGTTTGATAGAATGTTGGTGCACTCACCACTTTCATCATCTACATCACTATCATGCATTACACCAACACCTTCATTTACTTCTACCCTTCTAACTACACAATCATCATCATTTGATGTTGCATTCATCTAATTTTTTGTATCCACAATGCCGATGTTCAGATCAACATGTTTGTTACCAGCAACACAAGACTTATTCATGGACAACAAACCTTTTATATAGACATCTCTTACCTTCTCCATGGAGTCTAGGCATACATATGCCTACTGCATACTCTTTATTTTGAAATCTTACTGCACATAACTTAGTCCAGTTGCATATGCTTTGAAAAAAATATCAATGCAAGCTTGAATGTTAGGTTTGAAATCATTTGGAATATGGGAAAGATAAACAACAAACCTATGACTAAAATCTTTGCTTGACTCTCCTTCTTGTCTTCTGATTTTTTCTAACTCTATGACAAGATCAGCAAGGTCAAGACCTTTGACAAATTCATTTTCAAATGCTGCCACAAGTTCATTCCATGAGGCAAAGGACTGCCTTAGAAATCTTTGGATCCACTCTCTTTCCTTTCCATGCAAGGACCTAACAAAGAATCTCATCCACATGTATTCATCCTCAAACTGATGGTCATCCATGAATTTCAAAAATACATCAACATGTGTGTCCTCTTCCCAAATATTATACCCATCAACCTTGGGCAATTGTTTGTAGAACTTGGTTGGCATACTCATTGTTTTATAATCAACCCATGAGAGGTCTAGCTGATCATAAATAGGATCTAAGGGAAGAGCAAGGAACTGATCAAACTAATTTTTAGGGGTGACAGGGAATGCATTGGACTACATCCTAGACTCTAGCAGCCTGATCTAAATTTTTGTTTCTTGTTCTTGCTACAATAATGACTCCAATAGTTGTCTGGTCTTTCCTATTTCATACTATTGAGCTACTAGTTCATTATGATTTTGCATGGGTGCATATAGGTTTTGGTTTGTATAACATGTAGAGCCATGACTAGAATTTATATTGCTAGGATGGTCATGAGAATCCATGCCCATATAGTTTCTAGGGTCTGATATATATGAAGACTCAGATGATAGATCATCCCTAAGGTATCTAGGCTCATACCAATTAGCCATGACATAGAAATACTGAGACATAGAAATATTGTTCCTTCAACATGACAGTAACAACAAACTCCAAAAGTTAGGAAGAAAACAATGCACCTTTATTTCACTAGTTGTTGTACCTTGAGATGGATAATTTGAATCACCAACAACACAACCAGAACAACAACGGGAAAAATTTAGTTCTTTGATAGCAGAGTTGCCACCTCTTTGAAAGAGGAAATCCCTAAAGCATGACAATCTTCAAGGCCAAAATTGATTTTGGGTTTAGCTCACCAATAAAGTCTTCAAAATTTTATAACCCAACATTTTACTCATCCCTAGCAACAATACCAATCTGTTGGGACACAAAATAATGACAACACAAAACTCTAAAACATTCCTAAATCACTTAGGCCAGGGACTATCATCAAGGTGATAGGAAGAGGTTTATCAACAAATTTTGGGCAAATTCAGCCAACTAATAGGAGTGGGTAGACTCCTCTGCACTTCGATCTCAACTTAGACTCTGGAGGGATATTACAAGGGGTATACCTAAATAGGTATTAAGTTCAAACCAAATGAACAACTAAAAATATTGGACAACTAAACCCAACTCATCATCTTGACTTCAAAAGATGTCACTAAGTCAAGAATGATTGGCTGTCACATAACCCCTATATAGCTGATTTCAATTGTACAAATGTCCATGCATAGGATAGATGGTTTTTAACCTAAACCATAGATGAAAGATTTGTTTAATTTGAAAGAGTGTTTGATCCCTCTCCAATATGGACTGGTGCCTACTCTATTGGGCAACTGAGTCATAAGCAATAAAGAGGGAAGAAAAGATTTGAACCAGCATCAACAGAATACCAAAATGTATTCACATACATTTCTTAGATTATATTTCACATATTGAACATTCTTAATGATCTAGAACCAAACTACAAAGACCCATTTGCAACAAAGACATGACTCAAAACAAAGCTTGTATTGACTTTAAATGTTGTTACACATTATCAAATCTCTATTACAATCACACCAACAAATGTGGTGAAGGAAAACATACAAATGCAATTATACATTCCCCTGAATCTTTACAAATGGCCATAGAGACATACCAATGCATGCAATATGCTTTACAATACATTCATACGCTACATCAAAACACATTTCTCCATTTACTACCTAGACTAGCTTGATTTGGAGCCCTGAAACTCTCCTGAGGCACTACAGACTAGACAATTGGCTCAGAGACCAACCCTTAACATAACTAAAAAGAATGCATATATAGCATTCAATTCCAAACTGGCTGCAGTCTCCCAGGCACCACATCTTGAGAAGGACTGCACCCATGTTGCATTGAAGTACAATTCTAATCTGTCAGTTAATTTGTACATTGGGATTGAGACCCATGTCCTGCTACCTCTGCAATCAATATGTCAAAGATCACTTGCACTCCAAATGTACCCTAAATAATAAGGAGTAAAGATTCTAAACCTCACCTTCCCACCTACAGCCTCTAACTTATCTGATTTGTCCTTTGTGCATTGAAGAATTTCACTATTTGAATAACCTGCACAATTCTAGCATGCAACTCATTAATGTTGAGTACAAAATCTACACTTCTGTATCCCTACAATCAAGGCATACATTCATGGAATTATCTATTTAAGGTATTGGCAGCATTCCCAATGTGTCATCCTCATTTTCTATTTCAAGCCATCTAACCACTGACTACACCTTTCTACATTTTCCCATTTCATCAGCTGATCTTCATCAATCTCTATATTTTCCATTATCCTCATTCGATCCTCCTTGTGCCTATGTCAAAAAATCATTGCTTTCTAGAACTTGGCGGCCATCTGCTTTTATTTTGGACTTTATCAGCAAATCTTTAATTTTCCAAACCATCTTCCCTTTATCTTCATCAAAATGGAGTTGATTTTCCTCTATCAGAAAATTTTATCTTTTCAGAACTGAGCTTCTCCGCCCTATAGTTGGTAATTCTTTGCTTTTCCTAACTTTGCCTCCTTTTATGTTTTATCGGCAACTTTTACTTTTGTCGAACCAACACCTTTATCACCTTGTCACTAAAAGTGTCTCATTAGGAACCATGGACTTTTCCCTATTTTTTATCTCTTTCTATCACCTTATCGGTGAAATATGAGAAATGAGAACTTATGAAAAGTTCAGTTTTTATCTGATTTGCTAATATTCTATGTCTTAGTCATTTTTCCTCTTTATCAACAAAGTGGCCCCTTTTAGAACCAAGAGCTTTGGGGCGCCATTTCTCCTTTATTAGAAAAAATGTCATTTGCCTCCCTTTATTGAAAAAGTTACACCCTTTTGAACTAAACACTTTGTCACTTGCTTCTTGTTGGCGAAAAATCCTATCAGTGAACTGCCAAAAATTTGAACTGCTTCATTGGTTTGGCTTTCCACTGACTTCCTAACAAAGGAAAACTTTTCCTTAACCATTTTATCACTTTAATTTGCCTTGTTAACAAAATGAAACATTCTTGAACTAGGCCTTCATTCTTCAAGCTTTGCCTTTGTCGGTGAAATGGCCATTAGGAGAACTCCCTATCGGCAAACCATCAGGTTTTGAACCTTTCCTTTTGCTGATAGAAGAGCCTTCTGCATTTTCTTCATTGTGTCATAACTCTCCCTTTACCCTCTATCACCTTATTGGGTAATTCTGGATTCATTGGAGGTAATGATGGAGTGACATTTATGATTGGCAATTGTAAAAATCATGAGTAAATGAGGGTAGGCGCCACCTTGGGAGAATCTACTATTTTTAGCATGTATGACACACATCATAATGATTGGTGAGTGAATGTAAGAGAATCTATGACAGCTGTAAGTTGACATAAGCCTTGTCATGATAAATCCTAAGTATTGTACCTAGAATGGGGCATGTTATTCCTATGTGACATAGCCTTTTGGAGATCACATCCTTTCTCTCTTATGCATACATCCATTCCATTCCATGGCTTATCCTTTTTATCCATCCATATATCACGAGCTTTCCATTCTATGACCCATCCTCTTATCCATCCATATATCATGAGCCTTCCGTCCCATTTACTATCACCCATCCTTTTATCTATCCATCCTACCTCCATCCTTGGACCTAGACTTGGTTTTTCCCTTGTCATTGGTATTAAGCACAAAGTCCACCCAAAATTGTAAATCCATTGACATTTAAACATCTCAAAAATTAAAAAAAAAATCCAAAACATCTCAAAAATTAAAAAAAATCCAAAACATCTCAAAAATCCAAAAAAATTAAAACATTTCAAAATACAAACAAATTAAATATTCCCAAAAAATCCCAAAAAATCAAATATCCATAAAAAATCCAAGCAATAAAATCAATCGAATCACATCAAATTCATCAAACCTAATCATTCAAATCAATTCATCGAATCAATCCAAACAATCAATCCAATTCCTTCAATCAAATCATCCCTTCACCAATCCAATCACATCAATCCCATTCATCCAATCAAATCAATCAATCAATCAATCACATCATCAAAATCAAATCAATTCAATCAATCAACTTCATCAAACTCAAATCCAATCATTCCATTCACATCAATCTATCATCATTAAAAGCAAAGCACATCAATCCAACCATCAAATCAATTTATCAAACCAAATCAATCCAATCATCAATTCATTATCAAATCAATCCAAAATTCTGAGCGATAACTCAAATGCAAGTCATCATCAATCCATACCAATGAAGTCAATCAATCTTGTTAAATTATCCAATTGCATCCTTGGTCTTGATCCTAATCTTGTCGTAAACCAAACCAATCAATCAATCAATCAATCATCATCATCATCAATGGGATATATCATTCCCACATCCTTGTGTTGATCTAGGGATATATCGTTCCCCGCCATGACAACACTATTATCAATCATTATCATCATCAATCAATCAATCAATCATTGGTTTACAACTTGACAGGGGCAATACCTTATTTGTTTTTGAATCATTTGTGCATGCTTTCTTGTGTGTGTTATCATTTTTATCTTGCATTTGTATCAAATTGGTAATCATTCTAGCTAATATTCATATATTGTGTGTGTTGGAATAGCTTTTTGCATTATCCTTTGCATCTAAGGTTACATCATACCTTTTGTGCATTAGGACTTTAATGCTCTAAGTTTTCTTCCGCATATGTTAGACAAGGTTGTATTATGCTGGGGCACGAGACACATCATCACCTTGGTCCTTATACCTTGGTGCATAATGTCTAGTGCTATATCAAACATCATGGTTGCTCACTTTCATTGCAGCATAATGCATCCTTCCCTTTCTTCTATCCATTACCTTATCTTATCTTAACCAATCCTTTTTTATTTCGAGAGCCTACCCGTGTTTTTCCAACCCACATATCCTCTTGAAGGGGTATCATTATCCTATATTTCCATCATCCTATCTTTTTTTCTATCCATACCTTAGCTTCTTTGAAATGATGTTACTCGACACAAATCTTATCATCTCGAACATCATCTCAAAGAGGGGCAAAATGTAGACACCCAAAATTGTCCCAAATTTGTCCATGTCCTACAATACCTAGTCAAAAACATTATTAGAGACATCATGTAGCATTTTTTTCTAATCCCCCTCTTAATTCCACTTATTTCATTAGCCAATTAATTAAATAAATCTTATTTATTTAATTAATTTCCCATCATAATCCCATTTATCCTTCCATAGTCAATTAATTAAATAAATTATATTTATTTAATTAATTTCCACTTTTCCCTCATTTAATTAATTAAATAAATTAAATATTTATTTAATTAATGTACTCCACATCATTCCTTTCCAAAAATGGAAAATTCCATATTTGTCTCTATCTCCACATTTGTCTCCATGTAAGGTGGAAGCCACTTGTCTCTATCTCCACATTTGTATCCTTGTAAAGTGGAAGACCATTTGACACTTGTCACATGACTACAACTTCTTCAAAGAGTGGAATAACTGAATCAATCCTAGCTGTCCACATCATTCATTTAGCCTTTTGATCTCAACCATCTATTTGAACCAAACCTCTCCTATAAATCAAGCCTCACACAAACCATTTGCATGCATCTATTCTTCAAGTATCCTCATTCTATCAAAATCACTCTTGAATCTATCACATTCATCTCCATCTATCATCCTCATATCATTGTTATGCTGCAGAAGTGAGCACCCAACATTCCTCCAACAATTATCCTTCAAAATCTTGCATGCTCATGCAAGGTGGAGAAGAGCAATGGAGATAAAGTGAGCATAGCATGGAGATCGGTTTGCATTTACATTTGTTATTTTGATTTTCATGTTGTCTTGTGCTTCATTGTGCAATTGTTAGGGTTTGGTCATTGTTGTTTATTCATTTACCCTGATTTGTAATTTTACCCTAACTACAATTCAAAGTGTTTTCATTAGGCAAAACCCTAGGCCAGAGACCTCTATAGCATGATGACATAGGATTTGGGCCAAATACTAGAACCAAGGAGAAAATTTTAGAGGGTCCCATCAGTGGCTCTAGTTGGGGACGTCTGTTCAGCCTAAATAGAGCGAGATCATAGAAGAACTTTGGAGGAGCATACCACAACACAACTGAACAACAACACACATAATATCCCTAGGCTACCATGCAATGGAGAAACAAGATTTGCCTCTATCAAATAGCCTATTTTCCAATGACTTCATCAAGCTATACCTGAAATTTTCATCAAAATCCATCCTGTTTCCAACATGGACACTTAGATAATTCATAAGAAAATTAAGTCCATTGTCTTCAAAATACCCTATGTCCCTTAGATCACTGAAATCAAATAAAGATTGAAAAATAGTCTCATCTAGCATAGGGTTAACATATTGTTCCATGATATCTAGCCAACTGAAATAATTATCATTTTTTTATTGCTGGTCTTCTTTAAACTTATCACATAAATTTGGAAAATGAAAGTATTCATATTCTAATGGATAGTTTATATTGATGACATCCTCATCATTTGTTGATTTAGTGTCAACTTGAAATGCTCATAATCAACCTTTTCTTGAAGCTCTGATACTTTGAAGCTATTTTCTAGCACAGTATCTAACAATTCAATCTGATGAGAAGTAGAGAACTGAGAAGCACTGATAGAACATACATTTAAATTTTGCTCCATTAATGAAGAACCTATGTCTTCAAATACCTTTTCATCTTGAGTTAACACTAATTTATGTCCTCTCCCTTCTAATGAGATATTGCCTTTATTTGAGAGAAGACTGCTAACATTGCTTTCTTGCTTGTTAATTTCTAAGGATTCTTCTTCAAAAATTAGATTATCTCTGTATACATAAGGTTCAACATTTCCTTTTTCTAACAAATCTAAAGGCTCACCATAAAGTGGATTATGCCTTATACTCATTGTTTGCATACCCTTCTCAATTTCAATGTCCTAACAAATTACATCATTATCTAATTCAGAGTCCCCACAACTTTGAGAACATTCAGACAACTGCTCATCGCATTTTGTGTTGCTGGTAGAGACCAATTCAACTTGATATTTAGGCTCATAAATAGATGGCTCACTAGATAATAAAACCTCATTATCTGAAAGTAAATACATCTCCTCATAAACAGGAGAATCCTCTTTAATTTTTGCCACATATTTATAAGACTGAAATTTTTTCATCACACATATAACTATTAAGATTAATAGATTCATCTTTTGTAAGGATGTGATCTATTTCTTCATTTATTATTTGTCTACATTCCCCATGTGTCTGAATATTATTTACTTCATGAGATACCCTACTAGGATAGGAAACTGGACATATCCATCCACCCTGACCAAGGGAGGCAAACCCTGTATCACTCAAATGTTGATCTTTTTGTTTTGGCTAGTCAAATAAGGGTTCTTTTAGACTGTCCTGACATTTTCCTTTATGGCATATGAGAACATTGTTTGATTCATTTTTCACAACAGAACTTTTGGTAGTAGATTCACAATCTCTTACCCTCATATGTTTTAGAAATTGTTCTCAAAATTCATGGCCAAAGAATATGTCTACCTTGTAGTAGTGGGGCTTCTGTCTCTTAGAAGATAACTATCCTCTTCATTGAATCCACCTAGATATATAATCAAACACATAGCCTCATTTGGTCTAGTGTTTTTCAGGGATATCCCTTATTGTTTTGGCAAACCTTAAGTTGAAAGTTGGGACTAATTCTTCCTCTTCCTTTTCAATATGATTAAGCCTTTTAATTAACAAACTAACATCTATCCTTTCACCAAACAGATCCATAAAAGCTATCTTTAAATCTTTCCATGAAGAAACAAAATGAGTGGATAAATATGCAAACCAATCCCTAGCTTTGTCTTTAAGGTTTGAAAAAATAATTTTATGATAACATCCTCAAGATCTACCTCATAATCTCCCATTAAGTCACAAAAATCTTGTAAATGACTGCTAGCTATTTTGGACTTGTCATTATTGAATTTTGGTATTTGATCTCTGATTTTATCTAGAATATGGTTCAGAAAACCACACCTATTACTAAAATCTATAGCTCTATACCTTTCCCTAACAAACTCCCCTTGATAATATGAATGTGGTTGTATAGTACGCATTTTAAACAACTAGATCCTTATAGAGATATATAGAAAATACAATTTCCTTATGCATATGTAAACCCTTTTCTTTTATCCATTTTGCACATTTTTTTAAATATTTTGAAAATCCTTCAAGCCTTGTAAAATACTTGAAAATATGTTACTAATGATGTAAACTTTGTCTTGATCATGATAACCAAGAATGCCAGAATGCTTTTACTAGGTTCCTTCTTCATAGAGCCGCCACCTTTGCACATAGAGGAATGAACTTTGAAAGTATAATGCTCCTTTTAAAACTTATTTTTGTTTTGAGTTTTCTCCCATAGCAGAGTCATATGAATATATCTCTTAATCATACAAATCTCTTAGATAGCATATCCTCTTCTGACTTAACTAGGAAGGAAAATAATAGAGTCACCACCCTTTGAAGGGAATGATAAAGCATTGTACACATACTAACTCTAAATACCCACGACAAACTACTGTACTGATGTTAGAACTTTATAAACAAATTCCCTAGTAGAGTTTCAAATATGTTGGTTGTTTTAAATTCCCAACCTGATCTCAAGAAAATAGATCTATAAAATAGCCATTTCTAATAATTGATCTATCTCGAGGGATTGGCCAACGAATAGGAAAGGGGTTTCAATCCTTTTCCTCTACACTTTAGGCTCTGCAAGACCAAGGAGGGTGTTCCTAACAGTGTTTTTGACTTGGGGTTTCTCAAAACACTGTTCTAAATATATATGTTCTTTCTAGATTGCTAAAAGAATTACTGATATAGTGAAGTAATGGGCTAGATTCTCAAGCTTTAACACAATTCTTTGCAAAAGAACATGTAAGTAAACTAATGCCTAACACCTACAACTGAAATGAAAATTTTATCTTTAATATTGAAATGAGGATGATCAAGGGAGTGTATAAAACAAAATTTAGGTAAGATGAGTGCTAAATACATGGGTTAATAGAGTCAAAAGATAGATATGAATGAAAAACCTTCTAAAATCAGTATATAGTCAGTTTATTGTGAGGAAAAGATAGTGCCTTACACTATAACATTTCACTAGTTTCAAGATCCACCATACCTACTTATCCTTGTAAACAAGTATTACATTCAATATCCCCTTATAGCCATTATTTTACTACTTGAGTAAATGCCATGAGAGAAATATACAAACACATGGAAGACTGTGATGATGAATAAATCAGTCCTTGACCAAATTGTATTCATAAATGTAAAAGTGTATACATAATTAGGAGACAATGTATTTTGAAACTCAACAATAATTTGTATAATAAACTGATACTAGTTTACAAATAGTTTTGCAAATATATCAAAGTATGAACTCAGATTAACACCAAAAATGAGGAAAACTAAATCTATATTCAAATGCTAACTTATATACAGCTCCTCTAAGATCAGATTAATCCCACACTTCAGACCAGGTTTGGATAGTATGACCTTGAACCAACACCAATCAATAAGCCTTGAATTCCCATTTATAGAACAAGGGAGCAGACAAGCTACATGCTTAAAGATAAAAGATGTCACATTTTCAATTGACAAAGAAAGTTGTAACAAAATGCAGTTGTAACTATCTCTTAACTGACAAGAGATGCCACTGTAAGAAAAATATCTTCATCATGCTGAGATATTTGTTATGACTTGTATTCTCCTTAACTTTGGTAGGGAGTGGGGCTAGGTTATTGTTGATGGTTAACACATTGTCAGATGTCATTGATCATTGTATTAGCTGGCTTGAATCAAAGGCGCCAGTTTAGTCAATCCAATAAAGAAAACTCATTGTCAATATAAAAAAACACCAACCAATGATATCCTGCCACTTGGATGGCCACCCTGACCACGATCTCGATAATACCCTTCAAATGGTACCAGTTAGGACAATTTATGTGGTTCCGCACTAAGAAGATCTAGCAGGAGATTAATTTATGTGAAATGGTGGAAGCAATCGAATCTACCACATATACTAAGGAGAATCCCAAAAATACCCTTTGACCCACAAAGATCTTACCACGTAATAACCTCCATCTGCCCAGACCTTACGCCATACCCAAAGGCCACATGTCACCATTTTGCACCTCCATCAATGTTAGGTGGGCCCCCTTGATGAGGCTTTGTAGAACAACGAAAACCATTGAAAAGTTTCCATGTATCCCTTAGGACCCATTATCTTGCTATTTTAAATCGATGAAAATTTTCCTGCAAGATGGTGCCTTTCCGTAGTTCTTTGGGCAATTATTTTCTCATTTTTTTATCATCAGCGGAATGGCGGAAATAAATCAACGCGTGCCACCTGTCAACAAAGTTAGTGGGACCCGAACCTTGGCACATTCATTTAAAAACAACCTTTTCCTACTAGGAAAGAGGGGGCTATGGGACCATTAAAGGGGTAAATATGTAAAATTTTTGACATATTTGAAAGATATTGGGCACAGGCTAGAGGCGGTAAACTGTCTGCAAGGGGCCGGTAGACAATGTGTTTCAAGACATAACAAGGCAACTTAATGCACTGAACGCGAGTGATAAGTGGTCAACTTAAAAATACAACAAAAGTAATTTTCACTGCCCACAGCCAAATAATACTAGGGTTTAGGGTTTAAGGGGTATTATTCAAAGTGTTTTCATTAGGCAAAACCCTAGGCTAGAGACCTCTTTAGCATGATGATACAGGATTTGGGCCAAATACTAGAACCAGGGAGAAAATTTATAGGGTCCCATCACACCTATGTGTATGGCTCAGTCCTAGGAGTATCCTAGTCCTATGTGTTGCAATGACTTGAAAATTTTTGGGTTTATTTAATGTTGGTGTAATTAAATATTTAATTACACTTTATTAAGTTTACTTAGGGCTAATTTTAGTCTTAGGTTATTCTTAAATCATATTAGGGTTTTTCTCTAACTTGCAAATATAAAAGCAAGTTCTCACATGTAATTGATTAATCCATTTCATTAATTCATCCTTATTTGTGCAAATTATTCCTCTTTGCTTTTTTCTCTTGTGGAAGGTAAATCTTAAGTTTTGCAGGTGATCTTGGTGTTTCGAGTTAATCATCAACTCCAACATGGTATCAGAGCAGATTTGCAAGCCCCTTCTCAGATTTAGAGAAAAATTCAAGCAAGAGTCATTTGCTAGGTGTGTTTCTGTGTAAAATAGAGTATTCCATTGGATTCAAAGCAGTCGAGATAGTTAGATTAGCCTTTTATTTGTCTTGATTTGAGCTTTAGAGGCTAGATCTGCAAGGGTTTCAGTGGGTGCTTTTTTTTTTAGGATCTGGAAGAAAGCTAATTTTCAGAGCATTTTGGGTCAAATCAAACCCTTCCATCATGTTCAGAAGGCCCAAAAGCTTTAAGATTGACTATCAAATTGTCAAAATCGGCCTCGAGATCATTTGGGGAATTTTTTTTTGCCAGGCAAGCTGTACGACCTGCCCAACACGTAGATCAAGGTGACATTTTTAAAAAAAAAAATCTTGCTTTAAAAAAAAAAAAAGAAATTTTGGAATTTTTTTTTTTAAAATTACGCAAGTTTTTCATTGTAAAGGGTTAAAGTTTTCAATAAAAAGGAAGCAAAAAGTTTTTTGGGGGCCCCCGTACCTGCAGGTTGTAGGCCTATGGTACCTTAAGGGGCCCGCAGATCTAATTTTGTTTAAATTTTTTTTAATTAAAATAAATTCATTTCCTAAAATCTGCACCAGCATTGGTTTCATTGTTCAGCCCCTGCACCCAGTACCAGGTCGCCATAGGCACAGGGGCCGATTTTTAAGGGGCCATAATTTTGTCTGTTTTCCCTAAAGGAGCAGTTTTGGTAAATCAGGGATAACTTGGGTAAACAGAGTTGGATTTTTGCAAAAAAATAGGCGTCGGAAAGCTGGTTCCAAGCACAATCTAGTGGTGTAGGTATTTTTTTCAGATTGTTCTTCTAGTGACATTTATTTCTATTTGAAGTCTAGATACCATTTTTGGCCTCTAAGCTCGTATCTTTTTGCCACGATCTCTAATTTTCATGATTCTTGTGGCGTTGGAAAGGTATTGAGGGGATCTACATAGGCATCCATGCACTTTTTCCAGATTCATCTCTAGGTATTCTTTATTCAGTTTGTCATTTTTATGGTTTCTATTTGATATTCTAGACATTTTGGCACCTGGAGGAGTTATGTTTGTTTTGTTGGGCTTCATTTATCAGCATTAATACATATTCAGATTGTTGATCTCTGATCTAATTTATTTGAGGATATATCATGGGTTTTTCTATTCACCCTTTTGTGATAACATTGGGTAAGGATAATTATGAGTCTTGGCAAAAGGGCATCTTGACACATCTCAGGTGGCTTAATCTTTTGCCTTATCTTTATGGACTCATCCCTGAACCAAATACACTTGGGAGGAAATTTGCATGGGGAAATTATATTGATCATATTATAGGATTGATTTGTTCTAGTGTTAATTATGACACACTGTGTTCTATCTCACATATTGAGTGCCCACACACTCTTTGGACTAGCATTTGGGAGATCTATGGAGACCCACATATCTCTCCATTCCCATATGATCTTGCTATGGTTTTCCACATACCCCTTGATGATGTAGATTGCATACCTTTTGATGATGATACAATTGAGGAGCTTGCATATTTGGCAGGTCTTGCTAGTACAGATGACACAAAGACTTCACTTGCTTCTCCTTCTCCTCTTATTGAGATCACATCTTTATTACTGTTGCTACATCAGATTCTTGGTAGCAAGACATTATCAATCTTCCAGAGATAGCTCGTTGGGACACATATCTACCAGATATATCATTGTTATTTGTAGTCTCATCTTACAGATTTGGAGGACCACATTGAGGACATTTGTCTTCTATTTGATGACAGCTTCAATGGAGTTGCATCACCATCATTTTCTTTAGAGATTGTTCTTTATCCTCCTATTCAGTCACAGTTTTGTAGTGGATTGGAGACATTTGAACAGTTTTCAAGAGCATCATTGTTGTCTTTGGATCATGTGCAGAGTTCAAAGATAGTTATCCTTCTTCCTATATATTCCTATCTGGCATGGGAAGACATTATGCACACATCTACAGTTCTATTTCTTCCCAAGGGGAGGAATGTTGTTCAACGTTTATGGGTCTTCATCTTTATTTTGTGTCGAACATCTTCTGGCACTACAGGAGTCATTTTGAAGAGCGGCTGCATGGTCTCTCTTCTCATCTCTATTTTGGGAGGGAGCATCTCCTCACATGGGATTTCATCCTTCTCACTTCTGGGGGGATCACCAGACCTTCTCTCTTCTTCCTCTTTTATGGGAGGGCATTTGTGATTGTACTTTTGTGATGGATTCAGTTCTTGGGGGGTCTTAGTGTTAGTCCTTCTTCCATCACATGTTCATGTACTTGTTATATTTTTCTCTCTTTTGGAGAGGAGTTTTCTCGCACTGGGTTTTTCTCCTTTTCTCTACTTTATGAGAGATTCTTGTTATTCATGGGTACCTAACATGGCCTTCTGGCCGATACCTATTCTTGCATTAGTTGCATGTTTTCATTTCTCCCTAAGTTGCACTTAAGGGGGGGTGTTGGTGAAATTAAATATTTAATTACACTTTAAGTTTACTTAGGGCTAATTTTAGTCTTAGTTTATTCTTAAGTCATATTAGGGTTTTTCTCTAACTTGCAAATATAAAAGCAAGTTCTCACATGTAATTCATTAATTCATCCCTATTTGTGCAAATTATTCCTCTTTGCTTTTTTCTCTTGTGGAAGGTAAATCTTAGGTTTTGTAGGTGATCCTGGTGTTTTGAGTTAATCATCAACTCCAACATTTAGAATAGTTTAGTAATAACTTCTTTATCTAGAAACATATCAAGACAAAAAGTAGAAGATGGTGCAAAATAGTAAAGTATGTCACAATTGAGCTTAACTAAGCTAGAAGTAGGAGAATAGAGAAATGAAAAGCATACACATGGCATGGGCTATCATGCACTATTCATATGGACTATATAAGGTGTCAAAATACTTCCATTATAATTTTGAGCAAAATGATGGAAAGACTAGGTTGTGAGGTAGAGTGACACCCTGGGTGTCACATGGTCCTCTCCTAGTGCTTTGGTGTATGACTAGGACCTAGATGGCAACCTTGTCCACTATGTCCAAATGATCTAAAAATTTATATAGAGCTTCATCTTGTGATTTGTAGCATAATTTTGTCTTGGTACTTTGTGAGATTCTTTCTGATTATTATATATTTTATCTATAATTACCAATTCTATAGAAGAAACCCTCCAAAAAATGGTTAAATAGGAATCTATCTTACTTAACTAGTCTCCTTGTTAGATTTTAAGAATAAATCCACTTTGATAATGGTAATGATAAAATACTAAAGTGAAATCTATACTAAGAAATCCGACTAGTTAAAATCATAGATAAAGAAAACCCAATAGGAAATGTTGAATGAAATCAAAGGAAGGATGCTAAGAAATGGTGAGGTTGGAAGATCAAAAAGGCAAGGTCAATATAAATAAAATGAGTGAAGAGTGGAATGGATGGAAAGAAGAATAAAGTAAGAAGGAGAATATAATATTTTAGGGAAAGGTTGGATGAATTTCAGGAGACATTGGTATGAAAACCTAAAGCTAGGTAAACCAAGGTTTGAAGGAGAAAGAGGGAATAGGAGATGGAAAAGGAAAAGGAAGATTCAATAAAAAAGGAAAGGGGACTACTATGGATATAGAGAGGACTAATATGGGAGAAGGAAAACAACAATATGGAAGGGAATTGATGAAAACTAAAGTGGAAATGAGAGAAAAATGAAATTGAGGAAAGAAAATAGTTTAGAAAGAGGGTAGAAATAGAGGGCTTAATGGAATTGAAAACTAAGGGACATGGATGGAGATGGATGTGGGTTTGAAAAATGAAGATAAAATGTATATTATAGGAAGAATGGAGTTAAAACTAAAAAATATATTAAACACTAACATTCTTGCACTTATTCAAGAAAGATGGCTCCAAAATAGCAATCAAGTAGAAACTTTACAATTTTCCTATGTTCAAATGGAGAGAGGGAGGCCTATTTTATAGTTTTTCATGCAAAAATAGCAAAAAAATGTAGTAGTCATTATGAAGCATCATTAAAGGAACCTCAAATTTAATTTTGGCTATGATTTTATAAAAGGACCTTCCATCCACCAAATTCCATAGGTTGCACACTAGTCTTGAGGCCTCAAGAAACCCAATTTTCAGTAATAGGCTAAGGAGAAATGTGGCCATATAAAGGTTGTGGTTATGGGTCAAGGTGAGTAATTGGATGGGAGATTTTAAGAGCCAAAGAAAAGGAATTTCACATAGGTAAGGATATAGAAATACATAAAATTATTTGATCAAGTGGGTAAAATGGTGAATTGGTGGTTAGAGGAAAAGAGCTAGGGGAAAATGAAGGGGAAAACACCTAGAATGAAGAAGGGGATAAACAAGGAAGAGACTAGGAAAGTGGAATAATGATGACATGGGAAGGGTAGGACAAGGCTTAGGAAGGAGAAAAGGAGATAAAAAAGGGGTCAAAATACACAAATAAGAAAGAAGCTAAAACGAGTGTAGAACACAATAAAAGGAATTTTAGAGTGTGCAATAAAATACTTGTAACATAGTGGTATGTACTACCACTTGATCTCAAGGGACATGAAAACATTAGATGGAAATCTAAATTGTTATGGAAGTAGTTATTTATTGATGTTACCACATAAGGAAATTAGTATTAGTTAATCTTATATGTCCAAGACATAGTAGGTGGCCTATGCCACACTAGAATTAATTCTTTTTATGTCCATGTGTGTCCTTCTCCAAAGGCTTACACTACAACCTCATATAGATAAGGGTATATTCTTTTAATAATTGTGTTTTCCCTTTTTTATAGTTGATTAGAAAAAACTAGGGTAGACGAATACTAAACCATTGCATGTTTAATGAAGGTGTTGTAGATCATTTGTCTATGGTGAGACAAAACCATTGATAAATTATTATTCATTATATGAAGGTATAGACTACACATTACAAGAAAAACATTCTACACACATGCATTAGCAACCAAGATCATAGCACAATGGATAGTGCTTGTTTTGTTTTATGGGAAAGCAAGGTATGGAAAGGTAAATAGTATGAAAAATAAGGAAAAAAAACTAGATGATTCAAATGAATGTGCATAGGATATGCATAAATGGAGGAAAATGTAGTGGAAAGAAAATGGATATGTTTGAAGATATATTTATATGTGGGGATACTTACAATGTGACAAGTAAATAGAACCTCAAATTGAAATAATGACTTAGTGACAACAAGAGGTTTGTCAACCTACAACTAGTAGACAAGTGATAAAAAATGAGAATAAGAGAAACATGGTAAATGTATAGAAGCTAAAATGAGGATATGTAAAGCATAAAAATCATATAGAAGGTAAAATTAGGATATACAAATAATTCCAAACATGTCTTTGTCTCTCTCTAAGGATATGCTAGACCTATAAAAGGTGAAATCAGGATAATAAAATCATGTCAAACATGTAGAAGGTGAAATGAGGATATGCAAAGCATGGAAACCATATCAAAGGTGAAATGAGAATAAGAAAATCATGCCAAATGTGTCTCTCTCTTCCTCTCTCCCTAAGTCTCTCTCTCATCTTCTCTTTCTCACTTCTGCTCCCCCTGTCTCTCTCTCCCCTCTAACTAAACATATAATGTTAAACATATAGAAGGTGAAATGAAGGCAATAAATAATGTCAAACATATAGAAAGTGAGATGAGGATATGCTAGTTTATTGTTAGTTTTTAAATCTTCTCTTCACTTCAAGGATATAAAATTCTCTACTAACAGTACCAACCATGAGAAGATGGAAGCTTGTTTGGCACCACTAACATATTTTAATAACACAACTAGAAATAAATAAAGAAAATAATAGAAAAATATACTCAAATCAAAAAAACTAAGAAGTGTACATAACATACCTTTGTGTCATTCCACCAATTCAAACCAATGAACCATGTGGGTCTGCTCTACTCTTTATGGTTTCGAGTGTTGTTTCATGGTCAAACTCATGAACTTTCTATAAATTCTTATTCAACAGTCTACCCCATATTTTATCATTTCAAAATTTGATACCACAAGGTTAGAATAATGAATAATTTTCCTATGTGCATCAAAGTCTTCAAACAACCACACATCAAACTTCTTCATTGGGTATCTTCTATCCATGTTCTAGTAATAACCATCGATCTTGTAGGATACTCAATATTTTCTCCATCTATGACAAGGGCTACCAATTTCTTTTTTGCCTCAACACAATGACATAAATAATAATTCATTGCTTCATCATTATTTTCATCTACAATAACTACACAAACACGCTCTACATTAAATTGTACAAAAATATTAATTCAATAAATGGTACAAAAATACTACATCATAATCTAATATGTATTAATTTTCATTAAGTAATTCATCTATCATACCTAATTCAACTAGATCTAAAATATGATCAAGGTCAACTAATAATTTTATCTGCATGAGTTTTAGTGCTTCCAAAAGTTGATATGTCTCAAGTGGGCTTAAAGTTATAGCACACCATTCATCAACCCACTCTTTTAACTCACACTCATTCCAAGCAAAATTTATACATGATAAACAAAAGCATACCATCTTCCTCATATGAATAGTCCAAAAAGATACATTTAACCTTCTAAAAGACTGGAACTCACTCGATCCTATCA
This sequence comes from Cunninghamia lanceolata, assembly GCA_027924645.1. Lineage (NCBI taxonomy): Eukaryota > Viridiplantae > Streptophyta > Pinopsida > Cupressales > Cupressaceae > Cunninghamia > Cunninghamia lanceolata. The sequence continues at coordinate 5,209,596 of BSBN01000562.1, read as the reverse complement.
CTGTGCAACAATATTCATATTTTGAAATGTTAGCTTCTTCTATGAACCAAAAATCTATGAACTATAGAATTATCTTCATTACCTAGACCCATTGTAGAGGTACACCATTTGATAATGGATACTGCATCTATCAATTTTGCATTATATTTGTACTTCAAATATTCTTGTGTTAAGGCTCTTTTAATACATGCCCCTACACCATCATGCTTTCCTTTTCCATGCCCAACCTCAAGTAAATTCTATATATGTTAAACACCACTCATCATATGCATCATACTCAACCAATATAACATTCATGAATTCTTAGATTATGATGTACAATTATCTGACCATATGATATGATGACCAAACATGATGTTCTTTCTACTCAAATTACCATAAAACACCTGAAAGAAACCTTGCACAAATTCTATAGAATGTGTTTGATCATCACTAATATAAAAATGATACCCCCTCAAGATCTTTCTATCTTCCTTTGTACTATCGGGTGCATGAATGAATTTTCCATATGAAAAACATCATAATGCATAGAAAATTCCATGTGGAATCTACAACAATAAGTTGTCCATGTCTGTTTTTCTGATATAAACAAGTTTTTCCATTTAAAATTACTTTTGACTTTTTTTTTGAGAATAACTCTCTACAAAGTTGGAGAAAATTTTGTGTTTGAGTCATATCCAAAAAAATTTGAATGTGGCTCATGGTTTTGACAACCAATTTTCTCCTTTTTAAAACATCTCTTTGATTAGGAGATACTCTTGTGTTATTTTTTTAAAATTCTTTAAATAGGAATTTTAAGGCTTCAACTATGACTTTACCTTTCCATGGGAGTCTACGAGAGAATGCCCATAGTTCATTGTTATTTAGGTCCTCAAATCTTTCACGCCTCCCAAGAACTTTCATTAGTGTTTTTCTACTTATTTTTAGTGCTTGATTTATTTATCCCATCAAGAAAGATTTCTTTTTTTGATTACTTACTATAGTTGATGTAATGACACATCATATAGCATTACTATCTTTGGTGCATGAGATGGAACCAACACTTTGATATGCATTGATTAGAATTTTTACAATAGATTTTCTACTATTAGTATTTGATGTTATTAGACCAAGAATATTCATGATTGGTCTATACTTTAGATTCTTCATCATTTCAATAAATAATTGACATATTTTGATTTCACTTAAGTTTTCAAAAAATATTTTCTATATTTTATTAACATTTTTTCTACAAGTACGTTCGAGAATCTTATTAGGAATTAGTTTTAGAATATTCTCATCAATTTCAATTAAAAAAATTAGGTTTTTTATGCAAAATTATATGAGGTGTTCTTAATGGAAAACCTAATTTATTAGATAAATCTGGCTAATTTAATAATTGATCAATTGGTGTAACATCTATATTTACATTTGAAATTGCATCATCATTTTCAATCAATGATTGAAGATTTTTTACAATAACAAATTAAGATGGCAAAGATGACATACCTTCAACTCTCACATTCAATTTCTTACTTGAACAAAGTTTTTTCATTTGTTCCCTTTGTTTCTCCAAATTCTTCTCTTTCTTGGATGCTTCATGATCCAATTTAATTGGCAAAGATGGTATATCTTCATTTATGGAGTCCAATTTCTTATGTTCAAGAAGTTGTCTCATTTGTTCTCTTTTCTTCATATTCTCAACTTCATGCTCCTCTGGTGTTTATTTTTTTGTCATTTCCTTGGCATGATGTTGTTTTCTATATCAATCTAACACAATTGGTACAAAAAACACAAACAATTATCTATAATTTATCAAATTCAAATATGAAAGATGTAATTATAATATTTTTTGTCAATGTAAGATAAAAAATTAGTTAGTTCTATCAATCAATTATTCCAATTCCTAAAAACATTAAAAAATGATTTACAATAACAAATTTAATTTAAAAACATTTAATTTGAATCTTCTACATCAATACAAGAATAAAAAGTGAGATAATTTTGTCAACTAATGATTGTAGATCCTCAAAAGCATCAAAAGTGTGTTTTTATGTCAAAGAAAGCACAAAGTAATGGAATAAACAAAGCATGTGGGTCCAAATTCACGTGTTTAACCTTTTTGTAGATCATTGCTCACCTTTTTAAGAAATCTGAAATGTGAGCATGTTTTTAAGTACATTGGAAATTTCCAACCCTAAGGGTTGGATTTGACTTGGACATCCAACCCAAAGGGTTGGATGTACCATTTAGATGCTCAAAGACATGTTTTCAAGAAAACCAAAAAAAATTAATTAAATCTCTGTTGCAAGGTGTGGGCCCTTGGTCTCCTTGTGTTATGCACCACAGTGCTTGGGTTCGTGACAAGGCTTAACTGCCTCCCATGGATTCATTAACTCTAGCGGTTGTATCAGGCATTAATAGGTTGATCTTTTGGTGCAACAACAACCGTCTTTGCAATAATTGGCATTAGAGCCTAGGTCACAGGTTCAACCCCTCACTTGCACTAGGGGGATTGTTGGAAGGTGTGCGCCCTTGGCCTCCTTATGCTATGCAACGCAACACTTGGGTTCATGACAAGGCTTAATTGCCTCCCGTGCATTCATTAACTCTAGTGGTTGCATCAGGGATTAACAAGTTGATCTTTAGGTGCAACAGAAACCATCTTTGCAACAATATCGAGCGTGCTCTCCATTAGGTTTACATTTTTTCAATGTTAATCTAGAAAAATGTCAGAATGACTTCAAGTTTTTTATTAACTTTCTAACCATATATTTTATTTTAAAATATGAAAATATGAAAGTTTCCATCTTCAATCTCTTTTTCTAGTGTCTTTTTTGCTGAAAACCTATGTATAGTATTTTTGGTGTAATTTTTTACCCATTCATCCAAATTTGAAACAAATTACATGTTTAGATTCTATACTCTATTGTATACACATTAAAAAAATGATTGACAATTAATTTAAAAAAAAATAGGAGGGTGTACGCTCAAATTTTTATTTTTCAAGGTGTGTTCACTTTGAAAATTCATAAAATCATGTACTCATTAAAAAATAAGAAAAAAAATTAGGCACAAATTACACGATGTTAGCTAATTTTTCATTGAAGTGATTTGTGAAATACTTAAAAAGTCAACATTTTAGGGGAAGCACATGAGATGCTATGTTATTATTTTCTGACAAAAATAGGATCACTTTGTGTGCTCCCCCTATTTGAACCTCTTAATCTCAATCATTTTAAAAAAAAATTATAGTTTAGAAACTAGATTCCAAGCACTATGAATCTTTGTTCTTGTCACATCTTTAAATTTTGAATGTGTCTATCTTCAATTTCTCATTCAAAATCAATTTTACTAATTGTAGAAAAAAGAGTGGCCACTTTTGACCCCCTTTTGGTCCCTCATTTCCATGCGCATACCCACCCAATCATTATCACAGATGTAGCACATCAAAACTTGTTTTCCATATGCTCTTTGATAGAGAATTTGATTACGCACACTATTACCTAATTTACAAAATGTAGTTAGGGGATGGCTTAAGGGAACATGAAATTAGTTATTAATTTGCTAATGGGGTGATACTAAATGAATTAACTTATTACTTACTACTAAACTTACTAGACTACAAATTTACCTCAACTATAATGCTAACCTACAAATTTAATTAATAGGTATAATATCTAAGTGTAATGTAGAAAAAGTGTTACATTTAATTTCTATACTACACTAATTATGAGATGGAATAGAAAGTGCTAATTTATATGAAACTCAAATACAAAATCAAAAAATTAAATTTAGATTTATAAATAGCATAAATAAAGGAACCTGACACCAAAAGATGGATCTCTTGGTCTTAGACACAAGCACAACAAGCAGATGTCCATGTGAAGCATTCTTGTCCAATAATGCGTTGTCATCTTGGTCTCACACTATGGTCTAGAAAAGTTATAAAACTCAAAATTTTTACCAAATTTCAAGCTCTCCTGCACAACAAAAAATGACAACCAGAAAAGCAAACCAACAAATACTAGATAATATAGAAATGATAAAATAGAACCAAACTAACTAAATTAAATGAGATATTGAAATGATAAGAAAAGGGGAAGACACTTGCAAACCTCTATGCATTTGAATGTCTCCCAAAATACTTGTAGCTGAAACAAGAAGAGATGTTGGGGTTGTTGGGAGCTTGCCTTTAGGTAAATCCCCTATGTTGGTCTTTCGACCTCCATGGATAGCCAATGATAATGAGATAGAAAAGTAGTGTGTGATCCTATCCCAAGCACATCTAAGAATTAAGAGTAGTGACAATAAATAAAATCTATAAGTATCAACCTTGGTCTACATGGAAGAATACCTAGTGTGTGTATGGAGATAAACAAGATGGTGGTCTACACCTAAGATCTACCAAATATAAATGTAGAAGAAAATGATAAAAAAAAATATACAATATTATTCAAAATAAGAACAATAACAATATTACCAGCATGATGTAGAAGAGGGACAAGTGAGCTCTTTGGAGGAGTCAACCAAAGTGTAACAATGTGAATCCTTGAGAGCTTTAAAAATGGTGTTATTTCAATATCATGCATCTTCAACAAGTTCAACAATGGAGGTATGTGCAACCAAGCATAACCAAAAGAAGAATAGAATGAGAGAACATGTGAGAGATTCAAAAATTGAATTTGCATAAGGATTGTGAAGAACCTGAAGGGTTAGATTTGGATGTTGAAGGTATTTTTCTGACAACTAAGCATTACAATAGGAAATAGTAGGTGCTTAAGTAGAAAATCAATGTTTTAACTTTTTGAAACTCACAGGATGCTAGTGCGTCATGCTAGTATCCTAGATAAATCACATAAAATTCAACACATGTTCCCAGGACAACAAGAAGAATTAGAATCTGATAGAGAAATTTGGCAATCTGGTGAAGGAAAAATTCTAAGACTAGGCTAAAATAGTCCCTAAAACATACTAAGGGAATGAACACTAAAGAAATCCCAAAATATGACATAAAATTGGAAGGGTATGCAATTTTTGATATTACATTTAGCCCCCACTTTAGCAAGATGATGACACTAGGTGATAAGATAAACTAAAATATAAAAATAAAATGTTGAAAGTAAATAACATCATAGAAGGATATCCAAAAAGGATGCTTTAGAGGATGCAAAAAATCTTCAAGTGGAGGAATTAAGCCCCTCGGTTGAAAACATGCAAAACCATAGTATTAAACAACAAAACCTTGCAAGACAATAGTGTTAGAAAGCATAACATACAAAACCACTATATCAAAGCATCATAAACATAAATAGAAGCATGAAAAAATGTAAAACCTACAACACATATGTGTTAGAAGCACATACAATTGTATCACACATGTGAGGAGATAAAAAATACAAAAACACATGGCAAGAAGGCACATAACAAAAAAATAAAGAAAATTTTTGCTCAAGATGAAAGAGACCTAGATGTGAAAGTTGTCTCAATGCTTTTCATCATCCCCAAAATGCAATGGAAAAAAGAGATGAAAAATAGAGGAATTCGTCTACAAAAAGAAGAATGTAATGAGCCGATCAATTGCTTGAGAGAGAGAATAAATGGATGCATACAAAGAGAAAGGGAAGAAATCAATATGAATAAGGATACATGACTCAACTCTAGCTTTCTCTATTGCTAGGGGTCACAAGGAAAGAATGAAGAAAGAAAGAAGCATTTTCTAGTGCTGTGTTGCTAGAAAGGATGGCTAGTATGGTTCAAGGGATAGCACATTGTGTTGGCTAGGAAACATATAATACTTTCCTAGGTCACAAGAACTAGCAAGTTGTGTTGCTAGTTGACTCACAATAAAGTATGAAAAAGTATCTTGCAAATGGAGCACAATGGTCTAGCAATGTTCTGCTAGGTGGCTTACATGTGAAAGCAATATTAGGGATTACATATACTAGCATGTTGTGTTGGCTAGGTAATCCTGATAAGGGTGGTTGGTCTAAGCAAGTGTATCTACTTGGGACTAGAAGCTACTAATGCCTCAGGGGGTGTGCCAATAGTGTGAAAATGATAGATGAATGCCTCATGGAGTGTGCTAACAATTTAGAAAAAGGCATATGTATGCCACCTTAAAATAATTACATAGAAGACGTGTATGCAATTAATTTTAAGGTAGATGAAAAGGGATAAAGAAAGAAGAAAGTCCCTAGGAAGGACACATGTAGGGTGTCTATTTCTAGAACAAGTTTTCATTTCCCCTTAGAATAGGAGTGAGGAAAACAAAGATAAAAGTTGTGTTGCTACCTGAGAGAAGAGAAGGTAGTTGCACCTAAAATTGTATAGCCACAAATGAAAACAAGCAAAGAGGGAAATCCATGTGCCATATAATAGGTAGTTTCTCAATAGAGTGATAGTAGAATCAACTAAATACAATGGTGAAGTGATCAGATGACTCATCAAAATTGACATCACAAGGAGAATGAAGGAAAGAGTTTTCCCAGGGTAGAGTTGTACCATGAGTGAATATAGAAGTTATAGGAGGAACACCAAAAATGGATTGAAACAACTTCTCATCACAAAAGGGAGAAGTGTATCATCACATTTGAGGTGAGGGTTCTCTATAAAAATTTGATCAACTTCAAGAGCACAAAGAACTAAGTCAAAAAGAGTACAAAACTCCTCAAAGATCATAGCCTGTTGGATATGTGGCAGCAAGTTCTCATGAAAGAGAGGTAGAAGAAGTCCATCAAGGGGTTGACTACCCCATTGAATAAGAAAGGAAAATAAACAAGAAGTGAATCCTTGGACACTCTCATAAATAGCTTGTTTAAATTGTTCCAAGTGTGTAAGAGAGACTCTAGGCTCCATGTTATATTAAAAGTGAGAGATGAATGCATGAGCAACATCAGAAAAGGAGTGTAATTAACCAATAGGCAAGGTGAAGAACCAGTCTAATAAAATACCTCTTAATGTGTTAGGAAATAATTTTTCCAAGACATAATCATCACATGTATGAGTCAAGCATATGGTGGATAAATGTTTTACATGGCACAACAGATCACCATGGCCATTGTATTTATCAAATAGAAATGTAGAAGCAAATGATAAAGAAAAGCTGCAATATTATTCAAAATAAGAACAAGAACAATATTACTAGCATGATGTATAAGAGGGAAAAGTGAGCTCTTTGGAGGAGTAAACTAAAGTGTAACAATGTGAATCCTTGAGAGATCTTAAAAAATGGTGTTATTTCAACAACATGTAGCTTCAACAAGTTCAACAATGGATGTATGTGTAGCCAAGCATAGCCAAGAGAAAATAGAATGAGAGAGAATGAGAGAGATTCAAAAATTACTTTTGCATAAAGATTGTGTGGAAGATGAAGTGTCAAATTCAAATGTTGAAGGCATTTTACTGAAAATTGAGTGTTACAATAGGTGGTAGTAGGCGACTGAGTGGGAAGTCAATGTTTTAAATTTTTGGAACTCACAGGATGCTAACATGTTACATGAACATCTACACATCGCACTAGTGTCCTAGAGAAATCACATAAAATTCTGTTATGTCAGAAAATGTCCCCTTGGGGGCTTTTCCCTCTTAAGGTTTAGCTCTCGGGTCCTTTAGAATGCATTTAGAGCATCTTGCATGATTTTGATGACTCCTGATTAGAAAACCCTGAGGTTTCATGGCAAATGGGTCTTAGGGGGTGCACTTATGATGAACCCTACCTGAAATAGGAGGGGAGGACTTGGACGCCCATGACATAGTCCTGCCCTATTTTAGGTTAGGACCTATTTTTGGGTGTTGGTTTATGACCGTTATTTAGGTCATATGCTGACATCCTAAGTTTGACTTTACGAAATTCTTAGAGGGAATGTTTGTTGCATATATAAACATGATTAGTGATTCATTTGTAGACTAGATGGCAATTTTGATCTACAAGCTTATGTGAAAGTGATTCAAGACATTCATTGTGTGGCAGCGTAGAATTTTGTGTTGTTATTGTGTTTGTATTTGAAAGTTTGGCATCCATCTCCTCATGGCATGAAGAGCATCTTCCTTCCATGAGATCTTCACTACAAGGTGATATCAATTGTGTTTTCTATCATTTATCATTTGGATTTTGCCTCTATCCCATAGGGATATGCACTCTTTATCTAACAACGGTGTTCAGAAGACTTGAATGTCTCTTCGGGGCTTGACTGAGGTAAGCCTCTAAACACCACAACCCCCAACCCACTTTATAGGTTGCAAAAGTGAAAGAAGTGGACTTATAGGAGAGAAGTACAGACTATCAGAATTGTAGATCTAAAAAGAAAATAGGGACTTGGACTCGGGTGCCTGTTCAATAGTCCTCTAGATCCTGCAATAGTGAAATCTCTGGAACAACAGGACTATGTTGTAGACAACATTCCCAGATCCTGACAAAAACTGAGGCACTAGACTAGGGTGTCCACTCATTAGTCCCTAACTTTTCTACACACTGAACTTCTAAATATGGTATATATTTGATTGTCATTTGATATCTCTGTGTGCGATCATTTTCAGTAATTTGTTCATTTTTTTACGATTTCATGAAATTAGGGTTTTAAACATAATTGGACTTAATTGAACAACAAATTTACACAATTCCAATCTTCCCCTATGTTCCAAGTGACAGGAGATCGTAGTAGAGTTCTCTACTTAGTTGAATGTCCTTGAATGTTTAGTGGTGAAATGAGGATCAACACAAACCATTAAAATTAATCCTCTTCATTTTTAACCCTAAACAAATCAACACGTATTCCCAGGACAGTAAGAAGAATTAGAATCTAATAGAAAAAAATTAGCAATCTGGTGAAGGTAAAAGGCTAAGGATAGGCTAAAATGATCCCTAAAACATACCAAGGGAATGAACACTAAAGCAAGCCCAAAATATAACATGAAATTGCAAGGGCATGCAATTTTTGATTTTACATTAAGTGAACCTACAATTTACTAGTACCTACAAATTATTAAATGACATCCTTGTATTAGAAGATACCCTTGTATTATTATGCCAATATTTTTTAATCAAACACCTGGTTTCATTATTTAATTTGATGTCAGAACTTGGGAGTCTATTGCTAAAAGGCCAACACTATTTAATTAGATCATCTTCGATACTTAATCTTCTCTTTAGTACTCTTCTCAAAGTTTTAGTATTTACATTTTAAATTTGACTTGTTTCATTTATATCATTTTCTAAAAATAATTTAATAACTAAAGTTGTTTTTGATAAGAAAGGCGGCAAAAACAAGGGGCTAAAGCCTTACAAGACAACCCAAAAAAGGCAACAAAGGCTCACGAACAAAAGGAGACACTAACACTAACTATAGCATTGACAACCGATAAATAACAAATAGTAAATAGTAGCAGTCTGACAACAGAGAGAAACAGAAAGCAAAGAAACAAAGCTAGGGAAAAACATCCTCCTAGTCTTTGGACAGGAGTCATAAATTTATCAAACTCTTTAGTCTTCTCTTTGTCTGCGCCATGTGCAAGGATGTCCTGCTCCTGCAAAAAAGTCAAATTAACCATGGCCGAGTGGCAAAGCATTCTATTTATGAGGTGTCCAAGGGAGAGAAGCTTCTGCTCAAGGGAAACCACATGGTTTCTTAGAACAGACATTTCATCCTCCTGATTGGCACCTTCCTCCTTTAGCACCTTCCTCAATCTTCTCAACAATCATCCCCTCTGCATCTTGAGTATGATCTCCAGGCACAAAATCACCACCATCAGTGTCCTCAGCTTGCATATCCTTTTACTCCACCCCTTTAGTCTCCTCTGAGTCTATTTCCTACACTTTGATGTCTTCACCTTTAGATAGCTCTCCCTCCTGAGTAGACATATCCGAGTCACTTTTAGAGTATTCAATTAATCTTGCCTGAGGGGCTGGTTTACCTGCAATTCTGCCAGATCTTCTAATACCTAAAGTGTTACCCTCGGTCTTAGCTTTAGCCGTTTTAGTTTTGGCCTTTTTGAGTGGTCCCTCACTATCACTTTTATGATTCTTATGGGCCCCCATATCCCCCCTGAGTCAGTGATCTCCACAGTAGTCTTCACTTCCTTAAGTTGTTGTTTCTTCGATTTCACACTACCTTTGGATGGAGGAGTATGAAGTTCCTTCACAGTAGTTTCTTCCAGGGATTCAGAAAAGGAAATCGAAGAAGTGGTAGGGGTAGAATCAATGGGTTTCACAGAAGTGGTAATGGCAGTGGAGGGGTTATCCACAAGGATTTCAACAATGGTGGGATGAATGGGTTTCAGCGGATTCAAGGCGAGATGGAATTTATAAAAGTGGTGAATGAGGCCTTGTTGAAGGGGGATAGGCTGCTTTGAGGGCTTCTTAGCATGCTTAGCTTTCACATGGTGAACAAAGTGTTCCAAAGAAGACAATGGATAGAAAGGAAAGCTACTAAGAGCATTTCTCCTAAAGTGGTTAAGAAGTGGAAGGTGGTAGTTGTAAAACCTGGTATAGCGACCCTCCAAGGTGAAATTCTTCATCAACATGTAGCACATAACATCCCATGACTCTAGTAACTTGGCACAATCAAACCCTCCTTGATAAGGAACTAGCTCCTCCCCATCACCCAGAAACAAATTCTAATTTTGGGGGTCTACAACCCTAGGCTTTCTCTTCAATTTCATGCCTTTAGTAGAAAGGTCAGTAGCCATTACAATGACCTCCTTAGAAATCTCAAACCCAACTCTGCCAATTTGGACTCTACGGTTGTCCCATGAAAGGGCACACTGCGTAGAAAGATTTTCATGGTGGCCATTAAGGCATTCCAGAAAAGGAGTAATGCCTCCTTCCTTATAGTAATGCTACACTAAGGCGTTATCCCTGAATTCAATGCAAGTGATGGGTTCAGTTCAGATTCTATCCCCCCCATGATCAAATTTCCTTTAAATCCATGCAGCAAAAAAGAACTAAACTTCCCAATTTGATAGTCACAACGGCTTTCTCCAATGTGCCGCTTTCAAGAATTATCTTCACTGGCCTTAGGAATAATAATATTGAAATAAATGATGAAATTGATCGGCATCCTTAAGTTATCATTACTCGGATACGCCACCACATTTCCCACTCTTTGCATGTCCTTCCCATGCTTCAAAATCATCCAATTTAAGCTCCTATCAACATCAATCGGCCACCTCAACTTGCCACGGGAGATCAACAGTGTCAAAATGGCATCCGTAAAAAAGACCTACATTGTGTCATCATTAAGATGTCCTTAATCGGCCACCTCAAACTGCCACGAGAGATCAGCAATGCCAAGTTGGTATCCACAATAAGAGTGTATTGTATCATCATTAAGAGGTCCTATCTTTTTGAATTAACTCCTCGATAGCCCAGGGGATATTATGGCATTGGCACCAACACCGCCAATTTTCAAACTGTTGACCATGATTGGCAAGGGCATAAGCAACTCCATTCCCCTCCCTGTAAATGTGGGAGAAATCAACCATAAGAATACCCTGAATAAGGGTTTGGATATCAGTGATAATATCCTTAAGACACCATCCACACATAGAAACCTTGGTAACGACAACAATTATCAGTTTTGAATTTCCCTCTATATGCAAGTTCTGAATACCCAAGGTGATCACCAATTTAACACCCCATAAAAGAGCTAAGGCCTCAACAAAATTATTAGTTTGGAGTCCTAATCCCCCTGCATAGGTAGCAACAAGATCCCCTTTGTTATTCCTAATAACCCCACCACTACTAGCCTTACCATTACCATTATATTTTGAAGCCCCATCAAAATTTAATTTGAGCCAAGCAGACTTCGGGGGGGTCCACTTGGTATTTAATCGTTGAAGTTGCTTTGAGTTATCAAAGGCAAGGATTTGATTAATTATCCCCCAATTAGTAGCCACACTTTCCTCATGCTAGGTGAGAGGTTTGTCAACAATCTTAACATGAGAATTGGTCACACTTTCAATAATGATCTTAGAGAGAGAATAGTAGACATGAGAATGATTTTTGGTAGGCTCCCTAAAAAATTTGTTATTCCTTTCCTTCCACAAAGTCCAACCAATAAAGGGAAGGGTTTGGTTCCAAAGCTCCACTAACCAGGGTTGAGAGAATGGAGGAATCCAGTTAGCAATGACTTCCCTAATATCCTTATTACAAACCCATTGCAGCCCAAAATTCTAAAGCACTCTACTCCAAATTTTTGTGGCAAAGTCACAATGTAGAATCAAATGAGGAATAGTTTCCTCTTCCTTAAGGCACATGACATATCTATTGACTAGATTAAAACCTCTTCTTTGGAGGTTGTCTTGAGTTAAAATTCTATTATGGACAACTGCCCACCAGAAAAAAATAACTTTTGGGAGAAGTTTATGATTCCAAACTTTCCTCCAAAGCTCATCTCTGTGGTCTTCCTTAATCAGTAGACGGTAAGCAGATTTGACTAAGAAGAGGCCTTTTTTATAAGCAGTCCAAAGTAACTCATCTGGTCTTGGAAAAAGGGGGATCTAGGTTCCCAAAAGCATCTGTTGTATAGCCTTCATTCGAAGGAGAAGATCAGGTTGATTGTTACAGCACTCAAGCAGTTTTTTCCATTGTCTGATTCCATATCCTTGTTGGATATAATGACAAACTTTAGTACCACAAAACTATTTAGCAATACTCACAATTGCCTTATTTTCCTCTTGAGTAGAAAGAGCTTTTTCAGCCAACCAAGGATCCTCCCAAAAGTTTATGAGGGTTCCATCCCCAAGTTTCCACTTTAACCCCTTTTTTATTAAGCTCCTGGCTTTGATCATTTTGTTCCAAATTACTAACCCTTGTGGTACACCCTCCTAATAAAGGAAGTTATAGTTATCAGATCCCTAAAAATATTTAGATTTCATAATTTCCCCCCAGTCTTTATTGTTTCTGATAAGATTCTAATTGACTTTAGATAAAAGGGCTTTGTTCATATTTTGGATAGTTCTGATATTCAGACCACCATGAGTTCTAGGGAGGCAGACCTTCTCCCAATCGACCAGGGACATTCTCTTCTTTTCTTCCACTCCTATCCACAAGAAAGTTCTTTGGATCTGCTCCAATTTGTCAGCTAAATACTTGGGCATTTTGAAAAGAGAGAAAGTAAGTGGGAATACCTTGAAGGGAGGCCCAAATAAGTTGCAATTTTCTAGCACTGCTTAGGAGCTTTCCTTTCCAGCCCACCAATTTATTTTGGGTTCTTTCTAAGATACTGTTCCAAAAACCCTGAGTTACTTCCTTGACAGTTAAAGGGAGACCAAGGTAGACTGAAGGTAAATCCGCAGCAACACATCCAAGGATATTAATAATTTTCCTCTGGAGGTCCCTCAGAGTGTTGAAGAAAAAGACATTTCTCTTTTGGAAGTTGATGTGTTGACCAGAAGCCTTGGCATAGTCATTGAGGAGTTTTTTCTAGCTTCAAGCTTCTAAAACTGAGGAGATGCCAAAGAGGATGGTGTAATCCACAAACTGCTATATAGATATTGGAGGGAGAGTAGAGGCTGGTTTTATCTCAACTATTTCCCTGGAATTGATCTTTGAATGAATAGACCTCCCAAGAGCTTCAGCCAACATGAAAAAGAGGTAGGGGGATAGAGGATCCCTTTGCCTAATGCCTTTTGTGGGAGAGAAGAAACCTCTTGGAACCCCATTGACAAGAACTGAGAACTTAGCAGTGGTGACAACTTCCTGGATAAGGAGGGACACTTTTTCATTGAAGACAAACTTCTGAATAACTTTAAATAAGAACTGCCAAGAGACTCTATCATAAGATTTGGATATATCAAGCTTAAGAACCATATCTGGGATCCTTCTTTTCTCCATAGAGTGGATAGTTTCATGGGTGGAAATAACAACATCCAATATTTGTCTTCCAAGAACAAAGCCTTTTTGAGAAGAGGAAATGATTTTATCCAGTAGGGGTTGGAATCTACAGACAAGTAACTTGGTGCATATCTTGTAAATAGTGTTGCACAAACTAATAGGTTTGAAATCAGTAAGCAACTCAGGGTTAGGTTTCTTAGGGACCATAACAATAAAAGTGTTGTTAAATTGTTTTAGGAGTTTCCTCGTTCTAAAGAAGTCTCTGACAGAAGGTGTAACATCATATCCCACAATGTCCCAGAACTCTTGGAAGAAAATTGGAGGGAAACCATCCGGGCTTGGGGCTTTAAAGGGGCCCATAGAGAATAAAACTCCCCAAACCTCTTCCTTAGAAATAGGTTTTAAAATGTTAGCATTATCTTCCTCAGAAATCAGAGTAGGAATATTATTAAGGAGCTGATGCATAACTGGCCTATTATCAGCATTGACAACTTGTTTCGACAACAAGTCTTGAAAGAAACTAACCGCCTAATTACCAATCTCCTTATCATTAGTGATTTCACTACCATCTTCCATACATAGTTTAGAGATAGTATTGGACTTTCCGTGTTTCATAGATGAAAGGTGGCAAAAAGAAGTATTACGATCTCCTTCCTTGAGCCACTGGACTTTGGACTTTTGTTTCCAATAGAGCTCCTCTCTGTTCATAAGATTCTTCCAATCCATGATTAATTTGTTTTCTATTTGAGCAGTGTCCTCCGAAGAATCCCCTTGAGCTATTCTAGTTTGAATATCAACCAATTTTCTAGAAATGATCTTCTAGGAAAACATGTTCCCAAAGCTATACTTATTCCACCCTTGGACCTCTCTCTTAATGTGCAAGAGTTTCTTATCCAATCTAAACATAGGGGTGCCCTGGACTTGGAGCTATGACCATCTGGAGAGAAGACTTCTAAAATCCTGGTGTTTGATCCACATCACTTCAAATCTGAAAGGGAAGGGTCCCTTATTTTGCTGTTCAACCTAATTTAGAAGAATAGGATTATGATCAGAGATGGTCCTCAGGAGGGTAGAAAGTTTAAGGGTGAGAGTGTTATCCCAATTTTTGGAGATGAGGAACCTATCCAGCTTAACTTGGATCATTTGATCTCCCCTTCTTCTGTTGGTCCAGGTATAATTTTGATTCAATAACTCTATATCCAGAGCCCAAAAGTATTGGTAAATTCAACTAAGTCAAGCATACTATCTGAGTAGTCAAGAATGCCCCCAGTCTTCTCAGAGGGGTATAAATGGGTGTTGAAATCTCCTGCCAGCATCCAATGGGAGTCAGGAGTAGAGGAGAGGTGAGCAGACAGATCCTTCCACAGAGTTTTCCTCAACACCCTAGTGTTCGGGGCATATATATTGACCAAGGTCCAATTGAAGGAATGCAAAGAAAAATTAATCATAAGACAATGTTTATTAAGGAAGGTCAACATACATCTAACCCTAGCTTTATTCCACATCGTGACAATCCCACCTGAGGCACCAACAATAGGATTGATATAGTAGGCGGCATTGGGCCAGATCCTAGCGGCAATCATTTTGAAGCTTTCCTCTGACATTTTAACTTCCTGTAGTAAGATAATATCAATTTTGTGATCTAAAATATAGTTTTTAGCTTCATACTTCTTTGAAGGGCTATTAAGACCCCTCATATTCCACGACAAAATCCTCATTTAAATAATTTTTGGGAGTGAATCTCTAGTGTCTTCTATTTGCCACTGGCTATCTCCCTAGCTGCCTCCCTTTGCCTTATTTCCCTTAATGATGGCCTTTCTAATTTGGGGTCTACTCCCTCATCAGCAGACTTCTTTGGCTTACGACCCTTCTTCTTTGGAGTAATCCACTCTTCTTGGTCACTATGAGTTTCATTGGGCGCTACTCCAGGGGAAAGTGGAGTTGGACCTGAGTTCAGTCTTGAAGATAACTGAGAGTTTATCCCTTAAAAGATTCTTCAATGTGTGTTCCATTAGACCTTGCTCCAAGGGAGAGAGGAGATGAACTCTGTCTTGGAGAGGGTTGAGAGATCATCCCTCCTTTAACAAGATTAGACTCTTGATCTTGAAAGTTGTCTTGAGGGGGTAGAGTGTCTGAAACATTACCTTGTGCCTCAAGGTTTCCATGGGAAGCTTACAACTGCTCCTCCAAACGGGTCTCATCAGATCTGTTGTGAATCTCACCATCTTCCAAAATTGGTGGGAGACTCTCTTTTGAAAAGTGCTGGAGATCTTGTTCCCCAGTGCCCTCCATCGCCCTGAGTTCTATATAATCTTCCAACTTCTTATCCATATATTGCTCTGAGGAACTGGAATCACTTTTCTCTTTTTCTTGATTTGTGGGTTCCTCAGCTTTCTTGTGCTTGCAGTGGGAAATTAGATTACCCTTCTTCTTGCAAAGTTGACAAAAGGTGGTAGCATTTTCATAAAGTATTAGCTGCGTCCATACCCCATACTTAGAGTTTAGCTCAATGGATGTAGATAGAGCTTTGTGGACTTCCACATTAACACAAAATCTAGCATAGACAAATCAGGATTTGGCCCAAGTGGTATTATCCAAGGTAACAAACTGGCCAAAGGAGTTAACAATAGAAGTAAAAACTATTTCATTCCAGTGTTCTAATGGAAAGCCTGGAAGTCTAACCTAGACCAGGGTAGATCAGTTCAAATCAGAACTGGGATCAAACCTTGGCCGCCAACTACACAGTGAGAGTGAGTGTGTGCCATAGAGCCACGACCCACCTGCTAAAATAGCTATCATGTCCTCTTTGCTAGTAAAACGAAATAAAAAATGACCTCACGCCATAGCGCTAACAGTCATACTGCCCTTAATATGCCAATGGTTGGAAACCCATTTCTGAACCATTTCAATATTAGGTCGAAGAGAAAAGAACTTACCCACAAGAGTGAGATCCATGGAGGCAATGATTTTCTCCACCAGGTCGTCTGGTACCACGAGGGCTGCCCCTTCAGAAGTTTCCTTTTGCATTGGGACAACGAAATGACCATTAAGAAAAAGGTCCTCCTGCCCTGCCATAACATTTGTCTAGTTCTTGGGACTGTCAATGCTCGACATGGGTAGGGGCCCAGAGGTACTGCCCGAGGCTGTACCCACCATCCCCATGTGACACAGAGATGCCGAGTCAAATCAAAACCCTAGGAGTACATGTAGCATAGAGGCAAAATGCGTAATTTGCTTACAACTAAAGTTGTTGTTATTGCCCATCATGTTGTATTAATATTATCTTTGGATTGAGTCTTCTTTCTAGTAGCTTGAACAATATTAGTAGCACTAAAGATAACTTGTTTATTTGAATCATCTTTTTTGTTTTTATTAATATGTCTAATTTTTTCATTACTCTTCTCATTTTTGACATTCTAATTAATTGCATTACTAGTTCACATTGAAATGTTAGACTTTTTTTTAAAAAATTGATCATGCAATTTGTTTGCATGATTTCAAATTATTCCCCAAGTTTTCTTACCACAAAAATTATTTAAGTATTTTTTTCAAGTTTAATAAAAATATTATCATTTTCACTCCCTATATAAGGGGTTTCAATATCAATAGGTTTGACATATTTGTCTAAATTAATATTTAAATCGTGGTCTACATGTTCGATGGACTCTACATTCATGTTTAAATTATTGTTTATGCTATTAAAATCTATTGTGTTTTTTCCATATAATTTATTTCAACATCAGTATATCCACATTGATTTAATATAAGTGCGTTAATTTTCTCATTGAGTACATTTGAAGACTTACCTTGACTCATTTCAAAAATTGCCATTTCTATATTCTCTTCTTCCACATTTAACATTTTTACTTTTGCATTTTCTACATTCACCTCTTCCATGTTCATCTCTTCAATGTTTGTTCATCTCTTCAATGTTCTCCTCTTTAATGTTCACTTATTTTATGTACAATCACCAAATTGGATGCTTAAACATTCTTCATTTATTGAATCCTCTCTTGTATCTCTTTGTCACTTTGCCTCCTCTTGATGTGTTTCCATTTCTTCAGGTGTCAACACCTTCCTTTTTTATGTCTATTTAATCCCATAATTACCAAATAATTTTGATAAAATTTAACAATTGAATGGCCAAAAGATCTCTAAAATAGATCCACTCATTGAACTCTCTAAAATACAAATAGATCTAGGTACTTTCTTGAATATCACTTTTCAAAGTAGCGGTTGAAAGCCCCTTTTAGAAATGATGCATGAAATCCTTTAAGAAATGATTATTGTACTTTAAAAATTCCTTTTGAAATAATTTTTGTTCTTGATTCCTTTAAAAAAAATGGTGCTTATGATTGAATCCCTTTCAAAATTGAATCTTAGATAATTCAATATTCCTTCTACTAATGGTTCTCAAGAAAAAAGATTTGCAAAAAATTAATAAAATAATGCTTTAAAAAGATCTGGAAGAGATATTAGTATAAAAAAATTACATATACAATCGTTGTTGATTTTTTGATTAAAAAATATAGTAGGATACTCTACCTATATTGTAATATCGTAAACATAGCTATGCAATGACTATATTAAAAATGGGTACCCATTACTAATGGGTTTTTGTTATATAAACATGTATTCGATATAAAAATAACAAATACCCATTTATAGAGAATACACATTACTTTCAATTCCAAAAATTCCCCCATAATTTTGCATTTGTTTTAGGCTAAAAAATACAACCCTAAGCCTTGGATTTGCAAGTATAATATCATAGTAGCATCTATTAGTAAAATTAACTTCGACTGATATGTTTGATGATTTTATTTTTAATATTTTTTTACAAAATTGAAACTTATTATAGCTGAGAATGTCTAGTTTTTAAATATGTAATTTTTTAAAAATTTAAACATGCTTTTTATTTATTTATTAATTTTTAAATACAAAGTCTCATAAACTTGAAATGACATATATTACTATTTATTAATCTTTTTATTTCAAGATTTTCAAAAAATTATGTATGATCAATCTAGATATCATTCTCTACACACTAAAAAAGAAAATTTCATGTTACAATTATTTTAGGTCAAATTATGTGGGTTGTACATGAGGGCTTTTAAATTTATACCTTAATCCCACTAAATAATTAATCAAATATATATTTGATAAAAACCTACAAAAAAATAGAAACACAAGGGAGGGGAGCCCTCCCTTGTAGCACCATGAGAATCTCTACCTAGAATGTTAGGGGACTGAACGCCCCTAACAAAAGACGCTTGGTAAAGCGTCAATTGCAATCTCTGAACTCAAACATTATATTTCTCCAAGAAACAAAACTAAACGATGATGAAGCGAAAGTATTCCTATCTCATTGTGTTGGATGGGTTGGCAACTTTGTGCCTGCATCTAGTGCTTCAGGGGGATTGGGGATCCTTTGGAGGCCTAGCAAGATTCACATGGAGATGTTTTCGATGGACTCAAGCTGGATGACAACAAAGGTTCATTGCTTGCAATCCAGGATATCCTTCCATATTTTCAACATCTATGGGCTCATTAAAATGAATGAGAAATCCAAGGTATGTGAAATTATACATAATTTTATTACTGTATCCAGTTTGGAGCTTTACATTTTAGGTGGCGATTTCAACATTGTTCTATCCAGCCTAGAAAAAAGAGGGGGCAGATCCCATGTTAGTAGAACACAAAAAGACTTCCAAGATTTTGTCAACTCCTTGGGCCTTGTGGACTCCATTCCAAAGAATGGGAGCTACACTTACACAAATAGAAGGCATGGATTTACCAACATTGCCAAAAGGTTGGATCAGGTTCCTATATTGCCCTAATTGGTTGAATGAACCCTTAATTATGGAATCATCCATCACTCCTATTTCTAGATCTGATCACTATCTAGTTTTCCTCTCAATGACAAATGATCATCCCTTATGAAATGCCCATTTAAGGTCAAGATGATGTGGCTTAGACATGAGTCTCTCCATGGACTTGTTGCAAAATGGTGGAATGAGGCACATTTTCAGAAAGGATCCAAGATGTTTATGATGGACAAAAGGCTCATTGCCATCAAAAATCACCTCAGGGAATGGAACATGACAATCTTCAAAAACATCTTAAAAAAAAGAGAGAGAATTGAGAATAAACAAGCTACTCTCAATGAAACAATCCTGGAGCACAGGATGTCACAAGTAGAATATGAAAAAGAGGACCTGCTAAATGAATACCATGAGATTTTATGGCGGGAAGAATTTTAATGGTGATCAAAATCGAAGGAGATGTGGCTAAAGGAAGGAGACTTGAATACCAAATACTTCCATAATTCAACTAAACCAAGAAGGCTGCAGAATATAATCTCTTCCCTTAAGATTGAGGATGGATATACCATTTCAGATCCAATTGACATTCAAAACAAAGTCATGAAGCACTTCCAAGACTTGCTTGCATGGATGGAGGCCTCCAATGCCTAGTGTCAGAACTTCTTGGATCTCATTCCCAATTGTGTAAGTGAAGCTTACAATTAGATGCTATGTGCCCCTACAACTTTAGAAGAAATCAAGAATGTGGTCTTCCAAATGCAACCAGACAAGAGCCTAGGGCCAGATGGATTCCTTGTGGGATTCTTTCAACAATTTTGAGACATCTTAGGAAATGATGCCTGGGAAATGGTGGAGGAATCAAGAACTTCCAAACATGAAGGATTTGAACTCTATACTCATTGCCCTTATTCCCAAGAAAAATGGTGCATATTCTCTGTTTGACTTCAGGCCGATTTCATTGTGCAATATCTCCTACAAAATTATCTCTAAGGTAATGGCAAACATATTGAAGTTGGTTGTGCCAAACCTTGTATTCAAAGATCAAAGTGGTTTCACTCCTAGATGCACTATAAAAGATAGTATAATCATTGCTCACAAAGCAATCCACTCTATATGTGCCTCTAATCAATTATGCATGGTAATTAAATTGGACATAAGCAAAGCCTATGATTGCGTAGACTAGAATTTTCTCCTCTTTATTATGAAGAAATTTGGATTTAGCCCACATTGGTTGCAATGGGTCTATAGTTGCATCTCAACAGTTAGATACTCAATTTTGGTTAATGGTAGCCTTGTGGGTTTTTCGAGTCAATTAGAGGTCTCCGCCAGGGTGATTACTTGTCACCTTTCCTCTTCATCATCATGGATGAAGCCTTAGGGCTGGGCATCAAGGTCTAAACTGCTAATGGGAAATGGAATGGAGTCCACATAGCAGATGATTTTCCCCCATCACTCATTAGCAATTCACTGATGCCACCATTATCTATGGTGTGTCTTGTTTGGGGGAAGATATTTCCATAAAAGAAACTCTAGAAATATATATTTAGGCGTCTTGACAATGCATCAACAAGCATAAATACTACATATACTTTTTCAACATGAAAAACAATGTTAAAAGGAGAATCACATCCATGCTAAAATACAACATTGAGTCTTTTCCTGGCAAATACCTTGGTGTCCCTTTGTTTAAAGGTGCCATGAGATCAAGTCTTTGGGAAGAAACTATTGAGAAGTGCCACACCAAGGCAACTGCTTGGAAAGGAAAATAGCTCACAATGGCTGGGAAAATCACTATGGTAAAATCTGTGCTCTTTGCAATTCCAATATACCTGCTCTCGAGTACACACATCACGGGGAAGGCAAATAATTTACTGCAAGGTATCCTCAAGAAATTTTTGTGGGAAGGCTCGGAGGAAAGAAGAAGAATTCTCCTCATCATTTGGGAAACATGTAAGGAAAAGAATGAAGGCGGACTCATTTTTAGGTGAATCAAGTTATAGAACTATGCATTGGGAGCCAAACTAATCTAGAAGATGGATGAGGATCCCAATGCTTGATGGTGTTGGCTACTACAAAGAAAACATTTGGACAACATGGACCCCCATAGAATTTTAACAACCTTGGATCCTCCAAGGGGTTTGCATATTTGGAATTTCCTAGTTCAATGTTTCCTCATCATTACAAACCATTTGTCATGGACCATAATAATGGTCGTTCGACCTCTTTCTCGATGGACTCATGGACTAAGTTTCCCCCGTTGGCAGATGACCCATGACATCACCTCATCATGGAGATTCTCACATATACTTGGGGATCGCGAGTAGTGGATTATCTTACCCCTCTTAGGAATGGCTCCTCCATATGGAAATGGAAAGACATTAATGCGGTTCAGGAACTAGATGATCAAAAAATTATGTTGAAGCAAGTCCTTGCTTCAAGAGACATCTTCATAAATCAGAAAGAGGACCACATTATCTGGATGAAGGAAAAGTATGGCTCATACTCGGCCAAGTTAGGGTATAAAATCTAGAAGACCATCATAACCAAGAACAACTGACCATTAGAGCTCTGTTGGAGCCAATGGTGTCTCCCTAAAGTAGGGGCATTTCCTTGGATTGCGCCACACAAGAGAGTACTGACCAAGGACCACCTGAAGACCATAGGCATTTCGAGACCATCCAGATGTGTACTCTATATAAATGAATAAGAGAGTGTGAATCACCTTTTCTTGAACTACGAATTTGCCAACCAGTGATTTTTTTAGTGGCTAATATTCGCCAATTGGCTAATAGTTGAAATTGGGGATTCAAAATTTGGCTAATAGTACAAGATGTAAGGTGACCCAAATTGCCACATTTTTACAAAATTTTATTTTATTCCTAGTTAAATCACCAGAACATTTATTTTATTAAACTTTTAAACTTAAAAATTTGCCATAATATTTGATACCTAATTAGATTAGATTCACCTAAATTTTATAAGTTATAGTAGAAAATGAAATTAATTCACCAATAATATTATATAATTATTGGTTACTTTAGGGCCATATCACCAATTTTTAATCACCACCATTGATTTTATTTATAATCTAATGGGTAGGGTTGTATTCCATGGGTTAAAATGTACCCATGGAGCTCCAATGCCCATTGAGCCTGAAATTGTATTTGGGTTGTTGATCTCAATTTATAATGTAATGGCTAGAGTTAAATTCCATGAGCCAAAATATAGCCATGGAGCTCCAATACCATGGGGCCTAAAATTACATTTGGTCCCCATGGGCATTGGAGCTCCACAGGTACATTTTGGCCCATGAAATAGAACCCAAACTATTAGATTATAAATAAAATCAATGGTGGTGAAAAATAATTTAGGGCCAATTTAAAATATTCAATATTTGATTTAAAATATTAAGGAATTAAGGAATTATAGACATGAGCACTGCACCTTAAACTAGTCAATCACTGCCACACTTACTTTTCCATAGGAATTTTTTTTTTTGAAGGAGGGATTCGCCATGGTAATCAATTCATTTACCTATTTTTCATCAAGATTCGCCATGATTTTCTACAAATTTCTAGTGATTTAAAAAAAATCACCAATAAAATTAATATTTTTTTTCAAAAAAAAGGAAAGATTCACCAATATAAATTAATATTTTTTCCAAAAAAATGAAAGATTCGCCAAGATTTTATATTTTTTTAGGGGGTTTCTTAAAGTTATCACTGTTTAATGCCAATAAATATTGGAATTGGTTTCTCAATTGTCTCGGTTGGTCCAGTGCAATGCCTAATGACATTATTGATCTTTTTCATAGTTGGTCGAAGTGGAGAAACTCCCTTTGGGAAAGAATTTGGATAGTTGGTCCTTCTCTAATCTTGTGGCACATATGGAGAGAATGCAACTGCAAGATATTCAGAGATACAAAACTATCGGTTGAGTGTCTTGAAGAAAATGGAAGAAAGCATCTGTGAAACAGTCATGGCCAAACAAAGATTCTCAAATGCATACCCCAGATCATTTACTAGTTGGGATGAATCCATCATGAGGAAGTGGAAGTTACTCAAGGCTTCTCCCTCATATGCTATAGATAGCCCATATATACCTAAGAAGATTAGGCATGAATCAATAAAGTGGCATCCACCCCCAAGTGGAAGATTAAAATTGAACTTTGACGATGTTGCCAAAGGTAACCTTCGGATTTTCGGCATGAGGTACATTCTCAGAGATGAAAGGGGTACATTGATTTGGGCCTTGTCAAAGAAGCTGATGTCAGGGAACTAACAATGAAGTGGAGTTCCAGGCCCTTCTGACAGGTCTTCAAGTGTGCAAAGACAAGACATATCCAAGATGTATATTGAGGGTGACTCATAGATCTACATTAATGCAATTGTAATCCACAAATCTCTGAATTGGAAACTCAGAAGTATTGTGGAATTGATCTGGGCCATTTTAGAGGAGATCGAGGACTTCAAACTCATGCATTGTTTCCAAGAAGCCAATAGAGTTGCGAACCAACTCATAAATTATGCATGCGATCAAATTGAACCAGAGATTCTTAATGACAATTCACATGTTTGGGGTACTTTGGCAGTTTAAAATTTAGAGGACATTCATGTTTTGGGGATGAAACTCAAGGTTGGAAAAGATGCCTCGCACGGAGTTTCTTAGAGAAGATCACGACATATCTTACGACATGCTAAGCTGTCTACAAGGGAACCATTACGGCTCCTACAATTGATCCCTTTGTAGATTTCTTTGCTGGCTTAGGACTGATGTTGATGATGGTGCCTTGGGAGTTTGGCTAGTTCTTCCTTTAAATGTTGCTCAAGCATTTACAACAAACACAGGGACAACAACAAAAATGGCAATCATGAAGGTTGACGGAGCAGACTGCCCCTGCAATTTGAGTTGCACTTTTTGGCCATTTTCTACCCCAGATTACCTTGCACTTACCCAAATGTTTGTAAGTGTGACCTACATGATAATTGTTAAAGGTTACAACATAGGGCACAAAAGGATTATGCTTTGGATAATTAAGCATTCCACACACAAAAAGGGGTGTACAAGATGGAGTTATACTAGGACCATAACTATTGTTAAGAGAATTTGTTCACAAAATAAAAGGTTTGACATAAGAAGAAAATTAGGTAAAAGTGTTAGTTTCTTAACAAGATCAAACATAGTGGAAGTGATTCGATTATGAGAACATTGTGTAACAACAATTATCATTATCACATAACATGGAGAAACATTTAAATATGTATCGACATTGTGTAACATAGGTGTATCCACATGAGTCTTTAAAGAAGGGCCACTAGAGGTTTGAAAAGTAGGAATGTGAGGAGAGAACAATTTTAGGCCATGAATAAAATAATCTAGGAAAGCACAATACAAGTCACGAAATGATGTCAAATGAGCATGATGCAACACAAATAGTTTTAGTGCTCAATTTTGTAATGTATTTTAAATACATCTAATAGATAATTATCATATGCTTATAATGTGAAGATAATAATGATCTAGTTTGTAATTGTGCATCTTCAACTCCACTAAATAAAGATTCATTAATAGCATTTTCATTTGAAGCAACCTCACTATCATGAGGCATAAAAATAACTATATCATCAAGGGTTCATCAACATGAGTTGTTTGAGAAGGATAATCCCCATCAAGTGAAACAACATCATGGGAAGGTAGACATAACGATGTGACACTTAAAGGACCATCACTATCACTAGTCATAGAGGTACAATCATAAAGTGCAAGAATAGGATAGGTGAACATAGAGAATATATCATGAATGTCTAAATTTATACGACTAATATTAGAACAAGAAAAATCATCATAAAGCACATCAATAATCATAGGATAGGGAAAATAAGGCATATCAACATCATATGCAAGTGAAGGTAAAGAATGTCTATTGGTCAAATATTCATCACTATGGTCCTCATGGGATAGGGTATCAATAAACTTATACATGTAAGAGATTCCATAGATGTGAGAGGAAGAGAATAATGTGATTTAGAAAATAGATTAGATCACTAGGTATAACAACATCACATGAAAGAACATCCCTGGATTATCACAAGTTAGGGCTAAATCATTAGTATCTATAAATTTTTCATAATGGGTGTACTCATCATAAATCATGTAGAAAAATGAATTAAGGTCTTATAAAATATAATTAAAGGTGCTAATAAGGTCCATGAAGGATGAAAAAATGGAGATATTATGAACCAATGACCCCAAGGAACATGGAGCACCATCCATGTAGTAGAAGGATGTGATATTCTCAAGAATTAATGGATAAGATTGGATAAATTGTGAAAACACATTAAGATATTTGATCTAATAATGAATGAACTTATGCTAAGGACTAGGGGTTAGTTGTAATCCATAATGAAATATCTAACAATGAAACTTAAAATCCAAGATAAGGTGGAGGGATGGGAATCCAAAAGGTAACAAACATTTAAGGACCAAACCATAGAACTAGCACTTATGAATAAGCAAAGATGAAAAATAGTATGAAAAATAAGAATGATCATATTTAAAATAAAAAAATTAAAATTATCTAACCCTAGAGGGTAGGCATGTAAGGTATGGATTCAACAAATTAAGAGAATGAAAAAGGAATTGTAATGGCTATCCTTCTTTTAACTTATGCAACTGCATGTGTGATTGTGCAAGGGTTGTAGAGAGCAATGTTGTGAACTGTTAATGATCTTATGTGCAAGGATGTGCTCAAATCAAATGATATGCAATTAAGTCATATCTAGATGTTATGAAACATGGTTCCTAGGGTATCTCTCTAGATACGATGATCTAGACCCCAAATTAGAAAAGTTTGAAGTGCAATCTGACAAACAACAAACAAAATTCTTAAAATGTTAGCCTCAAAATGTGGGAATTTGAAATTTGAAAATTGGGGATATGATTGCACTAATGAACTTGTCTAGGGGATAGGATCTCTATTATGATTGCATTTGGGATGTGTAAATAAGTGAGATAAAAGGATGTACGTGTTAATAAAGGTCAGAGTGATTAAATGGAAGGATAGTTTCAGTTTCAGTTTGTTGATTTTACCAAATTGACACAAATCAAATATTAGATTGACACATCTATTGATTTGACTAAATGAGTATAAAAGTAAAACAAAAAAGTATAAAATGTACACTTTTTTACTCTCCAAATGTTTAATAATCATACATATTAAACAAAAAAATATAAATATTTTATCCTTATTAACACATATAAATTTATTCACCAATATATTCAAAACTCTATATTATTGCACTAAAAAATTCAAACCACCTACTTCTTTAAAATTATTTACTTCAATAGGTTTAATGATTACTTCACACTTCCCTCAATGGAATTTGGAATAATTTTATTGTCCCACACAACTTGCTTCCTTTACAACTATTTATTGGAAAGGGCTGCAAAGAACGTCAGTTTCAAAATTATTCCAGACTTCCTTGACTGAAATTACTTTACCATTGCAGTCTAAATTCCACTTATTCCAGGAACGGCCCAGTTCTTCTACTACAATTATCTACTTTAAGAGGACATTTTATAACACTTATTCCACAGTTCTCTTTTATTGAGAGGCCCACACACACATCATCACCATGACCAAAGCACTTGTCTCCCTCTCATTCTCATTCATTCTTCCACAAGTAACTACTGTCATTCTTCGTTTTCAACACAACTCTCCTCAATAACAATTCTTAACTGATCTGATCTGATAATGGAGTGTTGTAAGCTGATAATGGGGTGCTGTAAATCGACAAAGTGTTGCTGTAAGCCTAAATGTTTCAAGTTTTTCGTCAACATTCTAATGGTTGTTTTATTGCCTGCTCATCATGCAGATGCCAACGAAATATGAGACAAAGGAAAGAAAGCATGTAGAGGATTCCCATCGAGAAAATAGAAGTGAATAGGAAATAGTAAAGAACGTAGAAAATGTGGCCGAAAAGCATCTAAGAATAGAAGCGACACAAATGAGCAGAATTGATGAGTTCTTTGAGAGGAGTCCCATCGAGTGTAGACAAGACATAGGTTCCATAACCATAAATAATAGTAATCTTGTAGGTGCCTAGCCAATTGGGGTGAAGCGTACCTTTTAATTCTTTTGCATACTTGAAATTTTCATTGGTGGACACATTGGTTATGTGTACGATAAAGTTGTTTCTGATGGCTGTTCTTAAATATCATCCACTTCAATAGTCAAAGATCAATTTTGGCCAATAAAAAGAGGACAAATATTTATCACTTTTTATAGTAAATTAGGTGTAAAATTGCTATTTATTGTTTGACCATTGAAGTGGATGCTAATTAAGTAGAGTGGTTTCTGATATGTGGGTAAATGTTCCAAAGCATTGAATTGTCATTCATCCAACATCTCCAATTATTGAAGACAACACTCACAACATGCATTATTGTTAATGAGGTAATAAAGCGAGCCACAAAAAGAAGAGATTTGCAGTTTGAGGAACATGGTTGCCTTAGCACCATAAATGAGAGAATAAAGAGTATTCCCTCTAGGAGTACACGTGCTAATAGAAAAATGGTGTTGAATACAAAATTATTTAGGAATGTCTTAAAAGATGGGCCATTGTAAGAAACAACAATAGCATGTAACCAAAAGAGAGATAATTTTATTAGTGAGAAAGGTATAGATATCAAAAGTTGTGGTGGTCTTGAGAGGAACAATCTCCACCCATTGTATGAAGTAGTCCGTAGAGATAATTATGGATGAATGAACTTTTTAAAGGAAGAAGGAGAAATATTACTCACAAGATCCAAACCCCAAATAGAAAAGGGTCAAGGAGAAGTAAGGGGTTAGAGCTCCTAGGAAGGAGCATGAATGAGATTGTTGTGTTGTTGATATGTGGGGAATGTCTTAACAAAAGCATGAGATTCCTACCCCATATTCTACCAATAATACCCCATGCAAAGTAGCTTTCATATAAGAGACTGAGCATTAAAATGCACACCACATGCATCAACATATGCCTCTTGCAATGCAATAGTTCAGTATCATCATACATCAAGCAATAAAGGAGAAGGCTATTATAGCCATGAACAATATAACAAATAAGAAAGGAGAACATACTTAGATGCATATTTGTAGATACATATGGAAATAGTTTTAGTAGGATTTGGGGGGGGAAGTCCTATGTCAGGGTAAGCATATATTCACATACCACACTTCACTAGCTATGGCCTTACAAGAAAGAGAGGAAGTAGAAGTAGCATCGATAGCTAGTTTAGTGAGATTATGAATATAAGAAGTGCAAAGTCCCTATTGGAATCAAACATGGGTAGAAAAGAAGTAGGATAGCCATGGTATCTACATGATTATAATCCTTTCAAGGACAACATCAATAAAGTAATATTGGAAGTCATCAAGAAGAGAAAGAGCTAAGTTGCAATAAGATGAGAAAGTGTCTTCCTTTGCTTGATAAGTGCCTATTATTTTCCATACAACTAACTAGAAATTACCATGGATATGAAGGGATTAGATGGCAACTGAATGGGTGGCATATGATCTAGCAACATTATTTAGTGGTATTATTAGAGCATAGGATGTTAAGATAGAAGGACAAGGTAATGACCTTCTCAGAGGAAGGAATAAGGATGACACCTGCTCCAAAACTAATCTTGCACCATGAACTATCAAAGTGATAAATGGAGAAAAGTATTCATAGGCAACAAGGAAAACCTACAAGGCTAAAATAACTTCTACAAGAGAGAATTCATGCATGTAAAGTGAAAATAGCCAACTTTATATTATGCAAAAAAAATATACAAAACCCTTGTAAATATAATAAGAGGATAAGTCTAAAAATAGAAAAGGTAAAGTCCTAACTAAGAACCAAATTTGCTTGATAGAGTTATAATTAAAGACAAGGTCTACCTAAGTGGAAACTTAACTTCCTAGGGTGTACAAAGATATATCTAGAGTAGTAAATAATGACAAAATCTAACCTCGCCTAATGTGAACACACTAATGACTCCCCTTACGTGTAATTTAGGGAGAGAAAAATAAGTGAAAAAAGAGATAGGTCCTCAAATATGTATCCTAGTAACTACGTCTAATTAGATACCCATGTATAATCTAAATAATAAAGGAAGGACTAATGATAAATCCATCACAAGGATAACTTCCTTCACCCCAAGCAGATCAATTATAGTTGAAGGTTGCAAGGTGATGCAAAATGCATAGTGAAGATTTTTACATTCTACTTGGTTGTAGGAAAGTACTCCAATATGATAACACCATCCTAGATGAGTTGCCAAATGAAGTACATGTGGATCTATACATGTTTTGTTTGTTGATTCTTCTCTAGGTTGCAAGAAATGTGTATAGCACTTTGGTTTTCACACTAAAGAGTAGTGGGATGATCTTAAGTTAAAAACCAAAACTTGTCATCAATTAGAAAAGGAAAACAACCTCCTCACTAGTTAAAACCATGCCATGATATTGAACCTCTATAGATGATAATGCACTAGTTGATTACTTCTTACATGACCATGCAACTAGACTAGAACCAAGGTGATTGGTAAAGCTAGAGGTTGACTTTTGATCATCAATATATTTGGCTCATTTTGAGTAAACAAAATGGGCACAATCTAAGAAGTAGCTTATGATGTATAGTGTATGCCAAAGTGTGATGTGTCTTGAATGTACCTCAAAATATATTTCGCTACCTTCTAATGATTCTCATGAGGATCTAAGGAGAAACATGAGATAAGGAAATTGCAAAGGATATATCAAGGTAACTATGTGTGAGGTACAAAAGAATACTCATCATTTGTCAATACAAAGTAGAATCAACTCTAAGTTACATACAACTTATTTATAATGTGACCCCTGGGCAAGTGCACAAAGATGAGGGACCAAAATGGGGTCTTAAGTTGCTACTTTTTTTCTGAAATCAGGAAACATTGATGTTGGATAAGAAATTGAAGATAGCTACACTCAAAATTTAAAGATGGAACAAAAACAAGAGTTGTAGTGCTCCAAATCTAGTTTCTAAACTACTAATTTTTTTCCAAAAATGGTTGAGATTAAGGGGTTCAAAAATGGGGAGCACACAAATTGGTCTTGTTTTTCTCCAAAAAACATAACATAGCATCTGGTGTGTTCCCCCTAAAATGTTAACTTTTATTTAGTATTTCAATAATCACTCTGTTGTGAAATTAGCTAACATCATGTAGTTTAACCCTGATTTTTCTCATAATTTTTTAATGTATAATTGATTTTTTAGTAATTTTTAAAGTGGACACATCCTGAAAAATAGAAATTTGAGTGTGCCCCCCCCTAAAATGTTTGAAAACTAATCGAAAATCATTTTTTTTTAATTCGTGTAGAATGGAGTCTAGTTTCTAAAAATATAACTTATTTCAAATTTTGATGAACGGTTAAAAAAAAGTCAAAAATACTAGACACTAGTTTTTGACAAAAACTGGACACACTAACAAAGGAAATTCAAGATGAAACAGTAAACGTACTCAAAATGTGAAAAAAATTATATGTTAGATAGCTAACAGAGATCTTAAGATTATAGTGGTAATTTTTTTGAGTTTTCATTGAAAAAGTGCCATTCTGATGGGGAGCATGCTCCAGATTATCTCTAGATTTTGCTAAAAATTGATAAAAACATGTCAAAGAAAGATTAGAATAATGCGAGCGCATTAGAATGCGCTCGCATTATGTGAAATTAATAACATGAGTGCATTATAATGTGCTTGCGTTATGTGATTACACATAACGCAAGCGCGCTATAACGCGCTCGCGTTATGATGAGCATAATTGGCAATACACATGCCAATTACATTTGCTTGAAAGTTTCTAAAGCCTTTTCAACAAATCCATTTTTTGCATATCTTGTAATCATTGCATTCCATTATAGAACATCTCTTTGAGGTGTTACATCATACAATTGACATGCCTTGTCTATGCTTCCACACTTTACATACATGTCTACAAGGGCAGTTGCACTTCCTATCGTTTCTCTCACTCTCTACTTCTCTCCCCTCTCTACGTCCTACCCTTTCTTTGAGTCTCTGCTTCCCTCCCCACTCTACCTCCTACCTTCTCTCTCACTCTCTTCTTCCCTCCCCTATCTACCTTCTACCCTCTCTTTCACTCTCTACTTCCCTCCCCTATCTACCTCCTACCCTATTTTGAGTCTTTGCTTCCCTCACCTCTCTACCTCCTACCTTCTCTCTCACTCTCTTCTCCCCCTCCCTCTCTACCTCTTACCCTCTCTCTCACTTTCTACTTCCCTCCCATGTCTACCTCCTACCCTCTCTCTCAATCTCTGCTTCCCTCCCCTGTCTACCTCCTACCCTCTCTCTTCTTCCTTCCCCTGTCTACCTCCTACGGTCCTCTCCCACTCTCTACTTCCCTCTTGTCTCTACCTCCTATCCTCTCTCTCACTCTCTACTTCTCTCCCCTCTCTACCTCTCCTCATCATTCTTCCCATCCAATGAAATTTCATAAATTATCTTGTTTCCATTTCATCATCCCAATTTATATCCTCATCACTCTTTGCATGTCCTAGTTTTATTGTTTCCACATTCTTTGTCGACATGTGAGACGAGAGGGAGGAAGAGGGAGCGAGGATGGAGATGGATGGGAGAGAGAGAGGGCAGAGATAGGGTGATAAGGGGAGAGAGAGAGAGTCCTAGTTTTCTTGTTTTGGAGAGAGAGAGAGAGAGGGTTGGTCAAGTTTATGAGTTTAAGGTTGCTTAAGTTTAGGGTTTAGTGGAATTATTTAGGGTTTAGGGGTTTAGGGTTGCTTGGGTCTATGGTTTGGGGGTTAGATTTTAGGGGTATTATTTAGGGTTTAGGGGTTTTGGGAGAGAGAGAGGTTTAGGGTTGCTCAGGTTTAGAGGCATATTTAGGGTTTGAGTTTAGGGTTGCTCAGACCTTTAGGGATAAATTATTTAGGGTTTAT
Organism: Cunninghamia lanceolata; assembly: GCA_027924645.1. Lineage (NCBI taxonomy): Eukaryota > Viridiplantae > Streptophyta > Pinopsida > Cupressales > Cupressaceae > Cunninghamia > Cunninghamia lanceolata. The sequence continues at coordinate 5,176,984 of BSBN01000562.1, read as the reverse complement.
GAGTTTCTAGGGTTGCTCAAATTTAGGGTTTAGGGGTTACTGTTAAAGGGGAATTATTTTATAATTTCCCTCCAATCCTTGTAATACTAACGCATTACTCCACCCATCTCCTAATCCATAAATCCTTATCATCCATCCACCATATAACTCACTATCTAATCCACCATCAAACATTCTAAGCTCTAATCCATCAACCCATGAATGCTTGAAAACATTTCCCCAAAGAGTCTTTTACAAAATCCAAAAATAAAAGCAAAGATATGGAGCCATCCAAATCCACTAATCCAATTTCATCCCCCTCTAACACTCCCAATCCTAATCCATTCGGGCCTCCTATATCCATTCACTCAATCCTAATCCTAACCCCACAACATCTTCCATCATTATCCATCAACTATATGCATATCCTAGTCCATCAACCCATGAAGCCATGAAGGATGTGACCCAAGGACTATTAGCAAGGAATCTAAGAACATCATGTACTCAAATTCATATCCTTGAGCCCAACAAAGAACCTCCTAATAACATGTATACCACTCCAACACCATCATCCACTCCTATGTCTATCCATTTAATTGAAGAGTCTCCTACCATAAGTCCAAGTCAAACCCCGTCATGTAGCCATGTTGTCAAACATCCAAAGATTATTGATCCTGGATCCAAGAATCCATCATGTATCCATCTAAGAAACCCAATAGCTATACTTTAATCTAGCCTAGTCCAAAGAATGTGGAAACACCAACCACCCATCCTAATATAAATTCAAACATCCCATCTAATCCCATATTAGTTCCCTTACCATCTCATGGTCAACCCCTTTGTACATTGATCCCATCATTAATCCTCCAACATCTCCTAGTCAACCCCCATCACCACCTCTTACTTCCCAATCCAATGAATATCAATGCATCCCCACTTACCCTATCCATATCTAATATCGTGCTATCCATGATTATCCTCCCTGTGATCAAGATATTATCTATGATCTTGAGATCTTATCCATGAGCAAGTAAGTTCCCACATCACTCCTATCCATCATCCCATTAGCCCTATCCATCATCCTGTGCTAGTCCTATTCATTATCCATCAATATTGCATGATGAGACACTTGGTCCCCAAGAAAACATAGACAATCAAACAAATATCTTGGATCCTATCTTGAATCACATCCCAATGAGTATAATGATTTAATCAAGATCCAAGAATTCTACATCCATTTCCCATTGATCCTCCATCACCCCAGGTCGAACTATATGTTTAGGTGTTTAGCTTGGTTTCTCAAGTTTAGAGTTTAGGGGTCAGGGGCATTATTTGAGGTTTACATGAGTTTAGGGTTGCTCAAGTAAATAGGGTTTAGGGTTTAGGGTTAGGGTTTAGGGGAATTATTTAGGCTTTATGGGTTTAGGGATGCTCGAGTTTAGGGTTTAGGGGTTAGGGTTTAGGGTTTAGCAGTTAGGGGTTTAGGGTTGCTTGAGTTTAGGGGTTAGGGTTTAGGGTTTAGAGAGAGATAGAGTGACATGTGACTAATAGAGATTAAAAGAGATAGGGAGATAGAGTTTTAGGGTTGCTTCCAGGTTTTATGGTTTAGGGGTTAGGGGTTTAGGGGTTTAGGGTTGCTCATTTTGGGGTTTAGGGTTTATGGTTTAGGGGTTAGGGGTTAAGGTTTAGAGGTTTAGGTTTATGGTTTAGGTGTTAGGGGTTAAGGTTTAGAGGTTTAGGTTTATGGTTTAGGTAGAGAGGAGAATAGGGAGATATAGAGGAGACCAAGCTTGGGAGAGATATCTTTGTCTCCTCTATCCCTCTCTCTAACTATACCTACCTCTCTATCTCTCTCTCTCTCTCTCCTTGTCTCTCTGTCTTGCTCTCTCTTTCGATCCCCTCTCTCTAACTCTACCTTTCTATCTCTCCCTCCCTCACTATTTGAGGTTTACATGAGTTTAGGGTTGCTCAAGTAAATAGGGTTTAATGTATGAGATAAGGGTTTAGGGGAATTATTTAGGCTTTAGGGGTTTAGGGATGCTTGAGTTTAAGGTTTAGGGTTTAGGGGTTAGGGTTTAGGGTTTAGGGATTAGTGGTTTAGGGTTGCTTGAGTTTAGGGGTTAGGGTTTAGGGTTTAGAGAGAGATAGAGTGAGGGGACCAATAGAGATTGGGAGAGATAGGGAGATAGAGGTTTAGGGTTGCTTCCAAGTTTTATGGTTTAGGGGTTAGGGGTTTAGGGGTTTAGGGTTGCTGATTTTTAGGGGTTAGGGGTTAGGGGTTAGGGGTTAGGGTTTAGGGGCATTATTTATGGTTTAGGGGTTAGGGGTTAAGGTTTAGAGGTTTAGGTTTATGGTTTAGGTAGAGAGGAGAATAGGGAGATATAGAGGAGACTGAGCCTGAGAGAGATATCTTTGTCTCCTTTATCCCTCTCTCTAACTATACCTACCTCTCTATCTCTCTATCTCTGTCTCTCTCTCCCCCTGTCTCTCTATCTTGCTCTCTCTTTCGATCCCCTCTCTCTAACTCTACCTTTCTATCTCTCCCTCACTATTTGAGGTTTACATGAGTTTAGGGTTGCTCAAGTAAATAGGGTTTAGGGTTTAGGGTTAGGGTTTAGGGGAGTTATTTAGGCTTTAGGGGTTTAGGGATGCTCAAGTTTAGGCTTTAGGGTCTAGGGGTTAGGGTTTAGGGTTTAGGGGTTAGGGGTTTAGGGTTACTTGAGTTTAGGGGTTAGGGTTTAGAGAGAGATAGAGCAAGGGGACCAACAGAGATTAGGAGAGATAGGGAGATAGAGGTTTAGGGTTGCTTCCAGGTTTAGGGGTTTAGGGTTGCTCATTTTTAGGGTTTAGGGTTTAGGGGTTAGGGTCATTATTTAGGGTTTAGGGTTTGTGGTTTAGGGGTTAGGGGTTAAGGCTTAGAGGTTTAGGTTTATGGTTTAGGTAGAGAGGAGAATAGGGAGATACAGAGGAGACAGATCCTAGGAGAGATATCTCTGTCTCCTCTATCCCTCTCTCGAACTAAACCTACCTCTCTATCTCTCTCTCTCCCTGTCTCTCTATCTTGCTTTCTCTTTTGATTCCCTCTCTAACTCTACCTTTCTATCTCTCCCTCCACTATTTGAGCTTTAAATGAGTTTAGGGTTGCTCAAGTAAATAGGGTTTAGGGTTTAGGGTTAGGGTATAGGGGAATTATTTAGGCTTAGGGGTTTAGGGATGCTCGAGTTTAGGGTTTAGGGTTTAGGGGTTAGGGGTTAGGGGTTTATGGTTGCTCGAGTTTAGGGGTTAGGGTTTAGGGTTTAGAGAGAGATAGAGCGAGGGGACCAATAGAGATTGGGAGAGATAGGGAGATAGAGGTTTAGGGTTGCTTCCAGGTTTTATGGTTTAGGGGTTAGGGGTTTAGGGTTGCTCCAACCTTGTTGTGGCAACCAATGTTCATTTGATACAATATCAAGGTAGACCTTTGAACAAGACCTTGTGGAAGGTGCGTGAGTCTACAATAAAGAGTAGAGAAGACCCAGATGGTTTGTTGGATTAATTTGTAAGTATGCATAAAACTTTCCTAGATGGTTACTTGTACTTTGTTTTGTATATAAACAGTAGTATGAATTGATTTCCTCCAGTATATTTATGTTTAGTTAATTTTGTTGTTTGATGCTTCTCACAGGAGGTCACAACTCCAGACCATCCAACTACGGACAAAGAAGCTAGAGAAAAGATGATGGAGAGTGGTCATCAGATGGTGGTAAGTGATCGATTACATATGTGATGTTATATATTTCATGTACATTTTGTTATAGTAATGTGCATATTGTTTGATTGTATTAATAGGTGGAGCTACATGAGCTTGAATTGTCAAAGAGGTCTACTCGATGACAGAGAGAGGATGAGTCATGGATTGGCTCTCCATCTTCACAGTCAAGCAAGGGCCACCAATTATTTCATAAAAGTCCATAGGAAACTAGTTTTGGGACATACTTTTGTATGTTACCGATGTATATTTTTGTATATATATTTGTATGGCTTTGTTTGGACATGCCTATATGGCTTTGTATGTAAACTAGATCTAATGTTCATGAAATTATGTATACGATAGTTTATATTAAATATTTAATATGATGCAATAGTTGTAGTGCTTCAAGATAAGGCATGACTTCAATAATTGTCTCTTGATATCCCTTCTTCACCCTCTACACTAATCCAAAGCATAATTTTGTCACTACTATTCACAACATATTTGGTGAGACTATCTTCCTTTTTTCCATTGTTGTGACAATTAAGGCATGACTAGGGAGTAGCTGAAAGACATCTCTTCTTAATTAAGATAGTCTTCTTCCTTATTTCACAAGCTTGTAGTATCTCATGAGTCACTTGACCCATACTTCACTAGAATAATCTTGAGGTGTGGATAGATTTTGATGCAGAGCAGGGTGGATGATCACAAACTAACTAAACAACAAGGCAAAAATAGGATTTTTAATCCCGAAGCTTCAACTCTTTATTCTAGGGCTTCTAACATGACATATGGGGTCTGCACACACAATTCCTTCATAGGTTCCTTGTAGGTCTCCAAACAGTCAAATTTGGGCATATCTTCCTAAATATTCCTCAAACCCAGAAACCAATGGGTGTTTTAGATATCCATTAAGGCATACTCAAACATATCTTGAAATCTCATAGGGGCACTTTGGACTACCACCTTTAAATTTAGACTGTCTAACTATTTTAAGGCTTAATTAGCCCACTTTTACAAAGCAACTTTGTAGAATCCTTCTACCAAAACACCAAAATCAATTCTAAAAGTCTCCACAGGTCATAAATAGACCAAATCAATAACTTTTATGGACCGAATCAACCACAAGTCCACTAAATCACCAAACCCTTGTTTTAGGCCTACTAGGCTTGCATACAATGAGGGTTTATTGAAACTACAGCCTCCACACATTTTCTCACCTTATCAACACTTCAAACATGTCAAAATAGGTCTACACATGGTTTACAAACCTTCAACCAACCTTTACCAATGCATTTTATGCAAACTCCAACTTGTAGCCATCCATCTTAAGCCAAAACTCATGAAAAACAAATAGGGTAGCAACAAAATGTTCTCAAATCTTACTTCCTACTCCAAAATCCTACCTTAACATCTAAGTGACAAGGTGTCACTATACCTCATCATTTAAACTATTTTCAGATGTCAAAAAACCAGGGTTGTGTCCATGGCTGTCTGCAACTAGGGATTCTATAGTTACCAATTTATAGCTAATCCTAATTTAAAAAGAGATTAATCTATCTGCTTGTTGAATAAATGTAATGAATGCTGGAAAACAGAATAAAATAGGAAATTTACTTAAAGCAAAGAAACAATAACATGCATCTATCTATTAAAATAGGAAACACCTTTATAAGAGAACACTGAAACAATAAAACAGTGGTACTAGCCTCCTGCTTGAGTGGTGAGAGTGAGCCCTTGCTCCACACCCTTGAGGCTGAAGGCTATAGCAGGAAATCAACACAAAAGATGATCACAACCAAATTCAGTCCAATTCATTCATTTCTACATTCATGAAAATATGGATAACACAGAACTCAGATCTCTGAGAGTCAGAATAATTTTATCATTGTATATTTCTTCTACTATTTCTGAGAGTATATATAAAAATGAGTAATGATATATCACTAAACTTATCTACCAGTCTTTCTATGAGATGACACCATCTCTTTATTGTACTTAACTATCTAACTTATGAAAAATAGCCATGCAAGAAAGGTAGACTTGAGTGGAACAGAAGTCCACTCAGAAGTCTAAGTTTAAGTCTTAATACACTTGGGCATCAAAGCCCTGAAAATAAGGATATTGGATTAGTTCAGTTCGTAACTCATGCAAAATCTTTGAAAAGATAAAACTTTAGTAGTTTAACTAATAGTTGACCCTTCACCACTCAGGTGATGCTTTGAGTGAAGTGGGGGGTATTAAGATTGCTACTGAGAGTGTCTGGTCGGCAGCTCTACTGGAAACATGCCCTGCTCTTAGGAGGCACCGGAGATAGTTGTTCCTGTCTGCAGCTCTGGAGATACTCCAGACTCTCGCAAAGCTCTAGAGAGGCATTCCCCATATCTTCAAAACTTCAGGTGTCATGGTTCTTTGGTATTGTCTCCGGAGATCATTGAAGACGATCTCCGGAGATGCACAAAATCGTTGTTCCTGGCATCTACACCTATTGATTCAAAAAGAGAGAGAAGTTCTGCATTTTTCCATCAATTCCACGCACATTAGTCACTTACTCAAAAATTCTAATCTTAAGTAATCTATCTTAATTAATCACAAAATAGAACGATCTTGCTAACTTATTTGGGTGCAGACACTAGGAAAGATGAACTGAGAGGGGAAAAAGAGAGGCAAAAAGATGTATTTCATGAGTGCAATTTGGCACTCATCACTAAGCATACCCTAATGGTACCCATTCCATCAATTTACAACCTATTCTACTGATGGAATGGGTCAACAATCCATTTTTATCACTTATAAACCCTCAAAACCATAGATTGCAGATTGTTTTCAGAAAAAAAAACTCTACAACTCTCTTCAACTTCAATGAAAATGAGCCAAACTAGTTGCAAATGAAATTAAACTTGAGTCTTTACCAAACCAAGTTGGTCTCATGTCATTCTCAGGCCGTACAAGGTCGTACAGAACTCGGGAATAGCAAAAAGCACACAAAATCATAAAAATAGGGTCTTTTTAATTGTTTTATTATATTCCAACTCTACAAAAGTCTCCTTCAAATGTTTGAAGGTATATTTAAACATTTCTCAACCTGACTAATTGGTTTCCACAATTTTTTTAACTAAACAACTATTCAACTTCCCAAATATGACAAATTTGTGAAGTTGAAAAGTAACTTTTGCAATAAAACATGACAAAGTATATTCAAACTAACCCCACATGACCCTAATTACATTTCAAATGGTCTATTATGACCTTATTACATGATATTTAGACTCAACACACCAAAAAATTAACCTAAGACCATATTTACATAAGATGACATGGTGCCCCTGCACCACCAAAACATGTTGGTTTTACAGCCTAGGACAATCGTGAGGGTTAATGATAGTCATCTAGGGACTGTCCTATGGCTATTGGTAATTCATTATTGTAACATGATAACATGATGCCAAGGGAAGACTCATTTCATGTGCCAAGTGCCTCGATCATTTGGGGTAGCAAACTACCAGCAAAGTCCCTTAAGATCCCTAAGATGAAAAAATTACCAAACTTTGATGGAGCAATTCTCAAAATTCATGGTAGATGGGAATATTTTGCTTGGACCTACAGGTGCATGTGGGGTCCATCTACAATAAACTCTCTCAGTTTTATCCAACTCTTGTCTGTTTGGCCATGTTAGAATCAAACACATTCTTGCAAAATGCTTCAGTTCCATGCAGTAGAAAGGTGCTAGGAGTGACATTTTGCATTCCATAGCTCGTGGGGCCAAACGGACTATGCCAACACATCGAGGTGGGTGGGTAAATGCCAGAGGAGGTCTCTTTTTGTGTGCCAAGTGCCCTAATTGTTTGGGGTAGCAGGCTATCGGCAAAGTCTGTTAAGATCCCTAAGATACAAAAACTGTCAAACTTTGACGGAGCAGTTCTCAAAATTTGTTGTAGCTGGGAACATTTTGTTTGGACCTACAGGTGTACATGGGGTCTATCCACAATAACCTCTCTCAGTTTTGGTCAACTCCAGTCCATTTGACTGTGCCGAAATCAAATGCATTCTTGCAAAATGCTTCAGTTTCATGCAATAGAAAGGTGCTAGGAGTGACATTTTGCATTCCATAGCTTGTGGGGTCAAATGGACTACACCAACACATCGGGGTGGGTGGGTAAATGCAAAGGGAGGTCTCATTTCATGTGCCAAGTGCCCCAATCATTCGGGGCAACAGGCTACCGGCTAAGTCCCTTAAGATCCCTAAGATGAAAAAATTGCCAAACTTTGACGGAGCAATTCTCAGAATTCGTGGCAGCTGGGAATGTTTTGTTTTGACCTACAACTACATGTGGGATCTATCTACAATAACCTCTCTAGTTTTGTTCAAGTCTTGTCCGTTTGACCGTGCCGAAATCAAACACATTCTTGCAAAATGCTTCAATTTCATGTAGTGGAAAGGTTGCAAGGTCCCATATTTTTTGTTCTGCTCATTGTGGGGCTGAACTGACTGTGCCAACATGTCGGGGTGGGCAATTAAATGGTAGGGAAGGTCTCATTTCATGTGTCAAGTGTCCCAGTCATTCTGGGTTGTAAGCTATTGACAAAGTAGAAAGTTGCTAACACTAAAATTTTGCATTCCACAGGTCTTGGGGGAGAAATGATTGTGCCAACATGTCTGAGTAGGTGGGTAAATGGTAAGGAAGGTCTCATTTCATGTGCCAAGCGTCCCAGTCATTCTGGCCTGTAAGCAACCGACACCTAGCACCTTTCATGTTTGCCGATAACTTGCAGCTCAGAATGACTGAGACACTTGGCACATGAAATGAGACCTCCCCTAGAATCTACTTACCCACCCGGACATGTTGGCGTAGTTGGTTTGGCCCCACGATGAGTAGAACAAAAAATATGGCACATAGCAACCTTTCCATTGCATGGAATTGAAGCATTTTGCAAGAATGTGTTTAATTTCGGCACGGTCAAATGGACAGGACTTGAATGAAACTGAGAGAGGTTATTTTAGACAGATCCCACACACAATTGTAGGTTAAAACAAAGTGTTCTTAGCTACCATAAATTCTGAGAACTGCTCCATCAAAGTTTGGTAGTTTTTCATCTTAGGGATCTTAAGGGACTTAGGTGGTAGCCTACTGCCCCGAATGATTGGGGCATTTGGCACACAAAATGAGACCTCCCTTGGCATTTACCTACCCACCCCAACATGTTAGTGTAGTCCGTTTGGCCCTCTGAGCTATGGAATGCAAAATGTCAATCCTAGTATCTTTATATTGCATGAAACTGGAGCATTTTGCAAGAATGCATTTGATTTCGGCACGGTCAAATGGACTGGAGTTGACCAAAACTGAGAGAGGTTATTGTGGATGGATCCCATGTGCACCTATAGGTCCAAACAAAATGTTCCCAGCTACCACGAATTTCAACAACTGCTTCGTCAAAGTTTGGCAGTTTTTGCATCTTAGGGATCTTAAGGGACTTTGCCAGTAGCCTACTGCCCCGAACGATTGGGGCACTTGGCGCATGAAATAAGACCTCCCCAGGAATTTACCCACCCACCCCAACATGTTGGCGTAATCTATTCAGCCCCACAATCTATGGAATGCAAACTGTCACTCCTAGCACCTTTCTACTGCATGGAATTGAAGCATTTTAATAAAATATGGTGTCTAATGAAATGGTTGATAAACTGAAATTGGAGAAAATACCTCATGAAATACCCTACAAAGTATCTTGGTTGAATGATGATTAGTCTATTTTGGTGAATGAACAAGCCTTAGTTGAGTTCAATAATGGTGGATATAAGGATAGCATTCTCTGTGATGTTTTGCCAATGAATTGTTGTCATTTATTACTTGGAAGACCATGGCAGTTTGATAGACATGCCATTTATGATGGAAGAAACAATATGTATCAGATTGAGAAAGATGGAAACACTTTCACATTGACTCCATTGGTAGATGATGATAAAGCATAGGGTAAGGCAGCAAAGGTAATCATGTTTGGCAAAAAAAGAGTTTGTGAAGTTTGAGGAAGATAACCTTGAAGAGTGTGCAGTCATTTGAAGGCTTGAAGATTCTAGGACAGTAAGTGTGAAGGATGATTCAGTGTTGGGAAGAAAAGATGATGAGAAGATGACACAAGCAGGTCTAGAGAAGGTCAAGGATGAATTAGTTGTAGAAGTGCAAAATAGGTTAGAAAAGCATGATGAGATTATGATAGGGACAATGCTTTGTCCATTGAATGCAAAAGAGGTCAAAGGGTAGTTAAATTCTGTCAAGACAATGGTTTCTAAACCTAATAAGATAGTGACATTAGGGGCAGAGAATCTGATGACAGAGATAAGAGAAAAAGGTGGAGTGATTAAAGGTGTTTGGAAAGGGCAAGTGAATGAGTTCAAGTATGCAACAAGAGAGAAAAAGAGAATAGTAAAAAATAAAGTGGGTAAAGGTGTGTTTGCAGGTGTGAAGGTAAGTTCTACATTAGTTTATGACAAGGGAAAGATGAGGGAACAGTCAACAGGTCAGTAGGTGAAGATGGAGCAGATTCTAGGTGGCAACAAGTCCAACAATGCAAAGCACAATGCAAGTTTTCAGTTTTTGACTTAGTGGAAAGGGCTACCATATAAAGGAGCATTTGAGGATCAGAAAGATGATGTGAAAAAGCAAGTTTTGATGCAACTCAGTCCTCAAAGGGACTTGAGAACTTTTTCAGGCTGGGTGTATGGTGCAGGGGCACCATGTTAGTCCAATCATGTAAATAAGGTCTTTTGATAAGTTTTGGTGTGTCAAGTCTTTTAATCATTCAATAAGGTCATAATAGACCATGTGTGAGTCAATTGGAGTCATTGGAGTTCATATTGTCATACTTTGTAATGTTGTCAAAATGTTGTCATGTAAAGGTGCAAAAATGCAAAATTGTGGAATACCAATGGTCATAGGAGTTCAAATGTTACTTTGGTCGGTTGAATGAATTAGTTTTACTTGGACAAGTTTAAATATACTTGAGAAACTCGATGTGAGGTTGTTGTTGGAGAATTGATTGAAATAAGCAATAAGAAACTCTATTTTTCTATGTTTTTCTGCTTATTTTGTTGCTCCAGGCCACTATACGGCCCCGTACAATTCATTCTTACTTCAAAATGCATTATAGTTGATGGATATATGAAGTAACATCATATTGGTTTTTGTTTGATTCAATTCCATTGAGATTTAAGGTTTTTTTACAAGCATTTGTCTGTAGGCAGGTTGGAAACCCTGTTTTGAGGGTTTGTAAGTGATAAAAATGGATTGTTGACCCATTCCACCGGTAGAGTAGGTTCTAAATTGGTGAAATGGGTATCATTAGGGTAGGATTAGATGTTAAGGTGGGATTTTGGAGTAGGGAGTAAGATTTCAAAACATTTTGTTGCTGCCCTATTTGTTTTTCATGAGTTTTGGCTTAAGATGGATGGCTGCAAGTTGGAGTTTGCATAAAATGCATTGGTAAAGGTTGGGTGAAGGTTTGTAAAGCATGTGCAGACCTATTTTGACATGTTTGAAGTGTTGATAAGGTGAGAAAAGGTGTGGAGGCTATAGTTTCAATAAAACCCCTTTGTGCAAGCCTAATTTGGCCTAGGTAAGGGTTTGATGATTAGATGAACTTGTGGTAGTTTCTCTAAATAAAAGTTGTTGAGTCAGTCCATTTGAGGTTTGTGGAGAATGTTGGAATAGGAATTTAGGGTTGAGAAGTTGTTTGATAAACACTTGGTTTGTAAAAGTGGCCTAATTTGGCCTTGGGGCAGCGTAGCAGCAGTGATTTGGAGGTGATGGTCCAAAGTGACCTTATGTGCTTTGGGGATATGTCAAAGAATAGGATAATGGGTGTTTGAAACACCTTTTTGTTTTTGGGTTTGAGGGGTATTCTGAGAGTTGTGCTTAGAAAACACTTTTTGCATTGCTACAAGAAGAATTAGAAAAAAATTGAGGAAATGTGCCAAGATAGGGTTTTGGAGGATGGAAGGTTGATTGAAGCATTTTGAATTATGATATTAATTAGTTTTCCTCCCTGCTTTGCATCACCATTGGCAACCAAACCCTGGGTCTTCATTAGAAATCCTTGAATGCTAATTATTGCCATTATGCTTCTTTCTTATTAATTCTTACTAATCATGGTGAGTTGGTGAAATCTTGTTATATGTCATTGGAGAGGGATCCCTAGAGTTGGAACAGTTGTTTGAGACCTTGTTGAATGTGTCTGAGGAGTTGGAACAAGAATTGGGAGACCTTGAAGCCTTTCTGATTATATTGCTACATGTTGTTTAGGAGGGCTAGTCTCAGGATTGGAGGAGAAAATATTAATAAACTTGAGGGGAATCTGTGTTATTCTTCCTTTATATGAGGATCATGACTATTTAAATTCATGACTGCATTCTCTAAGGCTTATGTTTGATGAAGAAGGGTTTTCTAGACCCTAATTTCATTAAGTGGTTTTAGGATAACTCTCTAAGGGAAGTCGTTGAGTCTTTTATGGTGCAACAAGGTTATCACACCTATACTTTGGAATATACTACCCTTGAGACAGTCCTTTCCAACCTTCTGATTGATATTGTGCAGGGTAGATCTCAGGGACAGTCACAGAGACAAGGTGCAGTCATGTTTCTTATTTAGTTAATGTGGTCCTCAATCAATGTGAGAGAGTGGGCATATTCTCTTAATGATGATGCCGAGACAGTATAATGAGGCAGTCATCAAAATACCATGAAGAAGAATGGTAATAAAATAGTCACAAGGTAAAACAATCATGCTTTGATGTTGTCATAGAGTCACGCAAAGGAGATTAGTGTTCAAACATGATTATGAGGGGTTTTAAAAGCTAGCAGAGGTCTGTCATACTTTGAGGATGGTATACCATTCCATAGAGTCACTAGAACTTAATTTTGTGTGAGTATCAAGACTATGGATAATCTATATGAAGGCTAGGGTTTGATTTCCTAGGGTAATCCATCAAACCCTAAGCCTAAATCTTTGTATTAAGATTGGTGAAGTTAATCAAGAAGACTGCCTTGAATCCTTGAGAAAGATTGTCACACCCTGACCACACAGCCCTAAATGGATGTTACTATTTATTGTGAGACTCCTTAATCTTAGAGTTATTATAGAAAGCAAGGTTGAAAGTTGTGTAAAGATGGGGAGATGTTGTTCAAGAGTAAGAAATTGATTACTTGTGGAGAAAGAAAGATTCAACACTGTCATCTACATTTTAGGCATTGTCCAAACCCACCCATTGAATACTAGTTGTTACACTATGTGCAAAGCAACTCTCTTTAACCCACTATCCTAATACAGTTTTCCAATTACCTAGCTCTAAGTCATTGCAAGTTAAGGGAATAGTATTAGCCATCCACCTTTGGTTACCTTTTATATCATTCCTACTTCAACTGCAATCACATAAGATGGATGTTATGGGTGGCCATGGTTGTCATGAGATTGAGTACAGTGACTTGGATCCAGGAGGATGATTCAAGATCATTAATATCACAATATTTTGAGAGGGGATCAAAGATATCATCATATATTTTATCTAGGTTCACAGGTTATGGAGAATTAGGAGATATTGTGGTGGAATAAACATACAATTTCATCAAAGGACTTCCGACACCTTACCAATATAGGACTGCTAAATAGGGGCAACATTGTAACAACTTTTGTGATTTGATTTACCATTAAAACCACGCATAGAATTATTCTAATAAACTTTCCAAAAGACCATCCTATGAGTTTTGGGGAGTATAGATATGTAATCAAGGTCTCTAAAGGACTGCTCCCACGTGTCTAGCTCACTAAACTTCATCACAATACTATCTAGCTGACCCCGACCTACTTGTGAGCAACATTAATGACTATCTTAAATCATTTGGACTGAAGTATTATTGCAAGAAAGGTTTTGAGTACTCCTTACACTTTCATCTAGTAATCACTGAGGGTATCAAGACCTAAGAAGTTCACAAATCCATCCTATAAACAAATTACAAGAAGAGGAATAGTCATGAGGCTCTAAAAAGGTTACTTCAGGGGTTTTAATTATAAGCAAGAGGTGAAAAGTTTGTATCAAAACAAATCAGCCAAAACAAATCAAAACAAATCAACCACCCTCATCCCCACCAAAACAAATCAACCACCATTCACTATGGAGTTATCTTGCATCAAAGCATAAAGGATATAGGAATTTTGTAAAATGTCGTAGTTGTAAGTACCCTACAAGACATGTATGCAAAGTGTGGAAGCATATACAACAAATGTTCAAACTGTTTGACACGATGCCTCAAAGAAATGTTGTCTCATGGAATGTAATGATTGCAAGATATGCACGAAATGGATTTTTTGAAAAGACTTTAGAAAATTTTGAACAAGTAAAAGCAATTGGCACGTGTAAAGACAAATTCCACAACCTTTGTGGTGCAGGGCACCATGTAAACTTCATGCCTCCATGAGGCAAACTTGTAATGTTTGAGTCTTAATCATGTTATGATTGTAATAAGGTCATATTTGGACCTTTTCTAATGCATTGAGTCATTTAATTAGGTTACTAGGGGATTATGGGATCAAGTTATTAAAAAAAATGAAAAACCTTACAAATGTTGTCAAAAATACAAAGTTTCAAAAATGCAAGAAAGTGGAATGTGAAGAGTCATTTTGTAAAGGGAAGGTTGTTGGTCGGTTGTAACTGAAGGGGTAGTTAGGAAACTATTGTAACATCTTTAAAAGAGCCTTGTGAAGGTGACAAAAAGAGAGATCAATTGTATTGTGGAGAAATTTTGATTAAAACACCCTATTTTCTGTAGATTTAATGTTTTCTTGTTGTTCTCAAGCATGGTACTGGTCCGTATAGTACTTTTAAGCTTTATTTTTGATTGGGTTTGATAAATCTTTGAATTATTTTTCAAATGAATCTGGTTTGAGTAAATTTCATTGAGTTTCAAGCTTTTTAGAGCCACTTTTCTGAGGGCAGTCCAGAAACCCTCATTTTAAGGGTTTGAGAGTCAAATAATAGCACAAATCACCATTCCACCGATGGAGACCTTTGTAAATTAGTGGAATGGGTTAAATTAGGGCATTTTCAAATCTGGTTGTCTTTGCAAATGTAGGGGAAGTCAAGTTGCATGAATTTTGTTGCTGCCCTATAGTGATCTTTCATCATTTTTTAGCATGAATGCATGGATAGAAGTTAGGGTGTGAAGAGAAGACTTTGGAATAGAGTGGGAAATTGTTTAATAAGCACGTACAGACCATTTTTGATGTGTCTAAACCTTTTTTGAAGAGTTTGGAGGTCAGAAGTGTAGAGAACTAATAAACCCTCTTGCACACAAGCCAAATTAGGCCTATAGGAATGCAGGACAGACATTTTTATGAGGTTACTTTCCAAAACAACCTGATATGAGTTTGAAGTATGTTTAAGAAGGCTTTAATGGGTTCTTGAAACTATTTTTTTTTTTTGGAGATTCAAAATGGTTTAAAAGATACACATGATTTTGCTATTTGGATTCCTATAAGCAATTTGGCCTCTTGGGTATGAGTTATGGATGAAT
The DNA here is from genome assembly GCA_027924645.1 of Cunninghamia lanceolata. Classification (NCBI taxonomy): domain Eukaryota; kingdom Viridiplantae; phylum Streptophyta; class Pinopsida; order Cupressales; family Cupressaceae; genus Cunninghamia; species Cunninghamia lanceolata. The sequence continues at coordinate 5,161,715 of BSBN01000562.1, read as the reverse complement.
TGAAGAACCGGTGTTTTAAGAGAGTCTTATAGGCTTAATCTTATCATTTTCATGATAACCAAAGTGTTCTAGGGTCTGGTGAAGAGTTTGGAACCTAATTTTCAGTTTTGGTGTCTTCTAGCCCTTTGAGAACCTTGTGTTTGTGAAGGAAACTTTGTATCTAATGTGTGAACAAGCAAAGACAAACCTTATGCTTTTGAGGAACCTTTGAAGCCCACCATACTTTACATAACTTTTCCAACATCCTCCCTATCTGTACACCAATATAGAATGTTTGGAACATCGTATGGACAACCTTCAAAGCATAAAGGATATAGGAAATTTGTCACATATTGTAATTGCAGCTGCCCTTGTAGACATGTATGCAAAGTGTGGAAGCATAGACAAGGCACATGAAATTTTTGGCATGATGCCCCAAAGAAATGTCACCTCATGAAGGCACATGAACTATATGGAAAGTGTGGAGGCATAGGTCCAAGGCACATGAACTGTTTGAAATGATGCCTCAAAGAAATGCACAGTCCCATAGAATGCAATAATTGCAAGATATGCACAAAATAGATTATTTGAAAATGATTTATAAACTTTTGAAAGAAAATGCAATTGGCATGTGTAAAACCAAATTCCTATAACGATAATTGATCATTATATTAAATATTTAATATACGTTGTCATATACATAATGTCATGAACATAACATCTAGTTTATATACAAAGCCATATAGGCATGTCCAAACAAAGCCATACAAGCATATATTCAAAAATATACATCAGTAGTTCATACAAAAGTATGTATACAAAGCCATCTAGGCATAGAAAAAATGTCCCAAAAACTAGTTTCCTATGGACTTTTATGAAATAATCGGCGGCCCTTGCTTGACTGTGAAGATGTAGAGCCAATCACTGACTCATCCTCTCTCTATTGTTGAGTAGACCTCTTTGACAGAAGTCGATCTAGCTCCACCTATTAATACAATCAAACAATATATGCACATTAATATAGAAAATGCATGAAATATGTAATCGATCACTTAGTGCCACCTGATGATCACTCTCTATCATCGTATCTCTCTCTACATCCGTACTTGGACAGACTGGAGTTGTGACCTCCTGTAAGAAGCATCAAGAAGAAAAATTAACTAAACATATAAATATCATTTATGTACATCAAATGACATGAGATAAAACAAGAAATGCAAAATTATGACATTTTCATGTTATTGGCTCATACCTCGGTCAAAGGATTTGAAGACATTATGGTTGCAGCAATGCCTATCTGCGCTAACTCATGAACATCAGGAGGAGTCTCCACTATATTCAACATCTAAAAATTGAAAGTTCAAGATTATTCAAACAAAATAAATACATAACATTATTTTTAAAATGCATAATGCTTAGAAATGGTTAAATTTACCTCCATAAAAGTGGTAGTCTGGCATCCACGGGACCAAAGAAACTGTGGAGGTGCTGGTGACTGTTGAAATCATCAAATTATCACAAAATAATATTACCATTGACATATCTACAATAATTACAATTATGTGATAAATTACATACTTGCTGACTTGACCTCCTCTCATAACCCGCCAATGGATGGCTAACAGAGGCGGGATGAAGACTCTGACCCTAGAATTTCATTGTGCAGACAATTACATACATTATTTTTTACTTATAATATAGATAATCATATAAAATTAATTACAAATTTCAAATAATAATATACTAAATCAAAACTTGTAACAAATTACTTGAGAGTCAATACCAAATGTATGATGTAAGAGATCATCACTAAAAACAAGTTCATCCAATATGTCTTGCCCCTGCATCGTAGCATCCTGCCGAGAGTCCTGTCATGCCTCCTGTGTCCCATAATCACATAGGTTCCCACATGAACTGCACAAATGTGGGGACACATGATGCCTTCTACTCACACCCTCATCAACCTGGGTAAGATCATCGGCATGCTGTGATAGAGTTTGGGTGAGAGTAGTCAATGAATGTAATGTCTCCACCTCAACACTTTCCTTCAAAGCCAAAGGGAGTGACCTACGTTCTGGCCTTGCTCGGGGTACAAGCATACGGTTTTCATCTCACTGAGCCGCAAGTCTATCTTGGGCAGAGCCACCACCTCTACCCTGGAACTCACGAATGTCAAAATAATTCAAAATCTTGTTGAGGACGAACTTGCAATAGAGTTTTCTTAAGAAATATTGTGGTACCTCATCATTGTTGCATGGGTGCTCATCGAAGACCATGTACCATCTATCCCAAAAGTTTTGGGATATTTCTTCATTCCTACACCAATGTATAGGAAACCATTTGCAACATTCTTCTAATCTTTGGCCAGCTTTGGGATTGATAAACTGTGCACATAATTGAGACTTTGTAATTTTTTCGTTCTTCACTTGTTCATATGACAACTTGTCGGCATAATATTGCTGACACCTCTCCCTATAGTCTTGGAATTCAGTGATTTGTTTTGTCACCGAATCTGTGTGGGAAATAATCTCCTCTAGTGATTTTGCAAGTGCCCTCCTACGATCAGTAGTTCCACTTGGATTTTTTAGGGTTTCAATAATAGTTTGAAGATGTTTCTTATTTTCTTCTATTATCCCTAGGTAGTGTTCTTGATTATCCCTTACATTAAAAGGAGGTGAAGGTGGGTTTTGAGGGTTTGGAGGATTTGGGGGGTTGTTTTCACCCTCCTTTGGTGGATTTAGGTTTTCTCTTTCTCCAATAACTGTAAATGCAATATAAAAACAAATCAAACATTGCAAAACTCAAAAATTGTTCTCAAACTAACAAAATCAGCCAAACCCTACCTTCTTCCTGTGTTGGAGCCTCCAAATTTGCATGACAATGTCTTTGGCGATGAGGAGGTATTGGGAATTTGTTGTTTTCTCTATTACACTTGATTCAATAGCCTTTTCTTCAATGCAATCACTCTTTTTCCTATTTTCTTTGCTACTATGAGGAGAAATGGGCGTGGCTGTGAGTGAGCATAAATGGGTTTTTTTTGCTTTTATGCAAAGCAAAATGTTGTGAGCGTGTTATAACACGCTTGCATTTTGCTTTAATTTTGGAGATGGTGGTGACTTTTTGGCCCCCCATCTCCTTGCATTTACCCCCCTAATTGAAAAGGTGTGGAGCAAATTTCAATCATCTATGACAAATGGAGATTTCATTAAAAGACTAGAAGATCCATAGCCCAAAAAGTAGTGCATAAGTTCCAAATTGATCATATCAAACTACTCCATCAAACTATGAAAGACACCTTGTATCATGGAAGGGTAACTACTTGTAAGGATCAAGTCATCAACATAAAGAACAAGTATCAAAATATCATCCACATCCATCTAAATGTAGACTATAGGGTCAAAACAATAATGGGTGAAACTAAAAATAAGTATCAAACTATCCATATTCTAATACCAAGCTCTAGGAGCTTTTTTGAGATCATAGAGTTAATTATGAAGCTTGCATACACATGAATGATATTATAAAATTCTTGGTGGTTGTTCCATATAACTCTCCTCATGAATATCACCATGCAAGAAAGCACTCTCACATCCATCTAGTAGTGAAAGCATAAGGAAATAGAGATCATCTTGGAAATAGAGAAAAGGTCAAAGTAATCAATACTCTCATCCTATGAAAATCCATTGGCCACCAAACATGTCTTATACTTGTAAATAAAACCATTAGTTGCATACTTGGTTAAGTAGACTCACATCGAACCAAATTCCTTACCTTAGTAAGAGATACAAAATCCCAAGTGTGATTCTTCATCAAAAGAGAATACTCCTCCATCATAACATCATCCCACTCTAGTGTACCTCCCACATCTAAAAATCTATGTTGATCATTTGACAAAACATGGCTCAAAATACTAACCCCAACTATTTGAGAATCTATATGATGAGGTTCTGTGGGCTCACCTACCAAAAGACTTGCCTCCCACCTAGTAGTATGAATGCAACATGGAAAATCCCGTGTAATAGGAAGTAGTGGAGCAAGATCTATAGTGACATCATCATCATCAAGGAGTAAATAATCCTCAAGATATGAAGGAGGAGGGGTGAGTGAAAGAGAAGCTATAGATGTAGGCTCCACCAAGTTGAAGCACTCATCAATCTTGGCATCCTATTGAAAAAGAACATCATGTGTAACTAGATTAGGGTAAAAGTTCAAAGTTGTGTCCCACTTCAAGTCAACTTATTAGCACTTAATTTAAGCATTTCCAACTAAAAGTCAATTTCGGTCAAACATGTGTTCTAGTTGGATTTATTGTAGCTAAAATATATCTAGGCCACAACTTTTCTAGTTGGAAGTGTCCACTAGATACATATGTAACATCACTTTGGAGCCAAATTACAAAAAAATGAAATTATTTAAAAAACTTAATGTTCTCACAACTCCTATTGACATAAATAACATTTAAAAAAATCTAAAAACACCCTTATGTAGATCTATAAGTTTATTTCTCAAAAATATAATTTTTTTAATAGTTTAATTAGTGTTTATATTTTTCTTTTAATTTTTACTAAAAGCAAGTCATTAGCACAAAAATATAAGGTTGAATGTCTTCTCAAGAAAAATATTGGAATTCATTAATTTTTTTTTGAAAAAATATGATGTAGTAGAGGAGAAATTCTTTGTTGAGATGATATAATCATTTTCTATTTTGGATAAACAATTAAAACAAAAGGTTGTGTCCCACTGAAACAATTTTATTTTCAATACACACAATTCTCAATATTTATTTAAAAATATATATTTATCGAAATGGAAAAAAACTTAATCCATGAACTAAAGTTTCAAATTATAAATGCAAAAAAAAATTCTAAGGAAATAAATGAAATTTACTACATAAAAAGGGTGTCTTGCTTAAACTCATTTTTAGCATTTTATTAGCAACTAAGTTGTAGTGTCAATTTTACAAAAACCTACATTCAAATAATTCTTTTAGTTTTAAAAAATGCAAACATAAAATACACTAAAAATTTGTATTTTATTAGTTCACATTATTTCAAAATTTAAAACATATACATCACTTTCTACTAATTCAAATTAAAAAGTTATATTAGTGTTTGTTATTTCCTTTTACAAGTGGGACACAACTTTGAACTTTAACCCATCAAATAAACAATACGCTTTCAAATCCTCATAGTATCCAACAAAAATAAGTGTTTGAGTTTTGTTCTCCATGGCTTTGCATTTATCATTATAAATAAATGTCCAAGCCTCAATACCAAAAGATTTGAATTAAGAAACATCAATCTTGATATCGGTCCAAGCTTCCTCAAGAGTCATGTTCCATACAACCTTATGAGGAATATGGTTTTGGATATAGTTGGCACAATTGACTGCCTCTACCCAAAAAGTAGGTGCCATGTCTTTGGACTAGATCATACAATTTTCCATCTCTCTCAATCTCTTGTTCTTTCTTTCAACAAAACCATTCTATTGATGTCTATAATGGACAATGTTTTGATTTATATTCCATGCTCAATTTAAAAGTCCTAAAATGAATGATTCACATACTTCCCCTTATTATATTTGCATGTCTTCTCGATAGGAAGTAAAGTCTACTTCTAAACAGATGCCTTCAAGATCTTCAAATATGCAAAAGACCTCACTCTTATATTTGAGAATGTACACCCATGTGTGGCATGAAAAATAATCTATGAAACTAAGCACTTACTTGGCCCCTGAAAAAAGGAGTGGGAAATGACATGAGGTCACTATGTACCAAATCAAGGGGAGCATTAGCACATAAAGCATTTCCTTTGGGAAAAGGTTCTTGATGATTTTTTTGAAGGGCACAACCATGACAAACACCCTATGTATAAGACACCTTGGGAATGCCTGATATCAAATTCTTTGTGCTCAACTACTATAAGTACTTATAATATAGATGCCCAAAACATTCATGCCATAGTTTTCTCAAACAACTAGAATGAGAAATGAATGATGAACCTATAAAAGAATCAAAACCATCAAATCTATACAAGCACGGACCATGATCTAAGCCTTGAATAAATTACAACCTCTAGATTCTACAAACTCTAATTACAACATCATGAGGAGAAAACTCTAGCTTCCCATCACCAAAATGATAAATATGATATATAGAAAGAATATTATTAGATATCTTGGAAACTCAGTCATGTTGGATCCCAAAACATTATTGAAGCACCCATCTAGCAGCTTAATCATGTTGGATCCCAAAACATTAATCTATGAAGAATATCCAAGTACAATCTATGGAGTGTTGCTATCTATAAGAGAAGTGAGAAGCTCATGTGAATGTGTAAGCTTTGTATTAACTTGTTCATGATACACACCTACATACATTATAATATCATATCCCTAGGTACCTAACAATCTCCTATGGAATCCATAGTGGAATAAAAGGTAAAGGAAAACACTAATATTGGGCCTTTCAACATAGAAAAAATTAAAAAATACACTCAGAATAGTTTTTATCCTTCCACAAGCTTTCAATTGTGAGAGTATAGATGTAAACTTGGCAAGACAGTCCTCAATGAAGGGATAGTCACTAGGTACAAGAGAAGATATCTCTTCTTCTAGTTGTAGTGCTTTGAATTCATTGATCGTTGTACCAAAAAAATAATTTAACTTATCCCATAATATTTATGGTGTGTTTGTGCTCAAAGTTGAGACTCCTCAAATCCCTAAAGCCAAGCAATTTCTGAGTGCCAGGGGTGTCAAACTTAGGACAAAAGCTACAACTTATGTTCCAAATGAGGCAACTAAGGCCAACATGGATAAGGTGGGTAAGACCTTCTTCTTGTTTTGGATCTACTATACCAAGGGGGGTATTCCCTAAGGTGTATGAGAAAAATGACCGTTAACAATGTGAAGCTAAACCTTGTCTCAAACCATACCCAATGCCTAGGAAACTTCAAATTCTATCACCAAGTACCTGAAAGTTGGTTTGAGGAGGACACAAGGCTATAACACCTTCATTAAGTAGATGCACAACTAAACAGAGAGTCTAAAATGATGTAATAACCCCTAATTATCATGCATTCATTTAGACATGGTTGATAGTAAAATAAAACAACACAAAAGATAAAGGACTATGAGTTTATTGTGTTTGAGTGTGTTAAAGGGAAAGGAAGGTCGACAGATAGTAGACCGATGCCTATATCTAATCAAGGTAGTAGATTCTAGACATTCAATCAAAGGAGACACAACTGTAATCAAGTTTGCTACAGAATCAAGGTATCAACACAGACTATAACTGACAATTTGTTGCATAATCTAGGCTCTATACAAACAAATAGGCAAGTAGAAGAATACATAACACAATCACTAGAATTATTTAGAGATATATGAACAATCCAAAAACCTCATACATTCCCATGAAATTGTACCTTGCAAAATCATTAAAATGGTATTTTACAATTTAAAATGATCAAATAATCATGAAGAACATTCGAATCAACAAATGTGATCAAGGTAAATTTCTAGAATACCAAAAACTTACATAGTGTTTATGGAAACATTTGAGATAATTTTCAATCTACACATTAAGTTCATTCTTTGAATATTATAGTGTCCTCTCATTTCCCTTGAGAGAAAATTTAGACAATATTACAATAAGATAGCTCTATATCCCGTTACTGAGAGAAAACCATAGTTTTTTACAAACTTTCTTTTTCCTAGTTATGCTTTACAACCCAATATTCCATCCCCCCAAACATTATTGTATACTACTATATATGTGGAATCCTCATCCCAACATGCATCTTGGTCCCAGATCTTGAATGGTCAACAGGATCCCAACTCGCCCATACTAGCTGCATCATCTTCACATGGCCATACACCTAAAAATGTACCCATTTAGACATTTTGTTCATTCCTGAGTAATGAAAATATATCCTTGAGGGGTCCACGTGAGTTTTGAGGCATATGGAATTCTTCAATCCTTCAATTAGGTTATTTTTGGATCATTAATGGTGTCCTAGGTCGTGCAAGGGACTCACTGGAATAGTAGGTGCTTTCCTAAAGAATCCATGGGGTTTTAGGTTTTTAGGGAATAGGTAGACCCACATACATGTGAAAAGGGTAGGCCAGGATTTGGGGTCTAGGAGGGACCAAGGACAAGGGAAAAGGGAACACGAGATTCCAGGGAATCAGGATCAAGAATAGGAAGTGGATAGGGACCAGGAACTGGGGATTGATGTTTTAAGGGATCTTGGAATCTCAAACCAAAGGTCGAAGGGAGTGAGGAACTGGGGTTTTGGGGATCTTGGAACCAGATTCCAAGAACCTCCGGGTTCCCAAAAATTTGAAAAGGTAGAGGAAGGCGAGGAATTTGGAGCTTTCAAGAAAATTGGAACTCTAGGACCAAGAGGAAAGTATGGGAAACCAAGAAAGTAGGGAACCCAGGGTAATGAGGGCAAAGTTCCAAGGTCCCAAGAAAACTTGAAACCCGCAAAAGATAAAGATGCAAAGGAAAAGCCTGACACTTAGAAGATTTTTGACTCCACCAGGTTGACTTCATGTTGATCTCATCACTACCACCATATAAACCTAAAAGAACATGTGACCGAGGATCGAGATCTAGGAGGAATTAGGGACCAGAGGACCAAAAGGTCATGGACGGGGAAAAATCTCAGGCCTGGGACATCCTCTGTTCCAACAAAACTTGAAAACTTGGGAAGGCGCAAAAAATGGCTAAGGGCCAGACTTGGATTTTATTTGGATTTTTGGCAGCTCTAGGACACGATCAAGGCATGAGGAAGGAGCAAAACTACAATGCAACACATAACTTAGGATTTTTTTCAATTTTTTAATAAGGGTGCCAACATTGACTCTAGTTGGAGACGTGTGCCTCTTGCAAGCACATCAATAATCTAGCTTATCTATGGGTTGCAAAACAAAAAGGAGGGCAAAGCAAGGGCAAGACTAAAATAATGGGAAAAGGGCAACAACAACAAAATATCCCAACACATGCAAAAGAAAGGGTATATACAAGGACAAAATGACAACATACCATTAAGAGAAAAAGTGCTTGAGGTGCTGGCCATGGACTGTCAGCTCCGTGAACTCTCCATCCAAACTCTTGAGATAAAATGTGTTTTGACCATATTTGTCAACAATTTGATAGGGATCAACCCACAAGGCCTTAAAATTTCCCTGCTTGCCCTTATCTTCAGATCTAGAATTCCACGTGAGGACCAATTCACCAACTTGGAAGCCTCTCTGAACTGCCTTCTTTTCAAATAGGTGCTTGACCTTCTGTTGCTATAACAAGTTTCTTGCATCCACTCAAAGCTCTCGCTCTTCCCAAACTGCATCCAAGTGCCAAGGACTAGCAATATAATAACCTTCTGCAAGGAATCTGCAGCAATGAATCTATAATTCATGGCATATATATTGTTGGTGGAGATAAAATGGAAAGACAGCAGCGGGACTGCAAAAATGGCTACGAAACGGTTTATTCCAGAGCACTGATCAGGAGTAAAAATCTTCCACCATTTTACAGACCCATATGCCAGAATCATTGGCCAGATACAGTGGTACCACCGTGCTGAGTACATTTTACAGGTCCTTCGCATTAGTCATTTTTCACTTCAACAAGAAACAATTTTTTTGTGAGATTGAAAAGCTTATCTGTGCATATATTTTTCAAATCAACCTTTCAGATCACACTTCATAACCCATCATAAGAAAAACTGACTACCTAGAACAGCATTCAAAATTTGGCCAAACAGAAACACAATTATATATGCATATGTTGTTCACACTATAGCAACCAGTGTGCCTGCTTACAATTCTTGTCTTGGTTCATACTTCATACAGAAACAATCCTTCCTTACCTTATCTAGTATACAGAATAATCACCGCCCTTGAAAATGCAACATTCCTTGAAGGCTCAATTTCTTTATGTAGCTGCTGTGAGCTTAAGAAGTCACAAGATAAAACAGATAGATATTTGATGAAGGCAACGAATGGAGGAATGCTTTTTCCTATAGCAGATCCGATTCCCAGGGGTGTGGAATTGAGTTTTCATCTACAATCTACTTGTGTTGGACCGGTCTATTCCATGCCCAACACATAGCAAAATCACAGAACTAAAACGCTAACGAATTATACCAAACTGCCAGCAACTTCTTATAGGAGAGATGCTTCGTAGTCCTTTTTGGTCACCAAATACCAAGGTTATACATTTTCATTTTGGTGAGCCAAATCCGTTTATTGACTCTTCCCCATGAGCGAACACCAAAATGGCCCAAAATGACTAGGGTAGGGAACTCCCAAACCCTAAAACAATTTAAAGTGAATCAACCCTAGTCACACATTACATAATTAATAGGGAGACGATTTCAAATTATTATCCAAGTTTTCTTACCACAAAGATTATTTAATAATTTTTTTCAAGTTTAATAAAAACATTATCTTTTTCACTCCCTATATAAGGGGTTTCAATATCAATAGGTTTGACATATTTGTCTAAATTAATATTTAAATCGTGGTGTACATGTTCCATGGTCTCTACATTAGTGTTTAAATTATTGTTTATGTTATTAAAATTTATAGTGTTTTGTTAGAATAATTTATTTCAACATCAATATATCCACATTCATTTAAGATAAGTGTGTTAATTGTCTCATTGAGTACATTTGAAGACTTACCAAGTGACTCATTTCCACAATCACCATTTCCATATTCTTTTCTTCCACATTTATCATTTATACTTTTGCATTTTCTACATTCACGTCTTCTATGTTCATATCTTCAATGTTCTCCTCTTTAATGTTCACTTATTTTACAATCACCAAATTGGATGCTTCAACATTCTTCATTTATTAAATCCTCTCTCTAATATCTCTTTGTCATTTGCCTCCTCTTTATGTGTTCCATTTCTTCAGGTGTCAAGACCTTCCTTTTTAGGTCTATTTGATCCCATAATTACCAAATAATTTTGATAAAATTTAACAATTGAATGGCCAAAAGATCTCTAAAATAGATCCACACATTGAACTCTCTAAAATATAAATAAATCTAGGTCCTTTGTTGAATATCACTTTTCAAAGTAGTGGTTGAAAGCCCCTTTTAAAAATGATGCATGAAATCCTTTAAAAAAATGATTATTGTACTTTTAAGATTCCTTTTGAAAATGATATTTGTGCTTGATTCCTTTAAAAAATGGTGCTTATGATTGAATCCCTTTCAAAATTGAATCTTAGATAATTCGATATTCCTTCTACTAATGGTGCTCAAGAAAAAAATTGCAAAAAATTAATAGAATAATGCTTTAAAAAGATCTAGAAGAGATATTAGAATAAAAAATTGCATATACAATGGTTGTTGATTTTTTAATTAAAAATATAGTAGAATACTCTACTTGTATTACACTATCCTAAACATAGGTGTGCAATGACTATATTAAATATAGGTACCCATTACTAATGGGTTTTCGTTATATAAACATGTATTCGATATAAAAATAACAAATAACCATTTATAGCAAATACACATTACTTTCAATTTAAAAAATTCCCCCACAATTTTGTATTGGTTTTAGGCTAAAAAATGACCCTAAGCCTTGGATTTGCAAGTACAATATCATAGTAGCATCTATTAGTAAAATTAACTTCGACAATATGTTTGATGAGTTTATTTTAAATATTTTTTGATGAAATTGAAACCTATTATAGTGAGAATGTCTAGTTTTTAAATATGTAATTTTTTAAAACTTTAAACCTATTTTCTATTTATTTATTAATTTTTAAATACAAAGTCTCATAAACTTTAAATGACATATATTACTATTTATTAATCTTTTTATTTTAAGATTTTCAAAAAATTAAGTGTGATCAATCTAGATATCATTCTTTACACACTAAAAAAGAAGATTTCATGTTACAATTATTTTAGGTCAAATTATGTGGGTTGTACATGAGGTCTTTTAAATTTATACCTTAATCCCACTAAATAATTAATTAAATATATATTTGATAAAAAAACTACAAAAAATAGAAACACAATGGAGGGGAGCCCTCCCTTACAACACCATGAGAATCGAGCTACCTGGAATGTTAGGGGCCTGAACGCCCCTAACAAAAGACACTTGGTAAAGCGTCAACTATAATATCTGAACTCATACATTATATTGCTCCAAGAAATAAAACTCAAGGATGATGAAGCGAAAGTATTCCTTTCTCATTGTGCTGGATGGGCTGACAACTTTGTGCCTGCATCTAGTGCTTCGAGGGGATTGGGGATCCATTGGAGACCTAGCAGGATTCACATGGAGATGTTTTTGATGGACTCAAGTTGGATGACGACAAAGGTTCATTGCCTTCAATCCAGGCTATCCTTCCATATTTTCAACATCTATGGGCCCATCAAAATGAATGAGAAAGCTAAGGTATGGGAAAGTATACTTAATTTTATTACTGCATCTAGTTTGGAGCTTTACATTTTAGGTGGCGATATCAACATTGTTCTATCCAACTTGGAAGAAAGAGAGGGAAAATCCCATGTTAGTAGAGCTCAAAAAGACTTCCAAGACTTTGTCAACTCCTTGGGCCTTGTGGAGTCCATTCCAAAGAATGGGAGCTACACTTGGACAAATAGAAGGCAGGGATTTAACAACATTGTCAAAAGACTGGATCGGTTCCTATACTGCCCTAATTGGATGAATGAACCCTTAATTCTAGAATTCTCCATCACCCCTATTTTTGGCTCTGATCACTATCCAGTTATCCTCTCAATAAAAAATGATCATGCCCCTGTGAAATGCCCATTTAAGTTCAATATGATGTGGCTTAGACATGAGTCTCTCCATTGACTTGTTGCAAAATGGTGGAATGAGGTGCATTTTTAGAAAGGATCCAAGATGTTTATGATGTTCAAAAGGCTCATTTCCATCAAAAATCACCTCAGGGAATGGAACATGACAACCTTCAAAAACAAACCTTTAAAGAAAAAGAGAGAATTGAGAATGAACAAGCTACTCTAAATGAAACAATCCTAGAACATGTGATGTTGTAGGCAAAATATGAAAAAGAGAAGGAGTTGCTAAATGAATACCATGAGATTCTATGACAGGAAGAAGTTTACTGGCAATCAAAATCTAAGGAGACATGGCTAAAGCAAGGAGACTTGAACACAAAATACTTCCATAATTCAACTAAACCAAGAAGGGTCCAAAATAGAATCTCTTCCCTTAATCTTGAGGATGGATCTACCATTTAAAATCCAATTGACATTCAAAACAAAGTTGTGAGGTACTTCCAAGACTTACTTGCATGTACAAAGGCCTCCAATGTCTAGTGTCAGAACTTCTTCCTGGATCTCATTCCCAATTATGTAAGCAAAGCTAAAAATTAGATGCTATGTGCCCCTACAACTTTAGAAGAAGTTAAGAATGCAATCTTCCAAATGCAACTAGATAAGGCCCCGAGGCTGGATGGATTCCTTGTGGGATTCTTTCAACAATTTTGAGACATCTTAGGGAATGATGTCTAGGAAATGGTGGAGGAATCAAGGACTTCCAAACAAATCATGAAGGATTTGAACTCTGCACGCATTGCCCTTATTCCTAAGAAAAATGATGCAGATTCTCTATCTAAATTCAGGCTGATTTCATTTTGCAATATCTCCTACGTAATTATCTCTAAGGTAATGGAAAACAAATTTGAAGTTAGTTATGTTGAACCTTGTCTTTGAATATCAAAGTGGTTTCACTCCTGGAAGCACTCTAACAGATGGTATAATCATTTCTCATGAAGCAATCCACTCTATCTGTGCCTCCAATCAATTAGGCATGACCTAATTAAACTAGACATAAGAAAATCCTATGATCACATAGACTGGCATTTTCTCCTCTCTATTATGAACAAATTTGGATTCAACCCACATTGGTTGTAACGGGTATACAGTTGCATCTCAACAGTCAAATACTTAATTTTGGTTAATGGCGCTAGCCCTATGGGTTTTTTTGAGTTGACTAGAGGTCTCCACCAAGGTGACCCTTTGTCACCTTTCCTCTTCGTCATCATGGCTGAAGACTTAGGGTTGGCTAGCAAGGCCCAAACCGCTAATGGGAAATGGAATGGAGTCCACATAGCAGATGACTTTCCCCCATTTCTCATCAACAATTCGTCGATTACACCATTCTCTACGGTGTGTCTTGTTTGGGGGAAGATGGTCCTATAAAAGAAAATTTGGAAATATATATTCAGGAATTCGGACAATGCATCAACAAGCATAAATCCTACATATACTTTTTCAACATGAAAAATAGTGTTTTAAAAGGAGAATTGCATCCATGCTAGAATACAACATTGAGTCTTTTCTCAAAAAATACCTTGGTGTCCCTCTATTTAAAGGTGCCATGAGATCAAGTCTTTGGGAATAAACTATTGAGAAGTGTCACACCAAGGTAGCTGTTTGGAAATGAAAATGGCTCACAATGGCCTAGAAAATCACTATGGTAAAATCTATGCTCTCTGCAATTCCAATATACATGCTCTCTAGTATGCACATCATGGGGAAGCCAAATAATTTACTAGAAGGTATCCTCAAGAAATTTTTGTGGGAAGGCTCGGAGGAAACCAAAATAATTCCCCTCATTAGCTTGGAAACAACATGTAATGAAAAGAGTGATGGCAAACTTGATTTTAGGTGAATCAAGTTATAGAACTATTCATTTGGAGCTAAACTAATCTAGAAGATGTATGAGGATACCGATGCTCATTGGTGTTGGCTACTACAAAGCAAATATTTGGACAACACTAACCCCCACAAAATTTTAACAACCCTAAATCCTTTGAGGGCTTCACATATTTGGAATTTCCTTGTTCAATGTCACCCCATCATTATAAACCATTTGTCATGGGCCATTAACAATGGTCACTCGACCTCTTTCTATTGCAAGTATGGGCCTAACCGGTGTTGTCATTGATGTCAACATACTCCTGTTGCATTGATGTCAAGGATTGGATGAGTTGTGTGCTGAGGATATTGAGAAAATTAGTCCTATCAAAAATAGAGAAGAACAGTGAAGACAGTGAAGCTCTATGAAGTAAAGATCCCAACAAGATGAAGATCAAAGAATGCGCATCAATGGGTTTGTATATATGTGTCTGAAGATGATCCAGTCAAGATTTGAGAGGTCCGCATGAAAATGTGGAGTAGTTATGGCCATGAGAGTAAAACCGGTTCTGGCAACTGTTCAGAGGTGACAGAGTGACACAAATAGGTCCGGTGAGATCCAGAAATACAATATCATGTTATACGGATTTGGTGGCATGTTTGGGAGGATAATTCAAATTAACAACTCAATTGGTTCGTGGTTTGGAGGTCCACAAGCAATCCTTCTAATTTGACAGTGATGATCGATTGTGTTCTTGAGGTTCCGGATGAAGATGTGAATGATTACAATAAGCAGAAGTGGTGTGGATGTTCTTGGTGATTCAAGCAAGCTTGTGGGGGTCTCTAGATTGTGTCTAGTTCGTGTTGGCAGTTTGCATTGAAGATTGAGCTCGTAATTGAAAATTTACCTTCGGGTGATGATGTTTTTCCTAGTCTTGGCTGGCTGGATGATTTGCACATGTTGTGGATGATCTTGAAGATGTTTTGCAAAGCATGGCATGTTCCTCTAAGAAGTTTAAAGTCCCAGCTATGTGTGGCCGACAGTGTAGTGATGTGCATGAAGTTTTTGTAATAAGTCAAGTTGTATTTTTGTAATTGCTCTGTAATAAAATAAGTGTATGTTGTGCCGACTTTGGGGTAAAAGCAAGAAGTTGGGTCCACATATAGGGGAAGTTTCGTGGAAAAAAAAATTTCCGGCAGGAACGGGTACCCATTTAGGAACGGGTACCCATTTTATTTTTTACTATTTTTAGAAACGGGTACCCGTTATAGAATGGGTACTCATTTTAAAACGGATACTCATTTTGTTTTTTATTATTTTTTAGAACGGGTACCCGTTTCTAAAATTTTGAATTTCACACCCATGCTTTTGGTTTCATTTTAGGCTCGAGAAAGACATGGGTAGCCGACCTTGAGCCTTGGCCCTGCAAGTATTTCTCTAAGTACAGAACCAGAGGAAAGACTGACTTCACCTATATGGCTGATGACATTTTTTTCTAAATTTTTTTACGAAATTAAAACCCATTACAGATCATAGTGTCTAGTTTTCAAATATGTAATTTTTTTAGATTGGACTTGTTTTTCTATTTATTATTTAATTTATGAGCAAACTGGTCCAAAAACTTGAAATGACAGGTGTTTGTATTTTTTTAATAACTTTTAATTTTTAAATTTAAAAAAAAAATTATGTCATCAATCGACACATCATTCTTTACACAACAAAAAAAAAATTAATTGTATGATTTTTTTTGCTCAAATTATGTTGGTCGTACATGAGGGGTTTTCAAAAGTAGCAATTAGGCCTAATAAAAAATTAATAAAAAAAATTATTTGGAAAAAAATTATAAAAAAATATCCTTATCAAACTTCACTATACTACACATCTTTTCCCAAAAGGATTTTGAAAAATAATTTTATTTAGGTCAAATTATGTTGGTCGTACACGTGCATGGTATGGTTAAAAAAAAGTGACTTTTAAATAGTGGTTTTTAGAAATGCCTATTGAAAATCAGTTTCTATCATCTGGGTATTGAAAAAAATTACATATTTGGAAACTAGACTCCGAGTACTACATTTTATATTTAGTGACTTTTTTAAAGATTCCATCTCTAAGTGCTTCAAATTTTAAGGTCAAATGTGACAAATTTTGAAAATTAGGGAAAACACTTCCACTTTTTGGCCAAAAAGTGGACCCAACTTCTTGCACTGACCCTTTGATGATCATTCCAAAGTCGATGTCATGTATAAGAATTGCGAAGTCATTCAAATGCATCCTCGGTGATGATGAAAAGGTGGTAGTGAAGAGGAGTACAAGGCAGAGCAGAGGTATTGAGCTTAAATAGAACTAACTCAAGCATAGTGAAGATGCTAATATCCAGTTCAAGTATGTAATACTCATATTCTTTTGTAGACAATGTGTCTCATATAGGCAGTGGGCCTCTTGTGAGTAGTGTGCTCAGGCAGTGAGCCCTAACTAGAAAGTGCCATTTTATTCTTCTTATTCTTTTAACAGAGAATACAATCTTGGGTTAGTCACCCCGTGGTTTTTCCCTTAACCGGGTTTTCCATGTTAAAATCTTGGTGTTATATGTGTTAAATTTGTTTCTGCTCTTGAATTATTGCATTGTGCTTCCATGATTGAATCATTGATATGCTATTGAAATATAAGAAGGATTTAAAGTAAATAAGGAATAGGATTTTGGTGACAACTGATTCACCCCCCCTCTCAGTTGTCTGTCCTAAATCCAACAATTGGTATAAGAGCCAAGTTCCTCTAGAAGAAGCTTAATCGCTTGAGGAGATCCAGGATGTCGTCCTACAAGAAGGACAGTCCAAGGTTTGATGGAACAAACTACACTCTTTGGAAGAGCTGCATGGAATGTCACTTACAATGCATGGGAAATCAGTATTGGAACATAACTACAACTAAATATGTTCCCCCAAAGAATGGTCCAACAACTATGGATGAAGTCAGAGATGCAGAAAATAATCTTCGAGCTAAAGAAGCCCTACTGAGTGCCTTGACTGATTCAGAGCTAACAAATGTTATGGATTTGAAAACTGCTTATGAAATTTGGACAACGCTGGAAAATCTTTATGAAGGAGACAAATATGTTAAGTGTGCCAAGCTACAAAGTCTGAAAGGAAAGTTTGAAAACTTGAAGATGAGTGAAGATGAGAATATCACTTCATCTATGTCAAAAGTAAATAAGCTTGTATGTGGCATTAGATGTGCTGGTGGAATATTGGATGAAGATGAGATTGTTGCCAAAGTTCTCAAATCTCTACCTCCTGCTTACAAACACAAAGCTACTGCTATTGAGGAAATTAGATCTTTAACAACTATTACAAGGGATCAATTGGTTGGTAAGATATCTGCATTTGAGTTGGCTAAGTTTGGTGATGCACTTCCCAAGACTGAATTTGCATTCAAAGCTAGTGCCTTTACAAAAGGCAAATAGAGATATGATCCAGGAGAAAGTTCCTCAAGGAAATCAACATGGTATGATAAAGCAAGAAAAGATCTGGAAGAAGATGAGTTAGAAGCTAAACAACTTGAAGCCCTTATTGCAAAGAGACTGCCAAGAGGATCCGATAAGTATGAAGGAAAATTACCTTTCAAATGCTTTGTCTGCAATAAGATTGGTCATTTTGCCTCAAGATATCTGGAAAGGTCTTCAAGGCCAAACCCTAATAGATCAAGGTTTCAAAAGAAATGTTACTATGTTCAAGAAGATGATGATGGAGTAACAGATGATGAATCTGAGATAGGAAACAAACTCAGAAGTGACTGGGTGTTTATTGCCATCAAAGAAGAAGATCCAATGTCTATTGAATTTGCCAATCATAAGATGATAGAAAGTGCTTTAGCTGCTCAGGTTGAAGAAAAGGATGAATGGGTTATTGATAGTGGATGCTCTCACCATATGACTGGTGACAAGAGTAAATTCTTAAGCCTGGAAAAATATGAAGGTGGAGTTGTAAAGTTTGGAGATAATTCTACTAGCAGAATTAGAGGTAGAGGAACCATTTCTTTTGATGGAAAGAACAAAACTAGTGATGTTCTGTATGTTGAAGATCTGAAACATATTCTTCTCAGTGTTGGACAGTTGGTGGACAAAAGCTATGATCTTTGATTCAAAAATGGGAAATGCAAGATCTTTGAAAGCTCTGGAACTAAGATTGCATCCGGTACACAAAGAAAAGGTAACATCTTTCACTTGGTTGATACTGGCAAAAGTTGCTTATTTGTTCAAATTGATCAGAGTTGGTTGTGGCATAGGAGAATGTGTCATGTGAATTTTGATAATATCATCAAGATAAGCAACACTCAGCCTGTAAGAGATCTTCCAAGACTGGTGAAACCTACTAATAGTTTGTGCAAAGAATGTCAGTTGGGCAAGCGGAACAAAGTCACATTCAAAAGTAAGGAACAATCTTCAACCAGATTGTTAGACTTGGTGCACACTGATCTCTGTGGTCCGGCAAGAATTAGGAGCCTCCAAGGAGATAGGTATTTCATGTTGCTGATTGATGACCACTCCCAGATGATGTGGGTGACTTTCTTGAAAGAGAAATCTGAAGCACTTGAGAAGTTCAAAATATTCAAGGCTATGGTAGAAAATGAAACTAGCATAAACATAAAATGTCTCAGGTCTGATAGAGGTGGAGAATTCACATCTGGTGAGTTCATATCATTCTGTGAGAAACATGGGATAAAGAGACAATTAGTTGCTCCAAGGACTCCACAACAGAATGGAGTAGTCGAGAGAAAGAACCAGACCATCCAGGAAGCATCTAGGACCATGGTGATGGAAGAAAATGTTCCTCAGATCTATTGGAGAGAAGTTGTAAGCACTGCTATCTATACTCTTAATCGAGTACAAATCAGAGGCAATACTGGTAAGACCCCTAATGAACTGGGGTTTGGCATCACTCCTATGAAGTATTTCAGAGTCTTTGGTAGTAAATGCTATATCAAAAGAGATGAAGACCTTGGCAAGTTTGATGCTAGAAGTGATGAAAGAATATTGTTGGGATATTCTACTCAAAGCAAAGCATACCGGTGTTATAACAAGAGATTGAGAAATATTGTAGAAAGTACAAATGTGAAGGTTGATGAAGGCGTGGAAAGTCCCTCAAGGTATTATGAAGCAGATGATTAGAATGATGTCTCAAACCAAGGAGAACAAGTCCCAACTCTAATTCAAATTCAGACTGATCCAGAGAATCCTGAAATACAAGAAGAAGAGACAACTTTGGATGAACCTGTTCAAGAATTAGAAGTGCAAGAGAATCCCAAAACTCCCAGGTATGTAAAACTGAATCATTCTAAAGATCAGATCATAGGAGATAGAAGCAAAGGTGTTCAAACAAGAAGAAAAATTGCTCAAGATTTAGTGAAGTATTGTTTGATTTCAAAGATTGAACCAAAAACAGTAAGTGAAGCATGCAATGATGAAAGCTAGGTTAAAGCAATGGAGGAAGAATTGATGCAGATTGAAAAGAATCACACTTGGGATCTTGTTCCTAGACCTAAGGACAAAAATATGATTGGGACTAAGTGGATCTTCCAGAATAAACTGAATGAAGATGGTGAAGTAGTAAGAAACAAAGACCGATTGGTCTGTAAGGGTTATTCTGAAGTAGAAGGAATTGACTTTGAAGAAACTTTTGCTTCGGTGGCAAGAATTGAAGCAGTTAGATTATTTCTTGCCTTTACTGCCTTCAAAGATTTCAAGGTATATCAGATGGATGTCAAGTCTGATTTCCTAAATGGTGATTTGGAAGAAGAGGTATACATTGAACAACCGGATGGATTTCAATTGTCTGATCATGGAGATATGGTTTGCAAGTTGAAGAAGGCATTGTATGGACTCAAACAAGCCCCAAGAGCCTGGTATGAAAGATTGGACAAACATCTTTTGAAGATTGGTTTCAACAAAGGCACTGCTAACAGTAATCAATATTTTAAGATTGATCATGAAAATATTCTGATTGTTGAGGTATTTGTTGATGATATCATTTTTGGAGGGAAAGATATTATGTGCAAGACTTTTGCAAATCAAATGCAAAGTAGATTTGAGATGTCTATGTTTGGAGAAATGGATTTCTTCTTGAGTCTGCAAATCACTCAATCAAAGAAAGGAATCTTCATATCACAGATAAAATATGTGAAAGAATTGTTGAAGAAATTTGGGATGGAAGATTCAAATCCAATGAATACTCCCATGGCAACTAGATATAAGCTAAGTAAAGATGATGAATCTCCTAAGGCTAATCAGAAAAAGCATAGGTCAATGATTGGAGGACTGCTCTACCTTACTCAAACTAGGCCTAATATTATGAATGTTGTTGGTCTTGTTGCTAGATTTCAAGCTGATCCTAGAGAGTCTCATGTCATGGCAATTAAGAGAATTCTCAGATATCTGAAGGGAATAGTTGAGTATAGATTATGGTATCCTAAGGATCATGATTTCTCTCTTCATGCATATACAGATACTAATTGGGCAGGAGATGTGGATGACCGGAAGAGTACCAGTGGTGGTGCATTCTTTTTGGGAAAAAGATTAGTTTCTTGGCTAAGCAAGAAACAAGAGGCAATATCTCTATCCACTGCTA
This sequence comes from Cunninghamia lanceolata, assembly GCA_027924645.1. NCBI lineage: Eukaryota > Viridiplantae > Streptophyta > Pinopsida > Cupressales > Cupressaceae > Cunninghamia > Cunninghamia lanceolata. The sequence continues at coordinate 5,140,454 of BSBN01000562.1, read as the reverse complement.
AAGCAGAGTATATTGTAGCAGCAGGTAGCTACACTCAAGTATTGTGGATGAAGCAAATGCTAAGAGATATCAGAGTGGAGTATGATGAACCTATCATAATCTTCTGTGATAATTCAAGTGCAATAAACATATCAAAAAATCTAGTGTTGCATTCAAAGACAAAACATATATCCATCAAGTTCCACTTTTTAAGAGAGCAAGTGAACAAGAATGAAGTCAGATTGGAGTTTGTGCCCTCAAAAGATCAGATTGCAGATGTTTTTACTAAACCTCTACCTAAGGACTCTTTTGAGTATCTCAGGGAGAAGTTAGGGGTTATTACCCCTCTGGTTCTGAATTAAGGTGCACTAATGTGCATCAGTCCATTGGATCCCACAGTCATATCTTGTGATCTGGATTGATGTTAGGAGGCTGCTACTCAGGGGGAGTAGTCAGTATGATTCTTAAGTATAAGAAGTAGTTGCAAGTATGTGCCCTTTGCCATTGATGTCAAAGGGGGAGAGAAGACATGTGAAAAACAAAATGTGAAAAACAAAAAGTAGTTGTTGATCAAAGGGGGAGTAGTAAAGGAAGAGAAGACATGTGAATGGTTGTTGTTGATAGGGGGAGCTATGTCAGTCAATGAGGAGAAGTTCTTGTCTTGATGGTTAAAATAGTTTTTCACATTATATGTTGCCATCAATGACAAAGGGGGAGATTGTTGCAAGTATGGGCCTAATCAGTGTTTTCATTGATGTCAACATACTCTTGTTGCATTGATGTCAAGGATTGGATGAGTTGTGTGCTAAGGATATTGAGAAAATTAGTCCTCTCAGAAACAGAGAAGAACAATGAAGACAGTGAAGCTCTATGAAGTAATGATCCCAGCTAGATGAAGATCAGAGAATATGCATCAAAGGGTTTGTATATATGTGTCTGAAGATGATCCAATCAAGATTTGAGAGGTCTGCATGAAAATGTGGAGGAGTTATGGCCATGAGAGTAAAATTGGTTTTGGCAACTGTTCATGGGTGACATAGTGACACAAATAGGTCCGGTGAGATCCAGAAATACAATATCATGTTCTGCGGATCTGGTGGCATGTTTGGGAGGATAATTTGAAGTAACAACTCAATTGGTTTGTGGTTTGGAGGTCCACAAGCAATCCTTCTAATTTGACAGTGATGACCGACTCTATTCTTGAGGTTCCAGATGAAGATACGAATGATTACAGTAAGCAGAAGTGGTGCGGATGTTCTTGGTGATTCAAGCAAGCTTGTGGGGGACTCTAGATTGTGTCCAGTTCGTGTTGGTAGTTTACATTGAAGATTGAGCTCGTAATTGAAAATTTACCTTTGGGTGATGGTGTTCTTCCTAGTCTTGGCCGACCGGATGATTTGCACATGTTGCGGATGATCTTGAAGATGTTTTGTGAAGCATGGTGTGTTCCTCTAAGAAGATTAAAGTCCCAGCTATGTGTGGCCAACAGTGTAGTGATGTGCATGAAGTTTTTGTAATAAGTCAAGTTATATTTTGTAATTGCTCTGTAATAAAATGAGTTTATGTTGTGCCGAGTTTGATGATCATTCCAAAGTCGATGTCATGTATAAATAAGAATTGTGAAGTCATTCAAATGCATCCTTGATGATGATGAAAAGGTGGTAGTGAAGAAGAGCAAAAATCAGAGTAGAGGTATTGAGCTTAAATGGAACTGACTCAAGCATAGTGAAGATGCTAATCTCTAGTTCAAGTATGTAATACTCATATTATTCTGTAGACAGTGTGTCTCTTGTAGGCAGTGGGCCTCTTGTGAGTAGTGTGCTCAGGCAGTGAGCCCTAACTAGCAAGTGCCATTTTATTCTTCTTATTCTTTTAACAGAGAATACAATCTTGGGTTAGTCACCCCGTGGTTTTTTCCTTAATCGAGTTTTCCATGTTAAAATCTTGGTGTTATATGTGTTAAATTTGTTTCTGCTCTTGAATTATTGCATTGTGCTTCCATGATTGAATCATTGATATGTTGTTGAAATATAAGAAGGATTTAAAGTAAATAAGGAACAGGATTTTGGTGACAACTAATTCACCCCCCTCTCAATTGTCTGTCCTAAATCCAACACTTTCTAGACGGACTTGTGGAATGTGTTCCCACTGCTAGAGGATGACCCACAACTTCATCTCATCATGGAGATTCTCACAGATACTTGGGGATCACATTTAGTGGATTATCTTACCCCTCTCAAGAATGGCTCCTCCATATGGAAATGGAAAGACATTGATGCGGTTCAGGCGCCTAATGATTAGAAACTTATATTGAAGTAGGTCCTTTCTTCAAGAGACATCTTCATAAATTAGAAAGAGGACTGCATTATTTGGATGGGGGAAAATTCTGGCTCATACTCAGTCGAGTTAGGGTATACAATCTAGAAGACCATCATAACCAAGGATGACTGGCCATCAAAGCTCTATTTGAGCCAATGGTGTCTCCCTAATGTGGAGGCATTTGCTTGGATTTCCCTACACAAGAGAGAACTAACCAGGGACTGCCTGAAGACCATAATAATTTTAGGGCCATCCAGATGTGTACTACGTAAAAATGAAGAAGATAGCATGAATCACCTTTTTCTGAACTGTGAATTTGCTAGCAAATGTTGGAATTGGTTTCTCAATTGTCTTGGTTGGTCTAGTGGGATGCCTAATGACATTATCGATATTTTTGTAGTTTTCTAAAGTGGAGAAACTCCCTATGGGAAGGAATTTGGATAGCTGGTCCTTCTCTAATTCTGTGGCACATATGGAGAGAATGTAACTGCAGGATATTCAGAGATACATAACTATCGGTTAAGAGTGTCTTGAAGAAAATGGAAGAAAGCATCTATGAAATAGTCATGGCCAAACCAAGATTCTCAAATGCATGCCCCAAACCATTTACTATCTAGGATGAATCTATCATGAGGAAGTGGAATCTACTCAAGGCTTCTCCCTCATACGTTGTATGTAGCCCATATATACCTAAGAAGATTAGGTGTGAATCAGTAAAGTGGCATCCACCCCCAAGTGGAAGATTAAAATTGAAATTTGATAGTGCTGCCAAAGGTAACCCTGGGATTTTCAGTGCGGGGCGCATTCTTAGAGATGAAAGGGGTACATTAATTTGGGCCTTGTCAAAGAAGCTGATACTAGGAACTAACAATGAAGTGAAGTTTCAGGTCCTTCTGATAGGTCTTCAAGTGTGCAGAGATAAGAACATATCCAAGATGGATATTGAGGGTGAATCACATATCTGTATTAATGCAATTGCAAGCCACAAATCTCTAAATTGGAAACTTAGAAATATTGCAGAAGTGATCTAGGCCATTTTAGAGGAGATTGAGGACTTCAAACTCATGCATTGTTCATGAGAAGCCAATAGAGTCATAGACCAACTCACAAATTATGCATGTAATCAAATTGAACTGGAGATTCTCAATGACAATTCATAGGTTTGGGGTACATTGGCAGTTTGAAATTCAAAGGCCACTCATGTTTTGGGGATGAAACTCAAGGCTAGACAAGGCGCCTTGCATGGAGTTGCTTAGAGAAGATCATGGCATATCCTAGGACATGCTAAGCTATCTGCAAGGGAATCCTTACATCTCTTGCAGTCGATCTCTTTGCAGATTTCTTCACTGTCTTAGTTCTAATGATGATGATGGTGCCTTGGGAGTTCAACTAGTTCTTCCTTCAAATGTTGCTTGGGCATTTACAACAACCTTAGATGCAACAATAGAAATAGTGATTGTGAAGGTTAACGAAGCAGATTACTCCTGCAATTCTAATGATTTCTCCATATAGTTCCGTTGGGTTTTCTTGATTCAAAATGAGGGGATGGAGTAGGCTCTGCAATAGGTCTTGAATGCAGGAGCCTTCAACAAACATGCACACAATCACTTCCTTCTATGGAAGTTCCTCACTGATTTCACACTTGCGTAGGGGCAAAAGGGACATACCAAACTAATTGTGAGGAAGATTGTTGTGCCTTATTTGTAGTAGGCAGTTGTTAAAGGATTATCCTCCTTCAATAATAAGCCCAAGAGTGGTAGCTGGGGGGTGTTCAATATAGATACAACTCTCAAGAGTGAGGATACTAAACAAGCCATTACCCTTTTCAGGCAAGGTGTAACCCAAGATAACATGGAAACTTTTTCTTTCTTTGTGAGGCATATGGCACCTCATCTTGCCCCTAAGAAAGTCGAAAGGATCAATGAGTTTGCATTTAAGATTAGGTTCTTTGCACAAACTCCCCAAGTAATTGGTAGATGCCTTCGTGACCTGTGTATTGTTATGGCCTATGTATTCCTCTTTTTTATTAATTTCAAAGGGAGCTACCCCTAAGGTAGTAATTTACACAAAAAAACCTACAAAAAAATAATCCAAAACAAAATTCAACATCATATGCATCAGTCTACTAAAGGATTTAAAAAAATACTTTCATTTATTACTTTTTATTTAGATTTTACACATGCATGTTTTGGCCTTTAACATATTTTTTAAAAAGATCACTTTTGTACAACCTTTACTTAACCAACTTTTATCATCTAGGTATTAGAATAAATTACATATTTGAAAATTAGAAACAAAATAAGATATCTCATATTTTTACACCATGTCAATATTCTATCTATAAGTGCTCCAAATGCTTACCCCGAGTATGACAAACTTTGATTTTCAGGAAAAAATGCACTTTTGGGGCATTTTCTACCATGAATTACCTTGCAATTACCCAAACGTTTGTAAGTGTGACCTACATGATAATTGTTAAATGTTACAACATAGGGCACAAAAAGATTATGCTTTAGATAATTAAGCATTCCACACACAATAAGGGGTGTATAAGATGGAGTTATACCAAGACCATAACTCTTGTTAAGAGAATTTGTTCATAAAGTAAAAGGTTTGACATGAGAAGCAAATTAGGTAAAAGTGTCAGTTTCTTAACAAGATCAAACATAATGGAAGTGATTCGATAATGAAAACATTGTGTAACAACAATTGTCATATTCACATAACATGGAGAAACATTTAAATATGTATCAAAATTGTGTAACATAGGTGTATCCACACGAGTCTTTAAAGAAGGGCCATTAGAGGTTTGAAAAGTAGGAATGTGAGGAGAGAACACTTTTAGGCCATGAGTAAAATAATCTAGGAAAACACAATACAAGTCATGGAATGATGTCAAATAAACATGATGCAACACAAATAGTTTTAGTGCTCTATTTTGTAATGTACATTTTATATGCATCTAATAGATAATCATCATATGGTCATAATGTGAAGATAACAATGATCTAGTTTGTAATTGTGCATCTTCAACTCCACTAAATAAAGATTCATTAATAGCATTTTCATTTGAAGCAACTGCACTATCATGAGGCATAAAAATAATTATATCATCAAGGGTTCATCAACATGAGTTGTTTGAGAAGGATAATCCCCATCAAGTGAAACAACATTGATCATGGGAAGGTAGACATACTGATGTGACACTAAAAGGACCATCACTATCACTAGTGGTAGAGGTACAATCATAAAGTGCAAGAATAGGATAGGTGAACATAGAGAATATATCATGAATGTGCAAATTGATATGACTAATAGTAGAACAAGCAAAATCATAATAAAGCACATCAATAATCATAGGATAGGGAAAATAAGGCATATCAACATCATATGGAAGTGAAGGTAAAGAATGTTTGTTGGTCAAATATGCATCACTATGGTCCTCATGGGATAAGGTATCAATAAACTTATACATGTAAGAGATTCCATTGGTGTGAGAGGAAGAGAATAATGTGATTTAGAAAACAGATTAGTTCACTAGGTATAACATCACATGAAAGAACATCCTTGGATTATCATAAGAAGTTAGGGCTAAATCATTAGAATCTAGAATTTTTTCATAATGGGTGTACTCATCATAAATCATGTAGAAATATGAATTAAGTTCTTATAAAATAGAATTTAAGATGCTAATAAGGTCCATGAAGGATGAAAAAATGGAGATATTATGAACCAATGACCCCAAGGAACATGGAACACCATCCATATAGTAGAAGGATGTGATATTCTCAAGAATTAATGGATAAGATCGGATAAATTGTGAAAACATTTAGATATTTGTTCTAATAATGAATGAACTTATGCTAAGGATAGGGGTTAGTTGCAATCCATAATGAAATATCTAACAATGAAGTACAATCCAAGATAAGGTGGAGGGGTGAGAATCCAAAAGGTAACAAACATTTAAGCATCAAATCCTAGAACTAACACTTATGAATAAGCAAAGAAGAAAAATAGTATGACAAATAAGAATAATCATATTTAAAATAAAAAATAAAAATTATCTAACCCTAGAGGGTAGGCATGTAAGGTATGGACTCAACAAATGAAGAGAATGAAAAAGAACCATAATGGCTATCCCTCTTTTAACTTATGCAACTGCATGTGTGATTGTGCAAGGGTTGTAGAGAGCAATGTTGTGAACTGTTAATGATCTTATGTACAAGGATGTGCTCAAATCAGATGATGTGTAATTAAGTCATATCTAGATGTTATGAAACTTGGTTCCTAGGGCATCTCTTTAGATATGATGATCTAGACCCCAAATTAGAAAAATTTGAAGTGCAATCTTGCAAACAACAAACAAAAATCTTGAAATGTTAGCCTCAAAATGTAGGAATTTGAAATTTGAAAAATGGGGATATGATTGAACTATTGAACTTGTCTAGGGGACATAATTGCACTAGAAATAAGTGAGATAAAAAGATGTACATGTTAATATAGGTTAGAGTGATTAAATGGAAGGATATTTTTAGTTTTAGTTTTAGTTTTAGTTTGTTGATTTTACCAAATTGACACAAATCGAATATTAAATTGACACATCTATTGACATGACTAAATGAGTATAAAAGAATAAAGTGTACACTTTTTTACTCTCCAAATGTTTTATAATCACACATATTAAACAAAAAATATATAAATATTTTATCCTTATTAACACATGTAAATTTATTCACCAATATATTCAAAACTCTATATTATTGCACTTAAAAATTTAAACAACCTATTTTAAAATTATCTACTTCGAGAGGTTTAATGATTACTCCACACTTCCATGAATGAAATTTGGAATTATTTTATTGTTCCACACACCTTGCTTCCTTTACAACTATTTTTTCAAAAGCGCTGCTAAGAACCTTAGCTTCAAAATTATTCCAGACTTCCTTGACTGAAATTACTTTACCATTGCACTTTAAATTTCCACACAACTTACTTCCTTTACAACTATTTTTTCAAAAGGGCTGCAAAGAACCTCAGCTTCAAAATTATTCCAGACTTCCTTGACTGAAATTACTTTACCATTGCACTTTAAATTCCACTTATTCCAGGGACAGCAGGTTCTTCTCTTACAATTATCTACTTTAAGAGGACATTTTACAATTATTCCACAGTTCTCTTTTATTGAGAGGCCCACACACACATCACCACCATGACCAAAGCACTTTTCTCCCTCTCATTCTCATTCATGCTTCCACAAGTAACTACTGTCATTCTTCGTTTTCAACACAAACTCTCCTCGATAACAATTCTTAACTGATCTGATCTGATAATGGAGTGTTGTAAGCTGATAATGGGGTGCTGTAGATCGACAAAGTGTTGCTGTAAGCCTAAATGTTTCAAGTTTTTCCTCAACATTCTAATGGTCGTTCTCTTGCCTGCTTATCATGCAGATGCCAAAGAAAATAGAAGTGAATAGGAAATAGTAAAGAATCTACAAAATGTGGCCGAAAAGCATCTGAGAATAGAAGCGACACAAATGAGCAGAATTGATGGGCTCTTTGAGAGGAGTCCCATCGAGTCTAGACAAGACATAGGTTCCATAACCATAAAGAATAGTAATCTTGTAGGTGCCTAGCCAATTGGGGTGAAGCTTACCTTTTAATCCTTTTGCATGCTAGAAATTCTCATTGGTGGACACATTGGTTATGTGTACGATAAAGTTGTTTCTGATATGTGGGTAAATGTTCCAAAGCATTGACTTGTCATTCATCCAACATCTCCAATTATTGAAGACAACACTCACAACATGCATTATTGTTAATGAGGTAATAAAGCGAGACACAAAAGGAAGAGATTTACAACTTGAGGAGCATGGTTGCCTTAGCACCATAAATGAGAGAATAAAGAGTATGCCCTCTAGGACATGCTAATACAAAAAAGGTGTTGAATACAAAATTTATTTAGGAATTTATCTGCCTCACAAATCTTAAAAGATGAGCCAGTGTCAAAACAACAATAGGAGTAACCCAAAGTGAGATAATTTTATTAGTGAGAAAAGTATAGCTATCAAAAGTTGTGGTGGCCTTGAGAGGAATAACCTCCATCCATTTTATGAAGTAGTTGGTAGCAATAATTATGGATGAATGAAATCTTTAGAGGAAGAAGGAGAAATATTACCCATAATATCCAAACCCCAAATAGAAAAAGGGCCAAGGAGAAGTAAAGGATTGGAGCTCCTGGGAAGGAGCATGAATGAGATTGTTGTGTTGTTGATATGTGGGGAATGTCTTAACAAAAGCATGAGATTCCTACTCCATGTTCTACCAATAATACCCCATGCGAAGTAGCTTTCATATAAGGGACTATCCACTAAAATGCACACCACATGCATCAACATGTGCCTCTTGCAATGAAATAACAATCTCATCATACATCGAGCAATAAAGGAGAAGGCTATTATAGCCACGGACAGTATAAAAAATAAGAAAGGAGAACATACTTAGATGCTTATTTGCAGATACATATGGAAATATTTTTAGTAGATTTTCTTTTTTTTTTGTGGGGGGGGGGGGGGGGGGAGTCCTATGTCAAGGTAAGCATATATTCACATACCACTCTTCACTAGCTATGGCATTACAAGAAAGAGAGTAAGTAGAAGTAGCATTGATAGCTAGTTTAGTGAGATTATGAATAATAATTGCAAAGTCCCTATTAGAATCAAACATGGATAGCAAAGAAGTAAGATAGCCATGGCATCTATATGATGATAATCCTTTCAAGGAGAACATCAATAAAGTAATATTGGAAGTCATCAAGAAGAGAAAGAGCTAAGTTGCAATACGATGAGAAAGTGTCTTCCTTAGCTTGATAAGTGCCTATTATTTTCCATACAACTAACTAGAAATTACCATGGATATGAAGGGATTAGATGGCAACTGAACGGGTAGCATATGATCTAGCAACATGAGCTTTCTATTCAATGGTATTATTAGAGCACAGGAAGTTAAGATAGAAGGACAAGGTAGTGACCTTCTCAGAGGAAGGAATGAAGATGACACCTGCTCCAAAACTAGTCCTGCACCATGAACTATCAAAGTGATAAATGGAGAAAAATATTCACAGACAACCAAGAAAATCTACAAGGCTAAAATAACTTCTACAAGAGAGAATTCATGCATGTAAAGTGAAAATAGCCACATTTATATTATGCAAAAAAAATATACAAAACCCTTATAAATATAATGAAGAGGATAAGTCTAAAAATAGAAAAGGTAAAGTCCTAACTACGGACCAAATCTACTTGATGGAGTTATAATTAAAGACAAGCTCTAGAGCTAAGTGGAAACTTAACTTCCTAGGATGTAAAAAGATATATCTAGACTAGTAAATAATGACAAAATCTAACCTCGCCTAATATGAACACACTAACGAATCCCCTTAAGTGTAATTTAGGGACAGAAAAATAAGTAAAAAAAGAGATAGGTCCTCAAATATGTATCCTAGTAACTAGGTCTGATTAGATGTACCCATGTATAATCTAAATAGTGAAGGAAGGAATCATGATAAATCCCTCACAAGGATAACTTCCTTGACCCCAAGCATCAATTATAGTTGAAGATGGCAAGGTGATGCAAAAGGCTTAGTGAAGATGTTTACAACCTGCTTCTCAGTAGGAAAGTACTCCAATATGATAACACCATCCTGGATGAGTTGCCAAATGAATTACATGTGGATCTATACATGTGTTTTGTTTGTTGATTCTTCGTTAGATTGCAAGAAATGTGTATAGCACTTTGGTTGTCACACTAAAGAGTAGTGGGATGATCCTACTAAAAACCAAACCTTGTCATCAATTGGAAAAGTCAAAGAGCTTCCTCACTGGCTAAAACAACACCATGATACTCAACCTTAGTAGATGATAATGCACTAGTTGATTATTTCTTACATGACCATGCAACTAGACTAGAACCAAGGTGATTGGTAAAGCTAGAGGTTGACTTTTGATCATCAATATATTTGGCTCAATTTGAGTAAACAAAATGGGCACAATCTAAGAAGTAGTAGCTCATGATGTATAGTGTATGCCAAAGTGTGATGTGTCTTTAATGTACCTCAAAATACATTTCTCTACCTCCTAATGATTCTCATGAGGATCCAAGGAGAAATAGGAGACAAGGAAAATTGCAAAGGATATATCAAGGCAACTATGTGTGAGGTACAAAAGAATACCCAGCATTTGTCAATACAAAGTAGAATCAACTCTAAGTTACATACAACTAGTTTATAATGTGACCCCTAATTGAAAAGGTGTGAAGAAACTTTCAATCATCTATGACAAATGGATATCTCATCAAAAGACTAGAAGATCTATAGCCCAAAAAGAAGTGCATAAGTCCCAAATCGATCATGTCAAACTAATCCATCAAACTATGAAAGACTCCTTGTATCATGGAAGGGGAACTACCTTTAAGGATAAAGTCATCAACATAAAGAACAAGTATCAAAATATCATCCACGTCCATCTAAATGTAGTAGGGTCAAAACAATAATGGGTGAAATTGGAAATAAGTAGAAAACTATCCATCTTCTAATACCAAGCTCTAGAATTTTGTTTGAGACCATAGAGTTAATTATGAAGCTTGTATACACATGAAGAATCTTATAAAAATCTTGGTGATTGTTCCATATAACTCTCCTCACGAATATCACCATGCAAGAAAGCACTCTCACATCCATCTAGTAGTGAAAGCACAAGGCAATAGAGATCATCTTGGAAATAGGGAAAAGGTTACAAAGTAATCAATACCCTCATCCTATGAAAATCCATTGGCCACCAAACATGCCTTATACTTGTCAATAGAACTATTAGTTGCATACTTGGTTTAGTAGAGTCACATCAAACCAAATTTCTTACCTTAGGAAGAGATACAAAATCTCAAGTTTGATTCTTCATCAAAAGAGAATACTCCTCCATAATAACATCATCCCACTCTAGTGTACCTCCCATATCTAAAAGCCTATGTGGATCATTTGATGAAACATGGCTCAAAAGACTAACCCCAACTATTTGAGAATCTATACGATGAGGTTATGTGGGCTCACCTATCAAAAGACTTGCCTCCTATCTAGTAGTATGAATGCAACATGGAAAATCCTATGTAATAGAAAGTGGTGGAGCAAGATCTATAGTGACATCATCATAATCATCTAGGAGTAATGAATCCTCAAGATATGAAGGAGGAGGGGTGAGTGACAGAGAAGTTATAGATGTAGGCTCCACCAAGTTGAAGTGCTCATCAATCTTGACATCTTGTTGAAAAATAATATCATGTGTGATTGGGTTAGGGTGAAAGTTCAAAGTTGTGTCCCACTTCAAGTCAACTTATTATCACAAATGAATTTAAGCATTTCCAACTAAAAGTCAATTTCAGTCAAACATGTGTTCTAGTTGGATTTATTCTAGATAAATTATATCTAGGCCACAACTTTTCCAATTGGAAGTGTCCACTAGATACATATGTAGCATCACTTTGGGGCCAATTTACAAAAAATAAAATTATTTTAAAAACTTAATGTTCTCACAACTCCTACTGACATAAATTTTTTAATAGTTTAATTAATGTTTATATATTTTTTTAATTTTTACTAAAATTAAGTCATTAGCACAAAAATATAATGTTGATTGTCTTCTCAAGAAAATACTGGAATTCATTAATTTTTTTTGAAAAAATATGATGCAGTAGAGGAGAAATTCTTCATCGAGATGATATCTAATCATTTTCTTTTTTGGATAAACAATTAAAACAAAAGGTTGTGTCCCACTAAAACAATTGTGTTTTCAATACACATAATTTTCAAGATTTATTTTAAAATATATATTTATCGAAATGGAAAAAAACTTAATCCATGCACTAAAGTTTCAAGTTATAAATGAAAAAAAAAATTCAAAGGAAATCAATGAAATTTACTATATAAAAAGGTTGTCTCGCTTAAACTCATTTTTAGCATTTTATTAGCAACTAAATTATAGTATCAATTTTACAAAAAACTACATTTAAATAATTCTTTTATTTTTTTAAAAAATGCAAACATAAAATATGCTAAAATTTTTGCATTTCATTAGTTCACATTATTTCAAAATTTAAAACATGTACGTCACTTTCTACTAATTCAAATTAAAAAGTTATATTAGTGTTTGCCAAATTTCCTTTATAAAAGTGGGACACAACTTTGAACTTTCACCCGTCAAATAAACAATAAGCTTTCAAATCCTCATAGTATCCAATAAAAATGAGTAGTTGACTTTTGTTCTCCACGTATAAATAAATGCCAAAGCATCAGTACCAAAAGATTTGAATGAAGAAACATCAATCTTGACATTGGTCCAAGCTTCCTCAACAGTCACGTTCCATACAACCTTATAAGGAATATGGTGTTGGATATAGTTGGCACAATTGACTACCTCTACCCAAAAAGTAGCTGCCATGTCTTTGGACTAGATCATACAATTTTCCATCTCTCTCAATTTCTTGTTCTTTCTTTTAACAACACCATTCTATTGATGTCTGTAATGGACATTGTGTTGATTTGTATTCCATGCTAAATTCAAAAGTCCTAAAATGAATGATTCACATACTTCCCCTTATTATATTTACATATCTTCTTGATAGGAAGTGAAGACTACTTCTAAACAAATAGCTTCAAGATCTTGAAATATGCAAAAGACCTCACTCTTATATTTGAGAATGTACACCCATGTGTGGCATGAAAAATAATCTATGAAACTAAGCACTTACTTGGCCCCTGAAAAAGGAGTGGGAAATGACATATCACTATGTACCAACTCAAGGGGAGCATTAGCACAAAAAACATTTCCTTTGGGAAAAGGTTCTTGATGCTGTTTTCCAAGGGCACAACCATGACAAACACCCTATGTATAAGACACCTTGGGAACGCCTGATATCAAATTCTTTGTGCTCAACTACTATAAGTACTTATAATATAGATGCCCAAAACATTCATGGCATAGTTTTCTTAAACAACCAGAATGAGAAATAAGTGATGAACCTATAAAATAATCAAAACCATCAAATCTATACAAGCATGAACCATGATCTAGAAGCCTTGAATAAATGACAACATCTATATTCTACAAATCTCTAATTACAACATCATGAGAAGAAAACTCTAGCTTCCCATCACAAAAATGAAAAATATGATATATCGAAAGAATATTATTAGATATCTTGGAAACATAAAGTACATTATTGAAGCACCCATCTAGCAACTCAATCATGTTGGATCCCAAAACATTAATCTATGAAGAATATCCAAGTGCAATCTATGAAGTGTTGCTATCTATAAGAGAAGTGAGAAGCTCAAGTGAGTGTGTAAGCTCTGTGTTAAATGTTCATGATACACACCTACATATGTTATAATATCACATCCCTAGGTACCTAACAATCTCCTATGGAATCCATAGTGGAATAAAAGGTAAAGGAACACACTAAAATTGAGCCTTTCAACTTAGAAAAAATAAAAAAATACACTCAAAATAGTTTTTATCCTTCCACAAACTTTCAATTGTGAGAGTAGAGATGTAAACTTGGCAAGACAGTCCTCAATGAAGGGATAGTCACTAGGTATCAGAGAAGATATCTCTTCTTCTATCTATAGTGCTTTGAATTAATTAATTGTACCAAAAAAATCATTTAACTTATCCCATGCTCTTTTAGGTGTGTTTGTGCTCAAAGTTAAGACTCCTCAAATCCCTAAAGCAATGCAATTTCTGAGTGCCAGGGGAGTCAAACTCAGGGCAAAAGCTACAACTTATGTTCAAGATGAGGCAACTAAGGAAAACATGGATAAGGTGGGTAAAACCTTCTTCTTCTTTTTGATCTACTAGACCAAAGAGGGTATTCCCTAAGGTGTATGAGAACAATGACCATTAATAATGTGAAGCTAAACCTTGCCTCAAACCATACCCAATGCCCAAGAAACTTCAAATTCTATCACTAAGTACCTAAAATCTGGTTTGAGGGGGACACAAGGCTATAACACCTTCATTAAGTAGATGCGCAACCGAACAGAGAGCCTAAAATGATGTTGTAATAATTCCTAATTATCATGCATTCATTTAGATATGGTTGTTAGTAAAACAAAACAACACAAAAGATAAAGGATTGTGAGTTTATTGTGTTTGAGTGTGTTAAAGGGAAAGGAAGGTCAAAAGATAGTAGACCGATGCCTATATCTAATCAGGGTAGTAGAGTCTAGACATTCAATCAAAGGAGACACAGATTTAATCAAGTTTTCTACCTAATAAAGGTATCAACAAAGACTATAAATGACAATTTGTTGCATAATCTAGGCTCTATACAAACAAATAGGCAAGTAGAAGAGTACATAACATAATCACTAGCATTCTTTAAAGATCTATGAAAAATCCAAAAACCTCATACATTCACTTGAAAGGTACCTTGCAAAATCATTACAAAGGTATTTTACAATTTAAATGATCAAATAATCATGAAGAACATTCGAATCAACAAATGTGATCAAGGTAAATTACCAAAATACCAAAAACTTACAGAGTGTTTATGGAAACATTTGAGATAACGTTCAATCTACACATTAGGTTCATTCTTTGAATATTACAGTGTTCTCACATTTCCCTTGAGAGAAAATCTAGACAATATTACAATAAGATAGTTGTATATCTGATTACTGAGAGAAAACCCTAGTTTTTTAACAGACTTTCTTCTTTTTCCTAGTTCTGCTTGCAACCCAATTTTTCATCCCCCAAACATTCTTTTATAATAGCATATATGTGGAATCCTCATCCCAACATGCATCTTGGTCCTAGATCTTGAATGGTCAACAAGATCCCAACTCACCCATACCAGCTGCATCATCTTCACATGGCCATACACCTAAAAATGTACTCATTTAGACATTTTGCTCGTGCTTGAGTGATGAAAATTTGTCCTTGAGGGGTCCACATGAATTTTGACACGTATAGAATTCTTCAATCCTTCAATTAGGTTTTTTTTGGATCATTAATGGCATCTAATGTCATGCAGGAGAGTCACTAGAATAGTAGGTGCTTTCTCGGATAATCCATGGGGTTTTAGGTTTTCAGGGAATAGGTAGACCCGCATACATGTGAAAAGGTCAAGCTAGGATTTGGGGTCTAGGAGGGACCAAGGAAAAGGGAAAAGGGAATGTGGGATTCTAGGGAATCAGGATCGAGAATGGGAAGTGGATAGGGACCAAGGACTGGGAATCTGAGATGACTAGGAACTAGTTTCCAAGGTGTGCGAGAAGTCTAGAACTCTGCCTTTTCAGGTTTTCAGGAACCCGAGGGTTATTGGACCCTGGTTCCAAAATCCCTATGTTCCCCAGTTCCTTGAAACCCTAGTTCCCCACTCCCTTCACCCTTTTTTACTGAGGTTTCAAGTTCCCTCAAAACATTAGTCCCCAGTCCCTATCCATTTGACACATCCAAGTTAGACGATTCTAGTTTATTAGGAATAGCATGCAGAAGATGTCAATTAAATGCAGATAAAGATTAAATAGAGGAATGAAAAACACACAAAAATAAAAACAACGAGAGATAATTTTAACGTGGTTCACCCAAACTTGGGATACATCCACCAACAGAGAGTCCAATATTATTATCTAGCAAATAGAACCAATTACAACCAGCAATCTCTTGCAACTCAATATCGCTGCAATATGCTACAATACAATATCAATGAAAACCCTAACCCTTAGTCATTTTTAAAAAGACTTATGTCCATTATAAAAATAGGGTTTTATATGTCAGCCAATAGAAAAATAACTGTCAATGCCTATATAAAATAATAGGCAAAATGCACTGACAAAAATGGGGGAAATTTGATCTCCGAGTCTGATTAGGCTCCATATAACAACATAGTCTTGCTTCGATGGGTATTGCAACTATTTTGTAATTCTTCATTTGAGATTTCTATGGGATATCTTAAGCATATTTTTTTGAGAAATTAATATTCCATATTTGTTTTTTCATACTTCTATACCAAGAAAATAGTGAATCTATCCAAAATCTGTCATCTCAAATTCAACAATTATAGTTGCTCTAAACTCTACAAATAAAATTGAATTGCTCCTAGTGTAGATAAGATTATCAACATAGAGAACTAAGATAAAAATATCCTTACCTAAGATCCTAATATATTGATTTGAATTTTATTGACTCCTTATAAATCCTTTTTGTTGTAGGTATTAATCTATCTTTGAATACCATGCTCTTGGTGCCTGCTTAAGACCATACAAGGCCTTCTTTAATCTGTAAACATAATGTTCTTTATAAGGCATTTCAAAACCTCTAGGTTGTGAAACATACGCTTCCTCATCAATATATCCATTCAAAAAGGCACTCTTTACATCCATTTGATAAACTATCTAACTCTGTTGAGCTGCCAAAGCCAAAACTAATCTAATAGTATCAATTCATGCTATAGGTGCAAATGTTTCAGTGTAATCAACAACTTCTTGTTGAGTGTAACCTTTGGCTACCAATCTAGCCTTATGCTTATCAATTCTTCCATCAAACTTATACCTAGTTTTGTACACCCACCTTGTACCAACAATTTTCTTACTAGAAGGTAGTTGATCTAAATCCCATGTATCATTCCTTTCAATTGTTTCCATCTCACTATTCATTGCTTCAACCCACTCTTCTTTTTTTTTATCTTGTTCAAAGGTTTGTGGCTCATTATTTTCCATGATTTGAGTCATTAATGGGTAAGTGCACAAAGATGAGGGACCAAAATGGGGTCTTAAGTTGCCACTTTTTTTTTTTGAAATCAGGAAACATTGATGTTGGATGAGAAATTGAAGATAGCGACACTCAAAATTTCAAGATGGAACAAAAACAAGAGTTGCAGTGCTCCAAATCTAGTTTCTAAACTACTAATTTATTCCAAAAATGGTTGAGATTAAGGGGCTCAAAAAGAGGGAGCACACAAATTGGTCTTGTTTTTCTGAAAATACATAACATAGCATCTAGTGTGCTCCCCCTAAAATGTTAACATTTTTTTAGTATTTTAATAATCACTCTCGTGAGAAATTAGGTAACACAATGTAGTTTATCCCTAATTTTTTTGATAATTTTTTAATGAATAATTGATTTTTTAGTAATTTTTAAAGTGGACACATCCTGAAAAACAAAAATTTGAGCGTGATCCCCCCCAAAATGTTTGAAAACTAATCGAAAATCAATTTTTTTTGAATTCATGTAGAATGGAGTCTAGTTTCTAAAAATATAACTTATTTCAATTTTCAATGAACGGCTAAAAAAAAGTCAAAAATACTAGACACTGGTTTTTGACAAAAACTAGACACACTAACAAAAGAAATTCAAGATGAAACACTAAATGTACTCAAACTGTAAAAAAAATTATATGGTTAGATAGTTAACAGAGAGCTTAAGATTATGGTGGTATTTTTTTGAGTTTTCATTGAAAAAAGTGTCATCCTGATGGGGAGCATGCTCCAGATTATCTCCAGATTTTGCTAAAAACTGATAAAAACACGTCAAACAAAGCATTATGTGAAATCACATAACGCAAGCATGTTATAATGCACTCGCGTTATGATGAGCATAACTGGAAATACACATGCCAATTGCATTTTCTTGAAAGTTTCTAAAGCCTTTTCAACAAATCCATTTTTTTGCATATCTTGCAATCATTGCATTCCATTATAGAACATCTCTTTGAGGTGTTACATCTTACAATTGACATGCCTTGTCTATGTTTCCACACTTTACATACATGTATACAAGGGTAGCTGCACTTCCTATCATCTCTCTCTCTATTTCTCTCCCCTCTCTACGTTCTGCCCTTTCTCTGAGTCTCTACTTCCCTCCCCTTTCTACCTCCCAAATTCTCTCTCACTCTCTTCTTCTGTCCCCTATCTACCTTCTACTATCTCTCTCACTCTCTACTTCCCTCTCCTATCTACCTCCTACCCTCTTTCTGAGTCTTTTCTTCCCTTACCTCTCTACCTCCTACCTTCTCTCTCACTCTCTTCTCCCCCTCCCTCTCTACCTCTTACCCTCTCTCTCACTTTCTACTTCCCTCCCCTGTCTACCTCCTACCCTCTCTCTCAGTCTCTGCTTCCCTCCCCTATGTACCTCCTACCCTCTCTCTCTTCTTCCTTGCCCTGTCTACCTCCTACGGTCCTCTTCCACTCTCTACTTCCATCCTGTCTCTACCTCCTATCCTCTCTCTCACTCTCTACTTCCCTCCCCTCTCTACCTCTCCTCCTTATTCTTCCCATCCAATGAAATTTGATAAATTATCTTGTTTCCATTTCATTGAATCCCAATTTATATCCTCATCCATCTTTACATGTCCTATTTTTCTTACATTTCCATGTTCTTTGTCGCCAAGGGAGAGCGAGAGGGAGGAAAAGGGAGAGAGGATGGAGATGGAGGGGAGAGAAACCTGGGAGAGAGAGAGAGAGAGAGAGAGAGAGTCCTAGTTTTCTTGTTTTGTAGAGAGAGATAGGGTGGGTCGGGTTTAATCATTTAGGGCTTAGGGGTTTAGGGCTGCTCAAGTTTAGGGTTTAGGGTTAGGGTTTAGGGGAATTATTTAAGATTTAGGGGTTTACGGTTGCTTAGGTTTATGGTTTAGGGTTTAGGGTTAGGGTTTAGGTGTTAGGGATTTAGGGTTTCGCAGGTTTAGGGTTTAGGGGTTAGGGTTTAGAGAGAGAGAGAGAGAATGAGGGTATCAATAGATATTGGGAGAGATCTAGGGAGATAGAGGTTTAGAGTTGCTTCCAGGGTTTATGGTTTAGGGTTGCTTAGTTTTAGGGTTTAGGGGCATTATTTAGGATAACTTAAGGTTTATGTTTTAGGAGTTAGGGGTTAAGGTTTAGAGGTTTAGGTTAAGGTTTAGAGAGAGAGGACCGATAGGGAGATATAGAGGAGATCGAGGGGAGACATAGGGAGATAGAGGGTAAGGGACATGGCTAGAGACATAGGCAGAGAGATTGAGAGGTAGAGGGATAATAGAGACAAGGAGATAGGCTTTAGAGTTGATCAGATTTAGGGTTGATAGGGTTTAGGGTTTAGGGGTTAGGAGTTTAGAGAGGGAGAGATATGGAGATAGAGGGTGAGGGACATGGCTGGAGACATAGCTAGAGAGATTGAGAGGTAGAGATATGATAGAGACAAGGAGATAGGGGTTTAGGGTTGATCGGGTTTAGAGTTTAGGGGTTAGGAGTTTAGAGAGGGAGAGATAGGGAGATATAGGGTGATGAACATGGCCAAAGACATAGGCAAAGAGATTGAGAGGTAGAGAGATGATAGAGACAAGGAGATAAGGGCTTAGGGTTGATCAGGTTTAGGGTTTATGGTTGGTATATATGATGAATAGAATGGTGTAAATGACTAACATATTGGTGCTTATGATGTTCTGATGGCTCCTGTGGCTGGCAGAGGTTAGAATGACACCTGTGACTAGCTAGGTGTAGAATGATGTTTGTGATTGATAGGTAGGTGCTACTAAGGAGCATACTGGCACATACAATATACAAAATGGTGCAAATGACTAACAAATTGGCACTATGATCTTCTAATGGCTCTTGGTGATGTATTTGTTTGATTTTGATTATTTTTGGGATCATTTGAGATGGAGCTTAGATTGATTTGGGATGGAGTTGGGATGAAATAGATTGGTTTAGGGATGATGAGAGGTGAAAAGGACTAGATTAGGAATGATTTGGAAATGATTAGAATGGTTTTAAGGATGGTTTGAAGTGGTTTAGTGCTGATTAGGGAATGATTAGAATGATTTAGGAATAGTTTAGGGATGGTATTTGAGATGAAATCCAGGTTGATTGGAAAATGATTAGGGAGGAAGTTAAATTGATTTGGATGTGATTTGGGATGGTGTGAAGTGGTTTAGGGCTGATTAGAAGTGGTTTAGGGATGATTAGAGATGAAATTGAATGGATTAGGGATGATTTGGGATTGATTAGGAATGAATTTGGTTGGAATGAAAGCTTAATGTTTTCATGTTTTCACGTTATAGAGATTGGGAGAGATAGGGAGATAGAGGTTTATGGTTGCTTCCAGGTTTTATGGTTTAGGGGTTAGGGGTTTAGAGTTGCTCATTTTTAGGGTTTAAGGGTTAGGGCTTAGGGCTTAGAGGCCTTATTTATGGTTTAGGGTTTATGGTTTAGGGGTTAGGGGTTAAGGTCTAGAGGTTTAGGTTTATGGTTTAGGTAGAGAGGAGAATAGGGAGATACAGAGGAGACCGAGCCTAGGAGAGATATCTATGTCTCCTCTATCCCTCTCTCTAACTATACCTACCTCTCTATCTCTCTCTCTCTCTCCCCCTGTCTCTCTATCTTGCTAGATCTCTTTTGATCCCCTCTCTCTAACTCCACCTTTCTATCTCTCTCTCCCTCACTATTTGAAGTTTACATGAGTTTAGGGTTTCTCAAGTAAATATGGTTTAGGTTTTAGGGTAAGGGTTTAGGGGAATTATTTAGGCTTTAGGGGTTTAGGGATGCTCGAGTTTAGGGTCTAGGGTCTAGGGGTTAGGGTTTAGGGTTTAGAGAGAGAGAGAGCGAGGGGACCAATAGAGATTGGGAGATAGAGGTTTAGGGTTGCTTCCAGGTTTTATGGTTTAGGGACCTTAGGGGTTTAGGGGTTAGGGGTTAGGGTTTAGGGTTTATGGTTTAGGGGTTAGGGGTTAAGGTTTAGAGGTTTAGGTAGAGAGGTGAATAGGGAGATATATAGGAGACCGAGCCTGGGAGAGATATCTCTGTCTCCTCTATCCCTCTCTAACTATACCTACCTTTGCTTCCAGGTTTTATGGTTTAGGGACCTTAGGGGTTTAGGGTTGCTGTATTTTAGGGTTTAGGGTTAGGGGTTAGGTGCATTATTTAGGGTTTAGGGTTTATGGTTTAGGTAGAGGGGAGAATAGGGATCCCTATCTCTATCTCTCTAGACATATGGATCCCTATCTCTTAATCTATCCCTCACTACCTCTCTCTCCTCCTCTTTATCTCTCTCCCCATCCTTATACCTCTTGAAATATCTCTCCTTATGTCTCTAGAAATCTCTTGATTTCTTTCCCTATCGAGCTATCTATCCTCATAACCCCATCTCTTAATATACTCCTCTCTACCTCTCTGTATTTCCCTATCTATCTCTCCCTTGATAGATCTATCTCCATGTATCTCCCCTCTCTCTATATATGTATCTCTATCTTTCTCCCTCTATAGACCCCTTTCTCTATCTCGATCCCCATCTCTCCCTTTTCCCATCTCTATCTCCACCTATCCTCTCTATCTCCATGTCCCTCTCTATCTCTCCATGTCTCCTAATCCCTCTTTATATATAGGATAGAGAAATGAAGAGAGAGAGAGAGAGAGAGACTCTCTCATGCAGATACAAGGTTACCTTAATGTTATCATGCTTCCCAGAATGCGCTCGTGTTATAATGCGAGTGCGTTATAATGCGATTGCATTCTTGGAAGCATGGAAAATGGTAAAAAAGCATGTGTGATCCATGTTTTAGACCCCACATGTCTGTTATTCCTACTTTTCACGAGTATATCAGACAAGAAAATGCTTTTCATGTTGGTTGACTAATTGAGAATCATTTTTATACAAATCCACCACCTTTTTTTGTTTTTTCAACGTAGAAGAAGTGATTTTTCATGTTTTTAGAAAAAAATTGATTATTTAAACTAAAAGTTTCATGTTTCATGTGTGACTTTGTTTCAAAGTTAATTACCATTGATATATAGATTGAATTTGATGATATATGTTTGTTTTTTACATAAATTTTACTAATCCTATTCTAGAATTATATAGAATTCATAATCAAACTTGAGAAAAACAAGAATTTGAGGATTTTGAAGCCATCTTTTGGAGAATTGGTCAACTACAATATCAAATTCTAAGGTATTTTCAATTTTTAATTCACATATATATGTTCTTATGTTATTTATGTCTTTAAATGTCTTTACGTCTTTATGTTTTTTATGTTCTTTATGTTCTAAGACATATATGTGTCTAGGTATATCAATTAGTTCAGTCAAAGAGACTCCAAATTCCTCATGTTTCCACCTTGTTTCGGTCATTCATGCATTTATTTCACCTATTTTCAACTATACAAGAGAAAAACATTATCAAATACTTCATAAAATAATTTTAGTGAACAATTGTTTGTCATACTCATATTCGAGTGTATACATGGAGCCAAAATTGATTTTGGAAGACTCTTAATATTTGCCCTAGGATGATATAGAAGGATTTATTCCTTAATACATGCATAATTCAATTCATTTAATAGAACCATGCATGAAATGATAGTTTTCTTACAAAAATGGAGGAAATGAGCACCACAAACTATTTGACAAATTGTTACAACTCACTTTGATACCACTCAATCCATAAAAAATATGATGGAGATTATGTATTTACTTCATCAACATAAAAAAATTTTAGAGAAGAGAGTTATATATGTAAATATATGGACATACAAGAATCATGACATAAGATGATACAAAGGGAGTTACAAGGAGATAAAACACTAAAAAGGAGGTTTTCATGAGTGTAGGACAATCATGTAAGTCTATATAACAGTCCACTATCATAGTCTATATAACCCTGCTGCCATGTATGATCCTCCTTGCATTTGAAGGTCATTTTACAATGCTATGAAAGTTATTATTTATTACAAAGTGATCCTTCTTATTGCATCTATGTACAATGAAATTCATACATTTATACACTGTTTACAATGAATGTGTAAAGAGTTATCTTCCTACAACTATGCACATGCTACAACTAAGATAAGAGTTTGTGCACATTACAATAATGAAAACCATCACTGTTATGCTACAACATGCTACAATTCATCTATGTTACATGCTAGTAACATTTATGTTACTATGGAACACAAATGTGCATACTTACAACACCCAAAACATGTCATCACTAGCTCTTACATTCTTTATTTTCCTTGTCCTTTCTTGATCTCCAAGTGGCCATACTTCTCATACTCACCCATAGTGAGTGAAATGTACTACTTGCTTTCTCTACAAGTGAAAAACTTGAACACATCTCAATCCATAGGAAAAACTTGGAGTGCTAATCAAATGCCCCTACAAATGAAAGCAACTCACACTTATCTCCTTTGCAAATCAAGGAAATACTCTATCCAAGTATCATTACATACTAACATCATTCAATGTTGATGTAGACTCATGTGAGAGCTGTTCTCTCTTTGAATTTGATGTTTTAGTGTGCTTTTTTTTTCCTTTTTGGTTGCTTACTCTTGCGTTTGTCATTTGGGTGAATCTCTAGATGAAGCTTCCAACACTTGTCATAACAATATCCGCCAACCTTGAAATAAGACCAATAGTTGTTAGCTTTGTACATACTCAAATCAACTTGTTTGTTATCTTCTTTGAGTTTGTTTTGGCCTTTCTCTTCCCTTAGTTTTGGAGAGTTACTTCTTTTTCCATCCTTGCTATGGAAAATATGCTCCTTAGTGGTGTTTGCTTTGTGCATCATTCTACAATTTACTACTTCAACTTTCTACTTCTTAGAGATACAACCATTCAATTTTCTCTTTTAGAATGTTTGAAATAGGCTCCCAAATGATGCACTACAAGGTGATAACAACTTGGTTTTACAAAGTTTCACAAACTTGTGTTCTTGATTTGACTCACAAACTCTCTCAATGACCCTTTAATGCATTAAGTCTCCAACACACAACTAGGGTTCAGATCTTCATATGAACTAGATGAGGAATCTAACAAGATTATGTTCACCAACTAGAACCAACTAAACCACTCTTCAAGTCACAAGGATCCCCTCTTAGCAACCAATCTACCCAAGCCCTCAAATCCTAGTAGCCCTACTTTAGGGGTTTTTCTGACTTATTTTCGCCATAAGGTTTCAAACCCAAACTTCAATGAATGTTTAGAATACCCATTACCAATTTGCATAACATATATTGAACTCAGTATAGACTCCTTTGGACAATATTCCTCAAAACTAACCTTATTCATTGTCCTAAAAGGGTTAATTAGGCCTATATTACAAAGGAACTTGCCTTCAAACTTTCCACAGACCCCTAAACTCAATAAACAATCCTTATTCAAGTTGCCAAACCCCCAAATCAACACTCACATTCAAGTGGCATGATCATTTATGATGCAAACACAAGAAGGAATTCAAAGCATTGATACCATATTTCACAAATCAACTCAACCATAAACCAAAATCTTGCAATGGCCCAACTAGGTGCTTAAGGGCATCATAATGCATAAGGGATCCAAGCTATTCCCCAACCCTAACACAAGAATACACCATGTAAATATAATGTATTCAAACCAATTTTGTCACTTTTAGTGCCTAGAAACATCAACCAATGTCTGATCCACAAATCACTCCTTAAGGCCTAGTAGCCTTCCAAACTTGAAAAATGTGCATAACTTTGTGTAAACTCAGCCAACCCACAAACCAAAAAGTATTTAGACACCTATTATGGAGTAGAACAACATATCAAAAGATTTCATGCCCTTGTTTTAGGAAAAATGTGAGTTCTATGACTGGCCCTCTCTAGAAATAAGACTAATTTGGTCCAATTAACAAAGCAAGTACCCTAGGTTCATTCAATAACCACTCCAAAACCCAAAAAAGTAGATCTATATGTCACAAAACTTCAAATTCCACCATTGGTTAGTATAGCCATGCTCATCTAGGGTACAAACTAGAAAACCCTTCATTTCTTCACAAATAAGGGGGTTTTAATGAAAATCTCATATCCACTCCAACCTAGAACAAACCAACACTTGATTCACCTTTAAATAGGCCTGCATATTCTATAGGAACACTTACTTGGCTAGGTTGCATTCAAATTCACAAAGAACCACTATTTAGCCACCCTTTCCACTTGGAAAATGCATGAAAATGCCCTTAGGGCATTACACAAAACCCTCTTAGACTCCTTCCCTACAAAAAACCTTCCACATTCATGTTAGAGACATCAAACTTAGCCTATCCACCAAGCCACAGGTTTATACAGTAGGTGGATAGGAAAATTAGCCATTTTTTTCTCTCAAAACCCTTATTCTAACAGTCCACTGGGCAGTTTTAGAAATTAAATTAGAAATCCCTCTAAACCCAATGAAAAAACCTCAAAATAGGTGCAAATGAAAGTTAACACATACACCTAACTCATCCAATGAATTTTAAGACTTGACAGTACCGTACAGGGCTTAGGTACGGTCTAAAACGATGAATTTGCAGAAAAAAATGAGTTACAACAGAAAAATAGGGTATAACTTCTTATTTCTTCCTCCAAGTTTGTCCTCCTCTCTTCTATTCAAACTAGATTCAAGTGTATATGTGTGTTCAAATGCATACTCCATGACTTATGTATGTTCAAGTTATCTTGATATGAGGTGTCTTATTCAAAAGTTTGTAAAACCTTGTTATTCATTCTGACTGTGCTATTCATTGTCATTATAAAATTTCTAATGATCATTGTCTTATTCTTCATGCTTGAAGAAATCATCATAATGCTGAGGAAATGAGAAAAGACTCTAACACCAGAAGAGTGTGAAGCTGAGAATGAGAGGAAAAGAGAAAGAATTAGGCAAATTCGGCAAAGTAGGAAGTTGTCAACCATAAAAGAAGACATTCCACCATTGCGAATTAAAGAGGAACGTGACACATCTAATGAAGATAAGAGAGATGGAATTGGCGGCACAAAGGGAATGAATTCAAAACCTCTGTGCAATGAGGAAAGTGAATCTCCAAGTTGGAGGCACTCCATCGTCCATAGGTCAAGTTGAAGGAACACCATCATTAGCTTCTCGAATTGGAGACACTCCATCTTTCACAGGTGAAGTAGAAGCCACATCTACATTTTCTTCTCAAGTTGGTGACACGCCATCATTCACACCTCAAGTTGAAGGTACATCATTTTAAACCTTTTCACCTCCAATCGAAGGTACATCATCTATCCCATCTCAAGTAAATATTGAAGAAATTCCTAATGTTTAGTCTACTTTACCAAATAAAACGCCTCCTAGAATTTTGCATAGGAGGCCTAAGTTTCTAATTGATATTGATGAGAATGTATTGGAGCCCTTGCAGGAAAAGAATCCCATGTGCACTTGCCAAAGATATGAAAATAAGATATGGAAATTATTCTTTGAGAATTTAAATGAAACTGGAAGATGTCAACTCTTTGTTGAACTGATGAGAAATCTGAAATTTAGGCTCACTATGAAGATTCTTGTCCTAAGAACATTGAATGCATCAAGTGAAAAATCAATTGCCAAGAATCTAATGAGTGCCTATGAGAGTGTGGGTTCCACCTCATGCACCAAGGATAGTAATGTCACACGATGTGTCATTACATCGACAATTGTAAGCCAACAAACAAAAAAAGCTCGCCTCATTAGAAAGACAAGTCAAGCATTGAAAATAAATAGAAAAACTCTAACGAGAGCCATTGGAAGACGTCAAAGAGTTGAGGATCCAAACACTAATGAATTGTGGACATTCTCTGGGAGACTCTCACGGAAAGACAAAGTGGTTGTCGAAGCTTTAATATCACTATTTGAAGACTTTTGGAAGAATTACACAAGGGTATCTCCGAATCAAATGGATGTGGTAAGAAGGAGAATCGGTAGTCGAAACCATGAGCCACATCCAAAGAATTTTTTGGATATGACTCAAACACAATTTTTTGGTAAATTTCTAGAGAAGTATCCTCAAATTAAAATTTCTCAAAGATATTTTGAAATGCTAAAACCTTTCTTTGTCAAAATAAATCACACATGCACTACTTCTTGTTGTAGATTACATATTGAATTTTCTAACCATTTTGATGTTTATAGGTCTATATGTTTAGATTTCATACTAACAATGTTTTACAGGATTGTGGCATACGTGCCCCACCAACTACCTCAAGAGACTTCATATCAATGATTTTATGTCATAGAGAGGAAGGTCAAATATTCTACAGGAAATTGTGCTTGGATGGCACATGTCAGCAATGCAGTGTCTTGCAACATATGCCAATATGTGAACATATGGAAAGAACACATGTGGTTGGAAACGAACTAGAAGAGTTTGGCAAGTATAAAATAGTGGCATACAATATAAGAGATGGTAAAGAAGCAAAGAGGTGTGAATATGTTATTTAGAAGATTCCAGTGTATCAGTTTATGCCTATATTTTGTGACAACATAGTGTATGAGTATGTAAGACATGCCCATAGAGCTCAATGGTTGGACTTGCAATTCAAGTTATGCAAGGACACATTTCCAGTTGGTAGCATTGTTTCAGTCATTGACTTTGCAAAGAACTACAATCTACAGCCATAGTGTGAGGTACAATCCCAATATTATGACTCGACACAGGTTTCTATATTTGTGCACATTGCATTCATTCATGTGAATGATAGTACAAAGAATGACAGAAAGATCATAAGGGAGTATCATTTTTATATAAGTGATGATCGTACGCATTTTGCAGAGTTTGTGCAAGGTTGTTTTCAGGTGTTCTACAATGATCTGGCTAGAAGGGGCATATCATTCAGTCAACATATCATATGGTCGGATAACTGTGCATCACAATTCAAGAACTCACAGAATTTCTATTGGCTGAGCAGGAGGCATAATATTATAGGTGTCCAGCATATGTGGAACTTTTGTGAGGCCGGGCATGGAAAGGGGGAGCATTATGGTGCAGGAGCATGTATCAAAAGAGCCATAGTACAAGAATAGTTAAAGTATAAAGATAATGCAAAGTTGACAGATGCAAAATCAATCGTCGAGTGGTGTAATGCTTTGATGGGTCCAGGTAATGAAGGTAAGTCTTCAATTCATAGATTTTTTTGGTTGATAGATGATACTAACATTGCACCATATGAGGACTGTTGTACACTGATAGGATCAAGTGAGCTACACTCTATCAGAAGCTCATTACAGGTTCATGGAGTATACATACGCGAAAGATGGTGTGCTTTTGTTCTCCATGTACAATTTAAGCCTGGAATGAGTGCGAGTCACATGAGTGGGTTGACGAATGGCAGTTCAGTTATCTTAGCCCACTTGACACGTATCGACCCCTGATGGCACTAGAATTGACAGAGATGGAATCGCCAGTTGAATTTGACCACATATCAGATCTAGTTCAAATAGGTAATATATCTACTTGCATAGTTAAATTTGAAATTCCTAATGTTATCTTAAACTTTGTAGTATTTTTGTAATGTTGGCTAATTTCATCTAATTTCATCTAACTTTGTAATGTTTAAAATGATGCCTCAAATAAATGCACAGTCCGACAGAATTCAATGATTGCAAGATATGCACAAAATGGATTATTTGAAAATGATTCATAAACTTTAAAGCAAATGCAATTGGCACTTGTAAAACCAAATTCCTGTAACAATAATTGATTATCATATTAAATATTTAATATAAACTGTCATATACATAATGTCATGAACATAACATCTAGTTTATATAAAAAGCCATATAGGCGTGTCCAAACAAAACCATATAGGCAAATATACAAAAATATACATCGGATTAACATACAAAAGCATGTATACAAAGCCATCTAGGCATACAAAAAAGTTCCCAAAAACTAGTTTCCTATGGACTTTTAGGAAATAATCAGCGGCCCTTCTTTGACTGTGAAGATGGAGAGCCAGTAAGTGACACATCCTCTCTCTACCGTCGTGTAGACCTCTTCGAATAAAGTTCATCCAGTTGTACCTTTTAATACAAACAAACAATATGCGCATTAGTATAGAAAATATATGAAATATATAACATCACATATGTAATTGATCACTTACCGCCAATTGATGATCACTCTCCATCTTCTTGACTCTCTCTTCATCCGTAGTTGGACGGACTGGAGTTGTGACCTCCTGTGAGAAGCATCAAGAAGCAAAATTGACTAAACATAAATATCATTTATTTACATCAAATGACATGAGATAAAAAATAAATACAAAATTATGATATTTTCATGTTATTGGATCATACCTCAGTCAAAGGATTTGTAGACATCATGGCTGCATCAATGTCTATTTGTGCTGACTCACAAAGATGAGGAGGAGTCTCCATTATATTCAGCATCTGAAAATCAAGTTCAAGATTATTAAAACAAAATAAATACATAACATTATTTTTAAAATGCATAATGATTAGAAATGGTTAAATTTACCTCTATAAAAGTGGTAGTTTGGCGTCCAGGGGACCAAGGAAACCATGGAGGTGTTGGTGACTATTGAAATAATCAAATCAAGTCACAAAATAATATTACCATTGACATATCTACAATAATTACGAATATGTGATAAATTACATACCTTATGACTTGACCTCCACTCATAAGACACCAATGGATGGCTAACATAGGTAGGATGAAGACTCTGACCCCGAAATTTCATTGCGCAAACAATTACATACATTATTTTTGATTTATAATATAGATAATCATACAAAATTAATTACAAATTTCAAATAACAATATACTAAATCAAGATGAAACTTGTAACAAATTACCTGAGAGTCAATACCAAATGTATGCTATAAGAGATCATCACCGAGAACAAGATCATCTAATATGTCATGCTCCTGTGTCGCATCATGCTGCCCCTGTGTCACAGCATGTTGCCCCTGTGTCGCATAGTCCTGTCATGCCTCCTGCGTCCCATAATCACATAAGTTCCCACATGTACTGCACAAATGTGGGGACACATGACACCTACTACTCTCACCCTCATCGCCTTGGGTAAAATCATCCACATGCTGTGATAGAGTTTGGGTGAGAGTAGTCAGTGAATTTAAAGTCTCTAGCTCAACACTCTCCTTCAAAGCCAAAGGGAGTGACCTATGTTCTGGCCTCGGTCGGGGTATAGGCACATGTTGTTCATCTTGTTGAGCCCTGGGTCTATCTTGGGCAGAACCACCACCTCTACCCTGGAACTCACGCATGTCAAAATAATTTAGAATCTTGTTGAGGACGAACTCACAATAGAGTTTCCTCAAAAAATATTGTGGTACCTCATCATTGTTACATGGCCACTCATCAAAGACCATGTACCATCTATCCCAAAAGTTTTCAGATATGTTTTCATTCCTACACCAATGTATAGGAAACTATTTGCAACTTTCCTCTAATCTTTCGCTGGTTTTGGGATTAGTAAATTCTGCACATAAATGAGATTTTGTAATTTTTTCATTCTTTACTTGTTCATATGACAACTTGTCGGCATAATATTGCCGACTCCTCTCCCTATAGTCCTGGAATTTGGTGATTTTTTCCGTCACCAAATCCATGTGGGAAACAATCTCCTATAGTGATTTTGCAAGTGCCCTCCTATGATCAGTGGTTCCACTTGGATTGTTTAGGGTTTGAATAATAGTTTCAAGATGTTTCTTGTTTTCTTCTATTATCCCTAAGTAGTGTTCTTGATTATCCCTTACACGAAAAGGAGGTGAAGGTGAGTTTTGAGGGTTTGGGGGGTTTGGAGGGTTTTGGGGGTTGTTTTCACCCTCCTTAACTGGATTTAGGTTTTCTGCTTCTCCAATAACTGTAAATGCAATACAAAAACAAATCAAACATTGCAAAACTAAAAAATTGTTCTAAAACTAACAAAATCAAACAAACCCTACCTTCTTCATGTGTTGGAGCCTCCAAATTTGCACGACAATGTCTTTGGCAGCAAGGTGGCATTGTGAATCTGTTGTTTTCTCAGGTGCACTTGATTGAATGTTCTCTTTTTCAATAGGATCATGTTTTTTCCTACTTTCTTTGCTACTGTGAGGAGAGAATCCACGCAGTGAATGAGCAGAAAATGCTTTTTTTTTTGCTTTTATTAAAAGCAAAACGCAAGCGTGTTATAATGTGCCCGCATTTTTTATTTTATTTTTGGAGATGGTGGTGACTTTTTGGTCCCCCATCTCCTTGCATTTACCCTAATGCACAATTCACTTTTTATTGTGACCATGTTATTATTTTCTTAAAATTTGAATCCAACATAAGAGTTAATGGATGATTCTTGTCTATCCTCCTTTGATATTTTTGAGATTTTATTGTTCTTATACTAGAGGATTTAGGTTTATTTTCTTCTTCAACTTCATCAATCACTATCTCTTTTCCCTTTATTTCATTTTCTTTGGTATATTTTGATGATTCATTAATACCATATCTCTACTTATCACAAGCTTCATTCCTACTAGGTCATACAACTTGCATGCTTTATTTTATGATCCATAACCAATAAAAATGCATTTTAGGCATTTATCATCTAGCTTAGACTTTTTTCCTTTGGTATGTGTGCATAAGAAACACACCCAAATACCCTCAAATGATCAACAATAGGCTTAATCCCATACCATGCTTGTTTAGGAGTCATTTCTTTAACTTCTTTTGTAGGACTCATATTGAGAAGATATATGGTTGTACATACTTCTTTTTCCCAAAAATGCTTATCCAAATTCATCTCTTTCATCATACTCCTTGTCATTTCAACAATGGCCCTATTCTTCCTTTCAACAACTCCATTTTGTTGTGGAGTGTAGGAAGTAGTGAACTCTCTCTTCATTCCATGATTTCTACAAAAAAATAGAAATTGATTTGATTTATACTCACCTCCATTACCTGACCTTATCACTTTGATGTAATTACCATTTTGTTTTTCAACCAACCTCTTGAATTCCACAAATTTGTCAAACACTTCTAATCTTGCAATCAAACAATATATGCAAGTTTTTATTGAGTGATCATCAATGAAGGTTAGAAAATATTTTTACTTATTTGAAAATAAGGTGTTTTCATAGGACCACATAAATCTGTATGAATTATCTCAAGATGTTTCTCAGCTCTACTAGATTTACCAATTGGAAAGCTAACTTGTGTTGTTTTCCAACAATTCATTCTTCACACACTTGTTTTGTATCTTCAATGAAAGGTAGACCTTCAACCTTTCTAATATTTTGAGTAAAATTAACCCATTAAAACTGAGATGGCCATATCTTTGGTGAAAAATTATACTTTCATTCATTTCACTATACCTTAATGCTTTGTTTCCATGAGTGAAATAGAGATGAAACATCCTATCACCTATCATCTTTGCTCTCACAACAACTGCATTTCTTTTTAATTTGTCTCTTAGTATGCACTCATCTTTATCAAAAGTCACTTGATAATTTTCCTCTAACAAATCCAACAGACAACAAAATTTTTTTGAGTGTTGGAACCCATAGTGTTTCATTGATATGTTTTACCTCACCATATTCTATTACAACTGCAATAGTACCCTTGTCATTGGTTCCATGAGATTCATTATCTCCTAATACCATTGTACTGTGATGCTTTTCATCCAAATTGATACAGAAATTCTCATTAGATGTCATATATGAAGAACATCTAGAATCAATGTACCATACATTATTCTTACTGACATCTGTATTGAAGTAAGAAATGAATAAATTTTGCTTATCTTCAACAATATTGTGAGAATTTCTTTTTTTTGTTTCACCATGTTTTCTCCAACATTCTGATGCATAGTATCCAAACTTATTGCAATGAAAACATTAGACATTCCTTTTATTTATTGTCTCACCCATTATTTCTACCTCTTCCTCTTCTTGTAAAATTGCCACTTCTTCCTCTGAAATTGCCAAATTCATCTCTCTATTCATTTTTATAGCTTGAGTCATGTTTATTTTGATTCTTGTAGAATGTGTTTCTTTTTCTTGTTATGCTTTCTCTAGAATAAAATGCTTGTTCTAAGATTTCTTCATTACTTTTAATCCTTTTCTCTACAGTTAACAAAATTTGACTTAATTCATCTATTTTCATAGTTGTGAGATCTTTAGAAATCTCAACTGTAGAAACCACACGACCATCAAATTTATAAATCAAGTTCCTTAAGATTTTTCAATGACATGCTTTTCATTCACAACTTCATCTAAAACCTTTACTTGGCTAACTAGAGCTTCTAATCTTTTTAGACAATCATTCACAAATTCATTAGTGGTCTTCATTATTTGTAATTTTGCAGTTTGTGCACCTTGATACACATTATTAAGTATTTCCAATGCTTACTTAGAATGAATAGCACCACTTATCCTAGGAAAAATGTAAAAGTTAGAAAATCCACTAGTACTTGCCACAAATGTGGGAACTTTATAAATTCTGACATGCTTAGGCTCTCAGTTCCAAAAGTATTATGATATTATGAACAATGGCATACCATGGGCATAAGCATCCTTGAAAATTTTAACTTATTAGAGCTCTCAATTTCAATCTTGACATGTGATTATATTTAAAATTTCCTACAGATGTGGGTACATTTATAAATTTGATTTTACTTGACATCTTAGGTTTGGATTTGACACTTCTTTATTCCTAAAACTCCTAGTGGAAGTGACGCTCCTTATAATTCTAGCTTAACATAATTTCAATTCTAGTTTTGTATAGAAACAACATTTAGATTCCCACTTAGAGGATAGACATCATTGCATGATTAACTCTGGTCAATCAATGACTTAGATTTCACTTGATAGAATAATGAATATGTTTTTGTCTTGACTTAGGACTCTTGCCAAGGATTCTTTCCTCTTAGGGACATGTGTCCATTAGATATTTACTCTAAGACAACCGTGGTCAATAATTTTCTTGAGGAATTGATGGTTAGGTGTTATTCAAACTTGGAAACAAAAATAGGCTTCAATATTACAAAGGAAGCTAGTCTCAAAGCATAGCCTTGATAGAGCAATTCACATGAAGGGAATCTAAGTTTTATTATACTTAATTCAAGAAACAACTTCCCATACTCAAATTATTTAGATTGTAGATCATTGAATCTTGCAAAGAGCCTTAGGATAGTGGTTTCAGTCTAGGCTATTAGAATTTACCTCAAAGAGTTTTGCTAATACTTTCTTTGATGATTTATCCACGGGGTTTACACAGTTAGCTCTTAATAAATTTTGACCATCAATAGGACTTGATTTATAGATAGGGAATATTCTCAATTTATGACATAAAAGAATTACTTACCAAATTCAGGAATCTGAATTACATAACCTCTTGACCTCTTTCCTTGCTAGTAGCATCATTCTACCTAGTGCATTTGATGCAGGAACATACTTGACCTCTATCTACCTGGTGTGTTTGATGCAAGAGCATACTTGACCTCTTTCCTTGCTAGCGACGTTATTAAAATCCTCGTGGATTATTGGCAACTAATAGAGAATTATGGCAAGTGGTGGGCGACTAATATGACTGGCAACTCCCCCTAAAATAATAACAATATTTAATCTTGGTAGCCTCACTTTTTGATAGTGGAGCTATTACAAAAGGAATTTGTCCTCAATTTAGCTATGATAGATTTAATTCACCAATCTTTGGCGAATTCTAGTGAGTGTTAAAAATAGAAAAGATAGTTCTTTTTGAAGTGATCCAAGCAAATGACTAGGCAGAGGGGATTAGTGGTAAGATAAAAAATAAGTCAAATATTTGTATTGTGGAGTCATGTGGATGTATGGGAGGTTAATTTTTTGGGTCAAGGTTAATGAAGGCTCTTGTGTTGATGTTAAAGTCTGAGTTGTAGCTTAGGAATATTTAGAGTTGAGTCTCTTTTACAAAAAAAAAAGAAAAATTCTGAAAGATCATGAGTGTTCTTGAGTTATCGTTCTTTGTAGGGGAATATAATTTGTAAGTGTTATTAATACATGAGCATTGTGGTGTCCATTTTCTGTCTCTATTGATTGTGATGAATTAGATGAATTATGTCCATTGAATGAGTCCTGAGTCATGTAATTAGGAGAAGCTTATGCAATTTGTATTCATATTTTAAAATTACAGCTGTTAAGTTGTATACATCAGTATTGTAATGGTTTGTTGTTAGTCTTTTATAATCATAATATTATTTTTCAAAATGTTCTTGTTCTTTTATTCTAGAAATATTTTATTTTCTTTTGGCAAGGTACATAAATCAACAACCCTTCGTTTGGTTCATTATTCTAGTCTGCATAATCAACACAAAATCCTAGAGAGATCTCTGCAAATGGATACTCCCCATGTCCCTTCAAATGAGAATCACACACAAATTTTTTTTATATATTTATTACTTTGATCATAGAGAGGCCTCACACAATTTAAAATCAGAAGCTTTACAATTTGTCTCTATAAACTCAAGCTTTGAAAAATACCTTCAAAAATGTTTGAGACAAATTTAAATAGGAACACTTTTTCTTACAAACTCCACTCAGTATAAGATTGTCCATTAGATTCAAAGGTTTAACTTTTTTGAAAAAAGGGAAGGATTTCAGTAATAAAAATAAAAGCAAATATTTCACAAGGAAAGTCAAATAGGCTTCTAAACTTTATATAACATAGAAAGACATGGAACACTTAAACTAAGAAAAGCACTTTCTTTTAAGACTCCTTAAAGAAACCAACGCCTCCTCTGTAACTCCTATGAAACAGGAAAGGAAAGTCTAAGCTTTTCAAAAAAGAAGGAAAAACTTTCACACTCTGACTTTTTTTAAACTTTACAAATGCTGCCTCCTTTGAATGCCCGACAATATTTATTTAAGGCAGATATTCCTTGCTCACTACAGATGTTGATGATGGCTTCTCCTTGTCTTTCAGATGTAAAATAGTATTTAAATAGAAAAAATACCAGTCACGGGCAGTACAAGAACTACATGTGTATGAGGAAAAATTGATTAAATCTAAACTAATAAAACCAAAAACCAATCACATAAAGCGAACCAATCTAAGTAAAAGCCATTATCATAAAATCAAAAGACAAATGAAAGCTCTTACCAAAATTTGTGTTGTTCCCTTTGGAGATGTGTGGATTGCTCAATCAAGTTGCGAAAACCATAGTTGCAACAAGCAAGTAGTGTGCTCAATGTGCTCAAAGATCAATGTTAAAAGATCGTAAGGTTGCTCAATCGATGCGTTTTGTATGCTCAAAGCTCTGTTAAGTATGCCTGAGAATACGATCGAAGAGAAAGGTAATGAAGGAGATGAGGGAGGTTTATATAGATTTCAACAGAGATTGATCAACGGTCCAGATAATTCAGAAGAATCAACGGAGGAGAATAGTTGAGGAACGTGCAACGAATAAGAAGAAGACATGTGTCACACAAAAGCTATTTTATTTGAGTTAAACACTTTCTTTTCTAAAGATAAGACATGCTTTTCATAAATTAGAAAGTTTTTTTCTAATTTAAGAGAAATTGATAAAAACAAGGTTGAGTGAGTAGATAACTCAACTTAAGCTTTGTTTTTGCATGATTTGAGAGAAATTAAATAATAAATTATTTAATTTTGTGTGCATGGAGAAGAAGACTTATTTTTAAAAGATTTGAAAGATATTTGTAGATAAGAAAGCAAATTAAATAAATAAATTTATTTAATTGTTGTGCATGATTTGGAAGAACAAATAAAATATTTGATTGTATTTTATTTTTGGAGAATGAGAGAATTTAAATAAATTTGATTTGATTTATTGAAATTTGGAAGAATGAATTTGATTTAATTAAATAAATGGGAATTATTTAATTGTTTGGATAAGAGGGAATTTATGATGAACTAATTAAATAAATCAATTTAATTAATGGAGACTTGAGATTTGGAAAGAGGATAATGATCTAATTAAATAATATAAAATTATTTAATTGTGGAAGAATAATAGAGGAATTTGATTTAATTAATTAAATAACGAGGATTTATTTAATTAATGTCAAAAGTATGTGATTTAGAAGAATTTGATGAAATTAATTAAATAATTAGATTATTTAATTAATGTTGAAATGCAGGTGATGCTCAAGATTAGACGAAATGCAAGTAGTGTGACGACTTGGTCATTTTAGGGTGTCTACATTTTGCCCCTCTTTGATGCAATGCAGTTTATAGCGTTGCGTCAAAGAAAATGATTGTTGAAGACATGATACAATTTATTGATGCCCCGGTGTAAGTAGTTGCCCCAGCGTAGCTGGCGTAGGGTGCCCCCTCGAGAGGAAAGATAGGGAAGCGACAGAAGAACTATGTTGACGCTCGACTAGAAGATTTTGTTGGAGACAGATAAGGTTGGGTTGATGATAGATAGAAGAAAGGAGATAGAAGAGAACATGAGAAAAAGACGGTTGATCGATCTTTGTTTTGAAAATGATATAAGGCCATGGATGAATGGATGAGTAGATGGATGAGCTTGTTGCAATGGTTTCACAATTGTTTATAAAGAGCAATCCTTATTTTTGATATAGCACGTGGATAGTTTGTCACCAAGATATGAAAGACCAAGGTGCTGTGATATCTGAGTGCGTGGACGTTGACTCTGCAAGCAAGCGGTTTGAACTTAGATCCCCTTAGACATAATATAACCTTGTAGGTATATGTGAATGAGCCATAGTCTTGAACATAAAATAAACTTCAATACATATAAATGCAAGAAGAATATTAATATGTAAGATGCTAGGTCGTAACACACACAAGATAAATATAATGCTAAGAAAGATACTAAAGATCATTCCTTAAACACGGCACACAAAAGCAATGACTATGCCCCCAATCTGTACTGCATCGCAACATACCAAGATTATAGATAAATCAAGGTAGCCTTGAATAGGTATTGGAAAAGGAACAGAAGATAAACCATAAAAGCAAATTGACTGACTTACAAAGTAAACATACAGCCAACATATTCTCTTGCCAAAGAGGTTGCTCAGGATAGATTGGATAGGAAAGATAACAGCCTTATCGTAGGAACTCTGTGTCCATTAAAGCGGGCTATCTACCTAAAAAGACAATGTCGTGCTGCAGGAGATGCCACATGTCGTAGGAGATGTGTGTGTTGGTCTCGACAATGGAACATTCTACACAAGACAAGCTTGTTGATCTAGGGCTTTGGTTAAGCGAGATTTAGTTGATGTTGGCAATCGATATGCAGGATAGTAGTTGACTCTAGAAGTAGGCCTCTTGGCTACAAGTTTGTTAAGGACTTTTGCTTTGAAAGGATGTGCTAGCTTGCTGCTTGAGTTAGTCAAGTCGAGGCGAATGGATTTTGATAAACGGAAGACTAGAAGGATGACAATGCTAATGGATTGGGGTGGGTGGAGAATGATGGATCATGTGTGCCTGAGTACTGGATACATCCTTCGTATTCCAGACTGCCTACATACCCTGTATCCACAGGATCAAGGCACATGATGATGAAAGATGAAAGTGATAAATATGTAGTTTTGGATAGAGTGATGAATGGGTCAAGGTGATGGGAGGAGATCTTATGTACCTGAATACTGGAAACTTCCTTCGTATTCCAGACTGCCTACATACCCATATCCATGGGATCAAGGTACCTTAAGATTAAAAAGATGATAAATATGTAGTTCTGGTTGGTGTGATGATGTGGGAAAAGTGTTGAGAAGATAACAACCTTATCGTAGGAGCGATGTGTCCGTTAAAGGGTGTTACTTGTGAACAATGAGAAAGAGATTGAAGTATGCGTTGCGAACCACGAACAAGGAACCAATCCTAGACCTAAGTTAAGGAAAGAGTTGCCCCCATTCTGGTAGAGGAAACTGTATGGGTGACTGCCGAAGAAGACACCGAAAGCTTTGACCTAGGACAAGACAGTGTTAACTGTAAACACAGATCAAGATGTGGGATGACGACGAGGGACATTGACAAATTTCCAAGCTATACTAGATAGGGAGATGGAAATGCAAACAAGGTCAATGGTTTTATTATGGATGGCTGGAAAGGCGTGCTTTGTGCATTGGACATGGAGTGGACAGGACTCGATAGACGATGGATGCTGACTCTACACATAGCGCCTGTTTGCCAGGTTTTCACCAGAGGATGGATTTTTTTTGGATTTTTTATTTTTTTTATTTTTTTGTTGTTGTTGTTGTTTTGTTTTTGTTTTATTTGGAATACTCTGAGGATCAGGCATAGAACTTCTTGAGATGGACATTGTTAAGTGGCTCATCTAGAGGAATGCTGTCAGGTGTAGCTAAAGTATAAGCTCCTGATCCATATGCTGCTGTCACAATGAAGAGACCTAACCAATTAGGCTCAAACTTGCCCTTCTTCTCTCGATCTGCTTGATTTCTCTGATTTTCTTTTAGTACAAGATCACCAACTTGAAACTGTCTTTCTTTGATCTTTTTGTTGTAATTACGCCAGAGGCAGTTTTGATAGACATAGAGATGATTAAGTGCGGCAAGATGCCTCTCATCTAGTAGTTCAAGCTCAGCTAATCTGGAAGTGCGATACTCCTCTCCGCTGATCAGGTCCTGCATGGAAACTCTGAGGGATGGGATCTTGACCTCTATAGGTAGTATGGCTTTAGAGCCAAAGACTAAGGCATATGGTGTGGCACCAGTTGGTGTTCTGATACTAGTGCGGTAGGCCCATAGGGCAGGATTGAGTTGCAAGTGCCAATCACGACCAGCTTCATTGACTATTTTCTTGAGGATTTTGAGAATGGTTTTATTGGAAGCCTCAGCTTGGCCATTACTCTGTGGGTAATAGGGAGTTGAAAAGCGATGTCGGATATTGTATTGTATGCATAAGGCATGAACATCTTGATTCTTGAATGGTCTCCCATTATCAGTGACTATGGCTTGGGGAATACCATACCGACATATGAGGTAGTTTAGGATAAATTGGCTATTTGCTTACCGGTGATATAGGTCATAGGAATGGCTTCCACCCACTTCGTGAAATACTCAGTGGCGGTAATGATAAACTTGTGGCCATTGGAGGAGGAAGGGTGGATTTATCCTACGAGGTCGAGACCCCATTGAGAAAAAGGCCATGGAGTTGTCACATGTTGTAATTCATGAGCTGGTGCATGAATCAAATCTCCATGCTGCTGGCATTGTAGACACTTCTTAGCAAACTGTGCAGCATCTTGCTCTATTGTAGGCCAGTAATAACCTGTTATGAGTATCTTCTTAGCAAGATTAGGACCAGTAGAATGTGCACCACAGACACCTTCGTGTATGTCTCGTAAAGTAGCTTCAACTTCGTCCACGTTAAGACATCATAAGAGGATACCATCGAGACTCTGGCGATATAGTGTATCACCCAGAATGGTGTAACGAGAGGATCGACGGATAAAGGTTTTGCGTTGGATGGATGATAGGTCAGGGGGAAAGGTATTGTGTTTGAGGTATTCATAGATATCTTCGTACCATGGGGAATTGGGACCAACAAGTTCGCAGATGATTTCAGTAACGGGAACATCGACGGCTGGTATCAACAATTGCTCCATCAAGAATACACACTTCTGTGTATTTGCAGGCATGTCAATCAGTGACCCTACAGAGGCCATAGAATCCGCAGCTTTGTTATGCTCTCTTAGAATTTGCTCAAATGTGATGCTAGAAAAGTGTGGTTTGTAGGCGTCCACTAGTTACTTATAGGGAATCAACTTTTCATCTTTTGTTTGGTACTCATCTGTGACTTGGTGAATGACTAGCTGTGAGTCTCCATATACTTGTAGTTCTGTGATGTCCCATTGAACTGCTGTGTTGAGACCTATGAGGAGTGCTTCATACTCGGCAATGTTGTTGGTGCAAGGGAATGCAAGCCGATATGACTTAGGAATATAGTCATTTTGAGGTGTGACAAACAAGATGCCAGCTCCTGATCCATGCTGTGTGTAGGAACCATCAAAGTATAGCTTCCACATTATTGAGTTAGACAGAGTGAATAGATTCTCATCTAGAAAGTCTGCTACCATAGGATGTGTATCTTTCATAGGTGCTTCTGCTAGTTGATCTGCTAGAGCTTGTCCTTTGATTGCCTTATGATCCATATATTCAATGTCAAACTCACTAAGGATCATGACCCATTTAGCTAGTCTGCCTGTAAGAGCTACTTTTGCTAGTAGATACTTCAAGGGATCAATTTTGGCTATCAGATTTGTGTGTTGGTTCAACATGTAATGCCGCAACTTTTGGGAGGCGAACACTACTGCTAAACAAGCCCTTTCCATTGGTGAATAATTGAGCTCATATCCCACCAAGGTTCTACTAATGTAATAAATTGCATGCTCCTTTCCTGATTCATCATTTTGTGCTAGCAGGGCCCCCAGGGCCGAATTTGTAGTGGAGATATATAATATCAAAGGTTTGTCCGCAACTGGTGGAACCAATATAGGAGGTGTAGCTAGATACTCTTTAAGTTGATCAAATGCTGCCTGACACTTATAATCCCATCGGAATGAGACATCCTTGCGGAGTAAGTGTTGAAATGGTTGACATTTATCTACTAGCTGTGAGATGAAATGCCTAATAGCTTGCAACCTTCCCTGAAGGCTCCTTAATGCTTTAAGATTCTTTGGTGGAGGCATCTCTATTATAGCCTTTACTTTTGCTAGATCTACTTCGATACCTCGACGAGAAACAATGTAACCCAATAGCTTCCCTGATGTTACACCGAAGACACACTTCTTTGGATTGAGGCGCACTTGATATTTCTCGAGCCTGTCAAAGATCTGTCCT
The DNA here is from genome assembly GCA_027924645.1 of Cunninghamia lanceolata. Classification (NCBI taxonomy): domain Eukaryota; kingdom Viridiplantae; phylum Streptophyta; class Pinopsida; order Cupressales; family Cupressaceae; genus Cunninghamia; species Cunninghamia lanceolata. The sequence goes on along the minus strand of BSBN01000562.1, from coordinate 5,098,565 downwards.
AGCACTTGTATGTGATCTGCCTTAGAAGATTTAGCTAGTATATCATCTGCATAGTCCTCCATGATGTGATGAAAGAGGTCATGGAATATCACTATCATTGCTCTCTGATAGGTTGCTCCTACGTTCTTTAGACCAAATGGCATGACACACCAACAATAGTTACCCCACGGACAAGTAAAGGTTGTTTTATGCTGATCTTCCTCTGCTATCCTTATCTGATTGTAGCCAGAGAATCTGTCCATGAGAGAAAGCATCTCGTGACCTACTGTCAAGTCAGCTATAACGTCAATGTTTGGTAATGGAAAGTCATCTTTGGGACATGCCTTATTAAGGTCTCTGAAATCATTACACATGAGGATGCGCCCATTGGGTTTAGATACAGGTACAATGTTGGAGACCCAATCTGAATAGTCAATAGGTTGTATGAAATTTGCATCTAACAGCTTCTGTATTTCCACTTTCACTAAGAGAGCTATTTGTGGGTGCATCTTCCTCAACTTTTGCTTGACTGGTTTAACTTTTGGATCAACAGTGAGATAGTGAACAACTAGCTTGGGGTCTAACCCTGGCATATCAGCATAGGTCCACGCAAAGTTGATGGTTCTCTATAAGAAGAATGTGTTAAGATTCCTGTGCTTTGTTTCTAATAATGATGCTGCTAGGAATGTGGTCTTTGATTTTGCTCTGTGCCAAGGTTTATCTCTGTAGAATCTTCCACTAGGAGAGCTAACTTCTCTTGATACTTAGATGGTAGGGGAAGGTCAAATCCTCCATCCTCAGGTGCCACAATTGGGTTTTCACCTTTGGATACGTCCTTTGTTTTTACTATTTTGTGATCAGGAGGTGCCATAGTGTGGTTTTCACCTAGAGATCTTTCTTTATTTTTACTTTTGCAACTGGAGGATTTGGCATTCTCACCAAAATAGGCCATTGGCTCTAGTTCCATTACAAAACCTGCTTTATGATTGCCAAGAGGGATACCTTCCCGAAGTCCCATGAACTCAGCTAGAGCTTCGTCATTCTAAAATACATCTATTACGGGGGACCCTTGTTGGTCCCAATCGATAAGTTCAGGGTAGACAAGTGTTACATTCTGGGTGTTAGTTGTGGAGGTTAAGGATATGGAGGAGAGCATAAGAATGGAGGATTATGAGAATAGGTTGGTCATGTGGAGGGAAGAGTCATCGATGATATCCTCTGTAGATGTCAAATCGGTGGGAAAAGTGTCAGCTACCTCATCAAGGATATACTTGATGTCCAAGGCGTGTGGTACCTTCTTTCCAAATCCTAATCCCTTCTTATCTAGTTTATTTGTCACAACAATGGGTTCCATAGTTCCTTGATTCTGTTTCCCAAGGCCACCTCTGCCTTTATAGCCCATGTTTTTTACTATTCTTAAGCCATTGCCATATTGCTTGACTGGTTCTTTCTCCTTATAGAGCTAAGAAGAAATATCCTCAATAGTTTCTTCTTCCAATAGCTTTCCATGTTAGAATTGGGTTAGGAATGTTGGGGGAGGAATAGCTGCTTTTTTAGTTACTTTGGCAATGGGTGGTTGGCCGTAAGATTTTGGAGATAAAGGCATTCGCCCTACACAACAAGATTTGGAGATATCGTAAGTACCAAAGCCTATATCCTGGATGCGAGCTGTGATTTTGGGGAGGGGTGTAGGTTCATTTGTAGAGGCTTGCGTCAGAGTTTCAGGATCAACATATAGTGGGGATTCAAGGGCTTTGTCATTTTTAGGCACTTGGTTGCAATTTTTATAGCTACCTTGCAAGACACGAAGAATTCAAAAGGATTAGGGTCTCCTGGGATGGTGATCTCCGTACCATTGAATGGGAATTTTAGGGACTGATGGTACATGGAGGGAACAACTTTCATTGTGTGGATCCATGGGCAGCCTAGGATAATGTTGTAAGGCAACTCAATATCAAGAATTTGACACCTGGTTTCAAGCATGACAAGGCTGAGTTGTATCGGCAAGTGGATAACACCTTCTAAGCGGTGTTCAGCATCATCATACCCCTTGATTGTAATACTATGATCAGTCTTGACATGATCCTTAGAGTATCCCAATTGCTTAAGTAACTTTAAAGAACAGATGTTGAGACCAGCACCACTGTCTATGAGTATATGTTTGATTTTGCACTTATGGATTAGAACCTCAATATGAAGGGCATCATTGTGACAAGGATCATGGGATGGGAGATCTTTTTCAGAGAAGACCACATTGTAGGGCGAAGCAATGTTACCTACTATAGCTTGGAAATCCACAACCGCTATGTTGTTAGGAACCGAAGACTCTTGGAGGGCTTTTTCTAGCACCACTCTATGTGCAGGTGATGACCGTAGAAGGTCCAAAATAGAGATTTGTGCTGGCATTTTCCCAAGATGTTTGACAAGATTATAATCAGATTGAGCTGGAAGACTGGGTGTAGGACCATGAATGGTGACACAACCATGATGAGTTGTAACAGTGCAATCCGTAGATTTACCTTTGATTGTGAGGGTAGACACTCGACTCTCTTCAAAATGACCTACAATGGAATCAAAGGAAGTGGAAGCATGATTGATACCCTTACTTCTATCCTGAGGAGGAGGTGGACCATGATGAGGGAATGGTTCCTTGTACATATCGAGATCCTTGTTTGTGTTTTGGGCTGCTTGTTCATTCTCAAAAGTGATTAGGTTGCCGTCGATGAGATTTTGGATTAGGTGCTTGAGTTTCATGCATGACGCAGTCCTATGTCCTTTGCTTCGATGGAATTCATAGTATTCATTTTCTCTATACCACGCAGTTTTGTAAACAAGTTCACCATATGGGGGGGGCATCTGGTAAGGTGATGAGTCCTTTCTGTAAAACCTATTGTAGGACCGACTCCATAGGCACTCCCAAGGGAGTAAATTGATGTCGTGGAGGGTAATCTTGTTGAGGTCGCTCCTATTGTCATTGTTGTTGATTTTGATATGGTTGCCACTGTTGTTGCTGTTGTTGAGATGGAGCTTGACTTGGTTTGGAGAGCTGTAGCGGTGTTTGCAACGTTTGGACATGTTTAGTATCGACCACCCCATCGTTAACCACGTTTTTGTTTTTGTTCCAATATTTGGGTTTATCGTTCGATTGTTGATGAGGAGTGTTGTCTTTCATTTCTTTGAAGATTTTGACCACACCCTTAGCAATGAGGGCCTTCTCAATATTGATACCCTTGTATGTGATTTCGTCGAAGGTTGTAGCACTGAGAATTTGCAAGTGGAAACCTAACTCTTGGTTGAGGTTCTGCACAAATATGCTAACAAGCTGTTTCTTTGGAATCTTGAAAGGGAATTTGCTAGCCATTTGTCTCCACCGTTGAAGGAAAGAAATGAAAGTTTCACCATTTTTCTATTTATTGTTGCATAGATCAGTCATGGAAATCTCATGCTCTGCGTTGTAAGAAAAGTAGGTGGCAAACTTCTCTGCTAGCTCGTTGAAAGACTTGATACCCATGGGTAAGTGTGAGAACCATTCTATAGCTTGACCTCCAAGACTGCGAGGAAAGAGACGCATAAGATATGTGTCGTTATGTGAGACCTCGAAGCAAGCAAGATAAAATTCCCTAAGATGGTCTTTTGGGTCACCTTTTCCTTTGTATTTATCAAACTTAGGAATAGTAAAATTTTGAGGAAAAGGGATCATTGGCAATGACCGATCAAAAGGATAAGGACACACTTCCTCCAAAGAGAAAGTCTTCTTGGTGTGGCCAAATGTAAGATCAGATAGCTGTTGTTGAACTTTTGCAATTTTTAGCTCCATAGTCGTGGGAGGGGTTGGTAACATCTCATGTTGTCCCAAAAGTGGTTGGTGTTGCCCATATGGAAGATTATAATGTAAGCCATGCACACTAGTGTTATAAGGGTCGTAAGATTGATTGGGATCATACGGGTTGTATGTTTGATTCAGATTGGGTTGGAATTGGAGGTTTTGATTTGGAAGAGGTGGAGGTGACGCTAGGTAAGAATGTTGGCTTTGTGATGGTTGAAGAAAAGAATTGGGTGGAGGAAAGCTAAAGTGCGTTTGATTAGGTTGCGATGGCGGCACATAGCTTTGGGAAACTTGGTGTTGGGAATGTTGAGGGTGGCTAGGCAATGTGTGAAAGAAATTTAGCGAGGATGAACGTTGTGGAGGAGGGACATAGGTAGACATGATTTGCGATGGTTGGGGTTGATTGAGGATGAGAGTAGAAGAATGTTATGGTTGGGGCTGCATGACTCTAATTGGTTGAGAGACATGGAGGTTTGATGATATGGGAGGTGGTATGTGTTGAGACCTTTGTTGCATGGCTACATAATTGTTCCTCGGATTGTAATTTGGTGGGAAACCTATTCATGAGGGAGTAACCAATATTCCACTTGCGATTGGTGTGGACACTTTAGGAGGTTGTTGTGTATTTGATCGAGCTAAGGTGGCTTGCTTAGCTAACTTTGCTTGACATTGGAGAGTTTCTTGTTGGTTTTTGTAGATCTCCATAGGAGTCAGAAGAGGTGATACGGCCCTCTCTTCTGTTGGGTTTTGAAAAAGGGTATTCCTATACTGCGAGCCTTGTGCAGGTAAGGGCGTAGTCATCGTGGACATGGTTTGCACCACTTGCATGGCACTCAATGTGTTGTTTGTCTCCTTAAGAGAGGATAAATCAAAATCTTGAGCTAACTTGGCTCCTTGCTCTGCAAGTAAGCGAAAGAAATGATCCTGGTTCTCACTAAGGATTTTGTCAAAGGCGGCCACGACTCTAGGCTCTTGTATGAATTCATCAAGATCTTGCCCATCTTCTTGAGAGGATTGACCTATTTCAAAGTGTCGCTCTTCTTGAGATGGGGCTAGATCTACAGTATAACCTTGTGGGACAAAATCCGGAGGCAAGCTGGTGGTGTATTGAGGTGTACTTATCAAAGGGACCCTACCTTCTTGAGGATTGCTTGGTTGGTCAATGTGCGGCATGTTCAAAGAGCTGATTGGTTTTGCCGCGGGTGTACTAGGAGTTACCTTGGGAGTAATGTTGAGACGACCCGATTGCGGTGTGCGAGGAGGTGATTTGTGCTTCCTAGGGCCAACTTGCTTGGACTTCATAGTTTGCTGGAGCCTAGTGGTTACCATGGGATACACTAGGACAAAAGGTAATGCTGGGACTCTGTGAGGTGCTTTGAGAAAAGGACAAACTCTGATGTACAATGTACTAGACCAAAGGTGCTATACTGTTTGACCAGAGGCGCAGGACTGTGCTACCAAAAGCGTGCTATTGTGACACCAAAGGCGATGGACTGAGCTACTAGAAGCGAGTTACTGCTATACCAAGGGCGCTGAAGTAGAGTTTGATGTTTCTAAAAGGAAAAATTTTGATAGATTGTTTCTGTTTCTGATTGGATTTGTTTGGCAAGAGAAAACACAGCAAACAATGTTGGCACAAACAAGGGACTGACACAATAGATAGTGTATGTTCGAGGCTCCAAACAAGCCCAATGTTTCCACAGGTATAAGATAATTGCAATCAATAACAAGCACTTTTTATCCCTAGAGACAAGGTTTCATTGCAGTAGATCAGCTCACAGCTTAATACTTCGTCGATAAAAATATCATTCCATAAAGGTGTTAGATATTTAGTATCTTTGCGAGAGACGATAGGTAGGGATATCTCACCCTCCCCTTGGAAAGCTCAAGTAGGTCACAAGAGCTTTATGGCCAAGGGAATACTATCTCTTCTCAAGGGAGCCAATGGTGAGTATCTTAAGGGCTTAAATCGATTCCCCTTGCACTGATGATTACCGCAATGTTCAGAGGTAGGTCGGGTAGTCTCTATCTAGAATGGTTCTTAGTGACTGTGAGGGACCAACGCCTTACGAGCAATGCGACAAGCTACTAAAAGCTTTAATCAATCCTATTAAGAGTATCAAACACTTTGCTCAATGTGAAAATCATTTCCACAAAGAGCTAGTACACCTCTTTTCAGTTTGGCACCACAAGGTAAGGCTGACATCAGTTAGGACTTGGCTTTCACCTTATCCCTCTTATATAGTGGTTCAAAGGAAAACTCCGCTTAGGGTCATCCCTTTTGGATGAAGCGTAATCCAAAAGCAGGCCCTTCTAAAGGAAGTACAGAAATGTAAGAGAAAACATGTCAAACAAAGGTTCAATTGTCTCGTTATAAGAAAAATAAGGTGCAACTAAACTAGGCACACACACGTTTGTAGTTGTCAATTGTCCCTTATGAAATTGAAGTGTTTGGCATTCATTTCCATTGTCCCTTAGAAAATTGAGGTGTTTTCACATACATGTCCATTGTCACTTAAGAAAAGTAGTATGTTCCTAAGACTTAAATTGCAAAGAAAATGATTTATTCAATTATCCCTTAAGAAGGCAATGTGTTTCTAAGACTTAGTGAGATAAATCAAGATTTCTTCAACGCTTGTCCTGCATGAACATGTTAAAAACACCTATTTGCTCTGTGTGAGTGATAAGAAGCTGCAACAAGTCAATTAGTTCCACACAAACTCACAAGTTAGCAAGAATAAATCAATTTGACCAAAAGCGAGCTACTGTCTTACCGAAAGCGACTTACTATGAACCAAAAGCACTTCATTGTGCTGCCAGAAGCAATGTGTTGTAGACCAGAAGTGACTTACTATGTTACTAGAAGCGATGCACTGTGCTACCAGAAGCGTGGTACTATGCTACCAAAAGCGAGCTCCTTTGGCCAAAAGCGAGCTACTTTGCTACCAAAAGTGAGCTACTGTACTACCAAACGCGGACACTATACTACCAAATGCACGGTGTAATAATAGGCCTGCAAAAAACAATATTTTGTAAAAAATGCTAGATCAAAGGATGATTGAATGATTGAGTGATGATCTAGGGTGTTGATAAGTGATAAGACACTGCACCAAGTGATATTAGCTCCAAAGAAAAGAACAAGATGTCAGAAATCAAGTCAAAACCCTAACAAGAAGTGAGAAACCCTAGAAAACTAAAGTGAAATCCATAAAAATTGGTAACAAACTGATGAGATACAAGAGATTAAATATCACCAATGGATTCCTTATGATTTTCTATGCAATTTTTTTAAAAAAAGCATCAAATTTCATTAAGTTTTTAGAAAGTTATGGGGTTTTGAAGTTTGCAAGCCTGTTATCCCAACCAAAAGCGCTTTATTGTCATACCAATAGCACTTTACTATCACCAAAAGCGCTTTACTGTTATACCAATAGCGCTTTACTATTACCAATAGCGCTTTACTGTTATACCAATAGCGCTTTGCAAATTTTCTCAAGTGCACTTCACTGTAATACCAAAAGTGTTGTTCTGTGCTACCAAAGGCGCTGCGGGATGGCCCGAAAGCGCTGTACTGCTCTACCAAAGGCACTTTTCTGTGTCGAGATGCGCTATTCTGTATTGTACTTAAAAAAATTAATTTCTAAAAGAAAAAGAGGGATTAGTGGGTCCCACTGGGCGTGCCAGAATGTGTATGAGGAAAAATCGATTAAATCTAAACTAATAAAACTAAAAACCAATCACATAAAGTGAACCAATCTAAGTAAAAGCCATTATCATAAAATCAAAAAACAAATGAAAGCTCTTACCAAAATTTGTGTTGTTCCCTTTGGAGATGTGTGGATTGCTCAATCAAGTTGCGAAAACCATAGTTGCAACAAGCAAGTAGTGTGGTCAATGTGCTCAAAGATCAATGTTAAAAGATCATAAGGTTGCTCAATCAACGCGTTTTGTATGCTCAAAGCTCTATTAAGTATGCCTGAGAATACGATCGAAGAGAGAGGTAATGAAGGAGATGAGGGGGGTTTATATAGATTTCAACAGAGATCGATCAATAGTCCAGATAATTCAGAAGAATCAACGGAGGAAAACAGTTGAGGAACGTGCAACGAATAAGAAGAAGACGTGTCACACAAAAGCTATTTTATTTGAGTTAAACACTTTCTTTTCTAAAGATAAGACATGCTTTTCATAAATTAGAAAACTTTTTTCTAATTTAAAAGAAATTGATAAAAACAAGGTTGAGTGAGTAGATAACTCAACTTAAGCTTTGCTTTTGCATGATTTGAGAGAAATTAAATAATAAATTATTTAATTTTGTGTGCATGGAGAAGAAGACTTATTTTTAAAAGATTTGAAAGATATTTGTAGATAAGAAAGCAAATTAAATAAATAAATTTATTTAATTGTTGTGCATGATTTGGAAGAACAAATAAAATATTTGATTATATTTTATTTTTGGAGAATGAGAGAATTTAAATAAATTTGATTTGATTTATTTAAATTTGGAAGAATGAATTTGATTTAATTAAATAAATGGGAATTATTTAATTGTTTGGATAAGAGAAAATTTATGATGAACTAATTAAATAAATCAATTTAATTAATGGAGACTTGAGATTTGGAAAGAGGATAATGATCTAATTAAATAATATAAAATTATTTAATTGTGGAAGAATAATAGAGGAATTTGATTTAATTAATTAAATAATGAGGATTTATTTAATTAATGTCGAAAGTATGTGATTTAGAAGAATTTGATGAAATTAATTAAATAATTAGATTATTTAATTAATGTTGAAATGCAGGTGATGCTCAAGATTAGACGAAATGCAAGTAGTGTGATGACTTGGTCATTTTAGGGTGTCTACACTACACTCCTTTTCTTTGTTGGATTTAGAAATTGGCTCTGATACCAGATGAAGGCAAACAAGATAATAATGGTGATTTGCTGATCATAAAACAAACAAGAATGTAAAAGCTTTAAATTATCTTGATAGAAGAAGAGGCATGACATCTACTATATAGAGGTTCAAATTACAGGTGACGATTATGGCACGCAACAACGATATTCACAAATATTCCAACTGTGTTACTTATTACATACAATAGAGTCGAGAAAAACAACAACATTAATAATCCCAATGGGCATTACTGCACGCTGGTATAATATGACCTTGCCATTTAAGCACAACCCCTTTGCCTATAGGTGACCATTATGACATGCAATGATACTCACAAATATCCCAACTGTATTACTTATTACATACAACAAAGTCGAGAAAAACTACATCAACTGCGGGCTGGTATAATATATGGAATATATGATTCCTAGTAAAACAATTTTTTTAAAAAAAAAAACAAAGGTGGGAGACCACCCATACCAAGGATTATATTAAATAAAAAGTGATTACAAAATAATGGGGAGGCAAAGGCCTCAACCCCAGGGATCATACAATTCAGGCCAGCGAGGCCTATCAGCTGGCAGTCACATCCTTAAAAAGGTCAGTCAATGGACACTTACAGACGAGATCAATAGAGAGCAGATTGCTTTCTCTTCCTCAACAAACTGAAACTTGAAAACTTTTCCCAGCATGTCTGAGATAGAACTGCCTTGAGTTGGGTAATCCCATTTGTGGATTGGGATAAACATTTGCTTTTTCAGAAGAGTCTCCATCTTGAAAGATTTGTAATTCTAGTAGAGGCAAAGATATAATAATCCAACCAAAGGCAATGACAGAAAAGGCTCCAATGGAGGTACTTGAAGCCCACAACATGAGTGAAGGTGGTTGAGAGCTCCTGGGTCACAACGAAGAAAGGATCAGATTGTCAAAAGAGATCAGAGAGTCCAGCAAGATCAGTCTCTGAATAGATTGAGAATCAAAAGACACCTCCTGGTCTTTCTGATCTAAAGCATAATTGGCCAACCAATCGGCCACTTTATTTCCCTCTCTATAACAGTGTGCAATCTCATAAGAATCAAAGCACTACAAACAAGACCACACTTGCTCAAGGATGTAACGGATGGACCAATTATCAGATTTCTTTGACTTGAAGGCTGAAATAATGACAAGAGAGTCCCCTTCAATAGAAATCGATTTAAACCCTCTTTCCTTTGCAAAGAGAAGAGAGTGCAGAAGTGCAAGGGCCTCTGTCGTATTATTTGTTCCATTGGGAAGTTTCATTGCCTTGGCTGCAAGGAGTTCACCTTTACTATTTCTGATAATGCAGCCTAGGCCTGAAGGACCTGGATTACCTCTGCAGGCTCCATCAAAGTTTACTTTGACTAAAGGGTCAGAGGGAGGAAGCCATTTAATGGAAGACCTGTCCACTTTGGAAATGGAGGAAGAGGCTCTGCTAGAAGGTTGAATCCTCACAATCCTTTTCCAGTTGGGGAGGATGGATTCATCCCAATTGGTCCACTTGGAGTCTCTACACCGAGTCCTCTGAAACTTTGCATTAACCATTTCTGAAATAAGGGATTCAATATCCAACCATAGCAACTCCCAGTTCTTTGAAGAGTCTCTAAAAACTCTTGAATTTCTCTCTTTCCAAATTAACCACAACAAGATCGAAGGACTAACAATCCATAAGATGTGAAAAAAAGCCTCTTTGAAATGAGTAGGCCAGCTTTTCAGCCATTGAGAAAGAGAAGAGGGAAGAGGAGCCTAACTTAGACATTAGACATCCCCAACATGCCTGAGAAAATCTGCAATGCATGAAGATGTGATCAACTGATTCCTTTTCATCATGACAAAAAACACAGTCAAAATTTGCACCCAGCAACAATATTCCTATTCTATCTCCTGTGAGGATCTTATTATTGAAAGCCAACCAAGTAAATGTTCCAGCCTTGGGAAGAACAAGATCCGCCCAACAAAGAAAAGAGGGCCACTCCACCTTCGACATAGAGGAAAGAAACTTATATCCGAACTTAGCTTTATATTTCCCAGACCCATCACCTAGCCAAACCAATTCATCCTCCTTGGCAGAGAAAAAAAGACTTCTATCATTAAGGATCTTAGTCAAAGTGCTTTTCTGCTCTTGGGGGAAATTACAGTTATCAAAACTCTTCCAGATGATTTTTGCCGAAAGAGACGTAGTATCCACTATAAAATAATCAGAAACTTTCAATCCCTAGAAAGTTTTAAGAAAGGCTTTTGCTTCTTTAAAATTCCCCAAAGAGGAAATTTTCTTCCAACCATTCCACAAGTCATCCCAGAAAGTTGCTTTTTTGCCATTAAAGATCGTCCAAGATAACTTTGGAAGGATAACTTGCCTACATTTCACTATGAAGTTCCAAATGGAAGAACCTTTGGGAGGATTTAAGACTGTAAAAATTCTTTCTGGCTTTCTAGAGTCCAAATTTTTTTTTTGCATGATCATGACCCATTTAGCCTGAGGATTTTTGTACATTTTCCATGCTAGTTTTGCTCCAAGCGCTAGGTTTTGCAGATCCAAATTAATGACTCCTGCCCCGCCTTGAGATTTAGGGGTGCAAACTTTATCCCAAGCAATTAAATGGATTTTCTTCTTGTCTGAAGTTCCTTGCCAAAGGAATTTCCTGCAGAGTTTTCTTGCCTGTGCTAAGATGCCTTTTGGGATTCGGAGAGACAAGAGCATATAGATCAGAACCACTGATAAGACTGTTTTAACCAAAGTGAGTCTACCTGCAAGGGACAGCCAATTTCCCGTCCAAGAGCAGATTTTCTAGGATAAGCTTTCTAGGACACCATTCCACAAGATATTCTTTTGTCTACCATTCAAAAGAGGGGCGCCCAGATATTTACCCGGGAGTGAATCCAGTTTAAAATTGAAAAGAGATGCTAGCTCAATTTGCCTGGCTTGTGAAGTATTAAAAAGATACAACTTAGATTTGTTGGTGTTGACCAATTGACCAGAGGCATCACAGTATACTGAGAGGACTTGCTTAATTGCAGCTGCTTCTTTTTTGTTGGCTCTACCAAAAAGGATAGTATCATCTGTAAAAAGAGCATGGGTTAAAGATTCTGAAAAAGCCTTCAATTTGATCCCCTTCCAAAGCCTCTGACATGAAGCATCCTTGATCGCCCACGTGAGAGCTTCCGCCATCAGGATGAATAGGTAAGGGGAGATGGGGTCACCTTGGCGAAGACCTCTCGAAGTCTGAAAAGAAAGAGACTCACTGCCATTAATTAAGACTGAAGTTGTAACACTTGAAATGCAGGAGAAGATCCACTTGATCCACTTTGAGGAGAAGCCCAACGAACAAAGGACATGGCGTAGAAAATTCCATTCTACTCTATCAGACGCTTTGCTCATATCCAACTTAAAACCATGCTGGGAATGTTATCATACTTGAGTGAGTGTAGAATTTCATGAATTAAAATGGCCCCTTCCCCTATTTCTTTTCTCGGAACAAACCCCCCTTGCTCTTCAGATATTAAAAGGGGAAGAAAAGAGGCTAATCTTAAAGCTATAGCTTTGGAGATAACTTTATAAATAAAGTTGCAGAGAGAAATAGGTTGAAAATCTTCAAAGGTCATTGGAGCATTTATCTTAGGGATTAAAACCAAGCTGGTTCTATTGAATTCTTTCAGCACATTTGAAAATTTCCTAGATTCCTCAACAACTAAAAACACATCTCTACCTACAAACTCCCAGCAATTTTGGAAAAAAGAACCAGTCCAGCCATCTGGGCCTGGGGCTTTACTTTCGTCCAAGGAAAAAACTGCGGCTCTAACTTCCTCAAAGGAGAATTCCCTAAGCAACTCCCTGTTGTGATCATCTGTGACTCTTTTGGGCAGATTGAAAGAGGTAAGAGATTGTGGATTGGGTGATTGGTTACTTGTGAGAAGATTTTTGAAGAAAAGCTTCGCCTCCTCTTTAATGGAATTCGTATCATGAATGAAGGAACCATCCTGCCTCTGGATACATTGGATAACTATCTTGTGTCTACGAGCTTTAGTAGAAAGGTAGAAAAAGGTAGTGTTGCGGTCACCCTCTTTGAGCCAGGTTTCTCAAGATTTTTGCTGCCAAAAGATCTCTTCCATCTGCAATTTGAGAGACTTTTCTTTGAGGAAGGAGGCGTTATCCATGCCCAAACACATAACTTCATTTTCCAACTTTGCTATGTCTTTGATAATTCTATCCTTCTCAAAAGATATATTCTTAAACTGAAACTTGTTCCAACTAGAAATCTTTGATTTGACAAAATCCAATTTTGTTGCCAGCTAGAACATTCTGGAACCCTTGACAAAGGGGGTTGAAGCCCACCAGGATTTGACATTTTGCAAAAAATCTTTCTCTAAACCACATCTCTTGAAACTTAAAGGAACTTTTGACAGATAAATGCTTAGTGCCCACCACAAGGCTAATAGGAAAATGATCAGAACCAAGAAAAGGGACAATTTGAGAGGAGACAGAAAGATTACCCATTAGACACTGTGAGGAGCATAGGAAACGGTCCAACCTTTCAGCGATCTTTGAGTGGTCATAACGTCTGTTAGTCCAAGTGAAGTGACCGTTCATGGGTCTGCAATCTGAGAGGCCATTAGAGTCGACAAACTCCTTGAAGTCCGCCATAGCCTGGGTAAAGTTAAAATTGCCCCTAATTTCTCTGATCCATCTAATATGACATTGAAATCGCCTCCCAGAATGACCAACTCATGCTTTAGCATGGACAAGATGCTAGAAATATGTCTCCATAAATGTAACTTTTGAGAGGAACCCGTAGGACCATAAACATTCATGATCCAAAGGTCTTTTCCATGAAGGACACCTGAGAATTTCCCCAATAACCAGTTTTCCCTGTTCCCCACAACCTCAAAAACAGGTAGATGTTTCTTCCATAGGATAGCAATCCTGCCAGAGGCACCCATAGCAGGAAGAAATTCTGCATTCCAATTTTTCCATTTACTAAAAAAGTGCACCCCAATGTCTAAAGAAAGCTTAGTTTCCTAGAGTAGAAGGACATCTGCTCTAGCCCCCTCAAGTTGAGACTTGATGAGGCGTGACTTGTTAGGGGCGTTTAAGCCCCTAACATTCCACGAAAGGACCTTCATTACCCCTAAGGGGAGCTGATTGCTCCCCTCTTCTTTCTTGAGATTGTCCCACCATTCTCTACGGCTACCTCCTGGTCGTTCTACTCTTTGGCCTTCTTCTGCCGGGAACTTCTCCTAGAAGGCGTATTTTTCATATTTCTCTAGATCAGTTGGGTTTGAGAAATGCCCATATCAAATCCACCAACCTGTGCTTCATGCTCTTGTAAGACTTCGTCAGCCAAGTCTTTAAATAATGTGGAGGTCACCTTTGCTAAGACCTTCTCATACAGATCCTGAAGCTTTACATCTAAATTCATAGAGGATTCCCGTGTCTCGGTTACCTCGAGGTCAGCCTGCAACTCATCAAAAGCCTCCCGGTAGGTCTCCTCAACCCTCACAGGAGAAGAGGGCAACTCCAAGGGTTCACCATTGTTCATATCTTCTATCGTTGGAGGCATCTTGACGCATGCGCCCTCCTCTTATTGATCAGAGCTGAGAGAAGCTTGCTCATTTCCAGAGATGAAATTAAGGGCCCTCTTTGGGACTTGCAAAGAAAAGTCTTCTTCTTGCATCTAGAGCACAACTGGGCAAGTTTCCTGATTCCTTAAATCCTTGGTCTGGACCGGCTAGGAGGGCAGCCCCTCAGAAATGATCACTCCAGGGATGGGGTCCTGAAGGACTGTATTACTTGTTTGACGAAGAAACTCATTAAGCCTTTCCATGTCTTCCTGAAGGAGCCCATCTTGTAAAAGAATCTCCTAAAGCCAGAAACCTTGGGAAGTCCATAACTTAACTCTTTTAGGAAGGAGATCTTTTGCTTCCGAAAGGATGCAAATTTTGGGGGTAGTGTCACTGAGACTAGTCGGTGGAATATCCACCTCTTGGCAAAAACCTAGAGAGTTCCCAATGCTCTTGAGAATCTCCATGTCTTTGTACTCAAGCAGGAGATAGGGGAGTTCTATCCAAAATGGGACCATAGGTATTCCCTCTTTCCCCACATGGAAGTTTGGTTTCCATTCTTCACAGAAAACAACCGTTTGACCAAACCTCCAAAGCTTCTTGCAAAGAATTTTGTCCCACTCACCCTTATCCGAAAAAAAAGAAATAGAAGAAGCCATTCCCTAAATCGCAGACATCTTTAGTCTCTGGCCAGGCATTTTGGTACCACTCTTTTAGGTCATCAAAGCAGAAGTGAGGAGAAAGGACCTTGCCAATGAGGGCTTTTTCGCGCAGGGATGAGGTCTTCTCAAAAACACCTCCTTCGAGCTTCTCCAAAAATACTTCCTTGTACTATTTGTGTCTTATGACCTCTTTGACTTTAGGGATCTAGTCTTTCTTTTTCTTACGAGTAGATGCCACCCTTTTACGCCCGCTTGTTGAAGAATATCGCTTACTCCAGGCTTCGTCTCCTGGATCAGAACTAGGTTTGTTGAAAAAACCCTCGCTCCTCCTGTGTGCTTGAGAGTCCCTCCTTCGATGGCTGTTTTGTGGCCCTTTTTGGAAATCTAGAAAAGCTTCATTTTTAGGCTTTAGCGGTTTCAAAAAATTTGACCTGGCAAACCCTCTTGGACCTCTCTTCCGCCATTTGTCTCCTACTTCTTTCCTTGTGTCATAGACATGGACATGTGGTGAATCATCAAATCTGATCTTCCTTTTGGGAATGTACGGAGGACGTCTTCCAAAGTCATGAGTTAGAGGCACCTTCCCTGGTGGATTTATAGTGGAGCGCGATAATAGAGCCATTCTGTATCGATTCATTGTTGTTTGTTTCAAGTAAATCCTCAAATTTTATGTACATAAAGCTTGGGAAGCAGCTCACGTGTGCGAGGGTTTCGATCCTGGGAGACAGAGAATGTTATGCTTAGAGAATCAGGTATCAGAACTATGCAGAGAGATGGCAACAGCAAAGTCAGCATATGATCAAGTTACAGCCAAGTTAAAGAAGATCAAATTAGAAACTAAGAAACAGGCAAATGAGCTACGTGAAATCTCAGAAGAAAAAGAGGCTGAGAATAAGAGAAGAGGGAAGGTGCATCTAGTATGTTATAGTAGGGCAGATTTATTTGATAATGGCAATAATGTTGTCAAATCACATAGAAATATTAGCCATGTATCAACTGTTGGTATGCCGACTTCATCTGTGCCTATCCAACATCAAATTGTTTGTTCTCTGCCTTCATATATTGGCATCCTAGCACATAGTCAAATGTCCCAGCACATAGTCCAAACGCAACCCCTTTTAGTTGAAACACAGCATTTATTAAAACCCACGCTGCTAGCAGACCCCTCAAATCTTCCTTCACGTCAAACATAGTCTTCCATAGTTCAAATGGAGTCCAGTCAATTGCCAGCAGGAAGAATTCATGATGACACTAGAGGTAATTTGACTTCCTCTACTCCCACGCAGCCTGGTCAAGCACTGCCAGCTAATACAACGCTGCCCCCAAATGAGATTTCACTGCCTTCATTTCAAATGCAACACTTGCTTCATGAACCGCAGCCTCCACTTAACAATACACAGCAATCAATATCTCCAATGCAGCCCCTTTTGGCTAATATGTTGCCTCCAACAAATATCATGCAGTCTCTATTAAGTCCAAGACCGCCAGCCACGAGTCAAATGCAGTCTACATTGTCCCAAGATACAACGTAGCCTCCTTAGACATGTTCACAGCCTCTTCTGAATGCAATGCAGCCTGGTCAACACCATTCGCAGTCCTCAATGGTGGCATCGCTGTCTCTGGGAAATGCAATATAGTCTGGTTTAACTCATTCGCTGCCCTTGGGGCAGAACATGGAAGTAATTGCACAGGGAAATGTGCAGGCACAGGGAAGTGTACAGAGGCAGAGTCATGAAGAAAATGTTCAGAACAGAGCTAATTTGCAAAATGACATTGCAAATATTCAAAATCAGTTACACAGAATGAATCTGGATGATTCAAATTTGCAAGAGGAGGTTTCTCAGTTAAGGAGGTCTACCCGGGAGAGGAGACGTCCTTCCAAATTCTCAGATTATGAATTGTTGTATTCAGAGGAGGCACAACCAGAATTATTAATTTCTGATCAAGCTGAACTAGCTACCTATAAACAGACTTGCAAAGCAGTTGATTCTTCGAAATGGCAAGAGGTGATGCAAGATGAAATGAGTTCATTGCAGGCTAATAACACTTGGGATTTAGTGCCACTTCCACCTAATCGAAGACCCTTGAAGAGTCATTGGGTATACAAGATGAAAGAGGAAGATGGAGGCAACAAGCGCTATCGCGCTAGACTGGTTGTCAAAGGGTATGATCAACAGAAAGGCATAGATTTTAATGAGATTTTCTCACCAGTTGTGAGAATGACCACAATTCGGGCAGTTTTGGGTTTGGTTGCAGTTTGGGATCTTGAACTTGATTAGTTGGATGTTAAAACAACGTTTTTACATGGTGATGTTGATGAAGAATTGTACATGGAACAGCTGGAAGGATTTAAGAAACAGGGACTGGAACATCTTTATTGCAGATTGAAGCACAGCTTGTATGGGCTCAAGCAAGCCCCGCGCAAATGGTATCTCAAGTTTGATCGCTTTATGACTGAGCATAACTTCTTGAGATGTGAATCAGATCCTTGTGTCTATTATAAGCGACTTCCTAATGGTGAATTTGTCATTCTTTTGCTGTATGTTGATGACATGTTGGTAGCCAGCACAAGTATTAGGATTGTTTCTGAATTGAAGTCTCAATTAGCTAAGAGATTTGCTATGAAAGACTTAGGCCCAGCCAAGAAGATTCTTGGAATGACCATCACTAGGGATAGACAAAAGAAGGAGATCATGTTGTCACAAAAGGCATACATTGACAAGGTTGTAAACAGATTTGGTATGGCTAATGCAAAGGTTGTTTCTACTCCTTTTACTGCCCATTTTCGTTTATCTTCTGATTTGTGTCCAAAAACACAAGAGGATAAAGAGTTTATGCAAGGTGTTCCTTATACATCAGCTGTTGGTAGCATTATGTATGCTATGATCTCCACTCGTCCCGATATTGCTCATGCAGTGGGAGTTGTGAGCAGGTTCATGAGAAATCCCAGTAAGCCTCATTGGGAAGCCATCAAATGGATATTAAGGTATCTTAAAGGTACTTCTAATTATGCTTTGTGTTTTGGTGGCAATAAGGTACAGCTGCAAGGTTTTACTGATTCTGATCTTGCCAGAGATTTAGATAAACGAAGATCTACTACTGGCTATGTTTTCATGTTTGCTGCAGCTGCCATTAGTTGGGTCTCAAGGCTGCAACATTCTGTTGCTCTTTCTTCTGCCGAAGCTAAGTACATGGCTCTTTCTGAAGGTGCTAGGGAGATGATTTGGTTACAGCAGTTGTTTGGTGATTTGAAATGTCAACAAAGTGACTATGTTATATTTTGTGATAGTTGCAGCACCATTTTTATGGCTCATAATCATTCATCTCAGCGTCGTTCTAAGCATATCGACATACATGCTCATTTCATTCGTCATGTAGTTGAAGAGGGCAAGTTACAAGTTGCAAAAATTGACACAAAGGTCAATCCGGCAGACATTTTCACCAAGGTTGTTTCCAAAGAGAAGTTCAAATGTGCCAGGACTTCTCTTGGTTTGGTTAAGAAGAAGTAATCAGAAGTTTAGAGCAGGGGAATGATTGGCGAGTTGCAGCATCCGTTGACCTTCAAGTGGGAGATTATAAGGAAATGAAGACCAACGGACACATTATTTTTCCCGCCAATTGCTTGTCCTTTCACATTCCTCTTGTGATGTATAATGAAGCATTAGATATGCTTGATATCTCATTGTAAAACACAATTCATTATCAATAACAATTCTTTTGTGGATGTAGCCAAGTTTGGTGAACCACGATAAATCTGGTGTCTTATTTCTGTTTGCTTTTTAATTACATCTGTGCGCTGTTAATTACTTTTTTACTTCTCTCTTTCTACAATTGAGTTCTACTTTCAGTCCTAACACTACTTGGGTAGCCTCAGCTGGTGCGCTGGCTGCAGCTACATTTGCTGCTTATCTAATTGTGGAATCAACCTTACTCTAGCCTTTTGCATTTGTATTGGTAAATCAGTTGTAAGTATACTAATTATCAGTTCTCTGACTTGACATAGAATTAACAACAACAACACCCGTAAATACTACAATTTTCTGTCGTGATGGTATTATATAAGGAATATATGATTCCTGGCAAATACCCCAGTGTTGTCAGAAGCAAACATATCCAGAACTGCGGGCTCTGCAAAAGATTCCCACAACACATTTTTCTGTATGAGTTTTGAGGAATTCAGTAACTTAATCCAGATAATGTTAGTGTAGAATCAGAGCAGAGAAAAGTATAAAAAATCTTACATTAATCTTGAACTGCATAACAACTGATAGAGGAGGCAAGAAAACAGTTATTAGAATATTGAGCCAAAACATGAAACATGTATAATTACAGTATGTCTATTTACAACAGCATACTGTCGATTTATGACACCCCTTACAACATGAATACACTGTTGATTTACAACACCCAATACAGCACCCCATTATCAGGTCAAATCAGTTAAGAATTGTTATCCAGGAGAGCTGTGTTGAAGCGATACTTGTGGAAGAATGGAGGAGAATAAGAGGGAGAAAAGTGCTTTGGTCATGGTGGTGATGTGTGTGGGGCCAATAAGAGGTAAAAGTGTGGAATAAGTACTATGGAACGTCTTGTAGGAAAAGAAATCTTCAAATAAGTACTCCTAGTGGACGTGAGGCTCCTTGTAATTATAACTTGACATAATTTCAATTCTAGTCTTTTGCAGAGGCAACATTCTGATTCCCACTTAGAGGATAGACATCATTGGATGATTAACTCTAGTCAATCAGTGACTTAGATTTCTCTTGATAGAGTAATGAATAGGGTTTTTTCTTGACTTAGGACTCTTGCCAAGGCTTCTTTTCTTTTGGGGAGTTGTGTTAAAAACAAAGAATGACATAAAGTTACTTAGAAGCGATACTTGTGGAAGAACGAAGGAGAAAAAGAGGGACACAAGTACTGTGGTCATGGTGGTGATGTGTGTGGGTCAATAAGAGGAAAAAGTGTGGAAAAAGATGAAATGCCTTGTAGGAAAAGACCCTGACATTCATGGAAAAAGTTAAAATGCAATGTTTAAGTAATTTCAATCTAAGAAGTCTAGAATAATTTTGACCTTGAGCTTCTTTGCAGTCCTTTCAAATAAATAAAATAATTCCATTCATGAAGTATGGAGTAATCATTAAATTTTTTTAAGTAGATAATTACAAAGAAAGTAGGTTGTTTGAATAATATAGAGTTTTTAATATATTTGTGAAAGAAATTTACAATTGTTAATAAAGATAAAATATTCGTACTCTTTTTTGGTTTAATATGTGAATGATTATGTAGAGTTAAAAAGAGTATACTTCATACTTTTTATTTTACTTTTATACTTATTTTAGTCATGTCAATAGATGTGTGAGTTTAGTATTCAATTTGTGTCCATTTGATCAAAACAGTTGACAAAAACTAAAACTATCCTTCCATTTAATCTCTAACCTTTATTCACCCAGACATCCTTTTATCTCACTTATTTCCACATTCCAAATGCAATCATAATTGAGATCCTTTCCCCTAGACATGATTGCTAGTATGATTGTGTCCCCTAGACAAGTTCCATAGACCTAAGCCACCTACTAACTTTGACTAATTTGTGCACTCAAGTTTGAACTTACTAACAGTTAGCTTCCAACCCTCATCTATCTATGAACATGTGTATGTGAATATTCACTTAGGTAGATCAATGGATATGGATTCAATTGGGGCATCAATAGTTAGAAAATCCACTAGTACTTCCAGCACCACAAATGTGGGAACTTTATAAATTCTGACATGCTTAGGTTCTTAGTTCCAAAAGTATTATGACATTATGAACAATAGCATACCATGGACATAAGCATCCTTGAAAATTTTAACTTATTAGAGATCTCAATTCAATCTTGGCATGTGATTAAATTTAAAATTTCCTATAGATGTGGCTATTATAAATTTGATTTTACTCGAGATCTTAAGTTTGGATTTGACACTTCTTTATTGCTAAAACTCCTAGTGGATGTGAGGCTCCTTGTAATTATAACTTAACATAATTTCAATTCTAGGTTTTTGTAGGGGCAACATTCAGATTCCCACTTAGAGGTGGGCATCATTGCATGATTAACTCTGGTCAATCAATGACTTATATTTCACTTGATAGAGTAATGAATAGGGTTTTGTCTTAACTTAGGACTCTTTCCAAGGCTTCTTTCATCTTGGGGACATGTGTCTATTAGAGATTTACTCTAAGACATCCACGGTTAATAATTTTCTTGAGGAATTGATGGTTAGGAGTTATTTAGATTTGGAAACAAAAATAGGCTTCAGTATTACAAAGGAAGCTAGTCTCGAAGCATAGCCTTGATAGAACAATTCTCATGAAGGGACTCTAAGACTTATTATAATTAATTCAAGAAACAACCTCCCATACTTAAATTATTTAGACTTTAGATCATTGAATCTTTCAAAGAGCCATAAGATAGTGGTTTCAATCTAGTCTATTAGAATTTACCTCAAAGAGTTTGATAATACTTCCTCTGATGATTTATCCTTGGGGTTTGTAAACACAATTAGGTCTTAATAAATTTTGACCATCCACAAGACTTGATTTATAGCTAGGGAATATGCTCAATTTATGACATAAGAGAATTGCTTGCCAAATTCAAGAATCCCAATTACATAACCTCTGTACTTTAGGCTCTAACCATCCATGACTCCAATTGTCTAGATCATTCACTCTAGGTCAATTACAATTAGATAGTAAGATTCATCCACTAGAACATTATAGAATCATGTCACATGTCTTACAGATTAACCCAAATAATAATATAAAGTAATACTTCAATAAAAAAGTATCAAGCATTAGAGGGTTCATAATTAGCTTTACCAAATGACAACAAAACACTATAATATCCTAATAAAAATGAAAATGTATTCATTAAGCCTTCTAGGAAGCTCATACAAGCCTTAAGTAATTTATATCACAAACTAGAATCATAGTATTAAAAAATTAACTCTATCTCTAAGGTGATGGGTCCAATTTTACACAAGTGGTTTACACAAAGTATTATAATCATTAACTATTAACATATCCTATATAGTTCTCTAGAATTTACAACTTAATGCCTTAAGATAAATTAATAACAAGTATTTTGATTAATAACCAAGAATTTGATGATTGTCAATTGCTAGCCAACAATCCTTAATGCTTCAGGTACTACACATCTTTGATGGAGTCCTTAAGAAATCTCTACCTCTTTCTCCTTTAGACATATTGGGTAAATAAAGAACACAAAGTTCATTACAATAGTCAAATATAATGCAGTAGTGAGATTCATGAATTTAGAGATAATATCCATTCATCTTTATTGCAACTAGAGTTATTCATTAATTCATAGAATGTAAGAACATGTGTTACCAATATGTTATTAGAGTGTAGAGGAGTTTCCTTCGAGGCCAACCCAAGTATCATGTCTACTTTTCCTCCTATCCACCATTACAATAAGGTATTTAACTTCATAGGAGTGTTGGTGAGGTGTGTGGCCATTCAGATGTCTTCAACCCATTTGATTGGTGTGCAGGGATTCTACCATCTAAGATATTTTGTATCTAATTTCTAGAACCAATTCAAGAAAACCATGGAATCCACCACTTAGACAATCTAGGAAAATTATAGGCATCCACCAATTAGCCAATCTAGAACTCAATATCACTAGATTGGCTAGAATTGACATGTGCACAAGCATGCATACATACAAACACACACAAGTATCCAAACATCTGAGTCATAATTACATTCAACACAGTTTGGGGGGCTACAACCACTCCAATGGGCACTATCACGTGTCAAAAAGGAAATACCTTTCAATCACAATGTAACACCTTGCTATACCAAAGCAACACTATCCAACTTTAAACCAAGATATAAAACATTCTAAGAACACCTTGATAATCAAGGAAACACCTCACTATTGCAAGACACACTATTTAACTTGTAATTGAGCTAGAAAACATCCCATCTCTACTAGGATGGCCATCATTTGGATTTTCGATTCACCAAAATAACCCCTGTGTTACTTTATGCATGAATGACCATCGAGTTATTCTCTTTGTAAAATGAAAACTATACAACTCCATTTAGCCCTAAAGGATAATCAACAATTTAGTCCATAGAGTGTTCCTTGTTACTAAATCACATGCATATTGTGCTACAATTGATCAAACTCATACACGAGGATCCTAACTTAGACATGAGACCATGAGACTTACAAATTCACAAACATAGAATGTCATAAATTGACACAACAACCACATTAAGAATTCTAGCTTGGATATAGATCATCACAATTTAATAATATCACAAGTCACACACATAATGCACATCCACAGAATATTATTTCACTAGTTTCAGTTCCTAAGCATATACCTCATCTAAACCTTCCTCAAATCCATTAATCTTAGACATTCTTCACTAATTTGTATGGTGAATTGTAGCTATAGTTATGATATCGAAATTACTCTAGATGTTAATTATGTGGATTTTATGAATATGTAGCTACATTTTGCATACATATCTGCTAGAGAAGTTGCAACTACCTCTAAAAAAATTCCTCTATCCTTTATGCTTTGATGGATGTATGTACCTTGTGTTGCAAGTATGGGCCTAACCAGTGTTGTCATTGATGTCAACATACTCCTGTTGCATTAATGATAAGGATTGGATGATCCGGTTGCTGAGGATATTGAGAAAATTAGTCCTAATCAGGACCAAAGAAGAACAGTGATGACAGTAAGGTAAAAGTTCAAGATAGGATGAGGATTAGAGGATGCGGTTTAAAGGATTTGTAGATATCTGTCTTAAGGTGGTCCAGTAAAGATTTCAGAGGTTCGCATGAAGATCTGAGGAAGTTGTGGCTGTTCAAGTAAAACTGGTTCCGGCAGGAGTGCAGAGGTGACAGAGTAACATAGATAGGTCTGGTGAAATCCGGAAATGAATTATCTTATTCTGTGGATTTGAGGGAATGTTGAGGAGGTCTTTGTGAAGTGTCAACTTGAGTGGTTCATGGTTTGAAGGTCCGGAAGTATCCATTCCTTGGTGACAGTGGTGACAGACTATGTTCTTGAGGTTCCGGATAAAGAGGAGAAGGATTTCAGTAAGCAGATGAAGTGCGGATGTTCTTGGTGATTCAGGCAATCTTGTGGAGGTCTTTGGATTGTGTTCAGATCATGTTGATGGTCTGCATTGGAGTTAGAGCTCGCAATTGAAGGATAACCTCCAGGTGAAGGAGTTCTTCCTGAGATTGGCTGACCGGATGAGTTACACATCTTGTGAATGGTCTTGTAGATGTTTGCCGACTTAGATGATCATTCCTAAGTCGATGCCTTGTATAAATAAGGAGTTGCAAAGTCATTTCAAAGGGTGTCTTGTGGATATGTGAGCGTGGTAGTGAATAGGAGAGTGAAAGGCAGAGCAGAAATATTGGGCTTAAATGGAACTAATTCAGGCATGGTGAAGATGCTATTTTCCAGTTCAAATATGTGGTACTTATTCTTCTGTAGACAGTGAGTGTCTTGTAGGCAGTGAGCCTCTTGTGAGCAGTGTGCTCGGGCAGTGAGCCCTAATTGGCATGTGCCATTTTGTTCTTTCTATTCTTCTAACAGAGAATACAATCTTGGGTTAATCACCCCGTGGTTTTTCCCTTAACCAGATTTTTCACATCAAAATCTTGGTGTCTTATGTGTTGATATGTTTCTGCTCTTGATTGAATGCATTATGTTTCCATGATTGACGTATTGATATGGTAAGAAGTTTTTAAGTGTATAATTGGAAAGAAAGTTTTAACAACTGATTCACCCCCCCTCTCAGTTGTTTGCCCTGAATCTAGCAATTGGTATCAGAGCCAAGTTCCTCTAAAAGAGATTAACCACTTGAGGAGATCCAGGATGTTGTCTTACAAGAAGGATAGTCTGAAGTTTGATGGAACCAATTTTAATCTTTGGAAAAGCTGCATGACATGTCACTTGAAATGTATGGGAATGCAGTACTGGAACATGGCTTCAACAAAGTATACTCCTCCACAAGGTGGTCTGAAAACCCAAAGTGAAATCACAGATGCTGAAAATAATCTGCAGACTATAGAAGCTCTTCTAAGCGCATTATTTGATCCAGAGCTTTCAAATGTTGTTGACCTACCAACTGCTTTTGAGATTTGGGAAAAACTGGAACTTCTGCATGAAGGAGACAAGTATGTCAAATGTGCAAGGTTACAAAGTCTGAAAGGAAAATTTAAAAATCTGAAGATGAGAGAAGATGAAAATATCACTACTTTTATGCCAAGAGTAAATGATCTTGTTTGTGGAATTAGAAATGCTGGTGGAGTCTTGGATGAAAATGAGATTGTTGGAAAAATTCTCAGATCCCTTCCTGCTTCTTATAAGATCAAGGTTGTTGCCATTGAAGAATTCAGAGCTCATACAACTGTCACAAGAGATCAATTGGCTGGTAAATTGGCTGCATTTGAAATGACAGAGTTTGGAGATGCCCCTCCTAAGACTGAATCTGCATTCAAAGCTAGTGCCTCTGTGAAAGGTAAACAAAGGTTTGATCTGAGAGAAAACTCTTCAAGGAAACTCTCATGGTATGAAAAAGAAAGAAAAGGCCTAGAAGAAGAGGAAGCAGAAACTGCTCAACTTGAAGCTCTTATTGCAAAAAGACTGCCAAGAGGATCTAGTAAGTATGAAGGAAAATTGCCTTTTAATTGTTTTAACTACAATAAGATTGGTCATTTTGCCTCAAGATGTCTGGAAAGATTTTCAAGGCCCAAACCTAACAAATCTAGGTTCAAAAAGAATTGCTACTATGTCCATGAAGATGATGATGATGGAGTAACAGATGATGAATCAAAATCAGGAAACAAATCCAGAAGTGATTGGGTGTTTATTGCCATCAAGGAAGAAGATCCAATACCCTCTGAATCTGTCAATCATAAAGTTATAGAAAGAGCCTTGGCTGCTCAAGTTGAAGAAAAGGATGGCTGGGTCATTGATAGTGGATGCTCTCACTATATGATAGGTGATAAAAGTAAGTTCATAGATTTGGAAAGGTATGAAGGAGGAGTGGTAAAGTTTGGTGATAATTCTGCTGGTAGAATTAGAGGAAGAGGAACTATTTCTTTTGATGGAAGAAACAAAACCAGTAATGTACTGTATGTTGAAGGATTGAAGCACAATCTTCTCAGTGTTGGACAATTGGTGGACAAGGGCTATGATCTCCAATTCAAGAATGGAAAATGCAAAATCTTTGAAAGTTTCAGAATAGAGATTGCATCCGATACTCAGACAAAAGGTAATATCTTTCATTTAGTTGGTACTGGTAAAAGTTGTCTATTTGTGCAAATTGATCAGAGCTAGCTATGGCATAGGAGGATGTGTCATGTAAATTTTGACAATATCATCAAGATAAGCAACACTTAGGTTGTAAGAGATCTTCCAAAATTGGTGAAACCTACAAATAGCTTGTGTAAAGAATGTCAGTTGGGGAAACAAAGCAAAGTCTCATTTAAAAGCAAGGAACAGTCTTCTACCAGATTATTAGACTTAGTTCATACTAATTTATGTGGTCCGACAAGAATCAGGAGTGTGCAAGGTGATAGATACTTCATGTTACTAATTGATGACTACTCCCGGATGATGTGGGTAACTTTTCTAAAAGAGAAATCAAAAGCTTTTGAGAAATTCAAAATATTCAAAGTTATGGTAGAGAATGAAACTGAATTAAAATTAAAGTGTCTGAGGTTTGACAAAGGTGAAGAATTCACATCCGGTGAGTTCATAGATTTCTGTGAGAAACATGGAATAAAAAGATAGTTGTCTGCTCCCAGGACTCCACAGCAGAATGGAGTAGTGGAGAGCAATAACCGGACTATCCAGGAAGCATCTAGGACAATGATGATGGAAGCAAATGTTCCTTAGGTCTATTGGAGAGAAGTTGTCAGCACTGCAGTCTATACTCTCAATCGAGTTCAAATCAAAGGCAATACCGGTAAAACTCCTTATGAACTTTGGTTTGGCATCACTCCTACTATGAGGTATTTTAGAGTCTTTGGTAGCAAATGTTACATCAAAAGAGATGAAGATCTAGGCAAGTTTGATGTTAGAAGTGATGAAGGAATATTCTTGGGTTACTCTACTCAAAGCAAAGCATACCGGTGTTATAACAAGAGACTGAGAAAGATTATAGAAAATACAAATGTGAAGGTTGATGAAGGAATTGAAAAACCCTCAAGGTTTTATGAATTTTATGAAGATGATCAAAATGGTGTTCTGATTCAAGGAGCCCAAACCCCTTCTGCAATTCAGATTCAAACTAATCTGATAAATCAGGAAGAAGAGATGAGTTTCAATGAGCCTGATCAAGAAGCAGAAGTGCAAGAAACTCCCAAAGTGCCTAGGTATGTGAGATTGAACCACTCTAAAGATCAAATCATAGGTGACAAAAGCAAAGGTGTACAAACAAGAAGAAGAATTGCTCAAGATTCAGATGAGTATTGTCTGATTTCAAAGATTGAACCTGAGACAGTGAATGAAGCTTGCAATGATGAAAACTGGACTAAAGCAATGGACGAAGCGCTGATGCAAATTGAGAAAAATCACACTTGAGATCTTGTTCCCAGACCTAGAAACAAAAATGTCATTGGAACAAAATGGGTCTTCCGGAACAAACTAAATGAAGTTGGTGAAGTAATCAGAAATAAAGCCAGATTGGTCTGCAAGGGCTATTCTCAAATATGATTTGATTTTGAAGAAACTTTTGCTCCAATGGCAAGAATTGAAGCAGTCAGATTATTTCTTGCATTTGCTACCTTCAAAGATTTCAAAGTATATCAAATGGATGTCAAGTCTGCCTTCCTGAATAGTGATTTGGAAGAAGAAGTGTACATTGAGCAACCAGATGGATTTCAATTGTCTGATCATGGTGATATGGTCTGTTAGTTGAAGAAAGCAATGTATGGATTGAAGCAAGCCCCAAGAGCCTGGTATGAAAGATTGGATAAACATCTTTTGAAGATTGGTTTCAACAAAGGTATTGTAGACAGTAATTTGTATTTCAAAATTGATCATGAAAATATCTTGATTGTTGAAGTGTTTGTTGATGATATCATTTTTAGAGGAAGAGATAGTATGTGTAAAACTTTTGCAAATCAAATGAAAAGTGAGTTTGAGATGTCCATGCTTGGGGAAATGAATTTCTTCTTGGGTCTACAAATCACTCAAACAAAGAAAGGAATCTTCATTTCTCAAACCAAATATGTGAAAGAATTGTTGAAGAAATTTGGGATGGAAGATTTAAAGCCAATGAATACTCCCATGGCAACCAGATGTAAGTTGAGCAAAGATGATGACTCTCCCAAGGATGATCAGAAAAAGTATAAGTCAATGATTGGAGGATTGTTGTATCTCACTCAAACTAGACCAGACATTATGCAGGCTGTTGGTCTTGTTGCTAGATTCCAAGCTGATCCTAGAGAATCTCATGTCATGGAAATCAAGAGGACTTTTAGATATCTAAAAGGGATAGTTGAGTATGGATTGTGGTATCCCAGAGATCATGATTTCTCTCTTCATGCATATATAGATGCAGATTGGGAAAGAGATTGGTTTCTTGGCTGAGCAAGAAACAAGAGGCAATATCTCTATCCACTGCAGAAGCAGAATATATTGCAGCAGCAGGTAGTTGCACTCAAGTTTTGTGGATGAAGCAGATGCTAAGAGACATCAAAGTGGAGTATGAGGAGCCTATCACAATTTTCTGTGGCAATTCAAGTGTAATAAATATATCTAAGAATCTGGTGTTGCATTCAAAGACTAAACATATATCCATCAAGTTTCACTTTTTGAGAGAGCAAGTGAACAAGAATGAAGTTAGGTTGGAGTTTGTACCTTCCAAGGATTAGATTGTAGACATCTTTACTAAACCTCTACCTAAGGACTCTTTTGAGTATCTCAGGGAGAAGTTAGGGGTTATTGCCCCTCTGGTGATGAACTAAGGTGCACTAATGTGCATCAGTTCGGTGGATATCATAGTCATGTCTTATGGTCTGGATTGATGATGGGGAGCTACTACTCAGGGGGAGCAGCTGGTATAAGTCTGAAGTAATGGAGTTACAAGTATGTGCCCTTTGCCATTGATGTCAAAGGGGGAGAGAAGACATGTGAAAAAAAAGTAGTTGCTGATCAAAGGGGGAGCAGTAAAGGGAGAGAAGACATGTGAATGGTTGTTACTGATAGGGGAGTTGTGACAGTAAGGAGAAGTTCTTGTCTTGATGGTCAAAACAGTTTTTCACATCATATGTTGCCATCAATGACAAAGGGGGAGATTATTGCAAGTATGGGCCTAACCGGTGTTGTCATTGATGTCAACATACTCCTGTTGCATTAATGATAAGGATTGGATGATCCGATTGCTAAGGATATTGAGAAAATTAGTCCTAATCAGGAGCAGAGAAGTTCACAGTGATGACATTAAGGTAAAAGTTCAAGATAGGATGAGGATCAGAGGATATGGTTTAAAGGGTTTGTAGATATGTGTCTTAAGGTGGTCCAGTAAAGATTTCAGAGGTCCACATGATGATCTGAAGAAGTTGTGGCCGTTCAAGTAAACTGGTTCCAGCAGGAGTACAGAGGTGACAGAGTGACACAGATAGGTCTGGTGAGATCCAGGAATGAATTATCTTATTCTGCAGATTTGAGGGAATGTTGAGGAGGTCTTTGTGAAGTGTCAACTCAAGTGGTTCATGGTTTGAAGGTCCAAAAGTATCCATTCCTTGGTGACAGTGGTGACAGACTATGTTCTTGAGGTTCCGGATAAAGAAGAGAAGGATTTCAGTAAGCAGATGAAGTGCAGATGTTCTTGGTGATTCAGGCAATCTTGTGGAGGTCTTTGGATCATGTTCAGATCATGTTGATGGTCTGCATTGGAGTTGGAGCTTGCAATTGAAGGATAACCTCCGGGTGAAGGTGTTCTTCCTGAGACTGGCTGACTGGGTGAGTTACACATCTTGCGGATGGTCTTGTAGATGTTTGTCGACTTAGATGATCATTCCCAATTCGATGCCTTGTATAAATAAGGAGTTGCAAAGTCATTTCAAAGGGTGTCTTGTGGAGATGTGAGCGTGGTAGCGAAGAGGAGAGTGAAAGGCATAGCAGAAATATTGGGCTTAAATGGAACTAATTCAGGCATGGTGAAGATGCTATTTTCTAGTTCAAGTATGTGGTACTTATTCTTCTATAGACAATGAGTCTCTTGTAGGTAGTGAGCCTCTTGTGAGCAGTGTGCTCAGGCAGTAAGCCCTAACTGGCATGTGCCATTTTGTTCTTTCTATTCTTCTAACAGAGAATACAATCTTGGGTTAATCACCCCGTGGTTTTTCCCTTAACTGGGTTTTCCACATCAAAATCTTGGTGTCTTATGTGTTGATATGTTTCTGCTCTTGATTGAATGCATTATGTTTCCATGATTGACATATTGATATGGTAAGAAGATTTTAAGTGTATAATTGGAAAGAAAGTTTTAACAATTGATTCACCCCCCCTCTCAGCTGTTTGCCCTGAATCTAACACCTTGTTCCAAAGCTCCCATTTGGCACATGCTAGGAGTATGTTGACAAAGGTTTTAGAGTTTGGCTTTACATCTACCAATTGCATTTGGTTGAAATTTCTAAAGCCTTTTCAACAATCCATTTTGTTAATATCTTACAATTAGGACATTCCATGAGAACCCATTTCTTTGAGGCATTCTATCAAACAGTTCATGTGCCTTGTCTATGCTTCTACATTTTGCATATCTTGCAAGCACAAAATTTTGTGAAATAGTTCTTTGAGGCATTCTGTCAAATAGTTCATGTGCATTGTCTATGCTTCCACATTTTGGAAGCATGTCTACCAAGGAAATTACAAATACAACTTCTAACAAAATTCCTCTATCCTTTATCATGTGATGGATGTCCATACCTTGTTCTAAAGATCCCATTTTGGCATAGGTAGGGAGGATGCTAGTAAAGGTTGTAGAGTCTGGCTTTACACTTTCCAATTGCATTTGGTTGAAAGTTTCTGAATCCTTTTCAACAAATACATTTTGTGCATATCCTATAAGAATAACATTCCATGAGACCAAATTTCTTTGAGGCATCTAATCAAACAGTTCACATGTCTTTTCTATGCTTCCACATTTTGCATATATGTCTACTAGAGCATTTCCAACTGTAATATCTAATAATAATCCTCCTTCCATTATGCTTTGATGGATGTCCATACCTTGTTCCAAAGCTCCCATTTTGGCACAAGTCAAGAGTACACTGGCAAATGAAAACTGATCAGGTTGGAAACTTGTTTGTTGCATATTGTGAAATGATGCAATCCACTAAACTTCGACGTGGGAATAGAGTTTGAATTTGAACGTTAACAACAACTTCTACTTAAACAGGGATGGATGTTGTTGAAAGTAATGGTCCCACATTTGACACCTAAGGAATCAAATCTTAGAGTGTGTGAGATAAGCCCAACCCAACTGGTAGGAGAGGCAAGAAAACGACCATTAGAATGTTGGGAAAAAACTTGAAACATGTAGGCTTGTAGAAACATATTGTCAATTTACAACACCCCATTATCAACCTACAACACCTCATGATCAGATCAAATTAGTTAAGAACTTTTATTGAGGAGAGTTGTGTTGAAAACGAAGAATCACATAAGTTACTTAGAAGCGATACTTGTGGAATAATGAAAGAGAATGAGAGGGAGAAAAGAGATTTGCTCATGTCAGTGATGTGTGTGGGGCACTCCCAATAAGAGGAAAAGTGTGGAATAAGTATTATGAAACGTCCTCTTAAAGTAGATATTTGTAGGAAAAGAACTTGATGTTCATTGAATAAATGGAAGAATTTAAAGTGCAATGATAAAGTAATTTCAGTCAAACAAGCCTGTAATAATTTTAACCATGAGGTTCTTTGCACTCCTTTCAAATAAATAAAATATCTCCATTCATGGAAGTGGGGAGTAACTAGTAAACCCCTTAAATAGATAATTATAAAGAAAGTAGGTTGTTTGAATAATATAGAGTTTTGAATATATTTGTGAAGAAATTTATAGTTGTTTTTGATAAAGTAAGCAACAAAAAAGAGTGTCGATCCCATTAAACATCAGCCAAAAAGGTGCACCAAAGTTCCATCAAAGATCCATCAAAGAGAAACAGACCCAACCAAAAAGATACAGCCAAAAAACCCTAGACAAGGAAATAGAGGACTGATAGCAGACCAACAACCAAAAGCACAAAAAAAAACCCAATGGCTAATTGAACAACTAGTCCCAATCTTCGGCCAAAAATTGGTAGAGTTCTTGGTATTCCTTGAGCTCTTTATCTTTCATACCCTGAATGGTAAGTTTAGCATCTTAGAATACTGCAAGAGTGGCAGCCGACCAGTGCATGACTTTTGTAGAGAACTTAGCCAGAATCTTGAACTTCCGCTCCAGCTCGGTGAGTCTAACAGAGAGGGCTTCTATCTTCTTGTCTTTGGTAGTTTTCTTGCCACCCATTTTCTTCTTGCCATCTTCCTTCACCACTTTGTCTGAGCTCACAAAGTCAGACCCCTGGACATTGAGTTCAAAAAAATTATTGGGGCCATCATCGGCTTCAACCTCCATTGTTTCATTTTTGTTATCCTTGTTGTCAAAATTGTCCCCACCCATCTGTTCAACCTCTTCCACCAACATATCAACTTTATTGTTTTTGTTATAAAAAATGTCAACACCCTCCAGGTCTGCAAAATCCTCCTTTGTCTCAACAACCACCTTCTTTTGGGGAACGAGACTAGGCTTAACAACAAGCTTTGTCGACCTTCTGGTCGATGGCACCTTGGGTTTACTTTCAGGCATGGAAAAATCCTCATCTCCAGTGTTGTCACTCCCTCCGTCACCTTCCTCAGAGCTAACCTCCTCCACCACCAAGGAAACATTTTTAGCCTTACCCTCGATGTCCACAACACTACCCCCCTCCAAACTCACCCTACTCTTCTTCTCTGGGGTCTCATGGGAGGAATCAGCAGAAATAATCTTTCTTTTGACAGAAATCTTGGCAGAGGTCTTAGGAGTCTAGTCACTAGTCTTAGGCTCAGGGATTTTACCAGTGGTAATTTTTTTCTTTCCAGCCTTGAGGGATTTGGCATACTTCTCCAGGGTGATTTCAGTAATTATCACCGGACTAGTCTTATCAGGGTTGGAGTAGGGCAGCAAAGGAGGTTCAACATGAGTAGCTGTGAGGGCTTTAGGAGATAGAGGGCTAAATAGAATTTATAAAGTCTGAAGATGAGCCCTTGATGGAGTGGGATGAGGGGCTTGTTAGGGTCGATGGCATGATGTTCAATGTCATACACAATTGAGGCTTCTAGAGATGATAACAAGTAAAATAGAAAACTAATCAACTTGCTATGACGGAAATGATTTAACAATGCAAAATGATAGTGGAAAAAGTGTTTGAATCTACCTTCGAGAGTGAAGTATTTTGATAATCATGTAGCACACCTCATCCCATGGTTTCAATAGCATTTGCCTATCAAACCCTCCTTGCAAACTGTGTAAGGCATCCCCTTTCTTCAGGAATAAAGCCATACCCTTCAGGTCGGAGACTTTGCTCATTTTCTTGTGTTTGATACCATCAGTAGACATGCCCGTCACCATCTCGATCACTTCCTTTGAGATTTCAAACCCCACACCGCCCACCTTGACCTGTTTGCCCTCCAACGACTGCAGGAACTGCATTAAGAGGTTTTTGTCCTGACCTTGCAGGCATTCCAGATAGGAAGCCACCCCACCCTCTTAACAAATGTGCCATAGGGTCTCATTGCGTTTGAATTCTTCACAGGATTTAGGCTCAGTATAAGACCTATCACCCCCCATTCTTAGTTTGCACCAATTTCTCACAGATAAACTAGAAAAGAAATAAACAACGGTTAACTTAGAAACTTTCAATCTATAGAAAATATCCTGCATACCAATATTCACACTCAAGTTAAAATGAGTATAGTGTCCCTTCGCTAGCTGGGGGTGACCTAATTTCTTAAATTCATGATATCTGAATGAGAATTCCCTTTCCTTTCATGATTAATCTTCATTAATTGGTCATAATTAGAGGTTCTACAGAGATTCATTGAGTTGATATACCCATTGCTCACGTGTCTAGCCATGTGAAGACCCTCCTTAGGCCTCCACATCCAACTGATGTGAGGGAAATCCTTCGTATGGTGGCAGATCCAATCTCTGACAAGTCTGAGCTAGCTTGAAGCCTTCACACCACCCAAATCACTAGTCCTCAAATCTAGATGACAATCAATACAAGATCCCATTTGGCACCTAATGTAATCCCTAGGCCAGGGGATAGAGGGGTTTATAAATGCAAACATGAGAGACCTAGGACAGGACTTTGTTCCTTCCCAAGAACGTTTTGAATTTGAACAGGTAAGTTATTCTTTCTTTTCCAACATCTCCATGTCTCCAAGCTCTGCCCAAGTTTGCCAACCCATTCGCCACTTTATTACCTTCACAATACGCATGCCCAATTTCTATCTACTTAAACCCATACAGTAAGCAAACGATGTTGTCCATAATATCCTTCAGCTTCCTTCTTTTGTTGGACCTGCCAAGAGCCGCCTCAATAATAATTTTTGAATCTCCTTCCACTTGTAAGTTGTCCACTCCCAAAGAGTGAGCAATTTTGAGCCCCCACAACAGAGCCAATCTCTTCGCCACATTATTTGACTAGACACCAATGTAACCCACATAAGTAGCAATGAACACACCCTAACTATCTCTAAAAATCCCTCCACCACTAGCCAACCCAGTGTTCTTTTTTTCTACTCCGTAGAAATTAAGTTTGATCCAGTCTATGGGAGAGGGTTTCCAGAAGGTGTTTTATCTGGCCATCTTTCTGGAATTGTCAATCTTGGTCATGTTCATTGTCAATCCCCAATTCTTGGAAATTAGCACTTCCACCAGAGTAGGAGGTTTCTCGGCAGCATGAAGACTATTGGAGGACGTGTTCTTAGAGACCAACCTGCTAAAGGAGTAGAAGACCTCATTTGCATTT
This sequence comes from Cunninghamia lanceolata, assembly GCA_027924645.1. Taxonomy (NCBI): domain Eukaryota; kingdom Viridiplantae; phylum Streptophyta; class Pinopsida; order Cupressales; family Cupressaceae; genus Cunninghamia; species Cunninghamia lanceolata. The sequence goes on along the minus strand of BSBN01000562.1, from coordinate 5,063,516 downwards.
CTAGTTTTCTCTCTGAATAGTCTATTATTCCTTTCCTTCCACACATTCCATCCCAAGTGTGGGTGAATTTGTCTCCAAATTTATCTAATCCTAGGGTGAGAGAAAGGAGTAAGCTAGATTTGGGTGAAATCCTTTAAGTTTTCAGGGAAGACCCACTCCAAATTAAGTTTCTCTATAGTTTTTCCCCATCTCTTTAGAAAAATCACAAATGGAAAAGAAGGTGCTGAATGGACTCTTCTTATTTTAGGCAAAGGAACATATCTATTGACCAGCTGGAAACCCCTTTTATTGAGATTATTGGTAGTAAGGATTTTATTGAGCTACATACCACCAGAAGAAGTTAATTTTAGGGATCAGCTTGTTGTTCCAGACACTCTTCTAAAACCAACTCTCCTGTCTGTTGTTAGTTAGCAGATTGTAAGCATATTTTACCGAGAAGATCCCCTTTGGATCCTACACCCAAAGCATTTCATCTTCCCTAGGAAATATCAAAATTATGTATTTGTTCAACTCCACTTGCAGAAACTGACACTCCTGATTCTTAGGCTGATTATTGTTCCAACATTCAGAGAGGTTCTTCCACTGCCTTTGGCAATGGATTTGGCTAATAATGTAATTGTTTACCAAGCTCCCAAAATGTTTAACAACTCTTTCCTTAGTGTTGTTCTTCTAGTTAGATAGGGGTCCCTCCTCGAGCCAATTGTCCTCCCAAAACCTGATTTTGTCTCCCTTACCCAACTTCCATTTGATGCCTTGGGTCAGAGTGCTTCTAGTTTTGATCATTTTGTTCCAGATAATAGAGCCTTTAGGAAGGCTCTCTCTATCAATAACCCCTAATTTATCCCCATTTTGTAGGTATTTGGCTTTCATAATCTGCACCAAATCTTTCTCCTCCTTAAGGAAGGTCCACCCAATCTTGGCCAATAAGTCTTTATTCATCAACTAGATTTTTTTGATTACTAGTCCCCCTTGCAATTTGGGTTGACAGACATTATCCCACCCAACCAGCGAGATCCTCTTTTTTTCCTCAACCCCAGTCCAAAGGAAGGTTTTTTGGATCTTCTCCAATTTCTCCGCCATGTATTTGGGCATTTTAAAGAGGGATAGAAAATAAGTGGGGATGCCCTGCAGGGAGGCATTCAAGAGTTGATGTTTGCCTACTTGGCTAAGGAGTTTACCTTTCCATCCCTCCATCTTCTTTTGGATTCTTTCTAGAATAGTGTTCTAGAAAGCTGGGGTCACATCCTTGATCGTGAGGGGCAGACCTAGGTAGGTAGTCGGGATATTGGCCTTGTTGCATTTCAGGATGTTTGTCACCTTATCTTGTAGCTCTGAGTCAGTATTGAAGAAGAACACATTACTCTTTTCATAATTAATGCATTAGCAAGACACTTCTGCATAGGTGTTCAACAGATTTTTCCATCTTCTGGCCTCTACCACCGAAGCCGCCCCAAAGAGCATAGTATCATCAACAAACTATTGGACAACAGACGGTTCCAAGGTGGATGTATCTTTGACACCCCTGAGGGTATGATTATCAAGGTGGGAAATGATGTTTCTACCTAGGACCTCTGCCATAATTATAAAGAGGTAGGGAGAAAGGGGATCTCCATGTCTGGTACCCCTACCAGTATCAAAAAACTCCTGAGGAGTGCCATTGACCAGGACCGAGTACTTGACAGTGGTGACACATTCCTTTATCAGAGTAAGCGTTCTATCTTGGAACCCAAATTTCCTAAGGACCTTGAATAGGAAATCCTAGGAGATTATGTCATAGGCTTTAGATATATCTAGTTTGAGAGCCATGCTCAGAATGTTACTTTTGTTCATCGAGTGAATGATCTCATGGGTGGATATTGCAGCATCCATAATCTGTCTACCTGGGACAAAGCCTTTCTGACAATTAGAAATAAGGTTGTCCAGCAATGGTTGGAGTCTGAGGACCAGATTCTTCGTGATAATCATATAAATGGTGTTACATAGGCTAATAGGTCAGAAATCAGCCATGGACTCTATGATGCTCTTCTTGGGGATAAGCGCAATGAAAGTGACATTGATCTATTTAAGGATTTTGCCAATCCTAAAAAAGTCATTGACTATAGTCATGACATCATAACCCACAATCTCCCAGAAGTCTTAGAAAAAGGCTGGGAGAAACCCGTCTGGGCCCAGAGCTTTGAAGGCCCCCATAGAGAACACAACTGCCCTAACTTCCTCCCCAGTAATAGGTTTCAGAAGCCTACAATTATCTTCCTCTAAGAGGACAGAGGGAATGATGTCCCATGACTTGTCTTCCTAACCTTTGTCAAGAATGTTTCTATGCTCCACCAAAAAGTGTCTAAAGTAGTTGGAGGCTAGGCTTCCCAGTTCCTTGTCTTCAAGAATTTCCCTATTGTTTTCATCAAGCAGCTTGGTGATTCTATTTCTCTTTCTATGCTTCATGGCTGACTAGTCGAAGAAAGAAGAGTTCCTATCTCCCTCCTTCAACCATTGAACTCTAGACTTCTGTTTCTAGAAGATCTCTTTACTGATGATATCCTTAAGGTTTTTGAGCAGAGACCCTTTAATGTTCAAAGTATCTTCACTCGCATCCCCCTTGGCCATGTTGTCTTGAACTTCCATTAAGCTATCAATAATGTGTTTTTTCTGGTTCATCACATTCCCGAATAAGAATTTGTTCCATCCTTTAACTTTGTGCTTGACATGGGTAAGTTTTTGGGTGAGTCTGAACATAGGAGATCCATGCACTGGGATACTCCACCAGTCAGCAATGTAGTCCCTGAAATCTAGGTGGGAGGCCCACATTATTTTATACCTAAATGGGAAAGGACCCTTGGGGACACCATCAGTCTAGGAAAGGAGGAGGGCATTGTGGTTAGAGATGGTGCTAGGTAGGGCAATAAGTATAGAATTTTGCACCATGTCCCAATTAGAAGAGACAAGCATTCTATCTAGCTTCACCTAAATCAACCAGTCTCCCCTTCTTCTGTTAGTCTAAGAATAGAGTTTCTTGTTTACCTCTATATCCATTAAAAGCCCAGTCTGACTGAGGAAGCTTGCCAGGTCCACCATGTTGTTCAAGTGGTCTATGATGCCCCCAAATTTTTCTGAGCAGAAAAGCAGGGTGTTGAAATCTCCCCCCAGCATCCACAAATTTCTTCTCTTAGAATTAATTTTAGGGATTAATCCATCCCATAGATCATTTTTGGTACTCTTAGTGTTAGGGGCATATATATTGATCAGCTTCCAATTTTTCTTATTCACAGTGAATTTAATTTCCAAGTTGTTCTTGTTATGCGAGCAGTAACAACCTGAAATGTTATATTTGTTCCACATAGTAACAAGGCCTCCTGACACCCCAATAGAAGGGCTGATAATGTAGTCATCCATGGGCCAGATATTATTAGCTATCTTTTTAAAGTTATCTTCAGACATCTTAATCTCTTGGAGAAGGATGATATCCACCTTATTGTCAAAAATGCATCTCCTAACCATGAGCTATTTCTAAGGACTATTTAGCCCCCTCACATTCCATGAGATGACCTTCATTTACGTGGTCTTCTGGAGATAGCCTTTAGTGTGATTTGTCTCCCAATGGCTATTTCCTTGGTTGCTTCTCTATTTTTGGTTTCTCTCTGGGATAGTCTACCTGTCTTTCCTTTTGTCCCCACATTAGTTGACTTCTTATGGTAGCATTTCTCCTTCTTTTTTGGAGTTATCTACCCCTCCTAGTTACTAGGACTAGCCCCATGAGATGGAACCCTTGAGGATGATAGAATAAATTTCTCTATGCTTGCCTGCATTGTTGTCTATGCTCCTTCAAACACCTTAGTACCTGAACATGTTGTCTATCCTCTTTAGACTCCTTAGTACCTAAACCAGCATTATGAGGCTTGGGAGTCTTTTCATTGGGGGTTAGGATCTCCCCATCTTTTGCCTCAACTGAACCCAAGGAAGTGCCCTTCTGCTGAGTTAGTTGTTCGGCTTCAGAATCCCTATGAATCTAAGGCAAAGGGAGAGCTGAGGCCTTAGTGGTTGTTATTGGATGATCAACTTCAGGGTCTCCCTGTGTCTGGACCTTTTCCAGTTGCTTTGTCATGGGAGGGGACTTGATGATATCAAGCAAGTCCTCTTTGAATGGGTATTCCTCCAGAATATTCTCCTCCTCCGAGACCTCTTTATCTTTTTGTTTCCTTAGGTTTTTACATTCATTGATAAGGTACCCTTTTTTTGAACAATTTTGGAAAAAAGTGGTAGCATTCTCATACACCAGGTGTTGCTCCTAGCTACCATATTTGGACTTTAAGTTAATGGTATTATGTAGAGATTTATGAATATCTACACTAACACAAAATCTAGCAAAAACTAACCTAGTTTTATGCTTATTGGTGTTGTCTAGAGCGATAAATGCCCAAAAGAGTTCCCTATCCATGTGAAGATCTCCTCATTCTAGAACTCCAGCGGAAGTCTAGGAAGACTAACCCAGACCAGGGTTGACCTACTAAGTTCCATAGCTGCATCAAACCCTAGTTTCCAGTGCCCTAAGTAGAGGTTGTGTTTGCCATACAGCTAGGGGCCACCTGCCAAAGTCGCTACCAAGTCCTCTCTAGCAATGAACTTAAAAAGGAATAGGCCACCTGTCATGGTGCTTGTAACCATGCTTCCTTTGAGGTGCCATCTCGAGGCCACCCAATGCCAAACCATGTCGATGTTGGGCCTTAAGGCTTGGAACTTACCTACCAAAGATAATTCCACGGTTGAGGTTATTTTATCCATCATCAGATCTGAGATCTAGAATTCCCTTTCACTCATAGGCTCTAACTGCACTGGGGCAACAGAATCTTCCATATGCCTACTAGTCTCACATAGCAGTGTTTGATTACAAGCCTTGGGATCCAACCCCGAGGCTAAAGATATGTGCTCATGAGTATTGACCTAGGTAGTACCAACATCAGCATGATCCTCCTGAGGACCCAGAGGGGGTAGGGGGCCCTCAGGGCTGATAACCACCTTGATCAAAGCAGGTTCAAATAGTCTAAAGGAGGGAAAGTTGCAGAGCAGGTTTTTTTGCAACTATCTTATATCCCTTAAGAAATTTATAGTTGTTAATAAGGATAAAATATTTGTACTTTTTTTTTTAATATGTGAATGATTATAAATGTATTTATAGAGTTAAAAAGAGCATACTTCATACTTTTTACTTTAGTTTTATACTCATTTTAGTCATACCAATAGATGTGTGAGTTTAGTATTCAATTTGTGTTAACTTGGTAAAAACAGTTGACAAAAACTAAAACTATCCTTCCATTTAATCACTCTAACCTTTATTCACCCATACATTCTTTATCTCACATATTTCCACATTCCAAATGCAATCATAATTGAGATCATATCCCCTGGACATCATTACTAGTGCAAATATGTCCCCTAGATAAGTTTGTTAGTGCAGTCATATCCCTAATTTTCAAATTTCAAATTCCCACATTTTGAGGCAAAGATTTCAAGAATTTTGATTGTTGTTTGTCATGTTGCACTACAAAGTTTTCCAAATTGGGGTCTAGATCATCATATCTAAAAGCATGCCCTAGGAATCGAGTTTCATAACATCTAAATATGATAGTAGGCATGTGTTTTCCACAATCCATGAAGATAGTAAGAGTGTTTTTGGATTCAACTATGTATGTTTTCATTGACGTTTCCAATCACACCCAATGATCCATCATTAGGAAGAGGAGAGTGTTGATGGATCACTATGTGATCCAAAACATCATTGAAAACATACACAGTTGAATCTAAAAACACTCTTACTATCTAGATATGACTTAATTGCACATCATTTGATCTGAGCACATCCTTGTACATAAGATCATTAACAACATTGCTTTCTACAACCCTTGCACAATCACATGTGTGCTAGTTTAGCATGGAGTTTCATTGTGCATAGATGTAGATCCAACATTATTACTTTGCACCTAGCCACACAAGCATCAACTTTCTAAGTGCATCTTATAAGTTTAGAAGTGCTCTGAGTGTAAGCCTCTACAACTTCCTCAAAGCATCTTTAGCTCCTTCAAGCATCATGCTTCATATCTCTGTATTTTTCACTATTAAGACATGTTCCTCCACATTTTGTGCTATAACTACATGATCTACCCTTGTAACTTTGCATTAGACCATAAACAAGTGACACATGGAACATTAACATCCACATGTTATGCTTGGTTGAGTGCACCAAATTGGGGGACAAAAAATTGGACAAAACAATAATTTTTGTAATGACGTGGCCATGTTATGTTTAGGTAGTCATAACACAATTGCATTTAGGCTTAGTAAATATTGAGCCATAATGCGATCATGTTTTATATTCAATAAAGAAAATAAAAATAGAGAGAGGGAGAGTTAAATAGATAGAGAGGGGGAGAGGGACAAAGAGAGATAGAGGGGCGAGAGGGAGGGAGAAATAGAGAGAGAGAGGGAGAGGGAGACAGAGAGAGAGGTAGATCCTAAGGAGGAGTTGTTGCGTAACCATGTAGTGATAGGGAGATTTATAGGGAAGATTTTTTCCAGAGAGCATGTCTCAAACTAGATTGTGTAGGAATGGAAAACAGAAAAGGTCTTTTTTCTTCGTAAAGGTTTCTTTATGGAAATATTCAATTTCAAACTCTTTTGAGATGATATTATTAGTAATGGAATCTGGCATTTAGATGAGACTCCTATCTTCATCCAGAGGTGGAGCCCTAACTTCGATCCAACATCCTACGAACCCTATGATGGCCTTTGTTGGGTCAGGCTCGACAACTCACCCTTGGAGTATTAGATAAAGGAAAGACTCAAAAAGATTAGATAATCTTTGGGAATCTTGGAATGTGTTGATACAAAGATTGAGGATGGCAACTCTCGAATCCATGCCTACATTAGGATTCTATCGATCTCAAAAATCTTGAAGGAAATTTCTCTGTGGTTGAGGATAGATGTTGGAAGTAGAAGGCTGAGGTAGAGGATTCCAAGTTCTTTTGTTTAAATTATCACAGTTGCACCCACAATGAGGAGGGATGCCCACAAAAGGCTAGGACAATCAAGAAATGGGTGGTGAAGAGAACCAAATCGATCATGCTCTCAAAGGAAGCTATGGATACAATGAAAGAAATGTCTCTAGAGGTGATAGCCTTAGAAGTTGAAAAAGCATTAGTAATTTACAACCTAGAGACCATTAATGAGGATAACCCAAAGGAGGAAAGTGAGGAGGAATGGTTCAATTTAGAGAAGGAGGATATGGATGATTTTGGCTCTATAGATTTAGAAGGATTAGACAATCTGTGTTATAAATTCTAAAGGTAGAGATTGGATTTGAAAGGAAAATAAAAAATAGAAATTAGAGTAATTGGTCATGACAAAGGGGCAATTGTCTCTTAGTAATTATTTGTAGAGATCTAAGGAAGGAAACCCCTCCCTTAGAGAAAAATGAAGATTGCCTCATGGAACGTCAAGGGTTTAAACGCACCTAACAAAAGGTGCTTGTTTAAGTGCCATCTCAATAATTTGAGGGCAGAAATAATAATGCTACAATAAATAAAACTAAGATCTAAAGAGGAAAAGTTATTCTTGGGACATTGCTTTGGCTGGGCTAATCATTTTGAGCCAGCAATGGGGTCAGTTGGAGGTCTTGGCATAATGTGGAACACAAGCAAAATCTCAATTGACTGTTTGCACTCCAATCCTAATTGGATAGCCAGGTGGGTCAGGTACCTACATTCCAACTTTGTTTTCCTTCTTCTCAATGTTTATGGGCCAATGAAGATGGAGTATAAACTAAAAATCTGGGAGGAAATATCACACTTTATGTTGTCTTGATTGGATGATAAAACTATTCTTGGGGTAGACTTTAATGTCATCCTTTCAAGCAATGAAAAACATGGTGGAATTTCATGCCCTTCACAATCACATATCCACTTTCAAAATTTTATTTCAATTATGGCTCTCATTGACTCAAATCCAAAGGATGGCTTATTCACATGGACAAACATGAGATTTGGTTTTACTAACATCTCCGAGCACTTAGACAGATTTTTGTACAATGAGGTTTGTCTTCACTCAAATATTTTATTACAATCGTCCATTGTGCCATTCTCGGGCTCGAACCATTTCCCCATTATGCTAACTTTGACAGAAGATTGGTTGACTCCTAGATCATCTTTTAAGTTTGAGAAGATTTGGTTAAGGAATGACAAGTTTCTAGGCTTAATTTGAAAATGGTGGAGTGAAGTTGAAGTTCCCAGTGTTATACCCTGCATACCCACCCCACCTCTTTGCGATGTTGGGGCCCCCCTTTTTTGGTTCTTTGTCACTTTTGTTGTTTGGGTGCCTTATTTTTACCCTTGGATCATCCCCTATCCTTTAATTTTTCTCTTATGAGTTTGTTTTACTTCAAAACTTGTATTTTGAAGCCTCTTGTTTTGAGGTCGAAAGTTCATTCACTTTCAGGCTTTCGGCTTCCTAGTCTTTGGTGACTTCTAGTGAGTGTCAAAACTGGAAAAGATAGTTCTTTTTGAAGAGATCCAAGCAAATGGTTGGATAGAGGAGGGGATTAGTGGTAAGAAAAATAAGTCGAAGATTTGTATTGTGGAGCCTTGTGGTTGTATGGGAGGTTAATGTTTTGGGTCAAGGTTAATGAAGGTTGTCAAGTGAATGTCAAAGTTTGAGTCACAACTTAGGAATCTTTAGAGTTGAGTCTCTTTTACTTCCCCCCCCACCCCAAAAAAAAAAAAAAAAAAAGAAAGAAAGAAAAAACAAAAAAAAATAAATTGAAAGGTCATGAGTGTCCTTGAGTTATTAGTCTTTCAATAGGGGAATAGAATTAGTAAGTATTGTCAATATGTGAGCATTGTGGTGTCCATGTTATGTGTCTCTATTGACTTTGATGAATTTTGTCCATTGAATAAGTCACGAGTCATGTAATTAGGAGAAGCTTATGCAATCTATATTCATATTTTAAAAATTATAGTTGTTAAGTTATATACATCAATATTGTAATGGTTTGTTGTTAGTCTTTTATAATCAAAATATTATGTTTCAAAAAGTTATTGTTCTTTTATTCTAGAAATCTCTTATTTTCTTTTGGCAAGTAGCCTAAATCAACAAACCTTCATTGGGGTCTTGATTCTGATCTATATCAATTGGTATCAAAGCAAGGTCTTTCCTTGGGTTGAGTGTATGAGAAGAGCTCTGCTACTATTAGGGAAGAAATTGGATATAAATAGACTTCAAGTGGGGCACTGTAGATGGCATGAGAGAGTTAGAGCACCCAGAACTATAGATTTAGATCAAGGGATGAGGGAGATCCTATCAAGATTGGCTACAATAGTGACAACTGAAAGAAGTGGAGTTCACCTTGAAGATGTGAGTGATGAAGAAGGAGAAGTGACTCAAGAATCTCAAGAACATGAAGAAGAAGGGGTGGATCCTGCCGAGACCAGATTTTTTAGAGCCATAGAAAAGATTGGAGGTACACCCAAATTGGATACACCTTATTGTAATGGAAGCCTAAATGGTGAATAACTCATAGACTAGATTGCAGAGATGGAAACATACTTTGACTATGAATCTATGAAAGAGCACAAGAAAGTAAGATTTGCTTGCACAAGGTTAAAAGGCCATGTGGCTTTATGGTGGGACTATGTACAAATTAAAAGACCAAGAAAAGGGAAAGAGAAAATTAAAAGTTTGGGATAAAATAGTGACAAAATTGAAGGCCAAATTCTTACCTTCAGATTGATCTTATTCAAAAAATTATAAAACTTGAGACAAATGGAAGTAGATGTGAAGGAGTACACTGAGAATTTGTACAAATTCACTATAAGGGTTGGACACATTAAAGATGACCTAGAAAAATTAGCAAGGTATGTGAATGGACTACATTTAAATATCCAAGATGAAGTTATTTTGTTGAACCTTAGATGCATAGAGGAAGCCTATCAATGTATCTTAAAGGGAGAAGATAAATCATCCAAAAGAAAAATTCAAGAGGAAGAGGAAGGTCCAGTATTGGAAAAGAACAAGCAAATAGTAGTGGAGGAACACAAGCATGTGAAGAAGCAATTGGTATTTCACAAAATAATGATTTCAATCAAGATACAAGAGGAAGAGGAGATTTCTCAAGAGGAATCTAGGTAGATGAAATGGTTTTACAAGCTCATGCTACCAATGTGGAGAAGTTGGACACATGAAATTTGAATGTCCTCAAATACAATAAGGCAAATGGTAGAAAGGGTGTGGCTAGAAACCATGTAACTCAAGCAGATGTGGAGAGTGTTGCATCACCCCAACACATAGAGGAACTATACCAAGAAGAATCTCTTATGTTGAAAAGAGTACCAATGAAAACAACCATGGATGAGAATGAGCCATTCCATAGGAGGAGTCTTTTCTCGACTAAATGTAAATCAAGAGGTGAATGATGTAAAGTTATAGTTGATAGTGGTAGTACATATAACTTAGTTTCTATTGAAATGGTAGAGAAGTTGGGATTAAAAAGAAAAGATCATCCCAACCTTTATAAGGTTTCATGGTTGCAAAAGGAACATCAATTGGTAGTAAATGAATGTGTTTAATAAGTTTTTCATATTGGTTCATATAAAGATGAGATCCTATGTGATCATGTTATGCCTATGAGTGCTTGTAATGTCTTGTTAGGGAATCCATGACAGTTTGACAGTGAGGTTATATATGATGGAAGAAAGAAAATGTACACTATTGTGAAGGATGGAAATAAATTTACCTTAAGTTCATTGGAGGAAAAAGTTGAAATGGATAGCAGACCTTTAGTATGTTTAAGAACAAAGAAATAGTTGTTGAAGGTAGAAAAATAAGTTGAGAGTGATCCAAATGAAGTAGGTAAATTGCTAATATCAAAAGGGAAGAAAGGATGTGATGCTAGACTTATAAGAAAAAAAAATTTCAAGGAAGTGAAAGAAGGCTCAAGAGAGGACACTAATAACCATTAGCAACATACTGATTTCAAAAGTAAAATTCAAAAATTTGAAGTTGGGGATTTGATTTTTGCTCATGTACAGAAGGAGAGATTTCTAGAAGGGATTCATGATGAGTTAAAATGGAAGGTATTAGGACCATGTAAAGTGTTGAAAAAGTTTTCACTAAATGCTTATGAGATAGAACTTCTAGGAGTAAATTTGTCGCCAATTTTTAATATGAAGGATATGTACCCTTATTATGAAAGATAAACAAGTGCAAAATTAGATGAATGTTTAGATGTATAGATGTATAAGTGGATGCAACATTTTTCTAGGAAAAAGAAGATAAGGAATATGGAATGATGAAGAAAAATTAGAAGGATGAAGAGATTATTTGGACCAAAGGCAAAAATGAGATTTCTATCCCAAGGTTCTTTAAATGTTCATAAGTTTTAAACTTATGGAACATTTCTATCTACCCAGTGCATCTAATGCATGAGCATACTTGACATGTTTCCTTGTTGGCGGCATCATTAAAATCCTTGTGGATTATTGGCGGTTAATGGAGAATTATGGCAAGTGGTGGGCAACTAATATGACTGGCAACTCCCCCTAAAAATAATAAAAGTATTTAATCTTGGTAGCCTCACTTTCTGATGGTGGCTATTACAAAAGGAATTTATCCTCAATTCATCCATGATAGATTTAAGTCACTAGTCTTTGATGACTTCTAGTGAATGTTAAAAATAGAAAAGATAGTTCTTTTTGAAGTGATCCAAGCAAATGGTTGGGTAGAGGAAGGGACTAGTGGTAAGATAAAAAAATAAGTTGAAGTTTTGTATTGTGGAGCTATGTGGTTGTATGGGAGGTTAATTTTTTGGGTTGAGGTTAATGAATGTTGTTGAGTCGATGTCAAAGTTTGAGTTGCAACTTAGGAATCTTTAGAGTTGAGTCTCTTTTACAAAAATAAAAATAAAAATTTGAAAGGTCGTGAGTGTTCTTAGTTATTGGTCTTTGTAGGGGAATATAATTAGTAAGTGTTGTCAGTACGTGAGCATTGTGGTGTCCATTTTCTATGTCTCTATTGACTTTGATGAATTATGTCCATCGAATGAGTTGTGAGTCATGTAATTAGGAGAAGCTTATGCAATCTGTATATATAGTTTAAAAATTACAGTTATTAAGTTATATACATTAGTATTGTAATGGTTTGATAATAGTCTTTTATAATCTGAATGTTATCTTTCAAAAAGTTAGGGTTCTTTTATTCCATAATTTTTTTATTTTCTTTTGGCAAGTTGCCTAAATCAACAACCCTTCATTGGGGTTTTGATTCTCATCAACACAAAATCTAGGTATCTTTCCAAATAGATACTCCCCTCGTCCCTTCAAATAGAAACCACACACAAAAATATTTTTATATTATATTACTTTGATCATGGAGAGGTCTCATACAATTTAAAATCACAAGCTTTACAATTTGTCTCTACATACTCAAGCTCTGAAAAATGCCTTCAAACAAATATAAATCTCCATAATATTTGAGACAAATTTAAATTGGAACACTTTTTCTTACCAACTCCACTCAGTATAAGATTGTCCATTCAACTCATAGGTTTAACATTTTTAGAAACAGGGAAGGATCTCAATAATAAAAATAAAAGCAAATATTTCACATGGAAAGCCAAATAGGCTTTTAAACTTTATAACATATAAAGAAATGGAACACTTGACCTAAGGAAAGCACTTTCTTTTAAGACTCCTTAAAAGAAATCAACGCCTCCTCTGTAACTCCTGTGAAACAGCAAAGGAAAGTCTAAGCTTTTCAAAAAAAAAGGAAAAGCTTTCACACGCAATTTTTTTAGAATGCCTCTCCTATGTAAGGCAGATATTCCTTGCTCCTTGTCTTTCAGCGGTCCAGCTATTTGAAACAGAGAAAATACCAGAACAACTGCAACACTTTTTCTTTGTTGGATTTGCAGTCTGCAACTGCTTTGCTATTTCAATGCAGATTTAGAAATTGGCTCTGATATCAGATGAAGGCAAATAAGATGGCAATGGTGATCTGCTGATCAGAAAACAAACAGCCTTAAATTGTCTCGACAAATTGTCTCAACAGAAGAAGAGGCAGGACGTCTAATATATAGAGGTTCAAATTACAGGTGACCATCATGACACAACCATATTCTCAAATATGCGACTGAATTACTTATTGCATACAACAAAGTCAAGAAAGGCAACTATAACATTAATAAGCCTAATGGGCATTACTGCTATGCTGTCAATCACTAGAATCATCTGTCATGCTGGTATAATATAAGGAATATATGATTCCTGGCAAATACCCCAGTACTGTCAGAAGCAAACATATCCAGAAATCCTGGCTCTGCAAAACATTCCCACAACACATTTTTCTGTATGAGTTTTGAGGAATTCAGTAACTTAATCCAGATAATGTTAGTGTAGAATCAGAGCAGAACAAAGTATAGAAATTCTTACATCAACACTGAAATTCGTAGGAGGCAAGAAAATGGTCTGTAGAATTTTGAGGAAACACTGGAAACATTTACGATTACAGCAACACTGTGTCGATTTACAACACACTCTTTTTAGCTTACAACACCCCTTAAAACAATCAACACAACACTCCATTAAATGCTTACAGCACCCCATTATCAGATCAGATCAGTTAAAGAATTGTTATTCGGGAGAGTTGTGTTGAAGACAAAGAATGACAGTAGTTACTTATAGAAACGATACTTGTGGAAGAATGAGAGAAAAAAAATGCTTTGGTCATGGTGGTGATGTGTGTGGTGGCCTCTCAATAAGAAAAAGTGTGGAAAAAGTACTATGAAACAAAGTAGGTAAATGTTGGAAAAGACCCTGACGTTCATGGAATAAAGGGAAGAATCCAAAGTGCAATGATAAGGTAATTTCAGTCAAGGAAATCTGGAATAATTTTAACCCAGAGCTTCTTTGCAGTCCTTTCAAATAAATAAATTTGCTCCAATGATAAAATAAATAATTTAGTCAAGGAGGTCTGGAATACTTTTGAATAATTTAGTCAAGGAGGTCTGGAATAATTTTGATCCTGAGCTTCTTTGCAGTCATTTCAAATAAATAAATAAATGAAAGTAGGTAGTTTGAATAATATATAGTTTTGAATATATTTGTGAAGAAGGACAAAAACAAATTCATACTTTTTTAAGAACTATGTGAATGATTATAAATGTATTTGTAGAGTTAAAATGAGTATACTTCATATTTTTTATTTTACTTTTATACTTATTTAGTCATGTCAATAGATGTGTAAGTTTAATATTCAATTTGTGTCAATTTGGTAAAAACAATTGACAAAAACTAAAACTATCCTTCCATCTAATCACTCCAACCTTTATTCACCCATACATTCTTTTATCTCACTTATTTTCACACTCCAAATGGAATCATAATTGTGATGCTATCCCCTAGACATGATTGCTAGTGTGATTGTGTCCCCTAGACAAGTTCCATAGACCTAAGTCGCCTACTAAATTTAACTAATTTGTGCACTCAAGTTTGAACTTACTAACAATTAGCTTCCAACCCTCATCTATCTATGAACATGTGTATGTGAAGATTCACTCTAGAAAATTAGTGGATATAGATTCAATTGGGGCATCAATAGTTAGAAAATCCACTAGTACTTGCCATAAATGTGGGAACATTATAAATTCTAACATGCTCAAGCTCTCAGTTCCAAAAGTATTATGACATTATGAATAATAGCATACCATGGGCATAAGCATCCTTGAATTTTTAACTTATTAGAGCTCTCATTTTCAATCTTGACATGTGATTATATTTAAAATTTCCCTTTAGATGTGGGTATTTATAAATTTGATTTTACTCGAGAACTTAGGTTTGGATTTGACACTTCTTTATTCTTGAAACTCCTAGTGGATGTGAGGCTCCTTGTAATTATAACTTAACATAATTTCAATTCTAGTTTTTATAGGGGCAACATTCACACTCCCACTTAAAGGATAAGCATCATTGCATGATTAACTCTAGTCAATCAATAACTTAGTTTTTGAACACTTGATAGAGTAATGAATAGGGTTTTGTCTTGACTTAGGACTCTTTCTAAGGCTTCTTTCCTCTTGGGGACATGTGTCCATTAGAGATTTACTCTAATGCATCCATGGTCAATAATTTTCTTTAGGAATTGATGGTTAGGAGTTATTCAAACTTGGGAAAACAATAGGCTTCAATATTACAACGGGTGCTAGTCTTGAAGCATAGCCTTGATAGAGCAATTTCCTTGAAGGGAATCTAAGACTTATTATAACTAATTTAGGAAACAAACCCCCATACTTAAATTATTTAGACTTTAGATCATTGAATCTTGGAAAGAGCCATAGGATAACTTGGTTTCGGTCTAGTCTATTAGAATTTACCTCAAAGTTTTTTGCTAATACTTCCTTTGATGATTTATCCATGGGGTTTACACAGTTAGCTCTTAATAAATTTTGACCATCCACATGACTTGATTTATAGCTAAGGAACATGCTCAATTTGTAACATAAGAGAATTACTAGACAAATTTAGGAATCCCAATTACATAACCTATGTACTTTAGCCTCTAACAATCCATGGCTCCAATTATCTAGATCATTCACTCTAGGTCAATTACACTTAAATAGTTAGGTTCATCCATTATAACATTATATAATCATGTCACATGTCTTACAGATTAACCCAAATAATAATATAAAGTAATACTTCAATAGGAAGGTATACAGCCTTAGAGGGTTCATAATTATCTTTACCAAATGACAACAAAACACTATAATATCCTAATAAAAATGAACATGTACTTATTAAGCCTTCTAGGAAGCTCATACAAGCCTTAAGTAATTTATATCATACACTAGTATCATAGTAGTCAAAAGCTAACTCTCTCTCTCTATCTCTGAGGTGATGGGTCAAATTTTACACAAGTAGTTTACACAAAGCATTATAATCTTTAACTATTAACATATCCTATACAGTTCTCTAGACTTTACAACTTAATGCCTTAAGATAAATTAATAACAGGTCTCTTGATCTATAACCAAGAATTTGATGATTGTCAATTACCACTGAACAATCCTTAATGCTTCCTACTGCACATCTTTGATGGAGTCCTTAAGTAATATCTACCCCTTTCTCCTATAGACATATTGGGTAAACAAAGATCACAATGTTCAATACAATAGTCAAGTATAAAATTTTAGTTAGATTCATGAATTTAGAGATAATATTCATTCATCTTTATTACAACCATAGTTATTCATTAATTCATAGAATATAGGAACATGTGTTACCAATTTATTATTAGAGTACAGAGGACTTTGCTTGGAGGCCAACCCAAGTATCATGCCTACTTTCTTCCTATCCACCATTACAATGAGGTATTTAACTTCATAAGAGTGTTGGTGAGGTGTGTGCCCATTTAGAGATCTTCAACCCATTTGATTGGTGCATGGCTTCTACCATCTAAGCAATTTTGTAGCTAATTTCTAGAACCAATCCAAGAAAACCATGGAGTCCACCACTTAGCCAATCTAGGAAAATTATGGCATCCACTATTGGCCAAACTAGAACTCAATATCACTAGATTGACCAATTGACACATGCACAAGCATGTATACATATAGACACACATAAGTCTCTAAACATCTGAGTCACGATTACATTCAACATAGTTTGGGGGGCTACAACCACTCCAATGGGCGCTAGCACATGTCAACAAGGAAATTCCTTAATCACAATGTAACATCTTGCTATACCAAAGCAACACTATCTAACTTTAAACCGAGATAGCAATCATCCTAAGAACACCTTGATAATAAAGGCAACACCTCACGATTGCAAGGCACACTATTCAACTTGTATTGAGATAGAAAATATCCCATCTCTACTAGGATGACCATCATTTGGGATTTTGATTCACCAAAATAACCACTGTGATACTTTATTCATGAATGACCATGGAGCTATTCGCTCTGTAAAATGGTAACTATACAACTCCATTCAGGCCTAAAGGATGATCAACAATTTAGTCCATAGAGTCTTCCTTGTCATTGGATCACATGCATACTATGCTACAATAGATCAAAATCATACACGAGGATCCCAACTTAGACATGAGACTCATGAATTCACAAACATAGAATGACATATTCACACAACAACCACATTGAGAACTCTAGCTTGAAATAAATTTTCACAATTTAATAACATCACTACACATAATGCACATCCAAAATATATTATAGGGATACATGTTTTAAAACATATCAGATATCAGATGCTTTCTCCGAATCATAGAACTAACAAAAACAACACCCTCAAGCACTAGAATTATCTGTCGGAGGGGGATAACATATGGCATATATGATTCCTGGCAAATACCCCAGTGCTGTCAGAAGCAAACATATCCAGAAATCCTGGCTCTGCAAAACATTCCCACAACACAATTTTCTGTATGAGTTTTGAGGAATTCAATAACTTAATCCAGATAATGTTAGTGTAGAATCAGAGCAGAGCAAAGTATAAAAATTCTTACATAAATATTGTAAGTCGTAGGAGGCAAGAAAATGATCTGTAAAATTTTGAAGAAAACACCGAACATTTACGATTACAACACACCGTTATTAGTTTACAACACCCCTTAAAACACTCAACACATCACTCCATTATCAGCTTACAGCACCCCATTATCAGATCAAATTCAGTTAAGAATTGTTGTTGAGGAGAGTTGTGTTGAAAAGAAGAATGACACTAGTTACTTATAGAAGCGATACTTGTGGAAGAATGAATGAATGAGGAGGAGAGAGAAAAGTGCTTTGGTCATGGTGGTGATGTGTGTGGTGGCCTCTAAATAAAGAGGACAAGTGTGGAATAAGTATTATAAAATGTCCTCTGAAAGTGATAATTGTAGAAGAACCTGCCGTTCCTGGAATAAGTGGAATTTAAAGTGCGATGTTAAAGTAAGTTCAGTCCAGGAAGTCTGGAATAATTTTGATTGAACAAGCTGTAAAGGAAGCAAGTTGTGTGGAACAATAAAGTAATTTTATATTTTATGAAGTTCGAAATAATTTTTAATAACGTTTTTTTTTTTCAGTCCTTTCGAATAAATAGTTGTAAAGGAAGCAAGTTGTGGGGACAATAAAGTAATTCCAAATTTCATTCATGGAAGTGTGGAGTAATCATTACACTTCTTTAAGTAGATAATTTTAAAGAAGTAGGTGGTTTGAATTTTTAAATGCAATAATATAGAGTTTTCGATATATTTGTGAATAAGTTTGCATGTCTTAACAAAGATAAAATATTTATAATTTTGTTTAGTATGTGTGATTGTACAACATTTGTAGAGTAAAAAAGTGTATACTTCATATTTTTTTGTTGTACTTTTATACTCATTTTAGTCATGCCAATAGATGTGTCAATTTAGTATTCAGTTTGGTAAAAACAACTCACAGAAACAAAAATTATCCTTCCATTTAATCACTCTAACCTTTATTAACACATACATCCTTTTATCTCAGTTATTTACGCATCCCAAATGCAATTATAAGTAAGATCCTATCCCCTAGACATGATTTCTAGTGTGATTGTGTCCCTTAGACAAGTTTGTTAGTGCAATCATATCCCCAATTTTTAAATTTCAAATTCCCACATTTTGAGGCTAACATTTCAAGAATTTTGATTGTTGTTTGTTAGATTGCACTACATTTTTTAATCTAAAATGGGGTCTAGATCATCATATCTAAAGACATACCCCAGGAATTGAGTTTCATAACATCTAGATATGACTTAATTGCACATCGTCTGATCTAAGCACATCCTTGCATATAAGATCATTAACAACATTGCTCTCTACAACCCTTGCACAATCACGCATGCAGTTGAATAAGTTAAAAGAGGGATAGACGTTAGAGTTCCTTTTTGTTTCTCTTCATTTATTGAGCCCATACTTTACATGCCTACCCTCTAGGGTTAGATAATTTTAATTTTTGAGTTTTAAATATGATTATTCTTAGTAGTCATACTATTTTTCATCTTTGCTTATTCATAAGTGCTAGTTCTAGGGTTTGGTCCTTATTTGTTTGTTACCTTTTGAATTCCCACCCCCTCCACCTTATCTTGGATTGTACTTCATTGTCAGTTATTTCATTATGGATTGAAACTAACCCCTATCCTTAACATAAGTTCATTCATTATTACATCAAATATCTTAATGTGTTTTCACACTTTATCTAGTCTTACCCATTTATTTTTTAGAATATCACATGGACATCTACTAGGTGGATGGTGCTCCATGTTCCTTGGGTCATTGGTTCATAATATCTCCATTTTTTCTTCTTTCATGGACCTTCTTATCACCTTTCATTATATTTTATAAGGCCAACCTTCATTTTTCTACATGATTCGTGATGAGTACACCTATTATGAAAAAATTCTATAATAATGATTTAGCCTTAACTTCTTGTGATAATATAGGAATGTTTTTTCATGTGATGTTATACCTAGTGATCTAATACATTTTCTATATCACATTATTCTCTTCCTCTCACATCTATGGAGTCTCTTACACATGTATGATGTCACATCCCCATGAAAGGTGGTTGGCATGCTAGACACTACATAGTTGAAAATAAATAAATAAAAGAATGAATGTGAAATGAGGGGTCAACCTACCCATCACTTCATCATCCAATTCCTAATCATTGGTCTAAGCAAATTAAAGGGAAAGGACATAAAATAAAATAAAAATAGAGAAAATGCATGAACAAATTTATGAGATGAGGGAGCCCTGAGTAGAGAAGGGGTTTCTTGCTATGTGATTAATGAAGCATGGCATTCCCTACCCCATCAATTTATTTTATTTTAGACTACAAGGGGTATCGGAAGATCAAATGCCACACCATTTTGAGGCATGGCACCCTCCCTTCTCGTTATCACATCCTCAGGAATGGATGATAGGAAGGACATACAGAGGGAGGTGAGAGAGAAGAAATGCATTTGTTTGATTTTGTCTTGTGTTCATATATGAACTAGATTGACTCCACTATGAGGGTTCAAGGAAATGAAATGAGACGATGGGGACATCCTTCTGCAATGTTATCCCTAGTTCTAGGATTGCAAGAGAGGGAAATAAAGGCATAGGTGTTTGAGTGCTACATAGAGAAGACTCTGGACCTATTGCTTATATTGGTGAAAATGGTATTAAAGCCTTGGAGGGTATTTGACGTAGTGGTAGTGCAGTTGTGGATGAAGCAGGTGTCTATGCATTTAGAAGGAAGTGGTTCTACTTAGGAAAGAGAGGAGGGTCATTTGTTAGCTTAAGAGGATGGTAGTAGTAGCACCTCAAGAGATTGTTGGCTATGCACTCTTCAACATCTCTACTAAAACTACGAGGGAACACCATGTTGGAGTTAATACATGTAGCTAGAACTAGGCGAATGAAAGAAATTGCAAGCAATCTAGAAGCAACAATAATTGGTCCTCAATCCTTTTCCCTAATGGAGAATACACATTTTTTTTCTGGTTTAGCAATGGCTATGAACTATGCTTATTAGTAAGAGCTAAGATCTAGTTAGAAATGAAGGTGAACAACCATAGAATGGAAATGTAATTTCAACTGTTATAATAATCCAATATAGAACCAAATGGAGATTATAAGAAATAAAATCACCAATACAAAGAAATAATGGAAAAGAAAAACTGAACACATAACACAGTATTTATGTGGATAAACCATTTTGAGAAAAAACTTCATACAAGAAGGAATGCACTAGTTTGTATTAACTTCAATAGAGTTTACACTACATCAATAATGACCTCCTCTTCAGTCTTCAATACAACACCAATTTTCTAGTCTCAAGTATCTACTACTACACAACTATAATATAATGCCCTCATTAAAAAAGTGTTCCATCTAGGGAAAAACCCTAACATAACTTCTACCATCAAATCTACGACCTAATGATGAATGGTCCATATTGACTAAGAAATTACAATATTTTATAAAGTAATTTTCATAGAAAAAATTTCTTCAAGGGCACTACCCCCGAATCCTCACCAAGGCGGCGAGATCACCCCCTAGACCCCTAGTTAAGTACTGGGATCCAAATGCAGCTAAAACAAGACTGTTGCTTGGTAAATACTTCTTCCCTTATGGAAATTTAAAAACAACATTAGGAATAATTAATTACATAGGATTTACATGGTTTTACTTAATATATTATTGAGACAATTTATCATTATCCCTACACTCAAAAGGTTATAAATATTGTGATTTTCCAAGGCAAATTAAGTGATGCACAAGCAAGAGTTGATTGCCTCATGTTTTATTAGAAAACATATAATTACTTAGTAGAAGACATTAGTTAATATATTTCTTAAGCCAATGCCATATTAGTATGGCACTTCCTAAGTTTATTATCAAAATTATTTCATTAACATAGAACCCCAAGTCAAACAATATTACCACAATGATGGCTTGAGCAAGAAGAATAAATAATACATAAAACAATTTAACTATCAGCATAGGCTGAGGTGCTCTACTTCTCAAAGTATTGGTTATTGTTCTATGCTTATAACAACTGAGTTGATTTTGATATAGATAAGTGACAAAAGCAAGGGTGCCTGTCACTATTGCAAAATAGACTAGAGGGCACACAAAAGAGGCACATGATGCTAGAAAAGGAACACTAAACCATCAGAGACAACAAACAGACAAGACACCAACCCAAAAAAACAACACAAAGCAAAATATATATAAAAAACAACTGATTTGATTTATCTTTTGCAATTATTGTGATAAAGTGAGGATGTGGCATGGCTTAATAAGACACCTCACCATCTCCTACGAAATATGTTGTCTTTTCTTTAAGGTATCTTAGTATTAATTTATCATGTGTAGCACATTAGTTGGTAAATATGGATAGTGATGCCTAGGTTAACTTGAGTTTCTAATTGGAATTAGGAGTAGACCTTTAACCAATAAAGGTGGAATCTAATGGACTATGCTAAGGCTTCATTAATTGCATCAAAGATAAGTAACTTACTTATGGGTTGCCTTACAAACTAAATGGAGTTAGCATAATAGCACTTATACATGATCTTTGTATTAATGAAGACTGGATAAGAATAATTGGACTATCACAATATCCTGTCTGTTAATGTTTATGGATTTGGGTCATGAATAAACTTTTTCACTATAATTATCTTATATAATAGTGGTAAGTGGTCTTTCTTCTAATCATATCATTGATATGCTTACTTTGTGCTAAATGATCATTAATGGGATCATGTTTAGGACTATGATAGCCATTTTTATCTAAAAAGATTGTGACCAAATTAATACCCTTTGATTCTCTATGAGGTCCTTGTCAAGATTGATCTTGTTTAATATCATTATAGTTGGAAAGAGAAGATTATATCATTATTAACCATTTCTTGGCTTTATAGACATGTAGGAATCTCTAAGTCTTAAGCTATGATAAACCGAGGTTGATAAGGTAGCTTGCAACTATTAGAATTTGGGGAAATTTTATGGACTTAACTCAATGTGAATTAGTAGAGAATTTGACGCTCAATGCCCTTATGATCTATATCCCTCTAAAATGTTTGAACTAAGAAATGTTCATACCTTATTAGGTACTAAATTGTGAGGATTGGTTATTGAATTTTAAAGATCATTCATCTATATTGTTGTGGTATCTAGATGCTTGTTGGGTGCATGATGTTGGATATATTGAAAGATGTGTTGTGAGTTTGTGACATTTCTGCATCTTATGACTATCGAAATCGAAGTATAGGGTTGTATCACAAACCTGTTGTTCCTTTATGGACTAGCTTACTACTAACCATTAAGGTCATATTTAATATAGATGGCAGCTATGAATACTATATAGACCATGATCTAGATTATCATAGGACTGTGGGGTTGCACCATAAGATAAATGGGATAAAAATATTAAGAATATTATTATTTGATGTATGCCTTCATATGCTGGTACCATGGATATAGTGTTTCCAACTGTCTACAGTATGACTCAGGTATTGGCCATGATTAAAGTAGGTTTATAATTATTGTTGTAATTCTTTCAAGTTCAATATAGTATTCATGTGGCCTTGTAGATGCATGTTGTGTTTCCAATATATATCTACATTTAAATATAGATAAATTGTTTTAGTTATATTTAGATATTTATTTATTTTTAGATACCTAAATATAAATATAGTTATTTATATTTATAGTTCTTTACATATTTACTCCCTAGATTTATTTATTGTTATTTTTATTAAATATAAATAAATATTTGTATTTGTTTCCTATCTCTCCTATTGTTTTCTTTTTTCTTTTATTATTTGCGATCCTCTTTTATTTTCTTAGTTTTTTGTTCTTGTTGAATAGTTTTTCTAGTTTTCATTTTGAGGCCTTGTCTCTCATTTTTGTTTTTGTTTGTTCTTATATATATTTATATTTATATTTAGATATCTAAATACAAATATAGATATTCATATCTAAGGTATATATATATATATATATATATATATATATATATATATATATATATATATATATATATATATATATATATATATATATATAATGCATGAAAAAATAAGAAAAAGAAAATACTAACCTAGAATATATATTTACTCTTTTGCATACTCAAACTTATTTATTTATTTATTCTATGTTTGATATATCTATTTATATATCTAGACAATTTATATTTTTTGATATTCTTGAGATGTTTTTATTTTTAGATTTTCTTATATAATTATCTTTTCTTGTGTTTATCTAGTTTTTTGTTTTTATTTTTAGATTTTCAAATACAAATTTCTTCTTTTATTCATATTTAGATATTACTTTCAGATTTATATTTATTTTTAGATATTTAAATATAAATATTATTTATCTATTCATTTAGATATGTATTCATTTTTAGGTATTTAAATGTATATATCTATTTATTTTTTCATATTTAGTTATATATTTATTTTACATAGATATTTCTATTGATCTATCTTTATATATTTTTGATTCATTTTTTTGTTTTCTTGGGTTTTAATTTTTTCCTTGTGATTTCTTTCTTTGTTACATTGATGTCTCACTTATTTTTACATTTCTTTTTTTCCACACTTCTCAGTTTTTATTCTTTATTTTCTCGTGTCTCTCTCCTTTACTTTTTGTTTTATGCTTTAGGTTGTAGTGTGTTCTTATTTGGTTGTCTCCTCACTTGGGTATGAGTTGACTTTTTTGTCCTCCTTTAATCCTTTGGTCCCCACGCCATACCCTTCACTATTTAGCATCCTTGTTCTACAAATTACCTCACTTTTCTCTTCTCTTGCTCTTTCTCCTGATGATGGATCATTGAGTATGATCCGAAATGTTGAAAAAAAAACTCACATAGTTAAATCTTGAAGCATTAATCTACAATCAATAAGGATGTCGTAATGTGATATGATATGATATTGATATCATTGAATCATATTATGGTAGGATGTCATGTGGAGCCATATAGAGGCTTTGCATAATCATCTCTTGTGAAGATATTCTAATTGTTGTTGCTACTGTTGTGTGCTCTATTGTGAGTGGGATGATTTTATATTAACTATGTTGTTGTTGTCATGTGAAATTGCCTCCTGCTTGGAGGTTGTCCAAGCATTCCAATGACACAATGGGATTGATCTCAAGGTGTGGGACCTTGTAGATGAGATCAAACCTCCAGAGAAGGCGGGTTCCTCTTTATGAGCTTAAGGCTCAGAGAATTAAACTAAATCTAATGCTAATACTTGTAGGGAAAAGGGGAAGGAGAATTACTGGAATTGGAAGAGGTGATGCACCAGATTTATGGTGTTAGCTGGGATTGACATAACACAAACATGGTCTCAAATATTGAAATGATCACATAGACTTACAACTTTTAACAAAGGCCTGAACTAGAAAATTGTAACTGTAAGAGGGGTCATTTTACCCACAGAATAAGATACATATACAATTAAACAAAGAGTAAAAGTATAAGAGTGGAAAATATCAATGACTGTATTGATCATGAAGGGTAAATAGCCATTACAAGAGAGGGAGAATTATTGCAGAGAAAGTAGACACCAAATAACCAATTACATTCATTGGTGAACAATCAATTAGAGACATCAAAGGCTTAGAGTTAAGCACAATGTATCGGATCCAGTTGGTTCGTGTAATTGCATTACAATGTCTGATAGCAAAGAACTCTCCAACATGTATAATAGCCTAGAAGAACAACTAGTAGTATTACATTTGAAACTCATAGGTGCTGAAATCTAGTCAGACAACTCAGGACGTGCCCATGCTTCATTTAATTTTTTTCTCAGAAACATAGCTAGAAGATCTACAAAATGGACGGCAGCCATGCTTCTGGCGTGCCTAAAAATGGTAGAGGGAGATTGCTTGCACGCATGGGTTCTAGGTGCATTTATGAGAGAAGGCCTGAAATACATTCTTTGTACCTTCAAATTCATTTTGCAACTTCATTTGTACAGGCACATTGAAGAATTTCACTATTTCAGCTACTTGTGTTTTACTTGGCCTACAAAATTTTAATGTTGGGTACCTTTCCCTGAGAAAATAGTGTGATTTCAGGGAGGAGCAAGCTTTTACAACACTTTAAAGTGTTGTACCTTCAAAATCAACTATTGGCACTGCTAAATTCATCATGGTAGGAGAAAACTTCATCTTCAGAACCATTTCCATCCTCTACATTTCGCCTTATTAGTGATTTTTTATCTTTTCAAACTTATTGGTAAGTTCCCACTTTTTCGCCTTATCAGAGAATTTTGCATTTTCAAACTTTTTACCATTTTGCCCTATCGACAAAATCTCACTTTCACAAACTATCTCCCTTGTCAGTTCTAACTCTCTCATTTTGCCCTTTATCGGCAATTTTTGCCTTTTTTGAACTTAGCTTGCTTCTTACATTTCTTCTTTACCTTGTTGGCAAAGTTGCGCTTTTGAGAATTGGGCCCACTTCCTTTGCCTTATTGGCAAAAATCTATTTTTCTGAACCTTCTTCTGGCTTTGCTTTTCACCTTATCGACAATTTCTAAATTTTGCAAACTTTGTTGGTAGGTTCTCTTTTTTGCCGATCTCCTGACTGGCCATCTTTTGCTTTACCTTTTTTGCCTTGTCCTTTGCTATCGACAATTCCTTACTTTCCTAAACTCTACCTTTTTCTTTTGCCTTTCATCAGAGATCCTATCAGCTTATTGGTGAATCCTCAAAATCTTGAACTACTTAGGAAGTTTGACATTTTGTCGATTTCCCAATAAGACCCTTTCTTCCTTTCCTTGCCTTAGCCTTTGATGAAGACCCCTACCTCCCAGCCTTCTATGTTCCTTTTTTAGCAAATTTGCCGATTAGTGAACCTACCGATCGGCAAACTTGTCTTTCTTTTATTTCTATTTTAGACTACTCGCCTTATATTTTTCGGCCTCTCCTTCACTTAGTCAGCAAATTGACGAATCAACAAACCATCGAACCGCTAAACCACCGAACCAAGTTTCACTAAATTAGAAACTTGCTAACTAAGGCAATTAAAAGGCAAAAAACTTTGAATTTTTTTGGGGATTTTTTTTTGGTTTTTTGCTAAGGGAAACTTCTTCCATTTCAGGTGTCTCAGATTGGATATTTTTGATGGAAAAAGGGATTTTTTGGTTTATTTTGGCTTGGGCAAAAATAAGACAATATTTTGGTGACTATGTAGGGTTGTTTACCTACTAAACATAGGGATCCAACTGCCTTATACAATCCATTGGGCACAAGATCAAAAGAAATGTAGCCACATGACCAAACATAATTGAAAATGCCTCCAGAAAACACAAAACAAGGCAAACAATCTCCTAATGAGAAAGCTACCTGTGCAAAAGCACTTAGAGGAAAGGAAACCTAAAATAGAAACCAAACTAACCTACACCTAAACTAACCAACCAGAAAACTGACTCAAACAAAGCCATTAACTAGTTTTTCAAAATAACTACCCTTTCTCAACAATTTACAATGCCCCAAATGCTTGTGGGCAGTTAAAAAGAGGAGGGGAAGGGATGGGTATACAACAAAATGATGAAATTCTTCCCCAAGGACAAAGAAAAACTCACCTATCCACCTGCACTGGTTGGAAATATAGTTGCCTAGAAGTGGATAAATGGGCTAATCTAGCCCTTCTTAATGCTCAACCTCATGCTTTGAAGTAAGCATGACAGGTGGTGACTCCTCATGATATGTCTCCAGATGGACTAGATGTTTGATAGAACATCCCCTTGAAATGACATCCAAATCAATGGAGTTGATATCATGCCTCTGTTTTGATTCTTCATCATTCTGCTACTGGTCTGAATTCTTTGGCTCCTATGGCTCAACTAGAAATATGATTGCCTCCACCTTGTGCTCAAGACATTGCCCATGATGTTCCTCCTCAGGGGATGCTAGATCGATGTCACATCTTGAGAAGAAATGATCTATCCCATCTTGAAAGAGGTCCTCAAGATCCTTGAAACACGTAGGTATGAGAATATCCACCCTGGCTTCATTAATTTCTACATTTTCCAAAATGGGGTTACTTACCTGCTCCTTTTCATGAGCCAACACTTCACTCTTGTACTTGTCTACATATTTCAGTAACTTATCATCATCTTCCATGTCCTTATGCTGCTCTAGGACTGCTGTTAATACTGGCATCCACATGTCTTTTTCATCTTCAATGTCACTAGGCAGTTCATGAAATATAGTGGTGTCCTCCACTTTTGGAGAAACTGGAGCAATCTCCTCCACCATGCCCTCATCCTATGGCTGCTACTTGAACTGTCTTTGCAAATGGACGTCTTCACCATGCCTTCTTTGCATTTTAGTTTCATTCCTCTTGTTGAAATCCTGGGAAAATTCCTCAAATGAGCCAAAGTCCATGGGACTCAATCCTACGCTTGAATCAACAGTAACCTCATGCTTGATGCATTATTATTCCATCAGATTTGGCTTAGTTTCCTCTTGTAGTGGGTCTAAAATTTTTATTTCTATGGCACATGAGTGCCCACAACTAGTTGGCTTCTTCACAACAGCCTAAAATACTCCCTTTTCTGGCTCATAGAACCCAATATCCCACCAAAAAACTAGCCTATCCTCCACTTTTGGGCTAGTACCAGGACAAGAGGGTTGCCATGGAATTGGAGTTGGAAGGGCTTCCTGAGAGGGTTGTTGCTATGGAATAATAGGCTAGACTTGTGTAGGAAAAGACTCCCGTGAAGGCAAGGGGTCTCTAAAACTTGGGATTTCGAAACTGGAAAGTGGTTTTGGAGGCCCAAAGGGGTTATCCTGCCTGAAGCTTGGGATCTTGAATTTCACTAGTAGAATTTTGGCAAATAAATGACTACGTGACTAAAACTTTAGTCACAACAACTAAAGATGACTAAATTCTACTCATTTTTTGCAACACAACTATAAATGACTATATAAATGATTAATTTGATCATCATAAGTGACTAACTTGATCATTAGGTAAAAAACACAACTAAATAATTAGTCACACAAATAAAAATTAGACAATATGATATTAAAGTGGATAATTAAAAAATATATTTCGAATTGAGGGAGTGGGTTGTATTATAATATAATAATAATATATTATATTACAATACAATATAATATAATATATTATAATATAATATGACATAATATAATATAATATATATATTATATAATATTATATAATAATATAATATAATATTTATATTATATAATATAATATATATTATATATTATATAATTATTATATTATAATATAATATTATAATATATTTAATAATATGGACACTTTTCGTTTCACCCTAACCTAAACCTTATGGGCGCTAAAATTTTAATGAAGAGTGCCAAAAGTGAAATGGTTAAAATTTTGGCACCCATCATTGAAACCATAAAGGTAAACCGGCTGAAAATCCTATCCTATTTTGTTTCATCTCTGGAATGCCATGGCCTGTAATGCCAACATCGTAATGAAGGTCATCTTGTCTAAATATGAGGGCTTTTGTTGTGGAGGTTAGAGGCGGAACCAGAGCGATCATTGCAGAGATTGTGAAGGCCTATCCAACTATTAATGGCGTCAACTACGATCTCCCTCATGTCATAGCTACGGTTCCCCATCTCCCAAGTATAATTAAACTATGCCGATTGTAACAACAAAATGGTTGCCCATAAATGGACTCTCTCTTTCTGTTATTGATTTAATATGTTTTATGCAGGGGTAAAGCATGTTGGAGGAGACATGTTCAAAGGCGTGCCATCTGTAGACGTTGTATTCATGAAGGTTAGTGGATCAAATCTAGTGCTTCTTTTTGTATGTAGCAGGGTTTTTTTAGAGGGGGGTTTCTCAATAGTTTTTTTGTTTTGGTTTGTTCTTTTTCAAAATTTGTAGTGGATAATACATGATTGGGAAGACGAGGACTGCATAAAGATTCTGAAGCAATGCAGAAAGGCAATTCCAGAGACAAGGAAGGTGATCATTGAAATCCTAAAGGTAAACCCTAAATCAGAACGGCTCAAAACCCTAACCTGTTATTTTATTTCATCTCCTTTTTATTTTCTTACTCTTATCAGTCTCGACTTCTCTTTTTTGCTGTGAATGATTGGAGCAGAGTGGGGCGCTTAAAATTTCATTGTAGTGCAGCAGGTGGGGCATTTAAAATTTCATCATAGTGCAGCAAGTGGGTGATTGTATACATGTGTTGCTTCTCATTGAAACCCTAAAGGTAAACCCTAACTCAGAAAGGCTCAAAATCCTAACCTATTTTGTTTCATCTCCTTTTTATTTTCTTACTCTTATCAGTCCTGACTTCTCTTTTTTGCAGGTGGGTGAGCTTAAGCTCTCAATTTGTTGATAAGCCATGGCGACCCAGATGAGAAAAAAGAGAAATTTGTTGACTTTGCTTGCTTGTTTGTATAAATTTCTGAAGGCTATATTACTTTGTCAAGGTTCTTTGAAATAATCAAAACTTAGGGCAAGGTTAATTTTTTGGCTACCCAACTAGACTTAATTTGTAAATATCAAACTCAAATTTGGAAAAGTGAAAGTACAATTAATTAATTTAATTTGTTTTAAATACACATATGGTGTATCTTTCAGTTTAGATTTGTACCAATGGATGCTCAATTATGTGGTTTTAGGTTTTTATTTTCATTCTTTGTTATTTTTTTCATTTGGGATTTCGGCGTTGCAATAATTCTGGTTCAGGGTTTGTTTTTAACTTATGGATAATGTTTGTTTTAACATTTTCTTGAATGTTATGGAATACTTGCTATGATTATAAATCTGTAGGTAAATTAAATTGAAACTAAAGGCTTTAAATGTTAAATGTAAAAGTTCTGTCAAAAGCATTTTAAACTTCCAAATAAAATTTCCTGTATAGTTCATGTCGATTTTAGATGTGGTAACAGTTAAATTTTGAAACAACTCTAGTAAATTTTGTGTATTGGTTAATGATGCAAAGCTGTGCAATTTATTTATGAATTTGAACAACTCAATCAATGACTTTGTAGCCTTGGATCAGTACTGGTGCACCCAAATAAATGAATAAACCATGACAATAAATGACTACCATGACTAAAATAAATGACTATCATGACTAAATAAATGACTACAATGACTAAATAAATGATTACCATGACTAAAATAAATGACCACCATGACTAAATAAATGACTACAATGACTAAATAAATGACTACAATGATTAAATAAATGACTACCATGAATAAATAAATGACTACCATGACTAAATAAATGACTACCATGACTAAATAAATGACCAGTTAACAACAATCAATGACTAAATTAAAGACTAAATATACTACCAAATTGATCAATCAAAACAACTAATAAATGACTAAAAATGGTTTAGTTATAAATTTGGTTGCGTTATAAATGATTGGCAATAAACTACTAATGGTCATGTGACCAAACTAATGGTCATTTGATCAATTTTTAGTAGTTTTTTAGTCATTTATTACTAGTTTTTGTACTAGTGTTTGGGAGTTATTTCTGCTATAGGCTAAACCTGTGTAGAAGGGAGGGGTTGCCTGAAACTGGGAATGGAGGGGACTGCTTGAGCTTACCACCTCTCTACATCAACAAGCATTTTCCTTAACTATTCCTCTGATAAGGTTGCAAGATGCATTTTAATTTGCTCCCAGCAAGCCTTTTCCTCTACCTCCATCTATTGCTATTGGAGATGAGCCTGATAAGCAAGCTCCTCTTATTGTCTATTATACTCCATCGTTCCCTGAATTTCATCCCACTCCTGTTGGAACCCTCAGAGTATCTCCATCACATCATCTTCGCTTCTGATATTAAAATTAAAGAGTTTTTGTGGCTGATTATACCCCATATTTCTTTTAATGTCGTCCAAATGCTCCCTAAGCTCTAGTAGCTTAAGGTAGTCTTGTTGGGGTTGATAACAAGCATTATTAGGTTGCCAAGAAGATTGAGCAGGGGTGGGAGGGAAGTAAACATCATGAGGATGTTGATATTTTGTTGCAGCAGGGACATATGGCCTAAAATTAGAGGTATTTTGGGTCTGGTACTGCTGGTATGGGGGCCAATAACTTGTGTTTTGATTAGGAGGGGAATAGCCATAATTCCCATTAAAATTTGACATCTTAAAGCATCAAAATGCTAGATAATCATATAAAGTGTCTAAATTAGAGAAAAATAGATCTGATATTAGCAAAAAACTAGATACATACCCAGAAGAGTTGCCAAGTGATTTGTAATGCTCCTAAAAGATGGAAAAGACCAAAAGTATCATTGAACTTTGATCTTTGATGAATCTTTATGTACTTGGGTTACTTTCACCAATGGATTTGTTTAGCAGAGTCACCATGGTGTTGAAGAAGATTTCCCTGAATGGCAAAATGCACTGAAGAATACACCAAATTCTTTAGTGGATGATAGATCTCATCAAACTGGTCCCACTGGGCATGCCAGAAACTATTGTCATGTGAAATTGCATCTTGCTTGGAGGCTGTACAAGAATTCCAATGACATAATGGGACTGATCTCAAGGTGTGGGACCTTGCAAATGAGATTAGACCTCCAGAGAAGGTCAGTTCCTCTTTTTGAGCTTAAGGCTCATATAATTAAACTAAATCTAATGCTAATACTTGTAGGAAAAAGGGGAAGGAGAATTACTAGAATTAGAAGAGGTGATGCACCAGATTTATGGTGTTAGCTGGGATTAACATAACACAAACATGGTCTCAAATATTGAAATAAACTCACACAAACTTACAAATTTTAACAGAGGCCCGAACTAGAAAACTGTAACTGCAAGAGTGGTTGTTTTAGCCATAAAATAAGCTACATATTCAATTAAAATTAGAGTAAAAGTATAAGAGAGGGAAATATCAATGATTGTATTGATCATGAAGGATAAATAGCTATTACAAAAGAGGGAGAATTATTGTAGAGAAAGTAGACACAAAATAACCAATTACATTCATTGATGAACAATCAACTAGAGACATCAAAGGCTCAGAGTTAAGCACAATGTATCAGATCTAGTTGGTTCATGCAATTACATTACAAGGTCTGATAGAAAAAAACTCTCCAACCTATATAATAGCCTAGAAGAAAAGCTAACAGTATTACATTATTTTCATATGCATGTATATAGCATTTGAAACTCATAGGCGTTGAAATCTAGTTATATAACTCAAGATGTGCCCATGCTTCATTTAATTTTTTCTCAAAAACATAGCCAGAAGATCTATAGAAGGGATGAAAGCTATACATCTGATGGGCTTGAAAATGACAGAGGGAGATTGCCTGCACGCATGGGTGCTAGGAACATTTTTGAGAGAAGGCCTGAAATACCTTCTTTGTACCTTCAAATTCATTTTGCAACTTCATTTATACAGGTGCATTGAAGAATTTCACTATTTCAGCTTCTTATGTTTGACTTGGCCCGTGGAATTTTAATGTTGGGTACCTTTCCCTAAGAAAATGGCTTGATTTCAGGGAGGAGCAAGCTGTTACAACACTTTAAAGTGTTGTACCTTCAAAATTAGCTATTGGCGCTGCTGAATTCATCATGGTCGGTGAAAACTTCTTCAGAATCATTTCCATCCTTTGCATATCAGTGATTTTTTATCTTTTCAAACTTGTCGGTAAGTTCCCACTTTTTCGTCTTATCGATGAATTTTGCATTTTCAGAACCTTTACCATTTTGCCCTGTCGATAAAAACTCACTTTCATGAACTATCTCCCCTGTCAGTTCTGACTCTCATTTTGCCCTTTATCGATAATTTTTGCCTTGTTTGAACTTAGCTTGCTTCTTACATTTCTTCTTTGCCTTGTTGGCAAAGTTGTGCTTTTGAGAACTGGGCCCACTTTCTTTGCCTTATCGACAAAAATCTATTTTTATGAACCTTCTTCTGGCTTTGTTTTTTGCCTTATCAACGATTTCTAAATTTTGCAAACTTTGTTGGTAGGTTCTCTTTTTCGCCAATCTCCCGACTAGCTTTCTTTTGCTTTACCTTTTCCACCTTGTCCTTTGCTATTGGAAATTCCTTACTTTCCCAAACTCTACCTTTTCCTTTTTCCTTTCATCTGAGCTCCTATCACCTTATTGGTGAGGGTAAAAGCACAAACTGATAACACATTTTTATAAAGGAATCAACCAACACTGATCTAACTTTTTAACTTGAATCACTACAAAGTGACGTATATGTTTTGAATTTTAAAAAGATGTAAACTCATAAAATGTAGATTTTTTAGTGTATTTTATGTTTCTAGTTAAAAAATTATTTAAATGTAGTATTTTATAAAATTGACACTATAATTTAGTTGTTGATAATATGCTGAAAAATAAGGTTGAATGGGACATCACACATTATATAGTAAATTTCATTTATTTTCCTTCTATATTATTTTGTGTATTCATAGCTCAAAACTTTAGTGCATGGATTATTTTCTTCCTCAATTTGATAAATATATATTTTTAAATAAATCTTGGAAGTTGCATGTTTTTTATTGTTTTGATGGGATGTCAACTTTTGTCTTCATTATTTATCCAAAATAGGAAAAAATTTGTCATCTTGACAAGGATTCTCTCCTCTAGTGCCTCATATTTTTAAATTTTTTTTTTGATAAACTTTACTATTTTCTCTTGAGAGGACAATCGACACCATATTTTGGTGCTGATGACCTACTTTTAGTAGAAATAAAAAATAAAATAGAAACACTAATTGAAATGTTTAAAAAATTAAATTTTTACAAAGTAGATTGATTGATCTACAAAAGGTTATTTTTAGATTCTTTTAAAATGATTATTTGCATGAGTGGGAGTTGTTAGAGTATCAAGTTTTTTTAAATAATTTCATTTTTTTGGTAAATGAGCACCAAAGTGATGCTACATATGTTTTTAGTGGATGGTTCCAATTGTAAAAGTTGTGGCCTAGATCTAATTTAGCTAGAATGAATGCAGATAGAACATAAATTTCACTAAAATTGACTTTTAGATGGAAATACTTAAATTCATTTATGATGATAAGTTGGTTGAAAGTGGGACACAACTTTACACTTTTACCCGTGAATCCTCAAATTTTTGAACTACTTGGGAAGTTTGGAATTTTATCAATTTCCCGATAAGACCCTTTGTTCCTTTCCTTGCCTTAGCCTTTGATGAAGACCCCTGCCTCCTAGCCTTTTGTGTTCCTTTGTCAGTGAATTAGCCAATCGGTGAACCTGTCGATCAGTGAGCTTAAGGTTGGCCAAACCTTAAGTTTTTCGACAAAGGCAAACTTGTCTTTCATTTAATTCTACCTTAGACTGCCCGCATTATGTTTTTTGGCCTCTCCTTCACTTAGTAAACAAACCAGCGAATCGGTGAACTACCGAACCACCGAACCAAGGTTCACTAAATCAGAAACTTGCTGACTAAGCCAATTAAAGGGCAAAAAACTTAGAATTTTTTTGGGGATTTTTTTTGGGTTTTTTGCTAAGGGAAACTTCTTCCATTTAAGGTGTCTCAGATTGGATATTTTTGATGGAAGAAGGGGTTTTTTGGGTTATTTTGGCCTAGGCAAAAATAAGACAACAGTTGTTATTGCTTAAATTTTATATGGATTTGATTTGGACAATTAGTCCTTATATGAACCTATTGCCTAAGGTGTATCATTTATGAAGGGTTCTAGCATGTCTATGCTAAATTATAAATGATAATCAAGAGAGGTCCAAATTGAGATCTTGGCATTCTTTCTTGGAAGCTCTTAAGTACATGTTAATTTGTGATCTTAGTTAGATTTCCTTGCATACAGTTAAGCATTATTAGTAGATGGGAATCATTAAAGGGTCCATTTTTGGGAATGCAGTAGTAATAAATAAAACTCTAGGAGATATGGATTGTTTGGGCTTGTGTATTATTGAATAGTGATTTGTTACACTATTTGGTTTTAATTCATTCTATGATTTTTTCTCTATAGTATTCTTTCTATTCCACTGCCATGAGGGAAGTTACCTTAGTGTTTATGAAACCTTGGGTATATGAACCTATGTGTATGTTTGTTGAGAGATTATTGTTAGGAGAACTACATGGGACTCTGTTCTCATTTAGAAGTGGGTATGTAGGCAGTCTTTGGGCAAAGGATGCCCCAAGACCCATGTTTGTAGGGGAGGGGTTTAGGGAATTTTCTACAAGGTATGGGGTATTCCTAATAATTTACCAACCTTCCTGCTTTTGTATGATTTATCTTGGGGTTAAAATTTACGTTAGATGATTGTGAACTCGTCATCCAATTAATAAGTCCCCACTATATGGGCTCAAGCCAATAAAAGGCACTCTATCAGTACTAAACTCATCTATTCTGAGGTTTTTGGGTTCGGTTCTCTAAATCTACTCCAATCTTGGATGAACTTTTAGAACCACCATCTTCATTTGCCTCTAATGTGAATGTATGAAGGTGTCTTAGGATTTTTCTGGACTAAAATAATCAACGTTTTGTGTGTTGAACACTATGAGCAATTAATGGTGAGAACTACCAAATGTATGGTGTTTTACCTTTACACCTAGTTGGTGGATAATTGTATGTGAAGCTTTGCAATTGATATTAAGAAAATGTTATGCAATTAAAAATAAATTATCGTCTAATATTACTAATATTGGTTTGACCTTTGTATAATGCATATTGTGTTTCCAAGTAACATGTTGAATGTAGGGATTGGACACGAGAATACTTTAAGAGTGTATGTAAGACTAGATAGAAGCCGTATCATGTGAGCTAGGGTGTTACTTGTGTGTTGATGTGTAATTTAGACCTTGGGACCTATAAGACCATATGTATAAGTTTATGGATCACCTTATGTGGTTTGTAACTAGGTCAACTTGATCAATATTAGTGAATCCTTATGATATCTTGATTATGTGTACCTGGCTATAAGATGACATCACATGTCAGAACTGAGATTTATATAGGTGTATATAGTTAGCTATTCACTAGTACCATGCAAGTGATTAATGCTAGTGCTATTTGTTGTATCCTAGGATAAGTCGATTATCACTTTAAGAACTAAAAACACACACAGGCATGCACAAGGACCCCATCATGATATGTAATCCTAATCACATACATAGAAGCATGACTAATAGCACCCTCTCAATAGTAATCCTCTTGGCAACACATGGTGTCTTTTTCCTCTGGAGATTCTTCAAGTTTCTAACCACTCTTCATTTTCCCTTTGTCTATTCTTCTTTTGTCATAGCCTTTGCCTTGCCTACATGCTTAGCTTTCACCTTTTCATGCTAATTCCACCTTTCGACACCCTATTCTGAATGTCTCTAACCTTAGGAAGCCTCTCAAAAATCTAACAAACCAAACCCATGTTTCAGTTTTTTATCACCTTTCCTCCTTTTTGGGTCACCCCTATTATTTTTTGATCTCCCCTAGGTGACCCTACCATTTTGCATCCTACAGCCTGACTCTAGTGCTAGATCACCTTCTCAGCCTTTCAATAAACATATGCAAGTGATAAAATTCACCTTGGTGCCATCCTTTTGGGGTCATCCATGGGTCGCCCCCAATGACCCAAGGGTCGCCCCTGATGACCTGCCCTAGTAAAAGGGTCAACCTAGTGGCAACCCTTATGGATTTTGAATGCAAGTTTCTCCTTCGATTTGAGCCAAAAAAAGCTCCATTTTCGTGCAGTTTGCATGTAATTTGGAGCTAAATATCTAGAGGAGGCCATAATTAACTCATTTAAAATTCCCAATCAACTAATTCCATCCCATGTGATCTATTTTAACTCCTCTCTAACTCCTCCTAACATCCATTCCTCCATGAGTGATAACATTTAAAGCTTAGATCACTCTTCAATCAATTGAGTTCACAAGAAAATTAATTGAGTATGACTAGTCAATCAAGCAAGTTAACTCTCCAATAATGAGAGATAATTTCTCAATCATCTTCACCCCCCTTGTGTCAATCCAACCTATAAATACCCCCCTCCTCCAAACATTAGAGGAGGCAAATTGAAGAATTTTAGCCATTAATAGTTTTTTTAGTTTGCCCTTCATTAGCATCTTAGATGTTCACGTAGGATGCACGTGCCTTTTGTTTTCCATTGCTTTTTTATTCAATATTTATAAATCTTCATTAGAGTAATCTTATACTCCCATAGTACCCAAAATCCATAGCCATAGTACTTATTTAGTGCTCTCATAGCACTCATAAGCTCACAATCGAGCTCTTTTCAATCCAAGATTTCAAAATCTCACATCATTTCCATTCAATTGCCATTTTCTCACTTGCCACCAAGAGGAGGAACTTTCCTTATAAGAGAACAAGGAGGTTACACAAAAAGGATTCATGAGGTTAGTGCAAAGCTTATGCGTGCAACTATTCTAGGTTCTTTTTATGTTTTTGTAGTAATTAGATAATGAAAATTTGTACTTGAGGAAAGTAACTTGTTATTTTGATCTTCATATGAATTGTTAGTTGTCTTTCATTTCATTGCAATATATTAGAGAGAAATTTACTTTTCATAGAATAATTCATTTTATTTCATTAGTTAGATCTTTACTTGCTTTTTCTACAGTAGATTTCAAAATCACCAAAAATACAAAAACATAGAATAGCATTGTATTAGGTAAAATTCCTTATAAAGTGCATTCATATAGAATTGTTTTATTTATTTAAGAAAATACAAAAATATAGCTTTCATATCATATAGTTGCATCCATACACAAAAATACAAAAAGCACAAAAATATTAAGAAATCTCAAAGCATTCAAACCCTCAATCTCATCACAAGGTAGTCACATTCATGTTAGACACAAACCCTTGATAAAATCCCAAGGTAAACAATCAAAATCAATCAAAAGTCAACCCTAGGTCAATCTTGGTCAAAACAAGTCAAAGCATACCAACTCTCTTAGAATACAAATGAATGTGCCCAGGACTTAGAAGAGAGCGGATCAAGGCAATTCTAGAAGAACTAGAGGAAATAAACCCTAGAACACAACTCACACAAGAGAAACAACACATCATTAGAGTTGTAGAACAAGACATATAAATTCAACAATGCCTTCAAGACCACAAAGCTAGGTTACAATGTGCTAGGGATAAAAATGAAGTAAATAGACATCTATCTAGGCATTGGAATTAGAGAAACCCTAATAGGAGACAAATCACAAATGACCCTTCAAGTCATATTATCATTTCAACAACAACTACCATAGAAAGAAGAAGGAAACTCCAAAACAATGATAGGCCTTGAATTAGGTTGACCACTCTTCACAATGTTCTACTCCCACACAAACAGAACAACCATCGAGTCTCTCCCCTACTCAATTGGATTATGTCATGAGAGAAAGAGTGACTTGGAGGTCACCAGAAGCAAGGAGAGGGTCCATGTGATGCGTCAAAGCTAACTTATCCATGATTGTGCATATGTCACATTTTGAAGATTACATATTTTGGTGAACCTAACATGAAGAGAAAATCCTTTTAGGATGGGTTCTTTCACATTTTTGCATATTTCTTCCATTCCACTTTCATGTTTCATTTCCATGATCATTTTATTCATCTCATGATGTTTCCTATACCCTTAATCTAGGACAAAGTCACACAAGGTTCAAGGGAATTGTCCCTTCAATGAAACTAGCACACATTTAGAATCAATAGCTTCAATCTCAAATCAATCAAAATTGAAGACTCAAATGGGATCCAACAAGATCCCCACAACATCAACAAAATCAAAACATGCCAGGGGAGTGTTCAAGTTGAGATCCATCAACAAGACCAACCCATTACAAGCCATAAGAAAATGGCCACCCAAATGGACAATGAGGTGAGTCAACAAAAGAAGAGCTTACAAGAAGTTTGGGAGGTACAAAAATCTTAACATGTAGAACATCAAGATAAAAGACCCATGGCATGTCAAATGTCATAAAAAAGAACAAGTGGGGT
This sequence comes from Cunninghamia lanceolata, assembly GCA_027924645.1. NCBI lineage: Eukaryota > Viridiplantae > Streptophyta > Pinopsida > Cupressales > Cupressaceae > Cunninghamia > Cunninghamia lanceolata. The sequence continues at coordinate 5,024,020 of BSBN01000562.1, read as the reverse complement.
CTGTCAAAACCCAACATAATGAAATCCATCTCAAGGTTTTAAAACTCAAAGAACAGAGGATGCCTCACTCACAAAGCTTATAGAAACCTTGGTCCAATAAATCAGGACCCTTGAAGCTAGAAATGTTGAACAAGTTTGTCAAAGAAAAATTCAAGAAAAACCAAGGGCACATGGAAATCCTTTCATTGATAATATTGAATCAAACCAAGGGGCAACACAAAATCCCCCTCATCCAAACTTCCATGAAACATTCATGACTCCCTTTCCCTCAGCATCCAACGTGAAAAGTCTTAATCAAATAGGTGGGATTCCTATAGCACAAAATCAACCACGAATGATCCCACCCAATTTTCAAAACATAAACATGACACCATCTAGTTATCTTACTTTTTTAAGATATCAAAAAATCTAACATACCCTTTCAACAAGCATAACAAGCTCCACCTGAAGGGATAATGGTTGGAGGAATAAGACCCTCTATGCATAACCCCCTTCTAGGAACATACCTTGAGTATTTAAAGGACCATCTTGACTACAACATTTGTCAAGCCATACTACCACATCCTCTCCTTGAGCTTCCAAAATTTAAAGGAGAGGGTAATCCCAACTCTTATTTCAAGGATTACATCACAATAGTATAGGAACTCCTTCCTTGGTATGGGGTGGTAGCAAAGATTTTTCCAAAGACTTTGGAGGGTATTAGTCTAGATTGGTACTATCAACTTCTAGAAGCATAGATCCACTCTTTTAGGCAAATCATCGATCAATTTATGGTTGCCTTTGATATAAATAAACTGGTCAAGACATGAATACAATAATTTTTAATGATTAAGCCAAAAAATAATGAGTTAGTCACACACTTTATCACGTGATGGAGGAAAGTTCTCTATTCTTGCGCACCAAACATGGATCATAAGGAACTTTGTGATCTATTCTTACACTCTCTCAACAATGACATATGGGAAGGAGTTCAAAAGTCCCTTATAAATCATACAAAGAAGCACTCGAAAGTGCCCTTAGAAATAACAAATCCTTGATGAACAATCATAACATAGATGGGTCAAAAAACACTTCAACATTGGGGAACAACAATTGTGACTACAATAGTCATACAATTTTGGGAAACAAAAATGCCAACAACTATACCCCAAAAATTAAGAAGTAGTCATACAACAATCATCATAAGCCTTGAGATTACAATCCTAATAAATACTGTCCATTTCACAGGAGAAGGAGGCATGATATCAAATCTTGTTGGGAGTACCATCGCTTCATATCAAATGCCCTAAAATGTCAATGAAAAACATTCTTGGACACATTCTCACAAGATGAAAGAAATAGTCCCAAAATCAATCAAAATGACTTTGATAAAAAACCTTAGGCCTTGTGGAATAATTGAATTAGATAAAGATTGAGAAATTTGTGCCACTGAAGGACAAGAACAACTAGATGACATCTCGAACAATTTAAATTTTTCTCACATGCTTGAACTTCTTAAGAGTTCTCCTATGCACAAGAATGCTCTCCTCAATGCCTTAGATCTAAGCCATCTAGTTCAAAACACTCCAAATGAAAAGTATTATTCTTTGACATTTGATTTTGAAAATTTACCCTCAAATGATGATATAGCTAAATAGGGTGATCTTCCCCTCCATCTAATAGTCCAATTTAATGACTATTCCATTAAATGTGTGATTATAGATGATGGATCTACAATCTATATGGTCCTCTTTTCACTTCTTCAAAGAATGGGTTATGAAGAAATTCAGATCACAAAACAAACTTACATCCTTAGAATTCATGATAAACCAAACATTCAAACCATGTGTAAGGCCAATATTCAAATCTCATTGGCTCTTCAAACTCTCTCAATTGAATTTTATGTCATCAATGAAGAAACCACTTACAACATGATCTTAGGAAAGCCTTGGATCCATAGGATGAGGGTTGTTCCCTCCACATTATTCAAGAAATACTCTACGTGCATATGGGACAAACCCACGTCATCAAAGGAGACCCTGACCCTTTCAGTATTTATAGTGTTGAACAAGTCAAAAGGAAGTGAAAGACCATAGAAACCACCAATGACCCCAAAATCAACACTTTTGAAAAGGAGACATCAAAACAAATTGTAAATGTAGCCAAGACCTCAAAATATATAGGAAAAGGGGCAATAGGGGAATTTCCCTTCAATCCCCACTCAACAAATTCTTATGCTCCATTCAACTTAGTGACCATTCCTATCAAGCTAGATATGAGCATCCCTATAATCGAGACCACCACTAAACAAAAAGGAGAACTGGAACCCACACAGAAACTAGGAGAGTCATCATCAATTAAAATTGCCTCTCAAAAGTTCAAAAATGATGAAATTAAACAAGAACATAAAATGATAAAGATAGAGGGAAAATAATCAAACAATGAAACATGAGTACACAAAATTCCTTAATGAATACAAAGACAATTTTACACCAAGTCTTTGAGTGTCCTTGCAAAGACTTTCAAGTCAAGTTCAGACCAAAATGTATAGGTCCATACATAGTTAAGGAAGATGTCATAAATGATGCTACCTCTTGTGCATTATGGATGGAGAAGAGTTGAGTATCTCAAAACTTTGTAAAACCCCATATAATCCTACAAAATTCAAATAATTCAAAAATCCATAAAAAGCATAAAATCATGGAAAATCAAAATTCTACATTTCTTTATCATTTTGTTTCACCATGCATCTTTGTGAGTGACATGCTCTTGTTAGATTTTTGTTCCAAAAAAGAGTCTAAGATTACTTAGGTATAGTTTGATCATCTTAGCTTTTGAGATCACTTATATTCATAGTTGTTATTTATCATTCCCCTATTCACATTCCCTAATGATTCTAATCAAATCCTATCTCTTAGCTCTACACTGATCATGATCTTAACAATCCATGTTATTAATTCTAAACAAAGTTAGTCTTCAAACCTATAGTACTCAATAGAAGCTTGCAATTAGACCTCCCCTGTTTTTTCTTAGTAGGAGGGAGGTTTGATAGGATAGTGAAAATTTTTGGTGGTACTCAACCCCTTATCTCTCCTCGCCAAAAACACCAGGAAGTTCATAACTTTGAAAGAAGCAATCTAAAATACGAGTGCAAAAAATGAGTGATTCAAAAAGAAAATTATATATGAGCAATCATTTGAAGCACCAAAGCATCCAGAAAGTCTCAAAGAAATAACAATCAAAATAATAATAAAAAGTCAAAATAAAAAAAAAGAGAGAGAGAAATAAAGATACAAAAAAGAGTGAAAGGAGAGAAGGTTGTTGATTGTCCATACTCTCAAGTCGAGATAATATCAAAGCTATGGGGGTGATAATCTATCATAGAAAGTAAGGAAAAAAGAAAACACATATGAGCTAAGCAAAAATAGGAGTCTAGCTATCTTTAGGGTCATCTTCTATGCTAAAGCCTTTTCCTCTACCCTAGGTCTATCTTGTTGGCCATCTTTTGATCTAATTCTAGCAATCGTGCTAATAAAATTTGTTGTTTGTCTATGTTAAAAGCTTGCCAATATACTTTTTGTCTAGATAAGGATCAATGTTTAGCCTTTTACAAATCCCAAAATTAGAAGCATTCCATTTCCTCCCTTCTCCCACTTGAGTTCCTAATCCTATCTCAAGGTTCAGTAGGTCTCCCTATACCTTGAGTTAATTCGCAATCCCTTGAGTAAAAAATCCTACTTAAGAGCGGTCACATTGTTTGTGCCACCTGCATACATGCTATCATAGAAAATCAAAAGCAATAAACATGTAATAACATAATGAAATTCATAGCACTTAGAACATAATACTTTGCATTTAATAACACATTACATCTCATTCATATCATAAAAAGACAAAAACAAATTCCATATATGTAATCATTGTAGGCATTTAGTCTCATAAGAAAAATAAAATCTCTAGCAAACTATATGCACAAGAGGAAAAGTGAAGTACAAGATTTTGACTGAAGCTAATTATAGATCTCAACCAATTAGGTCTCACATCAATAAGTGCAAAACAATGTCTGAGCATAAATTACTGCTCTAATGGAGTTAGAGAAAAATTGTGCACTCAAGTGTAAAAGTCTCCTCATGCAAGGGGGAAAGGGTAGGGATCCCTTCAAGAAACATAGGTCTCTCAAAGAAATCAAGTCGTCAAGATATACCTTCACAAGATCTTCAGAAAAACCATTACAATTAGAAAGTTGAAAAAAACTTGAAAATTGTCAAACAACAAGAATCCTTAAAAATCAAATATGTTCTTCAAAATATGGATTAAAAGGAGATATTGTTCTTCTCTCTAGCTTAGCATGTGTTTTATTTATTTAGTGCTCTTGCACTCACATTGCGTGCTTTCATCCCTACAGGTCTCCTTGGCAAAGCAAATAACTAGGTGAACTTGCGACACAATTCATGGTATGTTTGTTCATTTGCAATTTCATTGTTTATCATTAATATCTCAAATGTTGAACTAATACTAGTCTTTGTAGGTACAATTGTGACAAAATGACTATAGGTAAGGTCTATTTTGAGAATGGTACCTACCCTTCATGCAGACTACCATCCCTAAGGGAGGAAATATGTAAGCACTAAAAACATACATGAGCTTGCACGAGGACCCCATGATGATATGTAATCCTAATCATGTAAACAGAAGTGTGAAAAATAGTTCCCTCAAATCAATATTCCTCTTGGTGACACGTGGTGTCTTATTTTTCCAAGCTAGCAATTCTTCAAGTTTCTAACCACTCTTTATTTCCCCTTTGTCGATTCTTCTTTTGTCATATTATTTGCCTTCCCTACATGCTTAGTTTTTTCCTTTTCATGCTTATTCAACCTTTCAACACCCCATTCTAAAGGTCTCTAACCCTAGGAATCCTCTAGAAAACCTAATAGACCAAACCCATGTTTCAGTTTTTTATTAGCTTTCCTCCTTTTTGGGTTGCCCCTATTATTTGTTAGTCTCCCCAGGTGACCTTGCCTTTTTGCATCCTACAACCTAACTCTAGTGCTATATCACCTTCTCAGCCTTTTAATAAGAATATTAAACTGATAAAAATTGCCGACGTGCCATCCTTTTGGGGTCACCCATGGGTCATCCTTCAATTTGAGCCAAAAGAAGTCTCTATTTTCGCCTAGTTTCCATGCAATTTTGAGTTAAACAAAGAGGATGCCATAATTAACTCATTTAACACTCCCAATCAACTAACTTTAGCCCATGTGATCTATTTTAACTCCTCTTAACATCCATTCCTCCATGAGTGATAAGATTTTAAGCTCATATCACTCTTCAATCAATTGAGTTATAAGCAAATCAATTGAGTCTGACTCCATCATCAGGGGCCTGCTCAATGCCAACTTGCATGGAATTGTAGTTCATTGGTCCCCCACCCGAGAATCTTAGTTGCAATTGCTGAGTTGGTGGGATAAATGGTAATGAGTAAGAGGGCACGAGTTCCTTAGCTTTACAGATCGACTTCGGTCCTTGCCACTTCTGCTTTTGGCTCTCCAATCATGAGAGATAATTCCTTAGTCATCCCCATCCCCCTTGTGCCAATCCAACCTATAAATACCCCCTCCTCCAAGCATTAGAGGAGGCAAATTGAAGAATCATGGTCATTCATAGTTTTTTTAGTTTTCTCTCCATTAACATCTTAGATTCTCATGCAGGATGCATGTGCCATTTTTTGCCATTGCTTTGTTATTCAAGATTTCAAAATCTTCATTAGAGTATCCTCATACTCTCATATTTCCCAAAAGCCATAGCCATAGTGCTCATTTAGTGCTCTCATAGCACTGAGCTCACAATTTATCTCTTTTCAATCCAAGATTTCAAAAGCTCACATCATTGCCATTCAATTTCCATCTTGTCACTTGCCGTCAAGAGGAGGACCCCACTTCTACAAGAGGATGAAGAGGTTACCACAAAAAGGATTCCTAAGGGTAGCACAAAGCTCATGTGCCATGCTATTCCAAGTTCCTTTCATGTTTTTGTAGTAATTAGATAATGGGAATTTGCTCTTGAGGAAACTAACTTGTTATTTTGCTCTTGATAGGAATTGTTAGTTTGCTTTCATTTCATTGCAATAGGTTAGAGAAAAATTTACTTTTCATAGATTAATTCATTTTATTTCATTAGTTAGATCTTTACTTGCTTTTTCTAGAGTACATTTCAAAATCACCAAAAACACAAAAACATAGAATAGCATTGCATTAGGTAAACTTCATTATAAGGTGCATTTATATAGAATTTTTTATTTATTCAAAAAAATATAAAAATATAGCTTGCATATCATATAGTTGCATCCATCCAAAAAAAATACAAAAACCACAAAAATAATAGGAAAACTCAAAGCATTCAAACCCTCTATCTCATCATGAGGTAGTCACATTCACATTAGACACAAACCCTTGATAACATCACAAGGTAAACAATAAAAATCAACCAAAAGCCAACTTAGGTCAACTCCAAACCCTAGTTCAACCTTGGTCAAAACAAGTCAAAGCATACCAACTCTCTTAGAATAACAAATGATATGTGCCTAGGATTTAGGGGAGAGTGGGTCAAAGCAATTCTAGAAGAACTAGAGGAAATAAACCCTAGACCACAACTCATGCAAGAGAAACAACACATCATTAAAATTGTAGAATAAGAAATACAAATTCAACAACACCTTCAAGACCACAAAGCTAGGTTACAACATGCTAGGAACCTAAATGAATAAAATAGACATCCATCTAGGTGTTGGAATTAGAGAAACCCCAATACGAGACAAATCACAAGTGACCCTTCAGGTCATATTAATATTTCAACAACAACTATCATAGAAAGAACAAGGTAACTCCAAAACTATGATAGGCCTTAGATCAAGATGTCTACTCTTCACGAAGTTCTGCTCCCACAGATAGAACAACCCATGGCTCTTGCCCTTGCTTTATTGGGTTCTACGATGAGAGTGAGAGTGACTTGGAGGTCACCAAAAGCAAGGATAGGGTCCATGTGCTATGTCAGAGCTCACTCATCCATGATTGTTCTTGTGTCACATTTTGAGGAATATAGTCACTAGTAGCACAAAGGTGACATATCCATGTTATGATATAGGATTAGTTTAGTCCACTGTCACCAGTACCATGTGGGTGATGGATGCTAGTGCTATCTATAGTATCTTAGGGTTCAGCTAGGTGTCACCAGAAGTACACAAGTGACAAATTCTAGGAGCTACCTAGTGGTATGATAGGGCTTAGTTGGCTTTCACTAGTACCATGTAGGTGATAGATGCTAAGAGCTACCTCATACCACGTTGGAATAACTTTTTCCAGTCACATGGAGGCAATAGATGTTAGGATCCACCGACTTGAATGGTTCAATAGCCTATAAAAGTATTATTAATGGACTTATATGTTGTATGTCATTACACTTACACCTTATCTAGTGATGACAAGTAGTATGGGATGCTTGCTTGTTATCACAGTTGACAGTAAACTAGGAAAAGTATGGGACCCACAGTCTACCATGAGATGCATTGACATTCCTTTTTCTAGTTGGAACATACTTAAAGGGTAAGTGTTAGTGAACCAGGTAATGGGAAGTTGCATGCAATAAGTCACATCCACTTTCTATTGATGGTTGATCACTATGTATGTGTGATTCAATTACTCTATGCATCTATGTACTATAGAAAATGAATTCTTCTTAAGAGGAATGATACTTTCTAACCAGAATTATTTTGTAAGGTATTACACGAGGATCTAACTAGCTTAAAGGAAGAGTATTTCATTTATATTCAATAGGTAGAGAAAATTAATTCCAGCTAAACCATACTATTGCCTTATGCTTAGAAAACAACTATTTTTGAAAATCTAAAGCACTAAAGTACAACAAAAGAACTGTAGTTTCTAAAAATGTAAATACTAAATCACTGAAATAGATTTAGAGTTGAAAAGAGGAACATAAGAGGTACCTAGAACCAAAAGGGGAGAGCCTCAGCCTAGGATGCCAATGTGTCATGTGAACACCTGCATGTTGCATTGTCATCTGTATGGTGGAAAAATAAAGAAACTCTTCAATAGTTTCTTTTGTCCTAATCTAGAGAGTTACCTAGTGATGAGGGGGTCAATCCTAGAACACACAATAACATAGATTACACAAAAAAATAGGAATGTTCTTTTATTCATTTGAACAACACATTACATTACAAAATCTAAAATCAAATCAGATGATGAATCCTCAATGGGCTGCAACACATTACAACTTCCTTTCTCTGGATTTTGGAACCTTCTACCTTTTGTAGATTCAAATCTTCCAAGGTCTCTATTTTCACTCCTTTTCTTGAATATCCACTTTTCCTCCCTTCTCTACTCCCAAAGGATTCCAAAAATGGTCATAAATAGCCCTTTTTGGCACCTTTCAGCCAAAATTTTGAAATTTGTAACTCCATCCAAAATTAGGTCAACTTCTTCAAGCCATAACTTTTGATCCCAGTGTCCAATTGATGAACCATTTGTTACGTTGGAAAGATCGTGAAGTTATCTACACCCTTAGATTTGGCTCTTCCAATTTTCCCATTTTCAGGGTTGTACAGGGCCTCTAGGTGCCCCATATTTGACTTTGAAACTTTTTCAGGGATTTTTAAAGAATGAAAACTTTAATATATTTCAACCCTCAAGTGATCTTTGGCTTATTCCTTCACCAAATGTTATATTTTTTAATTTCAAAGCTTTGAGTAAATTTTTGCTTCCATAGTAGTCAAATGCAAACTTTCTAAAAATAGTAGTTTGTTATTTTTAGCAAGTTGGAGAAATTGAAGGTTCTACATCATTATTCAAGCAATTAGGTATTTGAAAATACCAAAATTAAAAAGAACAAATAACAAAATCATCATTTTTTGGGTGATGTAAGATTATCCTTACACCACTAGATGCTCCTACATCAAACACCTAGGGTAATTTGAGAAGTGACCTTGTCACATCTCAGGTGTTCAAGGAAAACCTAAACGATCAACCTCTGCCTTAGACAACCATGAAGAATCTTCAACATACCTTCCTTTCCTCTTAACCAGATATTCTTCACGTATTGCTTGTTCTAGGTACTTCTTCCCACATAGCTATCTAGGATTTCTTCTATCTCCTCCTTTGAAGTAGATGCCAGGATAATCCACTATTCTTCTGTTGGTCCATCCTTTATGCCACCTTCATGATACTCTATTAAATCAGCAATGTTGAACATAGGGGAAATGTTGATTCCACTTAGCAGCTCTACCTCATATGCATTTCTTGAATCATGCTTCTTCAAGATCCCACATGGTCCAAATTTATTTATCTTCAACTTATTATATGTCACCATTGGGAACCTTTCTTTCCTTAGGTGACCCATGACTTCATCACCAACCTTGAATCCCTTAAACTTTCACTTCTGATCTACCTTAGCCTTTTACTAATAATTCATTTCATTAATGTGATGTTGTACCTCTTCATGCAAGCTCTTCAAGTGCTCCACAAAGTCTTCAGCCTTGACACTACTCTTCTCTCCTTTGTCTATCTTTCTCATCTCAAAAGCATTTCTCAGACTCCTCCCATATACAATTTAGAATGGGGAGTTACCAGTAATCCTATTGATAGAATTGTTATATGCAAACTTCACTTGTGGTAATATCAAATCCCATCACTTAGGCTTATCTCCTACTAAGAATATTAGTAGGTTACCTAAACTTTGATTTACTACCTCTATCTCTCCATCAGTCTATGGATGATGCGCAAAACTAAACTTCAACTTCTTCCATAAGGTCCTCCAAAAATACCCAACAAACTTAGTATTTTTATTTGAAACTATACTCCTTGGTAGACTATGGAGTCTAACCACCTCTCTGAAAAATAACTCTGTAATATGAATAACATCAGTGGTTTTCTGACATGGAATGAAATGTATCATCATTGAAAATGTTTCAACTGCCACAAATATTGAATCATGCCCTCTCTATGTCCTCTATAAACCAAAAACAAATTATGTACTAATATCCTCCCATGGCCTCTTTGGTATAGGTAATAATTTATATAGCCCAATATTCAGACTCACTCCTTTGGCCATCTGGCATACTCTGCAACTTTTCATAAATTTCTTCACATCCTGGTTCAATTGTGGCCAGTAAAAATTCTCACTAACAAGATTAATGGTCTTATCTCGACCAAAGTGTCCTATCAACCCTCCACTATGATTCTCCTTAATTAGATTTTCTCTCATGGAACTCCTCATAATACACAACTGGCTTCCTCTATATAGCATACCATCTTAGATTATATAATCCAACCATCTCATCCTATCCAGGGTAATAGGCTCGAAACAAGCTTTCTAGGCCTCTACAATGTTTGGATCTTTAGGGTATAAATTCTTGAGTTCATTGAACCTAACAACCTCTATCTTCATCTCTGTCAACAAATTTTGCCTTTTGCTTAAGGCATATGCAACTCTGTTGAATTTCCCACTCCCGTGCTTCAAAACAAAAGTATAAATCTGCAAAAACTCAACCTTTTTAACTGCCTCTGATTTAACTCCTTGATTATTAAGATACTGCAAAGCCTAATGATCAATATATAAAACAAACTCTTTCAACAACAAACAATGTCTCCATTTCTTGAAAACCTGAACTATAGACTAAAACTCTTAATCATAAACATAATACTTTTTCTTGGCATCATTAAGATTCTCATTGAAGTAGGCAATGGGCTTACCTTCTTGACTCAAAACAACTCCTATAGCATTATCACTAGCATCACAATCTACCTGAAATAGCTTATTGAAATATAGAAGTACCAAAACAAGTTACTCTATGACTTTCTAATTCAATGTATCAAAACTCTTGGATTCTCTTGTAGTCCATTTAAAATATTTTCTATCCCCTCTCATTGTCTTAGTTAGGAGTGCACAAATGCTACTAAAATCCCTAATAAATTTTCTATAAAAACTTACTAAACCATGAAAAGATCATACCTTTGTAACACTCCTTGGGGTAGACCATTCAATTATACACTCAACTTCTCCAGATCCATTTTAATACCCTCAGCTAATATAACAAATCCCAAGTACACAAACTCCTTCTTCATGAAACTACATTTCTCCAAATTAATAAACAACTTTTCTTCCCTTAGCTTCTCAAAAAAATTTCAAACATGCATCAGGTGCTCCTCCAAAGTCTCACTAAAAACCAAAATATCATCTAAATAAACAATAAAATTTTTACCCAAAAACTGCTTTATTACCTCATTCATGAGGCACATGAATGTGATCGATGCATTGGTTAGCCCAAATGGCATGACTAATCATTTGTACAGGTCCTCCTTAGTCTTGAAGATTGTCTTCCATTCATCTCCTTCTCTAATTTGGATATGGTGATATCCACTCTTCAAATCAATCTTCATAAAGTACTTGGCTCCACTTAGAAAATCCATTATGTCATCCATTCTAGGAAATGGAAATCTATACTTGATTGTGTTCTTGTTGATGGTTCAGAAATCTGTACACTTTCTCCACTCTCCATCTTTCTTTCATGCTAGTACTATAGGTACGGCACATAGATTTAGGCTCTCCCTTATTAGTCCTTTCCTTAAAAACTCATGAACTTGTCTATTCAACTCTTCATTCTCTATAGGAGTCATTCTATGGACTTCCTTATTCAGTAAACTAGCTCCTAGTATCAAATCCATTTGGTGACTTATCTTCCTCACCGATGGTAAACCTTCTAGTACATTATTAGAGAACAATGTCCTAAAATGCTTCCAATAGATCTGAGACTTCTGCTAGTACATCTTCACATTTCTCCTAGTCGATTTTAGGAATCAATGCAAATCAATGATGCTCGTGCTTCATACCATCCAAAAGTTTCCTACCATCCACCAAGAAAATTTTAGCAGTACTACATACCTTTTCTTCCACCTCCTTCAAGGGCTTCAACTTATGACAAACTCCATCCCTTGTCAAGGAATAGGTTTTTGCATGGCCATCATGGATGGTCCACCTATCATAAACCATGACCTTCTCAATAGCATATGACATGCATCCATCTGTAGGATGTCACACAACACCTCATCATAGTAGTCACCAATCTTGAACTTGACTAAACACTGCTCATTGACAAAAGCTCCATGGTCCTTCTGCAACCATGCAATCTGATATGGATTTGGATACCTTCTCGTCAACTTCAACTTGTTAACCATCTCCTCTGAGACAAGCTTATCAATGCTTCCACTACCAATAATAATATCACAACACTTACCTTCACACTTGCACCTCATGCAGAATAAACTATTCCTTTGATCTAGTTTGTTTTCTTCATTTAACAAGGTTCTTCTGACAACTAGGGTTTCTCCTCTTTCAACATCTTCAAAATTCTTAGATTGTGTATCTTCATCTACATGTGTAACTCATGTATTACCTTTAGGTATTCTATTTGTCTTTCCTTGATGTTGGGGACACTCCTAGGATCAATGTCCTTCTCCACATTGGAAATAGCTTCCTATGAAACCTCTATTGAAATACATAGGACAACTGAGAGGGGGAGTGAATCAATTGTCACAAAACTTTAAGCATTTATGAGCATCAACACATCCACTTATTAGTCATTGTTATTAAGATTAACCATGAAAGCATAAAACAAGAAGCTCGACACAATAACACATGAGACACTAGAATTTTTACGTGGAAAACCCTATAAGGGAAAAACCACAATGGGTGTTATCCCACAAGGATATATAATTTATAGCAATATTGAAAATTAGAGGCTCATTGTCCAAAATGCTCACTGCAAATGTTAGGGCTCACTGCCAAAGATTTGTGAACTGATTTGATAGCATCTACTTCATGCCTGAGTATAGTTCTATTGAAGCACGATATAACCCTATGCTCTTCTCTTCTTACACCTTCACACCTATCTTCTCATTTTCACACAAGGATGTCTTTTTGCATCTACACTACATGCTTTTATACAATTCATCAACCTTGGAATGTAGATCAATGTTGGCATTACATTCATCAACCATTGGATCAATCTCCAAGGTCAGTATTACAAACATATATAGAAATAGGTCTGGACCTAAAATAAGTTTAGCTAAGGAAAAGATGTAATGATATATGTGGATCACACCATGCCTTAGCTAGGCCTCAAATTCAATCTTCCATGCCACAACATGCTTCCACAATCTTCAATGCATCTCCGCAAGTAGTGAAAACAACCGAGTCGACCAAGACTGGTGTAAACACTAAGTCTTCTAAGAACAGTCTTCATCCACGATCCAAATTTCTCTTTGTGGACCAATCCAAAGGTAGGAACACAATCAGAAGACATCCACAAGCACATTGTAATCACCAAGAACAACCGCACAATCTCTAACCACTCTATCAAGAAGATTCTTCAAACCAGAGTACATAAACAACACTATTAGCTACTATCATAAAGAAAGGATAGCTTGCGGACTACCAAATCATGAACCATTTAAGTTGAAGGCACATAACACCATCCTAGACTTAACTTTAGAAACACAGACCAAAATACTTAAATGCGGAGGAATGTGGAGCAGAATACAATCTCAATGTCACCCGTGAATACCCAAAAAAATTAGCTTTTACTCTAGTGAACATAACTCACTCAAATCTTCATACTAGAGGCTCAAAATCGGAACATAGCATCTTCAAACATGCCCCTAAATAAATCCCATTCTGCAGACAAAGATATTCATTCTACAGGAAATGCGGAGTAAACTATTGGACTGTTCTTTTGAAAAATGAAGGTACTCTGCAATACACTATTTCCACTGCAACTCACTGTTTCCACCAGAGGAGCTAATTTTCTCAATATCCTCAGCATCAGGATCACTTACACATTATCTCCAACACTTACATAGGCAAATACAAAGCATCTAACTCATTACAAGCAAGCAACAAAATAAGAGCACAGTTGACACCAATGACAACACTGATATGTTGACATCAATGACAACACCAATTAGGCACATACTTGTAACAATCTCCCCCTTTGTCATTGATGGCAACATATGATGTGAAAAATTGTAAAGACCATTAAGACAATATTCTCCCCCTTTATCTTTACACATCTGTACTCTTTCTTTTCTAAGTTTCTCACATGATTTATCTCCCCCTTGACATCAATGGCAAAGGGCACATACTTGCACGTTGCTGCTCTAATCCAACTAAACTTTTCTCTGTTGTCAACACTTTCTTTATCAAGAACATCTAGCAACTCCCCCTGATAGGCAGCCCTCAAAACATCAATCCAAATCAAAGAATGAGATTTTGAACACCAATGGACTGATGCATTCCTTTGCATCTTAGTTCAGATTAGGAGGGGTAATGACCCCTAACTTTTCTTTGAGATACTCAAAAGTATCTTTAGGTAGAGGCTTAGTGAAAATATCTGCAATCTAATCCTTTGTGAACACAAATTCCATATTTACTTTATTCTCTATCACCTTTTCTCTTAGAAAGTGATATCTTATAGATATATGCTTTGTTCTTGAGTGCATCACTAGATTCTTTGAAATGTTTATAGCTAGCACTTGTATTGTCACAGAAGATTGCAACTGGATCTTCATACACAACACTTATGTCTTTTAAATTCTACTTCATCCATAACACTTGAGTGCAACAACATGCTGCTAGAATATACTCTGCTTCTGCAGTTGACAAAGATATTGAATCTTATTTTTTACTTAGCCATGAAACCAATCTATTACCTAAGAAGAAAGTACCTCCACTTGTACTTTTTTTGTCATCAACATCTCTGGCCCAATCTGCATCTATATAAGCATTGAGAGTGAAATCATTATCCTTTGGATACCATAAGCCATGATCTAATGTGCCTTTTAAATACCTCAAGATTCTCTTAACTGCCATCACATGTGACTCTCTTGGATCAACTTGAAATCTTGCAACAAGACAAATTGCATGCATTATATCAGGTCTTGTTTGAGTTAGATAAAGCAATCCTCCAATCATGGATCTATACCTTTTCTGATCAGTCTTGGGTGATTCATCAGTTTTTCTCAACTTGGCCCCAATTACCATGGGAGTGCATACTGGTTTAGAGTCTTCCATCCCAAATTTCTTCAACAATTCTTTCACATACTTGGACTGAGATATGAAGATTCCTTTATCTGATTGACTAATTTGCAGACCCAAAAAGAAATTCATTTCACCAAACATAGACATCTCAAACTCATTTTTCATTTCACATGTAAACTTCATTCACATACCTTCATTGCCTCCAAATATAATGTCATTAACAAAGACTACAACAATTAGGATCTAATTATCATTGATTTTGAAACACAAATTGCTATCAATAGTTCCTTTACTGAATCCTAATTGCAACAAATACTTGTCTAACCTTGCATACTAGGCTCTAGGGGCTTGCTTCAGTCCATACAAGGCTTTCTTTAATCTGCACACCATATCACCCTATTTTGATAATTGACATCCTTCCGATTGCTCGATGTAGACCTCTTCTTCCAACTCACCATTCAAGAATGCAGACTTAACATCCATCTGATACACTTTGAAGTCTTTGAATGCTGCAAATGCCAAAAACATTCTAATTGCTTCAATGCTTTCCATAGGAGCATAGGTCTCCTTGAAATCTATTCCTTCAACTTGAGAGTATCCTTTGCATACCAATCTTGCTTTGTTCCTTACTACTTCTCCATTTTCACTCACCTTGTTTCTGAAAACCCATTTGGTGCCAATCACATTCTTATCAACAGGTCTAGGAACCAGTTCCCAAGTTTGATTCTTTTCTATCTACATTATCTCCTCTTCCATAGATTTTACCCAATTTTCATCATTACAAGCTTCATTCACAGTTTTAGGTTCAACTTTTGAAAGCAAACAGTAATTCACCTGTTATTCAACAACTCTTTTCCTTGTCAATACCCCTTTTCTTTTGTCCCCTATAATCTGATCTTTAGAATGATTAATTCTTATATACCTGGGAGTCTTAGTAGCACTTTCCAAATCCTTTTCTTCTTCATCTTGACTACTTGTTGTTCAACTTTTTCTTCATTTGTTATAGCAGCAGGTTCATCTAATTCATAACCACTCAGATATGATATTATTTCCTTGTCTTCATCAACCTTCACATTAGCACTCTCAATGATCTTCTTCAATCTCTTATTGTAGCACCGATAGGCCTTACTCTTGGTAGAGTATCCAAGGAAGATTCCTTCACCACACCTAGCATCAAACTTGCCTAGATCTTCTTCTCTTCTGTGTAACATTTTCTAACAAAAACTTTGAAATATCTCATTGTGGGAGCTCTTCCATGCCACAACTCATAAGAAGTTTTAGTGCTGTTACCTTTAACTTGAACTCTATTTAGGATGTAGACAGCAGTATGTATGGCTTCTCTCCAGTACACTTCTGGTAGGTCAACTTCCTTCAACATAGTCCTAGCAACCTCTTGAACTATTCTGTTTTTCCTTTCAACAAATCCATTCTACCAAGGAGTTCTAGGTGCAGACAATTGTCTTTTTATCCCTTGTTCTTCACAGAAAGTATTAAACTCATTTGATGTAAACTCACCTCCTCTATCAGACCTCATGAATTTGATCCTCAATTCTAACTCATTCTCAACCATTTATTTAAAGGCTTTGAACTTGTCTAGGGCTTCTGATTATTCTTTAAGAAAATGACCCAAATCATCCTGGAGTAATCATCAATAAGCAACATAAAATACGTGTCTCCTTGTAGACTTCTTGTTCTTGTGGGACCACATAGATCTATATGAACCAGCTCTAGTAATCCAACAGAGAATTATTCTTTTCTTTTGAAACTTGTTCTTGTTTGTTTGCCAAATTGACATTCTTTGCAAATGGTGTTAGCAGGCTTCACAAGTTTAGGCAAATCTCTTACATCCTAAACAGAACTTATCTTTACCAAGTTGTCAAAATTTATATGACACATTCTTCTATGCCACAACCAACTTTCATCAGTCTAAACCAATAAACAATAATTAGTAGTCCCTTTCAAATGATAAACATTACCTCTGGCCTTTTTACCTGTAGCAATCACAGTTCCAAAGCTTTCCATGATCTTACATCCATTGTCCTTGAATCTCAAATCATACCCTTTGTTACACATTTGACCAACACTCAAAAGATTGTGCTTTAAACCCTTCACATACAAAACATCATTAGTATTGTGCTTTATGTTGGTTATTTTCCCAAACTGGATGCTTGTTCCCAGTAATCCCTACAAAATAGCCATTAGTGATCAATAGAATTCCTGGGCCAGGGGCCAACAGTATAGGAGATAGACTCTATAAATATCTCCTCTTCTTCTTTAGGCTCTACAGAACCAAGGGGGGTATTCCCTACTCAACATCTATAAAATGCATCTATGTATTTGCTGGGATTTTGACACAAAGTAGATAAATCCTCTCTTATGCAAACCAAAACTGTGAGATAAGTGCAAAGGGGCTAGCTTTGGGCCTATATTCAGTTGTAGACAGAGGATTTTGGTCCTAAAACTACTTCTAAAGTCCTAAGGGTTTGATTTTAAAGTTTAAGTTTGATTTATATTTGGATGCAAAACTAGGACCTTGGTTGTGACCTCAATACAAGACTGGATCGGTGCCTATTTCAGGGCTCAGAGTCAATAGACATACACATGTGAACGGCCATCATGAACATATACCAAAGACTGGATATCAAGGGGAGTTCTAGTATCTGCCTTACAGATACTTCCCATCAATTAGGTGTTTAATCATTCATACTTAATGGTATCCCTGCTGCAACACATTTTCTCAATGATTAACCTAAAACATTTAATTTGTTGCTTGAACAAAAGTAGGAGATTAAACATTTAATATAGAAAAGCTATATTCCTGAACCTTAACAACCCTTAGTTATCTTGATTCAGAAGAAAATATGCCCATAGCTTGGAGACAAATGATTAAACACATGCACAGAGCATTTCTCATATAAAACAACATGAAATCAGTGAACTCATGCATGAAACATACAACATGAGACTCATAAACTTACAAGACATCAGGAATAGGGCCACCAATGAAGTTGTATTTTTGTCACACCACCAAAATTTGTCCAGTTTTCAACAACCACACTGAGTAATACAGTTTGGCTTTTTATACCAAGACTGTGTACTTAGCAAAATTAATTACAAGTCACATCAAAATTTTGCCAGATTCAATGCATGAGAAATGGCGCTCAAAAACATCAATGCAGCAGAGAGACCAAGAGGAATGAGCAGGTGAACTCAGGATTTGAGCCGCCACCTAAAGATCTTCTTTCATAAAATTGATGGTTGACTTGTCCATCATCGACCCAAATCCTGCAAATGTTACCATTATTGCTCAGCTACCCGCAAGTCCTCAGTGGCGTGTCTTTGGAGTTTTTCCTGCCCAAACGCAGCCATAGATACAAAGAAACCCATCGCTGCAGCAAAATACAAAACTAGCCGTCGATCTACTCCCATCGCTGAGATTTGTGGCTTGAAACACACCCTGAAAGTCGCCAACCAGTGAGAATATGCCACGTAGGCACCTTATGTTTTTATCGCTAACCTTCGCTCTCACTATTTTTCCTTTTCTTCCCCTTACATATGCAAGAACAGATGCATATACAATCGCCACTATTCACCCTTCAAAAATCCTTTGTATATGCAAAATGCATATACATACAACTGCTTAATAGACAAGGCGGACCCCAGCCCTTTATCCATTGGATTTGGAAAACTTTCAAATCCGGGCCTTGTATCTCTTTCTTATGATTATCGCATTACGCATACAAGTGCGACATGCATACAAGACAGATCTCAAAAATTATGAAACACATTACATTCACCTTGAAATCTGGCTTGTATCTCACCTTTTGGATATCGGCATGTACAAATGCTATATACATGCACCCCATGAACCCCAAAATGTTTATGAAGCAACCTGAAATTTCTATCAAGTCTGGAATGTACATTTTTTCATCTTTGTATATCCGCAATATACAACTCACACATACATGTAAGTTGTGGACGCCAAGAACCTATAGAACAAAATGAAAGCACCATCGGGTCCACCTTGCATCCTTTTCCCTTACATATTTTTGAACGTATATTTTCTCTCGTACCTTTTCATTGTATATTTGGGTATACAAACTCAAAATACATTCGACCCTGTGACCACCTTCATATGCTTGAATGTATATTCATACATACATTCTCACTTGTATATCCCTGGGCCCCACCACATGTATCTTAGCCGCACCACTATAGCAATGCATCTGTGCCCTTGTATATTTTCCTTGCATATGCACCGGCGACATACAAGTCCCTATATACAAGTGAGAATCTTCCATGGAATATACCTGCAATGTATCTTTTCTTTGTATCTAACCATTGTATGTCTGAACATACAAACCAAATATACATGCAACCCAACATGCAAGTAGCGAATATTCCCAAGAATCTGTGAAAGATTCCCCCTTGTATATGCAGCCCGATATGCATTTAAAAATGCATACAACTCATTTTTCACCATTTTTTAAAGGCCGAAGGAGATTTTCAAGCCCAATAATATACAATTCACCTTTGCATGCATAGAACTTAGCATTTTTTATGAAGTGCGACAGGGACAAACAGTAAAACACTATTAACAACTTGAGGAACAATTAAATCAAGGCACTAAGGCTCTGAAGGAATACACATAGGAATCTGCAAACTGATCACAGAACCCTAAACTTAGGTGATCACCACCACTTTCCATCAAAAGAAATAGATCCTTTTCCACAAATCTTACCAGTTGTATCATCTCCAAACCTAACCAGTCCACCATCATATTTTTCCAAACTTATAAACTTACTTTTGTCACCAGTCATGTGATGTGAGCATCCACTATCAATAACCCATTCATCCTTTTCTTTCTCAACCTGAATAGCCAAAGTACTTTCTTCCACTAGTTTTTCTTCCTTCACACAACTAGCAGGATTAGTAGACACATGTTCTTCTTTAATAGCAATAAATAAGCATTCATTTGTACTAGTACTAGCATCATCAAATTCATCATCTATCACACCTTCATCATCAAGATCTCTAATGTAATAGCATTTCTTTGGGATCCTAGGTCTGTTTTCAAATCTTTTTCTATTCCTTTCAATTCTCTCCAGACACCTAGAAGCATAATGACTAACTTTACCACATGTAAAATATTTGAAAGCTAATTTGCCTTTGAACCTACCAGAACCTCTTTGCAGTCTGTCAACAAAGTTGGATTCAATTTCATCAAGCTCATCATGAGGTTCTACCTTGTATTTCTCTGCTCTAGAGATCTTCTCTAAAGTACTGGCTTTGAAAGTAGTCTCTATTTTTGGCAGGGCATCACCAAACTCTCTCATTTCAAAAGCAGTAATCTTTCCAAGCAATTGATCCTTACTATTATTTTCACAGTCATTACTTCTTCAATAGCAGCTACCTTGTGACCATAGGATTTAGGTAATGACCTGGGAATTTTCATCACAACTTTAGTTTCATCAACAGTTCCTCCCATGTCTTTCATTCCAATGATAAGTTCATCAACCTTTTGCATGTAGGATCTTATGTTTTCATCTTCGCCCATCTTCAAACCTTCATATTTGGCTTTTAGTCCCTGCAATTTGTCACTCTTTATAGATTTGTCTCCTTCATACAAAATTTTTAGCTTTTCCTAGACTTCTTGAGAAGATTCATAGTCCATGATCTTTATCAAGTTAGTGTCATTTAATGCACTTAACAAAGCATCTCTGGCTTGTAAATTTAACTCAAATTCCTTGATTTCATCTTACGTTCTCAAACCATTATGAGGCATGGTATGTTTAGTCTTCGTCACTTTCCATACTTTATAACCAATACAAAGTAGATGGCTTTTCATGCGTATCTTCCAGGTCGCATAATTCATTCCATCAAACTATGGAGCTTCCTTCTTGTAGGACATCCTGGATCTACCTCAAGCTATTAAGCTTACCTCTGAGGAACCTTTCTCTGATACCAATTGTTGAAATACACAGGACAACTAAGAGGGGGTGAATCAGTTGTCACAAAACTTTAACCATTTATGAGCATCAACACATCCACTTATTAGTCACTGATATTAAGATTAACCATGAAAGAATAAAACAAGAAGCTCAACACAATAACACATGAGACACTAGAATTTTTATGTGGAAAACGCTATAAGGTTAAAAACCATGGTGGGTGTTAGCCCACAAGAATATATAAATTATAGCAATACCAAAAATTAGAGGCTCACTGCCCAAAATGCTCACTACAAATGTTAGGGCTCACTACCAAGGGGTGGCTCACTGCCAAAGATTTGTGAACTAATTTGATAGCATCTACTTCATGCCTGAGTATAGTTCCATTGAAGCACAATAAAACACCTCTACTCTGCTCTTCTTACACCTCCGCACTTATCTTCTCATTTTCACACAAGGATGTCTTTTTGCATCTACATTACATGCTTTTATACAATTCAACAACCTTGGAATGTACATCAAGGTCAACATTACATTCATCAACCATTGGATCAATCTCCAAGGTCGGCATTACAAACATATATTGAAATAGGTTTGGACCTAAAACAAATTTAGCTAAGGAAAAGATGTAAAGATGTATGTGGATCATTCCATGCCTTAGCTAGGACTCAAATGCAATCTTCCATTCCACAACACACTTCTACATTCTTCAATGTATCTCTGCAAGCAGTGAAAACAACCGAGTTGGCCAAGACTGGTGTTAACACTAAGTCTTCTAAGAACAGTCTTCATCCATGATCTGAATTTCTCTTTGTAGACCAATCCAAAGGTAGGAACATGATTAGGAGACATCCACAAGCACATTGTAATCACTAAGAACAACCACACAATCTCTAACCACTCTGTCAAGAAGATTCTTCAAACTAGAGCACATAAACAACACTGTCAACTACTATCATAGAGAAAGGATAGCTTGTGGGCTACAAAATCACAAACCATTTAAGTTGAAGGCACATAACACCATCCCAAACTTAACTTTAGAACCACAGACCAAAATATTTAAATGCGTAGGAATGCGGAGCGGAATATAATCTCCCTATCACTAATGAATACCAAAAAAAATAGCTTTTACTCTGGTAAACATAACTCAATCAAATATTCATACTGGAGGATCAAACTCAAAACATAGCATCTTCAGACATGCCTCTAAATAACTCCCAATCCACAGACAAAGATATTCATTCTATAGGAAATGTGGAGTAAACTGTTGGACTATTCTTTTAAGAAACAAAGATACTCTACAATACACTGTTTCCACCAGAGGAGCTAATTTTCTCAATATCCTCAGCATTAGGATAACTTACTCATTATATCCAACACTTACATAGGCAAATACAAAGCATCTAACTCATTACAAGAAAGCAACAAAATAAGAGCACAATTGACACCAATGACAACATTGATATGTTGACATCAATGACAACACCGGTTAGGCACATACTTGCAACAACCTCCTCTTCTAGGTCCTTGCCCAAGTCTTCCTCTTCCTCTTCCTCTTTTCTCACCATTATTTTGGTCACGAGGGTAGTAGGAATTATCTCCTTTTAAATTTTGACTAGTGCTTGCTTCTTTAGTTTTCTTTTGATCTTCATTTGGGACTCCATAAGATCTTTCACCAATCCTTTCGTGATGACCTCTTCCTCTTTGCCTACTTACAAATATTTTATTTAGATTCTCTTCTACCTTCAGAAAAAACTAGTACGCATCTTGTATGGTGGTCATTCTAACCATGCTCAACTCCTCTTGAATACTTGGCCTCAAACCACCAATGTAATATGGTACCTTCTCCTTGTTGGCCTCTGCATGGCCTGTTATGATAATAATCTTATAAACCTCTTTTGTATAATCCTTAACAAACTTGTTACCTTGCTTCAATCCTTGTAGCTTCTTCAAAAACTCCAACTTATAATCCACATGTATGAACTACTTCTTTAGTTTGTCCACCATTTGATCCCATCTAGTAATCTTTCCATTTCCTCTTCTATTTCTCTCTAAATAGACCTTCTTCCACAAAATACTAGCATGGCCCTTCAACTTTGTTTTTGTAAACTTGACCCATTTTGGATCCTCCACATCTTCATACTCAAAATATTCATCCATATCATTTATCCAATCAATAACCTCTTCCGTATTCAAATCCTGAAAATAGGTAGAAACTTCAATCCTAGGCCTCTTTCCAATCTTCAAAATGGCCTTCAACAACCTAAATTGTGTAGGATCTCCTACATCATCTTGTTCTTCCTTGGATATATCTTCTTCTTTAGCTTCATCTTCACTTTCTTCTCTTATTCTTGGCTCAAAACCTCTTCACAGCTCCTCTTGCAATGCATCAATTTGTGTTTGGAGGGATCTAAAACCCTCTTCTATCAAATTACTTCTTCCAGCACCACCATGGTTCCTTCATGGAGTTTCTTTTTTGGAGTTCTACAACAAACCCACAACCTCAATTAATTTCTACAACAAACACACAACCTTAGTTCCTGGTGCAAACTACCTCACAGTCAGTGATATGTCTACACACTTAGGAAAGCTACTACTCTAATACCACTTGATGAGGGGGTCAATCCTAGAACACACAATAAAATAGGTTACACACCAAAAATAGGAATGTTCTTTTATTTATTTGAACAACACATTAAATTACAAAATTTGGAATCAAATCAGAGGATGAATCCTCAATAGGTTGTGACACATTACAACTTCCTTTCTTTGGATTATAGAACCTTCTGCCTTCTGTAGCTTCAAATCTTCTAGGGTTTATATTTTCCCTCATTTTCCTGAATCTCCACTTTCTTCCTTTCTCTACTCTCAAAGGATTACAAAAAATGGTCATAAATAGCTCTTTTTTGCAACTTACAACTAAAGTTTTGAAATTTGTAACTCCCTCCAAAAATAGGTCAACTTATGGAAGCCATAACTTTTGAT